>JAUAME010000002.1:16310000-17560000 GCA_030820535.1 Quercus parvula
TCCCCAAAAAAAAAAAAAAAATTGGGACTAAGGCTTTATTGCTGCAGCTGTTGATTTTAAGAGGTTATCATGGAATGCCCATATTGCACAACCAATTTGTGCATCCAAATGTCATGGAAAGAACTATGAATTGATTTGGTTTCAACACAATGTCGAAACATCCTCCTTAATCTTGATCTCACAGGAGTTGATACCTTTCTTTTTATTGGGAAAGTCGCAGGAGTTGAAGTCTAATCTAATTCAAATATTATGAGAAATAAAAAATCAAAGAGGAGCTTCAAATCAGAATTGAATGAAGCCGATCACAAAAACACAATGCGGGATCCTCATTAACCAACTTTGATTAAGGGGCTTACAAAAATATATATAAAAGGGGTAAGAAATTGTGTTCGACAAACAAAAGGCATGGTGTCCATAACGATTGCCACACTAACAATGCATGGAAGTCAAACTGATGTCAAACCTGAAACAAAATTATCAGTTGCTTCCCCATTTTCTCAAAACACTCTCCTTAGCAGAGGTACGGCCATAGGTATCCTTCTTCGAGATATCAAAACCAGCATGACCATCTGGAGATGTTTTTCCCAAGACTCTTGATGTTATGAAAGCTAGTCCATCTCTTGTTCCTCGTAAAGCATATAGCAATGGGTTGAAGATGACAGCAAGCATCAATTCACCTTTTGCAACTATGAGATACTGCAAATGCCAACAACATAAAACATGAGAAAGGGAGAGAGTACATACTACATACTCATAGTCATAGTGTTATTTTTGACACTGACAGCATTTTAAAAGAAATTTTAGTGGTAGAAGGAAACTGCTTACCATGATCAAAATACCTAATACAGTGAGAATCGCTTGTTGTGCTTCTGGCCAGAAATGGTCACCATTGGACCAACCAAACCTTCCACCCCATCCAAACCAACCACCTCCACCAGCATCACCGCCTCCACCTACCTCCTCTCTCTGCTTAATTTCCTTGTTCCATTTCTCAAATTCACTTTTCTTTCCACCAAGCGCACCTTCTAAAGCTTTCCTAGCTCGTTCCTGCAACCATAGACACAGTAAAGCTACATTGACAAAGGATATAATAAACCAGCAATATAAAAAATTATACTTTACAATGTACAAATGTTTAATCTTAATTTCTCAAGATTTTTTTGTCGTTCAACCACCAGATGGGACAGGCAAGGTCAGTATATCAAAAACAACTCAGATTGGGGAAACAGGAGCCACCTGTGAGTTTAATGCATGCAAAATTCATCAGGGACAAGCTCCAATGAAATCTACAAAATGACAATATAAAAGGCTCTCAATCAAGGTCTCTTAATTTTTGGCTAATACCACTTCCTGATCATGTAGCAGTTCTTTGGAAATCCAAAGAAATCTTTTTCCAACTAGTTTGAGTGGGCTACATGTTATCCATTCAATCCCATCTAAACCATATATTTTGTCAAACACTGTTAAACAACCCTCATTGCCTGAGTGTCAACATCACATGTTGCCATGAATAACCCAAGTTTAAATTAAATCTCAAGGTATAGAACTAACTTGATTAACCATTGGGTAATCTGCTTTAGGGCAAGACTTAGGTACAGTACTTAGGTGTTGTTCTTTAGGTTTTCCTTTTAAGATTTTGTCATGTGGATTTTTCCTCATAAGATTGAAGTGTATTTTTTAGTTAAGTAGCCACATGGCTTTGAGGAACCTAAGGAACAGCACTTAAAGTATTATACTTAAGTTTTGTCCTTTGCTTTATACTCGGCACAACCCACCTTCTTATAGAGGCTGAGGCAATCCAAATCATAACACTCTAGACACAGCAAGGGCAGATCATACCAATCATGTGCATCACATTCTCTTGTGAACCTTTCTCATACATCCCCATTATACTTGAAAAGAAACTGAGTAATATCCTTTATTG
This sequence comes from Quercus parvula, assembly GCA_030820535.1. Lineage (NCBI taxonomy): Eukaryota > Viridiplantae > Streptophyta > Magnoliopsida > Fagales > Fagaceae > Quercus > Quercus parvula. The sequence goes on from JAUAME010000002.1 coordinate 16,311,925, forward strand.
GTCAATCTTGCTGCTATCTTCAAGATAGACCGGTTCATAACTTTCCTTCATGTACTATGCACTAATGACTGCCACATTAAAATTGTTGGAGGGATAAATGGGGCTAGTTAGGCGATTACCATGGAAGTTACAAAAATTATAGTTCAAGGGTCCAAGATAAATCTTGAGATATCAAAAGATTACAAATGGAGATTGCTCTACAGTTGGTGAGGGTTAGTGACCACTTCACAGACAGCAGTTTCGTATGTTAAAACTCATGATTACCTGGACTTACAGAATGAGATCAACGGAGAGTCCAAGTGAGCAAATTGACTTGTTTCCTTCCAATATCAGTTTGTATAGATATTCTTATTTTTGTTGATACCACTATGTATAGATCATGTTAAGAACATTATCCATTGTTTGGTTGACACTCATTGCTAATCAAACCCTTCTAAATTTGAGCAGAATTATTGCTGGAATGAACGTCATAGAGCATTTCATGTTCAACATAAGACCCAGTATAGATATTACAGATAAAATCCAAAAAACTCATCCAAAGTTTGAATTTGATTTCTTTGCTTAACAAATAAAAACTTTTAAAGAAAAATACCCAATTGGGTTTACATAGATAAAGTCTAAAAATCTCATCCAAAGTTTAATCTTGACTTCTTTGCTGGGAAAAAAATAAAGTAAAATCTCATCAGGGTTCACCTAAGTTTCTCATTTCCAAGTGTTATCGACAACTTTACTAAACAGTCTAAAGTAACCCCATTGAACTTCAAAAAAAAAAATTTTAAATATCAACAAGTTTCAAGCTTTTACGTTATCAAACTTCCGCTAAAACAGTAAATAAGGTCCAGAAAATATCTCAGTAGCAAAAATTTTAGTACCTCTTTCCGGTTGTCAGAGAAAAGGCAAGAAAATCGTCCATTACAGGTGAGTTTCTGCTGCAGAGAGCTCCAAGTCTGGTTTACATTGTCATGAAGAGTCGAAGAGGTGTATTGGGAACGAGATGACTCGGGGCGAGTAGAGGGCGATTTCCAAATGGTTGGATTTGGTGCGCTTAGGTTCACAACCTGCGCCATGTTTGGTACCCCCGAATGTTGAAGAAATTCTCTCTTTGTTTTATTCTCTTTTTTCTTCTTTTTCTTTTTTTTTTTCTTTTAATTGTTGGAAATTATCAAGCTCTTAATTGGAGGTATCACTTGGACTAACTTGGATGGTGGTTCTCCTCTCTTTTGGCCAATGGGTGTTGAATACTTGGATGGAAATTTTAAAGAGATAGGCTACATCTACTATATTTTTATAACTAATCATATATGATATATGATAAATTGTTACTAATTAGTAATTATAACTAGTTTGTAATCTCATGCATATACATGAATATAGTTAAAGATATACAATAAGATGTATAATATAATTTTTATATATAATTTAAATACTATTGATAGTCATTTTTATATTTTGTCAACTCTTTGAAAAATTTTATAAGGATATTATTATGTATAAAATGTAAATTGTCCATTTTTTTTTTAATTATTGTGAAATACTTTTTTTTTTAATATGATTCGTTTATTCTAAACTCTTTAGTTTTTGTACTTAATAACTCATTTGGATGAATATTTATGATATGGTCCCACATTTGATTCTAAAATTAAGAAATAAAACTCTTTAAGAATAAATAATTTAGGACAAATGGCGCAAAATTGGAATTTTAATTTGAGTTTCTCTTAACTTCACCTATTATTATATATATAAATTTGAGCCCACTACTCAAATTATTTTTTTACTTACCAATAACGGCCAATAACAACCTAATCATATAGAATTTATTGTAAAATTGTTGTGAAAATGTTATGAATATATAGCATTTCTCAATACACAATGAACCCCTCTTGCAAACAACAACCATACATTTTACTGAGAAAACTCAACCCAGACCGAATAGCCAACCCAGGAGGGAAAAAAAAAAAAAAAGAAGAAGCTGCTAGTGGAAAAAAAAAAAAAAAAGCTGCACTATGACAGGCATGGGCCCTTCAAATAGTGTGAAAAATAGTGAGTGATGGAAACTAAGTGATGAAGACAAACGGATGTGAAAAATTGAGTGATGAGTGATGAGTGATGAGTGATGGAAATTGAGTGACGGAAATTGAGTGACCATTTTTTGTTGGCCAAACAGGCTCTAAGTGTGGGTAAGAAAGTGATTTGAATCATAAATTCAAATTAAAACCAATAACAACTTACTACTTATAATCTGTGGTGAAAATATTGTGGACATAATACTTCTCTTCTTGAAGAGTTGTATGCTTTTTTGGGAAAGAAGAACAATTAGCGTGTTTTAACTGACGAGATTTAGATCTAAATGGGAGAAGGAGAGGGATATGTGTGTTTTAACTGGTAATTTTGTGTTTGTGTGAGAGATTTAGGTTCAGATCTATTCAACAATTTGGTGATGGGCTTGATTTGGGACTAACTTCTCATCTCAAGAATTTTTTTTCTTGGAGTGTTTGTTTTGAAAGAAAACTTTGATTTTCTTGAGAAAATTGTAAATTTCCAAAATTTTCTTTAGAAGTACAATCAATTTTTTTTTTAATTTATGGATTTTTTTAATTTTAGAAAATTTATTATAAAGCTATTAAAGATTTTTTAGGTTTATTTAGTTACATGTAATAATAAAATACATGTCATGATTTAATTGGACCAAACAGCATGTTGACGTGTCACTTAATAGACAAGTTAGCAAAAACATAGATGGAGGGACTAACAATGCAAATAATATATAATATTAGGAGGTAAAATCTAAATTATAAAATTTTAGAATATAAAATCCAAACACTTTAAAACTTTAGGGGTGTGTTTTGTATTTTACATATGACGTAGAAGTCCCTACACCTTTTTTTTTATTGTTTTTTTTTAGAAGAAGTGCCTACACCTTGCAATTTATAAAATTTAATCAATATTATGAAATAGACAAATTGGACATTACTGAAAATAGAAAGTACGAGGATGCATTCGATAAATTATTGTTAATGAAAAAATAAAACAAGTTTTTTTGGTTAAAAAAAGGTTTTGAAACTATTAATAAGGCAAGGCTTATTTTTTGCAAAAGGAGTTTGTTCCTAAAGGAAGCAAAAGGTTTAAGAAGAAAAGAAAATTCAAAAGTCATAGAAGTGATTGAAAAGGTAACAAGAGTACCAATGTTAAGCCTAATGTCAAGGTCAAAACAATACAAATCTTTTGCTATCACCGCAAGAAACCATAACATGAAAGATCTAAATGTAATTCTGTTTCTAGATCCCGTGAGAATCAACCTAAAGGCTTTTCGCAATCTAATTTTCAAGGAAATTAATACCACTATTATTAAGCTTGGATTTTGGTGGGCCAATTAAAGAGTTATTGCTCATACTTCTAATATATACCTTGCAGAGGTTTAAGGAGCCACTGAAAATAGATTGTATAAGTTAAATTTATATTGGAAATGATGAAACAAGATTCAAGGTATTGAAGTTTTTTTTGAAATAAATATAAATAGTGAATCTAATTTTAAGTTAGTTGATTAGAGTTTTAGGATAAATTTATTATAGGTATATATACTAGAAAAACTTGGTTATGATTTTTATTTAGGAAATGAATGGTTCTTGTGAAGAAAAATGATGTAGTAGTACTATATGAATTTCAAAATAATTTCAAGTCCATTTATATGGCAATAGAGTGTAATGTATATGTTTTTGTGAAAGATAATACAACTTATTTTTGGCACATAAATTGGGATATGTTAGTAAACAAAAGTTGAAAAATTAAGTTGGATTTTGTTAAGTAATGTCACATTAGAATATTATTCAACATGTGAAAATTGCATTGAAGGAAAAATGACTAAAAGAGATCACTCTTCTTAAGTTTTGGAGCGGGTTGATACTGATGTTTATAAAGCTATGAATATAATTGTTGGAGGAGGATATCATTATTAATTTTATTGATCATTTCTCTAGATATGAAAATTGCTTATTTGATAAAACAAAAATTGGAGGCTATAGAGAAGTTTATCACTGAAATATTTGATGTTGAAAAATGTACAAACAATTTGATAAATCTATTAATTCAAATAGAGGTGGTGAGTATGTCTCAGGTGATTTTGAGGTTATTTTACTAATAGAATTTGTCTCAAATACTCCCTAAAAAGGTTAGATCTATAATAGAAACAACATATATGCCAACTTCATTTTGGGGTGACTATATTCCAGTTGCTATGCAAATCCTAAATAGAAGTCTCACTAAAGCCTCAGGAAAAACACCTCATGAGTTGCTTATTGGTAAGAGCTAGCTTATTTCATATAAGGATGTATTGCTTATGTTTCATTTTTTATTCTAATAAGGATAAATTGTTATATGAAATAAAAAGGAGTGTTATGGCAAGTTAATCACAAAGTTCTAGAGGATATGGGTTTATATGATCTCAAAAGTCGAGTTATTTTGGAAATGTAAAATTCTTGGAGGATCATTTTGAAATTGAGGATATCAATGATTTTCAAAAGAATTTTTTGGAAGAATTTTTGGAAGAACAAAGGGATATAGAGTTGATAATGGTAAAAGCTATAGATCCAACACCTTTGAAGGAAGTACTCAACTTTCTGTGGGATTTGATATGCCTAATATTATCATCTTTATAATAGTGAAAACTATTAGAAGACACTAATCTTTATAAATAAAGAAAAAAAGGGTGTCCTAGACAGTCATAAAAAGACACAAAGGGATGAAAGTTGTTGGATGCAAATGAATTTTAATAGAAAGAGAGATGTTTCAGAAAAAGTGGAAAGATTTAAAGCTAGATTAGTGGCCAAGGGTTATACTCAAGATGAAAATTAGATATGCACGTCAGAAAATTATATGGGTTGAAAGAATCTTGTGTTATGTGGAGAAAGTTTCTACTATTCTTGATATTCCTACACCATATGTGGATATATTCTTCTGATAGTAATTGATATTGAGATGCTTGTTGTAGTCAAATAATGGCTATTCAAATTTTGAAATGAAGGACCTCAATGAAGCATCATATATTTTGGGCATTAAAATTAAACGAGACTAGATGAAAAAAAAATTTTAGTTTCTCCCAAGAAAAATATATCAACACGAAAATATTATATGGTTGATTGTTTAAGTGGGAGGTTTCCCTATCATAATTTTCAATTTTTTTTTTATTTTATGAAATAGTCAGCAAAACAAAATTTGGCTAACCCTTTTTTCCAAAGGCTTGTCTTTTGTGTTATTAAAAGCACATGAATTGAGAACGAGGCCATGTTTGGCCAAGTGGGAGATTGTTAGAATAATGTGGCTTAACATGATATTTTATTATCAATAATTAATTATTCAAAATTTCTTGTGAAATTTTGCAATATTTCTATCATGTAAAATATTGGAATATTGAAATATGTCTACTTGATATTGTAGACTAAGATTATGAATCATTTCATTATAGTCCTTAACTTGACCATATCCATCATTGTGTACCCTATTCTGATAGGTACATTATTGGACCATGCTGGAAAGGAGGCACAAGTAAAAATTGCTTAGACTATGAAAGACAATAAGGGCTAGTCTTTTGATGGTTAGTGCATAATAATCTCGAAAGTCCTTCCACAATGAGATTCATGCACGTTGAGTGTTGGCCTTAATAAATCTATTGTGTCATTGCCAGTAACTTGGCCTCCTATAAGAGGTGTTGTCATTATAGTGATTCTGGATATGAACGATAGATGAATCCATGTGTTAGTATGGAGTTACAAAAGTAATGACTTGTTAATGAACTTATTCATTAATGAATCTAATTAATGAAGTTGTTTATTAATGAATGTAACATATCTGTTTCATGAATTGTTATTAAAATAGAAAGGATTTTATGGCTAGTTATGTCCTTTGTGAATATTATATATATTGTCAAGGCCACACTTGCAAGGGGTGTGAGAAGAGGAAAGAAAGCTCTTATTAAGCCTGACTAGCTGAGGAGAGCATTCTAATTGCTTGTGAGGTCCTTGAATAACATAATTTGGCACGTAAATTTCTCACATCTTATTGTTGATTTTTATTACATATGCACATGATATAATTGTTAATTGATAGATGTATTATATTTGTTTCTCTTGAATTATTACTTTTTAAGTATAATTCCTACAGTCACAAGCATGTAGGCTCTGCTTATATATATGATGATTTGTCTTAATCTTTATATATATATGGTTAAATATTTCCCCGTTATCATATGTGATATTGTTGTGTTATATGTTAAGAATATAATAAGTAGTTATTGATAAATGGTTGCAACAAATGCAACATAGCTTTGCTAATAGTATTAGATAAGTATCATTTATCTTTTTGATTTAATTTTTAGTTTTGTAATGGGTGTTAGATTTCTCAATATCTAAAATTATAAGTTAATATAGCTTTCATTAATCCAAAGCTCAAACATGATGACACCCCTTCGGTTAATCACATGGATGAGTTAGCATTTGGAAAGCAAGTTAATAATAATAATAATAATTGTAGGGTCACAAATTGTAGCACAAACCCAAAAGGAATAGGATATAGGCCCAATAAGCCCAATACAATAAATTTGTAAGAGAGTGGGTGAAAGAACTGGGCTGTTAATGGGTATTCTAACAGTTAATCAGGGTTTTAAGTCTGTCCGAGGAGGAAAAGACACTTAATCGAGGGTTGAATTTAAGTCCGAGGAGTAAGTTTTTGGATGGATTGGCTATTTCAGATAGTTTGTTCTTCCCAGTGCTACAGTAGATCTTGTTCGGTATCTTTTCTCTAATATTTTTCCGATCCCCTTCCTTATGGAGGTTTTCCCTCATTATATAGTCCCCTCTGATCCATTTCCATCGTCCACTTGTTTATCATCCAACCTTGTACTCAAGTATCTATCCTATTGAGCAGCTTTTTTGGTTTTCTGTGGGCGGTAGTAGTTGAAAGTACTGTTCAGAGGTCTTCTCCACATTAATGCGGCCAGGAAAGCTGCTGTAGTGCATTTAATGCGGTGGTAGCAACTTTTCCCCTAGATATTTCCGTGTTCTTATCCCTTCCTTGTGCATCTGAAGTCTATCTTCATTGCTGGAACTTCTTGGAAGGTTATCTAAGTCAAGACGAAGTTCACTTTACTAACATTCGTCAGGTCCGAGGAGGATGACTCTCTCGGACTAGTGCCTTTGAACATTTCTCTATTCGTCCACCTACTATGGAGCCTTCCCAAACGTTTTCTCCTCCTCGGACGTACTCTTGTTAGTAATTGGGGCCTGAGGTCCAACGTAAAAGTTCAAGTTTTTGCCCCCCACAATAATAATAATAATAATAATAATAATAATAATAAGGATTATGTTCCAAAGCTCAAACATGATGACACCCCTTTGGTTAATCACATGGATGAGATGGGACTTTGAAAGCAAATTTTTTTTACGTGTCCACATCCCTTGGATAGACACCATTTTTTTAAAATAAAGAAATCAAAGTGATAAATACTAATTGATTAAATTCTTCCTTACGCCTCAGCGGATACGGGATAAATTTAATTGATTGAAATATTTGTCATAAATTACATTTATAAATTCTTTAACGTTATTAAAAGAATTAATGGCCAAAAGCATCGGGTTTTAATGCACATATTATATGTGTTGCGTTTTACAAAGAGATGGTAAACTCCACTGGTTCTTTGAATATGGATTATATCATGAAAAGCTGAATACTTTTGAGACTCAGTTATGCAGAGTGGAAATATAGGTTTGATTTGAACATGCGATTTTATGATTATAGTTCTTCTTTTAAATCAGAGTGTCCACCTAAGCCCAATGAGGAATCTGTTAAGTCGAATAAAATCTCCTATAGTAATTGGATTGAGGCGGATAACAAAATGAGAATTTTGATGTTGGGATATATGGTCGATTCATTGACAGTTAGCTATATGTATTACCCTAGTGCTAAATCCATAGATGATAGCCTAGAAATGATTGGAAAGAAGTCTAGTGCTCAGGAAAACTTCATTACATCTAAATTATCAAAATGAGAAGATGCTCATCAACATATGTTTAATATGATTGCCTTAGCTAATGAATTAGGCCTTCAAGAAAGACTGATAGACGATAAAACAAAAATTCCTACACTTGATGACCTCTTATCTAAGGTCATGACTCAAGTGGATGCAAAATTGAGAGTTAACAAACTTTTAGTTAACATTGTTGAAGAAAAGGAGTTTGTTCCTATAGGAAGCAAAAGGTTTAAGAAGAAAAGAAAATTCAAAAGTCATAGAAGTGATTGAAAAAGTAACAAGAGTACTTATGTTAAGCCTAATGTCAAGGTCAAAACAAAACAAATCTTTTGCTATCATTGCAAGAAACCATAACATAAAAGATCTAAATGTAATTCTGTTTCGAGATCCCGTGAGAATCAATCTAAAGGCTTTTCACAATCTAATTTTCAAGGAAATTAATACCACTACTATTAAGCTTGGATTTTGGTGGGCCAATTCAAGAGTTATTGCTCATACTTCTAATATATACCTTGCAGAGGTTTTAGGAGCCACCGAAAATAGATTGTATAAGTTAAATTTATATTGGAAATGATGAAACAAGATTGAAGGTATTGAAGTTTTTTTTTTGAAATAAATATAAATAGTGAATCTAATTTTAAGTTAGTTGATTAGAGTTTTAGGATAAATTTATTATAGGTTTATATACTAGAAAAACTTGGTTATGATTTTTATTTAGGAAATGAATGGTTCTTTTGAAGAAAAATGATGTAGTAGTACTATATGAATTTCAAAATAATTTCAAGTCCATTTATATGGCAGTAGAGTGTAATGTTTATGTTTTTGTGAAAGATAATACAACTTATTTTTGGCACTTAAAATTGGGATATGTTAGTAAACAAAAGTTGAAAAATTAAGTTGGATTTTGTTAAGTGATGTCACATTAGAATATTATCCAACATGTGAAAATTGCATTGAAGGAAAAATGAATAAAAGAGATCACTCTTCTTAAGTTTTGGAGCGGGTTGATACTGATGTTTATAAAGCTATGAACATAATTGTTGGAGGAGGATATCATTATTAATTTTATTGATCATTTCTCTAGATATGAAAATTGCTTATTTGATAAAACAAAAATTGGAGGCTATAGAGAAGTTTATCACTAAAATATTTGATGTTGAAAAATGTACAAACAAATTGATAAATCTATTAATTCAAATAGAGGTGGTGAGTATGTCTCAGGTGATTTTGAGGTTATTTTACTAATAAAGTTTGTCTCAAATACTCCCTAAAAAGGTTAGATCTATAATAGAAACATCATATTTGCCAACTTCATTTTGGGGTGACTATATTCCAATTGCTATGCATATCCTAAATAGAAGTCTCACTAAAGCCTCAGGGAAAACACCTCATGAGTTGCTTATTGGTAAGAGCTAGCTTATTTCATATAACGATGTATTGCTTATGCTTCATTTTTTATTCTAATAAGGATAAACTGTTATATGAAATAAAAAGGAGTGTTATGGCAAGTTAATCACAAAGGTCTAGAGGATATAGGTTTATATGATCTCAAAAGTCGAGTTATTTTGGAAATGTAAAATTCTTGGAGGATCATTTTGAAATTGAGGGTATCAATGATTTTCGAAAGAAATTTTTGGAAGAATTTTTGGAAGAACAAAGGGATATAGAGTTGATAATGGTAAAAGCTATAGATCCAACGCCTTCAAAGGAAGTACTCAAATTTCTATGGGATTTGATATGCCTAATATTATCATCTTTGTAATAGTGAAAACTATTAGAAGACACTAATCTTTATAAATAAATAAATAAATAAAATGGTGTCCTAGACAGTCATAAAAAGACACAAAGGGATGAAAGTTGTTGGATGCAAATGAATTTTAATAGAAAGAGAGATGTTTCAGGAAAAGTGGGAAGATTTAAAGCTAGATTAGTGGCCAAGGGTTATACTCAAGGTGAGAATTAGATATGCATGTCAGAAAATTATATAGGTTGAAAGAATCTTGTGTTATGTGAAGAAAGTTTCTACTATTCTTGATATTCCTACACCATATGTGGATATATTCTTCCGATAGTAATTGATATTGAGATGCTTGTTGTAGTCAAACAATGGCTATTCAAATTTTGAAACGAATGACCTCAATGAAGCATCATATATTTTGGGCATTAAAATTAAATGAGACTGGATGACTAAAACATTTAGTTTCTCCCAAGAAAAATATATCAACACGAAAAATATTATATGGTTGACTCTTTAAGTGGGAGGTTTCCCTATCATAATTTTCAATCATTTTTTTTAAAATAGTCAGCAAAACAAAATTTGGCTGACCCTTTTTTCCAAAGGCTTGTCTTTTGTGTTATTAAAAGCACATGAATTGAGAATAAGGCCATGTTAGGCCAAGTGAGGGACTGTTAGAATAATGTGGCCCAACATGATATTTTATTATCAATAATTAATTATTCAAAATTTCTTGTGAAATTTTGCAATATTTTTATCATGTAAAATATTTGAATATTAAAATATGTCTACTTGATATTGTAGACTAAGATTATGAATCATTTCATTATAGCCCTTGACTTGACCATATCCTTCATGATGTAGCCTATTTTGATAGGTACATTGTTGGACCATGGTGGAAAGGAGATGCAGGTTAAAATTGCTCAGACTATGGAAGACAATAAGGGTTAGTCTTTCGATGGTTAATGCATAATAATCTCGGAAGTCCTTCCACAATGAGATTCATGCAGGTTGAGTGTTGGCCTTAATAAATCCATTGTGTCATTGCCAGTAACTTGGCCTCCTATAAGAGGTGCTGTCATTATAGTGATTCTGGATATGAACGATAAATGAATCCATGTGTTAGTATGGAGTTGCAAAAGTAATGACATGTTAATGAACTTATTCATTAATGAATCTAATTAATGAAGTTGTTTATTAATGAATGTAACATATCTGTTTCATGAATTGTTATTACAATAGAAAGGATTTCATGGCTGGTCATGTCCTTTGTGAATATTATATATATTGTCAAGGCCACACTTGCAAGGGGTGTGAGAAGAGGAAAGAAAGCTCTTATTAATCCTGATCAGCTAGGGAGAGCATCCTAATTGCTTGTGAGTTCCTTGAATAATATAATTTAGTACGTAAATTTCTCACATCTTATTGTTGATTTGTATTACATATGCACATGATATAATTGTTAATTGATAGATATATTATATTTGTTTCCCTTGAATTATTACTTTTTAAGTATAATTCCTACAAGTCTAGGGAAGTTTTTTGGATGTCATAGAATTTAAAATCTTTTTTTTTTTTTTTTTTGTGTTTTGATTTGATAATAAAAAGCAATCATCATGGAACGAATGCCATTGATCTAAAATATTATTTTATCTGTAAAAAATCATTCATGTTTGTAACCTACATAGGCAATGGTGATTGGATAAGAATGAAAAAAACAATAGTTCATATTAGATTGAGGATGCAACTAAAGTTCCCACAACTTCATTAGGAAACATTGACAAAATATTAGTATTATATTTTAGTTTAATCTCTAGTTTCCTTCATAACATAAAAACAATGTTGAACTTATGAAATTTGAATTCTTAAATTATGCAATCAAGAGATTTTTTTCGAGATGGACACTACCACCTTGGCCAAACCTCAAAGTGAACTTCGATGGCTCTGTTTTTCGAGATGAAAATTGCACAAGCGTGGGAGTCATTATCTGAGACTGGAATGGTCAAGTGCTTGCTTCTATGGTTGGAGCGTTCCCACTACCTTTTTCGGTGACAACAGTGGAGGTCATAGCAGCTTCTAAAGCTCTCCGTCTCACAAATGATCTTGGTTTATCATCCATCGTGTTAGAAGGAGATTCCAAGATTACTATGGATGCTCTAGCAGGTGAGAACTTGTCTTTGGCAGAATATGGACATTTGGTTGGCGAAGCAAAGGAGCTAGCTAAGGATTTTGCATACATTGAATTCTGTCATGTATTGAGACAAAAGAATAGTGCAGCCCATAACATTGCTAGACATGCAAGACATGTTAGCGAGTATTCGGTGTGGATAAAGGATGTTCCTCCGCATCTTTTTTCTATAATTCGAGCCGATTCGGCTTCTCTTTGAATAAAATTACAGTGTTGTTTCTCAAAAAAAAAGAAAAAAAAGAAGAGAGATTAAAAAAAAAAAAAGTGAAAATAATATATAGATTAAGGGAATAGAGGGGGCAGGGCCCTTAAACAGACATATATATTTATTGTAGTGGAAGTTTAAGGGCCCAGATCCATCAATTAAATGATTGCATAATTTCAGAATTGTCATTATAGATATTCCCATTGTCATTATAGTGGAAGTTTAAGTTTATAATTTGTTTTCATTTAGTGAGAATATCAGGGCAATATTCATGTGTATAGATTTTACTTCATTCATTTGATAGATTTACCTCTAAGATGTCGGGATTATGTTCTAGCAATAGTCCTAGACTTAACAAGATGTTATTGTGTATATTGGGAGTATACTCCTTATCTCTCACAGAGGGGTGGGCCCCACCTCTGTGTGAGAGGGAGGAAGTACACTCCCAGTCTCAGAGTATACAATAATTTTCCAGACTTAACCACTCTTTCTTCTTCTCAAAAAAAAACCTCTCTTTCTTTATAATTATACTACTCACCAATTGCATAGAATCTTTGAAGTTTGTCATATTTATTCTGATTATTTCCTTTGCAATTCTCTCAGTATTGGGATTAATCTCATTTAGTGAGTGTTTGGATTGCGTTGAAACAGAGTGCACGTCTGCGTTTGTGCGTTTTGCTGAAAAAATGTGGGTCCCACGACACTGTTTATGGACCCACAAAAGTCATCCAAACATAGATTTCGATATAAATTTGGGTCCAATAGCACTATTTACACATTTAAAAATTATTTTGTTACAATGTTTTCAATTTTCAGTTTTCAGTAATAAGCGGTATCCAAATAGACCCTTAGATTATCAAATTTTCAGCAAAATGGATTATCATATCATTATTTTAGCTTTGTTTTGGTTGAGAGACCATAATTTAATTTAAGATGTCTACTTTTTGTTCTTTTGATAGTTGGGGTGATGAGTGTTGGCTTGGTTAGCTTCTTTTGTATTTTTTTCTACTTTGAGACAGAGATTTTCTACTATTATAATGCTTAGACTGAACAAAAAAATGCAATAAAAAAGTACCATTTTGAATTTGAATGGATAAAAAAAATAATAAAAACAAAAACAAAAAAAAGCAAAAAACAACAAAAAAACCCAATGTTCTATATATGACTCTTAAAAGAAAATTATCATTTTATACCTTACACCTTCCACCATGGTTGGAAAAAAAATATTGAAAGCAGAGTAATAATATAACCGTATCCTATGCTAACTAGAAAAAATAACAACATTTCCAAATCAATAATTTTTGTTACTAAATTTTCTCGAATTGTATTGATGGGAATTGAAATTAAATCAAACAACATAGTGGAACCATAGCTCAATATAATATTGACTGCTTCACTTGAACCTCTTTTCTTTACCAATCGATTCCATTCTTTTCTTTCTTTAATCGTCTCTATTCACACTGAATTTTTGACTTCCCTCACTAACCTTTAGAAAAAAATTGTGTACACAAGTTAACCATAATTGCCTTATTGCTTGACTATTTATTTTTGAATTTTTGTCAAAATTATAAATTTCTAAATAGAAATAATAATGAGTTCTACTAAAAATTCTTGTAAAAATTACGTCCAATCTTTATAAAGAATAGACAAAAATATTATTTTGCATTACTGTCAATTTGGTTTTTACATTTTGATAACATTTAATTTGGTCTCTATCGTTAATTTACTAATAGAAAAGATAACATGGACCAAATTGAGTACTATCAAAATATGTGGACCAAATTGACAATAACTCAAATGGAATTTTTGCTGTAAAGAATACAATCACAATTTACAGAAATAACTAGATACTTGTGGTATATTGAAATATAATAAAGGAAAACAAATAATGCACAACAAAAAATTTATTGTTACCATCATAAATTGTAAATACCGGATGAATTTTGAATAACTGTTCTAGTTTTTAAAATATTCTTCAATAAATTGTTAAGCAATGTGTCCTTGGATACATTTAGAAATTATACAATAAAGAAATCCCACTAAACATATCTCGTAGTCTGCATTTTGGTGTGGGAACTGGGAAGTAGGATTCCCGGTTTGGGGAAAGGGTAGAGGATCTTCACAAACCTTAGGAAGTCCAACTGATCTAACAAAGAAATCAATCAACGATGGAGTACAATTTGGAATTGGGAATTGGTTTGGGAAAGTGAATTTCTTTATGGTTTCATTAGGTTGATTTTGAAGTCATATTGGGGATGACTTCTTGGTGGTAGCAAAGGTTATAGTGTTGCTGTTCCTTGGTGGACTTCTGATTGGATGAAGGTTGGTAAAGACAAGCAAAAAGTGGAGGAAGTTTCTGCTTTGGTGATTGTCTATTTATTGGAAAAGGCAGTAAGTTAGTTCCTTCTAGTTCGAGTTTTCCCTTGAGAAATGCTAATGTCCACAACATTTTCGTAATAAATCTTATGTGGCAAGTTGTTACGGGTTGTTATTGGTAGAGTAGGAAAGTAATTTCAATGGTAGGTTCAAGAAAAAAGAAGGCTCTCTTTGATAGTGTGTCTCTTTGCATGCTCTCTTTACCTCTTGGTTCTCTCTTTTGCTTGTTTGCTGGCTGCTTTCCTTGTTTGTTGCATGTAAATGCTTGAAGCAAGGACATGACTTCCAAGATGCAAGCAAAAAGGGCAAGGATGCAAGTAAGAAGGCGCAGGCCTTAAAGGGCAATGTTCAGTAGATTAGGAGGCCTAGCCTCCCCGAGTGGTTTTCTCTCTCCCCCTCTCTCTTAGCCTTTTCCCTAGAATCATGTATTAGGGTTCTCTCTCCATGTACCCTTTATCTTTCCTGCACTTTGCTTGGGCCGCATTCCCTTGGTACGATAATGTCTATTTTACATTTCTTGTACCTTGCTAGGCCATACCCTTGGAACATTGGCAATGTCTGTTTTACTTTCTCGCTCTGCATGCTAGCATTGTGCATGATGTATGTATATATATATATATATATATATGTCTGTTTGCGGGTGATCATGCACTTTGTATGATGGACTCTCATGATTACGAGAGCGGCCCTCTCATAATCATGAGCGCTCTAGACCTTGTAGTGTGGGTATGTGCCCAAGGCAATTGCTGTAGGCGCATATTCACGCTGTATTGTGTGCACGATCATCGCGGTGTGATTGTCTCAATCTATGTCACCAAGTGACGTCGGTTTCCCTGTGTATGCAACACGCATCAATATGCTTGTCACTTTGAAGGGCTCTGGCTTGTCTTAGCATGAGCATGTTGGCATGCGTTGTATACACAGGCATGAAATCCTACCGGTGCACCATAGCGCATCAAACGCGAAACTCTGCTGGATTTTCGCCGTGAGAATTGGGCACCTCCGTTGCCGTATTCTCACAATGAATGCTTGGTGAGAATAGTATTTTGTGTGCTATGATGCACCTGAGGCAAACCATTGCCAGATTTCCACCATGAAAATAAGGCGAAATGCTACCGAATTTTTGTCGTGGAAATTTGGCAACGATTCCAAACACACTAGGGAAACATTGATCAAGACCACACCCTTTCTGAAACCAAACCTCAAAGCCCAATTCCGTTCAAGCCCCAAAAGTTAATGCCAATATCTCATTTTTAATTGCCAAAGTCCTTAAATTAAGATTTTACCAAAACAATGACTATCTACAGATAGGCATTGTGGGGCGCCTAACACCTTTCCCAGACATAACTAGACTTCCGAACTCTAGAATCAAGATTTTTTATCCATTGATATTAGATTAGGAAAAACGATATTTTTTTTAGCCTAGGATTTGGTAATAAAATTAAATAGAGTCAAGTGACCAATCGCATTTTACAAAAAACTCAATGATTGGTGGCGACTTCACTTACCTTTGGTAACCCCATTAAAATTGACTCCATTTCCAGTCACACACCAGAGGTATACCTTTCTTTCAGGGACAAACCCAGGATTATAAGCTAGTGGGGGTCGGAGTATAAAGGAAAAAAAAAAAAGGCATCAATATAGTATTAAAAAATTATAAATACATAAAATCATTATTTTTGAATACATTAAGATGCAATCATTTACCAACAAAGACCAAAAAAAAAAAAGAAGTTTTTTTTTTAATACTAGGCTAGCTAAGATTTTTTGTTTTTGTTGTTAAAGTTAGAGCATTAACAGTGGTGGGGCTCAAAATTTTAGCGTTTAGGACCTTAAAAAGTTACTTTATCTATTTTACCACCTCACTTTACAATATACCCAATATAAAATGTTCTATTTTTTTATCACTTCATTTAAAATAATAAAGGAAGAGAGAATTTGAGTTTTTTAATTGAAGAAAATAATCTTAATAAAATATTGTATTTTATTTTTAACAATTTGCTATAGTCAACTGGTATTTATACTAGTTTACTGTAGTCGCAAAAATTTTTGCTTTAGCTTCTCCTATAATACATGATTTTTTGGTTCTTTGGTGGTAAAATAGTTTTTTTGCTAAAATACTATCACTATGGCGAATGTTTTTATTGTTTTTACTAAGTTTTTGGGTTGAATAATTGCTATTTGGGTTAGACTAGCTAGGCTGATTGGGGAGAAGGAAGGTCCAACTACAAAAATAAAATATATAATTACTATATATATTGGACCTTGGGGGGTGGGGGGGGGGGGGGGGGGGAGGCCCCCTTGGGCCTCAACCTGGGTCCGTCCCTGCCTTCTTCCACGGCACTTGAGCTCCTCGAGCCCGCAAGTTTCGTGAGCCCGCGTGCAAGCGTCGCCACGTTGGGTGGTCGAACTGTCGTGAGGCATCAACAGTTACAGGTTCAAATCATACATTTGAAACAACTACTTCACCTTGTTGGTAGTTTCAAGTACTTTTCTAGCATTTGCAAGTAACAAATTATCAAACACAAATTTGCTTTGTTTAATATTATTTCATAATTGCATAATGAATGATGAAATTTATATATCTATAGCTTTTATCTTTTGTGGTGTGCCTTTGTGTTAAAGGAATTTTCCTTCACCTTTGTGTGTATTTGTTTTAAGAAAAAAAAAAACTAGAATTTCTCAAATATAATGCTTAACTAGGTTAAACCATAGCATGTACTCAATTCTATATCAATAATTGTATATTTTCATCATATCATTACATAAATTATCTTATATTGATGTTTACGTTTATGTTATGTTTAATTTTGAGCATCAACTAATTCAATTAATTATTTCAACATCCGATTGAAACAAATTTAGTTTTTTTTTTTCATTCCAATAATATTAATTTGAAAAATATAATCTTTGAAATCAAGTAGGGATATTTACAAGTAAAATGAAGTTTGGAAAAATACAGTATTAACATATGCATTGCAACTTTGAATCTCACTAGCTAGTTCTTTATAATATGCTGAGACAGATAGGCAAATTATAACAAATTCATTACTTCCAGTGAATTGACAATTTCCTCGGTTCTTTTAAGACTTTAACGCAGTGCCCTGTAAATATGAAAACACTAGTACTATGCTTGCTTGGTAATTTTTTTGGATAAATTGGATATGAAGTTGTGAAATGAAGAAAATTAATCAATACTATGAGAGCAATGTTCACTTCTCTCATATGAATGGTGGATCCTACCATGAATTTAATTGAAAGACTTACTATGACATAATAAGAGGGAGTATAGAACCCAAATGATTAAATTGTTACTCATGAGATGGAATTAAGTTGGTGTAGATTTTAGTCTAAAAACTTTAACAAGTAAACAAGACTAAAAAATCGATTAGGAAAGAAAAACTGTATAAAGAACAGGAAACCACATGTAAGGAGATTCTTTGAGGAATTTCAAAAACATAAACATACATATATGTATCAGAGAATTCTTATGTGATGTTATGATGAAAATATTCAATTATTGATATATAATTGAGTAAATGTTATGGGTTAACTTAGAGACTTGATATTTGAGAAATGATAGCTTATGAAATGGTAAAGGTCTATATATAAATATATAAATTTTGTCATTCATTATGCAATTTTGAAATAATTAAAAAAAAAACAAATTTGGGTTTGATAATTTGCTGTTTTCAAATGATGAAAAAAAAAAAAAAAAACTTGAAAATGCCAATAAGGTGTAGTTATAACTTGTAAGCATATATTTGGTTATCTCTGACTCTCTTCAACTAGTTTTGCTTATTTTGATTTACTCTTATGCTTTTAATGAAAAGAAAATAATTTAGTCTAGGAACTTAGATAAGTCCACATGTAATCATGATATTTGAGGAAAAATCTTGTTAAATTATCTAGTAACTTATGGATAAATCTAAAAATTAATAATAGAATGGTTTCCAATGAGTAACGACTTTTTTTAAGGTGAGCTAATAAGTAACAACTATAACATGGGTGTACAATCCACAACCACATTTCTTGAACACTAATTTAACCAAGTTAGTGTAGGCCCTAACTAGTGCTCGAAAATTTTGATTATTTCTTTGATATGTCTTGTGATAAGGTCAAAAGGATTGTCGGTGGGCCTTCAAATATTAAAACATTGCTTTAAAAGTTATGTTAAGATTCAAAGATTAACATGCAGAAATTCTTCAAAGGTTGTTAAGATTTAGAGGTTGTTTGCAGTTGTGACTCTACCTTGTAGCAATATCTCACATATAAGATTTTCTTTAAAAAAAATGAAAATTATTCGAAGGAGATAGATATTAGCTATGTTTGAGGAAGTTGTTTTCTTCAGCCTATACTTCATTGTTATATAAAGTTCTTTGGTTTATCACTTTCTGTTGTTTTGTGCATTTTGCCTCCCAATCAAACTTTGTCGCTTGCTTCCAAATAAGAAACATAAACATAAACATATGTATAATAGAATTTTTATGTAATGTTATGATGAAAATATTATTGATATATAATTGAGTTAATGTTATGGGTTAACCTAGTGAATCTTGATATTTGAGAAATGCTAGCTTATGAAAAGGTAAAGGTAAAGGTAAAGGTAAAGATATATAAATTTTGTCATTCTTTATGCAATTTTGAAGTAATATTAAACAAAGCAAATTTTTGATTGATAATTTACTTCTTTCAAATGCTGAAAAAATAGTTGAAAATGCCAATAAGGTGAAGTAGTTGTTTCAAATGCATGAGTAATGACTTGAACTTGTAACCTGTAACTTGTCACTTTTTTAAAAAAAAAAAAAATTTATAAAAGACACTTGTTATTGCACTAAGATCCAACCTCTAGGCTCTAACTATTACAAATATATAATATTTACACATATAAATTAAGTAAACTCATTTGATTTTTTTGGATTTGCAAAATGGATGCTACAAAACTTATTTTCTTGTGGAAATAGGCTCTTATAACGTTGACAGTGGGGATGGATTAAGAAGTCTTAAATCCAGTAGTGGCAAGTATAGACAACAAAAAATACTTCCGAAAAAAGAAATCACCCAATATGCAAAATAGGGGTTTATTAATAGAGCCTTTTTTTTAACAAAGTATAAATGAATGCCTTAATTGAATAAGTTTGAAGGTTAAAGAACTCAAATGAATGAAATTGAATTTAGAGGTTTAAAATGAATTTTGGCCAAAATTAGAGGGTTTGATTTATATTTTAGCATTAAAAAATATAACATACACTGTTATGTTAGGCGAGGTCTTCTCTCAAACTTTTCAATTATTAAAAAAAATAAATTCATTGGATAATAGTGTATGGACATTGTAAGGGAATTATATATTTTTCAAGTCAAAATCGTGTTGCTTCTATGGATGGCCTGCTTGTTATTACTTCACTACTTACTCAACATGTTCTTTCGGATTCACAAAACTTTAGCACTATGTGTGTTTTCTGCATTCATTCGATCTGTCAAAAGTCTTGCCAGTTGCTCGTGGTGATGGTAATTATCAGAAGCTATTACTTTTAGAATGTCTTTACCCTTTAGTTAGTCGATATTGCACTTGTGTTTGATGCTGTTGGAAATACATGGTTGACGACTTGTATAGTTTTATTTGAACTCTGAAGTAAGTGGTATTATCGAGGGTGTAAATTGATCTATTTTTTAAGCATATATTACATTATCTAGAATAAGATCCTTGTCAAGTAAGAGTTTAGTGACTTTAATAATTTATAAACCTCAAGTACAAAATACTATTTGAGCCTAAGACTTGTTACAGTATAAAATTCAAGTGAAAATGGGCATTTGCTGATAATTTACAAACTATGCAGCAAAATGTTCCTATTTTGAAACCATTTAGTAAAATGTCCCTGTTTTTGAAACTTGATTTTAACAAAATTGAGTTCTATATAAAACTTGATATTCTCAAAATCAAGTTATATGTATATTTTTAAGTGGAACTTGACATTAGCAATATCAAGTTTCACTTAAATTTTCAAAAAAATTTAAGTGTCAAAATATGTATAGAACTTGACATTGCTAATGTCGAGCTTCACCTGTAACTCAATTTTGTTAAAATCAAATTTAAAACAGGAGCATTTTGCTAAATAGTTTCAAAATAAGGATATTTTGCTGCATAGTTTTTAAATTAAGGGCAAATACCTATTTTTCCCATTAAATTCATTCACTAGTACTTTTTCTAGTGCGTGCTTAAGCATAGCTTAGATTTCACAATAAACTATTAAATAAGGCAAGACTTATTTTTTGCTTGAAGATATTAAGTCTAGGGAAGTTTTTTGGATGTCATCAAATTTAAAATCTTTTTTTTTTTTTTTTTTTAACCTGGTGATAAAGAACAATCATCATGGAGCGGATGCCATAGATTTAAAATATTATTTTATCTATAAAAAATCATTATTGTTTGTAACTACACTGGCAATAGTGCTTGGATAAGAATACCCAAAAAAAAAAAAAAAAAAATCATATTAGATTGAGGATGCGCAACTAAAGTTCAACAACTTCATTAGGAAATATTGACAAAATATTAATATTACCTTTTAGTTTAATTTCTAGTTTCATTCATAACATAAAAAACAATGTTGAATTTATGAAACTGGAATTCTTAAATTATGCAATCAAACAATTTTTTTTTTTTAAATGTAAAAATAATATATAGATTAAGGGACCAGATCCATCAATTAAATGATTGTATAATTTCAGAATTGTCATTAGAGATATTCCCATTGTAATTATAGTGGAAGTTTATATTTATAATTTGTTTTCATTTATTGAGAATATTAGGGGAATGATTCATGTTATCATGTGTATAGATTTTACTTCGTTCATTTTATAGATTTACCTCTAAGATATCGGGATTATGTTTGGGCTATAGCCCTAGACTTAACATGATGTTATTGTGTATACCAGGAGTATACTCCCTCTCTCTCACAGAGGGGTGGGTCCCACCTACTATGGGGCCCATCTCTATGTGAGAGGGAAAAAAATATACTCTTGGAGTTTATAATAATTTTCTAGACTTAACTTCTTTTTCTTCTTCTCAAAAAAGAAAAAGAAAAGAAAACCTCTCTTTCTTTATAATTATACTCCTCACCAATTGCATGGATTCTTTGAAGTTTGTCATATTTATTCTGATTATTTCCTTTGCAATTCTCTCTGTACTGGGGTTAATCATAGATTATCAAATTTTCAGCAAAAGGATTATCATATTATTATTTTAGCTTTGTTTTGGTTGAGAGACCATAATTTAATTTAAGATGTCTACTTTTTGATCTTTTGATAGTTAGGGGTGATGAGTGTTGTCTTGGTTAGCTTCTTTTGTATTTCGTTTGCCTTTTAACGGGCATGATTAAGAGATTTTCTACTAGTATTATAGTGCTTAGACTGAACAAAAAATGCAAAAAATGCAAAAAAGAAAAGAAAAAGAAAAGGTAACATTTTGAATTAGAATGAATAAAAAATAAATAAAAACTAATGTTCTATGACTCTTAAAAAGAAAATTATCATTTTATATTGATGGGAATTGAAATTAATATCAAACAACATAGTGGAACCATAGCTCAATATAATATTGACTGCTTCACTTGAACCTCTTTTCTTTACCAATTGATTCCATTCTTTTCTTTCTTTGATCCTCTATTCACACTGAATTTTTGACTTCCCTCACTAACCTTTAGAAAAAAAATTGTGTACTCAAGTTAACCATAATTCCCTCATTGCTTGACTATTTATTTTTGAATTTTTGTCAAAATTATAAATATCTAAATAGAAATAATAATGAGTTCTACTAAAACTTTTTGTAAAAATTACATCCAATCTATTATAAAGAATAGGCAAAAATACTATTTTGTGGTTTCTGTCAATTTGATCCCTACATTTTGGAAACAATTAATTTAGTCCCTATCATCAACTCACTAATAGAAATTCACTATAAGTTAAAAATAACATAAACCAAATTGATTACTATAAAAATATATGGACCAAATTAACAATGACTCAAACTGATATTTTCGCTTAAAGAATACAATCACAATTTACAAAAATGACTAAATACTTTTGGTATATTGAAATATAATAAGGAAAAACATATAATGCACAACAAAGAATTTATTGTCACCATCATGAAATTGTAAATACCGGGTGAATTTTGAATAACTGTTCTAGTTTTTAAAATATTTAATATTCTTCAATAAAGTGTTAAGCAATGTGTCCTTAGATACATTTAGATATTATACAAGGAAGAAATCCCACTAAACATATCTAGAAGTCTGCATTTTGGTGTGGGAAGTGGGATTCCCTGTTTGGGAAAAGGGTAGAGGGTCTTCACAAACCTTAGGAAGTCCAACTGGTCTAACAAAGAAATCAATCAATGATGGAGTATAATTTGGAATTGGGAATTGGTTTGGGAAAGTGAATTTCTTTATGGTTTCATTAGGATGATTTTGAAGTTATATTGGGGATGACTTCTTGGTGGTAGTAAAGGTTATAGTGTTGCTGTTCCTTGGTGGACTTCTGATTATGGATGAAGGTTGGTAAAGACAAGCAAAAAGTGAAGAAATTTTCTGATTTGGTGATTGACTATTTATTGGAAGAAGGCAGTAAGTCAGTTCCTTCTAGTTCGAGTTTTCCCTTTCCCATCACACCAGTATATCCTCTGACCATTATACAATGTCTTAACGGTTTTCCTTTTTATTTATTTGCTGTATAAAAAAAAGGGATCTTTGGTGTGGACTCATCGACTCCACACCATGTGATAGTAATGGATAATACTATATGTACCATTGGGGTTATTGCTCGAACTGCTCACCAAATAAAGAGTTTTCCTTACACGATAGATTTTTCAATTGCGCATAAATGTCTCAATTCCTAGAAAAATAAACCAACAACAATTTTCTTTTTTAGACAAAACTTAGGTACAGTACTTTAAGTGTTGTTCTTTAGGTTCCCTTCTTAAAATTTAGTCATGTGGCTCATTAATTAAAAAATACACTTTCATCTGATGAGAAAAAAATTCATATGGCAGAATCTTAAAATGGGAACTTAATGAATAACACCTAAATACTGTACCTAAATCTTGGTTCTTTTTAATTTGTCCATTGGTTTTACGTCCTAAATCATTTTATGCTCTTTGCATAAGAGACTACTTTTTTTTTAGATACTCAACTTTTTGAAATACATCATATCATATTATTTATTTTACACTACTTTTTATTAAAGAATTATGTTAAGTTTAACAGATGTCTTTAGGACATTTCTTAACAGGTTATTTTAGGAAAACTTTGATACCACTCTTATTGGAAATAGAAAACGATATCAAAAAAATTAATTGATTTTTTCTTTTTTCTTAAAAAGATTCTAAAAATATTCCCTAAACTAATACCCATTAACTTTTCTCTTAACATATCAATTTTCTTGATTTTTTTAAAATTTTTTTACACACAACAACAACTATTTACTTTCTTTTTTCATCATCGGGATACATAAAAAATAATAATAAAAAACTAAATGCAAAATGAATAATGCTAGATTGCTAGTGTAAATTTATTTTATTATTGTAGTAACTATGTATTTCTATTTTTTACACAACTTTGCATGATTTGATGTGGGTGAATTTTGGGTTTAGTTGATTAAAATGTGATACTTTTTTTATCAAGCATTAATACGAATGTGTTTTTTTTCCTAATCCATTTATTTATTTATTTTTTTCGACAAGACCAACATCTTTCATTGCACTAAACAATCGAAAATTTGAAAAATATTTTACGTCGGAACAAATATAGTCTTACTTGCTATCATAATTTTTTTTTTTTTTAAAAGAAACAAAACAAACATACTTGCTATTAGATTAAACAAACAAATAACCTTTTTTTAGCGGAAAATATGCTAGGAGCAAGAGGAATGTGGGTTATATCATATATGGCTGCACAAAGTCAATAAAACTATACATACATACGTTCTCAACCGTTGGATGAAGCGACGTCTCATCGGCGGTCACTAACAGTAGTCTACAGTTGTTGACCAAACCCCCCCACTACTATCCTCTATCCAAACGGTTTAAAGTCAGAAACAAGAAACCTAATATCACTGACCAATATGCCCACCATACACGCCTTCCAAATTCCCGTTTCACCCCTCCCAAGTCCCATCTTTAAACAAAGTAGGCAAAACCAGTAGGCCCATTTCAGTAAATTCACTCACCACCTCCCCACTCTCTCTCTCTCCATGCAGTTTCAAAAAAAAAATTCATTTCAGTTCACCCTCTTTATCTTTTTACCCTTTAAATTTTTTAAAAAAGAGATACCACCACTGCAACTTTTTCGAATTACCGTTATATCCAGACTCTGCACAGTTACATATTTGGACAAACTTTTTCCTCTGGCTGAATTCAACAGCACCGGGTATTTTAGTCAATTCAACAAGAGGGATGAGAAGGACAAGGAAGCTTTAGTGGAATTACAGTTCTACCATCTGTTGCAGAGTGCGTTATTGAGGGTATTATGGTCATTTCAGGATTATAAAGAGAGAGAGAGAGACGTAGAGAGAGACAGAGAGAGTGTGAGCAGGGAGTGAAAGAGAGAGAAAGAGAGAAAGAGAGAGAAGCGATTTGAGAGAGAGAGAGAGAGAGAGAGTTGGTTTATTTCAGTTACTATATGAAGGTGGAGAAACCATGGTGTCGGACCAAGAAATAGCGAAAAGTGTGGAGTCGGTGCTGCGTCAGTCAGACCCAAACGCCGTGAACTCGTTAAACGGTGTCGTTCAGCAAGTGGAAGCGAAGCTAGGTCTAGACCTTTCTCACAAGGCTGGCTTCATCCGAGACCAGATCAACTTCCTCCTCCGCTCTCACCCACAACAACCTCAACCACCACCACCACAACAACAACCACCTCAACAACAACAACAACAACCTCCAAGAGACCATTTTGCCCTCCACAACCACCCTCAATTCCAATCCACCCACCACCACCAACACCAACAGCACCAACAACAACAACACCATCAACACCACCAACAACTCCAACAACAGCAATTTTCTTCCCATTTTGCCCTCCAAGCCGCACACCCTCACGTCCGCCCACACCAACAGCCTCTGCCTCCGCCTCAGCCTCAGTCTCAGCCTCAGCCTCCGCCGCAGCTTGTAAAGACCGAGGCTTTCGCTCAAAATGCCACTCCTCACACACCCAAAGAAAGGTTCTTTTTTTAGGGTTTTGTTTGGTTCAATTTTAAAGTTTTAAACTTTATCTTAATTTGTCAGAATTAGGGTTTTCTATTTATGTTGTAGTAAAAGTTGCTTATTTTAAATTATCTATTTTTGCTTATGTAAACACATGTATGTATATAGAAAAAGAATTTTTTTTTTTTTTTTTTTTTTTTTGAGAATGATAGAAAAAGGAATTATCTATGTCACTGTTGCATGCCTAATTATCTTTTGGTGTAGGTTGAAGAAAACAAAGGGGGGATTGGGTATCACTGAAATATTTTAATCATAAGTAGTTTAAAAAAAAAAAAAAAAATTGACCACTTCTAGATTGGTCTGAGAGTTAGAGTTATGAGAACTGTGGTTGCGTAACGAAATTTTGGAAGTAGCGTAGCATAAGGTGGTGAAGTTTTGAATTTTATTTTGTGGGGGTGTTGAAATTCAAATTCTAGTCAAAATATTATGTTATGTTAGGCTTGTGTATATGTTAAAATAGTAGTTATTCAAGTCAACCTGACGCATATTTTGGGAAAAAGATTTCTAGGCTGTTAGGCTATTGACTAATCTTTTTTTTTGGGGCTGAAATTGGAGGCCTTATCGGGTGCTTTGCTGTATTAAAATTTTGATACATGAAAGGTTCTTTTCGATTTTGGGAAAGTAATCTAGTTGAAAAAGGGGCATTGAATTTGTATTTGTCTTGTTCATGACAATCCCCATCTTGTCACTGTGCGAGAACAAGTTGATATTCCGTGTCTATTATGCAAAATTTGAACTTTTGGGAGATGACATTTTTTTTATGATCTATGTGTGGAATTTATTTCTTTATTGTGCAACCAATTTGTCATGTAACTGGTAGAAGTCTGAAGTGTGATGGATGACCCGTTGTATTTGTGTGTATTGTATTTTATGTCAGTGCACTATTACTTACTAAGAATTAAATGTGCTTTGTTTCAGTGCACCTGTGGGAGCCAAAAGGAGAGGTGGGCCGGGGGGTTTAAACAAAGTATGTGGCGTCTCACCTGAACTTCAGGCAATTGTTGGTGAGCCAGCATTGCCAAGGACTGAGGTTGTTGTCTCCAAATCTACTACAATTCTCTTTGTTGGCCTCTTTTATTACGTACATTTCTGAAGCATTAATGTTCATGAAGTTTTAATCTTGATATAAGTACTTACAAAACTCCGGTTTGCTTGATACAGATTGTGAAGCAGCTGTGGGCATACATCAGGAAAAACAATCTCCAAGATCCAAGTAACAAGAGGAAGATTATCTGTGATGATGCCCTGCGTGTGGTCTTTGAGACTGACTGTACTGACATGTTCAAGATGAATAAGTTGCTAGCCAAACATATTATTGCACTTGAACCTACGAGTATGTGATGTGGCATAAAACACAATACATTTTTGTCCTGTGATGCTTTTGATTTTGTCATTTTAATCCACTTGTAAATGTGTGCAGAGGAGTCAAGTCAAGCTAAACGATTGAAGGTAGATGTTGAGTCTACAACTGAAAGTGTTCAACGTGGATCATCTCCTGTCGTAATATCTGAAGCCCTTGCCAAATTCTTGGGCACTGGGGGAAGGGAGATGCCCCAATCTGAAGCTATAACACGTGTTTGGGAGTACATTAAGGTTAACCGTTTGGAGGTAGGTAGCATTGGGAATTTGTCTATTTCTTCTTTCTCTTTCTTGTCTAAATTTTCTACTTAAATTAGTCTTTCTAGAAGTTATCTTGCTTTGTTTTGGCAAGTTCTCTCATTTGGCAATTAAATCTTAGCAGCTTTACTTGAATCATTGTAGGATCCTTTAAATTCAATGGTGATATTATGTGATGCAAAGCTTCGTGATCTTCTTGGATGTGAAAGCATTTCTGCACTAGGGATACCGGAGATGATAACACGCCATCATTTGTTCAATCAGTCATGATGCTTGGTAATGTTGACTGTTATTAACTCCATGCAAATGTTTGTCCCTTTTGGTTTTCATATTCAATTGATCTGTCTCTAGAATTTCTGCATTTCTCCCTTCTTATGCTTTCAAGTGTATGTTTCATATTTAGCATATCTGAAAAGTCTATCAACTTTTTCTTTAATGGGTACCATTTGATGAATTGTTTTTTTGCGAGTTTCAGAGAGAATATATGTTGGCATCACCTTCTCATTATTTTTTTATACTTAAAAACCTCAAACAGCACACTCCCAATATTATTTTGCACATAAAGTAAATATATATTTAAAATTGATGTGCTTCTATGGCTTTATGTCAACCAATATATTTTGATATGGTTGACCATTAAATATTTTTCTTATCCTCGGTTTTGTTCTAAACAATTGATGGAATAGTTTTATCTTATATTTTGCAGGTGCATGAGACCTTGGCATCTGGTCTTCTCTGATGGTAGAACAGATAGTGAAGAATTGTTTTCTTTTTCTCGTCTTTTGGGTGCATTGACATGGTTAGATGACATGTTTTATATTAATTTGCTATTTATTATGACAATGAATATGTAACCATGGGCCAAGGGCAAGGAGTGTCTTGTAGTTATTGCCGTTGCCCTGGATTTAGTTTTTCTTTCTCATTTTGTGCCCTTTCCTTTTCATCCAATGCTAACCTCTGAACTGACTGAAGGAAACTGGTTAGAATGGTAAATCCTCTGTACATCCTTGAGGATAATTATGTGTATCTTGTTAGATGGCGGCAATTCTTGTTGCATTTAACTAGTGTTATCTTGTTGAGTCATTGCTTCTTCTTTTTTTCTTCTTCTTCAATTGCTTTTCTTTGGATGGTCAACTAGCTTGAATTGTATGGGTATATATGGCAAATGGTCTGTGGTTCATGAGCAATTCATTTAAGAGAATTATTTTCATCGAGGTTTTAACTTTTAACTTTAAAGTAGCGACCACTTATGTAAAATAATGAGAGAGAGGCACAGGATAATTGCAACTCTGCAATGGTTCCCCACCCCCACACCCCTTTATCGAAGTTGTCCCATATTGTCATGAGGGACCTTACTTTTTTCTATGTAGATCAAGTGGAATTAAATTACATATCATTGTGGTCCATGCCTTGAGACTAATTCAAAATGAGTTTAAACAAGTACACAGAGGCACCAATGAGGAACATAGCGAGTAAAAAATACATGACTCTCTTGCCGTTACTCTTGGATCCTATGTGAATATCCATCTTGTCTATTACTTTCATCACAAACGCAATCAATTTCTGAGAGAGAGAGCATAAAAACACAAATTAACATTGTACACAATGATTCTGAGGTAAATGGCAAAAACAGATAACATATAAAAGGGAAAGGGAAAGTCTCATACCAGTCTAACAGGTTCAATATGAAGAAGCGGTTCCATGAACATCTCCACATTTCTGGATTGTTATAAAATGATATCATGTGCATAAATACCAAAAAATGGGATTATCAACAGTTAATATATGCTTTTTTTTTGGATTTTTTTTTTTTTTAATCATATTTAGTTATTGTGTAAAGTCTCACTTTTTTAAAGTATAACTATACTTCAAGTGGCGGAATTAACAGTATATGCACAAAGTTACGTTAGTAGATTTTATGAGTGAGAAACTATTCTCTATTTACTCTATTCTTTGGTAGATTATAAATGGGGAGATAATTCATCGAATGACTTAAAGAAAAAAAATGAATTTGTCACACCTTAAATACAGCTTCCCCTGGTAGTACTGCATAATATGGAAGCTGAAACCCTTTCCTAGAGGCACACGAATATTCTTGCATTCTGCAGATAAACCACCACGGAAAAGATCGAATAGATTAGAACTCCACGCATCTACAAAGAGATAATACCATGACTAAAAAGAAAGTATATGGCATACCTATCCTCCATGAAACGCCAACATGCATACCATCATGCAATGTCGGTTTTACAATAAATTCAAAATTATTTCCAAAGCTTTTAATCAGATTAGAGAGAAAATCCAACACTTGCTGCAAAGAAAGAAACACCATAGATATTTGTTTGGTCACGTGTTCCATAATGTTGTAATGTATTAGAGCAATTAAAGTGACATTGAGCATGCATAAAGAACAATACAATTCATGTATGTTTTCTTGGTTGAAGTGCATATACCATTTTCCCTTCATAGGATTGGAAAAAAGAGGAGAAATTGCAGATGCATCTGCATTCATCTCCAATTATATCAGATAATTGATTAATGTTTTTGTTCTTGATTGCGGCGTAAAACTTGTTTACAGTCTCCAGAGCTCGATGATCTTCCTCTCTTGATCCTGAGTGTTTAGCATCAAGATGATCTTCCTCTCTTGATCCTGAATGTTTACTATCAGAATGATCTTCCTCTCCTGATCCTGAGTTTTTAGCATTAATTGGCACTAGTGCTAAGCGTGTGTGTCTCAAAGAGAAGCTGCTGTAAATCAAAGCTTCGTGTGAAATTGGAGAATGAGAATTACTAAGAACATAAGCCTTCTTTTGTGGTTTTCTAAGAGGAAGGTTTTGTAATTTGCTTGGTAGAGAGATGTAAGGAAGGGAATGTGGGGAATGCGAGATAAATCTACTGCTGTATATGATGGTGGCGAAAGAGACCAAGGCCATTTCTACGTTGGGAGAATGAACATTTATGAAGTAGGGAAGCATTACGCATATCTTATAGCTAGACGAAACGTATGTACAAAAGGAAAAGTTGGAGCAATATGACAGAAAAGAATCAAGCAAATAGACCATGCATTAACAGTAAGTTAGGAATCTTTGTTAAAAGAAGCAAAAAACATTTTCAAAGTGTTTGAAATTGGAGATTGAAGCTATGGTACACAAGTACACTAAACCAAAGGAATATAAGGCCAGGTCCTCAATGTTACGAACCCCAGTTTTGTTTTAATAGCCTAATATCCTAATAATTCTTGTAGTTCCACCCTTCAATTTGAGTTAGTCAGTTAGTTACACAAGTTGAGATTAGGCTAGAGTTAATTAATTAGAGCTCTTGGTACATGTGACACTATAATATTCACAAGGGTTAATTGGTGAGAGCACAAGCTAAGCCATAAGGATTAACTCATGAGTCACCAATAGGAAGAGAGCTTGAGTTGTATAAATAATGCATGTAACCATCATTTGGAATATCTTGAAGAATAAACCAATTCTTTGCCTACAGTGCATTTCTTTTATCTCTTAATATTTTTCTATAGAGGGTAACTACATCAATTTTAGTTAATTCATACATAATTGTCATTCATTTCCATACACTTCCCACCCATCCCCTTAGGTAGGTTCCTAACACCCCCCTTACCCAACGCACAAGCAAGCCATATAAAAAGGATTTCTCTTTTATAGTAACAACAAAATATCATAACATTTTCACAATAAGTGAAGTGTCAACTCACCATAATAAATAAATAAATAAAACTTATTGGGACCCATCACAACTAAAAACAAGAATATTGTAAAAATGTTGTAAGATTTTGTTGTGTCCTTAGACATTTTCATAATAAATTTTAAGTTGTAAGTTATTATTTGTTGTTATGGGTGGGTAAAAAAGTAATTTAAGTTGTGGATTTAAATTAGAATCAATAACAACTTAACACTTATAATTTATGGTGAAAATGTTATGAATGTAGCACATCTCCAAAGTTAAAAGCTCATCATCCTCAATCTAAGCTGTTGGTTGAGTGGAGACAAATCCTAAAGGAAGTTTTAGGAAGTAAAAAAGCCTTTAGTTTGGTAAACATTTGGAGTAAGAGAGGTATCTTTAAAATTGTCACACTATCACTCAATTGTGGATAGAGCAAATACTTTTAAACGTCTCTTTGTAAGAGTTTCGTATATATTATATGAATAACAACTTTCAACTATTAAATGGTTCCCAAATTTAATATATATTATATTTTTGAAACTTTTAAAAGTGGAAAACGGAGGTGAAACTGAAAGAGATTGGTTTGAAAAAAAAAAAAAAATGGAAAGAAACCTCTCCTCTCATTTAATTTTTCAATTCCCTTCAATTTTTTTTTTAAAAAAGAATCCTCTTCAATTTTTATTTAAACATAAAATATATAGTATTTAAAAATTAAATAAACGTCATATTTAACTAAAAATGTAAGAAAATTTGAAGGAATAAGGTACAATTGTAAAATTATATTTTGCAATAATCCCATAAAGTTTATTTGATAAACTAGAACTTTTATTAATCAAACAAAATAGCTAACAACAAAGTAATCCAAGATGATTTAAGGGCATCATGCTCTCCTATAAATAGGTTGAGTTTCGATAGATCTAGGCCTAGCACTCCTGAGTGTAGACAGCCTCTGGATACATCCCAGTTTAGATCTCCGATCCAGCCCCAGTCACCTATCTACTTAAGAGATAGACCAGCATCCCAGCATAGCTCAACTAGACCCAAAGGATCACCATTCCCAACATCTAGAAGAGACTTAGGTGTCCAGCTTCAGGGAGTTAGAACCAATTCCCAACTTAGCACACCTTGCTACATAGCCAAAGAGGATTCGATTGTCGATGAGCAAGACGATCGTGAGCAATCCCCTCCATCCCCATCTGGTACTGATATGGAACAGCCTCCAGATCAGGAACCTTTGAACATCATGGTCCTAACCAAAGAATTTGATCCAGACCTAGAAGAATTAGGTAAGGATTTTACTTCTGAGGAAAACAGGGCTAAAAGAGCAGCCTACAAAGCCAACTATACCAGAGATCAAAAAGAAAAAGTTTATGATGCTTGGGTACTATTCATGAGGGATTTATCCCGTAATGTTCCCTTCTTCATTTACTTCGAAAGGTATTATGGCCAGCACAAACAGTTTTGTGTCCTCACCAAAACCTGGACCATAGAAGGCCCCAATGCAACCAAAGAGGTTGTTAGGTCTAGCCATCCACCCCTAGAAGCCATAACCTTTGATCATCGCAGAAAGGAGATTATAGCCTCTCCCTTCAAAGTAGCGACTGATAGACACCAGCCTGTCGACAAGGTTATTGAGCAAAATAATTACACCAACCAGTGTATCCATGTCATAGGTAAGCAGCTTGACAGGATAGAAGACAAGATTGAAAACAAAGTTATCCTCCAGCCAGGAAACTCTAGCAAACCAATCCAAGCCTTAGAAAAGCCTTTAGTCAAGTTACCTACAACTAGGCATACCAGCCTTAGCCACTCTAAGGATAAAACGGCCTTAGATGTAGTTGCCCAAAAGCTAGAAGAACTTGTGAAGAGGGAACCAGTCACCCCTTCAGCAAAAGTTCTAAATATCCAGACATCCTCTAGCAATTCCAGCCAAGCCTCGGACCAAGAGTTTGAGCAATTAGAAACCCAGTTTCAGGATTTAGAGGTAAAAAAGCTTTACCACCCTGATCCTAGCAGCTCAGCCAAGAATTGGTACCCTAGACCTTCACCCCCTGACCTCTGGTATGAGGAAAGGAACGTTGGCAACCAGTTCTCAGTAGCCTCTGGTAGACTCTATGAATGGAACATAGATGGTTTATCAGAACAGGAAATCCTAAACAAAATCCAGCATATGACTATGGTAGCCAACAACTACCTGGACGAAGGCTGTCCCCATAAAGAAGTCATAGAAATGATGGCGTTAGGGTTCACAGGCAAACTCCAGCAATGGTGGAACAATTGCCTTACTGAAGTGTCTAAAGAAGACATTAAGTATGCCATCCAAAAGGATGAGGAAGGCAACCCCATCATTAATGAAATTGAACAGGGAATCCCTGATGGAGTCAATACCCTGATCTATACGATCATGAAACACTTCATAGGAAAACCCAGCAACATTACAGCTAGGATATATGAGCAGCTGAGCAACCTTAGGTGTAAAACCCTAGGAGAATATAAGTGGTATGAAGATGTCTTTACCACTAGAGTCATGCACAGAAGAGATTGTAATTCTCCATTTTGGAAGGAGAAATTTATCAATGGTTTACCTACCCTCTTCAGCCAGAAGGTCAAGGAAACCCTTTGCAGCCCAGCAGGTGTCATAGATTATGATAACCTAACTTATGGAGACATCTCTAGCACCATTCGAAGTGAAGGAATGAAGATGTGCAGAGATCTCAAAATCCAAAGCCATATCAACAAAAATAAAGCCAAGTACGAAATAGGACATTTCTGTACACAGTATAATATTACACGTATTTCTACACATTTTTTCACCTATATATATTTTAATATATGTTTTCAAATAATAAAACTCATATTTTTAAGCATATCTACCAAACACCACTTATTTGTTTTAAAAAAAATATTTTGAAACGCGTTTTTTCACTTTTAGAAATGATTTCTATTAATCAGAAAACGTTTTTTTTTTCTTTGTGTTTTCCGCCCTATCAAACGAAAATGTTTTTCTTGAAAATGTTTTTCTTGAAAATGTTTTTTTTATAATAAAAAAAGAGGGTCAAAAGACATAAACACCCCTAAATCTAGTTTGTTTTTGAGATACCCTAAATCTAGTTTTATTCCTCGCAATGACACAAAACTCAATCTAAAAGAAACGAGGAATAGAAGAGATTTCAGAAATTGAAATCTAAAAAGCTTCTCTCAGCTCCAACAATGGCGGAAGATCTGGTGCTAGACACGGCGATCAGAGACTGGGTCCTGATCCCTCTCTCCGTGGTCATGGTCCTTATCGGGATCCTCCGACACTTCGTCTCCAAGCTCATGCGCTCTAGCCAAGTTCCCGATGCCAAAATCGTTAAAGAAGGGCAAGTCTAATATAAAACCCTAATCTGTACTCTCTCCCTTATGTTATACGATTTTGATTCATAGGAATTGAGCTTCTGTGGTGCTAAACTTTTGTTTTTTCTTCTTCTTCTTTTTCAGGCAATTGATTGTTAGGGCTCGGAATTTACGTTCCGGTGCTAATTTTATTCCTCCTAGGTCGTTTCGTGCTCGCAGATTCTATTTCAGCAATGAGGTATAATTATAATCATTTGTATTTGATTGGTGATTATTATTGTAATTGGTAATTAAGCATATTTAGATTAGGGAATGATTTGAAGTATATAATGATTTCAGTAATGGGATGTTTGAGCTTAAATTGTTTGACTGTGAGAGTTTTAGTAAATTATTTTTTTAAGGCTTCAGAGAATTGTTATGCTGATTGAATTCAAACTTAAAGCTCCAATTTTGGGTTCCTGAAGTTTAACCTAGTGAGTGGAGTGCAGGTGTTTTAATACCACGGCATATTCAAAACTGCATGCAATTAAACTTATTAGTCGCGCTATGAAACTTTGGGAGAGACTGATTGAATATAGATAAGCATGTAAAGATCTTCATATAGTCTTTATTGACCTAGAGAAAGCATATGATAGGGTCCCTGGAGAGGTTATGCATTTAAGTTGATTAAGAATATGTATGAGAGTTAACTTGTATGAGAATAAGTGGAGGCATCACAAGTGAGTTTTCTCTCATTACAGGTCTGCATCAAGGATAAGCATTAAGTTCATATCTCTTTGTAATAGTGATAAATGAGTTCACTAAATTGATTTAAGAGAAAGCCCTTTGGTGTATGCTTTTTACAAATGATATAATTGTAGTGGATGAAACTAGAAGTGAAGTCAATGCCAAGTTAGAAATTTGGCAAGACACTCTAGAATATAAAGGGTGACAGTTTTTGATAGCCTGGATCAATAATTCACCAAGATAAAGGGTTTGTAGAGGATGTGAGTTGTAGGATTAGAGCTAGATGGATGACGTGGAGAAGCACCATAGGAGTGTTGTGTGATCCTAGAATACGTATAAAGCTAAAGGAAAAACTTTAATATGACTGCTATATATGATCAACTATGCTTTATGGTACTGAATGTTGGGCTATTATGAAGCAATGTATTCAAAAAATGAGTATAGTTGAAATGAGATTTTTTTTTTTTTTGATAAGTAGCTAAAATGAGAATGTTAAGATGGATAAATGGCAAAATAGGATTTGAAATGAGTATGGAAAGAACGGAATTCGAGAAGCTTTGAGGATCGTGAACGGTCCATTCTTGAGTTTAAGTCTTTTTTCTTTGCTACTCTTCTTGAATGGTGTTTGGTTTTACCTTCTTTTTCTTGTATTTCCCTTTCTGGGTTGCTTGAGCATTGTACTTTGATTTCTTGATGTTTTTGCCTTTTTAGTACATTTCCTATGTACGGGGCTGTGTTTTTTCAATATACTTCTAAGTTACTTATCAAAAAAAAAAAAAGGATTTGAAATGAGTAAATTTGCTTAAAGATAAGGGTGACTCCTATTGTTGAAAAGATGAGGGAGAGTTAGGTTTGGTCATATTTAGAGGATAGCGACTGATGCACCAGTGAGAAAGAGTGTTTTGATCCTAGTTGAGAGAACAAATAAGGTTAGAGGAATACCAAAAATAACATTAGTAGAAATAGTAAAAAAGGACATGTTAATTATGAAAGTAACAAAGAGTATGACTTTGTATAGAATAGAATGGCAAAAAAGAATAGACGCACGGCCAACCTTGACTAATCTATTGAGTATCCATAGCTGACCCCAAAAAATTTAGGACTAAGGCTTGGTTATTGTTGTTGTTGTAATTCACAATAGTTGTGAATGTATGATGAGATGTGGGGTTCTTCTCCATTGTTTGGTGGGTTTAATTATATTAACACAATGGGCTGTCCAGTATTTGTCGGTGCTTTATTTGTTATAAGCATGCCAACCTAGAACCTTGAGAGCATTGTCTAAGGATGTGCTGTTGGAGTAGCTTATTACCTTCTGTGTGGAATTGGCATAACATGGGAATTCTTTTTTTTTGATAAGTAATAAGAATTTTATTAATCAAATTGAAGAATAGAAGAAAGCAAATACAAGGTGTTCATGATGGTGAACACAAAGAAATGCAACAAACAAACAAACAACAACAAACAAACAAACAGCAACAAACAACAAGAATAAACTTAAAGAGCAATACTAAGAGACGAAATAAACTCCAAGATAGTGGAACAATCCGAGAAGCCCCAACACCTAGACCAATCAAATAAAGTCTTTTGGCATAGAGCTTGTAATTGAACCAAGGATTTCTCGGTATCCTCAAAAGAGTGCCGATTTCTTTCCGTCCAAACAATCCACATCAAACAGCCATGAACCATATTCCAAATGTCTGAATTAAATTTTCCCAGCCAAAAGTTCCAACAATACACCAAGCTTTCCACAAAGCCTGGCATGACCCATTGAGTCCCAAAGATTTGAAACATATAAACCCACAAAGAGTGAGCTATAGGACAGTGGAGGATGATCCACAGTTTCCTCATTCCGATAACACATAGAACACCGATTCACCAAAATGCGCCCCCTAAGCATAAGATTATCCAATGTAAGGATCTGCCCATGAACCGCTGTCCACACAAAAAAAGCCACCCTCTTAGGGATCTTAGCTTTCCAAACACCCTTCCATGGAAAAATGGATGCAGCTGCACCCCTAATGGTATTATAATAGGACCTGGTATCAAACTTGCCATTCCCTTTGAGACACCAATGAGAAGTGTGACTCCCACCACCCCTAGGGATCCGAGGTTGAATGCACTCAAGGAAAGAGTAGGCATCCTCTAATTCCCTTTCATGAAAATCCCTATGAAATCTCAAATTCCAAACTCTAACATTACCACCCTCCTGGTAGCATAAAACATCTGAGATGCAAGCTTCTTTGTCATTAGAACACATATACAACTGAGGATAGAGCCTTTTTAGTGAGTTATCTCCAACCCACTTATCATGCTAGAAAAGAATACGAGTGCCATCACCGACCACTAAGGCCACATGGTTGGAGAAACTCTCCCAACCATCATGAATACCACGCCACAAACCACATCCGTGTGCCCTTCTACATATTTTAGTAGTCCACCCCCCTTGACCCTCTCCATATTTATATGCAATAACCCTTCTCTAGAGACAAGTTTCTTCTCGACCAAACCTCCATAACCACTTCCCTAACAAGGCTTTATTAAAATGCACTAACTTCCTGATCCCCAAACCACCTGGCAATAATTATTGTTGTTAGATAATGGCTAGGAGGATTTGAAAGGCATTATGGCCTTAAGATTTCCAAGTATAGCCAAAGCTTAGCTCAGGACCCCCGCTAATCATTGTATTTTGCTTGGTATTCTACTACACATGACTTCAAGATCGAGAATCATGAAGATATTATTGAGGAATATTGCCAATGGTTATAACTCAATTGGCCCCTCCTTCCCCTGCAAGTCTTAGGTGAAGGGTGAGTTCATGAGTTCAAGATCCATTGGGTGAATATGTAGCTCACCAGTAAATAAATAAAAAAATTACTGAGGAACTTCTTTATCAGAATATTTTTGCTTTTCATTTCGGGCAATTAGCAAATTAAGATTTCCTTTTTCTAAACAATCTGTTGTATTTTTTAAGGAGTATAATAATATTGATACAATCTGATTTCTCTTTCCTATAATGATTGTTTTTAGCATGTGATGCTGTCTATAAAGGGAATTCACATACAAGCTCGTTAATCTTCATTTTGTTGCTGCTAATTAACTAATCTAGAAGTTATATATTTGTTGCGACATGACAGGAAAATGGGCTATTACATGTTCCTAAGGGCCAGGCTCCAAATCCCCAGGCACAAATGTTCTCTGATCCAAACATGGCTATGGATATGATGAAGAAGAATCTTTCAATGATTATTCCCCAGGTATTGCAAATTGCCTAGTTTTCTCTCCTTTGTTAAGACACTGATTGTTTATTATGTAACTGTAACGTGGAGGTGTAATTGCTTGACCTTTATTGTTGTAATTACATATTTTAGATAACTGATTGTGTTTATACTTTCTTGTTGGCCAGACTCTTACTTTTGCATGGGTAAACTTTTTCTTCTCAGGATTTGTAGCAGGTTTGTTTCTATACCAGTATGTTAATACCTCGATGCCCACGTTGTTTCTTCATTTCAGATTTTTATCTTGAAATAATATGAAAACGTTCTTGAGTTGCATGCTATTTTTTGTATCCTGCAGAGTTGTAAGGAACATACATTAATGTTTGCCTTTTCTGTCATTAATCTTGTTTTTTCGTGTTTTGTTCTTGCAAATATTTGTTTTCATCCTCCTTTTCCTTTTCTGACTTTTAGGGTCTCTCAGAATTCAGGCAGTTTTATCAGTCTTTACCTCTGTAAATGTTCATTTGTTGATGTTATGGTTATCTAAATGCCTCTGTTTTCTGCAGCTAAAATACCATTTCCGTTGACTCAGAGGTTCAGGTCAATGCTACAGAATGGAATTGACTTGAGTACTGTGGATGTTAGCTATGTCAGTAGTCGCTCATGGTATGTGTCCAACTGGGTAGCTTTCTGAATTTACCTTGGAATTCTAATAATTCAAAATAATTTCTTTCAGGTATTTCCTCAATCTGTTTGGATTAAGAGGTTTATTTAGTCTCATACTGGGAGAAGACAATGGTTAGTATTAATCTAGAGCATATTAAGTGTTTAAAAAAAAAAAAAAGGTGTTGATTGTTTTCAAATAATTGTGAAGCACTACTACTTTAACTCTGATTTCCTCTGATACTGAGATTTCTAGATGCACTCGCTGAATTTATGATGTGTTGTTTCTGGTGCAGCCACAGATGACACCCAGCGTATGATGCAAATGAGTGGGTTTGGCTTTGATCCAACGAAGGTGCAATTTTAGTTGTTTTCTGTTGCCCTTATTAGGCTAAAGAAAGTTTTAACTCTTCAAGCTTTCATACATTGTTTTACAATACTCATGAAGAATGAGTTAATCATAAGTATAATATCCACTACAGTACTTCTGATATTTACTACTAAAAATTTTAACATCAAAATCTAATACAATCTACAGGTTTAAAAAAAGAATTGTTTGAAACTATTTAATATGAAATCAATCTTCAAAAATTATATCCTTCTACACTCTTTAATGTTTAATGTTTTATTTGTTTAAAACTTTTTGGGTACTTTGTTGGTTCATGTGCGAATGCAGCTATATTGCGTACCTCAAGTTTATCAAACAACCTGCTCCTCTATACCCCTTCCACCTCTTTTCCTTTTTCTAAATCATGCTCATGTTCACAATTATTTCCGAACTCATTCTCCATTTCCCTTGTTTATATATAATGAGAGATCAGCATGCATTGTCAGGGTTGTACCCTTGTTTGGCAGCTGCTGGTCCTGCTAGTGAACTGGCCCCACTTAATTATGCATGCATGCTCTCTGTGATAGTTTCCCACATTTTTTTATTGCTCAACGTGTACCCATAATTTGTGAGGGACCCCCCCCCCCCTCTTTTTTTTCTCTTTCATTATTATGAAAAGACTCGTGTTTTAGGAGTTCAATACACAATTGTAAGAAACTTTTGTCTGGGATTTCAACCATTATTCTTCCCTACATACATATAGTACTGTTCCCTGTGAGGAGTAAATATGGGAAAATGGGACATTTTGATATATGAAAATTGATTGTCCTTTTCTTAAGAATCATGGTAGAGTAGTCAGATCAGATGGCCATCATTCTGCATCATGAATGACTCCTAATCTAATCAGCTATGTGTTATTTTCCTTTCAGAGTTTGGGTGCTGAGAAAGACAGTCTTGACATAGTTCAGCACGATTGGGCCCTACCAAAATTTGAGCAGCGTGCGGAAGCAGTATTGAGAAAAGTACTCAGCTGAAGAATGGAATTTGTTAATTCCCAGCTTGACAGGGTTACACACAGCACGGTTCTTTGCTACTTGTTCTTCTTGTTTTCCAGTGTTGAGCTACATCTTGAGTACCAAGAGGGGCCATGCCCCCAAAACTTTTAGCCCCTCAAATGTTTTTAATCTGTTATAGTTGGATGCCTTCAAGAGATATTTGGTGGCCTCCCAAATTTTCTCAGTTCTCACAACATTGTAAAATTATTAAGGGTTTATCTTATCTTGACTGTAACTCTTCATTTAGTAATAGAAAATGTGAAGAACCCAAGTTCTCGTGAGTAGTACCGAACAATGCCACTAAGTTACAAAGCTCATTGCTAAAGGAAGCCTATTTGGTTTGCATCTGAATTATGCGTTGGCATTTGTGATTTTAAATAAATATGATTATGTCTAGATGATGGAACCTATCTGGAAAGTCCATATCGGTTCCTTATCTTCCCATGTGGGGGTCCTCAAGCATGTAAACAAATTCACTTGTTGCTGTGCCGCCTCAATAGCATTTTCAGCACTCGAGAGTCGAGACAAGTTAGGTTCCTGCGCATTATTAAATAGGAGTCACCTTCAAGTTAGATATCCTTCAATCTGATGTCTTAACATTTTATCCAATTTTAGCCATAGCTTTAACATCTTGTACTTGTAGTTCAGCATCTTTTCATTTTGAAGTTGCCATCATGGTCTCTACTCTCTAATCACCAATCACTGCCCCGCCACCTGTGGCGTTCAGGTCACTTACCTCTGTTATTAACTTATATCCATATTGATTTGGGGTCCCAATTTCTGATGGCTATGGCTTTGGCTCGTTGACGTTCTGAATTGACGCACTTGCCTCACAAACATCTAATACGAAGTTATTAAGAAACCAAATTGCTCAAGGTGTGGAAAATATTCTGCTTGGAACTCAGCTGCAAGCTGCATTCTAAGTGGGTACAGATGAGAAAACCAAATTGTTAGTCTAATGTTTCTGTAAAATGTTCCTACAAGAAATTGAAATATCCTACTTTGGCAATGATTACAATACAAATATTGTTGGAGCGTGAGTAAATTCTAAGCAATTTAGATTCAAACGACCTTCCGATGTGGCTGTAACTTTGAATATTTCGAACCTCAGATTGATGATTGAAATCTTCCGTGGAAGGCCCACTTTCATAAGCAGCCCCTTTTACAACGGACCGTGGATGTTGCTATGTTTAATTGACAGGACAAAAGTGAGTGTTCGATTAACGATAAAAAAAGGAACAAATATAAAAGAAGAAAATCAAGCGGTCGCAATTAAGATGGAAGGCATGTTGGCAAAAAGCTAGGTGACGGGCCAGCCTAAATAATTGAGTTCTACTTTTTTTCGTGAACTACGGGAGCTTAAAATATTGTGGAAAATACAATTATGGGAAATGGCCGAACACAAGCTGCTAAGATCACTCTAGATAATATGAACTTATTCATAAATTGCTGTGAATCATAATATCATATACAGTAATATGAAGAGTGATTTGAAACACTTATCAATCATTTGATTCATGCATCAAATTCAGAGCATAAGGTCGAGTGATATACATATCAAATCCATACAATAAGATCATGTGACATGCGTATTCATAACAAATTGACAATTCAGACATCATTTATAGTCACAAATTGTAGCAAAATCTATTTACTTTAGAGTTATGATAGTTATTCATTCTTCATCTAAAGTCTTAAATCCTGTAAGACTAAAAATGAGTACTCTCTCTGTGTATCCTTTAATTTAACAGATAAAGTCTATTATTATCATATGAAAGAAATGACCATTTTTTTTTTTTTTAAATGAGAAGTGTCAGAGGAGAGTATTTATAAAATTTTGAATTGATAAATTGTTACTAATACCGCATCACTTTTACACATACTCATTATTGATATTATTTTTATTGTAAACTAATAATAAAATTTCACCTCAACATTTGTGAAAAAGAAAAATTGTATTTTTTTCGTTGGACACAAAGATGGAACCGCTGTTGTACTTGGGGCGGGGGTAATCCCCGATTTTTTTAATATAAAATATTAGTGTATATATATATAGTACTGGGGGGGCAATCCCCAATTTTTTTTATTATAAAATATTAGTATATATATAGTAATAATTTTAACAATTTTATTTTATAAAATTACACACTTTGCTTTCCTTAATAATATCATTGATTCTTTTAAAAGTAATATTATAGTCACAAATTTTTTTATAATATTTTTACAAAATATTAAAGTAGCAAATTCATATTGGTTTGCATTTAAGTCTACCACTTATGTCATTTTTTTACTTATCAATAAGTCAATAACCACTCATTAAATCAGCAAATTGTAAAAAAAAAAAAAAAAAAAATTGTAGCTCTATTGTTTTCCTAATTTTAAAAATCATAAAAAATTTATAGATTTAGAATCTAAAACAAAATATACAGAGTTAACCAATAACCACTCATCATATTAGCAATTTGAAAAGTTTGTAACTCTAACATTTTCCTCATTTTTTTTAGATTTAAATTCTAAAAATAATATATACAAGCTCAAAAAAATTAACCCAACAACAAAAAATTACCAATAATAAAGCTAAAAAAATTAATTTCAATCAATCAATTTGACTCAAAACAATAATTTTACTCATTAAAAAGTTTTAAACAAAACAATTTTGTTCTTACCCGGTAACATGCACACATCAAAAACACACTCAAACACCCAAAAAAAAAAAAAAAAAAGAATGGGTACGCAGCAACAGTGATAAAAGCCGAAACAGCTACACATAGGTAGCAGTGAAGCTGCCCCGTAACTCTAAATTCTAAAACTCTGGGTCCGGCTCTGATTTGGACACATCTGTTGAATCCAAATGAACTGGTGATCAGAGTAGCAATCACAATCCATTCAGCAAAAAAAAAAAAAAAAAAAGAGTAGAAATCACAAT
This sequence comes from Quercus parvula, assembly GCA_030820535.1. NCBI lineage: Eukaryota > Viridiplantae > Streptophyta > Magnoliopsida > Fagales > Fagaceae > Quercus > Quercus parvula. Next base: position 16,355,253 of record JAUAME010000002.1, read on the forward strand.
CCTAATCACTTCTTTTGCAATTTTCTGTTTTTACCGTGCCGATGTGAGACAGTGAGAGTGAGAAGCCAGCCTGATTTTACGCGTATCCACGCGGGAGACATTTTAAAATCAATCATAAACTCCGAAGAATCATTAAGAATCAAATTCAAAAAAAAAGAAAAGAGAATCATTGAGAATTTTGACTATCCGTTGACTGGTGGGTCCCATGCAGGTTAAAAATTACTGGTTCTCCAAAAAAAAAAAAAAACTGCTAAATGATTCAGCTATTGGACTATGTCTGTCAAAGTCCTTTTAGGTGATGATTCACCAGAATTCAGAAGTTTATGAGCGGACTTGTCTATCACTTTCCCGAATAGAACTATTTTTTTTTTCACCATCACTCTCGGACCCTCGGTACCGCAACATAATTGTGTAAAAAGAAAAAAACCGTGGTTTTAGATTTTCTCGAACACAAAAAAATTCATATTTATTAACGTGATAGATTATTAATGATAAATAAAAATGTAATTTAGTTTATAAATTTATATAAAGAAAATGTTAATGAATGTCTTTAGAGCAATGATTAACAATCCATTTAAATGAAGTTTTTATGAGAAAAAAACAAATAATATTTTGACAGTTTTTTTCATTTTTCATAAAAGATATGTCAAAATTTTCCTAAAATAGATGGTTAACCATTGCCTAAGAGCATCCACATCAGTATGTGCAAAAAATTTTCCATTTTGTACATCTAAAACCTATTTTTTCTATTTTACATACCTATTTTTACAAAACACCAATTTGTCTATTATATACATTTATTCAAATAAAATATTCATTTTTTTAACACTGTGAACAGTAACCGTGAGAGGAGAGAAAAAGGAAAAGAGAGTGAGGTAAAAAGAGGAGAGAAAAAATAATAATAAAAAAATCATTTACACGGTGAACAGTAACCGTGTATATATACACAGTTATTGTTTATTTGCAAGACTATTGTGTATATTTAGACATTTTTACAAAGACTGATATAGGGGGGTTGGGTTAAAATGTGTAAAATTGAGCACTTCTTGTATTTTAGAAGATTATCCATGAGCTGGTGTGGTTGTCCTAAGAACACTCATTAGCATGACACTTTATATAAAAATCGATAAATATGTTGTAAGATTCTTTGTGCAGTCATAGCATTGCTCTTGGTTAGGGGTGTTCGTGGTATGGTGCATTGCAGTTTTGAGCCCTTTTTAACACCGCACTTTGCGGTTCAGTTTAATTAAAATCATAACTGCATCGCACCTTATTTTTGAAATCATATGTGCGGTGCGGTTTAAAGTTTAGCCAAAACTATAACCGCACCGCACCTCACCTCATTTTTGCGATTATATGTGCAGTGCGATGTATAAGATGTGGTTTGAATGATTTGAAGTTGGTATATTTTTCAAATTTTTGGCTTTTCCTACTCAGCCAAAAACTAATTGTTCCCTTTGTTTTGGTCCAAATTTTAAACTATTGAGTTAGTTTTTCTTTATTTTGGGACTTTCTTAATCAACACTTGCTAGGGTTATTAAACTTTTTTTTTTTTTTAACTAGGGTTATTAAACTATTAATAATATATTTAATATTAAAAATAATTAAAAATATTAATATATAAAGAGTGTGTATTGCGGTGCGGTGCGGTTTGTGCAATTTTCTTATTATAAAACCGCAAACTGCACTGCACCATAAGGTGTGGTGCGGTACGGTGTACTATTACTTGCAGTGCAGTGTGATTATACCATTTTACGGGCGGTTTTGGTGTGATTTTTATGGTTTGTGTGGTTTATGAAGTTTGGTGAACACCCCTACTCTTGGTGGTATGTAGTGTAAGTGGGGAAGAGTTTGTACCAGTAGCCGGTTTTACTAAACATGTTAAGATACAAACACGTGTCAAATTTTAAATGCGTGTCCATATCTATGGGCCCCATGTACAGATGTCAGTGTAACAGAACAGAAAGTCTAGTCTACCTCTACTCCTCTAGCATGTACCATGTGGTCCCACGTTAGGCAATTCCACGTGTAATGCTAGTGATAGGTAGTCGTCGTACTAGGGGCCCATGATGCAAATGGGGACCTCTCCACCGTCCAACTTTCCATCAACCTTTTTTCACTTTACAGATTAACGTTTATGGTAAAGATGGTCAAGTCCTTTTTTGTGTAACATATAAAACTCTTGCACTAACCAATACATTATAGAGTATTTTTAGATGTTGGATACGGCACGGTGGAGAAGGAGAATTCACTTTATATGGTTCACGATGCCACGGATCTCGATGCATTCTATGTGAAAATCCAAAATTCAATTTCATCTGTGAATGTACGATTATCGAAAAAAAAAATCTGTGTATGTACTACTAAACTATAGAGATCTACAATAAGCGTAATAAAATTATTATGACCAGCATCCTCCTTGGATCTCTTACGAGCAAGTTATGGAATTGCCCTTGAATTTTGTGTAATTTGGGAGGCATAGTGAGGGGTTGGTTGGTTTCATCATGGTTTATAAAACCATTTGTAAAAAAAAAAAATGTTGAAAAATAATGTCAATCTTACTATTAAAAATTTACAATCTACCACGAAAATGAATGTAATTCATGATTAAAAAAAAATGATAATATAAATAGATAAACTAAAAAAAATTATTAATTAATTATATTTTTGTTTTATAGCTTTTTTTTATATTTATTATAGGAGTTTTATAGATTTGGTCGTACTTTTTATTTAGGTAGGTCCCATAAAAAAAAAAATTTTTTAAAGAGAGTTTCAACTTATAGGATCTGCTTTTGATAATAACTATTTATTATCAGACCAATACAATAATTTGTGTTTGGTATAAGTGGGGATTGAATCACAGGTCTCTTATTTAATCATTAAAGACTTTACAATTTTTTATTTTTTATTTTTATTTTAGAGAGTTTCAACCTATAACATCTACTTCTGATGATAGCTCATCAGTTCAAGACACCAAATAGGTTTTTGGTATAGACGGGGATTGAACCCCAGATCTCTTATTCAACCATCAAAAACTTTACCAGTTAAGTTAACTGGAACCCACAAGAGACTCTACTAATTGAACTAATTAGAACCCACATAAAAAATATAAAAAAAATATAAAAAAAAAAAAAACTTTTATTTAGGCAGTTATGTCATATTTACCTAATGCTTTGATATTAGACTTTTTTTTTTTTTTGAGAAAATGATATTAGATTCCTATTATTGCCTGTTTCACCTTTATAATATATATATATATATATATATATATATATATATATATATATATATATTATTCCACAAAATTAAGATCCAAAATATGGAAGAAAAAAGTGATTCCACAATTCTATCACCCAATTAATCTTGTGCCGCTTAATTCTTATTTCATGGCCACATATCATTTCAGCTTAGAAATAATAGATCATAGTATCATACCAAGCTCAGAAATGACCATTTTATTTCATCAAATTTGGAATCTAATATGATTTCAAAATGATGAATTGTGGATTTAGACCGTTCTAATAAGATTTAATTTTTGAATAAAATCTGTTATTTGATTTACTTTGTAATTGGCGCAAAGGGATACACATTACATTATGAAAAATTGACAGTTTGACACATCAAACTATAAAGTTTTATTTTAATAATAAATAATTTGTAATATCTTGGAAAGTGTGTGGAAAGAGGATAAAAGTTTTTGTTTTACTTTTTATCTCATCTTTTTACAAATAATACAACTTTTAGTATTTTTATTTATTTATAAATAATCTAATTTTTAGATTTTTGTCACACATTTAACATAAATAAAATACTACAAAAAAACTATATATATATTTTTTAAATAAACACTATGTAAATAAGTTATTGAAAATTGTGGAGTACCTAAAGGACCGATAGACACTTCGTTTTCGTTTGGGATAGATTTAATTAGCTTTTTGCTGAAAGTGTATTAAAATATGCTTGTGCTTTGAAAATGTGAGAAAATGTAAGATTTTAAAAAGTTGTACTCTAGAATGTATGGATGCGGACATGGTCACACGGACATGGGTACGGGTACAATACGATGACAAAACCAATTTTAAAAAAATTATAACATAATACGGCAAATAAAACACTGTTATAACACTGATACGATATGAGTACGACATACCAAATGAAATATCTATGCATCCTTACTTGTATTGTTGTATACAAAAACTATAAGCTAAAAGGTAGTCAAATAAGTTGAAGACAAACGTACACTTATTAATGTCACTCTTTATCTTTAAAATAAAAAAATAAAAAAAAATTCTTCATGTCACTTTAAGAAGTTAGACCTTATTGAGATGTGAAAGTCTATATACATTAAAAAAAAATGATAAAAAAATGACTTTTTTTTTGGAGGAAAAAAAATGACTTTATTAGAGTTTGTTTGAATATCGTTTATTGCTGAAAAATTGAAAACTAAAATCTAAAAACACTGTAACAAAATAATTTTAAACGTGTGAATAGTACCGTGAGACTTAATTTTAAAGTTAAATTTGCGTTTTTTCCAAGTTGCAAGTCTCACAATTAGGGCTCATGGACCCACTAAAAAAACGCAGCCGCCGGAAACGCGCAAAATGCGCTTTCTAAACTCACACTTAGCATGCATTTGGATTGTAATTAAAATTATAAATTATTTTATTATTTAGTTTATTTTTGATATTATTTATGGGTCTCATTATACTCTTTGGTACTATTCATGAGTTCTATTATACTATTTTTAACTAACTTTTACCTTTACCTACAATATTTTCAATAATAAATTTTCAATTTCAGAAAAAAAAGCAGTATCCAAACATCTACTCAAAAGGTGCCGGTAGTGTGGATGCGTTTGCATTTTGAAGTTCTGGGCATTTTTTTTAAGATGTACTGTTCATTGGTCATGAACAGTAGTTTTAGGCCCATAAACAATACTAAACAGTAATAAACAGAAAAAATATATATATATATATATATATTTTTTTTTTTTCAATTTTCAATCAAATAAGCTGTTTTCAAACGCCCGCTTCGATGCAAATAAGAACCGGTAAACTTTTGACAATCAACAGTTACGAATTATATTTTCTTTTGTGTTGATGGCGTTACTCGATGAGATGGATGGTGACATATTATTATTTTACGAGGTAATGATCAGAACGCTGAATACGATCCGGCGTGGCAAAATCAGACGGCTGTAAGAGTGGGCCCCAAGTCACGAGAGTCCCAGTTGGAAAGCATAAACTAGTGGGGCCCTATGGCCCCATCTTTTAGAAAGGGCGGTTTCCCAAAGCCAGGCGTAATGGGGTGAATGAAGGAAGTTAAAGATGGCCACGCTAGCAATTTTATTTTTTTGTGTGGGGCTCTGTGAATGGCAATGATCGTAGTTGGTGTTGTGGGTCCCAATTCAGCACCGCCCTTTGAGCCGTTGTTTCCTTTTGTTTGGCTAAATGTCCATACACTCCATACTTCTTGTGTTTTGGTTTTTTCTTCTTCTTTAAAATAAAGAGTTGTGATCGATTTGTGATTTGTGAATGAAGAGAAAATTTATAAAAAAAAAACCTTAAAAATGGTAAAGAATTTGACCAAAAACTAAAGTGACTACTAAAGCTAAAGTGCACCTATTTTTTGACAACTACAGAAGGGCTGTCTTTTTCTCTCTTTCTTTATTCTTCTAAAACAATAATGTATGGTATGGATGTCTAAGTGTGATATATTGAGAGAGTATCAAAATCTCGTCATTCTTCTCAAAAGAAAAAAAAAAAAAGTTTTACGTCTTCACAATATTTTTATAGTAAATTTTATATAACAGATTTTTATTGGTCTTAATTGAATTTCACCACTAAACTTACTTTTTTATCCAAAAAGAATAACAAATAACACAACTAATCATTATCTAAAATTTGTTGTAAAAATATTTTTGACATAACATTTCTAAAAAAAAATCTAGTCATTTAAATTTGTACTCTTTTTTTTTAATCTTAAATTTGTACCTGATGTTTTGTTCCACATATGGAATAATACAATTTTGGACTATTACATAGATAACGTCGCCAGCCGGAGTCATGCTTTCTTGGCATGCAGTGGGGGGGAAAAAAAAACAGATTCAAGTACAAGAATTTGTGTCAACATAAGTTTATGGCTATCGATAGTCAGATATACTCAAATGACAGGTAAAAAATTCTACCAGCAATGGAAAAACATATCAGATGGGCAAAACTTCAGTCTAATGCAATGGATTGGACACGATGCAGATATGAGCAAATTTTAGATTTATGCATATTGTATTCGGTGCAATGTATTACAACACTGAATTCAAGCCAAATCATAAAAAGTAAAAAAAAAAAAAAAAATTCTATACATAGTTACATACACACTACCATAAAAGGTTCAGTACAACAACTCCTAAAATTCAGAAATCATATGATGGTCTAATTTAATGGCTACTAGAAAGGCAGATTGTAATTATTCATATCATAGTGTTTGCATTTCTAAATCTAATTAGTGTTAATATTTTGTTTAGAGACAGATCCAAACTCAAAAAATAGAAAGAGGACTGTGATAAGTTAATGGCCAACATATAATTTAATCATTTTATTATGAATAAAACATTTATAGATACAAGTCGAAACGTTCCGACTTCCTGTCAATTTTGAATAGTCAGTTAAATATTTATAATTAACCCAAAAATTTGAGATTAAAGCTTTGTTGTTGTTGTTTATTTGTATTCGGGGGGGAAAAATAGAGTAGCAATCTTATTCATGGTAGGGTTTATGATAACACAAAAACAATAGCGAAAAGATAAATCCTAGAACATGGATGCATGATATATAGGCAGTACTGATGATGTCCCACCTTACAAAACACAGAGAAACCCACTTATAAGATATGATACTGATGTGAGTAATGGCCTCCACCATTTGGCTTATACAAATAATGGTGTACAAAGGCTAATGATAATTAAAAAATAATAATACTTATCTAAAAATACTTTTATTCTTTAAAATAACAAAAGAAAAACATTCACAGCTAGACTTACCAAATGTCTTTTAATTTGTGTCAGTGACGTGAGTTGTCTTCTTGCCAAAGATTCTTGAGGCGCTCACACTAATCTCACTCCCATTTCCTTTTATTAATTCTAGTATTCTCCGCACCATCTCTATATATATAGCTGTCTCATTGATCAGCTCCTCACTCACTCACTCTCTCACAAGCATCTTTCTCACTCCTTTTTTACTCATATATTTCACCTCTTTCAATTTTCTCTCTTCAAGTTTTCTTTTACTTTTCACTTTTTGCGTCCCAAATGGCCACAGTTGAGGTATTCAACTAATCTCTTCTTCACTTTTGCTTATATATTTTTTGTCTAGTACTGCTTTGCTTTTGAAAAATCCATTTGCATCTTCTGATATAAATGATTCTACAATTCCAGCTTTGAAAGCTCAAAGTACTTGTCTAGTTATTTTTGATGTTTTCAACAAGCCCATTTGCCATTTCTCATTGAAAACCGTGTTTTTTTTTGGCACGTAGAGTCCCTAGTCTTTGTTTACAACATCCGATGAACCTGACCATATAGTTTTAGAAATGGGAATGATTGTTCTTGCTTTTACTACGATCATACAAAAAGCGTGATCCTTTTGGTCTGTTACTGAACACAATCTAGCTCTCTCACGAGTAACAGATCAATGAATCTTCATCTAGTTTTGTGGTGCCTTAAAAAAAAAAAAAAGAGTTTTGTGCCACCTTATAAATGATATCAGTGCATGCGCTACAACACTAACTCTATATTTGAGCTTCGGCAATGTTTTATATCAAACTAATTAAATCTAGCTCTTTTGATAGATCAATTCATCAACTTCATTAACAAGATCATTAATTTGATCAATCCAAGTTTTTCTCTTTTGGCTTGAATGATTTTGATAAATGATCATTTGTCACAAAGGCTTATATTATTAGGAAAAGGTGAGTTTGAACTCAAGATCACCGATACTCTACTACCTTGATAAATTACCCTTTGGCCTAAAAATTAAACAATTGCAAAATGGTAAATTTAATTCAAACTGATTTAATAGAAAAAAATTTATGTTGTTATTGGCTGCATTATATTTCTATTGCTTACTAATCATTTTCTTTCTCTTCAATATATTAATCCTAAATCTTTTGCTATATGTTAATGGTAGTATAAGTAATTGATCAAACAAAGCACAGAGTTGTTTCAGATCCTTTTTCAATTGGTTAGTTCATTTAAGATAAATCAGGTATTGCAGGTAGCATCAGCTCCATCAGCATTGGCTGAGGTCAATGAGACAACTGAGGTGACAAAGACTGAGGAGACAGTCAAGGTAGAGCCAGTGGCTGCACCCGCTGCCCCAGAACCCGTCACTGAAGAACCAAAAGAAGTGACACCTGAAGCCCCAGCAACAGAGCAACCAGCTGCTCCAGAATCTGTAGAAGCTCCAGTAGAAGTTGAGACCAAGGATGTTGTGGTTGAGGAAACCAAGGTTGAGACAGAGGAGCCAGCAGCGGAGAAGCCAGCAGAAGAGACTCAAGAAGTGAAAGCAGAACCTGTTGCCGAGGAAGAGACCAAAGAAGAGACTGTTGAAGCCACTGAAGTAGCAGCAGCCCCATCTGAGGTAGAGAAACCAGTTGAGGAAGAGAAGCCAGCTGAAGCAGCAGTGGAGCCTAGCACTGAAGTCCCAGTTGAGAAGATTGATGAATAGAGCTTTATGAATGAAGTGATACTAGAAGAGGGGATCGTTTAGTTTTGGCCCTTTTGGGTGTCTTTTAATTTAGGTTGCATTGTTTCAAGGTTGGGAATGCTATTTAGTTCTATTTCTCTAGTTTAATTATGTTTATGATTCAGGTAAGGCTTTGGATGGGTTTGAAATCTCGAAGGTAGACAACGTAAGTAATTGGAGCCATGTCAGCATTCTTCCATATACCTTATATATGAAATGGTCCATATATGGAGGAAACTCTGTGAAGTTTATACATAGGAGGATTTAAGTGTGCAAGGTGGGGGTGTGGATGTTGGTTTCAAAAGGGTCAGACGAGTTTGATATGGTGTGTATTGATGAAATGTGATTTCTAGATTTGAATAATAATAATATTACTATTATCATTCTGTTTTCCTTTTATTAAGATATTCTGTTTTCTATTTTATGTCTCATACATGCTTGATCTTTATGCTTTATCTCTAACTGGGGCAGTAGCCTTGGTGCACATATATCATTTGCCAACACTACTCTATAATATTAGATGGGACACATAATATGATGATATCAACTTTACTTCCAACCTGTCAAAGGAGCAAGATGCTTAATGGAATCATGAATCCTTGTTCTCAAATTTGAATATAGAGTTCCTTTTCTTTGGGCCATTTGTTGTAGAAGTCACCATATTAACTATGTAACTATTGCTTGCCATATATGCAACTAATCAACCATATACATTATGAAAACATTTAAAAAACTGATTCATTTTGCCAACACTATAGTGAATATTCAGAAGGAAAAATGAATAAATAAATCAGGATCACACAGCTCAATTAAACCGACGGCAAAGCATGATCGAGCAAGGCACACGGCAATGATATTTGGAAGTCTGCACTAGTTGATGAAAAATTGGAATGTGGACAGCTGCTACATCAATTCTAACATTTCCTTCATAGAGGAAGGGGAAGTGAAATGGTGCCTACATCAATGCTCAAAGTGTTTCTGAATCATGCGGTTGCTCATAATGCAGGCTTGCCAAATTTATTGTGCGTTTAGATGAAGTAACTGTCATATGAGCAAATTTTTTACAAATGATGGGATTTGCATCCCCATCAATTAAAATCCCATCATTTATAAATTTCCTAGTTTGGCTATAATTTTAGTAGAAAATTTAAAATGATAGGAATGGTAAATTTTTAAATTTGGACATGATCAGAATTTGTAAAATCATTCTCAGTACAGTATGTTGGTTGGTTGAACCCATTACAAAGAGTTCTATTAAGTACGTTTTACGATGTAAAAACCGATTAGAATATTCCAATGACAAGTTCATTCTTTTGTTTTTCTAATTAATTTACAAGTCCATTTATTCTTTGCTTAAGGTTGGAGCATAAATAAAAGATTGCAAAAAGAAGAAGACACCAATATGAACAAAAGACAAGATAACGAATTTATCCCAATTGCATTATTTTCTGATAATAGCAAAATATATATAAAGAAAAATTTTTGGTACATTTCTCCAGTAGATAGATAATTTAGTAGGAAAATATTAGAGTTTAGTAAAAAATACAACCAAAAAACTTTTTTTCAGGGTACAATGATTTATTGTATTTACTCATCTCATACTCTTATTTTTATATTTGATGGTACATATTTTTCGATGATGCATGTGATGTGCAATTATCGATGTGAACCAATATATAGGCCTTGTTCAGCCTCAAAATTTTTAATATAAAGATTTAGAAGGCTTGTAAGAAACTGAACCATGTTTATGTGTACGATGAAACAATTGATGTATTGATAAAGAGTAAAGATTAAAGTTCAGTTTTAGCACTTAAAATCATTAGTATTGATGGTGTCAAATTGCTAAATTGTTATTTTTAACAACCAATATAACAAAAATGAGGTTGCAATAGTGGTGTTATTGCTAAAATTTTTACCACTTGAGCTACAATGAACTGCCATCTATGGCAGTGCACTGTAGCTCAAAACTATACCAAAATATCAATGATTTTTTTTACCTTAGTTAATTATTTAATTATCCAAGTTGATTAATTAAGATTAATTGCATGTAAAATGTGAAGGCACCAACAAATCACCAAAAATATTAAGTGGAGTAAAAAATAAATTAGACATGGTGATTTGTTGAAAAATGGGAAAAACCTCGCAAGGCAAAAACTCCACCGGGTGATTTTAAGGTCACCACTCCCAATAATCCACTAATCAACAATCAAGCGATTACAAGTATAAGGAATCTTACCAACTATCCTGGCTTATCCCGAAATACCAACCTACAATTGAACCTTTGCTCCAATAGCACTATGTCTAATATCATCCAACACCAAGCCTACGGCAGACAGGAATTATGCATCATCAAGCAAAGCCTTCACTAGTACATGCGAGTCGGTCTCAAGGATGGCATGTTGGAACCCCAGATCTGATACGAACTGTAAGGCATGGCAGTCCACTGTAGCTCAAAACTATACCAAAATATCAATACTTTATTTCATTCTCCAATTAAATAATATTTTCTCTTTTCATTTTTTTCTTTTTCCTACTTCCTCTTCATCCCACATCGTGTTCATTCAATTTTCTCTTCTCCTCTTCCTTTCATTTTTTTTCTCTCTCATCCTCCACTCCTCGTCGATCCATCTCCCCCTGCACAACTACCGACCCATCTATTCCTCCACTCGCCACTAACCCAAGCCCTAATTTGTCGCCTATCAATATTGTATTTTTTCCGACTCTGATTCATGCAACAAAACAAAGACAACAAAATCAAAATCAAAATAAAAAAATCAAAAAAATCAAAAAAATTGAAAAAGGTGAAAAATCATGAATTTTAAAGCCAAAACGAGTAAAAAATAAATACAACATGATTGGATGGTGGATCAAAAGGTCACAATATTTAAAAACCATTTTTGCAACAATTAAGACCAAAACCCTAACTAGGTATGATAAAAAAGTTGACTTTTTGATCCGATCATTGGATCATATTGAATTTTGGACCATCTTGTAGGGAATATTTTTCCCTTCGAAACGATAGTTTATGGGCATAATCGGAGTTCAAATGGATGATATATCACCAAAATACTGAAAACCCTAGTAAAATCTTCATTTTTTTTTCCAAGGAAAAACTGGCAATTTTTTACCCAACTTCGCGCAATAAACTGTATCGATTGGGCAAGAAATGGAACGAACAGGTTGGACTATCTTGAAGGACAAGGTCTTAGCTATTTTTCATCAAAACGGCTCGATGATTTTTTCCCTGGATTGGAAGATATGAAATTTTTAAGAAAAAACGTCACAGAATATTTCAACACTGCGTCACCTTCCTTCCGAGCATGATATCTCGACAACTATAGTTCCAAATCAAGCGAGGCTAGGACCTTTGGAAACTAGACATCTAGATCTTTCCAAGCATATAAAGTTTGAAGAAAACGAAGCTCAGCAAGGCCTCCAAACAACTACACGAAAGTGGTCCAGAAATCAGAAAAATACGAAATAGGCTGATAAGGTGGCAAAAATGGGAAGCTTACACCTAAGCTAGCCTCCCATTTTCCACATCCCCCTCATTTTTTGTGAAAAATAAGGAACTTTAAATGAGTGAAAAATAGAGAAATAGGGAGAAAAAAAAATGAGGAAAGTTAGAAAAAAGTGAGAAAATTCTAGAAAAAATATCCCTAGAAATTCAAAAAAAGTCTCTCTCTCTCTCTCTCTCTCTCTCTCTCTCTCAAACCCACCACAAAAAAGCCTCATCTAGTTTCGCTTGTAATTTTTGTGGGTAAGCTTGTAGGGATGGGGTAGTTCCTTAATAAGTACACCCATCCCATCCTCTTTTATTATCTTGTAAACATCATTTTCATATATAAATTCATTTTCTTTAGCTTGTTTATTGTTCATTGTTGCTTTATTTTCCTATGCTTTTGTGTATATATCTCTCTCTTTATCTTTATGTTCATATTGTTATTGTTTGTTTTATGTTGTTGTGCTTTTTTCTCCAGGTGGATATTGGACCATCTCCTAGGACTTGCATGGGAAGTACCCTTAGGGGGAAGAAATCTCATCCCACCAAGGCATTTAGGGATTTTTACTATTCTTCCCTTTAATTTATGTCATCCCTTTTATTTTCCAAGCAACCCCATTTTCCCTTTAATTTATGTCATCCTTTTTTATTTTCTGAGCAATCCCCTTCCCTTTTTATTTATGTCATCCATTCTATTTTCCAAGTAACCCCCTTTCCCCTTTATATTTCTGTCATCCCTTTAATTTCTTGCACAATCTCCTTCCCACTATACTTTATTGCATTTGTGTGTGTGTGTGTGTGGGAGGGTAGGATCCAAATGCAGAATAGAGCACATGGGCCCAATCCGAGGATGGAAAAAGGCCCATTCGCACGCCAGTTCAAGCTGGACACATGGACAAAACCTGAGGAGGGAAGACGTAAAGGCCCATCATTCGAGGAGCCCGAAGAGCGAGCACTCCTTGGGAATTCTTCAACTAGCCACTTGCATGAAAGGATAGGATACCGAGGAAGATAGTAGAGACGTACAAGTAAAGAATAAAGGAAATATCTAGGTAAAGTAGCCATTACCTCCGCATTCAATGCACTGTACCAACTTAGTTGGCCGCATTAATGAAGAAATGATCATTGAATAGTAATTTCAAAACTTACAGCACACTCTACCACCTCCAGCAGAGCCCTAATAGGACAAATCCAAAATAATGCCTTGAGTCGTACAAATGGAGGGCTCAAATGCAATGGGAGGGACTATATAAAGGAGAGAAATTCCTCCAAGGAAGGGGACGAGAAATTGTGAAAAGAATAGAAACTGTAGAACACCATCCTGTATTAAGAACTTGAACACTTTTTAAGAACATTGTCTTTTCGGCCAAACCCAAGAAAGTGTTATTTCCACATTTAGGGTCTGTTTGGGACTGCTTATTTTGTTGTAACTGAAATTTTTTTACTGAAAGTACTGTAGATAACACCCAAAAAAAAAAAAAAACTAGACTATTGCGGCAGGCCAAAACCACCGTAAAAGCTCAAAAAACTGCCACTAAAGGTCCATTTGGCCTATTGCAGCGGTTCTACCCGCCAGCTTTGTGGTGCTGCAATAGCTCTATTCCGGCAGTAACAAAAAATGTTGCTATAAATGCACCTTTTAGTGGCGTTTTTGGTTTTTTATGAGGTCAGAATTCATGTCAATTGACATAACCCGCTGCTATTGGTGTCCACCTTTAGCGGTGCCTTTGTTCACTGCTATAGGGAACCAATTAAAATGGACTCACTGCACTTTTAGCGGCGGGGAGAAACACCACTATATCTGTAAACCTTTTAGCGGCAGGGCAAAAATGCCACTGTAGGACTTCATTTAAATCATAATATATGCACTTTTAATGGCGCTTTTTGACTGCCGCTATAGGTTCTTTTTTTTCTTTTTCTTTTTTTTTTTGTTTTCCAGCAGGTTTTAAAACCACTATTTTTTTTTTTTTTTTTACAGGCCTGTTACAAAGAACCTGTAATAGTTTTAGCTCTACTAACACAATACCATAAATGCAACTAATTAACAACACCACAAATGTCTCCAAACTAACGTAATATTAACATAAAAATATATTATCAAATACATAACAAAAGAAAAGATGTGGTTCTTTGTACACAAAATGTCCTCAAACACCAACATATAATTTATAAGTTGCTTGGTTGATGGGATGCAGCTGATGATTTTTGGAGAGCTGGGGATTGTAGGATCGGAGGAATGTCGTACATACAAAAAAAAAAGGCATTTATTAGGACACAATGATATCAAATATTGAAATCCAAAATTGCTTAATGCATGAGCATTACAAGGGAAATTTGGAGTTTCAAAGGCTGCAACTACAATATGGAAATCACATATCTTGTACCTTAAATTCCCTAGTTAAATTCAACCACATGGTTACATTGATCAATGAAACACATGGTTGAATCTAATTTTCCTAAAAAAAGATAACTTTTTTTTTTTTTTTACTGCATTGATTAATACAATCATGTAGTTAAGTTCATTCAGAGAGCCTAAAATACAATATCCAAAAGCAATTGTATCTAAGTTTAAAACTAAAAACAATACCCCACTTTTGCAAAGGTTTTGAAAGCAGTTAGCTAGTCCATTATTTGGACTAGGCAAGTGATGAGTGATGACTGTACTTCACTAGAAATCATTCCAATGTTCAACATCACACATTGCCAGATACAAGGAGAGCTCTCACAGATAAAGAACACTATTACAAAGTTGACATGGGAACTTGGGAAGGATGACAATTTCTTATTCACAAGGCATTTAGATAATAACACTTGTCAACATGAACTCTTGTTCCACCTCCTTTCCCTTCATTTTTTTTTTCCTATTTCCCCTTTCCTTACTCATCAAATTTTTAGAGACTAGACTTTCAAAGTCAATGTCAATATAATAATGGCAATATTATATCAAAGCTGCAAGGGCAAGGCACAAGAAAGAATAAAAGGAGGAGACACATTTAAAGCCAGAAATATAGTAGGGACTTGAATCTTTAAGGGATGGAATAATTCCAAAGCTGATTCCATAATGTTGGTACATCAGGAAGCTATCTTGAAGTAGTTCTCAAGGCAAAGGAGCTAGGATACAGGGGACTAATAGTGCTCACCAATAGCAAGAACACAGAGAATGCGTGCAAGCACATTCATTTCCACCTTCATGTCTGTGTACTAAATTGATATTAGTGAAAACTATTAATAAGATACTGATTCTATGCAAAAGATTCATAACCCATCAACTTTTTTCTTTTCTTTAATAACTAAGAATAGTACTAACTCAAAATATGTGAATCATTGATTCCATACCATCCAAATTGTAAGCAACACAAAAACATTGAATCAAACAACACTAAGAAAAGCATCAAGTGAATTCTCAAATTCATGCTTTGAAGAAATGTATATTTAGCTAAGGGTAATTTTCATCATTCTATTACCTAAAGAAGCACCATAGTTTAGT
Source organism: Quercus parvula (assembly GCA_030820535.1). Lineage (NCBI taxonomy): Eukaryota > Viridiplantae > Streptophyta > Magnoliopsida > Fagales > Fagaceae > Quercus > Quercus parvula. Next base: position 16,370,980 of record JAUAME010000002.1, read on the forward strand.
TGTTGGATGCTTGAAAGATTAAGTGCTTCCTTCCCAAAAAAATCCATGTATTTCGCTTTCACCACTTTCATTATCACACACTACAAATGGTTCCTAAGAGCACACTTTTGTGCAAATGGCTTAAATGCAATAACGTGGAGTAAAGCTTAATTAACCTAAGATTTTGTTCCATGTAGACAGTAAACAAAAGCTCTCATTAAAGCAAGGAACAAAATCTATGATTGTTTTATGTTTCTTAGTTCTGTTTCATTCATCATAATACATGCTTCTTCAAATCAAAGTAAACGACTGCCTAATTGATAAGATAAGACCAAAAAGACTTTGTTTATTGTCATTGTTTACTACCTAGCTGATAACACAATACAAACCTTATTACAATCTGAATACAAATTAACCCAAAAACACAAATTAACCATTAGAAACCCCAAAATCAAAATCATTAATGCCAACCTGACTGCATTGTGAAGTTATTTGTTTCACTTGTTGAAGCATGCAAGCCATTCTTTGCTCAATCTTTTCGAATTGGCTAAGTCTTTCCTTCATTTCGTCAAAAGAGGACAATTTCTCCTGCATCTTAACCAAGGAAGCCTTCAGTTGTGCAACTTCATCGTCCCTTGATTGACTTGATCGTATTTGAAGGTCTGTGAGAGCACTCTTGCTACTTCGGCCACTTGGGCTTTGACCAAATCGTATCCCACAAATACGACCTTTGCGCTCCTTACCCATCACTTTGGCAAACACATCGTCCGGTGCCCATGCAATACTACCACTTGTGTCATCTGATTGCAATTGATTCGAAGGTTTAGCTAACAACTCCTTCATTTTATCCTGATAGTTGGGTTTAAACAAAACAAAATAATTAGAAATTAGCAATATCATTTGATTGAAGACAACAAAAATTATAATGAAAATATACCTCACCAGCATTTGAAAGTAGCTCACCAGCATTTGGCATTCTAGCCAAAATTTTAAGTATATTATTGCAAAAGCTCATCAAGCCCATGGCCAATCAAATTTATTTGGTGAAAATTTTAGAATGAATTATGAACCTAACACCACTATGGACATTAGAGAAATTGCACAAACCATAATTACTACTTATAACTAGATTATTGGTTTCATCTTATGTCACCAATGCATAGTTTAACTTGTCAAAGGTAGAAACTAGGGATCTAGTGGGCTCATTGACAACAACACACCTTATTAATCTGAGATTGATACTAGTTCTATCAGATACTTTAAGAATATACAATTAGGCTCCAACAGCAGGTATGGTAGTAGAATCAAGAATATACAATTAAGCTCCAACTTGAGGTAATTCGTGCTCATCAGCTATAATTCGAACAGATCCAATCTGTCCAACTCTAACCCTATCCTAAGGAGATTTCCCAGTCAAAATCTCATAAACAACACAAACCAAACCCCAAATATCAGAGGGAGGCTCTTTCACACTCTCAATCAAACATTCAAGTGCCATATAAAATGTTGTGCCTCTCAAAAAAACCCCTAAAAACTAAACAATAATTTACTAAATTTTTTTTGTAGAAAATAGTCAACTTTAATACATTAAACACAAACAAAATCCAAACCTAGTTCAGGATTGAATCCATGGAACTAGAAATGGCTAAATATGATAGGTGTACCAAAAAAAAAGAAGATGAAATTGATTATTTGCTATGTTCTGTACCGATTAGTTTTACAAGTTATGACACAACTTTCAAATTATATAATGAGATGAATCCTCTACTGATACAAGAAAATTGCCTATAGCAACATTGACACAGAAGGCCTATGAGATGCTCCTCAAATATAGTTTATATGTAACCAATAATCTAAATTTATAAAACAAACAATAGTATACAAACTACAAACAGAGAACTATTTTACAAGATTCTGAATTGAGAATGAGAAAAAAGTTCCTCCTAGTTCTCTCTAGCTCTCTGGTTTCTTTCTTTCCTTCTTTTTTATTTTAATATGTGGGAGCTCCTAATCTACCAATATAGCAACTCACAACAGAGAACTTACCTGAAAATCCTTAAAAAATAGTGCATTCAAAGTGCATCTATTGGATCAGTGCTCTCCTAAATTAGGTATAACTAGCTAAGTTTGTAAACCATCTCAACTATAAGGGAGTCAAAAAATGACGTTTTTGGCAACAAGTAATAGAATTTTTTACATTAAATACAAACAAAACCCAAACCCAATTCACATTTAACTCATTTTACTAGAAACTGAAGGCAAGTCGGAATAAAAATAAAAATAAAAAGCCAATTTAACTTTTCAAAAAAAAAAAAAAAAATCCCTTCTATTAAGAGAAATGTTTTCACAACATTTTTATAGCAAATACTATGTGTCAGGTTATTATTGGTTACTATTGGAGGGTAAAAAAGCAAATGATGTTATTGTGAAACCACTCTATTGGAGCAAATGCAATGATTGACAATGAAAATGAAACCACAAATGGATTACTCACCATTTTTGCTTGCACTACAGGATTAACTGCAAATCCATCTTTACTTATGCTGTATTGAATATAATATTGCACACTCTACAGGACGTCCATCCGCTTTTGCCTGCAATATGAATGACATATTTATGTAGTGATGAATATTGGTTCCACATAAACTTAAGATAAGTCAAAGCATTTAAAAATTAGTCATAATACTTATTACATTCTTTGCAGCATGCACGACAAAGCTACATGAACCAGCAGTATGTAAGTCCTCCTATTTAAAACGACAGTCCTTATTCTTCTTCGACTCTATCTACAAAATTATGGAGTCAAAGAATACCATCAGAATAGCAAGACAAGGAAAACACTTGTTTTATATGGGTAAACCAAGAACTCACACACTTGCATGGGATTCAACCCATAAGCTTAAGAGGGTAGTTTTGAAAAAATAACTTCAAAAAAAAAAAAAAAGAAAAAAAAGAAAGAAAAAAAAGAAAGAAAGAAAGGGTAAGACATGTAAGGTAGTTGGAGGTTCAATTTGTTTTTGTAAGGTAAGTCTTGGTGATGAATTTGATCATTTAATAAGATGTAATGGGGCACAAGGTTCTGAGTCAATGATTGTTACATACATGTTTTCGGGAAATTATTGTGTACTCCCGGAGTACCATAAATGCATACTCCCTCCTCTCACATGAATGGTAGGTCCCACTAATTAAATTCATGGTGGGACCTACCATTCATGTGAGAGGAGGGAGTATGTATTTATTGTACTCCAGGAGTACCTAATAATTTTCCCATGTTTTCCTATTGGTTGCATAGGATTCAAGAGAAACTTAAGAATTGGAAAACAAAGAAAATGGGACCTTGTTAAAGCAGTAAATTGTGACTGTGGAAGTGAAATTGATAATATATTGTAATATTAAACAATGAACATTGATTTAAGTAGAGTTGTCAAAAATATGTAAAAGTATAGTTCTTAAATTTGGGTAGCCAGGATGCATCTTTGTCAGGAAGAAAATGACCTTAGAAGAGATAGAACAACTTTGTATGGAGTTGAAATATGCTAGCAAGCATGAGGTCACTAATAGGAAAGTGCATGTTGACCGTCTTAAAATACTTGACCCTCAGGACATGTTATTAATCAAAGCATAATTTGGAGAAACTTAATGAATCATGACAATGCTAACAATGACTAGATAGGAAAGTATACTGTTCATATTTTATAAAATTAACAAAACTTCAACATTATTTACATTGCATTTTAAACTTTAAAAAAATAGAGTTTGTGATTTCCTAAATAATACATGACCTATCTCAAATCACCAACTTTGTTGAGTCACAACTTTCAATCAACAATTAATAAAGTAAAACCTGTTCTTTGGGCAGAAATGACCATCACATTTACAACATGGCAATAATGAAAACCAAAAACACAGATTAAACACATCTTAAAAGAAAAAAAATTTAAAAAGAACATACCACTGCATTCTCAGTATACCAATGGTCAACAAGAACATCCCAATCTTCTGGTATGCATCCCTTGGGTCGATTGCTCTTCACCCATGCTTTGTTTCTTGGATGTAGTATGTAATGAGTCATTTTCAGCCTACACTTGTGATCCCTCCAAGCCTTCCCAATTTTTTGTAAGGTAAATGTCTTCAAACCCGCATATGCAATCGGATTAGTAGGGACAACATATTTTCGCTACAATCAAATAGTTGAGTTAGCAAATTACAATCAAATAGTTGAGTTAGAATTAGAATTGCAACAAGCATGCTAAAATGTCACAATTACAAGTATTATAAGTTCCCGGTTTACCTCTACAAGACGCCAACACTCTTCTTTAAGTTCTTTTGGCATGTCCCTCCAATTCAAATATCTTATTGGGCACATGTGGGGTTTCCGCACAATCGTCCCCAAGAAACCAGTGAAAGCCCTCACCCCTTCATCAACCGGCTGATGCATACTATTTAACGGCAACTCAATTACTTGGTCGTCGGGAAGATCCCAAACATCCAAGTACTTGCTTGGCCCACGAATGGCACGTACAGGTGGCTACACATCTAAAATTTAAAGGAGGTAATATCGTTAAAGTAAGTAAATATATATGAAATTAAATAAAAATTTTAAAAAAGAGGAAAGTGAGGTGGAAAACGAAATAATATATTATATGTTGTATTTTGCTAAGAGATATTGTTTAATATTATGCTAGAATTCTTACTAGAAAAATTAAGAGTGTTTAATGAAACTTTTCATGAATAGTTTTTTTGTAGTGTCAAGTAAAGAAGATTAGCATCAAGCCCATGAAACTTTTCATGAACAACTTAACACCCTAATTGTTGGGCTTTGTGGAGCCTAGTTATGTTTGATCCGGTTGACGATCCGACCCGACCCGAATAATGTTGCATGGTTTTTAATGAGCGATTTTCTAAGACTTAGTCCATGGAGCGGAAGCTTGGGTCGATAGGCCTAAGCCTTAGCGCAGGATGTAGAAAGCGTGGTTTTGGTGATTAGGGTTTCGTTGTTATAGTTTTTTGAGAGAAAGAAAAAACTGTACTGCTGCACTTGCATTTTTCCCTAATAATAGTGAAATCCCTGCAACTCCGTGGACGTAAGCAAATTTCCGAATCACATAAATACTTTCTTGTGCGTGTGATTATTTTTCTTTGGCGTGTGTTTTCTCTATTTTTTGTTTCTCATAGGTTGGGAATTTTGGGTTTATTCCTTACACTAACATGGTGGGTGTCAGAGATAGAAACATAATCTATTTAGATTTTTGTTCTTCAATTTTATATATATAATAAGCAAACTTTGGCTACTGATAAATGTTGAACACTTTCTTTTATAAAAGCTCTGACAGTGAGTACAATTTGCACCAAAGGCTGCAGCGAGTTAAAAAGACCCACTTGCAAGACAAGTTGATAAGAGTGATGCTGAAATAATGAGGAAGAGAAAACTGACTTTCTTGAGCAGCATGAGACCCATGTTAGCTAGGCAACTTTGTGTTTTCTGATTGTTAAGCTTTTTTCTTTTCTCATGCAAGAGTACAGACCAAGTGATGCTTTCCTTTCTTCATTATAAGGAGCTTGAAATTTACTTAGCTAGGGAATCTAAGTCCTAATATACTTCAACTCTAGATCTTCAAGCAACTCCTTATTCAACACTTCAGTTAAACTAATATGCAACAATTACAACCCTTATTGACACCCATTTTGACAAAAACTCATCAATAAAATATAAATCCCAACACAAAATAACTAAAGCACCTAAGGCAATCATTTTCATAAAATTTTATAAGCCTCTCAATATGCAAATCTTGTATGCATGAGGCTAGAATTGTATCTTGTATGCACTAGTCACCCATTTTGTTTGTTTGTTTGGGTTTTTTTTTTTTTTTTAATAGAATTTTTAAGCAAACTAATAGCAAATTTGATATCAAGTTGTAAGCCCATACATTGCGTAGAAACTTCACGCATTTCTTGGTTCGTTTCTTGATCCACATGTTCTATAAAAGCTCCTTCCACGATTATGCTCTTGGAACGCGTGCGCTAATTTGCTTTTCACCTTGCCATTTCAACTGTCAAAGTGTAAAATAAAAATAAGTATCATCATTCATCATAACTATTAACCAAGCTAATCAAATTCAAATTCAAAACCCAAATCTCATTTTAGTCCTTTAAGATAAAACCAAAAGAATTTAATAATAATAATAATAAAAACTATCAAACACCAAATTTGTTTTGTAAAGAAAATATATAGTGAAACAAACAGTTCAAGGACAAATATTTGTTACCTTGTAGTGGTGGGGGCAAGTTGAGCAACTATGAGGAATTTGTTGCCTAGTTGAAGCCGAAGAAAAGGAATTGCAAAGAAATGAGGGTGAAAATTTTGGTGATATAGACAGATTAATAGAAATAAAGTATCCCTGATAAAATATGTATTATGAAGATGCTTAAGAATTGCCAACAGTGAACATGATATCTCCAATAGAACATTATAAAATGGATGGATAGTTAGAAGTGCAGAGTTGAAAAAATCCTTTTCCAATAAGTGATGATTTTATTGAAATTAAATAGATTCAACCTAATTATACATAAAGAACTAAAAAATAGAAACAGAAATGACTACAAGAGTACACAAGAGCCATACCTCCAATTAACAAGATATACACCCCAACCCAAGCACTCAAATCTTTCAAAAAAGGAGACAGAAGAACCATTATCCTTTTTGAAAACAATTTGAATTCCTTACAACTTGCACCACTTAACATGGGATACTATCATGTTAACAACTTTATTTAAAGAACTTTTCTTGCTTTAAAACATTGCAAATTCCGTCCTCCAAAGATTTGTTTAAAAGCAAACCCAAAAATACTTTCAGCTTCAATCTACTTCTTATGCTGCTTCTGTATTTCAGAAAATGGATTAAACATGCTTACACCAATAGATTGCTAGGACCATTGTTATCAATGTTTGCTACAATCAATAAATCAATTTGTTTTCCTTTCAGGAATAGCTTAAATATTTAGGGACAATAATGGTGAATCTGTTAATGGCATAAATCTCTACAATAAATTTAAAACACAATGTCCAAGACAGATTGTAGAATACTACAGAGCAGTAACAAGTGACCTATAATAGAATTTGCAGCTAAAGATATCCCTATAATTGATGATAAATGTGCTATAATGCTCTAAGTTGGAGGAGAGTGCTTCCACCTTTTGAATGGCATATCAGTTTGAGAAGATTATAAGCACATTCACTCCCCATTCATCTCAAATTACGTCACTGATTCAATATAGTCTAAACATTATGATAATCTCAAAATTTCCCCATAGAGAGAGAGAGAAATTGAATAGCTTTGGCTCAAAAATTAATTTGGTTTTTGACTAGAAAACATCTTAATATATTACCAAACAAACAATAAAAAAAGAGACAGCACATTGAACAAAAAAACATATAACATAACACATTGAACATAAATAATAAAAAATAAAAAAAAAACTTATGAGGTGGATTGAAATGAGGTGAAGGCGATGAGGTGGATTGCGGTTGCTAGGTGGCGCCAACAAGGTGGATTGGGGTTGCCAGGTGGTGGTCACTGAGTTGACATGGTTTGGTGGTGGTGGTGGTGGTGGTGGGGTTGTTGTGAAGGCAGCGGTGGTGGTGGGATTTTGGGTCCGAGAGAGAGAGAGAGAGGGAGCTAGAAATAAATAGTGTTTGGGTGGGATTTTGGGTCTGCGAGGGAGAGTGAGAGCTAGAGAGAGAGAGAGCTGGGATTTTGGGTCTCTAAAGTGAATGAGAGAGATAGAGAGATACAGTCTTTTTGGCAAAAATGAAGAACCCAAAAAAAAAAAAAACTGAAGGAAGATTTAGGAAGAGACAAGAATTTAGAAGGTCTATAGCGGCACTCCAACCCACCGCTATAACTAAGCAAAAGCACTGCAACAAGGAGTCCCTATTGCGGCGGTCATACAAACACCGCTATAGATCAAATATTTTAGCGTTTTTCTCCACCGCCGCTATAGTATCTATGGAAAATGATATGTTTATTGCAACGGGATTTTGGAGCGCTGCTAATACACACATATTGTGACGGTTTTATGTCCTGCAGCTGTTGGATGCCGCAAAAGACTATACCTATAGCAGCGGTCCCAAAAATGCCGCAATAGACCCTATGTACAACGACGATCCCAAAAAACGCAGCAATATGCGACATATAGCTGCGTTTTTTGCACTCGCCACAAAAAAACCACTGTAATAGTACAAATTTCTTGTAGTGTAAAACTAAAAGTTAGCTAACATAGTACAGTGGAACTCATGAATAGTATCAAAAAGTACAGTAGGGTTTATAAATAGTAGCAAAAAGAAGCTAAATAGTAAAATAAACTAGCTTTTTAAGCTGGAGCCAAATGCACACTTAGTACTTCTTTTTAATATTGACTCAGCCCTAACTCCACTAACCAAATATTTGGATCATAAAAGGGCATTAAAGTTTACCTTGCAAGTTCATACTCTAACAAATTAGTTGCACTGGGCCTGTAAATCTAATTCCACTATTCTAAGTGAGCCTAACATTTTTGGGCTCTTACACAATATATATTTATAGAGAGAGAGAGAGACCTAAATAAAAAAGATTTTTATTCCCTCTCTCTTAAACAGTTCTTAAAACTCAAATAAAACACAATATGGTATGTCTCATAAGAATGATTGATGGCTTAGAACTTCCATTTCTTTATGATAAAGAACCCATAAGGCTTGAAAGAGATTAAAATCTATTTAAAAGAGACATAAAAATAAAAAAATAAAAAATCAACCTTTACAATATCTTAGCTCCTTACTTTTATGGCATTTAAACTTCGGCTCTTTACTTTTATGTCATTTAAATTTCAGCTCTTTACTTTTATGCCAGTTAAATTTCAGCCATTTACTTTTAATGTCATTTAAATTTCTACACTTTACTTTCCTTGAAATTTATTTTCTGCACTTTATTATTGTTGTCCCTTTACTTTTCTCCTTAATAAAGTTGCCATAAAATAAATACGCTTGGGTAAAACATTTCTTTACACACTATTCTAAGAAAATGCTTTTTTTTTTTTTTTAATCCTCTTTCTAAATGATGAAGCCTTTCAAAAAAAAAAAAATGAAAGTTTTCTTTTAAGGTGCTTTTCTAAAAAAATAAAAATAAAATTAAAAAAATCCCTTCTTTTTCAAAAAAAAAAAAAAAAAGTTTTCAAAACCAAAAAATCTTTTCTTTAAAATCCGAAATTTATGGCTTTATTTCAAAAATATATATGTTCTCAAAAAAGATTTTTACCAAGTTAAAAGAAAATGTGTTTTCAAATATTAGTGTTGTAAAAAGAAAAAAAAGAGGGTTTTCCTTCTCTCTTTTCTAAGAGGAATCCAGAATTTTTGCCAAAAAAAAAAAAAAAAACTATTTTCAAGAGATCTGAGATTCAATCCCTGTCTGTACCAAAAACCCCAAATATTGGTGTTGTCTTTAACCCATGTTTTGAAAAAACCAAAAAAGGAGTAAGTTTTACAAAATCCATGTGTCATAACCTTAAAAAATAATGAACCTTTAAAAAAAAAGTATATACACCCATATATACACTCATATGTCCATATACATACATATGTGTGTGTGTACGCGCGCGCGTGTGTATTGATATATGTAGGTATATACAAGTGCATATATGCTTGTTTTCATAGAAATAACATTTTTCACCCAAAAAAAAAAAAAAACTATTTTTTCCAAATATGCAGCATTTTTTCAAAAAAAAAACCATCAAAAAAAATTTTCAAAAAAATATACGCTTTTTCCAAAAATATTTTCAAAAATACCCACTATTTTCAGAAGCATATGTTTTTCAAAATACGTGGTCATATCGTCCATTTTTCAAAAAAAAAAAAATTCAAAAGTTCTTAACCTTTTTCAAAAAAATCAAGTCATTTTCAAAAAATTCTCACCTTTTTGAAAAAAATACCTGATTTTCAAAATCCACATACCGTTTTCAAAATTTTTTTCCCTCCTTGTTGAAAAATACTGTCGTAATGGCCCTTTTCCCAAAAATTTTAAAATAATCTCCCTCATGTTTCGAAAATCTTTCAAAAAAGTCTCCTTAAATTATGAAAATGCACACTTAATGCCCCTAAACTATTATACATGTAACATTTGCCCTCCTAAATTATGAGAATGCACATTTATCCCCCTAAACTATTACTTGTGAAATACTTTATAGCCCATCCCATGCGTAATTATTTAAGGAAGTAAATGTGTATTCTTATAGTTTATGAAGGTACGTGTAAAAGATGGTATAGTTTAGGAAAGTATGAGTCCGTTTGGATACTGCTTATTTTGCTGAAAACTGAAAACACTGTAGCAAAATAATTTTTAAATGTGTGAATAGTGCATGGGACCCATTTTTAATAAAAAAGTAACTGAAAAAGAGGTTTGTGGGTCCCGTGAACAGTGCACGGGACCCATTGGTGTGACACATTCCTGTGAAATATTTGCTGGTCAAATAGGTAGTGGGTCTCGTGCACAATGCACGGGACCCACTGATAGTACCGTGTCCCACGTGAAATGGGGGTCTCAATAAAATTTTTTTTAAAAAAAAAAAAAAAGGAAAACGCAAACACAGCATGGAGAAATGCAATCCAAACGCATATTAAGTGTAAAAAAATGCATAGTTTAGGAAGGTAAGTGTAAAAAAATGTATAATTTAGAAAAGAGTAAGTGTACATTCGGACAGATCAAGGAGTAAGTGTAAAAAGAGATTAAGTTTAGGGGTAAAAAAAAAAGTTCTAAACTTAAAAAGATTAAAAATAAATAAACAATAGTAAAAAATGTGTTATCACGTGTGATTATTAACTAGAATGACTTCCAATTAGTTCATACAGATCATTGGAAAAGTTAGGCAAAAATTTTCTTCTAATTTTGATAATGAAGAAAAAAAATACTTCTCTAAGTGTGTGTTTAGCAAAAATTATTTTTGTCAATTTATTTTACTATTTAACTTATTTTTGCTACTATTCATAAGTCTCACTACACTTTTTGATATTATTCATAGGTCCCACTGTATTATTTTAATTAACTTTTACCTTTATTTACCTTACTTTCAGCAAAAAAATTCCAGTTTTAGGAAAGAGAGGTGTTACGTCCACAACATTGTTACAACATTTTCACAACAAATCATAAGTAATTAGTTGTTATTGGTTCAAATTTGAATCCAACACTAAGATTACTTTTTCGCACCAACAATAACAACCTGTCACTTAAGATTTTCTTATAAAAATGTTGTAAAAATATTATAGACATATTATTTCTCTTTAAGAAAACAAGCAATCCCAAACTTTTATTCTTTAAAAAAACAAAAGAAAAACATTCACAGCTAGACTTAACCAATTTCTTTTAATTTGTGTCAGTGTCGTGACTCGTGAGGTGTCTTCTTGCCAAAGATTCTTTTAGGCCCTCTACACTAAACTCACTCCCATTTCCTTTTATTAATTCTAGTATTCTCCGCACCATCTCTATATATAGCTCTCTCATTGATCAGCTCCTCACTCACAAGCACTCTTTCTCATTCCTTTGTTACCCATATATTTCACCTCTTTCAATTTTCTATCTTCAAGTTTTCTTTTACTTTCACTTTTTGCATCCCAAATGGCCACAGTTGAGGTATTCATCAACTAATGTCTTCTTCACTTTTGCTTATATATTTTGTCTATTGCTTTGCTTTTGAAAAACCCATTTGCATCTTCAGATATAGATGATTCTACAATTCCATCTTTGACAGCTTAAAAGTATTTGTGGAGTTATATTTGATGCTTTCAACAAGCCCATTTGCCATTTCTCATTCACAACCATATTTTTTCGCACGTAGAGTCCCTTGTCTATGTTTATATCATCTGATTAACCTGACCATATATATAGTGTCAGAAATGGGAATGGTTGTTCTTGCTTTCACAACGATGACACAAAAAGTATGATCCTTTTAGTCTGTTACTGAACACAATCTAGGTCTCTCACGAGTAACAGATCAATCAATCTTCATCTAGTTTTGTGGTGCCTACGGAAAAATGAAGCTTTTTGCCACCTTATATATGATATTAGCGCATGAGCTAAAGCACTAACTCCATCTTTGAGCTTCAGCAATGTTTTATATCAAACTAATTAAATCTAGCTCTTTTGATAGATGAATTCATCAACTTTATTAACAAGAGCATTAATTTCATCAATCCAAGTTTTTGTTTTTTGGCTTGAATGATTTTGATAAATGATCATTTGTCACAAAGGCTTATATTATCAGGAAAAGGTGAGTTTGAACTCATGGTCACCTATACTCTACTACCATTATAAATTACCACTTAGCCTAAAAATTAAACAATTACAAATAAATTTAATTTGAACAGATTTATTAGAAAAAATTTTGTTGTTATTGGCTGCATTATATTATCTATTGCTTACTAATCATTGTCTTTCTCTTCAATGTATTAATCCTAAATCTTTTGCTATGATGGTAGTGTAAGTAATTGATCAAACAAAGCACAGAGTTGTTTCAGATCCTTTTTCAATTGGTTAGTTCATTTAAGATAAATTGGGTATTGCAGGTAGCATCATCTCCATCAGCATTGTTTGAGATCAATGAGACAACTGAGGTGACAAAGACTGAGGAGATTATCAAGGTAGAGCCAGTGGCTGCACCTGCTGCCCCAGAACCAGTCACTGAAGAACCAAAAGAATTAGCACCTGAAGCCCCAGCAGCAGAGCAACCAGCTGCTCCAGAATCTGTAGAAGCTCCAGTAGAGGTTGAGACCAAGGATATTGTGGTTGAGGAAACTAAGGTTGAGACAGAGGAGCCAGCAGCAGAGAAGCCAGAGGAAGAGCCTCAAGAAGTGAAAGCAGAACCTGTTACTGAGGAAGAGACCAAAGAAGAGACTGTTGAAGCCACTGAAGTAGCAGCAGCCCCAGATGAGGTAGAGAAACCAGTTGAGGAAGAGAAGCCAGCTGAAGCAGCAGTGGAACCTAGCACTGAAGTCCCGGTTGAGAAGATTGAGGAATAGAGCTTTATGAATGAAGTGATACTAGAAGAGGGGTTTTAGTTTTGGCCCTTTCGAGTGCCTTTTAATTTAGGTTGCATTGTTTCAAGGTTGGGTTTGCTATTTAGTTCTATTTCTCTAGTTTAATTATGTTTTTGATTCAGGTAAGGCTTTGGATGGGTTTGAAATCTCGAAGGTAGACAATGTAAGTACTTGGAGCCATGTCAGCATTCTTCCATATACCTTATATATGAAATGGTCCATATATGGAGGAAACTCTGTGAAGTTTATACATAGGTGGATTTAAGTGTGCAAGGTGGGGGTGTGGATGTTGGTTCCAAAAGGGTCAGATGAGTTTGATATGGTGTGCATTGATGAGATGCGATTTCTAGATTTGAATAATAATAATATTACTATTATATTTCTGTTTTACTTTTATTAAGATTTCTGTTTTCTATGTTATGTCTCATACATGCTTGATCTTTATGCTTGATCTCTAACTGTCAATGGAGCAAGATGCTTAATGGAATCATGAATCCTTGTTCTCAAATTTGAATAGAGCTCCTTTATCTTTGGGCCATTTGTTGTGGAAGTCACTCTAGTCTATGTAACAATTGCTTGCCATATGTGCAATTTATCAGCATTATGAAAACATATGAGAAACTGATTCATTTTGCCTACACTTGGTGAATATTCAAAAGGAAAAATAAACAAATAAATCAGGATCATACATCAATTCTAACATTTCCTTCATAGAGGAAGGGGAAGTGAAATGGTGCATACATCAATGCTCAAAGTGTTTCTAAATCAAGCTTAGGGCAAATTAATAAATAAATAAATAAATAAAAGATTGCAACAATAGGAAGACACCAAGATAACGAATTTATCCCAATTACATTATCTATATATATTATTATATATGTAAAAGCTGAGGCGCAGTATTTATTATTGTTAGGCTCTTATTAACTCATATCATCCACCCATTTTCAACATTCTCTCTCTTATTTTAAATTTTTTTTCTTATTAATTTCTCAACTTCTTGTTATACTTTTTCAAACTTTTTCCCTCCCTTTTATCTTTTTATCTACCCACTACCATTTACCTTAATATCACTTTTCCTCTATCCCTTTATCACTTTGATATATATATATATATATATATATATATATATATATATATATATATAAATTTGGATTTAGATTAGGTGCTTTCAACCCAAACATGTCTTTTCCCATGTGCACAAAAATAGATCGAAGTGGAAAAAAATGAACCGAAGTGATCTGAATGGATTGAATTGGACCAAATGGAGAGAATAGGACCAAATATACCGATTAGGAATATGGTGGACTGAATAGGACTGAAGTGAATAGAATAGGCCAACTTGGACCGAAGTGGACAAACTGGACTGAATAGAAGTAATCTGGACTAGATAAGACCAAAGTGGATAGAATGGACCGAATAGAACAAAAGTGAACAAAATGGACCGAATAGGACCAAAGTAGACAAAATAGCTCGAACTGGACTGAAGTGGATCAAAATGGACTGAATGGACTGAATATGACCAAATGGAATCAAAGTAGACATAATGGTTCGAATAGGACCAAAGTGGACATAATGGACCGAATAGGACCGAAGTGGACAAAATAGGATCAATGTGGATCGAATAAGGCCAATATGGACTGAATGAAGTGAATTAGACCGAAGTGGACTGAATAAGACCAAATGGGCTAAATTGGACTGAATAGAACTTTAGAAGACAAAATGGACTAAATAGGACCAAATAGACTGAATAGGACCAAACTGGACAGAAGAGGACATAATGGACCGAATAGAACAAGTGTGGACCAAATAAGACTTTTCAGTATTTATAATTTATTGCATTTTTAGGGCTCATATTTCTAATTTCTATTTTAGTATTTTTCTTTGTATTTTTTTAACTCAAAACTAAAGAGTTTAGCTCAAATATAATAAAATTTTGTACTTTTCAACCCAAAAATGAAGAAAAAAATGGATTTACTTGAAAAGAAAATCTACAAAAAGAATCAATTTAAGGCCCAATTAGTCTAAAATGGATTGAAGGGGGACCGAAATTGATTGAGTGAAACTAATTGGATTGAAGTAGATTTAAGTGGACTGAATGGGGCCAAGGTAGACCTAATTAGATTGAATAGAGATTGTTTAATTTTTAGGGAGAACAAATTATCTTCAACAAAATTTAGAGAAAAAAAAAATTATACATTATATTATAATACAAAATAATTATCTATTCTTATGCATTGTGTGAATTTGCGACTAGTTTTTTAATAATAGCAAAAAAATATAAAGAAAATGTTTTAGTACATTTCCCCAGTGTTAGGACATATGTGATTCACTTGTTAGGAACATATATCACTACTTTATGTAATTGGCTAATCCTTTGACAAAACGCACCTTACTTGTATTTTGGTAGATCTAGGATGTGTTTAATACTTCAAGAAACTTTGTTTCAAGATCAAGTGTTGAAGCCATGTAAGTCTGTCCAAGATTCAAGCTGAAAAGTGCCTGTCATTAAAGCTCGACAGCTAGCCATCTATCGAGCTTAAAGAGCTGTTCAGCCCCGTGGCTCAACAGCAGCTCGACAGATAGGGTATCTGTCGAGATTTATGAAAAACAGAATTTCAGATCTGTTTTGACTCCAATCCATGTTTATGTGTTTGGGCCTTTTTTTTCTCACAGCCCTAGACATATAAAATGATTATTTTAAGGGCCGTCAAAATGTTCACAAGTTGCACAGGTGTTGAGAAAAGTTTGTTCAAGCAAACTGTGACCGGAGACACAGTTTTGCCCTAGTTCATCGTTCTTGTGAAGAAGTTGTTGTGTTTGTGCACCATAGGGTTTTGTGACCAAGCATTTTCTAGATCTTCATCGTTGGGATGAACTGAAGAACTTTACAGCCAACAATCTTCTCTAGTTGGTAATTGAAGTCGCGTACTGGGATCCACACAATTGGTTAGTCACATACTAGGAGCCGTGCATCAAAATGAGAAATTGTCACTACAGAACAAGTTCAATTGAGTATTGAGGTAAGGGTTCAACTGTAGGTTGGTATAAAGTACTGGGATTCCTTTACTTGTAACCGCTTGTTGTGATAATAGTGGAATTTCGAGAATGGTGACCTAAAAATCACCCGATGGGGTTTTTGCCGTGTAAGTTTTCCCCATTCGTAAACAAATCACCATTTTAATTTATTTTCCGCTACGTACTTAGTTTAATTGGTGATTTGTTTGTGCTACCACTCGTTTGCATGTTAATTTGATTAATTATAAAACTTGGCTAATTAATTAATCTATTACAATGGGTCGATTCGTTTTTGGCCTATCAAGTGGTATCAGAGTAGGCACACTCTGATTAGGTTTTAATCTTTGTTATGTTGATCCATTGACCCCTATTTGTCATGGATAGAGGACAATCTTTAATCATACCTCCTTTATTTGATGGCACTAACTATGCATACTGGAAAGTACGCATGAGAACTTTCTTGCAGTCTCTAGATGAGAAGGTGTGGCAAACTGTTGAGATAGGCTAGACCAAGCCAAAGGAAGTGCCGGTTGACTGGGATGAAGCCAAGATCAAGGTGGCAAACTTCAACAGCAAGGCATTGAATGCTTTGTTCAGTGCAGTCACTAATAAGGAATTCAAAAAGATATCCTCCACTGAAACTGCAAAGGAAGCATGGACCGTCCTCTAGACAACCTATGAAGGAACTAAGGTTGTCAAGGATTTGAAACTTCAGAGGCTCACTACAAGCTTTAAAGAGATTAAGATGGAGGAGGATGAGTCGTTCGATAAGTTCTATGACAAGCTCAATGACATAGTGAACTCAGCTTTCAATTTTAGGGAAACCATTCCTAAACCCAAGATTGTGAAAAAGGTGCTCAGATCTCTGCCTGAGAGATTCCATGCCAAGATTACTACGATCGAGGAATCAAAGGACATTGACAAGATTCCTTTGGCAGAGCTGGTTGGTAATTTGCAGACTTACGAGCTAGGGTTAATAGGGATTGGTAAGTCAGGTAAGAGCAAGAGCATGGCCTTGAAGACCAAGAGTAATGACATGGATGAGTCTTTAGACGATGAAGATTCTAAGATGAAGTTCTAAATCACCAAGCAATTCAAGAAGTTCATGAAGAATGCCAATGGAAAGGGCTTCGACAAGGACCGTAGGCAATCCAATTCTTCTTAGTTTAAGAGTCAAGACAATGGAAAGAAGGATGCTAGGGATGGCAGTCAGTACACTGTTCCCGCAGGACCTAAGTGCTTTGGGTGCCAAGGCTTTAGTCACATGAAATAGGAGTGTCCTACATATCTCAAGAGCATTGGGAAGAGCAAGGCACTCGCTGCTACTTTGAGCGACACCGAGCCTGAGGATGATTCCGACAATGAGGATGACGAAATCCTGAATGCCTTCACTGCCACTATCAATCCTACTGAGGGGATTGTTGAAGATGTGGATGAAGAAGATGAATTGGTGGAGTCCAAGTTTGAGAAGATGGATGAACAATATGACATCCACATAGCCTATGCAAAGTTGTACAAAGTCTCAGAGAAGCATGAAAAGATGTATAGGTTGGCCTCCAAGAAGCTTAGTGATGTGGAGTTTAAGCAAGAAGAGTTTTCCATAAAGGTTGATGAAGCCAATCAGACTATTGGGGCACTGAGATTTAAGAACAATTTCTTGGTTGAGAAGACCAAGAAGCTTGAAGCGGAGCTGGTCCAAGTCAGAGCTCAATTGGAGAGGACTTCAAGTGCAAAGCTTGATGAGATGCTCAATCTTCAGAAATCTGCTTCTGATCGAACAGGTTAAGGGTATGGTTTCTCTTCTTCTAATATTGCTTCTACTAGTACTATTGTTTTTGTTCCTCCTAGTAATACTGTTGAAATTAAGAACAATGATGTTAAAACTGATTTAGCTAGTGAGAACATAGACAATGGTAAATCTATCTTAGGAGCACCCCCTAAGCAAGATAAGAAGAAAGCTAAAAACCCTAGGGCTAAGAAGGCTAAATCTCAAAAGCCTAAACAAAAGAAGCAACATCTCTATCATCATTGTGGAGTTGCCGGTCATACTCGACCAAATTGCTATAAGTGGTTAGCCACTCAACAGAGCAATGACATGATAGCATCTGGAAGCCAGAATCAGCTTCAATTCTCTCTTGCTCCTCTTGGAGATCTTCTCAAAGCTCTCATGTTCCTTTCGAACTTGAATGGTTTCAATTATTCCCCCTCACCGCTAGTTCAAGGGTTTAATCAAAGGAAAAGTTCTTCCAGGGTGTGGAAGGAAAAGGGCTCCAATTAATTCTATCACTTTCTTCTCTCTCTTTGTGTTTTTGTTATTGCATAACTTGTGTGTTTTGCTTTTATTTTGAGTCAGTCTAGTTTTATGTTTTGCTTTGTTTAACATGTTTTTGTTTGTTTTCAGTTTTGTTTATTTTTTTTTTCATATAAAAATATAAAAAAAAATTGAAAAATCAGGAAAATACAAAAACAGTATGTGTTTTGTGTACATTGGTACTTGTGAACCTTGGATGGCCATTGAAACAAAATTTTCTAAATTTTGTATCTTTTGTAGTTTAGATGAGCATCTTTATGCACAACTAAGCAAGTGAGCTTTGTGGTTCTTGATTGTGATGAGTAAGATTAAGTTATCTCTTGTACTTAACACTCGTATCACTCTTTTTGACAGGAATGACTAAAAAATCTTAAGAGAAAGGAATAAATAATCATCTCACCACTGTTTCCTGCCAATCATAAAATGACATCTGTATGCTTTGGCATAGCAAAATTGGAATGTCAAAAGCTTAACGTAATTGGGTACTTCTTTTCTATCTCTTATATGCCCATGCATGATTTGCTTAAAAAGAAAAATATGCAAAGAAAATAAAAAGCAAAAAGATCAAAATGCTTTAAATATGATTGCAAGCGTGTATTCTAGGAGATGTGGGAGTTATAAGATGTACCTCGAAGGTGATAGTCCTCATCAAACAGTTATGATTGTGTGTGAGTTAAAGTGATTTTCTCATATCTCAAATCATCATAACATGTATACACTTATGCAATCTTGTAATATTTTTCACACACAACACACAATATTCTTTGCTACTTTTGATACATGTGCAAGTACAATGTGATTTGGCCATCACAAGGTTTTACAAGTGTTAATGTATGCTCATTAAACTCTCTTAACTTGTTTTTGAAATATAAAATTGGTTAAACTTGTTTAGTGTGTGTATGTGTTTTTGGGATCCATGTGCTTAAAATTTTTTTGTTGAGAGATGATTTTGAAAGTTCAAAATGTTGTTTGGATCTTTGGTTGAGTTGTATACTTGATTACATTCATATCTGTGTTTTTCCCTTCTTGAAAAACTGATTTTAAGCTATCTCGACACCTCTTCGAAACCTAGCTATCTGTCGAGCTCTTAAACTTTTTCTTATCACAATCTCAACAGATCCTTGACAGCTAGGTGGATCGATTGGGAAAGTTCCAGGACCCTCAATAGCTTCTCGACAGCTGGTGGATCGATCGAGCTTCTGTTATTATGTCTTTGCTTTGTTCCTCGACACCTTCTCGACAGTTGCATTTGTCGACGTTATTTTTCTCGACACCTTCCTCGATAGATGGCTCGACACCTCTATCTGTTGAGAATTACTGAGGATCTATATATAGGTTCTGTGTGATCCGGACTTCATTTCTCTCGATCTCTCTCTCGATACCTCTGTCTCCTTACCTCCCAAATCACTCTTTGTCACTCCAAACCACTTTTCCAAGTGATTTTCAAGGTTTTTCTTCACTTGGTAAGTTTCTAATCTCTCATTTTCATGCATTTCATGTTTTGAAACCTAGCTTTTGGGGTTTTTTGAAAAATTTTGGGGTTTTTCAAAATTGATGAGTTATTTTTGAAATTTTTGGATGGGTTTTGACGATTTAATCTTAAAAACTTCATGCATTGCATTCCATGTGCATTATAACTGTATTTCCATGCATTTAGTTGTGTGTTATACATGTTGCACTGCTTGTGTGCTGGTAGGTTTGGATTGGGCTGAGCCCATGATGTTTTTTTTACTTTGCACGTCACAAGCTCATGCATTTTCATGCATACGTCTTTACATTCAGTATATTTCTATATATTTGAACTGTTTGAAGCTTTTCTAATTGTCTCTTTCTTCCTGCCCTCTCTTTTCGTTTACGTTAGTCATGTCTATGGCACTAAAACGTAAATCTACTCCGTCCCAGAACCCCTTGCATTCTAGGGCCTCCACTTCATCTTCTGATCCTACCCCTTCTTCTATTCAATTCTGTGATGAGGATGCCCGAAAGGACTTCTCGGAGAACTTTTCTCGACAAGGTGTTCATTCGGAATGCCGAGTCATTTTGGCAAACTTCACCAACATTAACCTTCCCGATGTCATTCACAGTCGAGGTTAGGAGTCACTGTGTGACGTCCTGGTCACATGTCTTTCCGTGCTAATCCTGGAGTTTTACTCCAACATGCATGGAATTGATTCTTCAGTACCTTTATTTCATACTCGTGTTCGAGGTACGCGCATTGTTGTCACATCGCAACTTGTTGCGGATGTGCTCCATGTTTTGAGGGTAAAGCATCCTGACTACCTCGGATGTGATAGTCTGAGGAGTGTGTCCAAAGACGAGATGATCTTTGCTTTCTATGAGCGCCCTTCTGATTGGGGTGACCGTCAGTTTACACCATGTAAGGCCTTTGCTAAAGGTCCTAGATTCATTAACATGGTGATGACTTTTGTTTTGCACCAACTCTCTCACTATAACGCTATCACAAAGCCTCATGCTCGATTTTTGCTTTCTTTGTTAGAGCATCTCACTATAGATTTTCCTTCACATTTTATTCTTTCTCTTATAGATGTGTATAGGGATACGGCTACCCGTGATAAGCTCATTTTCCCTTTGGCTATCACGCGGATTTTATGCCATTTTTCTGTCCTTTTCCCACTTCCGACCATTTTTCTGTCATGTGTGTCATAGACGCTACTACCGTTAAATGTAGCGAGGCGCAGTTTAGGTCACAACAGTCGGATTCAACAGCTCCTCTCTCTCGTTCGGCTCCATCTCAATTTGCTCAATCCACATCCGCACCCTTCTTTTCTACGAGCGATGTGTCACTTGGGGACATCATGGCGCAGCTGCAGCGCATGGATGCTCGCCTTGATACACTCTCTACAGAACCATATTAGGTAAACATTCATGTCAGTTGTATTGCATGGTGGCAGGCGACCATAGGTGGCTTTGCTTCTGAGGCTTCTCCTCCTGTGGCTTCTGATTCTGATTTTGATTCTGATTCTAAGGATGATGATGATGGTGATGACGATGATGCTTCTGATGATGATGATGGAGATGCTAGCTCTACTGATGAGATGTCTACTTGACACTCTTACCCTTTGTCACTCGTGACAAAAAGGGGGAGTAGTTTTGGCTATAAGAGTAGTCATTCTTAGGGGGAGAGTTAGTATATGACATTTTTATTAGGGGGAGTGTTGATATTTTTGAGGGATGTAGTAAGGATTACATGTATCTTTTTCTTTTCTTTACTTTAGATACATTTATTCTTGTATATGGGTCTTGTGACCATTATTGACATACATTGTACTTATTTTCTCTATATGTTGATGTATGTTTCTTTCACCTATCCTTGCATGTGTTGATTCTTTTCTCTCTTTATACACATGGTTCTTATTACTTGTATGCAATCTATTATTTCTGTTTCACACAAAGATGCCTTGATGAGTTTTGTTTAAAGTGTTTCAGAAATACAGGTTGTCAAAGTCTTTTTGCCATAAACTCTCTTCTTGCAAAGTTTTTCAAGAGTTTGTGTTAAGATAGATTTTATTGTATTCAACAAGTGAATATGAGTTGAGTGATTTATGACTTCTCTCATATCTCATTTGTTTGTTGTGATTTTGTCACGGATTGCCAAAGGGGGAGATTGTTAGGACATATGTAATTCACTTATTAGGAACATATGTCACTACTTTATGTAATTGGTTAATCCTTTGACAAAACGTACTTTACTTGTATTTGGGTAGATCTAGGATGTGTTTAATACTTTAAGAAATTTTGTTTCAAGTTTAAGTGTGGAAGCCATGCAAGTCCATCCAAGATTCAAACTGAAAAGTGCCTGTCATTAAAGCTCGACAACTAGCCATCTATCGAGCTTAAAGAGCTGTTCAGCCCTATGGCTCGACAGTAGCTCAACAGATAGGGTATCTGTTGAGGTTTATGAAAAACAGAATTTCAGATCTATTTTGACTCCAATCCATGTTTATGTGTTTGGGCTTTATTTTCTCACAACCTTAGACATATAAAATGATTATTTTAAGGGCCGTCAAAGTGTTCACAAGTTGCACAAGTGTTGAGCAAAGTTTGTTTAAGCAAATTATGACCGAAGACACAATTTTGCCCTAGTTCATCGTTCTTGTGAAGAAGTTGCTATGTTTGTGCACTGTAGGGTTTTGTGACCAAGCATCTTCTAGATCTTCATCGTTGGAATGAACTGAAGAACTTTGCAGCCAACAACCTGCTTTAGTTGGTGATTGAAGTTGCGTACTGAGATCCACGCAATAGTTAGTCACGTACTGGGAGCCGTGCATCAAAAGAAGAAATTGTCACTACATAATAAGTCCAATTGGGTATTGGGGTAAGGGTTCAACTGTAGGTTGGTATAAGGTACTAGGATTCCTTTACTTGTAACCGCTTGTTGTGATAATTGTGGAATTTTGGAAGTGGTGACCTAAAAATCACCCGGTGGGGTTTTTGCCGCGTAGGTTTTCCCCATTCGTAAACAAATCACTGCGTTAATTTATTTTCTACTGCGTACTTAGTTTAATTGGTGATTTGTTTGTACTACCACACGTTTGCATGTTAATTTAATTAATTATAAAACTTAGCTAATTAATCAATTAATTTATCACAATGGGTCAATCCGTTTTTTGGCCTATCATCCAATAAATAGATAATTTACTAGGAAAAGATTAGAGTTTAGTAAAAAATACAACCAAGAAACTTTTTTGAGGGTACAATATTATATTGTATTTACTCATCTCACACTCTCATTTTTATATTTGATGGTACATGCTTTTCGATGATGCATGTGATGTGCAATTATCGATGTGAACCAATATACAGGCCTTGTTCAGCCTCAAAATTTTTAATAATTTTTAACATAAAGATTTAGAAGGCTTGCAAGAAACTGAGCCATGTTTAAGTCTATGATCAAACATTTGATGTGTTGATAAAGACTAAAGTTCACTTTAATTTAGCCCTTAATGTTTTTATAGTTGTTTTCATTTTGGCCCTTAATGCTTGGTTCCACTTTCAAAAGCATCATGTCATCCAACTCTGTTACCACTGCCTTGTTAAGTGCCACATGGCACATATTAATCCTACTTGTCAAAAATGCCACATCATCATCCTGTTTGGACGACCAAAAAAAAAAAAAGAGAACAAAATGATGCCATTTGCTTCACTGTATCTAAACTATTTTGCATGTTATTTACTTATTTACTTGATTGAACGAAGAAGAAGAAATACTTAGCTTTATTTAGTGAAAAACCTCCATTTGCTTGAGAAGGCATCAACAATAAAGCTCCAACACTTTGCTTCACCGATTTCTAACATCAATGATGAAGATCTAGATCCATTTTACTGATTTGAAAATCTAAATTGATTTTATAAGATCCATTAGTTTGTCCCATTACAATAGACAGATGCTAACAGTAAGTTGATGCGGTATTTTGATTGACATTTTTTCAATTGATTATCTTTCTTTTGAAATATTAGTCCTCAAAAAGAAAAAAGAAAAAATTGTCCTGCTTTGCTAATTAAATGGAATGAAACTAATTGATAGACAAAGCACGCAATCGATTTTAGTTGCTCAAGTGTTTGATAGACTTCAAGGTTTGATTTATTGCATTTTGAAAATTCATGGTTTAATCTGTTATTTTTGGAAGTTTAAAACCCTAAAGTATAGGGTTAAAGTGAAATTTTCCTCCTTGTGTTTTTTTCTTTGGCTAGTTTACTCATTTAAAGTAAATCAAAAGTAAGGATTGGCTCCGACAGGCATTGCCAAAGAACAAGACATGCAATGACGCGGAAATGGCTACTATTGCAGCCGCAGCAGCCCCATGATTAATTATTATCTTATGAGCCCACACTCCACCACTTGTTAATTTTAGAGCTAGAGATACCATAGAACCTAAAAAAGCAACACAAAAAAAGTTGATCAATCTTGAATATCAATTTACAAGACAAGGAGTGACTATATTTGAAAACTCTACCTTAACTGCTATAGGTGAGCTATGGCTAAACCTCCTTGAAGGAGCACATGCAAATATTTCACTTGATATCTCTTTTTTAAGATTGTCTAGACTCCTCAAGCATTGGTTTCCCCAAGGGTAAAGAGTTATTACAGTCACATTCAGACATTGAACATTTCAAAGTTGCAAATGTTGCTCACAATATTCCTTATCAGCGTGTTGCCCAACAGTGGTCTCCTCCCCATGGATCCGTGTACAAGGTGAATGTGGATGGAACTGTTTTCGCGGTTGTGAAGGAAGCAGGTGTAGTTATTATCTGTTGTGATGACTGTGGAACGGTAATGGCAGCTATGAGCAAATGAGTCAAGAGACCATTGGGAGAACTGGAAATTGAAGCCAAAGCTTTTGAAGCAGGAGTACAATTGCGCAAGAGGCTGGGTTGAATAGTTGACCATCAGTCCATTAGAGAACCCTGCATATGATCAGAAGTGAAGGTCTTCCCCTTGTCGCAGTACTCCCAAATTCTATACCAATTAGTGGATGTTCCGCACGATGCGCGTGTTCGCTATTAGTTATTTTATAATGCTCGTATGTGTTATAATGTTTGGAAAATTAATTTCGATTATATATTATATGTCACAAAAATAATGAATGAAAAAAAAAAATTTAATACAATATATCCATAAGTAACCATAATTAATTAGACTCTAAAAATGCCACTATATGTGCCCTTTTTTGTTTGATTAAGTGTACATGTATATTTAGTTCTTACATTTTACGTTTCCAATATAAATTTTTTATTATTTCCTTTTCTTTCTTTTTTTTAGAAGTATTTTTTTTTTTTTTTCAAAAAAGAAAACACGTGAACTTTTGAAGGCTAAACATCTAAGATTTAAGGTTTATAATTTCCAATTCGCAAAACTAAATATACATGCCAAGAGATTAAAAATAAAACAATACTTGAATAGAGAAATATAAACTTATACTATTTCATATCTCACGTTTAATTTTACTTACATCTGAGTACCTTAATCACTTACAAATATTATATACTTTCCAGTCCTACTTTTCTTTTGGCCTTTTGATATTTTATGAAACTGGAATATATAAAAGAACATGAAAACTAACATTGAATGGAGAAAACCTTTCATTTTTTAAATTAATGAAATTAAAAGTGGAAGAGTTCAAGAAGTTGGAAAAGGGAGTAGAACCAAATCTTTTAATTTTTTGCATTTATATGGCTTAAACTAATCATTGATAAGAAGATGGGAGGTGAAAGGCTAAACGAAAAGTACTCATACAAAGCGCCACATGACAGGACCTCATGCACTCTACATGAGGTCTCTGCTTATATATATATATATATATATATATATATTGACTGATGATATGTTTTGTGTGTTTTTGATTAGTACTTTGCACTGTTTCTCAGCCAACACTAAGAATTGTAGACACAAAAGTATGTCTTCTTGTATGGAGAAGTTGTTGAATGAATACTTGTGGAACACTATCTTCACCACTTATGTGAAAATATTCAGCTCTGCCATATTATACTCTTGGGGCTCTTTGTGTGGTTCCCTATGGTGATCAAATTCAAGAGGAAACAATTACTGAATTGATTAAAGATAAAGAAAAAAACAAGGCTGTTTCTAAATAACCCCAACCTCCAATTAGAAAATTTGGCTAAAACTATCTAATGTATCATTTATTAAAGTTACCAATCAGGGCTGACTCAACAACTTTGGAGGCCTTAGGCGAAAATTTTAAGTGGGTCTTTTTCTATATTTAAATATGAATTAAATAATATTTATTGAATTTTTTATTTAAAATCTATTTTTCTTGCTTTTTGAGATATAAAATTACTAATTAAATTTTTGTATTTAAGTTCCTCTAACATTTTTTTTTCAATTAATAATATGGTTAATCTACTTAGTACATGTTTGGATTACGCGTTTGCGTTCAGCGTTTTTTTTTTTTTTTTTTTTTAGCGCATGAATAGTAAAATCACATGAATTTACTGTGCAGGAGACAAAAATCACTGTTCATGCACAGTAGCAAAACTGTTCACGTATTTAAAAATATTAAAAATGGGTCCCACGGCACTATTCACACATTTAAAAATTATTTTGTTACAATGTTTTCAGATTTTGGTTTTCAGTTTTTAGTTTCAGCAAAAATAAGTTCAATCCAAACAGACCCTTAATCTTTCTTGTGACATAGTAGACCTTATATAAGATTTTATTAATTTTAATTTTGAAAACCTTCTTTCCACAGATGAGTTGATACAAATTTTATTAATTAATATCACTATAATATAAATGAGTTGATATAATATACATCAAATTATTTATCGGTGTAATAACTTCTAATAATTGATAAAGTAAAAGTTTGCATAAAAAAATAAAATAAAAGAATACTGGTTGTATGCGTATACATTGAGTGTGAGTGTGGGTAGGTTGGTGTGTGGCCATGTGGGGGCCAGCAATGAAGTGTGAACCATGGGCTTACGGCCTTGTGCAAATCAGGATGTGCTCATGTGCAGTGTTGTGGCCTATGGGCAGACTGTGCAGTGCCGTGTGCACGGATTCACATCAGGTGCAATACTTAGGGTATTGCACCTGGTGCAATTCACTCCCTTCCCCTTCACAATTTTTTTTTACTTTTTATTTTTATTTTTTAACTTTAACTTTTTAATTTTCATTTAATATATTTTATTTAATGATTGAGATTGAAAGTTTTTTTTTCAACTTTCAATCTTAGTCATTGACTTGAATTGCACCAGGTACAATACCCTAAGTATTGCACCTGATGTGAATCCCGTGTGCACTGTGCAGTCAGCAGTGCTGTGGGCTGTGTAAGAAAGAGAGAAGACCATCGTATTGTCCTATCAAGGTATCAATCAAGCATATTAAAAAATATAATTTAAAATATTTGTCTTTCCCCTTTTTAATTTTCTGCATTTTAGGATATAATGAGACTTTTTTAATGCATTTTATTGACCAATAAAAGTTTTAAATTTTTTTTTGTAATTAAAATATATAGATAAATATTATATATATATATATATACACACACACAAGTGGGGGCTCTCTTTTATTTGAGAGACTTTAAGCAATTGCATCAATTGCATCTATTGTTCGGTCGCCTTGACTAACCTGATTGGAAAATCCACCATTAATACAACTACAAGTATAGAAACACCCTGCTATCTACCTGCTATCTACATGTGCTATTTACAATCCACTGCGGAGAAAGAGTGCGAGATGGAGGATTTGGATCTCCCTCTTGATGTTTCTATTTTCTAACAGAAACATCTAAAGTTCAATTCTCTCTCCCAATTATAGTACTACGAAAGACAAATTAATGTAGGGACGGACTTGGGGGGCCTGAGCCCCCTGGCCCAAAGAAAAAATAAAAAAATTTGGGCTGCCCCCAAAGAAAAAAAAAATTATTGGTTATATATTTTTATTTCTAGAGTTGCGATTCCCTCTTTCAAAAACTTAGACCCCCTCCATTTTAATTAGCCTAGCTCAACTAGCAACTACTCAACAAAAAAACTTAACAAAAACAAAACTTTAAAATAAAAATTAAAAATCCTAGTCTACCTAGTATTAGAGTACTAGTATTAAGTGTTCTAAATGCTAAGTGGCTATTTAGTAATGTTATTTTAGTAACGTTGTTTGTATTTTTTAGAAATTCGTGTAAGTGAAAAAGTGTGTGAAAATATATGTAATGTTGTTTAAACACTGAAAACTATTGCTCAAAACACCCTACCAAACAACCCCTAAATATTTAGTATTTAGAACACCAAATACTGAAAACACTACTGTACGAGACATTTTAAATGCTATATTAAAATAGGAAAAGTAATTTTTAGTTTGTGAAAATAATTTTTTTTGCAATAGCTGATGCTTTTAAGAAACCCTTTTTTTTTGTAGATGATTGCATCTTAATGTATTAAGAAACAATGATTTTGTGCATTTATCTTGGTTGATGGTTTATTAATACTATATGAATATCTTTTTTTTTTTTTCTAATACTTCGTTCTCCCTAGATTGAAATCCTAAGTACGCCTTGTTGTCCATGCTCCATAGTGTCTTGTTTGTCGTTATATTTTCTAACCATGCACGTGTTCTATACGTTATTTGGTCGAGGAATCCCCCGCAAAGGGTGTTTAAATGAATTCATAGTGTCCTCAGACTGCCACCTTTATTTTTCCTTTGTTTAAAGCGAATGTGTTTGTGATTGTGAATAATGTATAGATTGCTGATTTTTTAATTTGTTAGTATTGTTGGGAAAACCATCATACATCATATGCATGATAAAGCAGTGGAACAAAAGATCTACTCCAAATATTGTACATTTATAATCAAAATTAAATTTGAAATTTGTAAGAGAATAAAAATACCTTGCCTTGGTTAATTACATATACTGTGAAAATCAAGAACTTACCAAGAACTTGATGTAGCAACCTTCATAGGAAATATGAAAAAACCAGGAAACCACCAATATATAGACTAGTTGATAATCCATCCGATGCATAGGAAATTTTAATATAATATATATTTTTTTTCTTTTTTCTTTTCTAAATATGAAATTTGATCATTATAAAATTTATTAATTGACGTTTATTTATATATTATAGTTGTGTTTGTATATGGAACTAAATATTCTACAGTTAGAATTAAGCATTTATTATTATTATTAGTATTATTATTATTATTATATAACTTTATATTCTATTATTGGTGTCTTGACTTGATGATAGATGACAATTATCATGGAGTGAATGTTATAAGAAATTCTATTGTATCTGTATAATTTAAAAAAAAAAATGTATTATATCATTTAAATTAAAAAATGAAGTGCCAAAATTATAATAAAGCATTCAAAAATTAAATGAACTTTGAATTCAATTATATATATATATATATATAATGGGGAGTAAAATTTTGAAGTCTCAAAAACTTATTTAGTAATAAAATTTTATGAGGTTAACCAAAAATATAACATCTTCAGTTTATTATAAATACTATAATATAGACATATCCATCAATTTTGGGTATAAAATACATTACACGATCATTAAAAACCACAACAAAAGCTTCTTCTTCTGTTTTTTCCTCAAAGATAGCACAAGATCAAATATGCCACTACTACTCTAGTACCACAATAAACAGCCTTCCAATAGTCCAAATTATATGCACAATAAAATATATAGTCTAGATTGCATTCATAGTCTAGATTAAGAATGGTTAGTAACAACCAAAAACAGAAAAAATAAAAATAAAAAGGAAACAATGTTTAGCAACATGCTATCATTTATAAGTAGCATTCTTGAGTGTAATTACTAATTGCCATTCGGTAGAGGATAGACAGACATAACAGAAAATTGAGCTTAAGATAATAGAATCAAGAATGATAAACTACTTTTCTTTAGGTCCATTTGGCTGGAGGGATGAAAAAGTGTGAAGAAAGAAGAAATTTAAGTTTAATCTCATGGAGTTTGGTTAAGAGAAAGGAAAAGCGGAGAGATGAAAAACTCTTTTATTTGATTGAGAAGAAAAATGAGAAGATAGAAAATAAAATTAGTAAAATTTTACTATTATGTCCCTATTAGATAAAACAAAAGGTAAACACATTATATTTTTATTGAAAATTTGTGTACGAATGAATACTTCATTAAAAATAAGCACAAGAAGTTCAAGAACCAAAAAAAAAAATTTCTATTAAAAAAATTGACATGAAAAGAAACAAATGAGAAAAAAAAATTAAATTAAAAAAATAAAAGAGAACTTCAAAAAAACCTAAAAAAGACAAAAATAATTCAAAGAGGAAAAAGCCAACAAAGTTCAAAAAATTGAGTGCTAGGTGAAAAAAGCAAATAAGAAACCGACAAAACATTGTTCAAAATGAATGGGTAATTTTGTCCAAAATGCCCAAGACTTTTTGCTCTTCATTTTCATTCTCATTTTCTCCCAATTTGGGGAGATTAAGTTTTGGTAGGCCCGAAAGAAAAACAGCCAGGCCCCACCAATTTTCTCCCCCTTCCCCCTCTCAACCATACACTTTTCCCACCCATTTTCTCTCCCTTTTTTCCATTCTCTCCAAAATTACTCCAACCATACATCCTCTTAATCTTTATTTGAAAACCCTACCCTTAATTGCTATAGGTGAGCTATGGCTAAATTTCCATGAAGGAGCGCATGCAGATCTTTCACTTGAGACCTCTCTTTTGTAAGGTTGTCTAGACTCCTCAAGCATTGGTTGAGACCTCTCTTTAGTCCAGCTGGTCCCATTGTCTTTTTCTTTTCTTTTTTTAATTCCTGAATAATAATAATAATAATAAACACTCTAGCTTTGATGCTGGTTGACACCTAATAATTGGGATGTGGATGCTCCTACATTAATTAGACATTACTTCATGCATCACCAGATGATCCTGACTTGGACATGTCATGTTTTAGTACCTTTCTCAAATAGACAGATAATTTACCAGGAAAACAAAGAAAAGATATTAGTGAAAAACAACTAACATTAGCGAGTGCATAATATATTGCTCAACTCATACTGAATCACGCAGAGGTTTCAGAAAGAAAAAAAAAAAAAAAAAAAAAAAAAGGTAATCACGCAGTGGGGAATAATCTTTTCAACTCCCAGTACCCATGTCGAACCAGTTCTCTACCATCTGAAGTTTAGGCTTTCCAAAAAGAAAATGAATATAATTAGATTATGCACGAGACACAGTTTTTAGTGTCATACTTGCTCAAAAGGAAGAAATATATGGCCTTTGTTCAGCCTAAAATCAAAAGTAAAAGTAAAAAATTAAAAAAAGGAGAGTGACACGTAGGGAAATGAGTTAGCTTCGGAAAACAATTTTGAAAAACTTCTAAATTGTAAACAGGCCTTTTGGGAGAATTATGAACAAAAACAGAGAAACAATGGACTTGAAAGCAATTGCACCATATCACAACCTGAAGGTATTCTAAACAAAACGGATATTGATCTTATTCACATAATCTTATAAGAACTCAATGATTATCAGAGAAAAAGGAGATTGACTTGCTTGTCATTGCATAATCTGTGTGCTTAAATGTCCCGATAAGCCAGTATCTAATACTATGAAATAAGTCCATGGAAGCAGAGAGATTTGCATTTTTCTGCCTCCTGCTTTATTTATACTATACCTATACAAACAGACAACAAAAAGAGCAATGACATTGCAACCTTCATCCAACGATGCAAAAAGAAGGGTGAACAATAAGAGAACTATAGCACCTTCTTACATAGTCTAATGACAATCATCCTATAATCTGTACAACCTGAGGACAAATATTTCTATGTGCAGTCGAAAAACCCTTTCAACCCAGATCTTCAGATGCAACTATTTCACCAAGTACCGAAGCTACAACCTACATGTTCTTGGGTGATGACATGAAGGCGATCTTGCATGACAGCCATAGATGGATAGGGTGGGAAACACAACCGATAAAAGCAAGTGTGAGATGAAGGCAAGCGATCATGAGACTCCGTGGACCTGTATATGTAGAGCCGGGAAGCCAATCCACGGAAACCTTCCACTGGTAAATATTTCACTGAGGTCCAGAAAAAGAGAAGAACCTTTCTCTGCTCTGCTGACATTCCCCCAACAATCTGCAAATTTTTTAAGCAAAGATAATTTAATTACCACAACAAATTGGCAACAACTATCAATCCCTATTCATATAATTTTATTATTAGTTAATAATAGAGAAATCTCCAGCTACTTCAAATTCAACATTGCTTGACTGTTTTGGCTCAAAGTCTGCTAAACACAGGTTGTTGACCTTTTAAGGCTTTCAATATCTACTTATCTAATAAATTGAGAGAGAATTGTTTGGAAATGCTACTGCCTTGTCAACAGGCAGGTCAAGGTCTTAAGAATTTGCTAGTGGAGCAGTGCAAGTTACGCTGTCATTAATTATAACTTGCCATGGAGCCAGAGACAGTCTCACACTGTAAACATTATACAAGATCAAACAATTGTCTAAGCAAACTCAAGGTAAGCTTATTGATAAGCTATCATCTGGGATCAGGCTACACATATCATGTGTTGTTACCATTTCTGGCCCAAATAACAATTCCTTCCTCCATAAGAATGGGTGAGATCAAAGTTCAAGACCTACAAGATGGGTTTCAACTTGGCATTAACCAATAAATAAATAAAATCTTGCAGTGTTGCTTGAATTTTATCTATGGCCATCTCATTTTGGTTCTACATATTTCAAGTCTAGGATAGTTACAGGTACGCTAGGCACCCAAAATATTCCAATAATTCTAAAGCATTTCTGCCAAGGAGCTCTTGCTCAAATAGCATCTCCTTCGTGTGTAAGAGTTGGGTGGTGGGTGAGGCTGTTGGCATGAGACCCATCAGAAGCATGTGTAACTCAAAGAATAAAAAAATAAATTAAATAAATTAATCCTAAAGAATTTCTGTTCATTCAGCCTGATCATTGGGTCAAACCCTGATTGAAAAGATTCGATATGTTATCAGGTAGTATTCACCAATATGACAATGTCTTTTATTAATCTTCTAAATTCATCAAAAATCAAGGAAAAAGAAAGCAATCCCTTGTCCTTTACCCAAATGTTATAAAAGTAGTGAGTTTCATAATTGTTCTCAAAACTCACAGCAGAACTCCGAGAGCCTAATGGCATACCTTTTTTTTGGGGATAAAAACATACAAAGGCCTTATAGTACTTCTTTGTCAATTCCAAGCATAACATGGGTAAATATCTCTCTCTCATGCCTTTATACTGGTCACCTCAATAAGATCCAATCCGAACACTTGAGCTTCAATTAAGAGAACATCAGTCTACTAATACAGGGCGGGCTGCCTTGTGATAGTAGCCCCAACTTTTTGAAATGGGCAGGAATGGAACAAAAGAACTATGACTGAAACCAAAATAGCTACCAGCAAGCAATGACCAACATTTTCAAAGAACTTCCTGGGACACTAAAGTTTAGGCATTCCTATTGGAGGTTCAGGTTCATCAAGGTCAAAGCCCTGTTAAGAGGAAGGCAACTAAGCAACTATTTGTGCCCCAACCTTGAACGGGCTACTAGAAATCCTACTAATGACAGTCTAATCCCTGCAACTACCCACTCATCACATGAGCAAAAAACTTCCTAAATAAAGTAGTAATTCACTATAATTCTCTTTAATGATGAAAAGTTGATAGCTATTCCATACTAAAATTAGTTTTAGCGACAATAGCAGATGCAACTTTTGAGTTTTATGACTATCTAATTCCAATTATAAAATTCCACAATATTATCATTCTTCTAAGTAATAGAAAATGATCCTGTTTGAACAAATACAATGCTTATATGATTAACTTCTACATTCCATTGTGTTGCACTATCGAATCAGATGTAAGCATGTATGTACAACCGAGAAAACTCTTGCACCCTACTTCTGTTATGAGAAAAGGAGCTCACCTTGTCAGAAGTGAAGTCCAACATCTACTTGCCCTCAATATCCTTCCTTTTTTCACTAACGTAGGCATCCAGAACTTCTGTTTTTCCTAGAGTGCATCAGTTTGGTATCGGAGCAGGTCTGTCACTCTTGCTCATTTGAATTTTCTACTACCATGGAAACACTAAGTGGAAGAGTTCACCAGAGAAGACTTTCAAACCAACAATGAGAAGATTTGTTATTATGGATTGCTTAATAGCTTGAAAACCTCACTGATTGAGTTACTCATTTAGAAGTTGGAAAGACAACAGATTCTACAATATTGATTAATCAAGCTATGGCAGGTTACGAAGAACCTAGTAGGCACAATCCAGAGAGCAGCAAAACAGGTGTGTCTAGGAGATTCAGGTATCCAAAACAAGAAGTCAATCCTAGACGCTCCATTCACAACGATAATGGGG
Source organism: Quercus parvula (assembly GCA_030820535.1). Taxonomy (NCBI): domain Eukaryota; kingdom Viridiplantae; phylum Streptophyta; class Magnoliopsida; order Fagales; family Fagaceae; genus Quercus; species Quercus parvula. The sequence continues at coordinate 16,405,214 of JAUAME010000002.1, forward strand.
AGATGATTGAACAAGGAGTTTACAATATGGCCAATGATAACATTACTATGTGAGAATTGATGTTCCCAATTTTTCTGGAAAGCTTGCTCCTCATTCTTTCTTTGATTGATTAGTTGCAATGGAAGATTATTGTGATTGGTATGGTATGAGATCGAAAAGTATGGTCAAGGCCTAAGCACACGGAGTATAATACGGGGCACTCTAACAGAAAAGAAAAAAAGAAGAAGAAAGAAATCAGACGTCAACCAAAGGCAGAGGACTGCAAAGAAGCCTATTCACATCTGAATAAATTGCCCACTATATGCAAGTGCAACATGAGCTGGATTACCAAGATTCTGTCTTTATAAATGTGGTAACTCCTTTGTCTCCAAGCAGTCCACATCAAGATTGAATAGCTTTCCAGCTTTTCAACTGGTCCTTTTTCACACATAGAGCAGCACAGCTTAGTAGTAGATCTGACATTCTCCTAGGCATCATCCAACTCACACCGAAAAGACACAATAGGAAATCCAAAGCTCTCTAGCAACGCTACAATATAGGGATAGATGGTTAATGGTTTTCTCATCAGACTAGCACATGCTACACCAATCTGGCATAACAATGCTCTTTTCTGCAGATTAACCGTAGTTAAGAGTTTGCTCTTCATTGTAAGCCACATAAAGAATCTGACACAAGGAGGAGATTCTACTCGCCACATAGTTCGCCAAGGGAAATGTTGATCCCCTCCTTTTCTCAAAGCTTTATAATAAGTATTAACTTTGAAGCCCAGAGCTCTAGAAATAGTCCAGGTACTCCAATTCTCTCGAGACAAACATATATTAAAAGATTACAAATCTGTCAAGAAAGAATCCATGGATTCGAACTCCCTATTATACACAGCCCAATTAAAAGATGGGTTCCAATACAACCATTTGACACATCCAAATAGTCAGCCACCTTCACCTCCTTGTCTAAGCAATTAGAAAAAGTTCTGGGTAATGATCCTTGAAGATCTCACCGTCTTATTCCCGGTCCCCACTGCATATTTTTGCAAATTTTGCACACTTGGAGCATCCCTTGCTTATGTATTTCCATAGACTCACACCATATGTAAGCCCCACACTATCTGTACACCAACCATCCTGGCATATCCCGTACTTAGGTTCTATCACCTACACCATAAAGAGTTTGTCTCCACCCCAAAGCATCATACCCATTTCCGTAACAACACTTGATTAAATAGCATCAAACATCTAATCCCAAACCTCCCTCTTGATTGGGTAATACACCGAATCCCAATTAACTAAATGGAACTTAAACTCATCCGCCAAACCACCCTAGAGAAAGCCCCTTTGAATTTTCTACATTCTATTTGCAACACCAAAAGGGAGGGCAAATAAGGACCTAAAATAAGTAGGGAGACTTAGACAGCATACTTTTAATTGGGGTGAGCCTTCCCCCTTTTGACAAAGACAAATGCGGTGGCGCAACATTGAAAAACACATGCTCATACTTGGTCAGCCTTCAATTATTCATTGGGGGAAAAATGAAGCTTATACAAAAAGAGATACCTTCAGCTTGATTATAAAGATTCTTTAAATGATCGGTTGATTCAATTGAAACAAGGATCTATTATGGTTGAAGATTACACCAAGAAGTTCAGTAACCTCCCAATTCACTGTCAAATTGATAAAAATGATTGTCAACTTTTATCAGGATACAAAGCTAGCCTTTTCCCCGAAGTAAAAAAGGGAAATGACTACAGTTTGATTCTTTCGCATTGATGAAGTCTATCAAATGGCATTTAAAATTGAGGACCACGTCAAGCAACCATTGGCCAGGCTTTTTGGATCTCAATATGGAGAATCTGCCTCTAAGAAGTTGACTGATAGTTATCGTTCCCGTAGGCAGTATCCCAAGAAGCAGGACAAGTGCAACCAAGAATTTACCAAATAAAAACATGATTAGAAGTTCAGGTAAGAGAGGCTGGGGAAGGCAGCATTTTGCTCCTGTGTCCAGCCAAGAACCTAAATCTTTGAGATGAAAAAAAAGCGAGTGAAAACTAGCAAAGAGAAGCAGAAGAAGAACTGCATGTAGAACAAGAAGCAATGCAGTAACCAGGATTCTGCAGCGCTCTTTAGTAGGCATCAAAGTACATTGAATGACAATTTGCCTGTAACTAGCATCGTTTCCAAAGGACAAATTCTATTGGCCATGATTTGGAGGGAAGTTGAGAGATTCTTAATCATTGTCATATTTGTCAAAGTTTCCAGAGGACAAAAGCAAAATACATGGGTGTATACCTATGAAGCACCGATGCGGCTACAAAGCCGCCGCACAGGAGTCCAACAACGCGGTGTGCGGCAGGTGACGCCGCTGCCCGCACATTGGTGCCACGTCGCTTTTTTTTTTTTTTTTTTTTTTCCTGATATGCTCCAATTCATGCCGACCCAGGCCGAGGTGCGAATCGGGACAATTCATGCCGATTCGGGCCAAATCAGGTCATATCATCCAAAACTACCGAAATAGGCCAATTCAGTCCGTACCGGCGCCAATACGGCCGATTCAGACCGAAACGCACCATTTCAAACCAAGCTTTAAACAGAAAACTCTGAACTCTCTACCCTTTTGTTTTTCGATCTATGCTCTCCTCTCCCTCTCGGCTCTGTGCTCTCCCCTCTCTCACAGAACCATACTTAGAGCCTAGACAATTTCAAAGTCTCACTCACACACTCACTAACAGCCTCTCTGCTCTCCGTCTCCACCATCTCCATCACTCGGTTTCAAGTTTCAACTCTCAAGCTCACCGACCCAACTCTCAACTCAGGTATCAAAGCTTTCATTCTCAGTTTCTCACCCTCCATTATACTCTCACATGCTCTATTACTCATTGTGATTTGATTTTTATTAATTTTTTAAATTTTTTTTTATATAAGCTGCCTGTAATGTTGTGAGTTGTGACTTGGGTTTAAATTTATGAACATCATGTTTTAGTTATTATCTACTATTGCTCTTAAATTTGGTATGTGTTTATATAATGTGAAAAAGTATGCTTAGCAATATATAAAAAATATAAATAAAAATATTTTTAACAATTTTTTAATACCGCACCCGCACCCTACTTTTTCAAAAATTGCCGAGTTGCACACCCACACCCGCACCCGCACCCAAATCCGGAAACCCACCTGTGCTTCATAGGTGTATACTCCACTTACAGTACCTCAAAAGCCTTGGGATAATATGAGTATGGATTTTGTCCTAAAGCTTTTTGAGGTACATGCGAAAAGTAGAATCTTACAATCCTTGATTCAATCCAAAAAGCTTATTCACTGATCCTGTAGGATACTACTATTTAAGGGGCTTCCCCCGTTTGGGATCCTCATTTTTTTTGTTCAAAAATGCCCCTACACCCCTATGTTTAAGTAGAGACAAAACTAAAGGACAATCCGGTAAAAATACAACTCTTACTCCTACTAAAACATTGCTTAAAAAATAGAATCACTCTCCTATTGATTTTCAAATTGCTTTATCCACTATAAATTAGATTCTCAAAATAAAAATTATATATATAAAATAAAAACACAGGATTTTTTTTCCTACAAAAAATATATATTTATTTGATAAGTAATAGGATCCCAATATTTTAACAACTTTGAATTTCATCTTGCCTACATGGACAAACACTGCCATGTTTAATTTCCAACCTAGCATGAAATTGCATTTTCGAGATGCGATTTCACTGGATACGCCTTCTGCAGAGGTCACATCTTGAAGATGCAAGTTTGAAAGGTATTGTATTCTTACACTATGTTTCAAGTAATGGGCATTTTACACTTCTAAATTAAAAATACAATTTCTCACCAAATGACTCCTGTTAACATGAAAGGTGTAAAAATATGATTTGTGGAAAAAAAATGTGAGAATTATGGAACTTTTTGAACTCACATCTTCAAAATGGGAATTCAAGTAAACTCAGTATGTGCCTTAGAAGGAAATCATTTGTAAACATGGGAAAAAAACTAAGTAGAGGAAAACACATAAATTTAATAAATTAAAATCCTGCAAGCACGTACCTTCCAGAACCAGAATATCTGAGGATCAGTTTCTTTGTAGCCATTGTACTCAGTATGTGCCTTCCAATCATCAACACAAATAGCAGTTTCACTTCCATGAAGCATCCAATCAAGATCTTCAAGCTCTAAACTTTGGAAAAAGAACTTCTGGAGCTTAGAGTTGGAAAGAATATCACCAAAACCTTGTGCAAATTGTGATACCTGGTCTGAGATAGATGTGACAAAGCGATGCTCAATAAGAAGCCTAACATATTCCTCCCTGTTCTGGCTATTCACAACCATGCTTTTCCCACCAGGGCAAAGCTCCACAACTTTCCTGGATCCTAACTCCTCAACTTCTCTAACAAATGTTAGTCCTAAAGCATCTGAATCAATAAAATCAGAATCCATATCCAGAATCTGTTTGCAGCTATTATACAAGCATGGATCTGCATCCCTTATATCTTCCAACGAAATGTACTTCCCAGCCAATTGCAAGAAAAAGACACGATCAAAGACAATGCCTACTTGAACTTTATGCATCAAAGCTAACGCGATCACCCGACCAGAGAAGCTGAAATACTCAAGGTGCATGGGATCCACCCTTGATGCTGCATACAGAAGGAAATGGATGAACAAATCATAATGGTCTCTGGAAAAAGAGTTCTTTGCCTCAATATAATATTTACTTAACAAAATGATAAATATTTTAATAATTATAAGTGTAGAACTCTTTTAACAGAAATAGAAGCATAACTCAGAACTCTGAATCAGGGAAATTCTGCATGATGACACAATGCCCAAAAAAATGAGTAATACCAATATAGGTTCAATGGCAGTTTGATAGTGACCAAACTGAGTTTACAATCTAACATCGAACAGCTTGTTCCAGAAACTATTGTTTTGTAACTTGTTGAAAGGGGGGCAATACAGCCTCATCAAAGGTAAACAATTCATTACGTAAAATCATACCATTTGCCCATGGGACTCAATCTTGAGTATGATAACTGTGCATTCTACATACAGATTAGATTATTTGAATTTCTTAACCTACCGTTCGCAGGTCTGATTCTGTTATGATTATCTTCTAGTTTTCTTACTGAACTTTTGAGGCGTAGATTTTTTGTATCAATAACATATCATCTAGCCAGGTTTACATTGACACGTGCAAGAACCAGAATATACAAAAACCACAACAGACTGAGAACCACTCTGTCAGTCCTCACCATCATTCTTCCAATCCTTCACAAACATCAACAAAACATACAACCAGCTCCAAAGACAAGAACTGACTTCTGCAAGACTCTTATCTCTCTATGCTTGCAGGTCTGGTTCTGTTATGATTATCTTCTAGTTTTCTTATTGGAATTTTGATGCATGGTGTTTTTTTTTATGGGTAATTAAATTTTTATCAAAAGAAAATAAGAAAGGTACATACTGCTCCCCTGGTACACAGGTTGTGTATTAAGGGAAGTCAAAAATTATGTAAATGAACACAGATCTAGGAAATCCAACAGGGAAAAAATATGCAGACCACTCATAGCAGTCATCCAGTCAAACAAGGAAAGCAAAAGGAACTGTTTCAGCCCAATAATGGTATGCTCCTCCCCCTCAATAGTTTGAAGATTTCATTCTCCCAAATAGTCCACATAATACAAAACAGAATTGCCTCCCAAATAACTGCCGCCCAATGTTGACCAACCCTTCTCCTCCAACAAGCCAGCAACTCCACCACATGCTTAGGCATCACCCAAGAGACACTAAACAAGCTAAAATCGAAGTTCCACGAGCGCTATGCATAAGAACAGTGAAGAAGCAAGTGATTCACCGATTCCCAACTATTCTTACTCATACAATAGCAGTTAACAATGCAAATATTCCTCTTCCCCAAATTATCCAATTTCAGAATCTTACCTTTGGCTGCTGCCCAAGTGAAGGGGGGAAAAAAACTCTGTGAGGAACTTTCACCTTCCAAATACTTCTCCATGTAAAGGACTGAATACCTGCATCGCTAAGGACTCTATAATATGATTTAACTTCAAAAGATCCCTTCCTAGTAGGCCTCCATGCCATTCTATCTCCACCCTCCGGTCAATATATCTGGAATACAAAATAGCATGGAAATATTGTAGGCTCTCTAATTCCAAGTCATTAACCAATCTAGTGAAAAGAATGGCCCAATGGATATCCCCATTTTGCAAAGGATTTGATCTGCTATAAACGCATCCTTTTTCCATGCAATACAATAATTTTGATTCATGATTTTTGTGTAGCAATAATACATCATCTAGCAGTTTACATTTACTCATACCAGAGCTATAATATACAACTCTATACTAAGAACTAGTCTGTCAATCCTAACCACCATTCTTTCATTACTTCATAAACATCAAAAAATCATAGCACCAGCTCTAAAGACAAGAAAATCTTCTGCAAGACTCACCTTTCTGTGATCTCCACTCTCCACAAGATTCTAATTATCCACAGAAACTTAAGCAAATGAAAAATCAAACAATTAGACTCACACAAACATGTTGAAAATCTTCTGGCCTCATTACCAGTCATTATTCCAACTTCTACATAAATTAAACATATACGTCAAACACATGTTGATTGAAATCCAAGTTCAAACACTCCTAAAAAATGTATAACACTTGCAAATTTATTTTTGTTCCCATAAGACAACTGAGAAAAATGAAGATTACAATTTAAGTATGATAATGATCATATATGGTTGTAAGGGATGATGCAACATATTACTGTTTTCGTACAGATACAACTTTGACATTTGATAATGTAAAAAAACCAGATTGAAATCACGTGGGCTCAAACCCCCACCCCAGGTTGGGAAGGTGCAACCCAAACACACCACAAAAGGATGGATAAAATTCTCCGCATGGGTTTTCCCGACCCCTGAAGATAAACAGGGTGAGGACACGCTTTTTTTGCTTCTCTTGAGTGTGTGTGTATTATTAATATATATAATTTAAAATTTTCATAAATATTCTATTTTCATCCACCAAAACACTTGGAGGCTGTTTGGTTCACCATTTTAAAATGTGTTTTCAAAAAGGGTAAAAACCAGTTTTGAAATAGGTTTCCAAAAACGTGTCTTTGTATAGGTTGTAAATGTGAGAAACAAAAGAGTTAAAAACTGTTTGGCAAAAGTATATCTCTTTCAAGTTTTTGTTAAAAACACAACCCCCAACACCTTGAAAACTTCTAAAAAAAGGTTTCAGTTTAGGGTTTGCAGAGTAAATCTAAGGAACCATTTTTAAGTTTGGTTTTTCGAAAACAATTCACCAAACAAGGTTTTTTTAAGGGCCCCCACCACCTCATTTTGTTTTTAAGTGATGAAAACAGTTCGTAAAATGACCAACCAAACCAGCCCTTGTTCTATCTTATTACTCTCACTACTATCCCCTCTTTTCTCTTTCATCTCTACATTATCAATGTCAAAAACATCTCATTATGGTTAGTAAATAGCTCCAAACAGCCTTGCCCTGTTGCCATCCCCGCACCACCCCCCCTCTCCCAAAACAGAAATTCTTGAATCTATATCAATATCAACAACTACACAAACAGCAATGTAACAGAAGGTTATACACAAATGTCTGAGTCTATACTAATATCAACAATTTCACAAACAGCAATGCAACAAAAGATTTTGGTCGATCATTCATCATCCGTCATAACAACACTCAAATTCTTGAGTCTATTCCCATATAAACAATTACATAAACAGCAATGCAACAAAAGGTTTGGGTATATCATTCATCATATGTAGTAACAACCACCCCCCCCCCCCCAACCAAAACACCACCCCACCCCCCCTCCCCCCTCCACACCAAAAAAAAAAAAAAATCATTCATCACATGTGGTTATACCCCCCACCTAACACAAATTCATGGGTCTATACCCATATCAACAACTACACAAACAGCAATGCAACAAAAGACAATTCACAAATTCCTGAGTCTGTACCTAAATCAACAATTAACAGCAACGCAACAAAAGGTTTTTGGTTGATCATTTATCATACATCATAACAACACAAATTTTCGCATCTATACCCATGTCAACAATTATACAAACAAAAATGCAAGAAAAGCTTTTGGTCGATCATCCATAATATGCAGTAATATCCACCCCCCCCCCCCCCCAAAAAAAAAAAAAAAAACCAAAACAATCACAAAAATTCTTGAGTCTATACCCATATCATTAATTGCACAAACAACAACAATGTAACAAAAGGTTTTAGTAAATCATTCCACATATGTGGTTATATCCCCTCCAAACACAAATTCATGGGTCTATACCCATATCAACAACTACACAAACAGAAATGTAACAGCACAAATTCCTGAGTCTCTGCCCAAATCAACAATTACACTAACAGCAATACAACAAAAGGTTTTTGGTTGATCGTTTATCATACATCGTAACAACACACAAATTCTCGCGTCTATACCCACTATCAACAATTATACAAACAAGAATGCAACAAAAGCTTTTGTCGATCATCCATAATTACCACCCCCCCCCCCCCCCTAAAAAAACCCCCCAAACAAAAAAAAAAACGAGATGCATAGAAATCAACCAAATTAAATACAGATCAATAAAAGAATCTATTAGAAGCCAACTGAAGCTTACTTGGATTAGGATAGAATCTTCTACGATCATTTGGGCATGCCACAAAAAGAGCGTTTTCTGGGTTAAATATAGCTTGGCATACCAAAAAAAACCATTCCCGCAGTACACCCGGACCCGTAGCTTCCTCATTTTTGAACTCCATAAAGAGACCAGCATGTAGAGATTCAGATTCCGCCCGTTGTATATACTCAAATGATTCTGCCAACAATTGAGACCTGTCAATGAGCATCTCATGCAGTTCCTCATAGTCTTCTTTAGCCTCTGGAAACATCATCATAGCCAAATGCCTTCTAGACTCAAAATCGGTTACATCCTTCCGCTCAAGAAGCCACTGATGATCATCCACACGCTTTGCATATTTAATAATTAGAGCACAAAGTGCCGTTTTTGAAAGCCTCAAAACCGTCCAAAACTGTTCTTCAGCACCCTGATAAATTTTTGAAATGCCATGCAGTTCCTTCAAAATGGCAAGATACTGAGACCATCCCGAATATACAACTTCGCCTTCCCCCTTCTGTTTAACAATCAAGTTCCCATCCATTCTTCGTAGGCACTCATCCATTTTATTCAACAAATCAATAAATATAAGATAAAGAAACTCGAGCTCCTGTGCCAACACTGGATGCTTATATCCTTCCCCCTCAACAAACGTCACTGGTATGAGACCCTCAAAACTCACAAGAACCATAATCATAGTCCTCAAGGGGAGGACAAACGCTGTGAAATCACGAACATCACTCGACAGTGGCCCTGCTGTACCAGGGGTTTCCATACTCAATCCTAAATCCCTACACAACCTACTCGCCATCTCGCTAATAAACGGGAAAATCTCTTCCATCACAATGGCTCCACCACCCCTAACATTTTTCATCGAAGGTCCAATCGACTCTAACATCATGCCAAATGTACTCCGGCAAGATAAATACAAAGGGTCCTCATCTCCAGCTCTCCTAAGCAACTTACAAAACTCTAATACTATTGGTGCACAATAATTATGATGACTTTTTGGCAACGAATTTCGACTAATATTCAAGAAATGCCTAATGGCAGTATCAGCACAGTCCTTGTTACCTTTCTCTATGGACATGTAGAGCATGACCAACGCGGCCGGAGCCGAAGACGACATAAATATCTGCAAATGCCCCGCCGCCAGCTGCTCCTCCTCTTTCGGAGTGGTCGACAAGAAATCAGTCATCCTCGTCTTGATGAGATTGGCAGCGGCAGGGACGGCTTCGCCGCGGCAGAGCCGGCAGACGACGGAAACCATTTCGTCGATGACTTGCCAAGCGTGAGGATGCTCGGTGCTACGCATACGGCCGACAAGCTGCAATCCGGCGTCGTTTTCGATGGAGCACTCTGCGAGCGAGCGTTCCCACTGGAGCTGTTTGCCTCCGTATATGAGCCTTTGCTCGTGGACCGGGATTCCGGTGACCAATTGGATTCGCTCGTGGAGCGATTTCACGGTATCGTGAGGGTAAGCTTGGATTACCCTAGTCTTACCCTCGGAGATCATTCGGATGAAGAATTGCAAACGAGGCGACGCGGAATGAGTCGACTCGGCCGAGTCTGAGGCCGATTGAGCATCGGAAACCCTAGAACTGAATTCCACAGTGGTCGCAGCTGTAGTCGCGGTTGCGGTTGCGGTGGTGGCGGTGGGGTGAAGATGAGAGTCGAAAGAGGAATTGACGGCGTTCGGTTCATCTTTCCTCATTCTAACGGAGACTAACTCTGCAAAAACGTCGTTGTCTTCGTCGTCGTAGTCGTCGTATGTGGGACCACCATAATCGTCCAATTTGCGCTTCGACGACAATCGCGGCTGATCGACGGTGGTGACGGCAGTTGGCTGTTCTTCTTCCCCTTCAAACAAAGGAACAAATTCTAAGGCGATTGTGGTGGTGCTGGCGGTGGTGGTGGTTGTCGTGGTGGAGCCGCTGCGCTGAGGGACGCAATCGACGGAGGGGGATTGGACGAGAGACATTTACGGTGGCCCCCGCCGCCGCCGCCGCTAGTAAACAGTGATTATAGAACGATAATTTGGACCTGATCACATCGGAAATTGGAGGAGGTTTTTGATTTTTTTTGATTTTTTTTTTTTTTTGGATCAAAATTTAGTAGCTATATAGTAAAAGACTAAGAGAGAAAAAGAGAGAGAGAGTCTAAGACAAGGAGTTAGCTAAGACAAGAGAAAATGAAAATAGTAAAGTCTTTTTATGTGAAGGTTTTTTGGGTTTGGGAAGGGAAAAAAAGGAGGTGGTTTGATCGGAATTGTCGTCTCGGCTTGTTTTACAGCCGTCATCAACAACAACAACATAGACTGTCATATTACGCTACTCTTTTTTTATTTATTTATATATATCTACTTATATAATTGTTTTTCGTTTTCTTACAAGGGTTTTTTTTTTTTTTTTTTTTTTTTTTCTTGTAATAAAAGCTTTATTACTGAGAGTTGGTTAGGTGTGGGCGGAACAGATGGGATATCCCTGGGGCATTTACACGATTTTGACGGCTCGGATCTCTCTTGGTTGACGGTAGAGTGTTTTGGATTTTTTTATCAATCTTGATAAGAAATACATTTGGTTTATTTTATTTTATTTTTGAAGGTACAAATTATCTAATTTAATCCAATTTAATTTTTCAATATAAAAAAAAAATATTATGTTCATAATATTTTCACCGTATTTAATTTTAAATAAGAAAATAATATTTATAATTTAATATAAAATTATATATAAATTTATTAACACGTCGTCGTATTAAAATTTATTTTTATTGTAATTTTGTAATAAAATTTGTAAAATCATCTATTTTAAAATGATTATTTAATAGAATACAAACCATTTGTTTCTAAAAGAAAAAAGCATAAATATTTTATTTCAAATAAATTAATAACATTTTGATTTAATTAACAAATTCCCAGAAAACTCAATATAATCAGCTACTATATTAAGATTAGTCGATTTATTTTTAATAAATATATATATATGTATATTTTTTTAATTAACTTTTGCTGCTTTTAAATATAAAGAAATCTATCAATACTTTAACCAATTTACAAGAGCACCACATAACAAAAACCATTTATAATTTATATTGACTTTAAGAATTCTAGAGTTACTCTCAAAATAATAAAATATGCTAATGAGATGGTACCCACTATAGGGTTGCATAAACCATTCTTATATTTAGAAATGAATTTACATGGATGATAATGATGCCCTCGCCTTTACTTTTCTTTTCTTTAAAAAGTTATTTATGTTAAAGGTTGCTTAAAACTAAAGTCCTCGTAATTTTGTATTAAAAAAAAAAATGTCCTCCTTTTTTTTATTAATAAGAAAAAAAGTCCTCTTTTAATTACGCATAGATTTTACCTTTAAACAAAATTACAAATGTACAACTATCAACTAAACTATGCCAAGAAATAACAGTAGACTCATAAAAAAATAATAATAATAATAACAGTAGAGAAATGAACTTTATAAAGAAGATATAACTTTTTGAGAACATTCCAAAGGCGTGGAAGTCTTCGTCTGTCACCTCTAGTCGACACTACATTGGCCATTTAGCTTTCACATTAAGGATCAATTCAAAGGCTCTCAACTTAATCCCAACTTTTTTTTCCTTAACCCACGACTGTTTCTCTTCTTCTTTTTTCGTTACCTTAAGAGAAAAGTCCCTTAATAGAAAAGCAGAGAAATACAACAAAGGCTGGGTTTGGATAGTTGCAGATAACGCGTCTGCATTTTTTTGGCCGAGTCCCGTGTACTGTTTATGAGACACGTAAATATAAAATTTAGCAAAATCAACTTTAAAATTGGGTCCTACGGTACTATTCACACATTTAAAAATTATTTTGTTATTGTATTTTCAGTTTTTAATTTTTAGCAATAAGCAGTATCCAAACAGAACCTAAGAAGGTCTATATGATCATCTCTATCTATAGCATGAACTATACTAAGCAGTAAGTTGGAGATAAAAGCTGGCCTTGTCCAATTCACAATAACAGTCTATTGGGCTATGAAGTGGGCGGAAACATTGCCCTCTCTTAATACAAAAGAAATGGAAACATGCTCAAAAGAATTAACTAAATTGAAAATGTCCTCCACCACAGTTTGTTTCTCTTCTTTAGTTTGGGAATGTATATGATGCATAAGATATATGCATTTTCACTCTCATAATATGCACTATAGAGAAATAAACAAAATTTTGGTAAGTTGAGATAATTGTACATAAAACTTACTTTTTACCATCTATCAGCTCAGCATCCTCAACTCAACAACAAAAATTAATATGTTTCGACAACTAACAATCAACAAATTATGTGGATGTACAATAATGTGTTACATTATTTGAGATGAGGAACAGTTCTTTTTTATTTTGACAAATATTAGCTACAAAATCGATTGTAATCTTAGACTACAAACTCACTCAATATCTTTTTATTGGAGGTAAATTTTGACAAATCCACCATTAGATTACATCTTCTTCTTATATCTTCCATGTTTGCAAAATTTCAAGAAAATTAAAAATCAATAGCTATATCATCAATACAATTTTAAATTGCAAGTTTTTGTAATTTAAAATTATGCATAAAATATAAGATTATAGATGATATAGTAAATAATATCCAATTGACACAAAATTTGACATGTGTATTAAGAGCATAAAGAACATGTAATTCAACGGTTAGATTTTCAAAATATGCAGTAATATTTCTTTTATTAAGTGAGTTTGTAACCTAAGGCTATAACCAATTTTGTAACTAAACTTTGTCATTTTTGTTTTTGATTCAACATATTTTTAAATGCTTCGAAATTATGGCATATACAACTATACTCTAGCAATAAAATGCCTATTTGGTAGTGGTACTCGAACTACCAAATGCGTAATGACGTCTTATAGGTTTTTTCTAATAAACAAATGGTATTGTTTTGATAGAAACATTGCCGGAAAAAGCTTACTTTTTGATAAAGAAACAGAGCAATTAGATAAGATTTTGTTTTCTTGTATGCTGAGCTGACTTAGTCCCAAAATTCTGCGTTTGCAATTATAGGTTATAATCAGCACATCATGCCAATCTTCTATCATTTTTTCGAGCCTTCAAGGTGTATGTTCTTGAACATTACATAAAAACACCACATTTTATTCAATCAAATAAGAAAAAAGAAGAAATTTCAACCCTGTTTCCTTGGGATAATTTTCAGGAAAATTAAAAATTGTTCTTAACTCTAAAATCAACCATGCTGCTTCCTTTAAAATTCACCAAACTCTGCTCATAATTTAAACTTTATGATTTATAGGTGCCCTTTTTCATACAAGATCTAAAGTCAACATGGTGATTTATCCAAAATAATATTAAAAAAAAAAAAAAAAAAAAAAAACGACATGCCTGCTTGCCCAAAGCTTGGTCGCAAATCACTCACTCTGTCAAGTATGACTGCTTGTCGGTCCTTCACCAATGTGATTCACACAACAAAAGTGTGGATGAATCCTTTGGTGTAATGTATGGCGGCTAATAACACCTTCTTCTTCTTCTTTTTTTGGTCAAGGAATATTACATGTGTTAATACCATTAATTGGATAAGTCCTTTTCTCAACCAAAAAAAAAAAAAGAATAGATAAGTCTAAGTGAAATAGAGATGTAAGAAACTGTGACATAAACTTGTTGTACATAAATAATTACGAGAAAAATTAACAGATGACCTAAAAGTATTATTTAATGACATTTTTTTAATATATATATATATATATTACTAATTTTTTTAACAACTTTTTTACATTTATCATGAAAGTGTTATTAAAACTTATTTAAAGTAGTTTATTAATTAATACTATAAGGGTATCCGTTAACAAAATTCTATAATTATACAAATCAGAAATTACAAATACTTGGTAACTAGTGCAGGCAAAATGGTCAAGGAAGTCGGTAATACACGGTTTCAAATTTGGGAGTATTGAGGATTGAGATGCGTTGAATGCGGCACGTGGGCTCTTACTGGGTGAGCTAACTTCCGTACTGCTGCTTCTAGTGCACAAGGCTGAGCCGAACCCAAAGATACCGTAGTTCAGAGCTCATTATGCTCTTTTCCTTGCATTTTCTTCTCAAATAACTCATATTTAAAGAAATGGATTTTGAGGAAAGTAGATTGTATTACTCAATGTTGTTATTTACTAATTTTTCATTAATACTTCTAGCTGAAAGAACAAAAAAAAAAAAAAAAAAAAAAGCCTTTTTTTTTAACTTCAAAATTAATCGATCTTTAAGTTTTGGAAAGGTGAGGTTAATTTGTGTATGTCCCATGTAAGGGAAGTTAGGAACAATAGAAGCCCACATTTTAAGCACCAATGGTTAATGAATCGTGGTCATGGAGTATTCCTAGTCTTAATAAACCTACTGTTAGGTACTGTTGACTAAGGAAGACTTAATGGTAATGTGGACTGGCCTAAGAAGCAGACACGAACACACGGTATAGGTACGATACGACAACACAACATTTAAAAAAAAAATTGATATACGTACAGCAGAACACGTCTATTAAATATATTTTAATTTTAATTTTTTTATAATATTTTTAAACATTTATTTTTCATATAATATAATATTAAATATATATCAATTTAAGAGCAAAATTAGATAATAAAATGAATTCATGATTATTAAGGAATGTTTAGAAATTAAAATATAGACCAAGAATAAGAATATTTATTAATTTTCAAATGCATTGTTAGTTTGTTACTATTAGAGCATAGATGCTCTATTTGTTTTGTGAATAGGTATTCAATTTCTCTTGTTCCTATGTTTAGCAAATTTTTTTAAAAAGAACCGGTTGGGACACACATGAAGAAATGTCACAGGCATATCTCGTGTCTAACACAAGTACGTACGAATCCCAAATGAAGCGTTTGTACTTCCTCAAGGACCAGCTAACCCCCATTGTGAAGGTTGACTAATCACTAAACTCCAAAATTGTTGAAGCTAAATCAACATGTTAAATCCAATTGGGAAATAAGCACCAATAGAGAATTCTTATCATCTTGCCTAATAAGCAGCTGCAGACAGAAGCACAATTATGCTTAAACCTGGACGTGAAGTGAAGAAGGTTTTTACTTGCTGCAAATTAAAGCTCAGTGCTTGGATGGCCGCTCGTAGTTCCACTTCTGGTGTATGCACAGGGGCCCGTCTTTTTTACTTGGTGCAGCAATAACTTGTCCTCGTGCGGCTGAGCATCTCGGATTATCACTTCGCCCCCAGATCGACCCATATAGTTAAAAAGGGCTTCATCGAAGTTCAATTTGTAATATTCATGACCACACTTCTGAGCTTTGTTGCACGTCTACCAGTCATGAATCATCGTTTTTTCTAGAAAGCCACATCTTGCCTACCATGCAGTGTGGCAACTAAGGAATTTTTTTGGAAAGATCGATTAGAAACTTAAATTAAATAAAATTTAATAAAAAGAGATCTTGAATATATATCAAATTATTTAAAAACAAAAACAAAAAAAAGTCATGCAAATATATGACATTTGACTATTTACTTCTACAAATTTTCATATTTAAACATCATTATGAGTTATCATTATCTATTGTAAATGTGAATAGGTGTAACAATTTTATTTTGTAAAGTTTGTACAGCATTTTTTTTAATGCAATTTTCATCATTTATTTGTCTTTTTGTTTATAAAAATATTTTAAATTGAATGATAAGACTCAACTCATGTGCATTGTATTAATTATTGATCCAAAGAGCCACACCCATTCATATATATATATATATATATGAATAATACACTATGTGTCTACTTAACCAATCAAATGTTTGAAGAATCACTAACTTAATAACAAATATCAATAGTCTGATAGAGAAAAGATATTCATGAGAGAGAGATTTGTGATTTATGTTGTTGGTTGGTTTTGGGAGGAACTGATTTGTGTTGTTGTTTAGTTTTGAGCTGAACTAATTTTCGTCAGAGTGTACAAGATTTAAGTCAAGGTGTACAAAAATATTTTTAAAGGTAAATTAAACTAATAAAATAATATTTTATACATATAATATTTTATACATATATTTTATAAAATATTAAAATATATGTATAAAATTATATTTTATAAATATTATACATATATTTTAAAGGTAAATGAACTCCCTAAAGCATAAGTAATGCCGCTCTGCGACCAAGGTGAAGACACATATTTCGTTCCTCAATTATTATACATATCGTTTTGTGTGTATATCTTCCCAATTTCATATATATATATATATATATATATTTGAAGCCAAAGCTAAGAAAATCCAATTAGATTTCAATTGGAAATTTTATTTTGTGCCACATCTCATTTAAAATTTTTAATTTTTGTGCCAAATAATTTGTTAGTGCAAAACCTGAAGAATTTATATAAAAAACTATACAAATGCTCTCAAAAACTTTATAAATGATGTAATGGAGATACTAGATCGTCACAAAAGCTAAACTATTTGAATTCTTCCTCTTTAATGGAAACCATGAAATATTTGTTGAAGAAATTTTAGAGTAAAAAATTAAAGCAAGTAACTTTGTTATTACTCAAAGGTTTTAAAGAAGTTTGTTGTCTTCACTGCACCATCATTCTCTACCTTACGTCCATTCTCTCTCTCTCTCTCTCTAAGTAAATAGTTCTTTATGTTCAATTTTTGTCTCTAGATTTGTTTGTTTATTTCTTCCATTATTTTATTGTTCTCACTAAGGTTTATATATATATATATATATATATATATATATATATATATATATCTCTGCAAAATTCCCATTTAGTTTTGATTGTCTTATTACGAATACTAATGGATTTGTGTCAATTTGGGAATTTTGCAACTTCAACAATTTTTATTAATTTTCATTCTTTTTTATCATTGTTGTTTAATGTTCCTATGAGTAAGCACGGGTTACAAGTAGTAAACAAATAAAAGGATGTTCTCTCTCTCTCTCTCTCTCTCTCTCTCTCATATTTCCTATGTTAACTTTGATTTTAATTTTACTTTTATTCATGAATTTAACTTTTATTATTTTAAATATATGATGCAATTTTAAAGTTCATTATAAATTAGATTTCAATTATAAGCTAATTTTGTGTCATGTGTTCACTTAAGTTTTTTAATCTTTGTGCCAAGTTAATTAATGAGTGCAAAATACTAAGAGTCTAATAATAATAAACTAAAAAAATCATATATCTATTCAACAAAAATCACCACACATTTTATCTTATCAATTATTAGAATAAAAATAATCATAATTAATAATTAAACTTAGGTAGAAATTTTAATATGAATCTAATTATGTTTTTTTTTAATAATTTGATTAATTATGCATACTTCATGATAAAAAAGTGTTTATTTTTAAATGCATTCATGCATATGCATGGATTATAATCTAGATTGTATAATCCAATACAAAATACTAAAAGTTAACTTTTTTTTTTTCAAATAATTTAAAGTTAAATTTTTTGTAATAAAGTTAAGACAAAAAGTAAGGTGGAACCTATAAATCGTAAATAATTTAATAAAAAAACTAACTTTACCAAACAAACACTTTTATATATATATTGTAGGGTTGATGGGTCTAAGAATATATGTTGGACCTTGGGCCTTGTCCGAGTGCGCTTAGTGGTTCGAGAACAGATAAACAGTAATGAAGATGTGAAACTTAGAGCTCCATGAGTGAGCTACAAACGGGAAGGCTGGGGAAGTTAGGCCGAGGAGGAGTATCTTCTTAGCTAAACTAAGCCAAGGGCAGAAAGTGTGTTCTGTCATCCAAAGCGACGTTCCAAGAAGTTCTGTTGATAAGGATATGCATTGTGAACGTAAAGGACAAATGGGGAGTTGGGAAATATCTAAAAGAAAGCTGCTACAACCACATTGAATGCTCTGCAACTAACTCTCTAGCCACATTAATGAGGAAGTGATACTTGAACGGTAGTTTTCAGCCTTACAACTATTCTCCAAAGACTTCAAGAAGATGCTGATTTGACAAGAATCAACACCAACAAAATAAGAGGTATTGCTGTAAGGTATTGTTATGACAAGCCTTAAGCTGATTTGACAATGATCTTTAGTTTGATAGCAAAGTCTTTAAGAGGTATTGATGTGACCTGGGCATAATAAATATATATTCCACCCCAGCATATCCACAAGGGAATGGATAGGCCGAGGCTGTCAATAAAGTCATAGTAAGTGGGCTTAAAAGAGGCTGGATGATGCAAAGAGAAAATGAGTGGAAGAGTTGCCACACATTCTTTGGACGTATCGTACTACACCTCAAAGGTCCACGAGAGAGACCCCCTTTTCAATGACTTATGGAGCCGAGGTTGTAATTCCTTTCGGGACCGGTTTCCCAACACTAAGGACAAGCTCTTTCACTCCGAGCAACAATGATGGATTGTTAGAAAAGAGCTTAGACTTTATTGAAGAACAGAGAGAAAATGCGATGGTTCAGCTAGCATACTATCAACATAAGTTCAAGCAAGGGTATGATTCAAATGTAAGGTTAAGGCCGTTGGCACCTAGGAACTTGGTTTTAAGAAAGGTTTTAGGTACTACCAAGAACCCATCATGGGGAAAATTGGGACCCAACTAGGAAGGACCATATCACATCACCTCGGTGGCTGGAATAGGTGCTTATTATCTTGAAAACCTAAATGAAAATGTTATACCACGCCCTTGGCATGTAAATAACCTGCGAAGGTATTATTATTAATGAAAGTCTTTTCTGCCAAATTTTTGCTTATTATATTATGCATTGCACCTCTTTCTCATTCAAGTATCAAACAAAACCCTAGTCATGCCTGGCTCCTCAGACCACATACCTTGGGTAAATTGATATCTTTTAATCATTTTTCTAAGTGTTGAACAGAACCTTAGTTATGTCCGGTTCCTCAGACCACCTACTTTGGGTAAATTAATACTTCATGACATTTTTCTAAGTATCAAATAGAATATTGGTCATGTCTAGCTCCTTGGACCACATACCTTGGGTAAATTGATATCTTTAATTATTTTTCTAAGTGTTAAACAGAATCTTAGTTATGTCTGGTTTCTCGGACTACCTACTTTGGGTAAATTAATACTTCATGACATTTTTCTAAGTATCAAATAGAATCTTGGTCATGTCTGGCTCCTCGAACCATATACCTTGGGTAAATTGATATCTTTAATCATTTTTTTAAGTGTTAAACAAAATTTTAGTTATGTCTAGTTCCTCGAACTACCTACTTTGGGTAAATTAATATTTTATGACATTTTTCTAAGTATCAAATAGAGCCTTGGTCATGCATGGCTCCTCAGACCACATACCTTGAGTAAATTGATATCTTTTAATCATTTTTTTAAGTGTTAAACAGAACTTTAGTTATGTCTAGTTCCTTGGACCACTTACTTTGAGTAAATTAATACTTCTGGACATCTTTCTAAGTGTTAAACAGAACTTTAGTCATGTGGGACTCCTCGGACCACATACTTTGGGTAAATTAATACTTCCTATTATTTTCCTAATTGTTAAACAGAACCTTGGCACTGTCAAGTCCCTCAAACCACACGTCTTGGGTAAATTAACACTTTCTATTACCTACATGAGTATTAAGCAAAACCTGGGCTATGTTTTGTTCCTCGGATCACATGCCTTGTGAAAATTAATATTCTGAATTAAAGGATTCTAAGGATACATTAATAAGATACTTTTAAAGGGAAAAGTCTCAGGCGCTCTCTTTCCCTACTAAGCATTTCATTTGACTCTCAGGACTTAGTCATTTCTCTCACCATGTACACATGTTTGATTTATTTAAGTTAATGGTTAGTTATTACTTCTAGCTTTGGTTAGAGTATGGGTGTTCACCTTTGTAGGCATCATCAATTCAAAAGTCTCAGTAAAAAGCAAGACAAGGATTATAGCCAACTAGAAATAAGTATCGCAAGAAAAATAAAGATTCAAAAAATAAAGTTAAAGTCTTTTCATTAAATAAAGGAAAAATACATTATAAACAATAGCAAACTGGCAATACAAAAGAAGAATTGCAAAGGGAAAATAAAATCCTAGAGCTAAGCTTTGGAGTTGGAAGGAGGGTCTTCTTTGTTGCCAAGCTGGGAGGCAGGAGCATCTTTGGCCTTAGCAACATCCTTGGACTTGTCCTTGGCCTCCTTTGCCTTGACAGCAGCATCCTTGGCCTTGGCAGCATCCTTTGCCTTGGTGGCGTCCTTGGCCTTGGCAGCATCCTCAGCCTCAGCAGTGCCCTTGGCCTTAGCAGTATCATTGGCCTCTGGCGGAGCCTAGACTTCCTTTCCCTTCCCTTTGTCCTTGGCCATCTCAACCCCTTGGCCTTGGTCACCAACTTGGCTAGACTCCTTTGAGATCTCGAGAGGGGGAAGAGAGGCCTAGGTGATAAGGGGCTACTCCATTGAGAGTGGTGCAAGGGCAATGGAAGGTGGAAGGTCGGTTGGAACCTCGCGAATGTCAGGAGGATAGTAGACATTCCTAGCCTCCCTCCATTCTGAGGTAGCAGGGACTCTAGCAAGGTTGAGGGCCTCTAGCCATACTTCCTTACAGTAGTCCCTACAAACCTCGACCAGTTCATCCGCCAATCGGATCTTGGTCTCATGCGCCTCTAGCTCGTAGGATGCTTTACTGTGGCTAGTTCTATCTCAGTATGGTACAGCCTTTTACGCTAGTCCTCAGCTTGGTCTTGGGCATTCTTCAAGCCCGCCTCGACACTCAGACACGCCATTTCCTCAGCAACCAGCTTACTGGTAAGCTCTTTATTTTTATGTTCAAATGTGCCTAAGGCCTTATTGGCCTCAATGCGAAGGTTGGCCTCAACCTAGGCATCATTTCAAGTGTCCTTGACCCACTCCTCGGCTATAAAAACTTCCTAGATAGCCTATGCCAAAACAACAAGGGAATACCATGTATATATATATATATATACATACAATGAAATAGTAATAATAAAGCAAACAGGAAGGGCAAATTAGCATTTAAACTAAAAGGTATGACAGTGAACCAACCAGGGCTAGATCCCTTTTCAGAGACATAAAAAGGTTTGGCTGCCTCATGTGCCTCAGAGCAACCATGTCTTTTGGCAGGAGGAAGGGCTGCTCTAGGGCCTCAGCTACGTAAAAGGAGTGCCCTTTCTTAAACTCCCTGATAGAGGAGTTTCATTGAATGGCAACTCCATCTAACTCTAGCTGAGAAGCCTAGGTGTGGTGTTATTAGCGCACCTCGGCCACACCCAGGTCCTCCCTACTCTCCACTGAGGTGGCCTACCATTTGTCTTGGACCATTTTCTACTTCTTGGTTTCCTGGCAAACCAATTCACCCTCCTTCACTTCCTGCTCCTTCCTTTTCTTCTTCAAATTAGGGATGAGGAGCAGACCAATAATAGGAGGGGAAGGAGGGGGGAAAAGAAGAGAGAGATTGGGGCTTTGGGGCCTCCTTACAGGATGACCCTTTATTCCTCCCCATGAGGAGATCCTTCAAACCTTTCCTCGAATTAAGTGACATTTTTTCTTCTTCCTCCTCGGAGCTGTCGTCTAATTTTAGAAGTATGAGACCTGGGGTGCAAACACTTGAGATCCTGTCAAACTCGTCCTTTGGGTCTGATATGTGGATGACAGGATCCCCTTGTTCCTCCCTCTCTTCCTCGAGTTGGAATTGGTTTATTTCCTCATCGAGTGATAAGCGTAAGGAAGCAATTTCTTCCCTCGAAGCTATTGCTACAGGGAAGGCAAGTTGAGGAGGCAGCTAAACTGGGCACAACATCCTCGCGAGCAAGGAACTTAGGTACTGAAACGTCTATCATGCATAGTCGAGGATCACCTACCCTAATAGCGTGGCCACTTCCTAGAAATTTTCCGATAGCAGCTCGAAGTCTAAGATGAGGTGGATCGCTTTCAGTTGCCTATCTTCACTCACAAACACCTCAGACCTTAGGACTTTGTTGAGGTTTGCGATGTTGACCAAACTGAGGCAGGGCGCTACGTGCCTTTTATCTGCAAAAACAGCTGAGGAGTAAATCACGGTCAGACCAATAAAACCCATCACCAAAGGAAAATGAAATACTAAAGGGAAGAGTAACAAAGCTAAAAGAACTAAATCTCATGTTAAGGGACCTAACCCTAGGGTACCCCACTGGCTTTCCTTCCCGAGTTGGTTAGTGAAGACCGTCGTGCCATTCCCTAGAGGCGATTAAGTAGTCATCCTTTATAACATTGTTGGACTTAGGAAGACACAATACAAGCCTAACAATGGAGGACCTGGACTTGAGGTAATACCCCGAGTCAGCAAGTGAATGACACTCGTATCATATGGATGACGTCGTGCTAGGTGAGTCTCAAACCCATCTGCTCGTTGAGAGCATCAACGCTACCTAAAACTCTAAATAGGTTAGGTGCGCACTGGTGAGGACACAACCTATGGTTGATTAGGTAGTCTCGGGTTACTCTACCCATGAGAAGCGTCATTCCTCTTTTTATGAAGGCAATCATAGGAATGACAACCTCCCATTCATTTCTATCTGTAACCACCTGATCTAGAGCATAATACCGTAGGGCAACTCCCATACCGGCGGGAGAATCTACAAGGTGCTTGAATCTATTCATCTAAGCAAATTAAGGGGAAGTAAGGGAAATGTTTTTGAAAAGGAATTGAAGATTAGAAGGCCAAGGAGGTTGGTCGAGAAGAGATAAACTTAAGAATGTAGAGATTTACGAAAATGGAAACAGGTAACACTTTAGGAACTTCTTAAGAGTTCAGAGATTTGGGAAGTCTTGAAAGGTTGAAAGTTTTAAAGATCTTAAGATTTTGCAAATTTATGAAGTAAAAGAAAAAGTAAACCCTCTAGGCACCTTATATAGGAGGCGGAATTAAAAGGGAGTTATCCCACTCAAAATTCAAGGAGAAGTACCAGTCGTAGGATCTGCATCTCACCACAAGATGAGGGGAACAAAGCGCCACCTAAAGCATTTAATGAGATGTTGCGGGCTCCGAAGCGTTAAGAACAATTACAGGACATGCAAAGCAATGTTCTCACATATGGAAATCAAAGAAACATATGGGTTCAATTATCCAGAGTCAAAACCCTACTTTTTCTCCTCAGACAAGAGGGAAAAAACCGAAGTTTTAAGGGGTTATTGTAGGGTTGATGAGTCCAAGAATATATGTTGAGCCTTCGACCTTGTCCAAGGACGCTTAGTGGTCCAAGAACAGATAAACAGTAATGAAGATGTGAAACTCAGAGCTCCGTGAGCGAGTTACGAACATGAAGGCTGGGGAAGGCAGGCCGAGGAGGAGTATCTCTTCAGCTAAACTAAGTCGAAGGTAGAAAGTGTGTTCTGTCATCCAAAGTGACGTTCCAGGAAGTTTTGTTGATAAAGATATGCATTGTGAATGTAAAGGACAAATGGGGAGCTGAGAAATATCTAAAGGAAAGCTACTACCACAGTATTAAATGCTTTACAACTAACTCTCTTGCCGCATTAATAAGGAAGTGATACCTGAACAGTAGTTTTCAACCTTACAGCTACTTCCCAAAGACTTTAGAAAGATGCTGATGTGACGATAATCAACACCAACAATCTACTTTACACGTGGATGACAAAGATGAAAGGAAAAAGATAATATAAAATAGAAGGGAGGTCTTGAGGAAAAGGGGAGGAGGATCAGAAAATTAAGAGAGAAACACTGCAACTATAAGAACTGTATTTGTAATCAACTTCAAGAGATATATACAAGAACTGGTTTCCTCGGACTGTGCCGATGACGATTTTTAGTAGATACAACTAGTTCACATTTACTTTTTTGTTGTTTGAATCCACTATAATTGTTATCTAACTTATTAGAACTTAGTTTTCCAACGCATTCTCTACAAATTCATTGTATTGGACTATTTGGACCTAAATCCTTTTAACTTTTGGGCATAGGACCTAAATTGTGTCCTTACATATATATATATATATATATATATATAATTTCATCTCTATTTCATTAAAATTCTCAATTAAAACAAGAATTCAAAAAAAATTATTGTAATATCCAAGGCACAAAGAAAATCCAATTGAATCTAAATTATATTTCAATTAGATTCTAATTTTAATCCATATATCCCAATTTTTTTTCCCTTAATTTTGGTGCCAAGGGTGGAACCACGATAATTACACTATTCTAGGCAAGTAATATCAACTCATCATCACTCCATCAGTCTCAATAAACTCAAATTATTATTATTTTTTAATTGAAATATTGTCATTTTTGTTAAATGGACAAAAGAATACTTCAGCTTTTTTTTTTCACCGTCTTTGTTTAAGATAGAATAGTTCACTAAATAGTCATTTAAAGAATATTTTCCCCCAAATTATTATTGTATTAAAATTATTGGATAAATTTTTTAATTCTTTTAATAAGAAAATTAGAGTGAACAAAAATCTAGAACTCTGATTCAAAATTGTCTTGATTCATCCCCCTCGTGATGAAGAATTACCAAAACATTTGACTTTTCACCCATTCCAATATAAAGGATTGGTCAATCAAATAATAGACAATAGATGGGTTGGTTTGAAAATAAATAAATTGCTAGTGGTAGATTATTATTCACGTCATACTTAAATCTAATAAAGGTAAAACAAGGGTTTGGTCGCCTTCTCCCTCTTTTGCCTAAGCAAAAAGACCAACAAAAGTAAGGAATTTGATATGGGGATCTTTCTCCCATTCAAGGATTATGGTTGGGTGCCTTAGATCCAATCAAATTGCAGTGAATTTTTGACAATCTCTCAAATTTTTTCAATTGTGATAAAAGGGTCTTACATGCCTTTGTCTTGATTAAGCAGATAAACTAAAAGCAAAACTCTTGTTTTATGTTGAGTCCAATAAGTTTTGAATGAGCTCAAAAAATTAATGAGAATAAATGAATTTTTATTCTACATCTCAGAGCTATATATCCTTATTTACTTATGATCATTGAGTAAATAAAATCATATATATATATATATATATATATATTGTAAGGGCACGTTTTGCTCCACAGTCCAAAAAATGGATGGACAATGACCCAATGAGTTTAAAACAATAAATTTGTTAGAGGGTGGACTTGAGACTGAACATTCAATGAGTTAAGAAGATATTGGTCAAAATAGATTAGTTATTAGTGGAATGAACAAACAGTTTGAACAAAAAATGCTCTCCTCGGTCAAATAGCAGTTTCACTTCCATTAAGCATCCAATCAAGATCTTCAAGCTCTAAACTTTGGAAAAAGAACTTCTGGAGCTTAGAGTTGGAAAGAATATCACCAAAACCTTGTGCAAATTGTGATACCTGGTCTGAGATAGACGTGACAAAGCGATGCTCAATAAGAAGCCTAACATATTCCTCCCTGTTCTGGCTATTTACAACCTTGCTTTTCCCACCAGGGCAACGCTCCACAACTTTCCGGGATCCTGAATCCTCAACTTCTCTAACAAATGTTCGTCGCAAAGCATCCGAATCAATAAGATCAGAATCCATATCCAGAATCTGTTTGCAGTTATTATAAAAGCATGGATCTGCATCCCTTATATCTTCCAACGAAATGTACTTCCCAGCCAATTGCAAGAAAAAGACACGATCAAAGACAATGCCTACTTGAACTTTATGCATCAAAGCTAACGCAATCACCCGACCAGAGAAGCTGAAATACTCAAGGTGCATGGGATCCACCCTTGATGCTGCATACAGAAGGAAATGGATGAACAAATTATAATTGTCTCTGGAAAAAGAGTTCTTTGCCTCAATATAATATTTACTTAAACAAAATGATAAATATTTTTATAATTATAAGTGTAGAACTCTTTTAACAGAAATAGAAGCATAACTCAGAACTCTGAATCGGGGAAATTCTGCATGATGACACAATTCCCAAAAAAATGAGTAATACCAATATAGGTTCAATGGCAGTTTGATAGTGACCAAACTGAGTTTACAATCTAATATCGAACAGCTTGTTCCAGAAACTATTGTTTTGTAACTTTTTGAAAGGGGGGCAATACAGCCTCATCAAAGGTAAACAATTCATTATGTAAAATCATACCATTTGCCCATGGGACTCAATCTTGAGTATGATAACTGTGCATTCTTAATACAGATTAGATTATTTGTATTTCTTAACCTACCGTTCGCAGGTCTGATTCAGTTATGATTACCTTCTAGCTTTCTTATTGAACTTTTGAGGCATAGTTTTTTTGTATCAATAACATATCATCTAGCCAGGTTTACATTGACACATACAAGAACCAGAATATACAAAAGCCACAACAGACTGAGAACCACTCTGTCAGTCCTTACTATCATTCTTCCAATCCTTCACAAACACCAACAAAACATACAACCAGCTCTAAAGACAAGAACTGACTTCTGCAAGACTCTTATCTCTCTATGCTTGCAGGTCTGGTTCTGTTATGATTATCTTCTAGTTTTCTTGTTGGAATTTTGATGCATGGTGTTTTTTTTATGGGTAATTAAATTTTTATCAAAAGAAAATAAGAAATATACATACTGCTCCCCTGGTACACAGGTTGTGTATTAAGGGAAGTAAAAAATTATGCAAATGAACACAGATCTAGGAAATCCAACAGGGAAGAAAATATGCAGACCACTCACAGCGGTCATCCAGTCAAACGAAGGAAAGCAAAAGGAACCGTTTCAGCCCAAAAATGGTATGCTCCTCCCCCTCAAAAGTTTGAAGATTCCATTCTCTCAAATAGTCCACATAATACACAACAGAATTGCCTCCCAAATAACTGCTGCCCAATGTTGACCAACCCCTCTCCTCCAACAAGCCAACAACTCCACCACATGCTTAGGCATCACCCAAGAGACACTAAACAAGCTAAAATCGAAATTCCACGAGCTCTATAAATAAGAACAGTGAAGAAGAAAGTGATTCACTGATTCCCAACTATTCTTACTCATACAATAGCGGTTAACAATGCAAATATTCCTCTTCCCCAAATTATCCAATTTCAGACTCTTACCTTTGGCTGCTGCCCGAGTGAAGGGGGGAAAAAAACTTTGTGAGCAACTTTCACCTTCCAAATACTTCTCCGTGTAAAGGACTGAATACCTCCATCGCTAAGGACTCTATAATATGATTTAACTTCAAAAGATCCCTTCCTAGTAGGCCTCCATGCCATTCTACTCCCCCCTCCACTCAATATATCTGGAATACAAAAGAGCATGGAAATATTGTAGGTTCTCTAATTCCCAGTCATTAACCAATCCAGTGAAAAGAATGTCCCAATGGATATCCCCATTTTGCCAATGGATTTGATCTGCTACAAACGCATCCTTTTTCCATGCAATACAATACTTTTGATTTATGACTTTTGTGTAGCAATAATACATCATCTAGCAGTTTACATTTACTCATACCAGAGCCATAATACAACTCCATACTGAGAACCAGTCTGTCAATCCTAACCACCATTCTTTCATTACCTCATAAACATCAAAAAATCATAGCACCAGCTCTAAAGACAAGAAAATCTTCTGCAAGACTCACCTTTCTATGATCTCCACTCTCCACAAGATTCTAATTATGCACAGAAACTTAAGCAAATGAAAAATCAAACAATTAGACTCACACAAACATGTTGAAAATCTTCTGGCCTCATTATCAGTCATTATTCCAACTTCTACATAAATTAAACATATACGTCAAACACATGTTGATTGAAATCCAAGTTCCAACACTCCTAAAAAATGTATAACATTTGCAAATTTATTTTTGTTTCCATAAGACACAACTGAGAAAAATGAAGATTACAATCTATGTATGATAATGATCATATAGATGATGCAACATATTACTGTTCTCTTACAGATACAACTTTGACATTTGATAATGTAAAAAAAACCAGACTGAAATCATGTGGGCTCAAACCCCCACCCCGGGCTGCGAAGGTGCAACCCAAACACACCACAAAGGATGGATAAAATTCCCTGCATGAGTCGACTCGGCCGAGTCGGTGGGTGATTGAGCATCGGAAACCCTAGAACTGAATTCCACAGTGGTCGCAGCTGTAGTCGCGGTTGCGTTGGTGGCGGTGGGGTGAGGATGAGAGTTGAAAGAGGAATTGACGGCGTTAGGTCCATCTTTCCTCATTCTAACGGAAATTGGAGGAGGTTTTTGATTTTTGATTTTATTTTATTATTTTATCAAAACTTAGTAGCTATATAGTAAGACTAAGACAAGGAGTTAGTTAAGACAAGAGAAAATAGAAAAGTTTTTTGTGTGAAGGTTTTTTGGGTTTGGGAAGGGAAAAAATGAGGTAGTTTGATCGGAACTGTCGTCTCGGGGTTTTACATCATCAACAAGAACAACATAGACTGTTATACTACGCCACCAAAAATTTATATATATATATATATATATATATCTACGAATATACAGTAATTTTTTTTTCGTTTTCTTACGAGTGTTTTTCTTTTTTTGGCAATAAAAGCTTTATTATTACTGAGATTTGGTTAGGTGTGGGCGGAACAGATGGAATATCCCTGTAGCGTTTGCACGATTTTGACGGCTCGGATCTCTCTTGGTTGACGGTTGAGTGTTTTGGATTTTTTGTATGAATTATACTAGATATATAAACTCTTTTACAAAAGTTTTATAAACTGTTGATGTGGTGAATGATTATTAGTAAATGAAAAAGTGAAATTAATGGTGAGTTTAGATGAGAACTAATAAGAAATTTGTCACATCAATATTTTGTAAAAATGTTATAAAATAATTTATATCTGTAACATTACTCTTTTTTTATCTATCTTGATAAGACAAAAATTTGAAAAAAAATCCACCATCAATCCATGCCGATCTTTAAAGTGATCGGAATTGCCACTACCGTCGAACCCCAACAAACCACCAATCACCACCACCACGCCATACACCCATTGGAAAAAGCCATTAAATCATAAACCAATAAACCCATTAAATTAGAAAACCAACAAACTCATTATTTCAGCACCCATGCGATCAAAATCCGATCTCCACAGAACCCACGCGATTAAAACTCCATCAGAACGGAGCCCATGCCGATCAAAACCCGATCTCCTCGGAACCCACTTGATCAAAACCCCATCGGAATGAAACCCACGCAATCAAAATCCAATCTCTATATAAATCGATCAAAACTCTGATCTCCACAGATGCCACAACATTGACGGAGCTTCGATTTGAGATTTTGTAGATGAAACCTTTTTAGCCAAACCCAAAAACCCTTGAATCTTTAGTTTGAAGAGAGAGCGATAGAGCGATAGAGTGAAGAGTTAAATGGGTAGATGGACAATGGCTAGAGTATTGGGTTGAGTGGCATGGGGAGAGAAAGAGTAATCGGCATAGCCATGGGAGCAAAAGAGAGAAGCTTGGTGAGATGAGTTCTGGCGAGAGAGCAAGGATGAGAGACTTTGAAGAGAGAGAAAAAGAGACTGATATTTGTGAATAAAATATTAATATTTTCGTTTAGAACATGTTATAATACACTTGTAAATTTACAATCGTATTGTAGCACAATTGTAAATTGTTTTGCAATCAGAAGACTGGATAACGTGACATTTTGATGCATTGATACTAAAATATACCAACACATGACATTTAAGAGACCGAATATGAATGCTATAAGACCTTTCAGTGCATTTAAAAGTAAAACACTAAAACCCATTAAACCAAAAAAAAACTTCATTTCAGTATTTCACGGTGTCTGATCACAGACACTCACATTGAATTGAAATGAAATTGAAATCTGGAAATAACAATCCCTAATCACTGACCTCTAAGCTTACCACCGCAACCACTGTCTCCTCCATGATGTCGCTTCTTCCGATAGAGATAATCACCGAGATACTCTCCCGATTACAACTCAAGTCTCTATTACGTTTCCTCTGCGTTTCCAAGACGTGGAACGCCCTAATCAAACATCCAAATTTCATCAAGTTGCATCTCCAGCGCTCCTCGAGAATAACAGAGATCGCACCCTCATCCTCGAGAAATTCACATGGGATTTGCCTCGTTATTTCTTCTCAGTCCATTTCCCCACCGAGAATCACTTCGAAAACGCCTTCAAACTTTATCAGCCACTGTACAATCCAGGTAAATTCGTTAACATTTTAGACTATTGCCACGGCTTGGTTTGCATTCGTAATAACTGGTCTGAAGAGATTGCGATTTGGAATCCATTGATCCGAAAGTACAGGAAATTGCCAAAGGAACCGATATTGAAACCTTCTGGTTTCACGAATTCTAAATCTAGGAAAATGGCATTTGGGTACGACTTGCGTAATGATGACTACAAGGTATTGAGGGTTACGGATTTTTATAATAGAGGTCAGCCTCTAAAGGAGTTTGAAGTGAAGGTATATAGTCTTAGATCGCATTTCTGGAGAAAGATTGAGCATCAATGGCCAAAAAAGGAATGCACAATATCTTCTAACTCGGCGTCATTGAATGGAGGGTTGCACTGGTTAATAGCTGAGGATCATCAGTTGGGTGCAGAGTGCCTTCTTGCTTTTGATCTTGCCAAAGAGAAATTCCGGCTCTTTAAAACACCGGTTCGACAAGAAATTGAGTTGGTGACACGTTTGGAAGTTTTGAAAGGATGTTTGGTTGATGAAAGAATATGGGGGAAGCGAGTTCTTGGACTCGGATTTATAAAATTGAGCGAGCTTCGGTGCCTTGGAGTTTCAAATATTGCAAACCTTTAATGTTTTCAGAGAATGACAAGAAAGTTTTATTGGAGATGCACCAGTATAACCATACAAAACTTGTTTGGTATGAAATAGAGAAGAAAAGAGGGGGGAGGGTTAAGATTCAGAATTTTCCCGTTTCTTTTAGGACAGCAATTTGTTGTGGGAGTCTGCTTTTGCTTGATGGTGATAATTTGATTGATCTGGCAAAGCAGAAAAAGAATAAGAGAAAGAGGTAAAATGACAGAATTTAATGAATTTCTTTTTGTTAACTTAATTGTTGGTCTTAGTATTAGAGTCATTCTGTAATTAAAAGGTCAAAATAAAATAAAAGTATTGGTGTCTTCATTTAAAGTTGCATAACCATCTTGAAGACCAGTTTAAGGTTTTGTTAAAATGTTAGTTGAGTCGTGTTGTGAATAATGCAGACATGGGGTATTTATTTTAAACAATTTTTTTTTTTTTTTTTTCACTGAGAATCATTTTCTTACACATGTTGGTCTTTGTTTTTGCCAGGAATGAAAGTCCATCAGAGGTTCCTAACCTGTTAGGAAAAGCAGTAGATGAATTAAAAAATGAAAAGCAAGAGGGGTAAAAGGTGACCGTAGAATCTACTGAATCTTTCAAAAGTAATACATATTGTTCAATTTGTTGTGTTAATCAGTCAAACTTGATCATTTCTACCCATGTATAATTTGTATAGTCTAGAATATTTAGCTGTTTCATCATTTTGTCAATGTGTTATGAAACTTGTGCACTTAATACTTTGTATATCTCATATGGAAAAGTTTTTTGTGGAGGAATATTGTTTATCAGTTTTGTCTTAAGTCCTGAGTAGCTCCTATTATGCCTAGATTCTCAGTGGAAATACCATGGTGTTTGTTAATTGTTGTGGTAGTTATTAAGCATCCTTAGGGGCTCATTACTGCATTGATATTAGAGTTTCCAAATTTCAGTGCTAATATTTAGTTTGATAAATTGAGTAAGTACTAATTGTATTTAGGAAACAACTTTTCAGCCTTTGACTTTTTATAAATGAGTTTGTAGCTTATGCGTTGAGATTTTTGAATGGTTTGCTTTCTTCAAATCCTTGTGTATTTATTTCCTAAACTAGGGGATGTGAATGAACTTTATCAGATTCGAGGTTCTCTTAACTTAATGACCGTCTAGATGTATGGTGATTTTCAAATTGTAAATGTCTAGTCATATATCCAAAGGTTTCTCCCTAGTGTACATATATGATTATATCTTTAATACTGCACAATGAAAGGTAGAAGTTAATCTATACGAGTAAAATTTGTAGCATTGTGTCTATGCTTGATGGTACGTGCAAATTGTTTTCTATTCTAGTAGATCCTTGGACTTGTCAGTCTGCCTATCTTGCACTTGATTGGCAGCTGATTCAGATTGATCAGTTTGTTGTAGTACAACATTTGTGGAGCAGAGTCAAGTCCAATAGGAACTGTATGATCTGAAGGTTGAAGTAGAATGGGAACCATTCTCCAACTCTGGTTGATCATTCTTGTTACCCCATCTCAACTTCTAGTTGCAGTTTTTCAAAATCCTCTCAAATTTTCAGTTTAGTGTTACTAGCATCAAGTACTTTAGTGCTATTTGTCTTGTTTTCCAACTCAAAATCTTTATTTTCTCTGCTTTCTACCTTTTCGCATTCTTAGAATTTTCCTAACTACCTTGCTCATAGCCTAGGGTTGATTTTATGTCGTTAGTATATGCCAAATATGTACATTGAACCTGAGACAGACATGACTAACAACGATGCAAAGACCATGAACCATCTACCAAGGAGCACATGTAAGCCGAAGCTCTTAATGGCTCTCCAACCCCCACTGCCACCTCTGAACTCAGCCACCACCATTTTCTTTTATCTTAAAGGTTTAAGATACGCACACTCTAGGCTTGGACTTACTCATGAGGAGGGAGTTTAGTACATGCAATTTATAAGGGCGTCAGGTTTTGTAAATTAGAAGGGTACTGTTAACCACTAAAATACATTATTAAGGATTAATAATGTTCAATTATAAACTATAATGCATATTTTTCAAAGAATGAAATACACTTGTTAATGATTAATTGACTTACAAAAATTCATTGTAATTGTGTGTTCTTTTTTAGATGTGTACAATTTAACGCTATTTAAAAAAAAAAAAAAAAAATTATGGAAATTGTTAATAAATCAATGTAAGAAAGTTTTGACACCACTTTCATGTGAAATATAAATTGTCGTCAAAATGATTAATTGTTTTTTTCTTTTCTTATGAAAAATTTCTAAAAATATTTCCTAAACTAATGTGTTTAGGGCATATGTTAACTAAATACAAATCTTTTGTACTACTTTTTGTGTTTCACTTTATGTTCTACCGATCACAACTTTATGCAACTGCCTCCCACACGAGGTTAATTACTTGATTACAGAAATGTGAAGAACTCAAGATTTTGACTTTTTGAGGCCTTAAATCATGATTCAACTAACCATGTATTCAATACTTCAACTAATGTTTTCAGGCTGAGATAGCAAAGGGTGACTTAAAAAGAGGGGAGGGATGCCAAATCTGAAATCTTGCTTTGCTGCGTCCACAAAATATTCAGTTTAAATTTAAACTTTACGCAATTTCAAAAAATTCTGTATGCTATTAATTAAAAGAGATGTTTTAAAAAATACTTATCAAATTCACACCTTTTTTTTTTAATTTTTAATTTTTAATTTAAAAATCTGTGGGACATATTGTCTGTTATGTCCCAAAATGTTCCATCCTGGTAAAATGTGGATAATCTTTTGGGCTCTTGCAAAACCTAATAGTATAGCCTACTTTTTCGGTTGCAGATACAAAAAATGGGTTTGGTCCTTAGTGACTAGTAACACTAGTTAGTACCTGCGTTCTAAAAAAATTCAAAGTAAATTCATTTCAAATAAAAGGAATTCAAAATAACAATCCCTAACCTTTTTTCTGTAACCACCAGTAATGTCGGATCTTCCGAAGGAGATAATCAGGACATACTCTCTGGATTACCAATGAAGTCTCTCCTACACTTACTTTGCGTTTCCAAGCAATGGTAAGCTCTAATCAAACATCCAGATTTCATCAAGTTGCACCTCCAGCGCTCCATCGAGACTAACAGAGATCACACCCTCATCATCCATAAACACAACTCGGCCTATCGGTACTTCTCCATCGAGTTCTCTAATGAGAATCAGTTTGGCAAGGTCTTGGAAATTTACCCGCCACTATGCACCTACGCTGACATCTTGGATTATTGCCATGGTTTGGTTTGCATTCATGATAGTTGGGTCAAAGAGATGGCGATTTGGAATCCGTTGATTAGAAAGCTCAAGGAATTGCCTAGTGAACTGATAGAGAAACCAGAAGGTTTCGCCGATTTTAGGTATTCTCATTTTGCATTTGGGCATGACCCAGATAACGATGACTATAAGGTGTTGAGGGTTGTAACATTTGACAATGAAGATCAGCTTTTAAAGGAGTTTGAAGTCAAGGTATATAGTCTTCTTATAAAAAAAGTCAAGGTATATAGTCTTAGATCACATTCTTGGAAAAAAATTGAAGATCAATGGCCACAAAAGAATTGCTCCATATCTTTCAACTTAGCATCCTCAAATGGAGCTTTGCATTGGTTAGTAGCCGAGGGTGCTGAAGAGTGGCTTCTTGCTTTCGATCTTGCCACCGAGAAATTCCACGTATGGAGTGGGTGACTAGTTTGGAAGTGTTGGGAGGACAGCTCTGTTTTATGGTGAATCATGATGTTTGATGGCACTAAGTTGCCTAAATAATCTTAGCCAACACCTGACACTCATGCACAAAGGGACACTCAAATGAGTGTGTGTAAATTAAGCAGCAACATAAACTATTATGCAGGGCCAACACAATATTTACGGGTAAACACCCATTTTATTACTTTGCCTCACCAAAATCTGCCTTAGTCTAAACACATAGCCACCACCCTTACAAGGTTTCCCCCAAAATGCACTCTCCGTTTTTCTGACCAACACTTAAACATACATCTTGTTGACACCTCAATAGTGTAGGTTTATAATTGTAGAATATAATTGCCATCTTAGAGTCACTACCCCTATGGTTGCTCCCACATCATCGGAAATTGCTTCTTGGATGAATTGCTTGCTATTTTGGAGCCTTTGCCTAGCTGCCAGCAGTTCCACAAAGTAAGCTGCCGGCTGCAACAACTACTTGGTAATTGCTGGTTTGTTTCTGAGAAGTCTTGGAGATGTGGCCTTGTAAGCTGCTTGAGAAGTACTATAAGAGAGGAAAAAATTTTATATACAACATTCCTGCATGAATTTGGTGTTATCTAGGTCATGAAATTCTATTTGTTCCCCCCCCCCCTCCTATGTCACAGGGAATCAACTGGTTCTTTTCGAACTGCATCTTCATTGTCAATTATGTTGCTTTGAACAACATTCTCACTTTCATTCTTCTCTGCATCAGCATTGGTATATGATTTGAGGTTGTGTGTATCTTGGGGAATTGAAGAATCAGAATAATTATTTGGCTCTTTTTGGGATGCATGTGTTGTCATTTGTCTTGCATCAGCATTTGTATTTGCGTTTGTGGATGCATTTTTTTTCTTGGTGGATTGACAAATAAGAAAATCTTCATGTTCCTTTTGATTATTGTCTGCATAGTCATTTGCGCTTGATTATATAACAATTTTTGTGTCACTTTGCTGTTTGATTTTTCAACTTGAATGGTATCATTGTTTCCATGCTTAACACAGTATGCTCAAATCAGCAGTCAGTAGATTCCTTTGGCTTGTTCACATTGAAATCAGCATTAGTAGAAGTATCTCTAAATTCTTCATTACCTGCGTCAGTTCTCTGTTGTTGTGAAAGTTGTATCATTTGAATCTTGTGTCTTGTAATTGGAAGCTGATTCAGATTGATCAATTTGTTGTTATAAAACATTTTTTAGGGTAGAGTAATCTCCAACAGGAACTGCATGATCCAAACTAGCATGGGAACCATTCTCTGACTCTCTTGTAATCACCATCTCAACTGCTAATTGTATTTTTAGATTCATTCTTCTAAAAATTTTCAGATTCTCTTACATTTGTGTCTGACTCATTGTGATTGGCATCAACTACTTCAGTGCTATTTTTTATTATTCACCCACTCAAAATCATTATTTCTTTATGCTTTTGACCTGCTGCACATCCATAGAATTTTCCAACTGCCTTGTTCATTTCCAGCTCTTATATTTTGATTAACCCAACTCCTCTATCGTACCTTCTTTCTCTTTTGTCTTTCTCTCTCTACTTTCTAGCTAATTGCTCTCTTTTCTCTCCTCTTCATTACTGTCCCTTTCACTCTACACTTCCATTATCTTCACTTCTGTTTTCTTTGATCTGCTCATTCTTCTTATCTCCCAAAAGTGTTCTTCCAAGTAAGATTTTTCTTGAAACTGACATAGTAAACAGCTTTAAGTGCTATCGCCCCACTAGATTCTTCTTCAACCTACAAAACTTGGAAATAGAGTCTTAGAATTTCTATTTTCTCTTTGTTCTCTATAGTTATGATGTCATCAACACAATCATAGTTAATACATACATCTCATTATCATCATTTTGTTTTTCTCATTCACTCTTGAGTCTTTTCGTCTTTACTGTCATTAGTTGTCAATCGTCAACCACACTACACCACTATCAATCTACCTTTGTGTCTTGTTGGGTGTATACGTGTGAGTGAAGTCTCGCATTGAATAATGATAAGAAGAATGAGTGGTTAATATAACATAATTGAGCACATAACCATTGGGCTTAGACTTTTTGGGCTAAAGTGTGTCTCTATATGTTATATTAATTATTCAAAAAAGCTCCCAATGTGTTTATCTCCTCAACATGTCTATATATATATATATATATAGGCTGGAAAATTATATTTTGTTAGGTTGATATTAAAAGCCAAGAGCCTTACAACCACTTTCTTGGTATTTTCAATGGAGACGTTATGGTTTTAAATGTCCCTTTCCCCCACTTTCAAGTTATCCCAAAAAAAAAAAAAAAAGTTGATATATTAGAAAGCTGTATAGGATGTCGTAGTTGTTAGTTTGATGCATTTAGGGATTCTTTTCTTAATGATCATATAAAGTTTAATTTTATTGTTAGAGATAAATAACCAAATGGATCTATAAAAAAAGAAAAAGAAAAAAGAAGAAGAAGCTAAATCCTACCAACTTAAACCAATAATCTGTGGGTTGGTTTGGTTCAATTAGTCTAGTGATAATGAGTTGGTTTGGGTTGATGCTTTCACAACCCTATGAGGTTATTTTGGTTTGAAATTCCTCTGAACTGAACCAATCCAACTCGTGCATACCCCAAGGTCATTTTGGGAGAAGTTAAGTTAGACTATTGAGGTTTATATATACTTTCCAGAAAGTCATGTGAGATATTTGAGTAACATATTGATCAATAATTCAAGGGGAAAGTTATGAGATAGATACAAGAAGTTTTGAATCTTGTGATGTTGGATTAATTATTTTCAAGGAAGTCTGCAAAGATTTTCTCCCCTTAAATCATTTTCATAGATACTTTTTTCTGGTTGATTGATTGTGTTAGATTGGGCCCTTACGATTAAGTGTGTAATTGAATTAATCATTGGATTATGGGTTGCTATGAGAAATCGGGTTGGATTGTTTGTTCTTTGCCTCTGACATTTAAGCATCTTGTTCAGCCTGAATGGGATGACTTGGGACTTTTTGTTCATACTATGTTGGTGGAAGAATTTTTTAAGAATGACTTCTGAACTTCTTGTATTTTCATTTTAAACTTTTGGAAAGCTTGAGGAATTGAAAATATTAGAAATATATTTTCAAGACTTCAAGGTGTTGCCTTAGGCCAATGGCATTTGGGCCAATGGCATTTGGGCCAATGGCATCTCTTATAAGAATGTGAGTAGTGGGTGATATCATTTGTTTGTGTCCCATATGAGTATGAGTTGCTCACTTGATCCGAACAATTATAGGTGGCATCTTAAAGACTTTCTTCTTCTTTTGTTGTTCTCCTTTAAAGTTAGTGTCTTTTTTTTGTCGACTTTGATGTTACTGATCTCCAAATAATCTAATCTAGCAATATTTTTTGATTAATTTAGTAGTAATATACTGACAATAAGTTGGTATTGATATGTTTTCATTCAAAATAACCAACAATATATTTAGTTTATAGGTAGTGGAAAAAAAAAATTATGGGAATTTTATATTGAGCCTTTTTAAATGCTTTTTATCGAGGAATTTTTTTGAAGAGTATGTAACATGGCGTTTCTCGTACTTTGAACTCAATGCATTAAGTTTCTTTTGTGAATTCTTGTGCATATTTATCATTGGGGGTTGGTTTGTATACATGCTTTGTTCTTTAAAACCTTTTGATTATATATTTTCTTTATGCACATCAGTAGCCTTGCAAATAATGATAGGAATATAGGATATGCGTCCAAGTTTCATAAATTTTTTAGGCTATAAAAGTAAGAGCAGCTATAAATGTCTTTTGTTGTATTTTTCATTATTTTGTTGAAATACCTTCTTGTTGTAGCATGGTTCTTATGTTTCAAAGGGCGAATGTTGATTAATTTTCAATTTTTTTTGTTGTTGTTGTTGTTGTTTCTTTTTCCTGCTAATATCTCATATTTTTACAGCATGTTGGATGCAACTTTTAATTTTATAAAGCATTTGCTAGAGTGTTCAGGTGGAGGAATGAGAGGCAATCAATCGTTTGCTAGTAGCATGGCATGTATTTTCAATCTTCTTTTTCTTTGTGTCGTTCGTAGTTCCCTGTCACCTAATTTGACTTTTAATCATTTAGTGCAGTTATAGCTTACAACTATAAGGTGAGGTATATTGGTTGGTATTAGAATCCTAGTTGGTTAAGTTCAATTTTCATGCTTTTGCAACTCTTATAACTTCCCTTTCTTCAAAATGGTTCAAAACTGATTTCAATGCTGCTTGATATAAATGGAGGACGATTGTGCCCTGTACCTGCTAAAGTCATTTGGATAGAACTTAGAAGTAGGTCTTTGTGTAGAGGCTCAAGTTTTTGATGTGAAAATTTCCCTGTTTACAACTTTGACATCCCAGTATAGTGTGAGTAGGCTGTCACTAATGTTCTAATGAAGGTTTTTCATAATGTAAGGAAACTTCTTATAAATAAACATGTTTAACTGCTATTTTTCCTTTTTATTTTATTTTTACAAATTTTTGCCTTGTTGGATGACCAATTTTGGTTAATTTATCTATTCATATTGTTCTAGCACAATAGAAAACCAATTGATTCAATTAAGATTTTTAGCATATACTTTACTTTTTTTGGTCAGACAAAACGTTGATTGTTGAACTCTAATTCATATATTTAAGTCTCCAAACTCTCTTTGCAATGGGAGTTTGTAATCACCATTTGTTTAATTATGATTCTCAACTATTGCCAGGGCATTATAGTCCAATGATTGTGTGGGAGGTTTATGGGTTGGTGTATTGCTCAATCTTGCTTGTTTCAACAACACATTGGTTTCTCATATTTTGGATCTCTGGAAATTGTGATTTCAACTTTCTTTTGAAATGGAAATCACTGCAGCTAGTTTTTTTGAAACTTAACATAGGACTATGGTGTTTACTTTGGTGAATGAGGGTCTATTCATAGAGGCTGAAGTTGCTAGTGTTAAAGTCACTCCCACTTGAATTAGTTTTCATGAATGTGCCTAGTCTAGAATTATCATGGATGATTTTAGTCGTTATTGTTGGATTTTCCCTCTCACCTTCGTTTCTCAAGTTCATGAAGTGTTCCTTAGTTTTAAAAAAACTTGTTTGATTGTAACATTAAATCATTACAAGGTATGATGATACGAATTTTCTCTCCACATGCCAAGCTACCGTACTGTATTGAAAACAAAGTTATTTTGAATACTGTATTGGAGACTCACTTGGATTTAGTTTGAGAAACAAAATATTTTGGTATTGGTTAACATTGGCGTAATGTTTTGAAGTTATCTATACATATATCTACACACACATAAACATAATTACATATTAGTAAGTTAGTAACTCTCAAATTAATTACATTTATCACCTCATTATAGAAATAATAGACACCTTGAATCAATTTCAAAGAATCGTTTTCCTATTGTGTACGGAAAAACAATTGGTAAAAAAAAAATCAGCATGCTTCAAGGGGCTAAATGTACTAGATTATTGAATAATATGACTGGAAGTGTGCATGTTTAATTTTAATGCATACAGTACTTAAAACTGAATAATATTACTTTCTAGCAAAGATACAATTTTGGTTACATTGCCACCCAGTGACACAATACAAGTTGTAGCCGCCCCATTGTCAAATTTTCAAGTTAGTGATACAGTGAGTGGGAGAGAGTAAAATCTCTACAAGTCTCTTTCTCTTCTTGAGGGTTAAATGAATCAACTAGATCTTTCTATCTAGCATTGCTATCTCTATTAATGTTTGAGGATACCACTTTCTCTTCTTGAGATTCTACTGGTTCTTTTTGGTTTGCATTTTCATTGTCACTTCTATTACTTTGAACAACACAAATGACAACATTCTCACTTTCATTTTTGGCTTCATTAGCATTGGTATCTAATTTATGGGTGTGTGTTTCTATTCAAGGATGGAAGAGTTAGAAGAATTATTTGGTTCTTTTTGGCATGCGTCTGTGTTTTCATTTGTGTTGCTCTGTTCAGTATTGTAGCTCATGCTAGCATTCTTATCTATGATTGTGGATGCATTTTTTTCTTGGTGGAATGAAGAATTTGAAAAATCAACTTGTTCCTTCCTTGTGATTATTGTCAACATTGTCATTTGTGCTCGAGTATAAAACATTTTTGCATCTATATTGATAGTATGCAAAAATTTGTTTTCTATTCTAGCAGATACCTTGGACTTAACAGTCTACCTATTTACATTGGAATCGGCTTTAGTATTAGTATCTATGGTGCATTCTTAATTTATCATTGAGGTGTTAGTAATTCAATAATTACAATGAGGAAGAGAAATTCACACTATGAACATTTTTGTTAAAAACACCAAAAAGTATAAATTAAACTACAAGACTCTTTACTTGTCCAATATTCATATATATATATATATATATATATGCGCGTGTGTGCATGTGTGTGTACATAAAAGTAGTTCTTACACTACACTATATAGAAGGTATATTACTCAACTATGGCGAAGATTTCCCGTATTTGTTGCATTTGATGATATATCATATACATGAATTTCACGCTGTAAAAGTATTTGCATTAGTTCATATAAAAAATCATGTTCATTTTAACATAAGAACATACTTTTTCTATTTTATATACTCACTTTTCAAAACATCTTATATCAGATTATCTATTTTACATTATATTTTTAAAAAATATCATTTTTCTTTATTTTTAAAATTGTTTCTCTTTCTTACACATAACAATCACCATTCACTCTCTTTCTACGTTTTTAAAATTCAAAAAGAAAAAGAAAAGAAAAATACAAAATGAATAGTATCAATGTAAATTTACACAACTATGCACTAACTACCATGAGTTATATTTAGACAAAATTGTATAAATTTTACGCATTTTTTATTAATCACCCACTATGTGAGTAATCTGATTCTTCAGAAGTGATGCACAACATCAGTCACATAGAATACAGAACTAGCATAGGAGAAAAAAGAAAGAATATTCTATTTGTAAGCCCATTTTTGGTGTTAAAAAAAAAAAAACCATAACCCGTTGGAACCACCCGACCTAGCGTCATTTGAATTGAAATTAATGCAATCCAAGTTGCTAGCAATCAATAGCAGGTCTCCGGTATCAGAAACTGAAGGGTGTGGATTGAATGGCGGTTTTGGGTTTTAAAACCTGACAAAAAACTCATCGAAAAACTATCTTCCCCTAACCCTCATCCTTTCTCTCTCTCTCTCTTTCTCTCTCTCTCTTTCTCAGCCTCAGATCCGTCGAGATGTAGACTAGATCCTTTGAGATCTTGTCAAAATTCATCTAAATCTCATCAATATTAGGCAATAAGCTCACCGTTGTTGCTTCATCGATTTCACCTGAAACTGACCGTCATCCATTCGAGTCGAAACCAACTCGACCAGTGGTTAGTAGCGGTCAACAACAGGTTTATT
The DNA here is from genome assembly GCA_030820535.1 of Quercus parvula. Classification (NCBI taxonomy): domain Eukaryota; kingdom Viridiplantae; phylum Streptophyta; class Magnoliopsida; order Fagales; family Fagaceae; genus Quercus; species Quercus parvula. The sequence goes on from JAUAME010000002.1 coordinate 16,447,784, forward strand.
TTTGCTTTACCTAATAAAGTTGGGTTGATCCCAAACTGGATTCGACCCGATCCACGCATAATCCTAATTGCAATCATCAATTATGGGCTTAGTGCTTGCAAAACCCAAATATAAATCTAGTCTACTTTGTCGGCTCATCATCAAGAATGGTCTCCGACACAAAGCAAATGGGCTTTTAAAATGTGCTGACGTAGAGCACTATTTCCTAAACTAAAATGGCCTTTGGGCCTTAGTGCTTGTAAAACCCATAAAAGAGAAAAAAGAAAAACACTTCACTGTGTCTGATCGCAAACACTCACACAGTCACACTGTACCTGTTTGGAAGGAAAGAAATTTGAAATCTTGAAATAGCATCCCTAACCTCAGAGCTCACCGCCACCATTGTCACCTCCATGATGTCGCATCTTCCGGTAGAGATAATCACCGAGATACTCTCCCGATTACCAGTCAAGTTCCTCTTACCCTTCCTCTGCGTTTCCAAGTCATGGTACGCCCTAATCAAGCATCCAGATTTCATCAAGTTGCATCTCCACCGCTCCATCGAGACTAACAGAGATCGCACCCTCATCCTCGAGAAAGTCACTAATGGTGTGCCTCGTTATTTCTTCTTTGTCCATTTCCCCACCGAGAATCACTTCGACAACGCCTTCAAACTTTATTAGCCACTGTACCATCGAGGTAAGCTAGTTAACATTTTAGACTATTGCCATGGCTTGGTTTGCATTCATCACTGGCCCCATGAAATTGCGATTTGGAATCCATTGATCCGAAAGTACAGGATATTGCCACCGGAACCAATGTCGGAACCTTCTGGTTTCAACTTTTCTAGATGTAACGAAATAGCATTTAGGTACGACCTGTGTAATGACGACTATAAGGTGTTGAGGGTTATAGCTTTTTATAACAGAGGTCAGCCTCTAAAGGAGTTTGAAGTGAAGGTATATAGTCTTAGGCCACATTCTTGGAGAAAGATTGAAGATCAATGACCAAAAAAGGAATGCACAATATCTTCTAATTCGGTGTCGTTGAATGGAGCGTTGCATTGGTTAATAGTTGAGGATACTCCATGTGATATGGATTTTCCGCTGGGTGCAGAGTGCCTTCTTGCTTTTGATCTTGCCACCGAGAAATATCGATTCTTTAAAACATCGGTTCAACAAGAAGTTGAGTTGGGGACACGTTTGGAAGTGTTGAAAGGACAACTCTGTTTTATTGTAAGTCTTGATCTGAAGGCTGAAATAGAGCATGACTATAATGAAGTTTGGTTGATGAAAGAATATGGGGAAGCGAATTCTTGGACTCGGATTTATAAAATTGAGCGAGGTTTGGTGCCTTGGACTTTCAAATATTGCAAACCTTTAATGTTTTCAGAGAATGAGAAGAAAGTTTTACTGGAGATGCGCTAGTATAACCAAACAAAACTTGTTTGGTATGAAATAGAGAAGAAAAGGTGCGAGAGGGTTAAGATTTAGAATTTGCCCAATTGGTTTAGGACAGCCACTTGTGTTGGGAGTCTTCTTCTGCTTGATGGTGATAATGTGATTGATCCGGCAGAGCAGAAGAACAAGAGAAAGAGGTAAAATGATAAGAGTTCATTGAATTTGTTTTTGTTAACTTGATTGTTGGTGTTAGTATTGACGTCATCATTTTAGGTTGCATTACTATCTTGATGACCATTTGTGGGTATTGTTGAAGTGTAAGTTAAGTTGTGTTGTGAATAATGCAGATGCATTATGTAATCTTTCAGAGAATTTTGTTTTACACATTCTGTGTACATGAGGTATTCATTTTAATCAGTTATTTTTATCAGAACTCATTTTCTAACACATGCTGGTCTTTGTTTTTGCCAGGAATGAAAGCCCATCAGAGGTTCCTAATCCTAACCTGTTAGGGAAAGCAGTAGATGAAAATGAAAAGCAAGAAGGATAAAAGGTGATTGTAAAATCTACTTGAATCTTTCAAAAGTAATAAATACTATTCAATTTGTCAATTCGTTGTGTTAATCAGACAAACTTGATCATTTTTAGCCATTTATAACAGAAGTTGGATTGTTTGTGTCTTCTAGAATATTTAGCTGTTTTCTCATTTTGTCAACGTGTTATGAAACTTGTACACTTATTACTATGTTGCATATCTCATATGGAATTTTTTTTTGTAGAGGAATATTGTTTATTGGTTGTGTCTCAAGTCCTGAGTAGCTCTTATTATGCCTAGATGCTTAGTGGAAATACTGTGGTGTATATTAATTGTTGTGGTAGTTATTAAGGATCTTTAGGGGCTCATGGCTGCATTGATACTAGGAGTTTTCAAATTTCAGAGCTAATATTTAGCTTGATAAATTGAGTAAATACTAATTGTATTTAGGAAACAACTTTTTGGCCATCTTTTTATAAATGAGTCTGTGACTTATGCCTTGATATTTCTGAATGGTTTGCTTTCTTCAAATCCTTGTGTATTTGTTTCCTATATTAGGGGATGTGAATGAATTTTACTAGATTCAAGGTTCTCTTAACTTAATGAATGTCTATGTATGGTAGTTTTCAAATTATAAAATGTCTAGCCATATCAGAAGGGTTTTCTCAAGTGTACACCTGATAATATGTATAATGCTGCACAGTGAAATGTAGAAGCTAATCAATACGAGTAAATATGATTATATCTATAATGCTGCACAATGAAGGGTGGAAGCTAATCTATATGAGTATATATGGCCTAACGTATTTCTAGTTGAGGTCTCAATGTTTAAGGGGAATTATGGCTTATCGATATTGACTAATTGTTCAATGTTATCATTTTCTAGTACTTACAAAAATGATCATATTTTGAAATTTTTAATTGGAATTAGAATAAATCAAAGTTGCATTACTGTCATGGCTAATCTTACAGAACTATGCAATTTTAGTGTAGACTAATTAACAGCTTTTCATCATCAAAAAAACGTCTGGTTAATTCTTTATGCATTAAGTAGGAAGTTATTTGTTCATATAATTGAGGGGTGGTTCTAGGGATAAGAATGACCTTCATGTAGATGTTCCTCAACTTAGAAAAAGTATTTCATCGAATCTGTGTTGTGATAATGTGGTGGTTTATATATATTTATTATTTCAGTTGTTGACATTTCTAGTGGAGATGTGGCCTTATGAGCTGCTTAAGAAGTACTAGAAGATAAGGAAAAACTTTTAAATACAACATTCTTGCATATAGATTAGCCGTCTTTTTTAGATCATGTCATTGATCAAGAGGGGCTATATTTTAGGTCGTTGTGGGAGAAGTTGCTAGCTCAATGAGGTATAGAGTTTCTTTCCAGAAATTTGTGACATATTTGAGTAACATATAGATTAGTAATTCAAAGGAAGAGTTATGAGATAGATACAAGAAATTTCTTTCCTGGCTATTTGTAACTTTTTTTTCCTTGTGAGGTTGGATTAATTATTTTACAAGGAAGTCTGCAAAAAATTCCCCCCCCCCCCCCCCCTAAATCACATTCATAGATACTTCGTTTGTGTCTGGTTGATTGTCTTAGATTGGCCCCTTAAGGTTAAGTATGTAATGGAATCGATCATTGCATTATGGGTTTCTATGAGATGGTAGATCATGTTGGATTCCTTGTGTTTTGCTGACATTTAAGGTTCTAGTTGTGCCTGAATGGGATGACTTGGGAGCTTCAGTTCATTCTATATTAGTGGAAGATTTTTTGAAGAATGACTCATGAACTTTTTATTTTTCATTTTAAATGTTTGGGAAGCTTGAGCACTTTTTAAGAATTGCAATTATCTGTTCAAGGTGGTGCCTTAGGCCAACGCCAATCACCTTTGGGCAAGTGGCATCTCTTATAAGGACGGAAGTGGTGGATGATTTCATTGATTTTTCTGGTCTCTAAATAATCAAATTTGGTAGTATTTATAAATTTTAAGAGTAATATAATGATGATAATATATAGTGACATGTGGTCATGCAAAATAACTAGAAATATATTTAGTAAATTGGTAGTGAAAACAAAAAAGTTATGGAAAATTTTTGTCAATCCTTAATATATCTTATTGAGGGAATTTATTGAAGAGAATGTAACATGGTGTTTTTGGAACTTTAAACTCAATGCATCAAGTTTCTTTAGTGAATTCTTGTATATATTTATCATTGGGTTTATTGGCTTGTATATATGCTTTGTTCTTTTATGACCTTTGATTATATATTTTCTTTATGCACATGAGTACCCTTGCAAATAATGATAGGAATATAGGATGTGTCCAAGTTTCATAAAATTTTCAAGCTAAGAAAGTAAGAGGAGCTATTAATGTCTTTGGTTCTATCTTTCCTTTTATTTGTTGAAATGCCTTCTTGTTGCAGCATGGTTCTTATGTTTCAATGGGTGGATGTTGATTATTTTCAATTTTTTTTGTTGGTGTTTCTTTTTCCTGCTAATATCCCCTCATATCTTTACAGTATGCTGGATTCGACATTTGCTTTTATAAAGAACTTGCTAGAGTGTTCTGGTGGAGGAATGAGAAAGGCTATCAATTGTTTGCCAATAGCATGGCATGTATCTTCAAGTCTCTTCAGTCTTAGTTTCTTTGTGGGGTTTGTAGTTCCCTGTCACCGAATTTGACTTTTAATCATGTAGTGTAGTTATATCTTACTAGCTTTTGCAACTCTTATAACTTCCCCTTCTTTAGAATGGTTCAAAACTGATTTCAATGCCGCTTGATATAAATGGAGGATGATTGTGCCTTGTACTGCTAGAAGTCATTTGGATAGAACATAGAAGTAGGTCTTTGGGCAAAGGCTCAAGTTTTTGATGTGAAAACTGCCTTGTTTACAACTTTGACATCCCAGTACAGTGTGAGTAGGCTATCACTAATGTTGTAATGAAGATTTTTCATATTGTAAGGAAACTTCTTATAAATAAACATGTTTAACTGCTATTTTTCCTTTTCATTTTATTTGAAATTTTTTTTGCCTTGTTGGATGACCAGTTTTGGTTAATTTATTTATTCATCTTGTTCTAGCACAACAGAAAACCAATTGATGCAATTAACATTTTTAACATATATTATACTTTTTTTGGTTAGACAAAATGTTGATTGTTGAACTCTAATTTGTATATTTGAATCTCCACACTTGCTTTCCAATGGGAGTTTGTAATCACCATATGTTCAATTATGATTCTCAACCATTGCAGGGCATTGTAGTCTAGTGATTGTGCTCTGGGGGGGGGGGGGGGTGTTTATGGGTGTATTGTTCAATCTTTCTTGTTTCAACAACACATTGGTTTCACATGTTCTTGATGTTTGGAAATTGTGATTTCAACTACCTTTTGAAATGGAGATGGTTGCAGCTAGTTTTTCTGAAACTCAACATGGGACTATCAAGCCACCATACTATATTGAAAGCAAAGTTATGAATACTGTATTGGAGGCCATTTGGATTTGGCTTGGGAAACAAAATATTTTAGTATTGGTCAACATTGGTGTAACCTTTTGAAGTTATATATATATATATATATGCACACACACAAACATAATTACATATAAGTACATATAAGTATAGTACCTCTCAAATTAATTACATTTATCACCTCATTATAGAAAGAATAGAATCAATTTAAAAGAAATCGTTTTCCTACAGTTTTAAAAAAATTAAAATCAATAAGATGACCAAAGGAAGCCAGAGAACCATCCTTAGAGGCTTTTATGAATATTTGTTTTTTACATACCCGTAGACTAGGTAATTTTGTAGCTTACAACCTAGCTAAATATGCTAAACTTGTTAGAGGTTTATCGGTATAGATGAAGGATGTTCCTCCACACCTTCATGATGTTCTTCTAGCCGATAATGGCTAAGTTTTTCTCAATAAAGTTTCTAGTATTTCTTCTCAAAATAAAAAAATAAAAAATTGTGTACTAGCAAAACCAATTGGTACGAAACAATTTAGTATGTTTCAAGGGGCTAAATGTATTGGATTATTGAAGGATATGATATATATAACTTACTTAGAAGTGTGAATGTTTAATTTCTATGCAAACAACTCTTAAAACTGAATAATATTACTTTCTAGCAAAGATACAATTCCACCCAAACAAACTACAAGTTGTAGCCGCCCCATTGTCAATTAATGCTCTATACGCATTCATCATCGTGAAAGACAACCATATAATCAAAGATCAGAGCAAAAGTGATAGTAGCGAGAGAAAGCTGTGGCTGGCTTATCGAACAAAAGATTTGGCAAAGTTTGCATTAGGGGGGGGGGCTGTGAGGTCTTGACAGAGAACATCCTAAACCTATTTGTTGCGAAATTGAAACTGGGGTTAAGTGGTTTGAATCTGAATGTGTAGAGAGGATTAATTGTGGTTGGGAGGGCATTTGAGCAAGTGGATTTTTGGTTTCGAATGGTATACTTGGGAGATCAAGGTGGTTTTGGTTTTGGATGAAGGAAAAAGAGAAGAAGATGAGAAGGAATTTCGAATAGCAAAGGAAGGGACATTTTGGCTCAAAAAATCTTGTATGAGACAGGCGCATGCGCCTAATGCCTTACTAACATGTGAGTCCCATACATATTAATTAATTGATCGAAAGTTACAAAATTTTACATGTATATTACCTTAACATCTTGAGTAACAAGATCTAAATTTTGACTATGTCTTAATTCATTACTTAGTTCTTAATCTGGGTTTTTTTTTTTTTTTTTTGGGGGGGGGGGGTGGGGGGGGGGAGTTTTTGTTTAAATTATTGATTTTTGGAGTAAATGTTAAACATAAGTTTGGCCTTGAACTTGAGTCTTAGAAAGTTTTTGCTTTAACTTGGGTTCTAGGCCTAGTTCTGGGTTGATTGGGGTTTTGCTTTTAGTGTTCTTGAGTCAAAGTATAAAAACTCTTACAATTTTTATAATATCACTTTTAGATCTGGATTTTTTGTTTTGTTTTTTTTTTTTTTCTTTATGTTTTTAATAGTGGAAGGGGAGAGGTGGGCTACAGTTGTCTAACGAAGGGCACCTCATGTAGGTTAAGTAATAACTTTTAAACCTTGGGTAGGCTTAATTAAAATCGGCCAAACCATAGGTTGGTTTATTGCAATTACGTTATATATATATATATATATATATTAGCACCACATAATATTTTATAAAAACCAAATATTAGCAAATTGTAATATAGATGTAGTTAGGGCTGTCTAGACTAACTGTAACCTAATAAAACCGCCTGACCTAGTGTCACCTAAATTGAAACTGACTCGATCCAAGTAGTTAGCAGTTGATAGTAGGTTGCCAACATCAGACACCGAGGAGTGCTGATTGAGTGGCAGTTTTGGGTTTTGAAACCCGATGGAAATCGAACCAATCAAAGCCAATCTCCTTGGAAGCTGCCATACCCCTAACCCTCGTCCTCCCTCTCTCTCTATCAACCTCATATCCATTTGAGATTCGTCAAAATCTTGTTGATATCTAGAAACAAGTCCACCGCTGTTGCTTCGTCTGTTGTGCTTGAAACCAACTGTCATCCACCCAGTTGAAATCAACTCAACCCGAGATAAGGAAAGAGAGATTTGATTTTCAAGTGCTTATCCATGGAGAGTTAGGTAGAGAGATATAATTTTCAGATTTGAGCTATGGAAGTTAGTTGGAGAGATTTGAGAATTTTTAGATTTAAGAGAGAGAGAGAGAGAGAGAGAGAGAGATTGTTTAGGAATGTGTGTGTGTGTGAGAGAGAGAGAGAGAGAGAGAGAGAGAGAGAGAGAGATTGTTTAGGAATGTGTGTGTGTGTGTGAGAGAGAGAGAGAGAGAGAGAGAGAGAGAGAGAGTTTTGACATGTGTGGGTAGGGAAAGAATAAAAGTAGAATAAAAAATTAGTATTTAAAGGAAATAGAATGTATAATAGATGATCTAATGTAGGTGTTTTTGCAAAGTAAACATGTAAATTTTTTTTTGAAAAAATAGATTTATACTAACATAGATGGAAAATCTTAAATAGACCGGTGTGAATGTTAGACATAGCAAACGGGCAAGTCGGGTTGAATTCGAGTCGGGTCATTCGGGTTACGAGTAAAAAACAGGTCATTTTAAGCAAGTTAAAAAATGGGTTAGTGCAATCAGGTTGCGGGTCAGGTCGGGTTAGGTTGGGTTGACCTATATTTTTCACATGAATTTTTTTTTTTTAAAGAAAACATGTATTTGCCATTTGGAAAGTCACGCAGTAAATTACTTGATGTAAAATGCATTATTTTGAATTCACCATTCATATTAAGAATGAACTCAGCTAAACAAATTAATACTTGTTCAATAAATATAAAATTATACAAATCCCAACATTACTAACCAAAACAAAATAGTACAAAAGATAAGTAAAACAAATACATAAGTTTCATTTCTACACAATATTAACATCCCAAAACATAAAACAAAATTACAAATATCTTATTGGATAACTAATTTGACAAAAAATAAAAACATATAAGAAATTTACAATCTTAAAAACTAATTTTATTTTCTATTATCATTTGTGGTTGGCACTCTATTTCAATTTGAGAATATACATTAAAGTGCTTATTTATTTTATACATGATCTCTTTTATGAATATCATGTCATTTTTAAGCAAAACACATTCCAAGAAATATCATAATTTATTTTGAAAAGTTGTTTATTTTGGACATGAATTGTTAAAAAATAGGCCTAAGCATTCATAATTTATACTAATTTCATTGATACTTTGGCTTCACTCTTTTCACATGTATAAATGTTTCTCATACATGTCTATAATTTTAAATATATGTTTTTAACTTTATTGTAACCAGATTATTTTAACATGTATTTTGTTATTTAATATTTAAAAATCTTTACTCATTACAGAATGCCTCAACCATTTATCTTTCAATTTATTTGCATGTAGTTATGTAAAGGATTCAATTGTTTCCTTAAAGCTCACAACAAATAATTAAACCAATGTTGTCTTAATTTTTTTTTTTTTACCAAAAAAAAGTTTTAAAAAATGGTTTGAGTCGCGGGTCGGGTTGGGTAGACTTGCAGAAAAACGGGTTTGATGATGGGTCAGCCCGTTTTTATTTTGGGTAAAAAAAAAAAAAAAAAGTCGGGTTTGGGTCGGGTATTTTTCGGGTTGGCTCAAGTCAACAAATTCTGACCAATTTTACCATGTCAAGTCTTAGTGCATGTGCATGTAAAAGAAAAACCCATTTCAGTATTTTACTGTGTCTAATCACACACTCATATGGTACCTTTAGTGTCTATTTGAGAATAACTTATCTAACTTTTTGCTAAAAGTATGCTAAAGTATAATTGTACCTTGAAAATTTTTGAAAAAGTGAAAAAAACAAAAAAGTGAGGTTTTAAATAGTTATACATAAAAGCTAAAAGCTAAGAGCATTCATATCAAAACTTTCAAAAAATTTAGCTTTTAGCAATTCAAAAAGTTATTTTATTTATTTTAACAACTCATTTTATAATACATCTAATATAAAATGTTCTATATTTTTTACCACTTCATTTAAATATATATATTTTAATTTTTTCTTTATTCTTTAATATATGTTTCTTTCTCTCTCTTCCTATATCTCTCTCTCTCTCTCTCTCTCTCTCTCTCTCTCTCTCTAACAAACTCACAATTAGACATGACAAAACGGGTCAAAATTTTCTGACCCGACCTGGAAAATACTTGACCTGAACCCGATTTTTTTGACTTAAAGCAAAAACGGGTTGACCCCTGACCCGACCCGATTTTTTTTTTTTGCGGGTCAACCCGACCCGATCTGGATAACCCGTGATCCAACCCGTTAAAAAAATTTGCAATTATTTTTATTTATTTTTATTTTTTATTTTTTTTATAAAACTATGTCTTGATACTAAGTGCATAAAAGCACAAGGCACCAGAACGGCAGAACCAAACCAATAGGTAATAGTCAATAGTCAATAAATTATTAAATTACAAGAAGACAAAACAATAGCTTTTTACATGCAATTTGCCTATTTGATTTTGAGGGCTTCACGAATCACAACCAATAAAGCTAGCCTTCAACTCTGCCTCCATAGGATCATAGAGACATGACATGAAAATGAGACAAGACTTAGACAACACAACCATTAAAAAAAAGGAAAAAAAAATCTAATTCAATTGACTAGCTTAGTTGGAGTCCAAAGCCAAAATTGTGATTCACAAACATGAAAGAGTGAAACAAAACCGTCAAAACGTGACAACACAACCACATCCACGGACCACAAGGGTCAAGGGCCAAAGTGGTAAAGCTACAATTTTTAGCACTGAGAAAAAAATTCTTACTTTGTATCGATCTCATCTTTTACCTGAAAATATAGAAGCTACGTTATGTACTAAAAGTTGGCTATATGGATTTGAAAGTAATTTAATTTTTTTATAGTCATAATTATACAATTTTAATTCTTTATTGATTTGCTTTCATGGTACATTAAGTTATATTAAAATATTGTATTATAGATAAAGATGCTGACGAAATTGGCCAACTTGAGTTACAATTTGCAAGTATGAATATTTGCAATGCTGAATCCACTATTAACGTTGAGTAAATTGAAATTGAGGTGTAATTCTTATAAAATACTTACTTATTCTTCTTTACTTAATATGTTATGTTTATTTTTAAATCTTTTTTTGTTTGGTTTATCTTTTTAAGTAATCTAACTTTACTATTATTTTAAATGCAACAGGAACATGTGCATTTAAGAAGATCGATAACTTGCTACTTTGCTGGCTTACATGTTTTATTTGTTTTAAGATCTATCTCTTTTTGAAGATGTAAACTTGTAATTATATGCATTTTGACGGTGAACTATTAACATTGAAGACTTTTTCCATCATGAAATTATGACTATAAATAATTTGTCATGCTCAAAACTATTAAAATTGGAAGGATAATAACAAGCGGTATTAAGTGCAATTCATTTGCTTAATTTATTTTATTCATTCTCTCTAAATAGGTTGTCATTGATTTGTTTTTGTAATTGAATAAAAAAAAAAAACTTTTTTGAAAAATACGGGTAAACCTGACCCGACCTGCAACCCAATTGACCCGCTTAAAAATGATCTGTTTTGACCCGTGACCTGTTTGACCCGCCAACCCAATTGACTCGACCCGACCCGCTCGTTTTGTCATGTCTACTCACAATCTACCTTCTTAACCCAGCAAACCCATACCCACCCTAGGAGCAGCAGATCATGACCAAGAGTGATGGTGAGATCCAAAATGCACCAATACTGAAGCACAAAGTAGCTACTGCCTACTACAACTACAGCTCCATTGAGTTCCATTAACCATCAATGTCTTCAACTTCCATACTTCACAACCACACACTACTAATCCACACCTACCCAACCAGCTCACTTTCACAGCCACCATTTAAGTACTGAAAACCCATCATCCTCACTATCACCAAAAACTCAACCTATCACCTAAATAAAAAACTTCTCTTGAATACCCAAGATTTGATTTGGTGGGATTTGGCGATTAAGAGTCATATTCAATTGTGAAAGGGGAAAATTGGGTTCAAAGCATCAGTGAGAAGAAGGAGAGAGAACTAGTGAGAAGAGAGAGAAAAAAAAAAGGAAAAGAGAGAGAGAGAGAGAGAGAGAGAGAGAGAGAGAGAGAGAGAAACGGGACTAAACCAAGCTACTAAATTTAAGAATTTGACATTATTAGCCAAGCTAAATTGGAGGCTGAATCAGGAAAAAGAAAGTATATGGGCTAAAGTAATTTTAAGGAAGTATTGCTCAGTTGATAGAATGAGAGCTAGAGATCCAGATAAGCTGCCATGTTCTCCAAATTGGAGAGCTATCAAGGCTGGTTTTCAGACCTTTGTTAATGGTATTTGTTGGGGGGTTGGGAATGGAGAAAGAATTATTATTTAGTCTGATAGTTGGATAAGGGGAAGCTCATTGAGAGAGTTGATTGAAGGCCCTTTAACTCAAAGAGAGGTTGATATGAAGTTGTCAGATTTGCTTCTTGATACGGTGCTGGGGTGGAAGTGGGAAGCTTTATCCTTTGAGCTACCGGCAAGTATTAAGGGTAGGATTAAAGCTATCCCAAGGCAGCTGGTTGGAAGAGGGGAAGATGTTATTATGTGGAAGTTTTTTAAGGATGGAGAGTTCACTACAAAGTCTACCTATGCATGGTTGAATGGATCCCAGTAGATTGATGTTACTTTCCAAGGGCAGTGGATATGGAAGATAGACACATTGCCAAAAATTATTAATTTTCTGTGGTTGTGTATGCATAACAGCTTGCCTGTAAGATCTGTGTTGGCTATGAGGGGTATATTACGAGATAGTTGTTGCCCTTTGTGCAATAATTTCCCGGAGACCATAAGCCATTTGTTGAAAGAGTGTGTGGTGGCAAAAGAATTCTGGTATAAACTTAAGGTTCCCCCTTTTGGTGGGCCTTTTTGTGGTTAAAGTGGGCTGGGCTGCCTCCTGCGGTATTGGGCCCGAGTATTCTAAGTAAGGGAGTTGAGACCGGTCCAACTGCAACTCAATTTGGTCCGGCTTGTGCGCAAATTATACCTCGTCTACCAGGAGCACGCTTATGGCGGGCAGAACGTGGTGCTTGTCCTCTGTTTCTGCCGCAGAAGAAACTTTTCTCCAGTTTCTACTGCAAAAGGAACTTTTCTCCAGTTTCTGTCGCAAAATGAACTTTTCTCCAGTTTCTGCCGTAGGACTGACTTTTCTACTATGCAGCAAAACTTTCTGCTATGCAATAAAGCTTCCTGCTGTGCAGTAAAGCTTTCTGCTATGCATTGAAGTTGTTTGCTGTGCAGTAAAGCTTTTTGCCGTAAAGCCTTTTGCTGTGCAATAAAGTTGTCTGCTGTGCATTAAAGTTGCCTGCTATACTTTAAAGCTATCTAATGTGCTTTAAAGCCTTCTACCGTGCAATAAAGCATTTTGGAATGTGAATGACTACTCTTAATTTTTACTGCAAAAATACTTTTCTACTTCCTACACATAAATAAATCTAAAACCCAAAGAAAATACCCATCAAACAAATGTTAGTTTAAATGGATTAGCATATTCTCAAATATATACATACATATATGAGTATATATACTTATACATATTCACATATACATATATAAAATATATTTTGCAGAACATGAGAAACAAGATATATGTATATATATACTTATGGGTGGATAATGATTAGTTTATGTCAAAAGTAAAACACGTAATAACACAGTAAACATAATGAAAAGGTGCTACAATAGAATAACTAGTACAAAACGTAAAGATACCACAGCAGGACAACTGATGCAGCAAACGTGATAAAAAACATGCTACGGCAGGATGACTAAATACAATAGATATAATTTATAATTAGAGAAATCAAATATATTTGTAATCAAAATCAAGTATTAAATCTTCCCATAGGATAAGTAAACTAAGAAAGAACCCAAACCCCAACTTGAACAACCTTGTCATAGGCTTTTGCCATCAAAGTTATGCATTTTGGAGAATAAGCCTAAATGGCTACTAGCTATTACTTTTGAGGACATCAAAGAGTGGGTTTGCTAAGAGGGAGGGAAAAGATGGTCTATTGATGCATGCCCCTATTCCTGCCGCGTTTTCTCTCTTCTTTTTACCACTTTCTTTCTTTCTCTCCATTCTATTTTTACTCTTAATTTCTAACTACTATCTTGCCATGGGTTGTTTTTCTCACTTGGATCTTTTCCCTTTTGAATCCCCCTCTCTTAGTGCTTACTACTCTCTTACTATGAGTTTTTTTTCCTTAGGTGCCTCCGCCCCTTTGGGTCCCTTTCTTTCAGTGTTTTTCTCTCTTCCCCTGTTTTTCCTCCCCTTCCATCCCCCTTTTTCTGCCGTGGTTACCTTCCTTTTATAGCAAACTGATTCAATGGGATTTCTCCCTTTTACCCCTAGAGCTTCACCAACTATTTTTGGTTTGTTGTGGGCATCTTTTCAAGATTACCCACTCACCCATTGGTTGCCCCTACCATTGCTCAGTACATGTCTGCTGCAACGCTACTCATTTCACGACAAAATTCCCTTTTGTTTGTTCCCCCTGTATACCTTTACTTCTAGGTGACTAAATAAGGATTGGGCTACCTCACTACCTAACTCTATGGCATGCATCAGATGGTCCTAACAATTTATCACCTCTTTTGGGTAAGATACCATTCCAGCAAGATATATTTCCAAAAGAAGTCACGGCAGGAAACCAAATATAGACCCCCTTTTCCCCCACCACCAAACCACGCCCTCTGAATCCCTTTGACCGTGGGCTCACCTCCCTTGTATTAGCTAGGTACAAGTTGGTGGTGCCCCGACCCTTCTGTATTTGCTCCACCATCTTTTATGTTTGTCTCCCACGCCATTTCTACCATAGCAGATTAGCTTTGTTTTGGTTTGCTGCGTGTTTTGTCTTATTTCTTCACGCGTTTTCTGTTGCGTTTGTCATTTTCCTTTGGTTTGGCTTTTCTTTCCTTCATGTAATTCCTGCTGCTGACACTTCTTGCCGTTCCTTGTTTCTTTTCATCGTGCTTCTTCATATCAGTTTTCACACCTATCCTTTTACACAAAAGAATTTGGGCCTTTGTGGGCCAGATAATGTTGACTGGATCAAAAGGGTCTTGGGCCTAATTTGCCGAGCCATTCTGCCAGGGAACTGTATTATGCGGCAGATTTGTATTCTGTGGCAGATTTGTATTCTGCAGCAGATTTGCGTTTTGCTATAGATCTGTGTACAAAAGGATTTGAAAAGGGTCTTAGGCCTAATTTATCTTCATCTGCTGAAGCCATTCTGCCAAGGAACTGTATTCGGTGGCAGATCTGTATTCTACTGCAGATTTGCGTTTTGCTGTAGATTGCTTTCACTTGCACTTATTTCTTTGGACCTTTCTTGCTCTTCGGTCTTCTTGGTGGGTCTTTGGGGCCTTGCTTTTCATTGGATTTTCCTCCGTATGGGCCTTTGTGCATGGATTCAAAAAATGGGCATCAACACCCCTGAAATGGTTAGTTCTTTTGTTGATATGGATTTGTTCTGTTGGCTGAAAGTTAATTGTCAAAGTAAGGTGTTCCATTCCTCATCAGTGTCGTGGACATTTGTTTTTTCCTTTGCCATTTGGAATTTGTGGAAGCATAGAAATGAAATGGTATTTAATAATAATATCTTGAATGTAAATTTACACAGTGTTAGTAAAAGTCAAGCTTTGGAATATTACTATTGTGTGGGTAAGATAATGGGTCAAAAGAGCAAAGTGGTATGTAATATTAGTTGGAAAAAACCTCCCACAAGATGGTGTAAATTAAATACCGATGGGGCCTCTTTTGGAAATCCGAGTAAGGCAGGAGGAGGGAGGATTATCAGAGATAGTGAGGGGAGATGGATGAGAGGTTTTGCTAGGTCAATCGGCTTCACGACTAGCATCACAACTGAGTTTTAGGCTTTAAGGGATGGTTTGCTACAGGCTGTTCAGATTGGGGTGTAGAATCTTTTAATTGAGTTAGATGCTAAGGTGGTTGTTGAGCTGGTTCAGTCACATTCCCCCTCTAATGCTTTTTATTCCTCCTTGTTGGCTGATTGTAGGTCTTTCTGGGCAGATTTTAGCACTACAAAGTGTAGCACGCGTTCTGTGAAGTGAATAGAGTTGATGATGCTCTGGCTAAGTTAGGATGTGAGATGTAAGAGCACTTTGTAATTTTGGAAAATCCCTCATCTAATGTAATTTCAGCTTTTGTATATTCTAATGCTATTGGGGAGAACTTTTGTAGGCTTACGGTCTCTAATTTAGCCATTTTGGCCCAGCTGAATAATATTTCCTTTTAACCAAAAAAAGAAACGGGACTAAACAAAGAAGAAAGATGGAGAAGAGAGAGAGAGAAACAGACTAAACAAAAAATAAATAAAGAGAGAGAAGAAAAATATTTTTTTAAGGAAAAGAAGAGAGAGAAGAAATAAAATATTAGTTTTAAGTATAAGATTGTAGTTAACAATAGGAGCATTATGCTAAAAATGCTAAAAAGCTATTTAGCAACCAACACACAATAACATCCACTCCATCAAAGCTCCCATACTTCAAATTTTTGACACTCAGTTACAATGAACTCATTGAACTGTCATCTCTAACAGCTAATGTAGCTAGGGGCGGTCCAATATAATTTGGGGCCTAAGGCAAAAAATTTATGCGGGGCCTTTAATATGTAAATATTAATTAAACAAAATTATTTAATACTAATCAAATTAAGGTTAATTTGATACATTAAATACATAAATAATACCAACTAGACTAATGTTAATTTCATATAGAGAATTGAATACCATAATTGAACTATAAATATTAATAAAAAGAAATAAAAATATATTGCGATTGAAAAAGATATTTTATTTTGGATATAAGACGATGTATAGTTAAATAAAGTTGTAATTTAATTTTTAATTTTATATTTTGATTTTAAGAGAGAGAGATAGATATTATTTGGTTTGTGGCTTTGTAGGATATTAGTTTACAAAAATCTAAGTCTCAAACTATTAGGAGAGATTAATCTATAATTGATGATTTAATACATTTGCAACATCTTTTTGAAATATTTTAGGGTTTCAATTGAATTAAGTTTCTATTGGTCTCGTACTTTGAGAGTCTTAATAGAAATGAAAAAGAAAACTGCACTAATTAAAAGCACTATAAAATGTTTCAAAATATAAAGTGACTTTGTCTCTCATTAATGAACTTCATCAATTTAACTAATGAATGTTTATATCACTTTTTTGTGATTAATAACATGGCAATTTATAAGTTAATAGTAAAATTTATAGTATTCTTAACATCACTAATAAAAAAAAATGTACAACCTTTAGAAAACAAATATATATATATATATAATTTATAAAAATTTAGGCCTCTACTATGAAAAATGGGACCTTTGTTTGTTGGTAGGGCTTAGGCCTAGGCCTTGGGCCAGCCCTGAATGTAGCTTATTGTTATAATAAAATAATACCATTTTGATTCTCAAAAAAAAAATAATAATACCATTTTAATAAC
Source organism: Quercus parvula (assembly GCA_030820535.1). Lineage (NCBI taxonomy): Eukaryota > Viridiplantae > Streptophyta > Magnoliopsida > Fagales > Fagaceae > Quercus > Quercus parvula. Next base: position 16,464,802 of record JAUAME010000002.1, read on the forward strand.
CCTCACGCGTGGGCAAAATTTGGAATTTAGACTGTTTTTAGAAAAAAATTTTGTGAATAGTATGCGCGTCAAACTATTTAGTTAGTTTGACTGATTTTGGAACTCGAGTTTGCCAAACTCGAGTTCCAGCCCAAAATTAAAACTATAGTGACCTTTTTTTAGTGACTATAGCAGCGTTTGTAGAAAACGCCACTATATGGGGCCTATAGTGGCGTTTTCGACAAACGCCACTAAAAAAAACGTCACTATAGTTCCGATTTTGGGCTGGAACTCGAGTTTGGCAAACTCGAGTTCCAGAATCAGTCCAACTAGCTAAATAGTTTGATGCGCATACTATTCACCAAAAAATTTTCTAAAAACAGTCTAAATACCAAAATTTTCCCTCACGCGTGCCTCTGTTTCTTCTCTCTCTCTTTCTCATCCTCTTCCCTTCTCCAAGGCGAAGCGGCGAGGCTCCATAGCGAAATGGGTTCGATCCAATTGGGTAAAGAAAATTGACGAATCGGCAGGACCCAAAGGACATAGTAGAGAAGACAAAGGGTTTCGAGATTTCTTCAATCCAGATTCAGATAGTCCATTGAAGGACCATAGCCTAGTCCATTCCATCGACAACGTGGTGCTAAATATATGGTACAATAGAAGGCAATCGAGGCTATGATTGTGGCGAGACGAGTGAAGGAGTGAGGGATTGGAGATGCGAGATGAGTGAGGGAGTGAGGGATCGGATTTTGGGTTGTGCAATGGTTGGTGGTTGCGGATGTGCAATGGCTGGAGGCTGTGGTTGATTTTGGGTCACAGTGGTAATGGTGGTGTTGTGGTGGTGTTTGAAGTTTTATGGGTTTTTTTTTTCCCCAGTGGTGGTGGTTTTGGTGGATGTTTGTGGTGGTTGTTTGGGATTTATGTAGGCTTGTGGTGGTTGGTTGTGGGTTTGTGGAGGTGGCCGGATGGGTTTGTGGGTTTGCTTCAGACGAAAAGAGGTGGTGAGATTCATACGAAGAGAAGAAGATAGAGTGACAATAAAGGGCGATAGAGAAATGAATAAAAAATGAAAGGGGAGAGAGGGAGAGAGAAATGAATTAAAAAATGAATAGTTTTTACTTTTTAGCTCATGTGAAAAATAAAACTTTTTGATCGATATTGAATATATTGTAAAGTGAGATGTTAAAAATTAAAATAGATAAAGTATATTTTTGAGATGTTAAATGTTAAAAAATTTAACATCTTTGCTGCAAATGCTTAAAACACTCGCGTTAAAGATGCTAAAATGGCTTCTTATTTTAGTAACCAAAACACAAAAAAAAGCAAGATATATTATTGCTGAAAACTGAAAACATTATAATAAAATAATTTTTAAATGTGTAAATAGTATTTTAGGACCCAATTTTAAAATTGTTTTTGTTGAAAAAAGTAGTTTATAGGTCTTGTAAATAGTGCACCGGATCCACTGTTTTTAAACGCAGACACAGACGTGCGTTGAATAATCTCTATCCAAACTCCACCTAAATCTAAAAAATTTAAGGGGGTGTTTGGTTTGTGTTTTCAAACTACAATTTTCAGTTTTTAAACAACATTACACGTATTTTCACACATACTTTTTCACCCATATGTATTTTCACAAATATTTTTAAATAACAATTTTCAGTTTTTAAACAACATTACACGCATTTTCACACATACTTTTTCACCCATATGTATTTTCACAAATATTTTTAAATAACAATTTTCAGTTTTTAAACACATGTACCAAATGGATCCTAAGCAATTGTCATCTTTGAGCTTTAACACTCTTTTGTCTTGTAAATAGTGCACGACCTGCACTGAATAATCTCTATCCAAGCTCCACCTAAATCTAAAAAATTTAAGCAATTGTCATCTTCGAGCTTTAACACTCTATTGTAACTCCAAAGCTATAAATATATATATATATATATATATATATATATATATAAAAATAATATCTTATATTCTTTCATGTTTATTGTGTTATTTATATTATTTTAATATTTTAAATATTAAAATAAATTTTTTGATATTAGATATATTATAAAATGAGATAATAAAATGGATAGAATAGCATTTTGAGTTAAAAGTTTTTTTTTGGGGCAACTTTGCTGTTGTAGGTTGCATTTTGGCTAAAAATAACTTTTTTGCATTTATCATGCTTTTGGTGTGAAATTTACCCAAAAAAAAAAACCCTTTTGGTGTGAATGCTATAAAAGCTGATGGAAGAAATTGAAATATGGAAACAACAATGAACAATCCCTAATCCCTAACCTCACCACCACTGTCTCCTCAATAATTAACGAGATACTCTCTCGATTACCGGTGAAGTCTCTCTTACGCTTTCTCTGCGTTCCAAGCAATGGTACGCTCGAATCAAGAATCAAGATTTCATCAAGCTGCATCGCCAGCGCTCCATTGAGAACAACAGAGATCGTACCCTCATCCTAGGGAAAATACCTATGGGTGAGCCTCGTTATTTCTTCTCCGTCCATTTCCCCACTGAGAATCACTTCGACAACACCTTCACACTTTATCCGCCACTGTACCGTCCAGGTAAGTACTATGAAGGTATGCTAGTTAGCATTTTAGACTATTGCCATGGCTTGGTTTGCATTCGTAACATGTTGGGAGAAATTGCGATTTGGAATCCATTGATCCAAAAGTACAGGATATTGCCAATGGAACCGATACTGAAACCTTCTTATTCTTATAAGTCTTCGAGTCTAGCATTTGGGTACGACCTGTGTAACGATGACTATAAGGTGTTGAGGGTTACGACTTTTCATAATGGGGGTCAGCCTCTAAATGAGTTTGAAGTGAGGGTATAGAGTCTTAGGTCGCATTCTTGGAGAAAGATCGAAGATCAATCGCCAAAAAGGGAATGCACAATATCTTCTACCTCGGCGTCCTTGAATGGAGCGTTGCATTGGTTAATAGCTGAGGGTCCCGTGTATGATATGTGCCCGCTGGGTCCAGAGTGCCTTCTTGCTTTTGATCTTGCCACCGAGAAATTCCGGGTCTTTAAAACACCGGTTCAAAAAGAATTTGAGTTGGTGACTTATTTGGAAGTGTTGAAAGGACAACTTTTTTTTATTGTAAGTCCTGATTTTGAGACTGAAATAGGGCACGACTATAACGATGTTTGGTTGATGAAAGAATATGGGGAAGAGAGTTCTTGGACTCGGATTTATAAAATCGTGCGACGTTCAGTGCCTTGGACTTTCAAATATTGCAAACCTTTAATGTTTTCCGAGAATGACAAGAAAGTTTTATTGGAGATGCGCCAGTATAACCGTAGGTGCCAGTATAACCGTACCAAACTTGTTTGGTATGACATAGAGAAGAAAAAGGGGGAGAGGGTTAAGATTCAGAATTTACCTGATTCATTTGAGACAACAATTTGTGTTGGGAGTCTTCTTTTGCTTGATGGTGATGATGTGATTGATCCCGCAAAGCAGAATAACAAGAGAAAGAGGTAAAATGATAAGAGTTAAATGAAATTCTTTTTGTTAACTTAATTGTTGGTGTTAGTATTGGAGTCATTCTGTAATAAAAATAAAATAAAATAAAATAAAAGTATTGGTGTCATCATAACTATTTTGAAGACCAGTCTATCGTATTGTTAAAGTGAAGGTTAAGTGGTGTTGTGAATAATGCGGATACATTATGCAGTTTTTTACAGGGACTCATTTTCTAACACGCTGGTCTTTTTTTTTGCCAGGAATGAAAGCCCATTAGAGGTTCCTAATCCTAACCTGTTAGGGAAAGCAGTAGATGAATTAAAAAATGAAAAGCAAGAAGGATAAAAGGTGATTGTAGAATGTACTGAATCATTCGAAAGTAATAAATACTGTTCAATTTGTCAATTTTTTGTGTTAATCAGATAAACTTGATCATTTCTACCCTTATATAACCAAAGTTGGATTGTTTGTGTCTTCTAGAATATTTAGCTGTTTTCACATTTTGATGTGTTTTGAAACTTTTACGCATATTAGTGTGTTGCGGTTGTGTCTCAAGTCCTAAGTAGTTCTTATTATGCCTAGATGCTTAGTGGAAATACTGTGGTGTATATTAATTGTTGTGGTTGTTATTAAGCATCCTTAGGGGCTCATGACTGCATTGATACTAGGAGTCTAAGGGTCATGACTGCATTGATACTAGGAGTTTTCAAATTTCAGTGCTAATATTTAGCTTGATAAATTGAGAAAGTACTAATTGTATTTAGGAAACAAGTTTTTGGCCATTTTTTATAAATGAGTCTGTAACTTATGCCTTGATATTTCTGAATGGTTTGCTTTCTTCAAATCTTTGTGTATTTGTTTCCTATATTAGGGGATGTGAATGAATTTTACTGGATTCGAGGTTCTCTTAACTTAATGAACGTCTATGTATGGTGGTTTTCAAATTATAAATGTCTAGCCATATCAAAAGGGTTCTCTAAAGTTTACACGTGATAATATGTATAATGCTGCACAGTGAATGCTGGAAGCTAATCTATATGAGTAAATATGATTATATCTATAATGCTGCACAATGAAAGGTGGAAGCTAATCTATATGAGTAAATATGGCCTACTGTATTTCTAGTTGAGGTCTCAATGTTTAAGGGGAATTATGACTTATCAATATTGACTAATTGTTCAATGTGATCATTTTCTAGTACCTACAAAAATGATCATATTTTGAAATTTTTAATTGAAATTAGAATAACTCAAAGTTGCATGTCTTAGCTAATCGTACTTTACAGAACTATGCAATTTTAGTGTAGACTAATTAGCAGCTTTTCATCATTGAAAAGAGGTCTGGTTAATTCCTTATGCATTAGGTAGGAAGTTATTTGTTCATATAATTGAGGGGTGGTTCTAGGGATAAGAATGACCTTCATGTAGATCTACCTCAACTTAGAAAAAGTATGTCATCGGATCTGTGTTGTGATGATGTGGTGGTTTATATATATTTATTATTTTAGTTATTGACATTTCTAGTGTAGATGTGGTCTTGTGAGCTGCTTAAGAAGTGCTAGAAGATAGGAAAAACTTTTAAATACAACATTCTTGCATAGATTAGACTTTTTTTTTAGATCATGTCATTGATCAGAGGGGCTATTTTTTAGGTCGTTGTGGGAGAAGTTGCTAGATCAATCAGATTTAGAGTTTCTTTCCAGAAAGTTGTGACATATTTGAGTAACATATAGATCAATAATTCAAAGGAAAAGTTATGAGATGGATACAAGTAGTTTCTTTCCAGGCTATTTGTGACTTTTTTTTTTCCTTGTGAGGTTGGATTAATTATTTTACAAGGAAGTCTGCAAAAAACTTTTCCCCCCTTAAATCATATTCATAGATACTTCGTTCGCATTTGGTTGATTGTGTTAGATTGGCCCTTTAAGGTTAAGTATGTAATGGAATCGATCATTGCATTATGGGTTTCTATAAGATGGTAGATCATGTTGGATTCCTTGTTTTTTGCCTTTGACATTTAAGGTTCTAGTTGTGCCTGAATGGGATGACTTGGGTGCTTCAGTTCATTCTATGTTGGTGGAAGCATTTTTGAAGAATGACTCATGAACCTTTTATTTTTTCATTTTAAACGTTTGGGAAGCTTGAGCACTTTTTATGAATTGCAACTATCTGTTCAAGGTGGTGCTTTAGGCTAATGCCAATCGCCTTTGGGCAAGTGGCATCTCTTATAAGGACAGAAGTGGTAGATGATTTCATTGATTTTTTTGGTTTCTAAATAGTCAAATCTAGCAATATTTATAAATTTTAAGAGTAATATAATGACAATAATATATAGTGACGTGTGGTCATGCAAAATAACCAGAAATGTATTTAGTAAATTGGTAGTGAAAACCATAAAGTTATGGAAAATTTATGTCAATCCTTTTTAAATATATCTTATTGAGGAAAGTTATTGAAGAGAATGTAACGTGGCATTTCTGGTACTTTAAACTCAATGCATCAAGTTTCTTTAGTGAATTTTTTGTATATATTTATCATTGGGGGTTATTGGCTTGCATATATGCATTGTTCTTTAATGACCTTCTGATTATATATTTTCTTTATGCACATGAGTACCCTTGCAAATAATGATAGGAATATATGATGTGTCCAAGTTTCATAAATTTTTTAGGCTAAGAAAGTAAGAGGAGCTATTAATGTCTTTGGTTCTATTTTTCCTTTTATTTGTTGAAATACCTTCTTGTTGCAGCATGGTTCTTATGTTGCAATGGCTAGATTTTGATTATTTTCAATTTTTTTTTTTTTTTGCTAGTGTTTCTTTTTTATGCTAATATCCCCTCATATCTTTACAGCATGCTGGATACAACTTTTGGTTTTATAAAGAACTTGCTAGAGTGTTCTGGTGGAGGAATGAGAAAGGCTTTCAATTGTTTGCTAGTAGCATGGCATGTATCTTCAAGTCTCTTCAGTCTTAGTTTCTTTGTGGGGTTTGTGGTTCCCTACGACCAAATTTGACTTTTAATCATGTAGTGTAGTTGTAGCTTACATGCTTTTGCAACTCTTATAACTTTCCCTTCTTTAGAATGGTTCAAAACTGATTTCAACGCTGCTTGATATAAATGGAGGATGATTGTGCCCTGTATTGCTAGAAGTCATTTGGATAGAACTTAGAAGTAGGTCTTTGGGTAGAGGCTCAAGTTTTTTATGTGAAAACTACCATGTTTACAACTTTGACATCCTAGTATAGTGTGAATAGGTTTCTACTAATGTTCTAATGAATGTTTTTCAAAATTTAAGGAAACTTCTTATTAAAAACGTGTCTGACTGCTATTTTTCCTTTTTATTTTATTTTTAATAATTTTTGCCTTTTTTTTTTTTTTTGAGGAAATAATTTTTGCCTTGTTAGATGACCAGTTTTGGTCAATTTATCTATTCAACTTGTTCTTGGACAATAGAAACAACTGATGCAATTAACATTTTTAACATATACTATACTTTTTTTGGTTATACAAAATGTTGATTGTTCAACTCTAATTCATATATTTGAGTGTCCAAACTCGCTTTCCAATGTGAGTTTGTAATCACCATATGTTCAATTATGATTCTCAACTATTGCAGGGCGTTGTAGTCCAATGATTGTGCTGGGGGGTTTATGGGTTGGTGTATTGTTCAATCTTGCTTGTTTCAACAACACATTGGTTTCACATGTTCTGGATGTTTGGAAAATGTTATTTCAACTTCCTTTTGAAATGGAAATGGCTGGAACTAATTTTTCCGAAACTCAACATAGGACTATGGTGTTTACTGTTGTTAGTGTTAAAGTCACTCCCACTTGAATTTGTTTTCATGAATGTGCCCAGTCTAGAATTATCCATTGACGGTCACAAATGTTATGTAATTTATGATTTTAGTCTTTATTGTTGTATTTTTCCTCTCACCTTCGTTTCTTAAGTTCATGAAGTGTTCCTTGGTTTTAAAATACTTGTTTGATGTAACATTAAATCATTACAAGGTATGATGATAAGAATTTTCTCTCCACTTGCCAAGCCACCATACTGTATTGAAAGCAAAGTTATTTTCAATATTGTATTGGAGGCCCATTTGAACTTGGTTTGAGAAACAAAATATTTTGGTATTGTTTAACATTTGTGTAACGTTTTGAAGTTATATTATACATATATGCACACACACATAAATTAACATAATTACATATATAAGTATAGTAACTCTCAAATTAATTACATTTATCACCACATTATAGAAAAAATAGACACCTTGAATCAATTTAAACGAATCGTTTTCCTATAGTGTACGGAAAAAACAATTGGTACGAAAAAATTCAGTATGTTTCAAGGGGCTAAATGTACTAGATTATTGAATAGTATGACTAGGAGTGTGAATGTTTAATTTCTATGCAAACAGTGCTTAAAACTGAATAATATTACTATCTAGCAAAGACAATTTTGTTTACATTGCCACCCAAACACAATACAAGTTTTAGCCATCCCATAGTGAAATTTTCAAGTTAGTGATACAGTGAGCGGGGGAGAAAGAGTAAATCTCTACAAGTCTCTCTCTTCTTGAATGTTAAATGAATTAACTGGATCTTTCTAGCTTATTAATGTTTGAGGATACCACTTTCTCTTCTTGGGATTCAACTGGTTCTTTTTGGCCTGCATTTTCATTGTCATTTCTATTAATTTTAACAACACAAATGACAATATTCTCACTTTCATTCCTGGCTTCATCAGCATTGGTATATGATTTATGGGTGTGTGTCTCTATTCGAGAATGGAAGAGTTAGAAGAATTATTTGGTTCTTTTTGACATGCATCTATGTTGTCATTTGTGTTGCTCTAATCAATATTGTAGCCCACATTAGCATTCTTATTTATGTTTGTGGATCCTTTTTTTTTTTTTTTTTGGTGGAATGAAGAATTAGAAAAAAACAACTTGTTCCTTGTGATTATTGTCAGCATTGTCATTTATGCTCGAGTATAAAACATTTTTGCATCTATATTGATAGTATGCACAAATTTGTTTTCTATTTTAGCAGATACTTTGTACTTAACAATTTACCTATTTTACACATTGGAATCAGGAATGGCAATGGGTCAGGTTCGAGGCTGGTTTTTTTTATGCCCGAACCTAACTTGCAAGCTTGCTCCTGAAATCCAAACCTGCCCCATTTAATAAACGGGGTTTTTTTTTTTTAAACCTCAAACCTGCCCAGCCATGCTACAATTTGGGCCCAAAATGTGGCCTAACAAAAAAAAAAAGCCTAAATCCTGACTGTGACCCAATCAATATATATATATATTTTCCCCTGATTCAAACAGCTTGAATCTGGGCAAATATATATATATATATATATATATTAATTTTATTCTTGCAGGAGTATACTTAGGTAGAGAAAATCAAAGAATGAAATTCCCACATACAAAAATTGTTGAAAAATAATAAAGATTTGAACTTTGGTAGAGAAAATCAAAGAATGAAATTAGAAAATTGAAAAATAAAAAGACCCCACCAGGAAATTATGGATGAACAATGACCAAAGATTTATGATTTTCCCTTTCAAAATTACAAACACAAAAACAAACACAAAAATCACAAACACGAACATAAACTCACACGATTGAGATGAAATGAACCTAGAAAAGAAGAAAAAGAAAAGAAAAGAAAAGAAAAAGATGGAGAATGAGGTGGTTCGGTGGAGAAACATGGAGGGAGTGAGGTGGCTAGGCTGAGGAGGCCGAGTATTGAGAGAAAAATGATAGAGGCTAGGGTTATGTTTTTGTTATAAGTTATATATATATGTGTGTGTGTGTGTGTTTTGTAATTTTACTTTTATTCTAAACGGGTTGATTTCGAGTTCAGGTTTGGGGCAGGTATTGCAAAAATCCAAACCCAACTTGGACATTTTTCGGGTTTTATTTTAAAAACCCAGACCTGACCTTATTGTTTATCGGGTCGGGTAAATCCCAACCCATTAGGGTCAGGACGGGTCACAATTGTCATCCCTAATTGGAATTAGCTTTAGTATTTATATCTATGTGTGCATTGTTAATTTATCATTAAGGTGTTAGTAATTCAATAGGTACAATGAGAAATAAAAATCTAAACTATGAACGTTTTTGTTAAAAACACCAAAAAGTATCAATTAAGCTACAAGGCTCTTTACTTGACCAATATTTATATATATGCATACATAAAAGTAGTTCTTACACTACATTATATAGAAGGTATATAACTCAACTATGGTGAAGATCTCTCATTTTTGTTGCATTTGATGATATATCATATACATGGTTTGTTGATATATCATATACATGAATTTCACGTTGTAAGAGCATTCGCAATAATTTGTATAAAAATTCATGTTTATTTTAGTATAAGAATTTACTTTTTCTATTTTATATATTCACTTTTCAAAACACCATATATTAGATTATTTATTTTACATTATATTTTATCATAATATCATTTTTATTTATATTTAAGAGCACAAGTATTGGGGAGGGGGGGGGGGTTTACACCCCCAGTTGCTATTTTACATCCAAAATCGCAAAAATATTGCTCCATCTGGGTATGGGTTCTTAAAAAATTTTAGAACCTGTGAACAGTCGGTTCTTATATATAGAACTAACTGTTCACTTGGATGTAAAAAAAAAAATACTATTATTTTAATTGAGAAAGGTGAAGAGAGGAAAAAGAAATGAAAGAGAAGAGAGACACATGATTTTTTAATATTATTTGATATTGTAGTTTATATTATTTTAATGAGCTATATATAAAAATAGAAATTAGGAAGTTAGGTGAGTTGTAAAGATAATAAAATATATAAAGTAGGTATTGCGATTGTAGAATAGAAATTTTTTGGAATCCCAAATGGGAATGCTCTAAAAATTGTTTCTTTTTCTTAATACACAACAATCATTATTCATTCTTTTTCTATATCTTTAGAAGAATAAGTAAAGAAGGAATAAAAAAACTAAATACAAAATGAATAATATTAATATAAATTTATACAATTATACACGGACGAGTATAAGTCATATTTAAACAAAATTGTATAAATTTTACACATTTTTATATTAATCACCCACTGTGCGAGTGATCTAATTTTTCAGAAGTGATGCGCACAGAACCCAGAACTAGCATAGGAGAAAAAAGAAATAATATCCTATTTGTAAGCCCTTTTTCACTGTTTGAAAAAAAACAAATCGCTAGGAATCTCTAGGTAAGTCTAAGTCAACTAGTCAAGCCACATCGAAATTATTCTGTCCTGCTTACTACTAACATGTGGTCTAGCAAAGTTCTCATATCAGTAGAGCTGTCACAGATCTAAGTCTACTCTAAGTCTACTCTTTTCATAACATGCTTGTTTAGAAAGAGGAGTGCTTATAACTTTCAGAGTGAAACGGTTCACCACTTTTGATTGGCAATGGCAGGTGATCCATCCTTTCTTCCTTCCACCCCAAGTCCCCCATATATTCTTATCAGTCTTCTTTTGATCTGCCAAAAGAGTCTTGAGCTAGTTACATTAAAGAGGCTTCATGGGAACCAGGGATGAAGGAGAAAATGCCAAAGTGCTTGCTAGCTGGTGAATACTTAGCAAATTGATGGTATGTATTTCCTTCCAAATTTTCTTTTGATAGGATAATAAGTAAATCTGCAGCTTTTTTCTCCTAAACTTCCGAGTATTATATTGTTGTATCCTGTTAGATTCCTCCCCTCTTTCTCTGTACAAGGGCATGTGAGAGGTCTACTTCCAGGAAACTTCGTCTGTTGCATCCCTCAGGCATAATCATAGCAGCCAAATAAATTCAGAAACAGGAACATGTAAAACAATACGATCAAGTCTGTTCTATTGCTTTTTATCCTCAAGCAAAAATATTGATCAGTTTTCGATATAAACGGGATTTTTACCCAGATACCTTATTTGGCTAAAATATATTCTCCCATGAGCTAACTGGATCTCTCAAGAAGCAGTAAAATATAAATCTACTTTATAGTAACAAAATCCTGGGGGGCAAAAAACCATAAAGTTCTTCCTTTTTTTGTTCTTTTTGAGGAACATGAGGTTCATCCTTTAAGCAAGAGAAGAGTCTTGTTTTCTATGAAAACATTAGCCGTACCAGGTCCGAAGATGTCAACTCCTTTTGTCTTATCTACAGCAACAAAATTGATGATTAGTAAAATTGCTACATCAACAAGCATTAGACATCATGTAATTGAATATTTCTATCAAATAAGATTCTTATTTGCTGTTGCATCTTAGCTTCTCCAAACTTTGGGACAGAAACTATCTCTAGCTTTTATCCATCACACATTGTTTTGGAAAATAATAATGATAAAAGGAAGAGTAATGTTAAAGATACAAACTTCTTTATAAGAAAATTTACAAACGGCTCATGTGGTGAGTAGTTATTGGTAAATGAAAAAGTAACGTTGATAGTGAGATTAGGTGAAAACCAATAAGAATTTAACTACACCAGCAATTTGTAAAAAATGTTGTAAGATATTTTGTGGTTTTAGTATTACCTTAAAAAAAGAAAAAGAAAAAAGAAGCTAATATTCAAAATATTACTAGGCAAAGATGACATTTTTACCAAATATACATTAGAAGTAATAGTTCAGGCAGAGTTAGAAGTTCACTGAAGATCCATAGCTTAAAAACCATGATTAGACAATGAATCTTTTTTGTGTATAATCTCAAAATTCACCTGTAGCTATCCCCCAACTTCCCCCGGAAGTAGATTCAGAGGGTGCATAACTATGGTAACTGTTCAGCAACATAAATTAAAATTTAAAGTAGAACACCAGTCACTTGCCCCCTTGTGACTGTTTCACACCAGGTCGTGACTATTACACAAGCAATTGATCAGTTATCACTTGTGTAAACAGAGCATGAGAGACAGAATGAAACCTTGAGCTAAACAGTAAACAGGACATGAATATGACACCATATTATCATTCATGAGAGATTCTACAAGCATCAGAAGTATGCAGTTTGAGAGTTCTATAAACTGTTTTGAGTAAAAGCTGCTCACAAGTTGAGGGTGTGGACCTGGGTCAAAAACCACCAGGTGCATCTATTTTAAACCAAAATTTCATCACATAGTTCATCAAAACGACAAAGAACACTCAGTTCCAATCAAAGATTCAAAATTCTTGCAAGATGGAATAAATGTGAAGTTCATTACTGGCAAGTGTTGATTCAGTCATTCGTAAAAGTGCCCCAACAATCAGCTGCTACATTTTTCAATCCTGAGGGGGAAAACTCAGAAGCAATAAAGGCATAGTACTAAAAGTACTATAACAGGAAACAAGAAAGAATCTTTGTCCTCCGAGATTCAATGTAATTATTGTATCAAATAGCTTAATTCTGGCACTACTAAAACACCTTATATTTTGATAAACTAACCATCAAGAAACTAATTCTCAATTCAAGTATTATGGTAAAAGTTTACTACCTTGTCACTCTTCACTTTGCACCTATTTGTATCCTTTGTTTATAAAGTCAGTTTAAAGCCTTTTGACAAGAAATCATCCCTGCAAAATGGTGACCAATACATCAAAGTTGTAAGTTAAACGAAAATAAAACTAATAACATATCATCACAACCATCCAATTCTTTCAAATAATAGATATTATAGACTAGCCTCAAACACCAATATGTGAATCAAATTAAACAAACTTGTAAGCTGAAGAGAACCAATTTAAGAGATCGGCTGCTAACATGATTGGTAACCTATCAAGTTATTTAAGAAGGATAAATTCACACATGACAAAACTTAGAGAAACCAGGTAAAGAAATTGGCTTGAAAAAATAATTAATTAATTAATTACTCAAGTTTATGCTATCTCACATCCTCTTTCTATAGATTTTCTTCATTTCCCCTTGTGGTTGCTGCCTCCTCCTCTGATCCATTCCATCACGACCTACAGGAACAAGACTTTCCATATAAAAATCCGCACCAAATGATTTTGGAGCCCCTTCAATCCTCACTTTCTCGGCTCTCCTCTTTCTAATATTATACCAAAACAGCTTCCTCTTCTCCACTGCCAAAAGAACCTTATCACCACTCTTAGAATAAGCTAGAGGCACAATGTGTCCAAGAGGCCTTTTCAAACTGGAATCTGCAGAAACCTTGAATAATTTAGTCCAAGATTCCTTCACCCCATACTCTTTCATTACCCATATATCAACATAGACATGCCTGTAATTCAATATTATACAGATCCTTCCTTCCAAAACCCCCACATCCATTTCAAAACCATTATCAACCACACCAGGCAGCGGTACATTTTGAAACTTCTCAACCCCAAGATCAAAAGCAACAATCAAATACAGTCCAAGTCCTACAGATGCCACCCAATGCACAGCACCACAGGCAAATACACCATACCCTCTTCTATAAAAAAGCAGATAATTAAGTTGGAATAGAAAACGAACATAATAAGGAAGGTCGTTGATTTTCCTCCATGAATTACTCTTCAAGCTATAAACCTTAACCTCAGCATAAAAAAACCCATCTTCATCATCACCAACAAGATCTCCCTCATCATCTTGGGCAACAAATTGCACCATCCTCACCACCTTGTAATCCTCGCTAATGGGGTCGCACCCAAATCCATAAAACGCAAAACGACGAAGCTCAACACCACCCGGGTGCTCAACCGGCTCAAAAGGCAATCTCTGTGACTTCCTAGTTGATGGATTCCACAAAGCCATTTCGTTCTCAGAATTACAAACAGCAACCAAGCCATTACATGACCCAAAAACTTCGGTTATACCCCAGATCACTTTCAATGGAGCGCTGAGTTCTATGGCGGTTTGAAGCGATTCGTACTCCACCATGTACAAATACCATTTCTTGAGGATAACGTGAAGATTTGTTTGGGTGGCTAGGGAGTGCCTAAGCTGTAGCTTGATGAAATCTGGACCGTCTATTTGGGAACACCAACGTTTGGATACGCATCTGAACCGTACGAGAGTTTTCACAGGAAGTTGGTACAGAATATCAGAAATCACATCGGATGGGAAGTTAGCGTTCAGAATCAGGTTAAGGTTAGGTATCATTTGGCCGAGGTTAGGGTTGGCTGCCACTGATAAATCCTGTTTCTTTCCCTTTTCCATTTTCTGGAATTTGGGTTTGTGGGTGTTTTGGTATTGAAAATACAAACAAGAGTGAAAAATGAAAATGGCCGAAAGGATGGGTTTTTCTATTGAAGAAAACGTTAAAAGTTAATAATTAGTCATTTTTAGAAAAAAATTTCTCGAGAATTGAAATAGTGATTTAATATGTACTCTTAATGTATATATTAATCGGACCAAATTACTTATAGATGTAAAAAAATAAAGTTAACAATAGATCTAAATAAAAATCAATAAAAATTTAATAATAATTAATAAAAATATTATAAAATAATTTATTTTCTGTACATTTTTATTTTTGTTTTTGTTTGCTCTTTTGGTTATTTCCGTATCTCTTTTTCCCATATTTGATGCTTTTTGTCTCTTTTGGATGGAGATCAATATGGACAACTGTCCTTTCTATCCTTATAGTATGCATGTTAGTTTTTCGATGATGAAATTGTTTATTCAGATTTCAGAAGGAAAAAAAAAAAAAAGATTAGGGTAGCTTAATGAAGATTTAAGGGTGGAAATGCCGAAATGGGGCAACTCGAAACTGCTAAACAGGAATGTTTAGGGGTTTGAACTTTGAATTGAAGGGGCAAACTGTGCAGTGAAGTCAGAACTTAACTTTTTAATCTTGTGGGTCAGAGGTTCTTAGAGAGAACACTGTAAATGTACCAATTTGGATTCATTTGGGCCCACAGGGCCTCTTGTTACAGACATTTACATCTCAAAAGTTCTGTATCTATTTTTTTCGACCGGGCTTTTATCCTTGACAAAAAAAAAAAAAAAAAAATGACAGACAAAGGAAAAAGAATAAGGAGGACCAAATTCTTATTCAAGTCAACATAAGTTGATTTCTTCCTTGTCTTTATCCAAATTTCGGAGCTTTGTTTTCCTTAAAATGATGCGATTTTTGGATAAATTTTGAGGCCACCGCACATAATCTTTTTATTCTTTTTATTTTTAAGGAATCTTTTTCTTTCTTTTAAGTCTTGAGGCACACAACACGAGAAAAGAAAAACCATCTTTAAAGCTCATTTGCTAGCAAATATTAAGTGAATGAGACCGCATCTTTAATGGGATTGACTCGATTGAGATCTAGATTTCGCATATTGGACAAACTCAAATTCACGCTTGGTATCAAATTTTTAGGGTGGGATACACTCCTTCTAAAAGAACTGATTCCAGCATTTATTCGTAGGACTACGACTATCATGGGTATTTGCCAAAAATAAAAAATAAGTGTACCAATAAGATTTGCATTTTTTTTTAGTAAACAATAATATTTATTAAAACAAACTTGAAAATAGTAATTTTAGTGTTTTAAATCATGTTTATAATACATTACATAATAATCAGAATACAACTACAAATCGTAGACAGAAATTATAAACAGCGGACACTAAACACATATTTGGCTGTGTCAAATATCCATGCAAATAATGTAATAATTGTCAAAAATTGCAATTAAGAAATAAAAAATTAACTTTAATCTCATATCTTTGTTTATTTATTTATTGATACTTACGTTAAAGGGTCTAGTTAACATGTGTCTTAAACGTGCAAGTTAAAGATTAATAAATATTTAATTATGAGCTGTAAACTTGTAATGCACACTTTTTTTTTTTTTTTGGAAACTGGAACCAAATTTCATTCAATAATAGCTAAAGAATCATGATACAGAGCATCCAAAGTTGATGGCAAAGAATCCTCTAGCCAAATTACATCATCTATAATGTTTTTTGCATTACGTGCTAAACTATGGGCAACCAAATTTACACTCCTCCTCACCTAGTGTACTTCTGCCTGCCTTAGACCCGAGATGAGCTCCTGGATATCTTCAAATACATGGCCTAGCCGAGACAAGTTAGCCTTGCTAGAGTTGATTGCGTTGATCACCTGTACACAGTTCCCTCCAATGACCAGTTCAGAAAAACCAATGTCCACAGCAAATTTCAGAGCTCTACGGCAAGCAAGAGCTTCTGCCTCTATGGTTGTGTGTGCTTTTTTAGATACATGTGTATAGTAGATTTTTTAATTAAAAAAATATAAAAATTATTTAATTAAAAGCATTAATGCATCTTAACTAGTACCCTAGATATTCATTAACAAAATCCTATATTAGAAAAGTTTTTTATTTCACTTTTTAATCTTTTAACTTTTCTAATTTAAGGGTAAATTTTTCAACCAAGGAGACAATATAAAACAGCATATGCATCTTTGATGGGATTGAGATCCAGATTTTGCATATGGACAAATACTTGGCCTAGCTGAGACAAGTTAGCCTTGCTGGAGCTGATTGCGTTGATCACCTGTACACAGTCCCCTTCAATGACCAGCTTAGAAAAACCAATGTCCAAGGCAAATTCCAGAGCTCTACAGCAAGCAAGAGCTTATACCTCTATGGTTGTGTACGCTTTTTTAGATACATGTGTATAGTAGATTTTTTAATTAAAAAAATATAAAAATTATTTAATTAAAAGCATTAATGCATCTTAACTAGTACCCTAGATATTCATTAACAAAATCCTATATTAGAAATTTTTTTTTTCACTTTTTAATCTTTTAACTTTTCTAATTTAAGGGTAAAATTTTCAACCAAGGAGACAATATAAGTGAATGAGACAGCATATGCATCTTTAATGGGATTGAGATCCAGATTTTGCATATGGACAAACTCAAATTCACGCCTCCTATGGGATTCCTTCTAAAAGAACTTTTAATTGGATTACAATATTTATACGTACGATTATCACATGTGGCGGCTCCAAGATTATGTTTTAGGGGTTTAATAAAAAGCATAAATTATATAAAATTTAAACAAAAAATAACTTGAATGTATCGATATTAAAAAAATGATAAAAAAAAAAAAAAAAAAAAAAACTCAAATACATGAAATTTTACAATTGCCTTCTATGAGATTTCATATTTTGAAATCTTGGCATGATATATTCATTATCAATTCTACAAGCTACATCTCTTTCAATGTACACAATCAAACAATCATTCATCCATTGATCTCCCATTTGATTAATTTATTTCAAATTTGTTAAGATCTAAATGAGTTTTTACTAAAGTTTAAGAATTAAGATTAACAAATTTATACTTTTGTTGTTGGACTTTTTTTTCCATATTTTAGATCAAATTAGTTGTTATTGGGCTTTTTTGTGTGTTTAAAAATGTCAAGATATTGTTGAAAGGATCACATTCTAGCTTATTTCAGTTGGACTTAAAAAAAAAAAAAAAAAAAAAGGGTTAGTGTGTTCAAAATTTTATTTTATGAGTCAAAACAAAAAAACAAAAAAAAAATTATATATAATATATATTTTTTCGACAGTTTAGCGGTTCAATTGAACCCCTGGGCTTCAAGTGTAGCCATCCCCGACTATCACGGGTATTTACCAAAAAAAAATGAATTGAAGTGTACTAATCACAAAATGTCACTAACGCATATTGTAGATTTGAGTGTGCATTTGATTGTGTCAAAGATCAACGCACATGATGTAATAATTTGGCTTAAGTAATGCTAGAGATACAAACTATTTTATAAAAAATTTTACAAACTGCTGATATGATGAGTAATTATTAGTAAATGAAGATATAATATTAATGATGAGTTTAGATAAAAACCAATAAGAGGTTGACCACACCAACATTTTGTAAAAATATTGTAAAATAATTTGTGCCTATAGCATTACTTATCTGGCTTATACATGCATACTTTTCAAAACATAAAATACACATGTTAAATATTTATTGGCTTACACGCAAAAATTAATTATGATTGTATGTGTATTTATAGATACATGTGTATAGTTTGACTTTTTTTTAAAATATATTAAAAATTATTGAATAAAGCATTAAATGCATCTTAACCAATGTACATTTGTTAATGGAATCCTATAATAAAAAATAAAAAATAAAAAACTTTTTAATCTTTTATCTTTCTAATTTAAGGGTAGAAATTGAAAATTCATCTTCTTCAATGTCTATAAACTGTGAAATGCAAACCCCGTCAGAGTTTGAGCTTATCTTATAAATCGATCATTTCATCCATGTGAATTAGTTCACATAATTTGCAAGCTTTGTTTCAATGCCTTAATCAAATTTTCGTTTTTACTCCAATGTCAATAATCCCTCCCACTTCCATCTCAACTCCTACTCATATTTTTATATATTAATAATTGTTATTTTGAGAAAATTGTATGTACAATTTATTGGATACAGTATGTCAGGTTCTTCAATTAAACTCAAAGATTAAGTTGTACCGAATTTGATAACTCTTAGAAAAGGTAATTCTATTTGTACTATATTGATAATCAAGCGTTTGGAAAGTCTAACATAAATTGTACTTAATTTTTACACTTTGATCTTATGTCCAGTATTTCTAAAATCCCCAATAAGTTCGATTCAAATATTTCTTACAATCAAACCGATTCAAATAGAATTACACCCTAGTTTTATACTTATATAAAATTAGCAAAGAAGAGTTACATGTACGTGGTGCCTTACCATTAGTTGAAACTTGAAAGAGATGATAAGACCAATTAGTTTGGTTTTACGTGAAACTTAAACATTGACGGGAATTTGAAGATTATAAAAAAGAAGATTCACAAAAGGTAAAATTTTAAATTGGAGAGTGATTTGAAGAAAGAAAAAAAGTGAGAGCAATATTTTAATGAAATTTGGCCTAATGACCTACGTCCACAAATGAAAGTTCTCGGTATATTTTTACTATATGATGTGTTTACAATGAGCTCAATATAGGCTTTATATATATTAGAAAACGTTAGGTCCTAAACTAACTTAGGGTTAGTGTCCTTACTTTACAAGTATACGGTCTTACAATAGATTTATTGGGTCGTAATATCTGTAAACCGCCTCAAATTTATCATGAAAAACCTTAAATTTGTAAAGTATTGAGTGAATAACATAATCATTCTAGAAACGCGTAAGACAGATGTTGGTCGTAGCGACAAACCACAACTTCTGATGATGGTTGACACTATGATGGTTTACTAGAAACTGTGTTGATAAAAGGAAGCATTGTGTGTGGACAACGTTGTTAGTGGCTTGAGCATCATGCGGTTTGTGGCTTGCGTCTACTCTCAAAAGACTCATAATTGATCAATGGTTATCATCAAAGTTTCTGGAATCTGCTCTGTGTCCTCCTTATGAAGTGAGTTTTTTTCATTAGTGGTGGAATTGGAAAACGATGTTGATGGGAATATGTACGAAATTCTCAGACCTGTGAGATGCAAAAATAGAGAAAAATATACACAAAAAAATAATTACACACAAGACAATATTTACGTGGTTCGGAAATTTTCCTACATCTATGGAGTTATAAGGATTTCGCTATTCTTAGGGAAAAATACAGAATGCGGCAGTACAGTTTTTTTGTTTTTTTTTGTTCAAAAACAACTTCAAAATCCTAATCTCCAAAAGTAACAGTTTTTATATCCTATGCACAGTATTCACAATAGACTACAAAAAGAGCCAAATTTTTTTCAAAAAATGTCCCATTAAAAACTGCAACAACATTATTTCAGGTTGGGTCATAATCCGAATTATACACAATTAGGCTCCACAAAGGCCAACACATGTTTCGGTCTACATGCTCACTCAGGATGCCCTTCTGACCTCTCTCTGAGATGGGTGTTTTAGTTGAGGATTTTAAATGTTTGTTGCTACATTTTGTGCAAATCTTATTTATTTAAATTGCCTACCTTCTTCTTCTCCCCATTGTACAAAATGATTTATTGGTCAACTAATTAATGAAAGATTCAACCATTTTAGTAAAACAAACAAAAAAAACCTTTGTGGTAAGAAGAGTTGTTGAGACCCAGTAAGATGCATATCAATCCTAAAATAGCCCTGAGAGCATTCACATTGGCTTCTCTAAATAGCATAAGCCCTAAAATTTGCCTAATAAATCCAAAAAACACCCACATTAGCTTATGACCCATTAGGCAAGATAAAATTTTGATATAGTGTAAAAAGACAAAAACAAAATGTCACAATTCTAGTGCCATCCATTCACTACTAGAATTCAAAATCTCATGTAACCCTTCGGATGGTTGAGATGAAAAGTTGAAAACATAACTTTTCATCTTAGTCTCCTGGAGAAAATGGGCAAATGCCCCTTTTAAAATAAAAAAAAAAAAAATCTAGCATTTTGCCCAATTTCCCAAACTAATTAGGGAAATGTCTCTCTTTTGAAACTAGATTTTCTCAAAATCGAGTTATAAAAAAAAAAAAAAATTTTGGAGTCCTATAATGGCGTTTTAAGGAGCTTATAGTAGCGTTTTAAGGAGTTTATAGTGACATTTCAAGGACCTATGGTGGCGTTTTGTAACTCGATCTCTATGAAGTCAAGTTACATGCAATTTTTTTTTCTTTTTTTTACCTATAACTCGACTTCATGGAGATCGAGTTACAAAATGCCACTATAGATTCACTATAAGCTCCTTAAAAACGCCATTATAGAGCTTAACTCGATTTTGAGAAAATCGAATTTCAAAAGAGAGGCATTTCCCTAATTAGTTTCGGAAATAGGAAAAAATGCTGGATTACTTTTTTTAAAAAGGGCAAAGGCCAATTTTTTCCTTAGTCTCCTTTTTACCCAACCAAAAAAAAAATTTCCATTTGGTCGTCTAATCTGATAAGGTTATAATTAAAGAAGTTAACTTTTTTATCCGATGGAACTACTGAGATCAAAAGTGAAGTTTTAACTTTTCATTTTGGCTATACGTAAGTATTGCATTCTGTGCAATATCTGGATCCTCAATACAAAGCTTTGATTTTTCACATTGAAACATATAACAAAAGAAGACTGGAAAAAATTGGCCTTTGCCCTTTTTAAAAAAATAATTCAGCTTTTTGCCCTCTTTCCTAAACTAATTAGGGAAATATCTATCTTTTGAAACTCGATTTTCTCATAATTGAGTTAAGCCCTATAGTGGCGTTTTACGGAACTTATAGCGACGTTTTGAGGACCTATAGTGACCTTTTGTAACTCAATCTCCATGAAGTTGAGTTATAGGTTAAAAAAAGAAAAAAAAAATTGCATGTAACTCGACTTCATGGAGATCGAGTTACAAAACGCCACTATAGGTCTTTAAAACGTCACTATAGGCTCCTTAAAACGCCACTATAGGGCTCCAATTTTTATTTTTATTTTTATTGTTATAACTCGATTTTGAAAAAATTGAGTTTCAAAATAGGGACATTTTCCTAACTAGTTTCGGAAATTGGGCAAAATGCTGAATTTTTTTTTTGAAAGGGGCATTCGCCCATTTTCTCCAAAGAAGACCATGAATGGTTTGTCATAGATACTTGATTTCTTACATCTTTTGCAAAGGCCATATGGGTCTAAATTATAAATTTAAACTTTTGGTTTAAGTGATATTTTTATGTGTTATATTAAACTCCTAAATATTAACTTTTTAATCGACCTCTCTTAAGATGTTATCTTCCTATAGAGAAAAGACAAATTATGCACAAATAAAGATCATTGAAACAACGATTTTCTCAAGTCAACTAAATAAAATAAAATAAAACTTAAAAATCACATATTTAAATTACTTCACAAACATCAAATCATTCAAAGAAAAAAAAAAAGAAAGTAAATTCTAGCATCAAAATCAACCAGTATTACATAACCGTAAGATCTTTCCAGTCCCAGAGAAATATATCTTCAAAAAAGCACAAAGATGGCGAGTTGTTATAGCAATCCAATGCAAGTGAGTCTAGATTTTCTGAGCAGAGCTCGTGGTTGTCTCCAACAATGAATTTGCTGTTAGAGTTGGTGGTTAGAGAATGATTCCTCTGCATTGTTTTGAATTTTGGGCTGTCGATTATGGCGCAGATATCCTTTGATAGGCACTTGAAATGTTGAAGAGACTTGAACGGTAGTCGGCATAGAATATCAGTGACCAGATTGTAAGGTTCTCTTGCCATTGTCAGTGGTTAAGGACTTATAAGGTTTAGGCTTTGCGTTATGTGTAGCAACCGAGTTATAGGTGAAGGACTTAGGTTTAGGTTTAGGCTTTGCGTTATTTATGAGGGCTAGCAGCCACGTTATATTATAATAAGATCACTATATATATAGCTAGAAGCTCCACGGGGATTTCAGTTAGCTCAAAATAAACTTTTACTAGACTCGTGGTTGAGTACATTTCTAAATAAATTACTATTATGATGTAGTTTAAAAGAAGATAAACACTTTTAATTTAAACCAATTACTGAAATTACTTGACCACTAATAACAACTGGTCACTTAAAATTTGTTGTAAAAATATTGTAGGAAATATTGCCAAATGTTTTTTTTTTTTTCAATAAATGTTTTTGGTTGTTACCCATTCTTTGCATGTAGACATGTAGTGGTAGTTGATTATGAATGTAATTTGAACTTTATATAATTTTTTAATGCACTAATATATATCTGGTTTAGATGATTGTTTGAAACTTTTGTTACTTTAATTTGTTATTTCTAGGTGGTTGTTTGTGATTTTTTTTTTTTTTTAATTTGAATTATTTGTAGATGGTTGAAAGTTGTTTATTGTAGTACTAGAGTATTAGTGGCATATTTAATCTTGTGCTATCTTTGAGGAAGAAACAAATCCAGAATTTTGGCTTTTATAATGATTTCTAATGACTATGCAATGTATCTTATTGTAATACCCCACATACTTTTATTTGAGGTTATAATTATATTTTTATTTAAAAAATAATAATTGATGGGCTATAGGTATTCTTTTATTAGTATTTGCAGCCCGCTAACCCACTAAGCCCACATCTCTAATACAAACTACAGGGTAGAGGAAAAGACAGTCAAAATTTTCATAGAAAGGGTTTTGTCAGAGAGGCTAAGAGGTTTTCCTTGGAGTTAGAGCACATACAATTGAAGAGGCAATTGGATTTTTAAAGGTATGATTTTCTCACCATTAGAGC
Organism: Quercus parvula; assembly: GCA_030820535.1. Taxonomy (NCBI): domain Eukaryota; kingdom Viridiplantae; phylum Streptophyta; class Magnoliopsida; order Fagales; family Fagaceae; genus Quercus; species Quercus parvula. The sequence goes on from JAUAME010000002.1 coordinate 16,488,369, forward strand.
AAATAATTAAAAGTTTATAAGGATTATCTTGGAATTGATTATTCAAAAGTTTGATTTTTGGTCCTAAAATTCTACTGATACTTTACGATTGGACTGCCGTTGTCATTGTGTACGTTCATGGCATGACTTCTAAGTTTGCATTAGGAGATATATATATATATATATATATATATATAATTAGTTATAAGTCAACAATTGCTGCCACTGTTTGAACCCTTGAGCAAAAGCCGAAATTGTTGAAATCTTGTATCAAGATTGCGTCACTTTTGTAGGGCATAGGAACTTTTGGGCTGCTGCAACTTTAATTCTAATTGCTGGAGAAATTTGCACCGACCCCACCCTTATGTCACTTGTTATCTCTCATTTTTTTTGTCAAGGACGTAGGCTTCTTATTGTAGCTTTAATGGTCTTCTACATAGGTGTTGACTAAGTCCAAACAAAGTGATATTTTAAAGTCCAACATTATTCTTAAAGGGTCAATATCAGATTGTGTCTTTTATCCAAATTGTAATATTGTGGTATTAAATCCATTAGGGTCAATGAAATTAAGTCCTTGAACAAAGTCATAATAGATTTGGCCCACAGTTTTTCTTTGGGGTTATATATTTAAATCCTATAGTATTAGTTGCTGCCTATGAGATTTGATAAATTCAAGGAAACACGTATTTTTTTGGGTAGAGATGCTTTGCATTAGTGCTATCTTTTAGTTCAGCAAAATATTTTACTAGCGAGTCAGTTTGTATAGTTTAGTAAAATTTATATTTTATGGAGGATATTAAGTAATTTCCATGATTGATTCTAGGTCCTATCTAAGAGTATTTTGAGACCTATTTGGAGGGTGTTTCAGCTGGACTTTTAGAGTGATCCAAGTACTGTAAGTAATTATGCATAATGTGCACAAGTTTTGTCCATTAGGTTCTTAGAAGTTTTCAAAAGTTTTGCATTTCAAACTTATATTTTCTAAAGATTGTCAAAAGTATTTTTGTATCATTGAAAGAGAAATTTCGACTATTAAATAATGTTTTAAGGAGATACTTCTTATTTTAAATAAGTTTTGAATGGCCAAATCTCACTTAAAAGATGATTTTTAAACTAATCTATTTTCCGTAAATAATTGAGTTTCAATGTAAGATTTCTAAAAAGGTTCTTGTTCTTTAAATTTGTTAAAACCAAGTGATTTCAAGGTCATATTCCTATTCTCCAAATGGTATTTAAAATGTTTCTTTTAGCAAATTTAATTTTGAAATTTACTCAAGAATTGTAATTTATTCATATAAACTCCTCAGTCTCTATTCGTTTCCCAAGAGAGTCAAGCATCCTTTGATTTATATTCTGTTCAATATTGTGATCTTTGATATGCCTCTATATTTGAAAATAAATTGTTAATATCGAGTAAATTACTATATTTTGTATAAACTTTGCTTTGTGATATGTGACTTAAAATAAGTGTTTTTAGAATTGATCAGATATATCAGATATGTGTGTAAATCTGCTCACAGGATTGTATGTGAGAATATGTGTTGATCCCTCACCAGCAGGGGTTAGATGTTGGTATCCGCTCACAGGATTGTATATGAGAATATGTGATGTGTATATGTGATATTGTGCTCTGATCAATTATTTGTATGTATTTTCGAATAACTTTAATATTTGATTATATATATGTGTTCAATGGTTCTTTATATGTTTGGAAAACCATATCAAATATTTTGAGTGAAATTGTGAAATCAAACTCGTGCTTTGCTTGACTCTATTCTGTTGTATATTGTGTATAATTGCTTACTAGATGTGTGGCTCACCCCGTCAATTACCATTTTCAGATTAAAGTTTAGTTGGGGAACAGAACCTTTGGATTACTCGTAAGGTGCAAAGTAGAGCGTGGAAGCTGTAGGCAACGTTAGTATTACTTGAAGCCTTAAAAGATTTTAGTTACCCTTAATTTGTAATTCATGTTTTTGTTATGGTGGAGATTAACTTCCCATTTGTGGTGTTTAGATTTTGTAAGAGATTTTTTTAAAAGTACTGTTTCTTTGGAGTATTGAATTATTTTGGATTGATTATGCTTAGTTAGTCATGTATCTAAATTCATGTTCCATGGATTTGGGTCGTGACACTTATGCCCCAAAATTGAGGGATACATCTATATAATATATACAAAATTGAAGGCGTTTCATTTTTTTTTATTAAATTCATGACATTTTATGTAGTATTATTACTATATAAGTTTTTAAGACGTCACAATTTTATACGTCTATATAATATATGCTCAAAGGAAAAACGGTGTGAATGATCCAATTTCCATATGCCCCAAGTGTGCTACCAATTTACTTCAGAATCTAAACTTGCACCTGGCCAATTTATCAACTGACTCACTCACAGTTGGGTCCCTACTACTAACACGATATTCGATATATGTCTTGAATATATCTAGGTCATCAGAGTTTTTGTATAACTTAGAGATAATTCCTAACCAGAGATAGATGAATTATATCCCCAAAAAAAAATCATATTCAATGATTTAATTTTTTTTTAAAAAAATTACATATATGCCCAAAGGATATCCGGTTTGAATTATCCAATTTCTATATGCCTCAAGCATGGGGCTAATTTATTTCAGAATCTAATTGATTTCCACAAAGCCATCAATCTGAATAATGTATCATACCAGAAATCATTGGATATATCTAAAGGATTACACCCTCCTTTGTGAAAAATGTGAGTTTCATGTACAAGATCCATGTGTGGTTTACATTTGAGAGAGAGAGACCTAATACATTAGGTACACTAAATAATTTCATGAAATACACACTACACATCACGCAAAGCAATTATTTATGGAGTAATTAATTAATTATATGGTATGTAAATGAAGTGGCAAGATCATAAAATATCAACACTATATTCCGAATAAATCAAAAAAAATAATTTAATTTAAGTAATATTAAAAATAAAAGAAAAAATGAAATATATGCCCAAAGGATATCCGGTTTGAATGAACCAATTTCTATATGTCCCAAGCATGGCGCTAATTTATTTCAGAATCTAATTGATATTCACAAAGCCTTTGATCTGAATAATATAAAATACCATAAATTATTTGATAAACTCTCAGTTCACATAAATATGAGTTTTTTTCCTGCCTATACAAAAAACAGATTGGTATCGATTGGTGTCTTAATCTGATGATAAAAAACTATTATAAAGAGCAGACATAATAGATTGAAACTCTAAAAAAAAAAAAGGAGTTTCAAGTACAAAATCTACTCGTGTGATTTACATTTTTGATAGAGAGTGATGTACTACATTAGGAAGAAGGTGCACTAAATAACTTCATGAACTACACACTACACATCACACAAATTAAGCAATTATTTATGGAGTAATTAATTGTATAGGTAAATGAAGTGGCAAGATCATAAATACCAACATTATATTCCGAGTGAAGAATTAAAGATTTTTTTTATTATTATTATTTTTTATACAAGATAAAATTTTTACTCTAACCTAATCTAAGTGTATATGTGTGCGAAACTCCTTCCTAGAGACTTGAACCCCGATCCTTGCCTCCACAACCCACAAGTATTTATACCTGTGGAGTGACCACCACTAACCTAGTGACTCTAATGATGGATTCCAATTCAACAAATCAGAGATCTCTATGCCATGAATTTGGCATGAATGTCTATCAAACTCTTCTTTATCAACTGACTCAGTCTTGAAAACATGAAGCTGAGCCACAATCTCAAAATCTTCCTTAAAGCTGCACCCACTTTTGTCAACTTCCCCAAAAACGCAAGACTCAATCTGCTCTCTGAAGAACTCACACACAGTAGGGTCGAGGTTTAGTTTAGACAACTCCCTTGACAAGTAGTTGTGGCGAGCATAACGCAGCCCAGTAACAAAGAGAGGGATTTTCACCTGAGCATAGAACTGTGGGGAAACTATGTCTTCAACAATGGTTTCAACGCCCTGAGGTTGAGAGGGATGGATTTTGAGTTGGTAGCGTTGTGTGATGTATAACCAGATGGAGATTGCGGTGGTGTCTGAGTGTGTTTGAGGCTTGGTTTCGTACATGTTCAAAGAGCACTGAATATCCTTCACCATGGTTGGTTTGTTTGTGTATGCGTGTTTTAGGGTTAGGGTTATGGCTTTGCTTTGGCTTTAAGAGAAGTAGGGTGTAATATATAGTCGATATAATTTTTGGCATTATTATAATAAAACCAAATTAAAGAAGGATTAGGCTTTCCGCTATCTATGAGGATAGACAGAGTTTTAGATAAATAGAAACTTTTTATTTTTGAGACGATATTTATATTAAATCCACTTCGAAATAAACTTGTATGTATGTATATATATATATATATATATATAAAGTCCACTTCGAAATAAACTCTTTATTTGACTATTAAAAATATGAAAAGTCTTAGAAAGTACTAGAAAACTAGAAATTAAGACTGTCACATTGGAGAGATGTGACTGTCACATTCGGGGTGTGAGGAAGTGGTGCAAGCAGCATGGACTAGTGTTGGGGATCTCGGGTTTGATGGTACTATTTTGGCCGAAGTAGACAAATGTGGGAAAGATTTAGGGTGGTGGAACAAAAAGTCTTTGGTAGTGTGAGAAAGGAATTGGATTGGTTGAAGAAGAATCTAGCTAAGGCCGAAACTGAAGCCATGGCTAGTGGCAACAACCATCGGATTAGACAATTAAAAAGGGAGATTGAGGTGTTGTTGGAGAGAGAAGCTATTATTTGGGCTCAAAGATCAAGGGTACTATGGGCAAGGCAAGGGGATAGAAATACTAAATATTTTCACAGTTGTGCTGCAAGGAGATATAGGAAAAATATGATTGAGGGAATTAGGGATGAGGAGGATAGATGGAGGAACCAACCGAATGATATATCCATAGTTCTGGTAAATTATTACAAAAACTTATTTACCTCAACTGACCACATTAAGCCCCAAGATGTATTATCATGTGTACCTACTATTATTGATGATGAGATGAATGCCACTCTAAGTAAAGAATTTGATGAAAAAGAAGTGGAGGAGGCTTTACACCAAATGGCACCACTTAAGGCTCCTAGACCAGATGGAATGCCTCCACTATTCTACCAGCATTTTTGGGGCACAGTAAGGAAGGATGTCACTACCTCCATTCTGGCATGGTTGAACTCAAGTACCCTACCTTCCTCCCTTAACCACACTTTTATTACTCTCATTCCTAAAACAAATAAGCCAGAATATGCTTACCAATTCCGCCCTATTAGTCTTTGCAATGTGCTATACAAAATCTACTCCAAAGTATTGGCCAACCGATTGAAAAAATTATTACCCTCTATTATAACTGAACACCAATCAACTTTTACAAAGGATAGACTAATTTCTGACAAAATCCTTGTAGCTTTTGAAACCCTTCACAGTTTGCAAAATTTTAAGTCTAATACTCATGGTTTTATGGCGATCAAATCGGACATGAGTAAGGCTTATGATCAGGTGGATTGGGGTTTCTTGGAAAAATTGATGAGGCAAATGGGTTTCAATGAAAGGTGGATCCAATTGATAATGGGGTGTGTAAAAACTGTTTCTTATTTAGTGTTGGTGAATGGAGAGCCTTGTGGTATGATACAGCCTACCCGTGGGATAAGACAAGGTGACCCACTATCACCTTTTCTTTTTCTGCTTCGTACTGAAGGCCTAAATGGGCTAATCAAGAAAGATGAAAATAATGCAGAAATACATGGTTTTTCATTATGTAAGAGAGGGCCCAAACTAACTCATTTGCTTTTTGCAAATGATAGTCTTCTCTTTTGCAGGGCAACCATAGAAGAATGTGGCAAGGTATTGGAGATTTTGAATATGTATGAGGCATCAGGGCAAAAAATCAATAGAAACAAAACAACATTATTCTTTAGCAAGTGCACCACACGAGAAACGAAACATGAAATAAAGGTGGCTTTTGGTGTTCCGGAAATCATGCAGTATGAAAAGTACTTGGGTCTTCCTTCCTTTATGGGTAAAAGGAGAAAGGCAAGTTTCAACTACATCAAAGAGAAAATATGGAGGAAGTTACAAGTAGGGGTGTTCGCGGTGTGGTGCGATGCGGTGCGGTTTGTGTGGTTTTCTTATTATAAAACCGCAAACTGTACTGCACCATGTGGTGCGATGCGGTGCAATATTACTTGCAATGCGGTGCAATTATGCCATTTTACGGGCGGTTTTGATGCAGTTTTTGTGGTTTGTGCGGTTTGGTGAACACCCCTAGTTATAAGGATGGGAAGGTAAACTGCTCTCTCAAGCAGGTAGGGAAGTGCTACTAAAGTCAGTTATACAAGCTATTCCCACCTACTCAATGAGTTGTTTTAAATCACCCATTAGATTGTACCATGAAATTGAAGTCTTAATTAAAAAAATTTGGTGGGGTCAACGAGGTGACCGTAGAAAGATTCATTGGATTAAGTAGGAGGACATGACAAAATCCAAAATAGTGGGTAGAATGGGTTTTAGAGATTTAGCACTATACAATGAATCTCTACTAGCAAAGCAAGCATGGCATCTTCTGCACAACAAAACATCTCTATTCTATAAGGTGTTTAAGGCCTGTTTTTTCCCAAACTCTACAATCATGGAAGCGGCTGACTCAAGAATGGGATCCTATGCGTGGAAGAGTATTCTTAGAGGAAGGGATATTATTCAAAGGGGTGCAAGATGGAGGGTTGGAAATGGAGAAAATATAAATATATGGTAGCAAAGGTGGCTGCCTAGAAAACACCTAACAAACCTTCCAATATGTCCCATACAAGACTTTGAAAACGCTACTGTGTCCTGCTTGATTGATCAAACCACAAGGCAATAGAGGGCAGATTTGGTGGATGGGTTACTCGTGGAGGAAGATGTTGAATTAATCAAGTCAATGCCGTTGAGTCATGTGGAAGTAGAGGATGTGCTATTCTAGCCATACACAAACAATGGTGTCTACACATGTAAATCGGGTTACCGATTCCTCAAAGAAGAAGCTGAAATGGAAGCCACTAACCAGGTTCCTCCTCTTCGAGACAAACATGTGTGGAAAGCTATTTGGTGGATGAAAGTACAACAGAAGGTTAAGATGTGTATATGGAGAGCTTGTTGAAACGCCATGCCGACGAAACAAGCCCTGATGAGACACACAATCATTGGTAATTAAATCTGTGACCGTTGCCAAGCTGAAGTTGAAGACCCACTCCATGCTTTATGGACTTGCATCGAGCTTGACACTGTCTGGGCAGATCAATCATTATGGGAGTTCGAAATTCCGTCGGTTTTGCAGACTTTAAAGACCTGGTTTCATGGATAATAGCAAAGGGTAAGCAGCTGGATCTTTTTGCAATCATCGCTTGGTCAGTTTGGAATCATAGGAACCAAGCTCGGGTACAAGCTTCTGCTAGTGATCTTCATCAGATAGCCGCTACTGCAAGAATCAGGTTAGACGAATTCCACACGACAAGATAGGGGCTGGAGCTTCAGAGGCAACGAGTTGTTTGATAAGTACAAAACCAGTGGCTTCCTCCTCCTATGGCCGTGGTGAAAATAAATTTTGATGGAGCGACGTGTCCAAAAAAGAAGAAAGCTGGTATAGGTGTGGTGGTTCGAGTTGTAAATGGCTTGGTGCTTGCCTCATGTGCAATGATAAAACACCAACCTTACAAGGCAGTGGAGATTGAATCCTTGGCAGCAGCAATGGCCCTATCCTTTGCAACAGATCTTGGTTTTCGATGCGTTATTTTGGAGGGAGATTCAATGGAAGTGATACAAGCTTTGCGAGAGAATACAAAGCCCCTAACACCTACGGGATTACTGATTGAGGATGTCAGAAAGTTTTCCCAAAACTTTGATGAATTGCTATATTCTGGTACCGTTTGGATTGCGCGTTTCCTCACGTCTGCGTTTTGTTCTTTTTTTTTTTTTTTTTTTTTTTTTTTGTTTTCACGCGTTTTGGAGTATTGCGGTTACTGTTCAATGAACAGTAACCGCAAATGTTGACTTTTTGCAGTGAACAGTGCATATATGCACTGTTCATGGACCCACAAATTTCATTTTTTATCAATTTTTTCATTAAAAATGGGTCCCACAGCACTATTCACACATTTAAAAATTATTTTGCTACAGTGTTTTCAGTTTTCAGTTTTCAGTTTCAGCAAAATAAGTTCAATCCAAACATACCCTCTGTACTAAAAGAGATGGTAATGCTATAGTTCATAATTTGGCTAAATATGCTTTAAGCATACCAGATTTTTTAGTGTAGATGGAGGATATTCCGTCGTATATTCTTCCTATTATACAAGTTGATTTAGCACGTTTACATTAATAAAGTCCAGTTTTTCCCCCCTCAAAAAAAAAAAAAGACTCACAGGTCAAGAATTTTTTATTATTTTTATTTTTTAATTTTTAGGCCGAACGTTTTTTTTTTTTTTTTTCTTTTCTTTTCTCTAAGATTCAAGTTAAATTCTTCTAAAAAGAATTCAGGTTAAATTGACTATTACACATGAAGTAGTTTAAAAGGAGAAAATCTCTTTAAGAGTTTTAATTTAGGTTAAATTGATTACTAGAGATTAAGTAGATCAAAGAAAAGTAGTTTATCATTCATGCTACTTTTATCTTAAACCCCAAGATTGCATTTTCAATATTCAAATATTTTCTACTTTGCATGAAATGACCATCTAATATTTTCTACTTTGCATCAAGGGCGGCTTGATGCATTTTGGGGTTTAAGACAAAAAATGAATTTATACCTTTTACATATTTAAACATAATTTTTTTTATTAAAAAAATTTAAATATTATTTAAATTCTATTCTCTTGTTTTAGATGCAAAATTACTAATTAACATAAACTACATAGATTTTTTTTAATAGAAAGTTTATAGACACAAAATTTGTCAAAACTTCACACCGGTGGATACCACAGATTGAGAGTAGTAAGTAAAAAATATGATATTAGTGGTGGATCTAGAAAAGAACTAGTAAAAGTTTGTCAACTCAACTGTTGGAAAAAATGTTGTGAATTTTTCGTGTATTGCTTTCTTTCTTTTTTTTAGAAGTGCCACATTCACAATATTTTCACAAAAAATTCTAGGCGTTAAGTTACTCATTTTAATTTAAACCCACCATTGAAATTATTTTTTTACCCACCAATAACAGTCAGTAACAACTTACCACTTAGAATATTAATGTGTTATGAACATGTTGTAAAAAAATGTTGTTGATGTAGCTTTTTTTTTTTTCTTTTGATAAAAAATATTATTTTATTTATTAACTAATATTTGTGCTTAATTAATACTATTACAATAAAAGAAATAACTTTATATGTTAAATTTTAGGGGGTCTTTTTCTACTTGTGAGCCTTAGGCTACTGTCTCATTTGCCTATTACTATAGAGCAAACCCTACTTCAAAGTGAAAGTAACAATTTTCTATTATGATATACCTTCTGTAAATTTTTGCTTCTCAAAAAAAAATATATATATATATATATATATATATATCACCCATCCTCTACCGAATGGCAATTACTATCAAGAATGCTCAGAGTTAAATGTTGTTTCCATTTATATTTGTTCTAGATGATTGTTTAAAAATTTTGTTACTTGAATTTGTTGTTTCTGTGGTTGCTGGTGATTTTTATTTTATTTTATTTTATTTGATGAATTTGTAGATGGTTGAAGGTTGTTTATTGTGGTACTAGAGTTTTTTTTAATAAATAAATAAATAAAAAAGAGTGGTACTAGAGTTTTAGTGGAATATATTTTATCTTGTACAATATTCGAGGGGGGAAAACACCAGAATTTGGGCTTCTGTTATGATTTTTAATGATTATGCAATATACTTTACGCCCAAAATTGATAGATACATCCAAGGGGTGGTAATAGGTTATAGGTGAGGTGTCATATTCCCTGCCCTGGCCTCGTCCCCCTTCCCCGCCCCCAGTAACTAATCAGGGGCGATTCTTTGCCCCAATCTCCACTCCTACAGGCCCTCGAGGGCCCCCCCTTGCCTCTATAATTTTTTTAAATACAAATTTGGAAATTTGAATCAAATTGCATACTTCTTGGTTAACAATGACTTCTAGGCTATCAAATCACATATATTTATCATTGAAAATATTTTAAATCATAAACACAATACAAAAACCCTAAATAATTTTTGCAATGAGAGAAAACATAATTAAAAAAGAGACAAGTTGTAGAAAATAAACAAGTTATGGATGTGGAGGGGAGTTACAGCAAAAAAAATAACACAATAGGGCGGGGGGGGGGGGGGGGGGGGGGAGAGAGAGAGGGAGTACATTAAAGGGAAAGAGAGAAAGGAGGGAGGAGAAATGGGCGACGACAACGAGGAGGTATGGTAGGCCTAGAGGTGAGGTGGAGTGGGGCTGAGAGTGACATTATGAAAGGCAAAAAATAGAAAGAGTGTTAGCCTGTTAGAGTAGTAGTGTTTGGGAGAAAATAAAAAATATATATACTTATGTTTTTTATAATATAATATAATGTAAATAATATGTATAGGTCAGGTATGGGGCGGGGAGACCAACCCTCACACCTGCCCCATACCTGTTTTGGCCCTTTTGGGTGAATTAGGGGCGATAAGGACAAGTTAAATTTTCAACCCCATACTTTTTGATGGGTGCATACTGCATATATAAGAAACAAGAATAAATGACCAACACTTATTAAAATTAAAAATTCAAAAACTGCTGGCCCACCTAATCGAATCGAACTGTCCCGAACAATTTTACCAAACACACTAATTTCAGTGGAAAAAAAAATGTTGGTCAGTAAGGGTAGCTATTTCAGGATTAATGTGCATCTTAGATTCTTAATGCGACTCATTATCAATCACTACAAGTCCATTAATTTAATAACAAGCCTGTTAGATATACCAAATTACCAATTAATACAAAAATCATATGTGGGTTCCAATTAGCTCAATTGGTAAAATCTCTGATAGTTGTATAAGAGATCTAGAGTTCAATCTTTGCCTACACCAAAAATTGATTGGTGTCTTGGTCTGGTGATAAAGAGCTATCATCAAGAGCGGACACCATAAATTGAAACTCTCTCAAAAAAAAAATAATAAAATCATATTTATAAAGAGAATTTTTTTGAGAAAAATCATGTGTAAATTAAACCAAAAAAAAATAAATTAAAGAAGTATTTTAGCAATAAAATTTTAATTTGAATAGAATTATAAGTTTTTTTCACACTTGTCATCACTCAATATTTTTCACACTGTTTGTGGGTCCCATACCTGTCAGTAGGTGCAGTTTTTTTTTTTTTTTTCTCTTCATTATCACCGAACCCAATGAAAAAAAGAAACCCAGATCATATCACCAAACCCAGTGGAAGAAGAAGAAGAAAAAAAAAATCAGATCACCGAACCCAGTGAAAAAAAAAAAAAAAAACCCAAATCAGAAGGAAGAAGAAGAAGCCACCTAGTGTGAAAGGAAAAAGAAAAAAAAGAAGATGAAGAAACACAACCCGGTGAAGAAAAAAAAAAAAGAGAGATGGTCAAAAGTTGCAGCTAAAGTCTGACAGTGGGTTCCTCCATGTAATGTTATTTTCGAAAATGCCATTGAGTTATGAGTTATGAAAACTAAAAACACATTTTAGTTATTTTCAGTTTCTATAACTCATAACTCAAAAATCAAATAATTGAGTAATGGAAACAGAATTATGGTGGTGCAAAACGGACTTCTAGCTATGGGTTCCACCATTTTTAAGTTATGAGTTATAGAAACAGAGACATGAGTTATGGAAATTGATGAACCAAACACCCCCTTAAGATTTGAGTTTTTTTTTTTTTTTTTTATATTTTATTTATAATAGACTTGGATGCTGTCGGTCAATAAAATTTTAGCAAAAAAAAGCTTTGAATTCGTTTGTTTGGTAAAAAGCTAAGCAAAAGAAAACTTTAAGAGTTGTTGATTGATGAAAATGAAGAAGAGTTTTGAGTGTTTGTTAGTTGATAAAATGTAACAGATTTTGGAAAATAATAACAATAAATAAATAATGTTCAAATTGAGAATAGAGAAATGATGAAGAGTCCGTTGAAAAATATATTTAAAATGTAGGATAAAAAAAAAAAAAAAAAGCTAACACAACTTGTTTTATAAAACTAGTCTCATAAATTCACAAAACCAAAAGAACGGCTTTGCGTGTGTTCTCCGTGAAGTGGCGGGACCAAACGCACTCTTTAACTTTAATGGAGAGACGACCCATTATGCACATTGGTCCTGAAATGGGCAGTTGGCCTTGCCGACTAACATTGTTTTCCACCTCTTTCTTTTTGGGAGAAAAAAAGAGACGTTATCCTTCGTAGAAAAAGAATAGAATTAAAGCACTGATGTTGAAGAATATAAATCAAGTTTTCATTTTTTTTTTTAAAAGGAATATAAATTAAGTCAAAGATCTACTTTTTCTTATTAAAAAAAGAAAAGCAATTTTCATATTTACGTCTTCAAATTATCTAGCAAAAAAGAAGAAAAAGGTAAAGAGTCGCATGCCTCGTGCTATCCTTTATTATTATTATTATTATTATTTTCTTTTTCTTTTTCATTTTCGAATTTGACAATTCTAGGGCCATCAGCCAGAGCTTTGATTCCTCCGCATTGATAGTAACATAGACCAGAATTGATATGGACCGTCTTATTCATTATACACCACTCAAGGCCCAAGGGATCAATATCAAGACACCTTGATTTCTTAAGATTATCCTTGATTTCTTAAGATTATCCTTGCGGCAAGCACCTGCACCACCAAGAACCACGTAAACGACAAGCTTTGCAATAAATAAAAGGGACCAGCTTTGCAATAAAGGAACACGTTAGCTTCACCCTAAATAAAAAACCGATTGTATTTAATACTCGACAATTCTAAACCTCAAAATGCAGAATCCTTTCTACCAAAAAAAAAAAAAAATGCAGAATCCTAACTCACAAAAATTCGATCTTTTTTTGGATGAGCCAATAAAACAAAAAGAAGAAATCAAAATCAACACACTTGCCTTCCACGCCACGAGACCCAACAGTAGAGGTAGAGAAGACTGAAGATGAGGGATTCAAGTGCCTCTTGATGTTATTTTCTCTCCAGCAAACAATTTCAATATTCAACAAATGCAATTTGCCTTTTTCTTTTCTCTTTTTTTTTTTTAAGTAAAAAAAATTACCACCCTTCCATTAAACTGAGTCATATTCTGTACAATTTCTCTGTATGCAAACTTCTCATGAACTTACAATTTCAAATTCAACAAGAAGATATTTCTTTACAAGCGAAGTTATTCATTTTTAATTAGTGAGACCACTGCAGGATATTCTAATCCAGGCAAGAGAAACAACATGAATTTTAGTAGAATTGGATGAAACATTAACAAGCACTCTTTTTTACCATTAGTTAAGTTAAAACGTTTACACAGCTCAATTATCTTGTCCATGTTTTCGCTTTTAGAGCATCTGCATTAGTAGATGCAAAAATTTTGTAAATTTGCACATCTAAAACCTACTTTTTCTATTTTACACTCTCATTTTTACAAATCACTCATATCAGTTTATCTATTATACACATTTATTCAATAAAATATTCATTCGTTTACAATTTTTTTATTACTTCCTTCACCCTTCACACTTCTCTCTTCTCTTGAAATCCTCTCTCACACAACCCACACCATCAACGATCAATCCAGCACCATCATCAAGCACAGCCACTGCAGACCGTTCACCATCATCAGCCACTAATCAAAACCCAGATCATCAAGCACCATCATCAAAATCTCCCTTCACCCTTGATCAAACAAAGAATAAAAACCATCAAAACCCCAAAAATCATCAAAACCATCAAAGAAGGCGATGGGTTTGAAGTTGAGGGAATCAAGGATGTAGGAGACCATGAGGCCGACGGTTAGGGTGGCGAGCACGGCGGTTCCATAGGGGTCGAGGAGGAAGGTGGCGCAAGGGATGAGGACGATGGCGAAGGATGTTTGCTTCGGTGGCATCATTTTGGCTAGCTGGAATATCAGATTGAAGAAAAGGATCTGAGATTGAAGAGAAGGATTTGAGAGCAACAGAGATAAAGAGAGGGACTAAGATAGAACGAGAGAGAGGTGAGAGTGAGACGCTCAGAGAGTGAGGTGAAGGAGAGAAAAATCTAAAATATTAGATACAAGATTTACAGTAACCGTGCATATATGCACGGTTACTGTAGCAAATATACAAATATGCACACTTTTAGAAGCACTGATGGGGAGCATTTTTGAGGCAAAATGTGTAAAATTGGTGTCTTTTTCTATTACACAAGACTCAGTGGATGCTCTTACAGGTCTGAAAATAAGAGTTGGGAACTAGAATGAAAATTTGGCAATGCAGAAAACAGTATATGCATATAAATGGAATTTTTTTCATTGGTAAATTATACTCGCACTCTAGGGGTCTTGAACATGACCTCACCCTCCACCTAGAACACACAATAATTAAAGTCCACTAAACAAGGAATAATTAAAATTAAACTTAGAAATCACATATTTATAGCAGATAGTGCTACGACACTCATGATCCATCGATAAGAAACCCAGCTAAATAAATCACATAAATGCACACTTTTCTAAAATCTATGCTCAGCACAAAGTACAAAAGTAGTTCAAACATCCAATTTCAGTCTCTTTAAGTAAATTTGAGCATCAAAATCAACAGGTATTACATAAAACTTGCAAATTTAATGAGGATACAAACATAATTTCTTACATAACATAATCTCGTAATAAGTATATTACGCTCACCGCTCACAACATTTTACAGAAGGGTCTTTACCAGGTGTTGAAGATAAGTGGACATTATATCACAAAAAACTGGAAAAAGTGTTGAAAGATGATACATATCATGTTAATTATACTTCCTTCAATCTTCAAGCATTCTCAAATACTCTAAAAGTAAAACTCTCTCCTTCACTTTCCACACTGAGAAAAACAAATGCACCAAGATAAGTGGCTCACAAGACATTAATGTTGAATAAAAGAGAAGGCATTTTTTTTTAGTTGAAAAGGGGTAAAAACTTAATTCATCAAAAATTCTGCCTCAACTTGTACATGTAGATTGCCGAACGCCGATATAGTTAATCTGAGCAACGCAACTAATTCTAATACCAAAAGAAGTCGCTCTTTTTTCTTTTTTAAACAATTGACCAAAAGAAGTCACTATAGTAAGCTTCAAAACGGAAATTACAAGTTAAATTCACTAAATTACCTCTTTTTCATGCTTTTGTTTCATCATCCTGTTTGATTATAACACCAACTTGAAACCCTCCGACAAGAAATCATCCCTAAGAAAAAAACCAAGGACAATTACATGAGGCACTAAAAGTCACATGAAAGTGCTTACCAGATTATAGCATCAATTGCTACAGGGTAGGATAATTAAGACAGGCCTAACAATTAAATTGTGAACCGAATTACAAACACAACTACTCTGATTGAACCAAAACCAACTTATCCTTAACAAAATCAATGCTACAAAAATAAAACCCATGTAAATTTACCTCTTCTTTTTATGATTCTCTTCACCCAAATTGTGCTTCTTCCCACACCTTCTTCTACTAGCCTCAACCGGAACGAGGCTTGCAAGACAAATCTCGGCCTCAAACAAATCCGGCATACCCAAAATCTTCACATTCTTAACTCTTTTCGTCCTCAAATCATACCACACAAGCCTCTGATTATCCAGCACCAACAAGACCTCCTTGCCGCTCTTCGAATAAGCCAACGGCCTCAAATATTTAAACGATCCGACCACTTCAGTTCGAGCAATACTAAACAACATAAACCAAGACTCTTTCACTCTATACTCTTTCATCACCCAAACGTCGACGCGAACGTCATGATAATCCGCGGTCACGGACACACAGTCCCCTAAAGCCCCAACCTCAATCTGAACCCTCTGATCTTCCAAACACTTGGGCAGAGGCAATTCACGAAAATTCTCATCCGTCAGATCGAACGAAACGATCTGATCAAACTCGTCCAGTTTAAACTTCTTGGTCACAACCCAATGCAAAGCTCCACAAGCAAGCGACCCGTTTTTCTTCATGTAACACAGAACGTAATTCATTTCCTCAACCCTTCTCCACTCGTTCGCTCTCAAGCTGAAAACCTTGACCTCCGAAGCAAAACCTTCGCTTTCCAAGTCAACGAACTGCGAAATCCTCACCAGCTTGTAGTCGTCGTTCGCAGAGTCGTACCCGAACCCGTACGCACGTGCGCCGCACATGCTCATCCCGTGGTCGCAGGGCCGATCGACTGGCAAAAACGGCAACACCTTGTGCTTCTTGATCGAAGGGTTCCAGAAAGCGATGTCTTCGGCGACGTTCGTGATGCAGAGCAAGCCGTTGGCGGAGCCGAGGACGCGAATCCGATTGCTGTAACACATGAGCGGGTGCGCGAGCTCGACGGCGGCGTCTAGGGACTCGAGGCTTACGGAGAAGAGCTCCGATTCCTTGCGGAGGATGACGGTGACGTTCGAGGAGGTGGCGATGGAGTAGCGGAGGTGGAGGCGGATGAAGCATGGGCTGTCGATTAGAGACAGCAATGGCTTTGATACGGAGCGGAGCTTGATGAGGGTTTTGACTGGTGCTTTGAAGAGTATGTAGGTGAGTACCTCATATGGGAGGTCCGCCATGGATAGTTGGTGCGCCATGGATGGTTGGCCCGTGAAGGTGTTGATTGGAGCGCATCTAGGGTTAGGATTTTGGTTTCCAGGAAGGCCCTCAATTGCAGTGAGCTGAGCTCTTTCAGTCTTGGTCCCTTGGAGAGTGAATGGTGGAGAGGGTGGGTCCTGATTAGGTAAGGTACAACCAATATAGTTCCAAATGTAACCTTCCGTTGAAAAAGTTTCATGATTAATTTTTGTTTTTTTTTGGGAGAAAAAAAAAAAGTTGCATTATTTTAATGATGAGAGTCGGTTAGGCTAGGCCTGTTTGGGTGTAAAAAAATAATCACTCTTCAAAGCCCGGTTTGGCACATAAACCCGGTTCTGTTTTCATCTTTAAAAACCCAAAAAATTGGGGCCCACACTCTGACCTCTGCTACTAGTGCACCAGAACCCCTACCCGCGTTCTTTCATTTTTCTGCTTTTCCTTCACTTTCATCTTCTCCCATCAGAAACACAGAAGAGGACCAAAAACTCTTCCTTCCCACTTTAGCACACTCTAACAAGAACTAGCTTGATTTTTACATATTTGTTATAAATAATAATTACTTTTTCTTATCAGTGGTGGTAAAGGTAAAGATGAGTCATGGGATCTTACAGTTCTACTTTACCAAAGAATTTTTTTTTTTAGAAAAACCTGTTTGAACAGATCAGGCACAACTGAAACAAGAGCGGTTCAGATCAGCTCCTCTTCGCTTGACCAAGAGCGGTTCAGATGAGATTAGTGAAAACAACTGAAACAAGTCCTTTAAAAGCTTCCAAACAACTGAGCAAAGAAGGTGAAGTAATGGTCTGAGATGTCCTCTGTGTGCTGGGAGAAAAGTGATGGTTTTTGGTTTGAAGGGTATGTGTGTCAGTAGAGCCATTGGTGGGGTTGTGAAAAGTAGTGCTTGATGCGACAATACTCTGACCATGGGTACCATTTATGCGTGTATTTACAGAAATACCGTTCTATAACTAAAAAACAAACTTGTTTACAGTTTTGTTAACTTATTGTTTAAAAATATGAGAATTAAGTGGTAGAAACAAAATTTAAAAACAAATCCAAATAGGCTGCTTGCTTTAATTATATATATATATATATATATATATATATATATATATATATCATAAAAGGGGGTGGTTACTTCGGCTCCATCTCCAAGTTGCTTATGCTTGGAAAATGCCCTAAACCCCACGGTGCAGAGTCATGCTTCTAATGGCATGGCATCAAGCTAGGAGAGCATTGACTTCGGCGACACCGTGTACCGACCAGAGCAAACGGGCCTAGCACATGAACGATACCTGCACCTGCCGCTGGAGAGCCTCTCTTTACCATGTATCTATTACAGAGTGAGAGGATCAACAGTCTATTTAAGGCTCTGATACCATAAAGGGGGCAGTTACTTAGGGCTCCCATATATATATATATATATATATATATATATATATATATATATATATATATATAATAACCACGTGAACATCCTTTAACTACACTCTATTGTTTTCCCTTTTTCTTAGAAGAAATAATGGCAAAACTACACTATTAGTCCCTCAAGTTTGCCTAATAAGTACTAGGGAAGTGCTAAGAGCATTCACATTCGAAATTTACAAAAAAATCTATTTTACCATTTCAAAAGCTACTTTATCATTTATACTATATCATTTTATAACACACCTAACATCCCAAATTTTATTTCACCATACTACAAATTAAAATAATATAAAAATATTCTCACTTCTCTCTCACAAAAAGCACGCTCATTCAACCACAAGCAAACTCACTGATCAACCACAACTCACAGCAACCCATGGATCTTTAGCAAACCCATTGATCAACTCCAACTCATAGCAACCCACAGATCTCCACCGCTGTATGAACCCCATCGGAACCACCACGCACGATCTCGCCATGATTCACACCGACCACCACACACGACCTCGCCGATCTCCATCGCTGCACCCATGACCCATCAAACCCAAAACCTAGCTAAACCCATGAACAACCCATCAACAAACCTCCACCCCAAGCCAATTGCCGTGAGACCCATCAACCATGCACGATCCATGCCGACCACCAAAATCAAAACCCACTCACCTCTGCCATGAGTCCATGACCCACCTCATCGAAATCCACACCATGAATCCGTGACATAACTTTTCGCGACCCACCTTGCCACGCACGACCTCGCTATGACCCATACCGTCACCTGACCCACGCCTAAGCCCACGCTAGAAAATACCCACCACCATGAGCTAAAGAGAGATGTGATGAGAGAAAGGAGTGTGGATTGGATTGTTGTGGAGAGAGGGAGAGCAAAAGTCTAAGAAGAGACACCGAAGAGAGAAAAAGAGCTGAGATTTGGAATAAAAAATAATATTTGGGATTTGGGATTGTGCTACAGTACACTCATATATTTGGGACAATACTGTAGCAAACATGTAAATTTTTTTGGGTTTACAATTCCGAATGTTGGGTGGTTTTGGGGCTTTAATGCTAAATCATCCCTACATATCCCATTTGGCAGTCCCAATGGGAATGCTCTAACAGATACCCTTAAGGCAATGGTTAATAATTCGTTTAAAAAAAGTTTTATGGGAAAAGAAAAAAAAAAAAAAAGCAATTAATGTTTTGACAATTTTTTTTCATTTCCTATAAAAGTTGTATAAAAACTTTCCTAAAATAGATTGTTAACCATTGCCTTAAAAAAAAAAAAACCAACCCATTTCAAATTGACCCGTTAACAAAAGAGTATTCCCAAATCAAACTCAAAAATGCTAGTCCTAATATGAGATTTGTTTTGCCTACCCAAAATACCGATCTGCTTTGCCACCACGAAAATCATGCCAAAACGATGTTGGCAACTCATTATTTAAGATTTTAAGGAAATAATAAGGTGGTACCACCTCTTCAAATAGTAACGAAGTCAATTCAAACAAAGCAATGATTAGGGTTAGCTATTTTAACAAAACCACATTTGAAAATTTTAGTCCACCCAAATTTGAACAAAGCAAGGAGCATTATCAATTTTGAGTTTGATCTGGAATATCAGTTTGTTGGATTAGTTTGAAATGGGTTGGCTTCTAATGGATTGATTTTTTTTTTTTTTTAATGAGTCAAATTTGGGTTTCAATTTTTTAATATTAAATTTGATGCCACGTCAGTTAAAATTTGTCACATCATTCCTTCGTTAGCCACATAGGCGCTTAAACTAATTGCGGTTAATTGAAGGGCCAATTGCGTTTATTTTTTAAACTTAAGGGACCAAAAGCACTCATTTTAAACTTAAAAGACCAATAGTGCTAACTTGAAGGACTAATAGTGTAGTTTCGCCAAAAATAATCAATCTTAAGTGGTAGGATGTTATTGGTGGGTAAAAAAGTAATTTCAATAATATGTTTAAATTAGAACCAATCTATAATATATTGTGAAAATATTATGGACATGTCACTCATCTTTTTTAATAGTTAAGACTTAAAACAGAGATTAGTTGTGGCAATCTTATTTATATTTAATCATAGTAGTTTATTCTAAGAAAGAGATTTTCAAAAACCCAAAAAAAAAAAAAAATTCATAGTAAATTTTTGACCATTAAAGAGGCAATGTTTAAATAACATAAACAATGAAGAAGTTACATATGCTTCTCAAGGTAGGTTGAGCTGTAGCCTTATTCCAATTACCAATTAAAAACTCAATACTTACTATGTCTAAGCTATAAGCAAATTATAAACGCTTTCTGAGGTAGTAGGTTAAGTCATTAATCTTTTAACTATACACTCTTAGTTTCCATTTAAAAAAATTAAAAATTAAAAACTCTATTGTCTGTAACTTGGGATCACTTTCATGGGATTCATCCTTGTAATAATCTGATGTGTGTGGAATGAAGAAACTACATACACTTGAGGAAAAAGTTAGATACTCGAAGAGATCGGAATACTCTCGTTTATCAAAAAAATAAAATAAAATAAAGATTATTATTTTTTACTAATAAGAAAAGGGGTAAAGAGAGATTAGTTGTGGCAACCTTATTTATAAATTTTATCCTACTAATTTTTTTGTCCATTAGAAAGGCAATGTTTAAATAGCCTAAACATAAAGAGGTCGCAAACACTTCTTCAAAGTAGGTTGAGACATGTTCCTAAAAAAAAAAAAAGTAGGTTGAACCATAGTTTTTCACTTACCCATTGAAAAATAAATACTAGAGGCCTAAGCAATAATTAAATCATAAACACTTGTTGAGGTGGGTTATAAGACATTTCTATGTTCCTATTGTTCTTCTATCCTTTCATTTATTCTATTCATTACCTTTTTTTCTTCAATTTTATTATTATTTTATTATTAATAATATTATTATTGTTATTATTATATATTTGGATAAGAATACAAAAATTGGTGGCATGCGTAATTTTTTAAAATTATCTTGAGAAAAAGGTAAGAAGGTACATGTGTAAATGGGTAATAGGAAGTGTGAAGAGTCTTAACTTTTTTGGTGAAATTTAAATTCTTTTGAGAAAAAGGTAAGAAGGTACACACGTAAATGGGTAATAGGAAGTGTGAAGAGTATTAACTTTTTTGGTGAAAAGATTGAGGTGGAGTTTGATGGAAACCATGTACTGATTATTATGGAATGAGATGCATGGTATTAGACTATTATGGTTTGTTTGGGAATAGCATGTCTATCTGAACCTGAAATTTTTTTGTTAAAAGTGTAGGGAAAAAATTGAAAAATAAGCTGAATAATACAATGAGGCCCATAAATAGTATTAAAAAGTGCAGTGGGATCTATGAATAGTAGCAAAAATAAGCTAAAATTGCAAATAAGCTGAAAATTTCAACCTATTCCAAACCAACACTTATCGTTCCAAGTAATCTAAAAGTTAGGTAAGAAAATGTTTAAAACATGGTGCTAAAAATGTTTAAAAAATGTGGAAGGCCAATTATGCCCCCCATACATGCATACATTTTTTAGTGGAGGCACGATGTGTTGAAGGCTCCAATAGGTTGTCTTGAAAGTAGTTTACACAGAATGCCAATTATTTCATTGGTGATTAGTAGTTTTCTGTGGAGATGGAGCATGATTATGCTTGTGCCTTGGAGTTCAATTTAGGTTAGGGGCTATTGGGGTTTTGATTACAATAGGTTATTGGGTTTTTATATTTTTGAGCAACAAACTAGAACAAAGCTTGTTTCACTAATGTTAGGAGCTTTATGAGTTGCTGATGATGGCATGAGGAATTGGAGTGCTTGGACAACATCAGGCCAGTCACTTAGCTTAATGTTTTCTCAAGGCACCAATGACTCTTCATGCCTATCTAGTGAAGCTCCTAATTGCTCTTTGAGGGGGACAAGCCCAGTCTCCCTGCTGGATTCAGAGTGATGAGCATAATGAGGGGTAGCATGTGGAGGCACCTTGCTCCACATGATGCCCAAGGCCCTGGTAGAAGAGGGCCATGGTGGGCAGAGACTGATTTTGATGTTGGGTAATAGCAGGTGGTGCTGACCCTATGGTGCATGGAAATGGTGGTTTGGCTAATGGTTTCTTTGTGTATGGGCTAGTGGCTTGAGTGTAAGGTAGTGTTGGGCTGCTGTGATGATGATATGTTGTGCTAGGCATTAGTCTGGTTGGTGCTGGCAGAATGCATGGACTTGTGTGAGTGGGTTGATGGCAGTTACTTGATGTGCTACATATAGGCGTGTTGTGTAGGCTGTGATGCTAATGAGAAGGGCTTAGGCAGGGGGCCAAGCCTTTTAAAACGTGATAGAACAATTGTGTGTGGGCTGTTGGAGCATGGGCAAAGGCCCCATGATGTGTTGAGATATGAGCTGGCATGTGTAGAGTGTGCAGCAACATTTATCAACAGTTACCAAGTAGTTCTTAGCTTTCTGGATGTTCAGACCTACTGTGTAGGGGCTAGAAACATGGAGTGCAAGCCAAGATAACATCAGTTGAAGGTGTCCTAAGTTATACCACAAGTAACAGCAAGTCCTGGACAATGGGGCAGTTACTTGGCAGTAACTACTGTGACAGTTATTTCTGTGCATTTATCTTAGGCTGTTAGGGCTGTCAATAGTAGAATGTGTAGTTTTGGCTTAGAGAATTTCGTGCATATTCTCTAGGCTTCCTTTGTACTTGATATTGAGTAATAAAAGTTGGGGTTGGTGCCCTGTAAATACTGTGTGTGCTATGTGTGTGTGAATTCCCTTAATAATTCTATTCTAAGTGTTCCAGTAGTGTGTGTGTGTGGAGTGTTAGCTGAGACTAAGTCAGGGACTTAGTGCCATCATAGGCAAAAAATTTAAAAGAAAAATTGACCTTGTGACAATTGGTATTAGAGCGTGGTTGCCATGTCTTCAAACACCAAGACAAGGGTGATTGTCTTGGAGAACATACTTGGAGTTCCTAGAGAGGGAGAACAACTTTTTGTGTGTGACAAATTGAAAGTTGTCTCTGCAGAAACTGCTGTGGTGACGAATGATCTTGTAGAACAGAGGGATATGGTGTTGACTCGTGTTGAAGAGTTGGCTGCTACACTGAACACCCAGAACCAGGTAGTAAGGGAGACTCAACGCCAACTTGAAACAGAAATTGCTCTGTTGAAGAGAGCAATGAGTGGCCTGCCTAAGGAGGGGGAAATGGCCACCAAAGTGAAGGTGCCTAAACTAAAGCCCTTTAATGGTGCCAGGAATGTCAAGGATTTGGAGAATTTCCTATGGGATATGAAGCATATTTTAAGGCTGCCAGGGTGCCTAGTCAAGAGATGGTGACAATTACTAGCATGTATCTTTCAGGGGATGTCAAATTATGGTGGAAAACCCGTGTGGAAGATGATGCAAATGCTGGTAGAGGGAAAATTGACTCGTGGGAAGCCTTAAAGAAAGAATTGAAGGACCAGTTCTTGCCTGCTAACATTGCTTGGGTTGTAAGAGACGTCTTGAAGAAATTGAAGCAGACTGGTACAATGAGAGAATATGTCAAGACGTTTAGTTTTTTGATGTTGGATATCAAAAACATGTCAGAGGAGGACAAACTGTTCAATTTCATGTATGGCTTGTAGCCTGGGCATAGATGAAGTTAAAGAGGCAGGCAGTGCGTGATCTGCCCACTGCTATGTTTGCTATAAATGCCTTAGTGGACTACAAGTTTAGTAAGCCTAGTGGGGATGAGGAAAAGCGCAAGTCCAAGGACAAAGGCAAAGACAAGTAGAAGAAAGATGGCAAGAAGAAGGATAAGCAGAAGAAAAATTGGGGTAACAAGAGCAAGTGAGAGAGTTCTACCTCTCAACCAAGCAAAGAACAGCCCAAGCTTAATGCTGGCTGCTTCATTTGCAATGGCCCTCATCGTGCAAGAGACTGTCCAAAGCGTGAAAAGCTTAATGCCATGGTTGTTGAAAATGGTGGTGGGCAGTCCAATGAAGAAGTTCCCAGCAAAGTGAACCCTTTGCAATTGCTGAATGCACTACGTGTAGGAGGTATTTCTAAGGGTTTAT
The DNA here is from genome assembly GCA_030820535.1 of Quercus parvula. Taxonomy (NCBI): domain Eukaryota; kingdom Viridiplantae; phylum Streptophyta; class Magnoliopsida; order Fagales; family Fagaceae; genus Quercus; species Quercus parvula. The sequence goes on from JAUAME010000002.1 coordinate 16,512,561, forward strand.
CTTATGTTCAAGTGGAGATGAACGAGAATAAGGCTAAGGGTATGCTTGATTCTGGTGCTACCCATAATTTTGTTGCTGATTGGATGATCCAAAGGCTTGGTCTGAAAGTAAGCAAGTGTCTAAGTAAGATCAAGGTTGTAAACTCAGAGGCAAAACTTGTGTTGAGAATTGCTTATGGAGTGAAGTTAAAGGTTGGCGAGTGGACAGGAAAGGTGAATTTCCTAGTCATGGAGTTAGATGATTTTGATGTAATTATGGGTGATGAATTTCTAGTGGCTACTAAGGCTGCCTTACTGCCATTCCTTGGAGTATTGTTAATCCTTGATGAGAAGCAGGGAATAACAAGACTAGCAAGGGGAAAGAACCAATGGTTTCAGCCATGCAGGTTGAGCATGGGCTGAAGAAGGGTGAGATGACTTACTTGGCTACATTAATCGAGATGAAGCAGGACAAGTATGTCGAAGTTCCAAATGCTATGGTAGGACTATTGGAGGAGTTTGCTGATGTGATGCCTTCAGAATTGCTTAAGACCCTTCCACCAAGGCATGCTGTTGATCATAGGATCGAGTTGGTTCCTAGATCAAAGCCTCCTTTAAAGGCCCCATATAGAATGTCCCTAATGGAGTTGGCTAAGATGAGAAAGCAATTGACAGAACTGCTAGATGCAGGCTACATTCAGCCCTTCAAGGCTCCTTATGATGCTTTTGTTCTATCCCAGAAGAAGTACGATTGCTCATTGCAGATGTGTGTGGACTATAGAGCCTTGAACAAAGTGATTGTGAAGAACAAGTATTTAGTCCCTTTGATTCAAGACCTTTTTGAATGATTGAGCAAAACCGTTTACTTCACAAAGCTGGACTTGAGATCAGGTTATTGGCAAGTGAGGATTGCTGAAGGGGATGAGTCTAAGACTACTTGTGTGACCCAATATGGTTCTTATGAGTTTTTAGTTATGCCTTTTGGTTTAACAAATGCCCCTGCTACATTCTGTAATTTGATGAATGATGTCTTCCATGAGTATGTGGATCGCTTTGTTGTGGTTTACTTGGATGACATAGTAATATATAGTGAATCCTTGGAGGATCACTTAGAACACCTTAGGAATGTGTTGTCCAAATTGAGGGAACATCAATTATTTGTTAAGAAAGAGAAGTGTGAGTTTGCCCAACAAGAGATTTTGTTTTTAGGGGATAAAGTCAGCAAGGGTCTGGTGATGATGGATGAAGGGAAGGTGCAGGCTATCCTTGATTGGCCTCCACCAAGTAAAGTGATCGAATTGAGATCCTTCCTTGGATTGGCTAACTACTACAAGAATTTTATCCAAGGGTATTCCAAGAAAGTTGCTCCTTTCACAGATTTGCTGAAAAATGACAAGAAATGGGTGTGGACAGATGCATGTCAAGAAGTTTTTGAGAAGCTGAAAGTTGCTGTATCGAGTGAGCCTGTGCTGCGTCTACCAGATTTTGAGTTGCCCTTTAAAGTCCATACTAATGCTTTTGACAAAGCAATTGGTGGTGTGCTGGTACAAGAGAAACGTCCTGTTGCCTATGAGAGCAGGAATTTGAATGAAGTAGAGAGGAAGTGTTCAACTCATGAAAAAGAGATGATTGCAGGTTGAGCCATGTTCCTTAAAAAGAAGAAGAAGGTTGAGCCATAGTCTTTCACTTACCCATTGAAAAACAAATACTAGAGACCTAAGCGATAATTAAATCATAAACACTCGCTGAGGTGGGTTAGAGCATTCTTAACAAGGGTGCCATAAGTGCTAAAATGCTATTTTTAGCATTTATAACCTCAAAACCCACTCCATCAAAGATGCCATATGCTAAAAAATTTGACATCTTGCTACAATGTGCTCTCATTGATTTGATTTTGTGTGAGAAATTTCTTCAAATATGCTCTTTCTAATTTTGGGTCTATGATTTCTAACATGGATTTGTGATTTGTGATTTGTGGTTTGTGATTCGTGGGTCTCTGTTCATCGCTTTTCACTAAGGGTGGGTTGTTTTGATTTTGTGATTTTAGTTGTTTTGTGGGTTTTGTGCTTTGATTTCGGTAGGTGTGATTTGATTTGTGATTTGGTGGGCTTCTAGGTCTTTGTTGTGATTTAATTTTGGCAAGGTTTCGGCAATGGTGCGTGGTTGGAGGTGATGAGCTTGAAAAACTCCAGCCATGGAGGTTTAGAAGGAGAGCTCAATTTAAGAGGGAGGGGCTCAAATGGATGAGAAGGGTTTTATGCTAAGAATATGGAAAGGGTGAGACTTAGGGTTGAACCACCGTGGAGTGGTGACGTTGATGTTCAGAGACGAAGCTTGGTGGTCAGCCATGGAGCACGGGTTTGAGAGCAGAAGATCAGAGAGAGGGAGAAGATTCTAGATTTGTTGGGTTGAGAAAGAGAGAGAGACAGAGGGATAGAGAGGAAGAATAGAAATAATAAAGAAAGAATACTTAAATAAAGTGGTAAAAAAAGTAGAAGTTTTGATGTAAGTTGTATTGTAAAATGATGTGTTAAATGTTATAAAGTTGGTTTTTTAGATGCTAAATGCTAAAAATTTTACAATCTTTAATGAGAATGCTCTTATAAGTCATTTCTATGTTCCTGTTGTTCTTCTATCCTTTCAATTATTCTATTCATTACCTTTTCATCTTCAATATTATTATTATTATTATATATTTGGATAAGAATACAAAAGTTGGTGGCACAAGTAATTTTTTAAAATTCTTTTGAGAAAAAGGTGAGAAGGTACACGCGTATTGTGAAGAATCTTAACTTTTTTGGTGGAAAGACTGAGGTGGAGTTTGATTATGTATTGATTATTATGGAATGAGATGCATGGTATTAGACTATTAGGGCCAGTTTGATAACAGTTTGTTTATCTAAAATTGAAAATTTTTTATTGAAAGTGTAGGAAAAAAATTGAAAAATATCTGAATAGTACAATAAGATCCAAAAATAATATTAAAAAATATTGTGAGACCTATAAATAGTAGCAAAAATAAGCTAAAATTGCAAATAAGCTGAAAATTTCAGCCCATTCCAAACGAAATCTAAAAGTTAGGTAAGAAAATGTTTAAAACATGGTGCTGAAAATGTTGAAAAACATAGACCTAGTGCCACAAATAATGCATTATAAGTGAGGAGGGCCAATTATGCCCCCCATACATGCATACATTTTTGAGTGGATGCACGATGTGTTGAAGGCTCCAATAGGGTGTCTTGAAAGTAGTTTACACGGAATGTCGATTGTTTCATTGGTCATTAGTTTTCCGTGGAGATTGAGCATGATTGTGCTTGTGCCTTGGAGTTCAATTCGGGTTGGGGGCTATTGGGGTTTTGATTACAATAGGTTATTGGGTTTTTATATTTTTGAGGAACGAACTAGAACAGAGCTTGTTTCACTAATTAGGCCAATCTGACCGAATAATTTTACCAAGATCAATGCATCCTTTTAGGTATGAGATTGGCCCAACTATGTATCGACTACGATATATGAGTTTTTGCGAGCTATAGCTTCTTCAGGTCCATAAAGCAGATGATTCTACACACACAAAAAAAAGTCCATACAGCAGATGTGTTGGGCCGCAGTTGGGCAAATGCAAAGATTGTCTACATATTTAGAATTACACAGTTTGATTCCCTTCCCATTTTTTTGGTTCACATGGGTTCCACACTGATGGGGTGAAAAAACCAAGATGGGCTTTCTCTTCTATTTTTGAATTTATTGAATTCTAAAATGGTTTTACTCCAAAATCATAGTGTTGGCGACACTTTTTTCACATTTGTGGGCTTTTTTAATATAAATTTTCAAAAAAATAAAAAAATAAATGCAAGCCAAACACATGGACCAAAATCAGATGCATTTTTTTCTTGGGGATATAAGAGTTATGGTTTGGAGGGCTTTAAAGGGCATTTGGCAAACTTCCTTGGGCTCCATGAATAGCCTTGGAAAACTTGCAAGCCCATTAGAAGTGCATAGTGCATGAGCCTAGTTACACAAACAGTCTCACTAATGTGCTAAATAAAAGTATTTTTCGCATCTCATGACCCGTGAACTCATGGGGCATTTCACATGGGTTATCTGATAAGTATGACTAAGTTTTTGAGTTCAAATTTAAAACTATTTTGATAATGTTTATGAAGATAAGATGATGACTCATTTTGATAAAACACAATTAATTATCTATAAAATTCGTTTATAATATTTTTATAATAAATTATAGGTGGTAAGTTGTTATCAGTTCTAATTTGAATCGATAACTTAAATTATTTTTTTATCCACCCGTAATAGCTAATAACAACCTGCTGCTTATGATTTGTTATGAAAATATTATGAATAAAGTATTTTTTATAAAGTTCTACCACACTAGTTAGAAGAAAACTATCCACAATATTTTAGAGGCAAAAAATCATATGTAATAATCTCTTAGAGTGTTCCTGTCTTTAGCTATCCATCTCTCACAATCAATAGTACCGTAGAACTTGGAAAGTGGAAATCCACATAGAAACTTTGGTAGCCTAGACAAGAAGGTGCTCCAAGCTCCAAGGATAGTTGAGATCAAGTGGAAGCAAGCCAAGTGTGGGCTCACCATCCTTGACACGGAATTGTTAAATAATTAATTAATTCCGAACTTACCTATCTAAGAAATGAAGATAATGATGATGATGACTCATACTGAACACAATTAAGACAATTGTATAGTAATGAGAAAGGTCGACCATTATTTCTAATCCTATTAATATTATCCTAATATATGTTTTCTTGATTTATCAAAAAAATATATGTTTTCTTGAGATCAGAATTCACGTGTCACACATACATAGATTCATAGAAGAGATCATATCCATTCCAATGTATACAGTTAAATTTAAGATATAATTTTCTTCACGAAACTTAAGTATAATTGAAAAACTTATAAGTCGACAAGGAATCCGACAAATAAGCCGCCTGTAATGCGGGGCCATTAGTAATAATCCTAAATTTCGTAACCTCTACGTTGTAAATTGTAATGTATGCTCTCTCTCTCTCTCTCTCTCTCTCTCTATTTGACCACCAAGGCTTTATTTTAAAATGGATTTTAATCATTTAAAAAAGAACTAACTTTACAGAGCAGACCAGTATATATTTTTAAAATAAGATGGATGTAAGTTTGATGCGATATTGGTTTCATTACATCAAAATATAAATAATAAACCACCAGCAGGTGTGGTACAACTGGTAGGTGACTACTGAGGCTTCATCACATTCTAGGTTCGAGTTCTCACGAGGACTGTAATTACAATTTCTGGAAGTCTCAGAAACCAATACCGTGGGGCATGGGACAATGACTGCCACACGTGAGTCCCATTTTTTGATTCTCAAAAAAAAAAAAAAAAAAAAAATATATATATATATATATATATATATATATAGATGTAAATTGAGGAGAATTAATGTAATTAATTCTAATGTTTTACGTTCACGGCAGAAATATGTTGCCATTCAGAATACTTGGGCTTTGCCGCTTTGGTAACCTTAGAACCAAATTAGCTCACGATATTACAAAACCACGATACCCCACGTTTATCTACAAAATTAGTCTACTTTTTATGAAAATATCTTATAATTAATATTGGTATATCCTAATATACTTTAATATTTTCCCTCAAACTCAAGTTTCAGACGTAAATAAACCTTTGGTTTTGAAGAAAATCAAACCAAATAGTTTGTAATCCGTGGGACCCACTCAATTTGGATGATGGATCATGAAAACTGAGTGATATCCAAACAAGCTCTTAGCGATGGTAAAAAATTTTCGCGTCACTTGATTTGCCATATCCTATCTGGTTCCCTCACCTCAAAAAGGTGTTGGTGTAAGGTTTTTCTCGCCTGCCTCATTTTGAATATGTGTATATATATTATTTAAATTTTATTTTTGCTTCTCAAAAAAAAAAAAAAAACTTTTATTTTTTATTTATACATATTATCAATTTTCATTTATTTATTTTTATATTTCCCCCCAAAACTAGCCCTCTCTCTCTTTTAGCACTCTAATGTTAGCCATTAGTTTTCCCTTAATTAATGTAGAAGCCACCTCATCAAGAATATTTTTTAAATAATAAAAAAATAAAAAAGCCTTTAAGCTTCTTGCCATCTTTAGGAAGGATTTGGTTTAGGTCTAATGTATCTAGTGTATTGGACCTAGTTAGATGGTGACACGTGTTCAAAAGTAAACACATGTTATCATTTCAATGAATCTAATACTACTGGACATTAGATCTAAACCTGGTCCTTTAAAAAAGTCAATGTAGGGAAATAGCTTTAATGCCTATTGAATGAATTTGGACCCACTAAGAAACGCCTCTAAAGGTCACTGTCATAGAGGAAGAAGCCTGTGAAGCGCATGATATAGGTGAAAAATGAGAAAAAAAGCTTTGGCATGAGAGCACGGGCATCTTTAACATGTGTACTATGTGGTGCATGGAGTGCATCACTAGAAAGAAACGGGTGTGTAAGGGCTCTGAGCACATGTGAGATGTGTGAAGAGTGCCTTTAGAGTAGGGAGTGAAACATTCAACTATATGCAGATTTGAGGAGTTCAAAATCTAGACTCAAGTGTAAGTTTTGATATTGACAGCGAAAGCAACAATAAAAGTTTATGAAGAACAAATAATGTGGCTGGAAAATCATGTTAAAATATAAATAAATAAAAATGACGTAGAAAGAGAGAAAGTGAAAGTAAGAATTGTTTCATCTTTACTAATAAGAATTATGTATTACAAAGAAACCTAATATTGTGTATATATAAGAATACCTTATTAAGCTGAGTTGGTAATCCTAAAACCGTAGTACTCTATAGTATTACAAAATCACATTTGTCTTTCTCTCTTTCTCTGTTGTAATGTACCTTTGTGTTAGAACTTTTTTTTTTTTTTTTCAAGCTTCTTTCCCTCTCTTTGGTGTGTTTTTGTTTCTAAAAAAAAAAAAAAAAAAATTGCCAAAGTTTTAAATTTGGTACCCTAAAACTTTTGCAGGGAATGCGGAATGTCAATAGATTGTCCCACATCAACATGTGAAATTATTGGAGAAGATGACGGAAATGGAAGATGCGTTTCACTTTCGTATTGGGCTAAAGGGGCCCACTGTTGGCTGCTTGTGAATTATTGGGATGGGCCATGGTGTTCCAGTCACGAGTCCACACATCTCCCTTTCAATCTTTCATTGGCTAATCAACCAGGTACGAGGGAACCACTACCTAAAAAACGAATTGGTCATAGGACAATATGATTCCTATACAAAACTTTATAATTAATCAGAAGATGAAATTTAATTGCTAAATTATTGCTCTTTCAGAATGGCCACTTTTTCCTTCTTTGAGATATACCAAAACTTTTGGTGCTTTCATTTTGGACTTAAAGTTGATATGTTTTGACATGGCTTCTAGCCTACTACTACTACTATGTAGTGTGCATTCTATTATTTATCAATGAAAGCTTCTTGAAAGGGATAACAGTAACATGAACCTAAGGTTCAAATTTAAAAAGAAAAAAAAAGGAAATGAAAAAGGATAATTACATGACCAAAGTGCACCAAGTAGTTGGGTTTTAGGAAAGAAATGGTTTGAATTACAGATTTAACAACATATTGTAACCATCAAAAAAAGAAAAAAGAACATTTATCCGTTAGACAGTAGTCATTAAATAAATATTTATGATGGTTTTCATTCTGGTCATTTATCGTACACTCTTAGTGTGATGGTCACTCCACAAGTATAAGTACTTATGGGGTGTAGAGGCAATGGTCAAAGTTCGAGTCTCTAAGAAGGAGTTTCACATATTATGTAGGACTAATAAGAGATTATGTTGTGATTAATATTTTCCTACATGCATGCCACTTGTAGAAGAGGTCATTTTTCAAGTCCATACAAACAGGGGCGGAGCTACATTGCTCCTTGCCCCCCCCCCCCCCCCCCCCCCAAATTTTTTTTTTTCTCCTAGAACTATACTAGTAATAGGATATAGTCCTCCCAAAAAATAAGAACTGGCCCCCCCAATTATTTCTAAGATTTCTAGTTAGTCCAATGGATTTTTAGTTGGCCTCCTCAATTGTTCAAACTTTATTACCTGTTCACCCCAATTATTCCTAAGATTTATAGTTGGTCCAAAAGATAATGACTAATAGTTGATCTTCTCCATTGTCCAAAAAATTTATAATTAATTCAATGGAAAATATCTCACTCTCTAGCATCATTGACAACCCATTTCCCAACATAATTTCAATTTTTTTCATCTTTAGGTACCTACGTAGCTTTGTTGTAGCTGCTAATGCCAGCCCATTGCCCCATTTTTTTTCTTCTCAACACAAAAACTCCTATCTCAACCAAAATTATTAATCCATTTTTTTTTCCTGGTGTAACATCATCTTCTTGACTCTTTAAAGAAGTGAATATGCAAGGCATTTTCTTTTCTCTCTCTTTTATCAATCATCATTGTTATTTTACCCTTGGTATTATTTTTGTTTCTTTCTTTTGCCACTATGTGTGTATTGAATGTTGATATGCATAAGGGTATTTAAGATTTTTTTGTTCACATTTTTGTATTGTTATCTTTATTCCTTTAAAGATTGTTGGGCATAATTTTGATGTGAACTGTTCTTTTATTGGATTTTTTTTTAAATTTTTTTTATAATAAACTATATAATTTTTGTATGTTCATTAATATTTAAGAATATAACAACATATCAAAGTTAATAATTTTGTATTCAATATGAACTATGGTTAATATATCAATACTACAATTCGGCCCTCCCAAGTAAAATTTTTTGGCTACGCCCTGCATACAAATAAATATTTTGCAAAATTTTTATATCAGCTGCCTTTACGGTTTGAGCTTCTTTATACCCCGGCAACTTGAAAACCAAGATTAGCCTCAAAACTCAAAAGGCAAAAGTGCATGTTCCTTTACACCGTTAATAATTTAGTATATAGTTCTTAATTTCCACACTCTCTCTCTAAATATAACTGCCAAATCTTTATTTCTTGATGAAAATGTACAGAATGAATAATACAATTGGTTCTGTTCCTTATATACAAAACACAGTTAAAAAAGAAGAATTGAAGGGAAGAAGAAAGTTATATCTAAGTAAGTAACTAACTATTTTCCAAACTTTAGGCTAACCCACCGTAATTAGTGGCATTTTATTAGCGGATAGATGACATCTCACTCCTTATCATTTGTCTAAATACACGTGTTTATATTATATGGAGAATCTGAGTTTAAATCTGCCGTTATAATAAATCTTAAAAAAAAAAAAAAAAAACTGCTTGGCGGGACCTACACACGTCTGAAGAATAGCTGTATGCCTGTATGGCTGTATAGGAACTTTTTGTTGAGACATTGTCTAGTTTGAATCTGCTGTTCATTACGTAAGCTAGTCACCGCTGATACCAAATAATTCACATTGATTAGCTAAATACAAACAACACAACTGCAAGAGAAAACAAACACCACAACTGCAAAAGAGAGAGTTGAACTTGTCCACTACTAATATCCAAAGAAAAAGCCACCGTGTCCAAACCTTTATCCTCGTTATCAAACCATAAATAAATACACGTTCTCTTCCAATCCTTTCAACCATTTTTTCCTCTCTCTAGCTTCAAAATGATCAACAATGACCATGATCAATTGGCTCATCCCATCTCCGATGACCCCAAAACCCCACTTCTCCCTCTCCATGGTGATCTACCGCAACGGAAACTCAGTTTCCGTTCCTCTCTTTCCTCCATTCTCACACTCAAAAACTTGTACATCCTCTTAGGGCCGCTTTTGAGCACAGTTGTATGTCTTTTTGTTAAGCTTGATGGACCCGTGACTAGCACAAACATGTTGGCCATTCTTGCTTGGGTCTTTGCTTGGTGGCTCACTGAGGCTGTGCCTATGCCCGTGACCTCCATGTCTCCCCTCTTTCTCTTCCCACTTTTTGGGATTTCTTCTGCTGATCATGTTGCGCACTCTTATATGGATGATGTGATTGCTCTTGTGCTAGGAAGCTTCATACTTGTCCTTGCTGTTGAACATTATAACATACACAGAAGACTGGCTTTTAATGTGAGTTCCTACTCAACTTCAAATTTTTTTTTTCCCACTTCTTTATCTATTTGCTTTCTCAAAAACCCACTTCCATTTTGATTGTTGGTAAATTGTGGTTTTGCATTCAAGGGCCTTGTTCTAACTGGTTTTTGGATGTGGAATATGCTTTAGTATCTTTAGGGAATATGGTATTTAAATAATTCAATTAGAATTTTCAAGAAATACCTGCAAACTACTGGAGTTTGATTGATATTTCTTTTTTCTTAACTCATCCCATGATAAAAAGAAATATCAAGAATGTTGATGACACAATCAAATTTTTTTTTTTTTTTTGAGAAGATGACACAATCAATTTTTTAACATATGAATCAACATTTTTAATTTATCATACCGACATTATTTTTATTATACACTATCAAAATTTGTCATTTCAACAGTCATATATGTAAATAAATTAAAAAAATCAAAAAATTTGTGATGTGTTAACTTGTCGAAAATTCGTATCATATGCTATAGAGTCAAAAATTTTACAAATCCTAAGTTTAAGAGTTATTTAGTGGATGCATTTAAAAATTAAAAATTATTGTTTAAAAATATGTATAAAAATAGATGTGTGTGAAAAAATATATAAAAATATATGTAATATTATTTAAAAATTAAAAATTATTATTTGAAAATATATACTAAACACTCCCATCCTTTGAAAAACTGGTTTTAGACGAAAATATGAGAAAAAGAATATACGAATTTTTCTCTCTCACACACTCTCTCTAATCATTTTATTTTTGAATGGTCTCCGTTTCTCTCTCTCAAATAATTGAACACACCCCCCATTAACTGTTGGACACTTGGCATCTTTTTTTTTGAATTAGACACTTGGAATCTTGGACCCATAGTAGAAATCATGAAGCATCTACTTTATTGTATGACGTGTAAAACCTTAAACTTACCAAAATAAACACGTGGGACAATACAGATAACCATTGTATTTTGTGGGGATCCACTAAATCCACCACTCCTCCTTCTCGGAATCTGTGCAACCACAGCTTTCGTCAGCATGTGGATGCACAACGTGGCAGCTGCGGTGCTGATGATGCCCGTGGCCACCGGGATCATTCAGAGTTTACCAACAGGGCCCACTCAATCGGACGTTGAGAACAAGTTCTGTAGGGCTGTGATTCTGGGTGTGATTTACTCTACTGCTATTGGAGGAATGAGCACACTTACCGGGACAGGTGTCAATCTCATATTGGTGGGGATGTGGAAGAAGTATTTTCCTAATGAAGAGCCTATCAGCTTCAACAAATGGTTCTTTTTTGGGTTCCCTTTTGCTTTCTTGCTTTTCATTGCCTTGTGGGGTATCCTTTGTTTGTTGTATTGCTCAAGGGGTTCAGGCAGGGCTCTCTCTGCTTATTTGGACAAATCTCATTTGAAGAGGGAGCTTGAACTTTTGGGTAAGACTTATACGTCTCTTAACAATTTTTTATATATATTTATTTTGGGTTTGTGACTTCACACACAAGTCTCTTTCACAATTTATTTTATTACTTGTTTTAGGTAACACAATATCATTCTCACATAATATCATTGCTAATACTATTTTATTCTGCATCAATTAGAACATAACTCGTTAGTAGTTGTGAATACTTTTGCCAAAATGCTATTGATTTTCATACTTTCCATTATTGCAACCATTGTGTTATATATACCATTAACACTCTTGGGACTCTGGACTATTGATAGAAATATGTAACTATCTGGGTGTTAGCTATGCACATTCAATCAATGGAGTCAATTTTTTAGTTTAATAGTTGCAATGCCTTGTACAATGAAAATAGGATGAAATGAATATGTGACGTAAGTGAAATCATGTTTTTGTCTTTGTATGTTTTGAAATTAGCCTGATCAATTTGTGACTCTTACTTTGAACGGACCAGGTCCAATGGCTTTTGCTGAGAAGATGGTGCTGGCTGTGTTTTCGGTGCGTTGCAAAATATTGTAATGTGTTGACCATAGAAACTAATTTTAGGAATGCCTTTGGATTAACAAAATAGGTTGCTGCAGATACTAATAGTTTTGTGGATGACAAAGAGCATAACGGATGACATTCCTGGCTGGGGAGTTCTTTTCAATGGCCGCGTTGGTGATGGAACAGTTAGTGTGAGCACAATTACTCATGAGTTGCATAAATTTATAAAAAATGAATTACAATGGGCTTAAAGGATGAACTTGATTCTCAAATTTGCACAACTTAGGGTGATTCATAAAAATGCAGGTGATGATGGCAACCTTATTATTCATAATTCCAAACAAGAAAGAAAAGGGAGAGAAGCTGATGGATTGGAACAAATGCAAGAAGCTACCCTGGAGCCTTATTTTGCTTCTAGGAGCTGGCTTTGCCATAGCTGAGGGAGTGGAGTCCAGCGGCCTTGCCAACGTCTTGTCTGAAACCTTAGACTTCTTGGAGAGGGCTCCTTATTTAGCCGTTGCCCCTGCTGTCTGTCTGATAAGCAGTATCATCACCGAATTCATCACATCAAACAATGCAACTACCACACTAGTAGTTCCTCTTCTCATCCAAATAGCAAAAAGTATGCATTTACACCCTCTCCTTCTTATGGTTCCCGGAGCAATTGGTGCACAATTTGCTTTCTTGCTTCCAACGGCAACTCCTTCAAATGTTGTCGGGTTTACAACTGGACACATTGAAATGAAAGACATGATCAAGATTGGATTGCCACTCAAGATTGCAGGAATTGCTACATTGACCCTTTTGATGCCTACACTTGGTGATTAATCCCTTTCCACTCATCAGCTTACTGTTTGATATTTTTGTTTGATTAAAAAGATTACATTTGTCTGTGTTTGTAAGTGACTAACCAATTTGTATTGCAGGAGCTTATGTTTTTGAGACAAATAAAGATGTTTAACAACTGGCAAATTCCCAATCCAATTTCTTGCAAATTCTCAAGCCAAAGAATAAAGCATCATGTGAAAAATCAGTAGCAATCCATAGACAACAATTCGTTATTATTCCTTGGCAAACAAAAGGCTCACTGTATACAGAAGGAAAGAATATGACTAGAGAAAAAGAAATAAAAGGGTGCAGTTCTCATTCTTTTCCCCTGTATCTTTCACCGGTTGTTTGTGCTTGTGCATTTCATTTTATATTTTTATGTAGCAATAGTCTGTATATCTAATGACTGCTTGCTCCTCAAGTTGGAGCAATGTTTGAAAATTTTTCACTACTATGAAATGTATCAATGAAATATTTAAATTGGATATCTGTGATTCATTCAAACTTTGTATATAAATGCCAAGAGTCTTCTATCCCCATGCACAAAGTGCTTGGGAGTTCAAGAGTGGAGGGGTTCGAGCAGTGGTGCTAGCAGCATATTACTGTATTTTTATCTTATTTTTAATTTTTTTTTTTAATTTGTATATAAATTATATAATGATTCGTTGCTTACATGCAGTGTTAGATTTTAGGTGTGTTGACTAATTTCTATTTCAAAACAAGTGTTAATGAGAGTGGTTCAAAATAGCTTCATTATATATTGTTCAACCAGTATGTTCACTTGAGCGAGATTGCAGAAAATAGTGATTTGAGTTTACTGAACCAATGTTTTAACCTAGGATTCACCTATATAAACAACCATTGATGCACAATTTCATTTGGGAGTGGCAGCCACCATAAAGATTATTGAGAGAGCTTGAATTCTTTGTGCCTACTCTGTTTGAAAACCTCATCCCAGAGCTTATATTTAAGACTGTGAGCTCATCTTTGAGTTTTCTCTTTGTAAGTTCCTTCCAAAGTTTCTCTTAGTGAGCTTCTCGTTCAAATCACATAATTTGTTTGCCCTCAATGCCTCAACTACTAATAGCCCGTTTGGATTGAGGGAGGAGGGAGGGAAGGAGAGTAGAGTTAGTTGAAAATAAGCTAATTTTGGACCAATTTTACTTTATTTCCCCTCCCTTCCTCTCAATCCAAACGGACAATAAGTTCATTAACTTTTCTCTTCAAAGAGATTTATGGAATTATATATATTCAGTATAAGTTTGTTATGAGTTTTGATTATCATAATAATTTCTTTTAAGAGAATGAAAATTTTGAATAATTTATTTAAATAAAAATTACACACACACACACACACACACACACACACACACATATATATATATATATTTATTTATTTTGCTTGAAGATATAATCAACCTCATGTAATTCATTTAAAAGTAATGATGTTAAAACAAATGAGAAACTGCCTTAAAGATTAGATTTGTATATTCATAACCTTAAGGTTTAGAAAGGCTTTCACTTAAATTTAGACAGGTTAAAGTGGACTAAAATGCTACGTTAATGTGGCTCAATAAAAGTGTAACAAAAAAAATATTATTTTGCTTAAGATTTTAGATACTACGAGTTTGAGATTTATATATTTTTTAGGATAAATTCCATTCATACCCCCTGAGGTTTAGGCTAATGCCATCCAGGTCCAAAAAATTTCAAAATTAACCAATTTGGTTCTTAAAGCCAATTTAGTCCCTAAAATAGTTGAGAAAAATAACCAACTGTTTAGAAACTAAGTTGGCTTTAGAGACAAATTGGCTAGTTTTGAAAATTCTTGAACCTAGTTGGCATTAGCCCAAACCCTAAAGTATGTTAGTAGAATTTACCCTATTTTTAAATAAATTTAGATTTAGAATAGGTACACTCAACCCAAACATATTTCTTCTTTATATATAAATACATAAAAAATGGACCGAAGTGGACCAAAAATGGATCAAAGTGGACACATATGGACCAAATGGCAACAAGGTGGACTGAATAGGACTAAATAAGAACGAATGGACAGATTAGGACAAAAGTGGACATATGGATCGAATAGGACCAATGTCAACTACATAGGACCGAAGTGGATAGAATGGACCAAATATGACCATAGAGGACCGAATAGGACCAATATCAAATGAATAGGACCGAAGTGGACATAATGGACCAAATAGGACCAATGTGGACCAAATAGAACCAAAGTGGCCTGAATGGACTAAATATGACCAATGTGGACTGAAGTGGATTATATATGATCAATGTGGACCGAATAGGATTGAAGTGAATTGAATAGGACCAATGTGGACCGAATAGGACTGAAGTGGATAGAATAGGACCAATGTGGACCGAATGGACCTAATAGGACCAATGTAGACAAAATAGAACCAAAGTGGACTGAAGAGAAAAAAATGGACCCAATAGGATTTTTGAATATTTATAATTTTTATTGCATTTTTAGGGTCATATTTCTAATTTACAATATCTATTTTGTTTGTATTTTTTAACTCGAAACTATTAAAAAAAAAAATTCATACTTTTCATCCCAAAAATTAAGAAAAAAAAATGAATTTTTTAGCTAAACTTGAAAAGGCAATCTACAAAAAGAATCATTTTAAGGCCAATTAGTCCAACATGAGCCAAAGGGGACTAAAATTGACCGAATGGACCAATTTGGACCGAAATGTACTGAAGTAGGCCTAATTGGACCAAATAGCAATTGTTTAATTTTTAGGGAGAGCAAATTATGTTCAACAAATTTTAGAGTACAAATTATACAATATATTACAATTACAAAATAATTATTTTTTCCCATGCATTGCACGAGTCTGCGACTAGTTATAAATAAATTGTTAAATTACTTGTTATCATGCAATTTATTAAATTAAAGGAAAGTTAGTGATTAAATCAGATTAAATTACATTCATATGCACTGACGAGGAAGAAGCGTATTGTATTCAAAGTCAATTAAAGAAACCAGCCAATAGCCTTGTAGCTAAATTAGCATATTCCTATGCACAAAGCACTTGGGGGTTTAAGGAAGAAAGGGTGTTCAAGTTGCTGAGTTAGCATCATATTGTATTTATCTCTTTAAAAAAGGAAAAGGAAAACAATGATACAAGTAATTATTAACCTAGATCTAGGGATTCAAAATCAAACCAATTAATTAAGCATGTGAAAAATCAAATAGATTGATTGATGCATGGCATTTATCAATTTTAGGTTCTGGTTGTGTATGCAATCTCAAGCTTGCGTGCGCAAGATCAAAATCCTACATATGTAGTCTCAAGATGTGTATGCACCCATCTTGTAGGAATATACTTTCATATATATGTTAAGATTGATTAACAAGAAAATTGAACACAAAAACTAAGAAGAACACAATGAAATTCCTTGAAACTGAATATAATTAACACAAATCCAGATTAACATATATCAGGGATATATACATATATATCTATATTTATTTTTAAATGAAGAATATAGTAAAAAGACTCTAGCCTCTTGAAATGGAGGCATAATAGTGTATTTATAGAGATCAAACTAGGGGTTTTAGGCTCTTTTAGAGGTTTTAGAGCCTCTTAGGCATTTAAATTGCACTTACTTGAATATTGAAGAGTTTTGATCCCAAATATGGATGTTTCGGGCTTTTGGGGTGAAGGTGTGTACTTAACCATGAAGCTTTCATATAGAAAATGCTTCAATTACCCTTAGTTGAAAAGTGTCAAGCTTTTCATTGGTGTCAGGGACTAAAGATTATATACTATTACAAAATAGGGTGTTTACACCAAGAAAGATTTGGGTGCGGGTATTCGGTTCCTACAAAGTAAATGAATCGATAGCTCATCATATTTAGTAGTTTTAATTTCTCATACACCTACTTTGAGATCATAAGTACAGTGGGTAAAATGGTTTAGCAAATTTGATCAATAGTTAAGAGGCACAATATATTTTTCAATAGCTCACGGTGTCACAACCTCTTATATATTGAAAATTTGTGTAAGAGAAGCATTATGTAGGTGCAAAATTAGGGTTTAGAAAAGATGACACAAAAGAACCATTATCTAGGTGAAGTTGAGGGTTGTTTTTTCAAGTAAGGTTCTCTTACGCTTGAGTGAGTTTCATTTTTTTCTTGAGTGAGCTTCACTTTTGGCTTAAGCGAAATTCTCCATAATGCATTTTTTTTTTTTTTTTCAATTAGTTTCAAGATAATTTGTAACACCTTTTTACAATGTGTTGAGGCACATTTTTGATAAAAAGGGCTAATAGCAGAAAAATCCAATAACAAGTAGAGAAAGGAATGTAGCAGGAGATTAGTAAGTAACAACAAATACTAAGGGCTGAAAAAAGCCCAAATAAAGGAAGAGAAAGAAATAAGGCCCAATGGGCCAACCCCGCATAAAGTGGCAGTACGCAGACCCACAAGCCCAAGAAGAGGCAAAAGTGGGGTAAGCCCAATAAGACCATGCCATCCTCCATGAAAGATATGCGCAGGCAGAGAGAATGTAGGAGTAAAACAAGACAAAATTGAGCAGCAACGGTAGAAATAGCTTGGGAAAGAAAGAAAACAAAAATAGAGAGTAGTGGAACAACCACACTATGGCCGGAGTACCACCAACTATACCTAGCCAATGTAAGGGAGGTGGGCCCACGGTCAAGGGATTTACAAAGGCTGTGGTTTGGTGGAGGGGAGAAAATGGCCTATTTTTGGTATCCTGCTAGGGCCTCTTTTGGAAGATGCTGTGCTAGGATGATATCTTTGCCCAAAATAGGTGGTAGACGATTGGGACCACTTGATGCATGCTAGAGAGGTAAGGAAAGAGAGACCCAAAGCCTTATCCGTTTAAGCAAGGGGGAAAGGCTCACGACAAAACCAAACAAATTAGGATTTTTCACGGAATTGGGTAGTCGAAGAGAGAGAATATAATGAGCATACCCAGATGTAGTAGTGGCCAAACAACCAATAAGGTAATAGGCAGCTTTGAAGAGGTGTTCACAATAGGCAAAAATGGTTGGTGAGCCATAGGGGTAAAATAGAGAAATCTGATAGGCTTGAAATAGTATAAATAGGAACAATAGCTATAAATGGATGGGGATAGCGACTAAAGCAAGAAAACAGAGATAACTAAAAGGGAAATTATAGAGAAAAAAGAAAAGAGTGAAGTAAAAAGAAAAGAGAGAAAACACGGTAGAAATGCATACATTAATAGGCTTTCTTTTCTCCCTCTTACAACAAACCCATTCTTTGAAATCTCAAAGTAGCAACAAGTCGCCATCTAGGCCCATTCCCTAGAATACAACTTTGATGGCTTAGCCCAATAGCAAGGTTGTCCAAGTTGGGGTTTAGGTTCTCTTTGGTTCACTTCTCACGGAAAGACTTATCATTTTACATTCTACTGTGTCATTCTTATATTCTGTTGTATTATTTTTACATTCTGCTATGTCATTTAGCATTCTGCTAGACTAGTTATGTTAATTACATCCCTGATTAATTTTCCCCAATGTAACTTATCCTTCTGCCACAAGATATTTACTTTTGAACCTATAAATGCGTGCTAACATTTGTGAATTAATATATATTCATTTGTTAAAAGTTGTTGTCTTTGTTTTTAGATGCTGGGTTTGTGCAAAAATTGACCCTTTAGCAAGGTTCTGCTAGAATAGTGGGCCAGACCCAACTCTCCGACCTATACTAGAACAAGCCTTAGTCCAGCAAAATAGAATCAGCCCAATAGGACAATGTTAGGGTCATATTTTCTATATAATTGGCTAACAAAATGCACTTTACTTGTAATTGGGTAGATCTAAGTTGGGTTTAATATATGAAGAAGTATGTTGTTCAAAAATATAAAGTTGTATCATTAAAGACATGAAGGTTGATCCAAGAAACAAGTGAAGAAAAAGTTGTTTCATTACGTCTTGACAGAAGCTCTACAAATGCTAGTATCGAAGTTTAATGGAGAAGCTCGACACAAGCTCGATTTATCTAGATCTACAATTTCAGAATTTCCAGATTTGAAATTCAGCCCATGATGACTTGGATAATTAGGATTTCTTTTCTCACAACTCTAGTCATATATAAGACTTATTTTAAAAGTTATCATACATGGGAACAGAGACTTAGAACTCATATACTCTGTGTGAAGCTACTGCGTTTGTACGCTTCAGGGTTTTGTAACCAAGTGCTTCTTAATCTTCATTGTTGATGAAGTGAAGAACTTTGTAGCTAACAACAATCATTCAAGTTGCTGGAGTTACTCACATACTGGGATCCGTGAAAAGGAGTTAGTCACATATTGGAGAATTGTGCAACAAAGTAAAGAAGACTACTACAATATCAAGTTCAATTGGGTATTGAAGTGAAGGTTCAACTATAGGTTGATATTTTGGAATAGGCAAGGGTAGTGGTAAGATTACTCATACTTGTAACCGCTTGATTATTGATTAGTGAATTCTTGGGAGTGGTGACCTTAAATTCACCCGGTAGGGCTTTTGCCTTGCGAGATGTTTTCCTCATTTGTCAACAAATCACCTTGTTAATTTATTTTTTGATGCGTATTAGTTATTTCGTGGTTTATTGGTGCCTCCACGATTTGCATGTAATTTGACCTAATTAATCAATTTAGGTAATTATGTTAATTAACCGGGGTCAATCTATCTTAACCCAACAGACAAAAAGGCCCCCACACAATGAATGAACGATATCAACACTTGAATTGTGGTTACAATCAAATTTATGGGATTTTCCAACAATAAAATGCTAACAAACATTATTTTGATTAATAAAAATAAAAATTCTAAGTTAATTTATGATTTTATAAGCATGAAGTTTACTTCAGATGCAATGCATACAAGAAACATAAATATATACATCACTTTATGTTTGCAGATATGTATATATTCGTGTGTCCTATTTAACATATATTCTTATTGTGGGGGTAAGAGCCCAAATTGGTATATTAGGCCGTCGGCCCTATTCCAGGATATGGATACGTCCAAGGAGGAATAAATGATTAGGAGAGGCTCAGAATGTAGAATCACATAAAGAAAAAATGAAGGGATATAGTTCGAGGAGTTTATACTCCTCGGATACAAAGAATATCGGTCAAGCAAATATTTAGGAAATTTAGGTGACCCTCCAGGAGGATCCAACGATAAGGATGAACTTCAGGCACATGCAAAGATGATAAGAATAAAGAAATATCTGGAAGAAAAACTGCCACCACCGCATTAAATACACTGCAGCAACTTTTCTGACCGCATTTATGTGGAGAATACCTCTGAACAGTGCAGTTTCAACCACCACCATTCACAGAGAGCCAAAGAAGATGGCTGATGGGACATATACTCAAGTGAGGGCTTAGATGATGAACAAGTGTACGATCAAGATAGTTTAAAAAGAAACTATATAATGTAAAGACCTCCTAGAAAAAGGGGGGAGATCGGAAAATAAAGAGAGAAGAGAGAAAAAGAATCATTGTAGCACTAAGGATTGTATTAGCTCTCAAAATCAATTGTTCAAATAACAATGAACATCCTCGGATATTCAGTTCATCAAGCTTTATTAGTGTTTTTCTGTGTTTGTTCATCTTTTAAGTCCTTGTTATCCGTTAATCCATTCGTTAGAAGCCCAGCTCTTTCACCCACTCTCTACAAATTCATTGTACTGGGCTCATTGGGCTCATATCCCAGATCTTTTGGGCTTGGGCTACGGATTGTGACCCTATACTTATGATTAACACTTTTGGTCCCTAAAGTTTCAAATGACTCTTATTGGTCTCTTAAGTTTTAAAATTAAGTATTATTTTTCCTTTTACTAACTATCATTAGTCTCCTTGCTACAATGATATGACTTTTTTTAGGTGACATAACAACTATTTTATTATTTAAAAATTACGCATCACAATTTACACATTACACCTAGGTTTTATTTAAGTCTTTCATCACATCAGATTCATTAGAAACAAAATTTCCCCCAAAATACACAAAATCCATAAATTGAAACCAAAGAGAAATCATGTTAGAATCCTATCTAACTCCTATAAAAATCAACTCATAAGCCATTAACATTGTGTTCTTGCAGTAAGTCTGAAATTGGAACTACAGTTGTTGGTTGCTACTATGAAAATAGACATACCATCTCAATGAATTAATTTTGGAAAGGAGATGTTTTTCAAATGCTTGCAAATTCTTCTCAAGCATATTGTCTATTGATTATATATAGACTCTAACAATATTTCAATACCATTATAATACATATATGCAAATGCTTAGCATAAATACTCCAACAATAGTACAATATCATTGGAATATTATATCCTTATGGATGTCAGCTCAAATGTATGATGGGGATAATTGAAAAAATTCTTGAAAAGGTAAATGATGCAAAAAAGAATTAAATTTTTTAGGCTATACATGTATTAAATTTTTGGTATCCTCTATATGCTTCCTTTTATTTTATTTTTTAGGTTATCGTTAATTTTTATTGACAAGTTAAACATGCAATTTGAGTCATAGCTCATTCACAAATGTCAATTCTTTTATCCTTTTTTTACATTTTTTTTTATTATATGAAAAAATTAGATATTTACGCGTGATATCTTGTGTGTATGTGTTTATGTTTATGTTAATGTTTATGTTCCTCAAATTCTCATTATAATAAAAATCATGAGTGAATTTTAAGTTTTGATTTTCATAAAACATTTGAAATAAAAAGCTCTTTTGTATGGAATAAAATATTGGCTTTTTTGAGAAGAAATCCATCAATGATTTTATTTAATCTGGTAAATCAGCCATGACAAGAGAAAGACAGTTGGATGGAACATCCTCAATCCAAACTAATAAAGGAGTGCAAATGTTTTGCTCTCCTAACTAAGGCATGTGCTATAACATTACCTTGCCGATAAACATAAGAGAAAGCATAACTCTGTAAAGAGTTTACATGAACAAGAGTATCTTTGATCAAGTGTCCATATGAAAATCGTAATGTATCCCTACACTTAAGAAAGTTTATGACCATTTCAGAGGCCTAAGCTTAAGAAAGTTTATCACCATTTCAGAGTCACCATTGAAGATAGATTGACTGATACCAATTTCCTGAACAAATAGTGTAGCCCGTCTAGCTGCTAAAAGGTCATGGACAACCATAGAGGAGGGTTTTGGAATTAATTCTGGAAGAGAAGCCATCACTTTACCTAAAAGCAGATCAAACAATTTATAATATTTTTCTCCTCTAAAGAAAACATCGACCTAATAAAGAAATTAATTGTTTACTTACAGAATGTGCAATGAGAGTTATCCAATATCAAGTCAACATTCTCTTCACCTATACATCAGAGAAGACACTCATGAATAAGAATCTTGGTAAAGACATTGGTATGTCATTACAATTTTGTATAGATAATAGTTAAAACATACCAGGAAAACCATACATGAAAGGTGTCTTGATGGGCATTAGTGTAGCTTTACTCTTATGCTAAAAAATTACTTTGCCATTTTTTGCCGTACTTACCAATTGACAAATCAAAACAAAGTTTACATTTACACATGACATACCCTTTTCCTCGATCACTTTGTCAACAAGAGAGGATAAGAATCCCATTCCAATAAAGAATGATCTTAAACTGCTTGTGTTTGAACTTGCAACATTGTCCTAGAATGGTAAGGAAGAACCAAAAAAATAATGAACTTTAAGGAGAAAATTACTCACAAGCTGAGTCTCTAAGTTCAACTTCCAAAGTTGCTAGATATTTGAGAAGTTAAAAAAATGCAAGGATTTGGCTACTAATTCAGTTTAGAGGACTGAAAAATCTTGCTCAACAAAAGGACGGTGATAGAGCTATCCAAAAAGAACCAAAGTTAAAACAAACACAAACCCCAAACAATTTTGCAACCATCTAATAAGCTTTCTAAAAAAAAATTGAAACTATTAGATAAAATAAAAAATGCAGAAAAATTCAGCAGACGCAATGCCCAACAAAATCATCAACAATTTTAAAAAGAAAAGGCCATACCTCAACATGCCTTGAGTTCAAGGGCTCAGGTGGCAACTCAAAATCCAAGATCTCTTCCTCTGGCACTACTACTTTCTTAGCATTAGGATCCAGGGAAACCTATAGAATATCAAGCATGTGATTAAGTGAATATAAAAATGCATTCAACTATCTCTAAGGCCCAAAATGATCACAAAAACTTAGACACATACCATGTCAAGAAAAAACAAACACAGCAATCTTGAAAACAATTTTTAGCAATCCACTAAGCAACCAAATCAGCCTGCAAACAGAACTAAGCCAAAATCAATGTAAATATGTAGTTTCGACTACTCTGCTAGTAGCAATTTTGTTACCTTTTAGTCTATCACGTACCGAGAGAGGAAGAGGTGTCTGTGTTTGTATAGGACTATATTGCTAAAAAACCGGTTTAATAAAATGACAACCTTTTTTTATAGGAAAATAAAATAAAATAACAACAAAATAGACGAAAATAAAGGGATTTATTTTAGTAGTTACTGATGAAATCCAATGATTAGATAATGAAATGAAAAATGCTATATCCATAATATTTTTACAATACTCACAACAAATTAATTAAATAGCTGATAAACAAGATTAATTTCTTAGATAATTAAATAAATCAAATTTGTACATATAATTTAGCTTGATAATAAATTCAAATTTGGTTTGTGTTCAAAATAAAGTTCGATGAAGAAATCCATACTTTTACTAAGATTGACATTCTACGTAAGTATGGGGATAATGACATTTTATTCCAATTATAATACTTTCCAATTTCATGATTCATCAAATAATCTCGAAAGTGATAAGGTCATGCCATTCTCTCAAAAAAAGAAAAAAAATAAGGTCATGCCATTCTCTCAAAAAAAGATTAAAAAAAAAAAAAAAATCATGCCAAAAACCTTGAAGCAGATTATATTTCTTAACAGTTATATTAAAACAACTATTAGTAAATCCAACCCAAAATGAATGAATGGACTTAGGGCCCATTGGGTTTGGATATTTTGGTTTTTTTTTTTTTTTTTTGAAGCCGGATATTTTGGTTGAATTACAATTTTAACTATTTTATTTTTATATTTTTTTAAGAATAAGGATTATTTAATTAGATTGTTGATATTTTTGATATTTTTTAAAGTTGTAACTAGCTTTTTGAATTCTTTTAATATATAGAGAAAGATAAACTCTTCTAAATATACTACTCCTATGTCGGTTATTATTTATAATCTTTTTCTTTGTATTAATTTAATTATTATCTATCTCAAAAAAAAATTTAAATTATTATATGTGAATATTTGATTTGAAAAGTTTTGGACTTCCATTCCCAACACTATTAGGAATTCAATTCCGATTGGGTCTTTGAAATCTTTTTATTCCATTATATATAGACAGCTATAGGATGTGGAATTTGCTATGTATCTGTAAAACTCTCTCTAAGGGCAAAGGCAAAGAAACAATAGCAATGGCAATGAATTTGAACAATCTCTCGGATTTTCAATTGATGGAAATCCTGCTTCAACTTCCTTTAAAATCCGTATTTCAATGCAAATGCGTATCAAAACACTGGTGCTCTTTAATCTCTACCCCTTACTTCGCTCGCCGCTTTGTTTTGCACCACCACACAAACCCTCAACAACAGCCCTTTACAATGATCTTGGTGGAGTACACAAATAAGAAGTACGAGCATCGTCTCCTCGTAACTAATTCTGACCAACCAGAATTGGATGGAATCTCTCGCTGGTTATCTACACAGACTAAAGTAAGCGCCTTTCGCTTGAAGCTTCTTGTAATGACTTGCTATTGTGTTGCGCAAAGGATACAGTTATTATGTCATAAATCCAATTACTAAACAATGGTTCGCGCTCCCTCCAATTCCTCGACCTAGAAGTCATGGGTTGATCTGCAAGTATGACTACAATAATGATAGTTTCAGTAACAGGGTGGTGCTGCTCACTCCTAAGTCTAAGTTATGGGAATTCGAGGCACACACATTCTCGTCAGACACAGCTGAATGGAGTGTGATGGGGTTTTCAGAGGAATTTCAATTCGCTGGGCTTCCTTTCAACTCCGCTCTTCCTTACTAAGGCTTGCTTTTTTGGTGCAGTACTAGTGGCAGTCTTCTCGCGTTTGATCCATACAACAGCATATGTCGTCAGGGCCGGCTCAAGGCCTAGGCAAGTTAGCCTAGGCCTAAGGCCCCACCAAAAAAACAAAATTTTTCTTGAGAAAAAGGCCTCACATTTCATGGTTAAAAGGCCGAAATTTTTATAAAATTATATATATTTTTTAAAGGTTGTACATTTTTTTATTATTAGTGATATACAAATTTTATTATTGGTTTACAAACTGTCATGTTATTAATCACAAAAAACGTGATATAAACATTCATTAGTTAAATTGATGAAGTTCATCAATGAGAGACAATATCACATTATATTTTGAACATTTTATAATGCTTTTAATTAGCGCATTTTTCTTTTTCATTTCTATTAAGACTCTCAAAGTATGAAACCAATAGAACCTTAACTCAATTGCAACCTTAAAATATTTCAAAAAGATGTTGCAAATGTGTTAAATCATCAATTATAGATTAATTTCCTCTAATAGTTTGAGACTTTGATTTTTGTAAACTAATATCCTACAAAACCATACACCAAATAATATCTATCTCTCTCTCTCTTTAAATCAAAATATAAAATTAAAAATTAGATTACAACTTTATTTAACTATACATCATCTTATATCCAAAATAAAGTATCTTTTTCAATCGCAATATATTTTTATTTCTTTTTATTAATATTTATAATTCAACTATGATATTCAATTCTCTATATGAAATTAACATTGATCTAGTTGGTATTATTTATGTATTTAATGTATCAAATTAACCTTAATTTGATTAGTATTAAATAATTTTGTTTAATTAATATTTACATATTAAAGGCCCCGCATAAATTTTTCGCCTTAGGCCCCAAATTATGTTGGGCCACCCCAGTATGTTGTCGTTCCTTTGTGATTGAGAAGCCTAAAGAATGGGAGCCAATGGTGTTTACTGATAGCCTGGGACTTGGAGTGTGTCACGGGTGTCTGAGGATATGTCAGATCTTAGTGCAATCTCATGTAGGCATATGGGAGCTCAAGGACTATGATAACGAAGGTGGAGGCAAATGGTGCTTGGAGCACAAAGTGTCTATCAACCAATTTGTCCCAGAAAAATCTTCTTGGCTCACGCAATCTGTACACCGGATCAATTTTGTACATGATTTTATCGGTTTTCATCCCATTGATGGGGATATCATGTATTTGGCGATCGAATCGAACGTTGTAGTATGCAACTTGCGGAGGAAAACGCTCGAAGTCTTTTGTTTTTTTTTTCCTGACACTGAACATTATTTCACAGTTGAAATTGCTCTAAACTTTGTGCTCCCTTGTTGGCCAACTCCCATTCCTTCTTCTTTCTTAGAAAATGCTCCCAAATAGCATTTACTGGGTTGCTTTCTTGCTTGCAAATTCAGCTTTGGGTTTTGTTTGGGCAGGTTTGTGGCTAAAAGTTTGAAATCCTGACTTAAAGTTTTCAGTTATGATTGGTTGTGTGGGTTTACACATATACTGTGTATGTATTAATTTTTGTTAGTTATTTATTTTTTAATAAGAATTTTTGTTAGTTATTGGTTATAGGGATAATCAATTATCTTATAATCTAATCTTTTGGCTATTTGTAGACTTATTATGTTTTCTATATTAGTTTGTATTCCATAATTATTTTAATTCGGCCGAATTGTTTGTGTTAATATTACAACTGTTTTAAGGATGTAGAACAATTTATGCTCCAAAAACCTTTGGTTATGTTTGGTAACAATTTTAAATATTATATATATATATATATATATATATTAAATATTAAATATTTTATTTTTGTAGTTTCGCCCCCTTCTCCTTAATAAGTCTAACCAGCCTTACCCAAATACCAACTATCCAACCAAAAAACTTAACAAAAATAATAAAAACATTCACAATGGTGATTGTATTTTAGCAACCAAAAAAAAAAATTTACCACCAAAAAATCATGTGTTATTGGCGAAGCTAAAACTAAATTTTTTCCAACTACAGTAAAATAAATACCAGTTGACTGTAGCTAGTTGTTAAAAATAAAATACAATATTTTATTAAGACTATATCTCTTTTTTTAATTAAAAAACTCAAATTCTCTCACTGCCTTTATTATTTTATTGAGTTGTTTATATTATTTTAAATGAAGTGATAAAAAAATAGAACATTTGATATTGGTTGTATTATAAAGTAAGGTGGTAAAATAGATAAAATAGTTTTTTGATGTGCTAAAATCTAAAATTTTTAGTACCACTACTGTGAATGCTCTAACTTTAACAAAAAAAAAAAAAAATCATAGCCAGCCAAGTATTAAAAAAAAAACATTATTTTGTTTTTTTGTCTTTTGTTTTTTTTTTTTTAAATCTTTGTTAGTAAATAATTGCATCTTAATGTATTTAAAAACAATGTTTTTGAATATTTATAATTTTTTTATACTATATAGATGTCTATTTGGAGTTTTTTTTTCTTTTTTCTTTATACTCTAGTCCTGCTAGCTTAAAATCCTAGGTCCATCCTT
This sequence comes from Quercus parvula, assembly GCA_030820535.1. Classification (NCBI taxonomy): domain Eukaryota; kingdom Viridiplantae; phylum Streptophyta; class Magnoliopsida; order Fagales; family Fagaceae; genus Quercus; species Quercus parvula. Next base: position 16,540,097 of record JAUAME010000002.1, read on the forward strand.
AGAAAAAACAGTTACCAAACATACCCTTATATTTCTAATACAACTGAAATTGTTTTCAGTTAATCAACATTTTCAATTATGTCAAATGCTTGAAAATCCGAAAAACATAAACCAACATGACTATCATTATTTTTGTATCTATTTTAGGGCCTGTTTAGTAAGAGTATTTAAATATAATTTTTTGTTTTGCAATCCATAAAATGGTGGCTCCTACACTTGATAGGAGCCACCATCAAGTGTTAACTTGTTATAAAACTTGAGGTATTTTTAACTTGTTATTTCTTACTTTTTCATATTTGTTTGCTTATTTCATTTTGATTTTTTATTTTTGGTGTGTGTTGAGGATCAATTTTTTAGGTTTGCTAAGGAAGTAAGGATAAGAAAAAAAAAAGTAAAAAAGAAAAAAGACATGAATTTTTACTTGAATAAAATTTATATTAGGACTTTGTAGAAAAATTGGCATTTAATTGAATCATTGTTCTCACGGTAGATGGACTTAGAATATTTGTCAAATTGAAAAGCAAATGGACAAATGAAATGTAGGAAAAGTATTCATTAATTTATTGTCTTTAAAGAAAAATATTAATTTGACAAAAATACAGTTAGGATCTCTTAGGTGTTTATGGCGAGTCACCGTTGTGTTTATTTTCTAAGAAAATTGTTGTCATGTGATATCCAAAATCCATTGTTGAATGTTCTAGTAAAACAAGTGATTTCAATAAATAAATAAATAAGTAAAACAAGTGATCACCAACCAATGCCAACAGTTCATAAACACACTTACACTGAAAATGTGCAATAGATTCGGGGATAATTGATTATCCATATAATAAATACTTAACAATAATTGCCTTTTAATAGCCTTAAAAAAATTAACAATTACTTGATAAATCAACAAGAATAGATGTCAATTATCTCATAAAGAGGACAGATTTGAGTATTTGAGCAAAGACAGAAGGCCTACAAATGACCAAAAGATTAGATTATAAGATAATTGATTATCTTGTAACCAATAAGTAACATTAATTCCCATAAATAATAAGTAACATTAATTAATAAAATTTGCAATAAATGCATTCTGCGACATAATATAGGCACCCAAAGCACAAGATATTCCTAGCACTGAGACGAAAGGAAATTTGTGTTGTATTGTGTGAGACAAGGAGATTTTTGTGAGAACAATTAGTTGAAAGTCACTTTGTGCTCCAACTTCCAAACACCATTTGCCTCCACCTTCATTATCATCGTATTCCTTGAGCTCTCAAACACATAAAAAGGAATCCAACCCTAACACATCCTAAGGCGATCAGTTCCTTTATCTGGCACCCATTCTATAGGCGGTTTAATCACAAAGGATAGATAACAATTAGTGTTGTAGGAATTGTTTGACACCCATTCTATAAGCGGCTTAATCACAAATGATAGATAACAATTAGTGTTGTAGAGATCAAATACAAGAAGACGAGCAACTACCACACCCAATTTGAAATCTCCTTCTTAATAGAATTTATTTGCACACCAACTAGTTTGTCAGGAGATTGACAAAAAGCATGAAGTTCTTATCTTTTTTTCTGAAATTGTGTTGGTTATATGACCAAAATATTCCCTTTCCCAATAAGATTTAAGATAATTTGCCACTTTCTTTGAAAGCATTGAGTACATTCCTACGAAGTTTAAAGGTTCAAAACACATATTTTATTATTTAATTTTGTTATTTAATTTCCTTATATGCCCTTTTTTTTTTTTTTTACATGTAATGATAATATAATATATTAGGGGTATTTTAGTCAATAAAACTATAAAAGTAGAAGCAATTTTCAATTAGTAAAACATATGCTAAAAAAGGCTGAAAGTTTTGATAAGTAGTAAAAAGTGGTGGCTAGTGGGTTAAAAAAAAAAAAAAAAAAAAGATAACCGTTTGGAGAGAAACAAATTGCAGCTAATTAAATAAATAAAAAAAATGTAAATGTAGAGAATTGAAAACCAATAGAAGAGTAGTACTATTTTCCAGCCAATGTTTTAAAAATATATTTTTACCATATTATTGTCTCTATTTAAATTAAATGTAGGTTGGTATTTTGGAATTAATAAAATGCTCATTCCACATAGGGAAGCCTAGTATAAACCATTCAAGTTACAATAGCATTTTGTTAGTTTCCTCCAATATTTCAATAATTTTTGTAGGGTCCTGATTTGAGGGGTCCTTCACTGTAGGTGTGAGCGAACCCAAACCCAACAGGCCCAATACAATAAATTTGGTAGAGAAGCGGGCTCAAGAACTGGGTCTTTACAAGGACTTCGTCAACGGTCGGGCAGGATCGTTGGGGAGCAGGATCGCCAACGGTGTAGAGGGGTGAAAGTCTATCCTCGGGCCTCATCCGAGGATGGGTTCTTCTTCTCCTCCTCTGATGCTGCATAACTAGGGCTTTCAGGTATCTTCCGAATTGCTATCCCTCTCTTTGTGAGATCTCTCTGGTTATATATTCTTCTGCTCCCTTCATCTTGGTCGTCCATCTGTTGATTGTGTAGGTCGCTACTTGAGTGTCTGTCCCATTCAGTGCTTCCCTCAACTTGCTGTGAGTTGCAGTAGACAGGGTGACACTGTTCAGGGGTCATTCCTTCGTTAATGCGGCCAAACTGCCAGCTGCGGGCATTTAATGCGGAGGTGACAAGCTCTTTTACAATAGCCCTTTCACCATGCTCCCATAGCTACCCCTCTACGCTAGTCCCTTCGTTTGGGAACGACGGGGAGGGCTACGGTGGATGGTGTATTGCCCTTTCTTTTCATGGCACCAGTTCGCCGAGGACATGACGGTCCTCGGCGATTTCTCCTAATAGCTTTGGGCCTTCTTTAGTCATCCTCAGACGTTTTCCTCCTCGACCTGGTTTTTTGGGCTTAATATTTGAAATGGGTCAGGGCACCCAGATCCTTTGGCCCCACAATAGCCCTTCAAAATCCTGCTGTCCGGAACCTCAGACAGGGAGGAGGGTTTTGACGTTCTCGGGCCTACATCATGGTTGGTTGAGTTTTGCCTTCTTACGGGTGCCAGAGTTTCTTCGGTTATCCATGGCACGCTCCTGGCGTTTCGGCATACGAGATGCATCACCATTAATGCTTCCTCTTTGCGGGTAACGCGGATTGCTTTGGAATACGGGAGGCATATTCAATGGTGCCTTTATGAAGCAGCGCGGATTTGGAGACTGAAGGCTCTCTTGGGAACCGGGTGGAATTCATTTTGCTTGACATTTTTTCTTTAAACTCTGTGGGTAGTGAGCTTCCCCAGATTTCGCCTTCTATATAAGACACCCTGAGAGAACCATCTTCCACACCCATTAGCCTTGGAACTCTGTGAAAGTTCCAAGTTTCTTCTCTCCTTGAACAAAAAGGATGCCGCCTGAACCATGGGCGTTGTAGCTGAGGCAAAGAGAATTGGGGCTAAAGACCCTCCTATTCTTTAACCGGACAAGAAAGAGCACTCTCCTCCTTCGACCAAGAACCGTAGCTAACGCGAACGGTACTAGGTTCCTGATATTCCTCCAAACGCCAATCAAGAATATGCAGGATTTGGCTAAAGAGGAAGGGGAAGAAAGTGAAGCGAAGTTGAGGGCAGCGATTGTGACATTAGAGGGAGCTATCCCCACCGTTGCAGGCAAACGGCGGGACACATGAAGGGCGACTTCTTAGAAGTACCAACATTATATGATGGGCCAGGTTCACTTCAGGGCAGCCTCCGCAGGTGGAAACCAATTCAGATGCTCCCGCCTCCTTCTCCATATCACCACCTGCGCCAAGCGCACTGGCTTAGAGGCTGCTTAAGCGAAACTGTGAACCCACCATCACCACCAGCCTTCTTCCTTTTATTAGCTAGCTTTGCCGTAAGCATACCTCGGCCACTGTGCAGTTAGTTGTAAATTGGGCCTTCCACGGCTATTTTGTAATTGATGTGAAACATGCCTTCCTGGACTGTTCTGTAGTTAGTTGTAAATTGGGCCTTCCTCAGCTATTTTGTAATCGATCTTGCTATCATTTTATTTAATGGAAGGGGATTTATGATTTTTACTTGGCGAAATCTTTTTCTCTTTACTGTTATTATTTTTCATAGATATTTTTTGTTTACTTATTTTCCTTATGCATGTATTTTTGCACCGCCTCCGCCTTTCCAAAAACAGCCGAGCACACGACGATGTGCTCCATGCTACGAACTGTGCGACCATTTAAAAAGAAATGCTAGTTTTGAAACCTGCAATCTCAGAAGGTCGTGGCGCGTCAAGATTCTGTCCGAGACCCATAGGGGGCTAGAGCATCTATCTCTCTTAGTCGTCTGGTCCGAGGACCCAGGCGAAACTATGGCTGTACTTAATGCTCGGCGGAAATAAGTTTTGGTTCTACATAGTACCTAGATGGTTGCCACAAGTCATTAGTTTTCCCACAGGTCTGAGTCCGAGGACCATGCAAGGCCTTGGTTCTGTCTAACACCAAGATAGTTGTCACAAGTTATTAGTTTTCCCATAGGTTTGAATCCGAGGACCATGCAAGACCTTGGTTCTATCTAACACCCAGATAGTTGTCACAAGTTATTAGTTTTCTCATAGGTTTGAGTCCGAGGACCATGCAATACTTTGGTTCTGTCTAATACCTAGATACTTGTCACGAGTTATTAGTTTTCCCATAGGTTTGAATCCGAGGACCATGCAAGACATTGGCTCTGTCTCCTGAGGATTCGCCCATGCTAAAGCCTCATTCGAGTGCTCGAGTGAGTTAGAAGGCACCAACACCAATTTCCAAGAACTATTCCTGCCGCGGAGCCCCTTGAAAGTGTTTCGCGCAACCGCCGTTTTCCTCCATCGGGGTCTAACGGGGGCCACCCGTGAGGTTCGCGGGTCGTCTGGCCCCTGTTGGGGGCGAGGGCCATGCACATGGCGCCAGACGCTCGTTGAGTTGGGAACCTCTTGGTAGTTCTCCATTTGCGGCCCAGTAGGTTGGCCATCACCCTTCCCTCTTGGGGGTTTGGCCCTGCCTAGTTCGATTATCGTTCTCACTAGCACACAAGTTCTTCCCACAGACGGCGCCAATTGTAGGGTCCTGATTTGAGGGGTCCTTCACTGTAGGTGTGAGCGAACACAAACCCAACAGGCTCAATACAATGAATTTGGTAGAGAAACGGGCTCAAGAACTGGGCCTTTGCGAGGACTTCGTCAACGGTCAGGTAGGATCGTTGGGGAGCAGGATCGCCAACGGCGTAGAGGAAGGGTGAAAGTCTATCCTCGGGCCTCGTCCGAGGATGGGTTCTTCTTCTCCTCCTCTAATGCTGCACAACTAGGGCTTTCAGGTGTCTTCTGAATTGCGATCCCCCTCTTCGTGAGATCTCTCTAGTTATATATTCTTCTGCTCCCTTCATCTTGGCCGTCCATCTGTTGATTGTGCAAGTCGCTACTTGAGTGTCTGTCCCATCTAGCGCTTCCCTCAACTTGTTGTGAGTTGCAGTAGACAGGGTGACACTGTTCAGGGGTCATTCCTTCATTAATACGGCCAGACTGCCAGCTGCGAGCATTTAATGCAGAGGTGACAAGCTCTTTTACAATAGCCCTTTCACCATGCTCCCATAGCTGCCCCCCTACGCTAGTCCCTTCGTTTAGGAACGACAGGGAGAGCTGCGGTGGATGGTGTATTGCCCTCTCTTTTGATGGCACCAGTTCGCCAAAGACATAACGGTCCTCGGCGATTTCTCCTAATAGTTTTGGGCCTTCTTTAGTCATCCTCGGACGTTTTCCTCCTCGACCTGGGTCTTTGGGCTTAATATTTGAAATAGACCGAGGCACCTAGATCCTTTTGCCCCACAATTTTACTTCTACAAAATTGTACTAATATTTAGTGTTATATTTTATAAACAAATAAGAAAAAAAATAAAAGGGCCGTAATAACTTGATCATACTATATGTGTTTACAAATTTGAAAATTGCATGATATTGTTAATGATGTAGATAAGCCAGTTTCATACCTACTAAAAAAAATACAAATATCATTTTGATAAATGAAAATACAAATATCCTTTAGTGGTTAAAGAACTTGCAAACTGAAACTGAATTTTAGCTAACAATGCCATGTCTCTTAAACGTGTACTTTAGTTATAGATGTGTATTAAGTGCCTATGATAATTGTGACACTCTACGACCAATATATCTTTTTATGTTATTACAAAGTTCACAATCCAAAAGGAATAATTTTCCTTCATTAAACTTTTGGGCTTGGGTTCAAAAAAATAATAGATGCACCAAAAAAAATTACATCACTTGATATTAAACTTAGAGAATAGGTTGACTTCTCAAACAGTATTCTTGGTGTTTTAAGAAACTAATACTATTTAAATTTTCTTTTACTTCAACTAAGCCTTAATCCTATTTCCAGCTTTGTGAAAATTAAATTTGAATGTGTGAAAGACATTGAAAATTATATATTACACTCAAAATCAGCTACCAATCAATTTTAATCCAACCTAACAATTAAATAAATAGCTATACAAATTAAATCAAATAAATTTATTTATTTATTTTAGTTATTTTTATACTAAGTGACTATCTTTTAAGATTATAAATAATTTTTTAGATAAATCTCATTAAGAAATTACTAGCCTTTGAGCATGCATTCACGCAAGTGCTCAGAGGCTTTTCTATTTTTTGGGTAAAATTTAATAATTTGCATCAATTATAATTTGGGATTACTACTGTGGGGCCAAAGGATCTGGGTGCCCCGGCCCATTTCAAATATTAAGCCCAAAGACCCAGGTCGAGGAGGAAAACGTCCGAGAATGACTAAGGAAGGCCCAAAGCTATTAGGAGAAATTGCCGAGGACCGTCATGTCCTCGGCGAACTGGTGCCATGAAAAGAAAGGGCAATACACCATCCACCGCAGCCCTCCCCGTTGTTCCTAAACGAAGGGACTAGTATAGGGGGGCAGCTATGGGAGCATGGTGAAAGGGCTATTGTAAAAGAGCTTGTCACCTCCGCATTAAATGCCTGCAGCTGGCAGTTTGGCCGCATTAATGAAGGAATGACCCCTGAACAGTGTCACCCTGTCTACTGCAACTCATAGCAAGTTGAGGGAAGCGCTGGATGGGACAGACACTCAAGTAACGACCTGCACAATCAACAGATGGACGACCAAGATGAAGGGAGCAGAAGAATATATAACCAGAGAGATCTCACGAAGAGAGGGATCGCAATTCGGAAGACACCTGAAAGCCCTAGTTGTGCAGCATCAGAGGAGGAGAAGAAGAACCCATCCTCGGACGAGGCCCGAGGATAGACTTTCATCCCTCCTCTACGCCGTTGGCGATCCTGCTCCCCAACGATCTTGCCCGACCGTTAACGAAGTCCTCGCAAAGGCCCAGTTCTTGAGCCCGCTTTTCTACCAAATTCATTATATTGGGCCTGTTGGGTTTGGGTTCGCTCACACTTACTGTGAAGGACCCTTCAAATCAGGACCCTACAATTGGCGCTGTCTGTGGGAAGAACTTGTGTGCTAGTGAGAACGATAATCGGACTAGGCAGGGCCAAACCCCCAAGAGGGAAGGGTGATGGCCAACCTACTGGGCTGCAAATGGAGAACTGCCAAGAGGTTCCCAGCTCAACGGGTGTCTGGTGATATGTGCATGGCCCTCGCCCCCACCAAGGGCCAGACGACCTGCGAACCTCATGGGCGGCCCCCGTTAGACCCCGATGGAGGAAAACGGCGGCCGCGCGAAACACTTTCAAGGGGCTCCGCGGCGGGAATAGTTCTTGGAAATTGGTGTTGATGCCTTTTAACTCACTCAAGCACTCGAATGGGGCTTTAGCATGGGCGAATCCTCAGGAGACAGAGCCAAGGTCTTGCATAGTCCTCGGACTCAAACCTATAGAAAAACTAATAACTCGTAACAAGTATCTAGGTATTAGATAAAACCAAGGTATTGCATGGTCCTCGAACTCAAACCTATAGGAAAACTAATAACTCGTGACAAGTATCTAGGTATTAGACAAAACCAAGGTATTGCATGGTCCTCGAACTCAAACCTATGAGAAAACTAATAACTTGTGACAACTATCTGGGTGTTAGACAGAACCAAGGTCTTGCATGGTCCTCGAACTCAAACCTATGAGAAAACTAATAACTTGTGACAACTATCTAGGTGTTAGACAAAACCAAGGCCTTGCATGGTCCTCAGACTCAAACCTGTGGGAAAAATAATGACTTGTGGCAACCATTTGGGTACTATGCAGAACCAAAACTTATTTCCGCCAAGCATTAAGTACAGCCATAGCTTCGCCTGGGTCCTCAGACTAGACGACTGAGAGAGATAGATGCTCTGGCCCCCTATGGGTCTCGAACAGAATCATGACGCACCACGACCTTCTTGGATTGCAGGTTTCAAAACTAGCATTTCTTTTTAAATGGTCGCACAATTCGCAGCATGGAGCACATCGTCGTGTGCTCGACTGTTTTTGGAAAGGCGGAGGCGGTGCAAAAATACATGCATAAGGAAAATAAGTAAACAAAAAATATCTTTGAAAAATAATAACAGTAAAGAGAAAAAGATTTCGCCAAGTAAAAATCATAAATCCCCTTCCATTAAATAAAATGATAGCAACATCGATTACAAAATAGCCGAGGAAGGCCTGATTTACAACTAACTACAGAACAGCCGAGGAAGGCATGTTTCACATCAACTACAAAATAGCCGTGGAAGGCCCGATTTACAACTAACTGCACAGTGGCCGAGGTGTGCTTGCGGCAAAACTAGCTAATAAAAGGAAGAAGGTTGGTGGTGATGGTGGGTTCACAGTCTCACTTAAGCAGCCTCTAAGCCAGTGCGCTTGGCGCAGGTGGTGATAAGGAGAAGGAGGCGGGAGCATCTGAATTGGTTTCCACCTGCGGAGGCTGCCCTGAAGCGAACCTGGCCCACCATATAATGTCGGTACTTCTAAGAAGTCGCCCTTCATGTGTCCCGCCGTTTGCCTGCAACGGCGGGGATAGCTCCCTCTGATGTCACAATCGCTACCCTCAACTTCGCTTCACTTTTTTCCCCTTCCTCTTTAGCCAACTCCTGCACATTCTTGATTGGCGTTTGGAGGAATATCAGGAACCTAGTACGGTTTGCGCTAACTACGGTTCTTGGTCGAAGGAGGAGAGTGCTCTTTCTTGTCTGGTTGAAAAATAGGAGGGTCTTTAGCCCCAATTCTCTTTGCCTCAGCTGCAACGCCCATGGTTCAAGCGACATCCTTTTTGTTCAAGGAAAGAAGAAACTTGGAACTTCCGCAGAGTTCCAAGGCTAATGGGTGTGGAAGATGGTCCTTTCAGAGTGTCTTATATAGAAGGCGAAATCTGGGGAAGCTCATTACCCACAAAGTTCAAAGAAATAATGTCAAGCAAAATGAATTCCACCCGGTTCCCAAGAGAGCCTTCAATCTCCAAATCCATGCCGCTTCATAAAGGCACCATTGAATACGCCTCCCGTATTCCAAAGCAATCCATGTTACCCCCAAAGTGGAAGCATTAATGGCGATGCATCTCGTACGCCGAAACGCCAGGAGCGTGCCATGGATAACCGAAGAAACTCTGGCGCCCGTAAGAAGGCAAAACTCAACCGACCATGATGTAGGCCCGAGAACGTCAAAACCCTCCTCCCCATCCGAGATTCCGGACAGCAGGATTTTGAAGGGCTATTGTGGGGCCAAAGGATCTGGGTGCCCCGGCCCATTTCAAATATTAAGCCCAAAGACCCAGGTCAAGGAGAAAAACGTCCGAGGATGACTAAGGAAGGCCCAAAGCTATTAGGAGAAATCGCCGAGGACCGTCATGTCCTCGGCGAACTGGTGCCATGTTAAGAAAGGGCAATACACCGTAGCCCTCCCCGTCGTTCCCAAACGAATGGACTAGCGTAGGGGGCAGCTATGGGAGCATGGTGAAAGGGCTATTGTAAAAGAGCCTGTCACCTCCGCATTAAATGCCCGCAGTTGGCAGTCTGGCCGCATTAATGAAGGAATGACCCCTGAACAGTGTCACCCTGTCTATTGCAACTCACTGCAAGTTGAGGGAAGCGCTGGATGGGACAGACACTCAAGTAGCGACCTGCACAATCAACAGATGGATGGCCAAGATGAAGGGAGTAGAAGAATATATAACTAGAGAGATCTCACGAAGAGAGGGATCGCAATTCAGAAGACACCTGAAAGCCCTAGTTGTGCAACATCAGAGGAGGAGAAGAAGAACCCATCATCGGATGAGGCCCGAGGATAGACTTTCACCCCTCCTCTACGTCGTTGGCGATCCTGCTCCCCAACGATCCTGCCCAACCATTGACGAAGTCCTCGCATAGGCCCAGTTCTTGAGCCCGCTTCTCTACCAAATTCATTGTATTGGGTTTGTTGGGTTTGGGTTCGCTCACACCTACAGTAAAGGACCCCTCAAATCAGGACCCTACAACTACATTTTTCAATCATAAAATACATAGGGGTGTGATGAGTATTATGCGTTTGCAGATGAAATAATTTTTCATCACATCCCTAAGTATTTTTGTGATTGAAAAATGTAGTAATCCTAAATTATAATTGATGCAAATTATTAAATTTTACCCAAAAAATAGAAGAGTCTCTTCACACGCATGCTCAGATGCTAGTAAAAATAATTGTTTTTAAAAACTAATGTGAGCCACGCCACATCAATATTTTATAAAAATTTTGTAAAATTGTTTGTATTTATAGCAACTGAAAAAACAAATGACAATTATTCAAACTTTTTATTTTGAAAACTAAAAAAAAAAATGACAGTTATTTAAACTTTTTGATGGTGATAAAGTTAAGAAAATAAGGATAGTATTTGTTTCAATTAATTAATTAATTTATATATATCCATTACCCTAAAATGTGGGATTAAAAAAAACAAAAAAAACAAAAACAAAAAACAAAAAAAAAAAACCACCGGCCAATGACAACTTGAGTTCAGGAGTTAGTGGCTTAGTGGGTCTACTAAACAATTTGTTAAAAAAAATTTATTGACAAAATAAATTTGTTGTTCAGATTTTTTTTTTTTTTTTGAGAGAAATTTGTAGTTTAGATTGAATTTGAAAACCACCAGCAACGTTATTCTATTTTGTAGGCAATATTGTATGGGAAAGTTTGAAATGCATTTTTACTAGGTTGATTTAATCTTTATTTAAATTAGAATATAAAAATATTTTTGAATCAACGAAATGGCAATTCTAAAAAGAAGCCCGTTAAATAGTAAGTAGCACGAATGATACTAAGAAGAGTCCTATTCAATTTATAAGAGTTCAAAAAACATAGTTTAGATAGAGTAGGTTTCTACCACCTTCGGTGGTTTAGCAGTTATTGGACTTGCTCGATTTCTCAGGAAAAAAAGAAAAAGAAAAAAGAAAAAAAAAAAGACTTACCCTCAAAGTGGTTTGGGAGCAGAGGTAACGCTCCCTAGTTCTCCTAGCAAAATAATAATAATAATAAAAATAATAATAATAATAAGTGAAGCAAGTTTCTTCCAACGAGTGACACCCCTGACCCCACCACCCGTAAGATACTCTTTTTCATGTTTGTTTTAGTTTTTCTATGACTAATGTTTCATGTTTGTTATGTTCTGTTTGATAAGAAGTTATGAGGTTGGTTCTTTTCATTTTTGTGATCATGGGATTTCTTTTTTACGATAATGGTTTCTGGGTTTTGTTAGGGGTCGTACGTTTTTCTTTTGTTTTTGGGCAGTGTGCATGGGGGGCTTTTGTGTTCTGTTTGTTGCATGTAATGTTGATCAGGGTTTGAACTTTTAAGAACTGAGCTTTGGACAATTTGCATAAAAATTTTGTGTTTTACTGATCAGTTTGATTAATGATATCAGTAAATTTGTCTTGTAAGTCATGCTATGATCAGTGTTTTTGTTTGATATGTGAACTTTTAAGCTAATCGGTGCTCTGTTTGCTACTTGTTTTTATGCGTTTGCTAGCCAAGTGATCAATGGGTGAAGATTGTGGTTTATGTTTAAATGTGAGTGATTAACAGCAAGGACGTATTTTGTTGCTTGTTGCTGATTGCAGTTATAGTGATAATTTCAGGTATATTTTAATAATTTGAGAAGTAAGGGTTAATGTATTTTTCATTATTGATCAATCAGTGAGTCCTATTTATGATGTGTCTGTTACTGTTTTGATCAATTTAGGAGGGAACTTGTTTGTTGGTGCTGGGTAATTGTAGTTCTTTTTTGTCTTATTGATATTGTGAGTTTCATTAGTTACTCTGATTTCTGTGTGCAAATTCGAATGTATGAGTTCAATTGAACACATTAGATTGTCCATATCGTGGGAGTACTTGTCTATTGTTCTCTTATTAATTTTTATGGCAGTACTTGTATGCTGTTTTGTTATTATTTTTACATTTTTGTAAGATTATTAGGGGATACTGACAAAATCAGTGAAGGACATGTAATTTAAGTCTGTTGTTGATGGAGCATTATACCCTATTTGATCATGGCATTGGTGCCGCATTCATTGCAAAGTGGCCATGTGACATGCATGAAACAAGTTTTTCAGTGACTTGCCTATTTCCTGTTATTTTTAAGCTTTAGTAAAGACTTTTCATGTTCGATCTATATTTCTCTGTATCCACTTTAGTTGTTGTACATGTGATTCCAGAACTGTTAATTATTAGTTGATGTGGTTCACAACATATATACACCTAGAAAGGGGAAAAAAAAAGTTCTTTTTAATTTTGTCTTTATTTTGGAGCAATTGAAGTTTTTAAGTCCTTGGTAGTTGGTGCCATAACTAACATCATATAGTTGAATACGCTTAAACAGTGAATCATATAGTTCATTGAATGAATTGAAAGTTAGACCTTTAAGGATGGTGATTCTCTTATCAACATAATTTAACAATTTAAAATCAAAGTTTTTTCTTTGGATATCTAAAAGACTTGAAAGTTAGACATTTAATTTATTTCCTTTCCTCTTTGAAATTTGAATCTTCTGTAATTCATTTGTCATATTTAAAATAGTTTTTTGGTAGCTATCTTTAGCTTCTGCATTCAGTTTCTATATAAATCAAGCTCATGTTAATAGAGGATGATATGGTTGAACATTTTCTTGCTGAGGAATAAGACAACTAAGTAGTGTGGTTCCTATAAATGGATAATGGGACGTTAATTAGAAAACATCCAAGTTTCTTATGAACGAAAATTGGTAAATTTCGACATTTTTTGAAATGGGCTCTACTTCATGCACCATTTGTCTCATTGATTTTTTTAGATTTTCTTAAAAAGTTTTCAATATGTTTATTTACAAGCATGTTTTCTTCCTCCACCCTAAATCTCTTTTCTAGTCAATTCAGTGAAGTAGTAGCTGTACAACTTTTTTGAAATGCTTTTAAATCAGGCCTGTAGTTCTACTCACAAGAGACTTTACCAGCTAAATCTGGCAGGCTTTGATTGAAGTTGGCTTTTAAATATTTATACAAATATCTCCAAAGTTATTTTAAGTCTCCCATTAATTTTCCGATTTACTTCTTAGCATTTTCTTTAGGCATCCAAGATTAATTGATGGGCATGAGTACTTGGGCATGCCATGCACATAAACTTTGTTGGTTAAGGAGTGAGGGGCATTTTGCGTGTTTCTTGTTATGCCTTCTGGATTTTACAATCAGCAGGCTTTTCATACAGATCAATTTTTATTCAGATTGCTTTGCTACAAAATTAATTTCTGTACTTGATGAATTTTTTAAGGGTGTCCAGTCTTCTTTGTTTTAATGATTTTGGTTTGCTATATAGGTTGTATGAACAATGACCTGTATGAAGAGCAAGTCTCCCATGGAAAAAGATTTGTATGAAGAGCAGCAATTCCCATCTGGTCTCCTCACTGGAATATGTTTTAATATTGCATCTAAAAAGGATACAGTAAGTATTTTAATGAACTTATTTTTTTTAAAGAAATATTCTCGTTCATTCTTCTAGTCTGCAGATTGAATCATCACTCATTCACATGATTTGATGCCCAGCAAATTCGTAGCTTTTAATACTAAATAAAATAAAAATGGTAACTTATCTCCAATTTGGGATGGCAGTGGGTTGGGTTAAGTAATCAACCTGCCCAGTTTTAAGATAATTGTGGGGTGAGGTTGGACTTTGAGGAATCAAACGGAAGTCAGGTTCAGTCTTAGAATATATATTTTTTGATAATCAGTCTTAGAATATATATATATATATATATATTCCTGGTATTGTGTTTGTTACTTGTTTGTTGAATCTTTTTGTGATATTGTAACAGGAGAAGATATCTGTTCTAGCAGTAGATGCAGTTAGTGACCTCTCTGATCCTAAGTTGGGAGTCCCAAATCTGTTTAATGAATGCTTGACATGTGGTGCTAAAGATACTAAAAACTGTGAAGGTTTGATGTGCATTTATTATCAAAATTATGTTGTGTGATGAGTTCCTTTTCTTTGTACTTCTACTGGAAATTGTTCTAAAGTAATGCAGTTATTGTGTTTTTAAGGTCATTTTGGGTTTATCGACTTCCCATTCACCATAGTCCACCCTTTTTTTCTATCCGAAGCTGCAAAGATTTTGAACAAAATTTGCCCAGGATGTAAATCTATCAAGCAAGAACTTCAGGTCAAGGTCCGGTACCTCACTCCTTGAGCTGAACAGTAGGTTTTTTTTTTTTTCAAATAAATTTTTTTATGCTTTGTATTCCAGCTTACTGCTAGATTTATTATATGATACAGCATTGAATGCATTATTAAAGGGAGATGCAGTTTTTCCTATTTATTTCTTATTTATCCTGAATGCATTTCTCAAACATTGTTAGTTTCTTAAGGTTAGTTGGGATAAAAGTAGCTGTATCAGCCCTGATATAAATATGAAAGAATCTTTTCCAAAAGTCTTGGGTTAAACCTGGTTTTGACTTTTTTTTGCAAACTGCATCTCCCTTTTTTACTTTCCTGATAAAACTGTATCATTTGTATGATATGGAACCCCTTTTTTTTCCGGAGTAATATGTTTTATTGTGAAAGAAAACAAGAAGGGTATGACTCAAGTACAGCAATAATATTCAAAAGCCACTAATAACTTACAATCTAAAATTCAAAAGGTTAGGAGAATCTAACAGGGACGAAAAGATTCAGACCCATCACTTTCATCCACTCAAAAGTGACTCAAGAAAATACTTTAGCTTATTGATAGTAAGCTCATTAAAGATCCTAAAAACATACATGAACTGCACAACCTAAAATTCTTGTATTTTATGCAGACCATTGTGGACAATAATTTCTTGTATACATGCTATCAATTAACTTACACCCCATTTTGAAGATTTTAATGTAGACTAGTTTAATTTTAAGTTGAATGGATATTTCCTAGTCATCTGCTTGTAGTTGATGGTGTTTTATGCTTGGCTAATCATGCATGTAGCTGGATGGGGATTCAGCATTTGATCATAATCAACCTAAGGGTTGCAAATATTGTGTGGTAAGTTTTCTATACTCTTATTAATCTTCTTTGCCTTTTTTGATTGAGTGATTTTAATATTTTGGGACTAAACCTTTGTTGTTGTTTGTCACTTTTGTAATAAACAGGGAAATTCAACAGAGTGGTATCCAACAGTAAAATTCAAAGTTTCCACTAATGAACTCTTTAAAAAAAGTGCAATTATAGTAGAGGTAAATGAAAAGTTGCCAAAGAAGTCTCAGACAGAAAGTTTAAGGAGTCTACCAGCTGATTTTTGGGATTTTATTCCAAAAGATGATAATCAAGAAGAAAGTAATTTGAAACCAAATAGAATGGTTCTATCACATGCCCAGGTAGCATAGCCTTCCTAAATAGATTTTAAATCTGCTGTATTCTTTAATTTTAGGAAGAGTAGGCATAAAATGACACCAATAAATATCACACCATCCTTGACAGAGCACCTTTACTATCTTTTCAAATTGGTGTTACCTTTACAAACCATTCTTTGTGCTGTTCACTGACAATATACTGAATTGTTTGATTTGGTTTTGTCTAATTGCTGTCACAATTAGGCATGCCGTTCCTATGCCAACCCGAAAGGTCTATGATGCCCCCTTTATTATGATTCATTATTTTTGTTTTTCAGGTTCATTATTTGTTGAAATCTGTAGATCTGAAGTTCATCAAAAAGTTTGTTTCGAGGACAGATTCACTTTTCCTAAACTGTTTCCCTGTGACACCGAATTATCATCGTGTGTGTGAAATTACACATACACTTCCACAGCAATTATTCTTTGTAAGAATTCTCTCATTCACTCTTCTCCTTGTTTTGAAACAGATTTCAAATCACATCATCTTGCAAGACTTCTGGTTAATGTTCTCTTGCATTGATTCTGATTAATTGTTGTAGGATGAACGCACCAGGGCCTACAAGAAACTGGTTGGTTTTACCGGGACAGCTAATGAGTTGGGTTCTCGTGTTCTGGACTGCCTGAAATTTTCAAAGGCAAGCTACACAGCCTTGATTTCTTCTAGTTTTTGAGTCAGATTTTTTGTGTATCATTATGCATCTTGCTTATTTTTATATTCCTAATATGCAGTTAAGCTCAGGCAAGTCATCTAATAATGTTTTGGCTTCTGCCCAACAAAAAAATGGTACAGATCCTTCCAGCTCTTCTGGGTTGAGATGGATCAAAGATGTTGTTCTTGGGAAGCGAAGTGATCATTGTTTTCGCATGGTTGTTGTTGGCGATCCATATATCAAGCTCAGTGAAATTGGTATACCATGTCATATTGCAGAGCAATTGCAAATTTCTGAGAGTTTGAATAGATGGAACTTTGATAAGTTCATTGTTGACTGTACACTATCTTTTATTGAGAAGGGAAAGGTTTATGTTCGCAGAAAAGGTGAATTGGTTTGTGTCCATCATGTTAATGAACTTCAAATTGGGGACACAATGTATAGGCCCCTGAATAATGGAGATATCGTGTTGATAAATAGGCCTCCATCCATACATCAACACTCCCTTATAGCTTTATCTGTCAAGGTCCTGCCAATAACTTCAGTTGTTTCCATAAACCCACTTTGCTGTTCTCCTCTTCGCGGGGATTTTGATGGTGACTGTCTTCATGGCTATGTTTCTCAATCAATTGATGCTAGAGTTGAACTTAGTGAGCTTGTTGCTTTAGATAGGCAAGTAATAGATGGGCAAAATGGTAGGAACCTGCTTTCACTAAGTCTGGATAGTTTAACTGCTGCTCATTTGATCATGGAGGATGGGGTTTCCTTGAACCTTTTTCAACTGCAGCAGCTGCAAATGTTTTGCCCATATCAATTTCCATTGCCTGCAATCATCAAAGCTCCCTCACTTAATGGTTCTGTTTGGACTGGCAAGCAATTATTCAGCATGCTTCTGCCCCCAGGGTTTGATTATGTTTTTCCTTCAAATGGTGTTCATGTTAGTAATGGAGAGCTTTTATCTTCTGAGGGATCTTTTTGGCTATGTGACAATGATGGCAACCTTTTTCATAGTCTTGTCAAACATTGTCGGGGTAAAGTAGTTGACTTCTTGTATGCTGCTCAGGAAGTTCTTTGTGAGTGGTTGTCAATGCAGGGCTTGAGTGTTTCACTTTCAGACTTGTACCTCTGCTCTAACTCACGCTCCCGGAAAAACATGATGGATGAAATAAATTTTGGTTTAAAAGAAGAAGAGCAGACCTCTAATTTCAAACTGTTGATGATAGATTCTTGTCAGGATTTTCTTGCCAAAGATGGTGAGGAGAATTCTGTGGTTCTTGACGTGGAGCATTTCTATTATGAGAAGCAAAAATCTGCAGCACTATGTCAAGTCTCTGCTGATGCTTTCAAGCAAGTGTTTCGGGATATTCAAACTTTAGTCTACAAATATGCTAGTAAGGATAACTCATTTCTGGTTATGTTTAAGGCTGGAAGCAAGGGTAATTTGCTGAAATTGGTTCAGCATAGCATGTGTCTTGGCTTGCAACATTCAATGATTCCGCTATCATTTAGAATCCCCCGCCAACTTTCATGTGCTTCCTGGAATAATCGAAAGGCACATGATTCAGTCCAGAAGGTTGAAAATTCTCCTGAACATGCTGGATCTTACATCCCGTATGCTGTGGTTGAAAATTCCTTTCTGGCGGGCTTGAATCCTTTCGAATGTTTTGTTCATTCAGTAGCAAGTCGAGATAGTTCTTTCAGTGCCAATGCAGATCTCCCTGGGACTTTGAACCGAAGGCTTATGTTCTTAATGCGCGATTTGTATACTGCATATGATGGAACAGTTAGAAATGCTTATGGGAATCAGCTTATTCAGTTCTCTTATAATATTAATAAGGACAAATCTACTCCAAATAGCAGCACCCGTGACTTATTTAGTGAGAGTGTTGATGATGATGATGCCATTGGTGGGCAGCCTGTGGGTTCATGGTCTGCTTCTGCCATTTCAGAAGTGGCATATAGTGCTTTGGATCAACCAATTAGTCTACTTCAAACTTCTCCATTGCTGAATCTAAAGGTAATCTTCCTGCTCTTGTGCAAGGGTTAAAATGGTTTTTTATTCTTCTTTTTTGGGGGGAATATCTGAGGGTATTTGGCTCAGTCAATTGTCGATGTTGAATATTTGCAGAGTCATGTTAAATTAATTCTATAAAATTACACTCCAATCAACATACAATTGACTGAATCTACTTTTAATAAATAAGAATCCCCTCCCCTCCCCTCTGAGAAGCAGTTCACCTGAACATGTGTTCCAACCATCTTTAATGTCTTATGATGCTCCAACTTTCTTATTTGACAATTTTTCATAAGTATTCTCCATTCTCCAAAGGTTGAATTTGGAGTTGTCATTTGAATCTATGACCAATGTTAGACTGAAGAAAAGGATTATTCTCTTGACTAAGACATTGATGGCAATGGATTGTACTTCTTAGTTGTGTAATTAAGATCTAGACAATTTGATTTCTAGGAAAAAATTCTTAGTTAAATTGGAACGGAATACCCAGAATTAATATTCATTGGATTTCAGAAGTTAGACTTGGAAAGGGAGAGCAATGTATCTGAGAACTTATATATGATATATGTAATGAGAAAATTAAACTGAAGCTTCATGTGGAGAGAGAGAGAGAGATTGTGCTTTTTTTAAAGGGTAAGATATTATACAAAAGTTACATCTTTAAAATTATCTGATTAGTTTTTGTTGCCTAGTATATGAGGATTTGGATATTTTAATGCTTATTTCAACTAACATTATAATACTTATTTTTTGTTCAGTGTGCCTTTATTTAGTTTCCATATATGTGTCTTAAATATTCATTTAGATTTGAGCTCTCCTGTTATATAAATCTGCCTATAAATGTGTGGCAAAAGGGGAATGAAGCTCATATTGTATCAACTTTCTTAGCGTCATCTTAATCATGTAGGAGATCGTTTGTTGATCATATAGCTTTAAAAAAATTTAAATTTGACATGTAGTAGCTAGGGTGCCAAATTCAGTCTAACCTGAAAGACTTGAGTATATGAACTTGGTTGCATGGTCAGATTTGCAGTTGCATATGTTTGTTTCAATGAACATACTGGTACCTGTAAGGGGTAGATGGTCAAGTGACTGTATCCATTGTTGAATGTCATGTTTTAAGGCTTAAGAGTATCTTATTCTTTGTAAAATAAAACACCAAATTTGCCGAAGTGAAGCCTATTATAATTCAGTTTTCCAAAGTGAATAGAAAACACAAGGATTTTTTCCCTGCTAGAAAACACATGCCTAAATGCAGGAGGCCATTAATATCAAGAGATTAATTTAAATAAAATGGAACCACATGAACTTATGCCCTTACAAGGTTCACTCCTTGAGTTTGTTAATGTAATTAATAAATTTAAATAATGTATTACAACTAATTGAGAAATTCAATTCTGCTTATCTCATTTGAGCAGGTAGTCTAATCACCTAAAAAATACTGTTCCTTTTGATGTTTCATGTATGGTAGTTATCCAAATTTTACATGACGTGGTTAGCGGTCTATGTAGCTAGTGGTCCAGTAGATTGTTGTTTCTTTCTTTTGTGTTGAAGTAGGGCATGTCCTGTCCATTGACATTTATTACATTGGTTCCTCACTAATCTGCATGCATTTTTAGATTTTTATGTAGTTTTGCATTTTTGGACTTATCATTGGGTGATGTTCTAGTTGATTAAATGTATTTATAATTATGTCACGATAATTCTTGACAGAACTTTTGTGATCTGGGTTAATTATGCAGAATATACTGGAATGTGGTTCAAGAAAACATAATTCTGACACAACTTGGTCAATATTTTTTTCTGGGAAATTTGGAAGACGGACGCATAGTTTTGAGTATGGAGCCTTGGAGGTTAAGAATCATTTGGAGAGACTAATATTTTCAGACATTGTGTCTACTGTCATGATAACGTTAGCTTCTTTTTCTCTCCTGTTTCATGTTTAATATTAACAATGACTACATAGTTTCACCTGATATTAATTAATGTGATTCTGTGTGTATTAGCTTTTCTCCACAGACTTGTAGCGAGACACATTTCAGTCCTTGGGTTTGTCATTTTCATTTATGCAAGGTATTACAACCTTGCAATCCATATCTTTTCTATGTTTATGCGAGTCCCAGATATCAGGTATAAATATATGTACTTTCAGGAAATTGTGAAGAGAAGGGGATTAACAGTACATTCAATCATGAGTTCCCTTCACAAGAGATGTAATTCTTCGGAAACAGAATCAGAATCAAATCTTCCCAACTTGCAAATATTGAGCGAGTAAGCTTCTCCTTCTGTTTGATTAAAAGATTTAGTTAAACTTACCATTGGGGATTTTTTTTTTCATGTTCATTTTTTTGGTATATTCTTCCTATGTTTCTGGTGTTTTCACTGATTTTTTAGTATGAAGTGGACTTCTTTTTACAAATTAGAATTTGAGAAATCGTATATTTGTAATAACTGGTAGAACTTAATATGGCTACATTTAGGAGTATTGTCACATGTTACAGCAAAACAATTAATATCTAAATAAAATGAAAAGCTTGGATGCTACTAGTTATCATTCTACTGCTGCCTAAATTTTTTGAGCTGTTGAAAATAATATAAAAATGAGTCTACATTTTACCTAAAGAAGAAAAGCAAAACCAAAACTGAGCATCTATCCCATTAAATTGTTGTAGTTAAATTTCACCTATTATATATCAAGTGTATTCAATATTTATAATTTGGAAAAATGTCAAAATTCAAAAACATTCCATGGGGTTTCAATTCTTCATTGTAAATCCTTGAGGTTTTCATATTTGTGAAATTAACCCCTATGTTAAAATTTCATCAATTTTAGTGATGGAAAGTGGTTACCTGCAATTAAAAAAAAAAATCAATAAAAAAAAAGTTAAAATTTAATAAATTAAATTTTTGAAAAAAAATTCAAAAAAAAATTAATTCCCTTAAAATGATAAATTCAGACCTAAAGGCACAAATTAATTAATCTTAATGCAACATTAATTCATTTTTCTTTTTTGAAAAAAAAAATTATATATATATTTTGCTAAATTTAATTTTTCAAAATGATTTTATTTTTTAAAAAAAAATTATTAAATTTCATATTAGTTTTAGTAAATTTTATATCAAGTGAAAATTATGTAATAAACCTGGTCACATGTAATCATCACTTAAACTGAGGGAATTTTAACATAGATTAGGGATCAATTTCACATATATTAAAACCTTAAGAGAGTTAGATGGAAATATTGAAATCCTAAGGGGTCAGTTTGCAATTGACCCAAACCCTCTTGGTGTTTTTTGCATTTTGGCACTGGAAAAATTCAGAAAACCCCCCTATGGTTTATTGGTAAAATACGAAAACCCCCTAAACTTTCGAAGGTAACACTTAACCCCCTTATAGTATTGTTTTATGTGTAAACCTTAATTGTGTAACTCCCTTGGGTTTTGGAGTGTAACACAAAACCCACATGTAGTATTGTCACATGAGCAACTCGCCGCTTATTTTTACAGATGTTTAATGTTTTACACATAAAATGATATAACAAAGGGTAAGTGTTATATTCAAAACTTTAGGGGGTTCCATGTTTTAAGGAGAAACCACATGGGGTTTTTGTGTACTTTTCCCTTATAATGTTTTAGAAAAAGTAAATGATATAAATTTACAGGAAATTACGTAAAATTTTTATTCTAACTCTACACTATTTATTTGTGTTGATTGGTGATTACTCATGCAACTATTCAATTAAACGAAAATAACCTGAAATTGCATATAAACGATCCTATGTTTATTGTCTACACATATGCTTACAAAAAATTATATTATTAATTTGAACAGTGTAAAGTCAGTTTTATTTTTTATTTTTTATTTTTTTAACTATATGCTGCATAGTTGACATTTTTACATGTAAAGCATATGGTAATAATTAGGCTGAATATAATATTAATGTGCCAACTATAGATGCTAGCAGAAAGCATCTTTAAACAACATGCCTGGAGGATAGTCATATTAACTTGATGTGACTCGTGCATCCCAAATGTAGTAATCAGTCATGGAATGAAGCTGTAGCAGTCTCATTGAATAATTCTCTTTGTTAGATCAATTTATATGTTTGAAATTGAAAATTTTTATCCTATGCGCTTACAATATCCATTTTGACTGGTACTCCAAAGTTTATTTGTAATACACACTTCGTACAGCACATTCTGTTTTCAGCATATTATGATTTGTTAAGGTTTGGAAATCTAGATAAACATAAAGTTAGGTCTCAAAATTGTGGTTGCATCTGTTGTGCCACATGACCCCCCCCCCCCCCCCTTAATTCCATGATTCAATTAGTTTTCTCATCAATTAATCTAATAATTTGTTTGAAATTCAAACAAAGTTTATTGTAAACTTGCCTCAGACTCTTGTATTTTTTTTTGGTAAAGGTTAATAATTGGATAGGAAGATAAATGTGAGGATGATTTTTTATTTTTTGCTTAACTTGTTTTTCTTAAAAAAATAAAAAATAAAAAAAAAATATATAAAAAAAATAAAAAATAAAATAAAAAATAAAAAAAAGAAGAAGAAGAAGAAGAAGTAAACGTATAGTTGCTTTGAAGAAGTGGGTTAGTGGGAGAATGATCATATTTTGTAGGAAATGTTTTAGGAAAGAGTTAGAGATATATTTTTGCAGTATTACCCTCAAGTTTTGCCTTTACTTAAACCTAGGCCGTAGGGTATTTTGAAACCAAAAAAATGTCCAATCCAAACAGGAGAAGCCCCTTAAATAGTAGTATAGATAAAGAATAGTCTGCAATTGCTAACTCAAACGGCACTTCCCTCTCTCACAAGTGCGGGTGGAGGGTAAGGTTGTGGGTTTACAAGCCACTGGGTGAGTGTATCTTATGAATAAGGTAAAAAATGAAATAAATAATCTCTCCATTCATAGTGTTTTATCCCAAAAGTTCATGTTCCTTTTATCTCTCTTTTTCTCTTTGCCTCTCTCTCTCTATGCATGTAATGATTTATTTTTTGGCCACTTTTGGAAAAGACTATTTTTTTAACTTTTGATATGTTACTCATGCTTTAATACCAAAATGAAAGAATGACCATGATTTTACAAAAGTACCTTGGTTTAATATTATAATATTCCCTTTTGACTTGGTTGATTAAATGACAGCGATTGTTCTGTAGTTGAGACACAGAAGGAAGACAATGATGCATTTTGCATCACTGTTGCAATACCTGAAATTTACAAGACTCCTTTAGCATTGGATTCAGTTAGAAACTCCTTCATACCTTTCATTCTTCAAACAGTTGTTAAAGGTTGGTAGTGCACTAAAGCATCTCTATATTTTTACTAAGCCATTCCATTTCAAGATATAGACTTGTGCATATTCTATTTATTGTTTGCTGAATATGTCATTCATGCTTGTTTTGTATTTATTTATACTCATTTTCACGTTTCTTGAATTTTCTTTAGGATTCCCTGAGATAAAGAAAGTGGACATTTTATGGAATGATCAACCTAAAGTATCAAGATGTCATCATGGTTCGTTTAGTGAACTCTACTTGAGAGTTGCTATGTCAGCAGGCTGTGATACAACAGATCTTGAGAGTTTAATTTCAAATGATTGTGTCCAAATGACGGATTTGATCGATTGGTCGCGCAGTCATCCAGATAATGTTCATGATATTGTTTTGGCCTTTGGAATAGAAGCTGGATGGAAATATTTTCTTGAGGTGTCTTCTGTTGCCTAAGATTTGTTTTTTTCTTTGGTTTCTAGGGGGAGAGGAGTGGATTTGCATTTCAAATTTCAAGGTAGCTGATACTTTCTCTTAACTACTACTATGTCTTTTCATGTGCAGAGTTTAGAAGTTGCAATATCTGATGTTGGAAAGTCCATTCATCCTCAACATTTGGTTCTTGTTGCTGATAGTCTATCTGCTACGGGAGAGTTTGTTGGCTTGAATGCAAGAGGCATTGCTCGACAAAGAGAACATGCATCTGTCTCGTCACCCTTCATGCAAGCGTGCTTTTCTGTTAGTTCTCACATGTGTTTTTCTTTATTTTGGTATTGCCGTGATTCTTTTAATGAAAATTATTTGTAGGCATGTAATCCTGTCTGTCTTCTGTTTTTTGTGCAGAACCCTGGTGCTTGCTTTCTTAATGCTGCTAAGGCTGGAGTTGTGGATAATCTTAAAGGAAATCTTGATGCATTGGCATGGGGAAATGTGCCTTCTACAGGGACTGGTGGCCACTTTGACATTCTATATTCTGGGAAGGTAGTTATTATATTGTTCTTGCAGATAAAATGTCTTCAGTAACTTCACCAATTCAGGGGTTTTAATAAAATAGCTCAATTCTGAGTGAGCACAAGAAGGGATTTATGCAGGGGATTTGGCTAAGTTTTAGTTAAGGAATGTTTATTTGGATCCCTCCTTTATAATCCTTCATCTAAATTTAGGAATAGAAAAATTTTAAGGCATAAATTATGCTGTTAGGATTCTAGTTGTGGATGTTGTCTCCCTATAATGCTTTTGATAATTTTTAGAATAAGTGGGGCAGGGAGCTACAAGGCTTTTGGTAAATTGTAAATTGTCTCCCTATAATGCAAAAGTCTTGAAATTTCAAAGATCCATCCAAATCCATCCAAATGCAGCCTAAGACTATATGCTTAACAAATGAATGTGTAAAGACCCCATTGTGGTGATAATAGGTTTGTCTTCCTTTTTTGCCTTCCCTTTTCTTTTGTGCATTTTTTTTTTAGGATGCTAAAAGATTTCCATGGAAGTCATCCACCCTATCAAATTCATTCTAAAGGATGTTTAAAGAAGCTCTGACTGGTGCATTAATAAGCTTTGTTGAGATCTACTGAACTTGAAATTTGAAAAGTTGTTGAATATTTATTTTATTAACGCTTGTGTTAAAATGAAACTGAATTATTGTCTTTAAGGTTCTTTGAGATGTGAGTAGTAGTCCCTAGAGAGAACATACTTCACTAAGCATCAATGTCTGTCAGTTTTCATTTTTCTGTCTTATCCTTGTCCTTAAATTGGTCCGAGTCTTGTTTAATATGCAAATAAACAGAGTGATACTCAACTAACTCTATGGAATGTAGTTTATTGGGAGTTTTTTTAATTTTTATTTTTATTTTTATTTTTATTTACTCATGAGCAAGCTCTATGAAAATTTACATTTTCACTACATATTTCCATTAAAAAATATTTTTTTCATAGCTGGATTTTTCTTTTTTCTTTCAATGATCTAATTTATTTCAGTCCTGACTATTGTTCGTCAGATGCCTGAGCTTGAGAAGCCTGTAGATTTTAATAGCCTGATGGGTAGGCAAACTATTTCTGATAAGCAGAATGTAAAGGCTGAAACACATGAATGCAACAGTATGTCTGATAATTCTGGTGCTCAGCCTGTCTACAAGTGTGGCGGTCTTGCAATGGAAGGCCTTAAAAAGTTAGAAAGCAAAAATAATTCTGTATTAAAAAGGGTTTGGACACCAAATGATATTCTGAATCTGTCCCATGCGTTGAAGCAGATATTGCACAAGTAAGTCAATACATCCAATGATTCTCCTCTCTTTGATTATGTCCATTGCATTGTATTCTGTCATGTTACTCTAATTGGTTTCTTATAAATATTTTAGTCATCTTTTTTTTAATAATTTCTCACTCATCATTATTCATTCTTTCCTTGCTCTATGGGAC
The DNA here is from genome assembly GCA_030820535.1 of Quercus parvula. NCBI lineage: Eukaryota > Viridiplantae > Streptophyta > Magnoliopsida > Fagales > Fagaceae > Quercus > Quercus parvula. The sequence continues at coordinate 16,566,307 of JAUAME010000002.1, forward strand.
TCTATACAAGAATATTGTTTCTTTCTTTCAACTTATAGCATAATTATGTAGAAAAAATCATATTTATATGACATTAGTGATTTTTATATAATGATTCAAGTACCTGACATTCTTTGGGACTAGTTCTTAGTTCTTACCCTCAGCAAAAAGCACTAGCAAATAATCTACATCTATATCTATCTATATAATTAATATCAATCAATATCTATTTAATGAATCATTAAATGAGTTAATTTATTTATTTTGTTCAAATCTATTAATACGTGAAGTCATTTAAGCTTTTTTTTCAAATTAATATTAATCAAACAATAAGATCTTTTAAATTATGCATCGTTGAATGTTTTCATTTAATTTTTTAATAGTAAAAAGAACATTTAAATGGTATTGTTTACTAACTAAGAATTTTACAAAGTAACATGATTGATTAGTATCTCATCAACAACATAATAAACTAATTCTTACTTACTTTTAGTGATATTGTAGTTAGTACAAACTTTTTACATAGTACATATAAGTCTTACAAATCTATATAATAATATCTAAAAGCGGAAGCGTAACATTTATTGTTGTTACACTCATTTTGAATCACATTAACATTTTGGTCCATTTCGGTCCACATTAGTCCATTTCTATCTTCTCTGGTCCACTTAGTTCACTTCGGTCCAATTCAGTCATATTCAGTCCATTATTTCTACTTCGGTCCATTCAGTCTATTTCGGTCCAACTCGGTCCCAGTTGGTCCAATTTGATCTATTTCTGTCCACTTTGATGTTTTCAGTCCATTTCGGACTAATTGGGTCTTAAATTGATTTTTTTTTTTTTTTTTAAGGTTTTCTTTCTCAGTTTTGCGCTCAAAATAATAAAATGATATATTTATAGAAACAAAGAAATGGAAATTACTTTTATTTAAAAAGTTTTAAAGAGAATAACTTATCTTTAACAAATTTCAAATAGCAACTTCTTTATTATACCCCATTACAAACTAATTATATATTCTTATGATTAATAAGTCCAGTAATAGTGTCATGGGTTTCTTTCAAATGTTCCCTCTTTTGTGTTGTTGGAAAATAGTTCAATAGTGTTTATTTTAATTAACCATAAATATATATATATATATATATATATATTTTTTTTTTTTTAAAGTAAGAATAAATTTATTAGAAACAAGAGAATGTTAAAATATATGCAGGGAGTTTATTAAAACTACTCTTAAAGCACTGGATTCTGAAATTTAGAATTAATTATCAAGAAAAGGACTAAGAATGGACACTGCCTAAGGAAGTAATTGAATCATACAATAATCTCAAATATAAAGATCAAACCTTCCTTGCCAACATGCAAGTTGAACCACATTCTGCAGTAGCACAACTAACTTGTTTATGATTACCGCCTTTTCCTATAGAAAATTTTTTTAAAAAAATTATTATTTGGGTGACTAAGAATATGCTAAACTCCAATGGGCTTACCTCAAAATAGCACCTCTCACCTTGGATATAGAAGGTGGAGGCTCACTAGGTACAGAGCTTACCCTCCAAAAAAAAGTGCTGCACCACCCCCAAGAAGTTCTCTATTTGAAATTTGACTGATTATCTTAGATATTGGTGGCATTATCAGATATTGCAGTAGCGAGTTTTCTATTTAAATGTTAATATGCGCACGTATAGGTCTACTGTCTTGCATGTGTAAGGGTCACACCTGATTTTAATTATAAATTGTATGATTTTTAGTGCTTTGCTTTTCATCATTAATATGGTTACTTCTTTGAATGATTGACATGCATACTCTCATTTTTGTAGTGCTCCTTGTCTTCATAGCTTAAGTTCTGTGTGTTTATATAATTTTTTTTTTCATTAAAATGGGTGGGAGTTCCTTAAATAATTATACTTTTTTTGGTTGTAGGTATCCAATTAATCAAATGGTAAATGACCAAGACAAGTCAATTTTGATGATGGCGTTATATTTTCATCCTCGAAGAGAAGAGAAGTTTGGAATTGGAGCTAAAGACGTACATGCCATAAAGGTATATAAAATTTTATGAGGAAGATAAAGGAAATAAGTTGGTTTAAACCTTATGTTTGGATTTTTAATTGCTTCTTTTGAAAGTTGGTCCTTGGATAAAAGGCATCTCCTCCTCCTATAGATAAGGGGTGGAGAATTAGGCATGGTAGTGTGTTAACTAGGGGCGTTCACAGTGCAGTGCAGTGCGGTTTTAGGTCACTTTTAGCACTGCGCTTTGTGTCATAGCCTTATGTTTTGAGTCATAACTGCACCACACCTTATTTTTGCAGTTACATATGCGGTATAGTTTGGTTTAGAGTTTAGTCAAAACCATAACCACACCGTACCTCATTTTTGCGATCACATGTGCAGTTCGGCGTATAAGATGTAATTTGAAGTCGGTATATTTTTCAAGTTTTGGGCTTTTTCTGCCCAGCCCAAAACTGATATTTCCCTTTGTTTTGGGCCAAGTTTTAAACTATTGAGTTAGTTTTTCTTTATTTTGGGTTGACTTTCCTAATCAACACTTGCTAGGGTTATTAATTTTTTTTTTTTTTTGAAAACTAAGGTTATTAAACTACTAATAATATATTTAATATAAAAAAATAAATATATTAATATATAGTGAGGGTACGGTTTGTGTGATTTTATTATTATAAAACTGCAAACAGCATTGCACCATCCAGTGCAATGTGGTGTAATGCATTGTTACTTGTGATGCGGTGCAGTTAAGTCATTTTGAGGGAAATTTTGTGCGGTTTTTGCAGTTTGATGAACACCCCCAGTGTTAACTGTATTTATCTATAAGAAGAATAAGAAAAAAAAAATGTTTGTTTATATGTCAATATGAAAAATTATCATAGGTAAATATTAAGGGTATGTTTGGTAATTGCCTTTTCCCCTTATTTTCTATTTCCAAAAACAGTTTTCTATTTTTGAGACTAAAAAACTTGTTTGACAACCCAAAATAGACAGAAAACAAAAACTGTTTTCAAAACTCAATTTGTAAAGGAAACTGAAAACATGCAAAAGACTGTTTTCAGTTTCTAATTTTTAAAAGTCAATGAAAACACACATTTAATTTAATAAATCTGTCTCATTTAATGAGTTAGTATTAGAGTTCAAACCCTAGTAACAACATATTTTAGTATTTTCTATTTTTTTCTTCAAAAATTTATCTTTTTAATTTCAACTAACCAAACATGTTTTTGATTTCAAAAATACAAGAAAATTGTTTTTTCTTTATATTCCCATAAACAAGTTTTTGAAAATAGAAAACAAAAACGGTTACAATACATAACCTAAATATTTTTCAATAGTGTTGGGTGTTCAAGTTATACAATAAACATTATTGCATGATGATTGATTGTGTTGTGTAAAACAATTAAAGGCAATACTCTGCTAGGAACTTGTGCTTAGCCATGTGAAGAATACACTTAGTTTGCTTTTCAACTTATTTTCATTGTGCATAGATATAAAAATATGGAATCAGACTTGTAACTGACATGATCTAAGAATTATGAGTTACAAATTTTTTTGGGAAAAAGTTAATAATTTGCGTCTATTATAATTTGGAATTACTTCATTTTTCAATCACAAAAAAACTTAGGGGTGTGATAAAAAATTATTTCACCTACTAACGCATAATACTCATCACACCCCTAGATTTTTTTATGATTGGAAAATGTAGTAATCCCAAATTATAATTGATGCAAATTAATAACTTTTTTCCAAAAAAAATAGAAGAGCCTCTAAGCATGCGCTCACATGCGTGCTCAGAGGCTAGTTATTATTATTATTATTATTATTTTTTTAAATGGAAGAGATGGAAAGTAATTTGATAACATTATAATTGCTTAATGATAATGTGGAGATTTAAATTTGTTGGGTAGAAGTTTGGTGTTGTGTGTATGACTAAATTGTGGGTGTACGGCTGGTTTTTTCTTTTTATCAATACAGCACATGTGTTTTTACAAAGAAATGTGTGTTTGTTTTAATTTTAAGTTTTTTATATAAATAAATAAAGCAATTTGAAAACCATCATGAGAGTGGTCCTATTTTGTTGGCAACTTTTTAGTGGGAGTTAAAGATGTATCTACTTATCAAAACAAAAAAACTATTTAGTTTAGTTTTTTTTTTTTTTATATATATATTTAGTTTTTTCTTTGGATAAACGTGGGGTGTTTTTTTTATAGGAAAAAAAACAACGTTGATTCAAACGTATAGTTGCTTTGAAGAAGTGGGTTACTGAAAGAGTATTCTTATTTTGTAGGCAATGTTTTAGTGCAAGTTAAATATATATTTTTACCCGACTATCCTTTAATTTTGTCTCTACTTAAAAGTAGGGGTATTTTGGAACCAAAAAAAAAAATCTGATCCAAACAGGGGAAGCCCCATAAATAATAGTACAGATATGCCTACTTATATTTTATTATTCATATTCCATAAATAATTTCAATGATGACTTGTCTTGGTTTACATATACAATTATTTGCAGTTTGATCAATTGTAAAGGGGGACCATTTTCATGGAAAATAATACTAGGAAAGTTTTTTTTTTTTCATTATTATAAATTGCAGTAGCTTGTTAGTGAGATCCTCTTTCATATCCACCCCCACTCCCCACCCCAAAAAAAAAAATGGAAAACCCAAGAAATTCCAATTTTTCCATGTTAGCAAAGTCCATTTCTATCATAATGACAATGCTTCTTTCATATGTTTGAACAGAATTATAGAACCCAAAGTAGTGTTTTCTACAATTTATTAGTTAAAAAAGGGTAAATATAAAGCCTGAACCATTTGAATTGTATGTGAAAAAAACCTTTAATTTCTTGCCAAACTGTAATTTTGTATAGAAATGAATACAGCTCAGTTGCATATCATTTAAGATTGAAAATATGGTTTATTTGTGCCTAAACAACTTGCTAATCAAAGGGTCACTATTAATATCCATAATATATGATTTGATTATGTGGGATTTTTTTCCTTGGACAGCTTCGTAATGGTTCTTTCCCCTCCATCTTTTACAGGTTGTTTGTCACCCTAAGTATCAGAATACACGCTGCTTTGAAGTGGAACGAAATGACGGGACAACTGAAGATTTCTCGTACCACAAGTGTGTCATTGCTGCTTTAGAGATCATTGATCCTAAAAGGGCAGAAGCCTATAAATCAAAATGGCTGCAAAACTGCAATTCCTAAGTTTTTCACATCAGAAAATTAAATGTGGTCATTCCCACTATTTTATTATCCGAGGCTGAGCTATTAAGTAGTCTTATAAATCTATAACAATGGTGGTAGATCATCGCAATGATTGTTTAGACCTTTCATACCTTTTCAGATATGTACATCTCCATTAAAGCAGTATCTTGTGCACAAGTAGAGGGCTAGTAGAGATTTAAGAGATTTTCTTCTTGTAGTCAACACTATATCTTTTTCTTTTTAGGTTCTACTTTTACTATAACTTCTCTGCCTTGCATGACATCAAGCAAAAAGGCTCTAGTGGAACCAGCAACTAGAATCTTGTAAATGTCAATTACAAATTTCATGATGTGTCCATGATTATGTGTACAGTTGAAACATTCATTTTAACCGCTTTTCTAATAAAATTGTCTTGGCATTTCAGCCAATTTTGTTGATCTGGTTTGTTTGCTACATAGCATTTTCATTGCAAATGATGTATTGGAAGTTATGGCTTTAGATTTATCTCAGACATTGGGGAATTCATATAAACGAACACAAATATTGTGGAATGAGTACTCAAAAATTGTCAATGTGACACTTTGAATTATGTTTGTTTGTAAGTCATAATGTCTTTTGATTTTTTTTTCCTATAATTATTATCATTATTATTATTTTAATCTCTCAAGTGTTGTTTGTTAGTGGCAACAGAATCGATGGGATCATTAATTGTTTGATTTAAAATGCTAGAAAGAGGTTTGGAATCTGGATTTTACGAATCGCACACAATCCAGATTGCAGTCACAACTTGCATACTCGCTTGTTAGCTCATAGTTGTGTGACTTTTTTCAATTTTTATTCATGTTGCATATAATTGGTAACGCACACACTTTTTTAGGTATTCAAAATCAAAATGTAGATTTATCTTGTTATTGGGGAAAACTAGTAAGTTATCCGTGGGATATACGAATAATATTGTAATATTTTATGGAAGATGGTTTTAGAGAATGTTGTGTATATATTAGTGTAACATAATTGTTATAGAACTTTGTTAGTAATAAATTCATAGTAAAGAGAAACAAAAATAAAAAATACTTGTAGGGATTTCTGCGACTTGATGGTGGTAAGAGGCCGGCACGATGATGTTGGCGGCCCCTCAGATTCCTCTATTTCTCTATCTTACAAATGCTTTGTCAATTTCAAGTATTTTATTTTGGTAATAATAAAATAATGCGTTTTATTTAACGATCCACAATATTTTCATGTCTCTCTATTTCTCTTTAGGGTCTTATCTTGTTAGTCATATTACTTCTTAATTATTATTTTTTCTTTTGTTTTTTAATACTAAAACGGTGGGTAAGGTCACACACTAACATGTGCACGTATTGCTAATGCTAAGTACCAAAATAGGGAGTGGACCCATCTGATTTGATCAAGGAGTGAGCGTGCACATATTGCTAAGTACCAAAATCGGGAGTGGACCCATCTGATTTGATCAAGGAGTGAGTGTTCACGTATTGCCAAGTTCACACGTATTGAGGTAGATACATTCAAAATATTTTTCATATCCATTAGTGAGTAAATGACCTTTTTAACATGAAAAATGAAGAGTCATTCATCCACTTAATGGATTAATTGTTGAGGCTATTTATTCCTTCATAAACTCTTTATCTTGTCCATTAATTGTGTAACTTCAATCCATCAAATTTATATCTAGCAATTAATTTTGTAATACCCACTACATCAGATTTATGGGCCTAATTAATTAGATTAATTTGGGTAATAATTTCGTGAGGCCCATTGAGCCTATAAATAGACTCATTCAGACCTAATCTAAGTAACTGCAATATAACAAAAAATACATTAATTGCAAGCATTCTTATAAACTAAAAAAATAGACAGGTTCTTAACAAAAAATGATGTTCTTTTTGGTAGAGCTTTGGACTTGAACGCTTTGTGCAGAAGTTGTTCTAGCCATACAACATTTGTTGGATTGTTGTATTCTAGGGGAAACAAGTCAAATAAGGTATGCACCGGTTACAAAATTTAGCCAACCAATGGCTTGAATCTCTTTGAAGAGAGCGAGTGTTGCGCCTCAGTCCAAATAGTATTGTGTATTTCTTATCTTCAAATTAATAATATTCAGAAGTATTATTCAATTTTTCTTTGTATTATTCCCATTATTAATGTGTTTTCACCAACAATTAATACTTTGAATATATTTGCATGCTCATCCCAAAGTAAGTCATGATCTAGAACCAAGACACTCAAATGCACTACCTCAAAATCTATATTTTTATACTATATAAAAATGGAAGTATAGTATTTAATATTATGATGCTCTAATTGCGGCACCTCATCTGTGACATCATCATTTTTTTTTTCTCATTTATTATTTACATATTAAAAATATGAATAGATTGACTTTACCCATTCATTTTGGGTGTGATTTTAACTATACATATAACTTTTCCTTTATATATATATATATATATATAAACACTTTAATTTAAATGTTTATAATTAACTACACGTTGAAATCAATGAAGAATTTTTTTTTTTTTTTTTAAACTTTGTCTTTATATATTCATTTACTTTGATTTATATTTTTATTATTGAACAATAGAATCAATAAAAATAATGTCTATAAAATGGTATTCACAAATCTTACGTAATCTTTGATGTAGAAATACAGTATTTATGCAAATTTTTATTTCAAAAAATTTCCTTTACCTTTATTTTCCCTTTCTACTTGTACTCTAGGTCTTTTGTTTTTATTTTTATTTAAAAGAAAAAAAGTGACAAATATCATGTATAAGGCTATTACCAACACTTCTGCTTGTGATTAGCCATCTTGCATGGCTCAAAGCCTTATTAAAAATTTTGAATGTAATTATGCATTCTTGCAATTTTTGCACGCTACATAAATTTTCTAATTTTGTTTTATCTGTTGTTAACGGTGATATATTCTCAATGAGAAAATAAGAAGGATCTTGAAAAATATTAAAGTATTTCCCCCCGGTTCTTTCTTCTCATCTCTTATTCCATCTTTGGTCTTGATGTCACATAAGAGGTGTTGAAGTAAATCTTTTTGCACTTTGGTTTTAAACCGTTGTTTTGTTGAGTTTTATTAATTTTTTAGATACGTTAACAGTGTTTTGAATTGTAGAAAGAATAACAAAAGGGTTTGAGAAAGTTAGTAAAAACTAAAAGAATAATTTCCAATTTCTAACATACTTTTTAATGATGCACAAAATGTTAAAAATAATTGTTATTAAGAAATACATATTTTCCCTAACTTACCTTTTGCACTCTTGAGAAAGATTGTATTTTTGTTTTTAATTTTGGTACGACAAGGATTTGATTTGTTATATATATATATATATATATATATAACTTTTGTGCACTTTGCTCATGGTAGTGACTAATTATTATTAATAACAATACACATAAACATAAATAAAATAGCAATAAGCATGAACATAAATATTAAAACTAATAATGATGTTAATCATGATGATGATACTTCTTGATTGTCATTTTGGTTTTCAAGCAATACCCTTAACTTTAAGCCTTCGTTATTTAAATTTTTTTTACCAATAATTATAGGTTGGCAAGAGTGCATCAGAATATGGATAATTAATTATTCTTTTGTCATGCATTATTGGCAAATCTAACCAATGTACTTGGCAGTGACAAATTGAATGGACAATTTGATATCAATTTTGGTTGCATTTGTATTTGAGAAATAAGAAACCATGTAAAATTAAAAAAAAATGAGATTTCAAAGCATTGATGTCAGAGACAATTTTTTGTATTTGATAGCTATAAGGACTCTTTTGTAATTAGCGGAAATTATTTGAATTTCAAAAAGATAAGAGCAAGTATTGCAATCTCAATTTTTATAATGAAGTTTTTATAATGGTGAATAAAAAAAGAACTTTTATCAATAAAATACCTTTTAATATCATGGAAAAGTTAACCTCCATGGCAAATGGCCATATTAAGACTTACCCCTACAATGGAAATTAAACACCCTTGCAGAGCCCATAAGATCATGGAGGTCGCCATTGCAACCATGTTAAATTTATTGTTGTAATTTTTAATGATAAAATCGAAGCAATAATTATCAAAATGAATAGGAAATGGTGAAACACCTTTGCATATGTCTGCTCACCTTTTGCGGTTTCTTTGATATTAACAAGGTCGATGCATCTCCATAGATGACCGCCCCCTCATAAACACCAACCCTTGCATTTTTAAATTTTTTCTTTACCGTTCTAGGAGTTAAATTTACCACTTTTCTTCTACTTACACACGTCTAGTCAATTGGAGAAATATTTTTTGTTAAGATGAGAATTTTCTCTTATGGTTAGGTATGTTAATTTTTTCAATGATATATATCACTAATGAGTGCTTTTTAGGGGGCATAAACTACCCAAAAAAAATGTCTATTGTGGCACATCAAAACTGCCGCTAAAAATTCTAAAACCGCTAAAGGCACATATAGCACAATACACATAAACATAAACAAAATTAAAGTTAAAATCAACATAAGTTAAAAACTAAAGATCAGCCTAAACTTCCAATTGTTGGCTGATATATCTTTGATTGTTGAATGGAAATTTTCTTTTGAGTAAAAAAAAAGAAGAAATGCTGATAATGATACTTCGTGATTGCGATTGTGTTTTTTTTAAGCAATACCCATATGCATCCATCAAAATGGTATTATAAAGGTTCAATGTGACATAAAGATATCTAGTGAAATGCATCAATAATAAAATTGTATGGACATAAAATACATGATTGTAGTTATAAGATATGTTAGAGATTTTTTTCCTAATTACATTAAAACGAAATTGGTAATTGTTACTCATTGTGTTGTTACATATATATATATATATATAAATATTAGAGGCCACAAGAGAATTTGATAAGAATAGACTAAATGGGAGGGGTAGCTACATATGTTTCTGATAGAGTTCTTTTCACATTGTATATCCATAACATTCAAGGTTTTATGCTTGCAATCTGGAAATTCAGTAGAGTTTGAACAAAGATTTACAAGTTTTAATAAGAGGATTGGTAAATTGTAACAAGAATTTGAAACTGATTATAAATGTGCACAATCTATTTGATTTTTTTTTTTTTTTTTTATACAAGAGATAGAATTCTACTCTAACATAATCTAAGTGTATATGTGTGTAAAGCTCCCTCCTGGAGACTTGAACCCCGGCCCTTACCCCCCACACCCTACAAGCACTTATACTTGTGGAGTGACCATTGCACCAAGGGTGTGCATTAGCTAGGTGAATTTATTGGATACATTGCACTAAGTACAGATTTCTCTCTATGGACAAATTTATAGTGCAAGAAAAACTTCTTTCAAACAGAGTTTAATGTATATTAGGAAATGAAAATTTGTTTGATTGTAGCTCACATATATTGTTGTGTTACTCACATAAAAAATTCCAAAATTATATAAGAATATGGCTTCCTTCATTTATTGTAAATTCATGGAATTTTTTTGATAGATCAAAAATGTATTGACCCCTTTGATAAATTAATCAATTAATTATCCACGTTAATTAATTAAGTCAATTTAACATGCACTAGCATGGTAGCACAAACAAATCACTAGATAATTGAATGCAGTGGAAAATAAGTTTGACACAGGTGATTTGTTTATGAATGGGAAAAACCACCAAGGCAAAATCCCACCGGGTGAATTTAAAGTCACCACTCCCGAGAATCCACTATTATCAATCACAAGTGGTTACAAGTAAAAGGAATCTCAATACCCAATACCAACCTATAGTTGAACCATTACCCTAATACCCAATTGAATTTGTATTGTAGTGGCAATCTCTCCATTCAATGCACAAATCCCAGTACGTCACTAACCAATGATGCATGGATCCTAGTACATGACTAATACACCAACTTGAGGAAGATTGTTGGCTGCAAAGTTTTTTAGTTCATCAACAATGAAGATCAGGAAACTCCTTGGTTACAAAACCCTTAGCGTAAAGATGCTGTAGCTTCTATAGAGAATATGATGAACTAGAGTAATTTTTGTCTTCGGTCACAACATGTATGGATTATTCTTTTGCAACACATTGCATCACTTTGTGACGGCTCTTAGAATAATCCTTATATATGTTTAGCATTGTGAGAAAAGAAACCCTACACAAATACTCAAGGATATGCGTGTAGTCAAATCTGGAAAACTTGATTTCGTAATTCTTGATAGATATAGCTTCTGTATCTGTCGAGCTTTAATGAACAGCACTTCCTTCACTTGTTTCTTAGTCAGACTTGCATGGCTTCAATACTAAATTTGAACACTTGTTCCTTGAAGTACTAAACCCATCCTAGATCTACCCAATTACAAGTAAAGTGCATTTTGTCAAAAGATTAGCCAATTACATCAAATATATCCCTAGCACTTTTGCATAACTATAAGCTCCATTCAGTCAATGCCATGCGTACACAAGATACACAATGATAACAATGTCAATGACAACACTCAAGCTATCACTTCTAAGCCTTAACACCACTGCCAAGGATAACAACAAATACTCAAGCTATGCTCTTCTTAGCTTCAACACCAACTACAAGGTCTGTTACTAATCATTGCAGCTTATTTATTTAATTATCAGGATCCATTTTGTCCTGTTTATCAGTATAAAAATTATTGTACAGTTTTATCAAGTTTGGCTTTGGATCAAATACACCTACACAAGGAGATGTCTAGAGATACTGGAATTCTAGTTATTCAAAAAATTTAGCCTTTCATAAATAAATAAAAATTAGAACCAAGTTTTTTCTACTTTGAACCCCTTCCCCCCCCCCCCCCCCCCCAAAAAAAATAAAAGTATGAGTTCCCAGAAGATAAAGTGTAAATATTTAATTCATCAAAAAAAGGTGTAAATATTTAAATTTGATGAAAACATATAATTTGCCTGATGTTGTTTGGTTGGATCATGATTTAATCTACAACTTTCAATTAATTGCTAAATTTGAGTTTTGGCCCCTTTTTAATAAAATAAAATGGTTAGGGTTTCATCCAAATTAATAGATTTAGCATTTAGTGGATAAGTTATTTTCTCTTGTCACAGCTTAGTTTCATGAACTTTTCAATTCCCTACTTTTTCACCTCTAAGCCTCTAAGGTTTGCACAAAAATGAATCCTAAACGTTATTTTGGATTTTGGATAGAATCCTAATGATTTATTTTAGTCCAAAGATTAAAAGGTCAAATGTAACAATTGAAAATTTGTAAACTAAAATGTAATGGGTCAAACCATAAGGGGTAATTATGATTTCCTGTAAATTCCCATAATCATGGGGTTAAAAGTTTCATAAAAATAAAAGTTTTTTCATAAAATGAGAATAAAAAACGCCAGTACATCATAGAGAAAATACAAATGTTGGGGTTTAAATGATAGTCCAATGGTAGTAGCATCCTTTCTTATATCTTATGTCTGTGGTTTGAATCTCACATTAACCTTCCCAACTATCTACCAATCTTTTTTTTAATTAAAAATAAATGTCCAATTAGCATTGATTTTTTAAATAAAAAAAATTAAAGTTAGGGGTAAATTCCACTAACATACCCTAAGGTTTGAGCTAATACCAACCAGGTTCAAGGCTTTTCCAGTTAGTTATTTTTTTTCAACTGTTTTAGGGACTATGTTGGCTTTAGGGATCAAATTGGCTAATTTTGAAAAGTTTTGGACATGGAGTAATCTACTCTTGCCTTTTTTGAATTTTGAATTTTTTTTTTAATTTTGAATTTTATTATTTTTTATGGAGATTAAATTCTATAAGGATGGGGTGTAAAACCCATGTTTTACACCATCCAATAAGTGATTACCACGTCAGTATTTTACTTAAAATTCAATATATCCTACCACACCTAATAACAACTTAATAAATTCTCAATTTGGTTGGATTTATATATGGGTATTAGAATTGATTGAGTGTGATTGTGTTTATTCTTAAATATGTAATAAGATGATATGGCATGTTGGGATTGGAGGGGTAAAACATGGGTTTTACACCACGTCCTTATAGAATTTAATCTCTTTTTTATGGAGGGCATGTTTGAATTTCAAGCACTTATGGTCCACAATTACATCATGATACCATGGCAGTAAGGTAGTAACAAATCTAATACTCTTAAACTTAGGGACTATTCCTTTGGTTTTCCTCTTAATTTTCTACCATTTGTCTAATTAAATAACTAAACAAACCGTGATAAAACACCATTCTCCTTTTTTTCTTTTTCTATTTTTGCCTTGCCTACCAGAAAACCCATCAATTTTAGATCTCTTAAACTTCTCTCACACAATATCAGAAGATAAAATATGGCTTTAGAAGGACAGAGGAGCTGGAAATCATAGAATGATCTTCTCCATTAATCCCATTTTTTTCATTAGAAGATTGGTCTGTCCGTTTGCTACACAAATTATTCTTTTTCTTTTTCTTTTTAAATAGATTGTCATTGTAACGACTGCTTCGACAAATCCAATTCTCTTAAGTTTTGAACAAATAGCCATTTGAATAATAACAGTAGTTCATCATATTCATTCCCAAATAACACAAATTACAAAAAAATATATGAAAATATTAGCGAATGCTTTAAAGGCATTGGTTTAGGATATATTTTTTAGAGCAAGACTTAGGTACAGTACTTAGGTGCTATTCCTTAGGTTCTCCTTTTAAGATTTTACCATGTAGATTTTTTATCATGGGATGGTACCGTATTTTTTAGTTAAGTAAACACATGGCTGAATCTTAAAAGGGGAACCTAAGGAACAGCATCTAAGGTACTATACCCAGGGGCGGAGGGAGGGGGGGCACCTGCCCCCCCTGAAATTTCAAATGTTTTGCCCCCCTCCCCCCACACGAAAGACGAAAAAAAAAAAAAGCCCAATTAAGTGAATTCACGTTACCTTTCTAGCTTTCCCAGCAATGGTAGACTTTTGCTCCTAGTACAATTCTATATATAAAATATTAATGGGTCCCACCTAGTAAACTTGATGGACTAGACCAAACCGCTTGTAGAATTTTTTTATGTCTCAAGTTTCTTTCTTAGATAACCAACTTAAGACATACATCCATGACATGCAGTCCACTAAAGAGTTTTCAGCATTTAGAGGAGTTGGACAGCTTGTTGAAAAGATGGTAGAAATGAAAAAGAATGTTTCATATTCATTGGTTTACTCATTAGTGACTTTGGCATTGATCTTACTAGTTGCAACAGCTACTGTTGAAAGAGTTTTTTCAGCAATGAACATAATTAAAAATCGATTACGCAATCAAATAGGAGATTAGTGGATGAATGATTGCTTAGTCACATATATTGAGAAAGATATATTCAAGACTATTAAGTGTGAAGAAATCATGTAGTGGTTTCAAAATATGAAAAATCGTTGAGGGCAATTGAGTAAAATAAGCTAGGTGTGAAAAAATAAATTAAAGTTTACATTTTATGTTAGATTCTGTATAACAATTACATTATCATATAGTTGTTTGCTTATTTTGTTATTAATATTGATTAATTTTTTTAGATTAATTTTTTATTTCCAATCTTGTCTTTTAATGTTGCCCCCCCTAACATAAATTCCTGGCTCTACCACTGACTATACCTAAGTTTTGTCCTATTTTTTACTGTAAAAAAATGATATATATTTTTAGAAATTTTTTATGAGAAAAGAAAAAATAATTTATTTATTTTACGGCTTTTTATATTTTCCATAAAAAGTAATGTTAAAATTTTCCTAAAATTATTTATTATCAATTACTTTGTTAACATGACTTTGTAAAAAAAAAAAATTAAAATTAAAAAAGGAAAAAAACTACCTTCCCCATCAAATCCACCGCTAGCACAACCTACTGCTATAGTTCCACCCAAACACAATCCCAATCCTCCGTGCTGCAAACCCAACCACCTCTATAATCTCCTTGGCTTCATCATTCTCTCTTGCTAGAACTAGGAGATTGTGTGTGAGAAGTCAAATCTAAAGCCAATTGGTTTTCTCACAGGCTAAAAAAAAAAAAAAAAGGCCAAAATACCATTTTGGTCCCTACATTTTGGTAACAGTCAGTTTGGTTCATATTATTTTTAACTTACGGCCAAATTTGGTCCATACCGTTAACTCACTAACAAAAAATGTCTATCTGGCAAACATGTGCACTACTAGCACACTTAAAGTTTACGCGCCTTATATAAGAATATTTCAAGCATTATATAATAGAGTTTAAATTCTATAAGGATATTGGGCCTAAAAAAATTTAGGGAGGTCACCATTTTTTTAAGGGTGGATAAATCATAAATTTTTTAAACTTTATATATAATTTTTATTTATTTATTTTCTAGGTTAGGGTGGTCCTGTGACCACCCTGCCTTCAACGCGGAGCCGCCATTGGGCCCAATCTCTTATCAATACTAAGCCCTTACTCCTAAGTCTTGGGGAGAAAATATGAGGGGAAGAGAGTGCTTGACGGAAAATTACTTATCCCCTCTTATTTATGTCTAACATTGAGGGAAAAATGAGGTTTTATCCTCCTACTTTTCTATCTCCCAACCAAACAAAAGAAAGCAACATGTGCACAAGGGTTTTTTATTTTTTCTTTTCACTGCCACATAACTCATTATACAACAATTGCTGCATATTAGTACGTAGCAAAACATTTCTCTACATTAAATTATGATGATTTAACTATATATATATATATAATTGCATAAAAGTTTAACTCACACATGAATGAAGTCAATTTTTTTTTTAAGAGAGTTTCAACCTATGACATCCACTCTTGATGATAGTTCTTTATCATTAAACCAAGACACCAATTAGTTTTTGGTATAAGCAGGAATTGAACCTCAAATCTCTTATTCAGTTGAGTTAACTGGTACCTACAATGAAGTCAATTTAGGATGTGACTCTTAGGCCATATAATGTGCTTGTGAGTGACTCTTAGGCCATATAATGCACAGCCTGTTTTGTCTTTGGCAATCGAATAAAGATCACTCCTATGATTGTGCTTGATTTTTGTCCCTTCCTCCTCTTTATATGCATGTTACATTTCAAACTCTTTTTTTATTTTTTAGGAAAATATTCCGTTACAACTTCACTTAATATTTTTTTAATTGAATATAAATTTTGATAAATCTAACCTTAGATAACATTTTCTTCTTATATTAATCATGATTGAAAAATTTATTGAATATCAAAAATCAACAACTATGATACTAATTAAATGTTTAAATTTCAAGTTTTTGTAATATAAAATTATTACAAAAATAAATTTAAAGATCAAATAGTAAAATAATATCAAAGTGATATAAGATTTGACATATTTATCAAGAACATAAAAAACACGCAATCTAATCATTAAATTTTCAAAATAGGTAACCATATTAATATTTTGAGTGTGTGTTGTAGCTACGTTACAACCAAGTTTGTAATCAAATTGTGTTTTTTTTTTTTTTATTATGAGTGCCCAACTGTATAGCCACCAAGACCATAACCCCCAACACTAGTTAGTTCCAATTAAAACTAATAGAAAAATTCCTTGACGGCCAAAAAAAAAGTCTCTACCCTTTTTTCACGTAACGCATGTGCCATGTCGGTTACAAGGACAATTTTATCTCCTCATCATGACTTATGAATCATGGCAAAAGTCACAAGTAGCCGTTATCCCCTATAAATACCAAATTCCCAACCACCAATCAAACCATTCTCCTCCCATTTCCTCTGATAATAAGTTTTTAACTATCTGTAACTTACAATGGAGCCCCAAAAGAAGCACTGCCTTTACTTTCTTCTTACACTTATGATCCTTCCAATTTACGCATCGACAGCCCTGGGAGGCAAACGCGGTGGTGGTGTTCTTGTGGGTGGGTGGCAGCCGATAAAGAACATAACAGAACCGCACGTGAAGGAGATCGGAGAGTACGCGGTGGAGGAGTACAACAAGGAGTCTAAGTCTCAGTTGAAATTCGTGAGCGTCGTGAAGGGCGAGACCCAGTTGGTGGCCGGAACTAATTACCGCCTTATCTTGGCCACTAAGGACGGTGCCCTAGCCAAAAACTACCAAGCTGTTGTGTGGGAAAAGGTTTGGGAACATTTTAGGAACCTTACCTCGTTTACTCCTGTTAAGGCTTAAATTATTCTTAAGGAGTTTTTTTTTTTTTTGTAATGTGTAAGTGAATTGATGGAATTTTTTTTCTAAATAACAATAAATATTAAAAAATTTAGTTAGTTGTCACGTTTCAAAACAATGTTGAAAACTAGCATCTCGAGTGTCTAAAACTCGAGTTCTAAGATAAAACTCGAGTTTTTAAGTCTCGATTTGAAAGAGAAGTGGTTTAAAGTGAGAAAAAAAATAATGTGAAAATCGAGTTTTAAAGACTCGATTTCCATAAATTGCAAAAAAACGCCGCTATAGGGCTTAAAAACGTCACTATAGGGCTTAAAAACGCCACTATAGGGCTCCCTAAACCTGGTACTAACAAAATTTTTTTGCAGGAAAGCGCCGCTATAGATCTTTAAAACGTCACTGTAAGGCTTAAAAACGCTGCTATAGGTGAATTTTTTTTTGCATAAAACTCGAGTCTTAAAGACTCGAGATCTATGTGGCACATTCTCACTTACAAGGCGAGTCTTTTAGACTCGATTTCTAATATGGATCTCGATTTTCTAAAACTCGAGATGCTATTTTCCTTAATACTCCAAAACGTTGTCTAATTAACTATATAGAAATCCTAAATATGTTTAGTCCGATCATTCCCCCTGAATTGATGTACCAAACTTCTTCGGTTGGTTTAAAGAATAAATTTAATAAAGCCGGAGGTATCTTTATAAGTTGTCATTTCCTACCTTCTCACATTTGTTTGCTTATTTCATATATATATATATATATATATATATATATATTTGTCTGTGTTTGTGTGGAGGATTAAATTCTTACATTTGCTAGGGGGATGATGAGAAAAGATGAAAAAAGACATGAATTTTAAATCGAATAAAATTTGAGGCTTCATGGAAAAATTGATATTTAATTGAATTTTTGTTCTGATGGTAGATGTCTAATAGAATTATAGAATTATAGAAAAGTGGTAAGGTATCAATCAGCCTATCTATTAAGAGATTTCATTCATTATTATGCTGTTTTTTCATAAGAAATTTTATGTTATATGATTATATCATCAAATAACAGTTCATTGCACACAATCAATTCTAATTGATAGCTTCGACAATGGGATGTAAATCAGTAAATCAGATTCATACGACAATGATAAATACATACAAATTAGTATTTATAATCAAGCCGTCAATCATCACAAAAAAATTAAACAAACAAAATAAACAATAGAACACCCAAAAGACATTGACAAAATCATTCGAGTGGGGAAAGAAGTTACATCCAAATGAGAGTGGTAACAAGTCAAATTATTAAGAACAAGTAGTTGATATGATATAAAACACAACCACCCATAACCAGATAAATCCAAATATTGGATGAAGAAATTAAATTAGATTCATGAAAACTACTTAAGTATGGAGTTTTAAGTTTTAACCATTCCTAATGGCCTGTTTGGATGGAGGGGGGAAGGAGGGGAAGTGAAGGGGAGTAGAGTAGTGTAGGCTAAAAATAGGTTAATTTTGTACTAAATCTACTCTACTCTACTCTACTCCCCCTCCCTCCGCCTCAATCCAAACGGACCATAATGGAATTGATAATGCAATATGTCAAAATTTTGAAACAGAGCATTAACCCATGAAAAAAAAATGGGGGGTGGGGAAGAGAAGCAGATATTGGGCATTTCATATCAAACAGGGTATTAAAAATTTCTAATAGCAGTAAGGTAAAAGCAAAAGCAAAAAAAAAAAAAAAGATTCCAAATCAAATAAGGAATTCATGATTAATTTGGAGATCAGGTACACACATAGCAGAACAACTTAACAAAAGAAGAAAAAGAAAGAAACACAAAGCGAAAAAACACTCCTCAGAGCCTGTCGGGCTTTTTGTTTACTACATACATAGTTCTGGTAAATAAGCTAAGTAGCCCACAAGCTCATATGAGGAGACTTCTAGGCCAGCTGAAACAAATACGAATAGTGTACGTTTGTGATCGGCTTATTTATTTGAAATTGAAAATTTTTTACTGAAAATACTGTAGATAAAAGTGTAATAATAGCAAAAATAAGCTAAATAGTAAAAAGAACTAGCTTTTTTAGCCAATGCCAAATGCAACCTATGTACTTCATGAAATAATAATACTGGAGACAATGTGAAGATTAGTAGTGGGAATTATGAGAATAGAAATGCTGGTAGAATTACATAGCAGCATGTTCCCATAGAATTTCAACTTGATACTTGATTTCTTAAAAATCCCAAGTTCAAAATTTCATTGAATTCTTGAAATACCTCTCTTATTAACATAAAAAAGGCATATCAACATTAAATAAAGTCTCAAACTACATCTTTAATCAAATTCTTACTCAAAATCCTTCATCCAAAAAAAGAGTAAAAGAATAAAGAAAAAATGTCAAAACCAAACTTGCTAATGCCCTTTGCCATCTATTTGGTAGGAAATATTTCTAAGGTAGATGGAGAAGGAAGGGAAGTAAAGTTTTGTCTTGTAATATAAGAAAACAAAGGGAGGAAGGAAATAGGGGTTCTTTTGTGGATGTATATTTCATTGGTCCCTAAATGGATGGAAAATGAGAAGAAAAATGGAACTTATATAAGTGGATATTTACATCTACAAATTTACCCTTTTCCCCTCATTCTCCCATATATTTTGCATTTTTTTTAAATAAAGATTGATTTTAATAAAATTGTACAAAATATTATCTCTTCCCTTCCTTTTGTCAATACAAACAACTAAAGGAAACCAAATTGTACAAAATATATCTTTTTTCTTCCCCTATTCCATTCCTCCTATCAACAGGTATGGCTGAACTAAATGTCTTCTCGTTTTCAATAATCCAACACACTCACACCTATATATATATATATATATATATATCACTTTGATCAACTCCTCACATAGGAGTACTATGTGTGAGGATGTCTCATGTTAGTTGGTGGGGTTTAGTTTGGTTTACCAAACATATCCGTAAGCATGCCTTAATGTGTGTTTTGGCAATTGAAAAGAAGGTTATCACAAGGGATAGATTGGCTGGTTTGGTTTTCCAAACATATCCCTAAGTATACCTTTGTTGGTTAGCAATTCAAAATAAACTCATTATAAGGAATATACATAGATTGGCTAGTTGGGGGAGTATAGGGATAGGGGTGACCTGCTTTTTACTTTCTGTAGAAGTAGAATTGAACTAAGAGATTCACCTCTTTAATGAATTTTCTTTCTCAAAAAGAGTGAAAATGCATTCTTAAGAAGTGTATGGTTAGAAGGAAAATAGGGACTGAATATGGAGTTTGATTGGCTTATGAAGAAATTGAAAGGAGAAAAATTTTCAGCATCTTATTTGCAGATTTGGCCCGGGCTGCTATAATGTATCACGCCTGGATTGATAGAGATGCCCATGAATTTGATCTATTTAGTCTAAATTTGATCTGATTAGGGCTGTGGTTTGTAACATTTGATGCAGTGTTTTGGCTGAAAGGAGTCAAGAATTCCATGTGAACAGATACCTTTGTTGTTTGTGGAAGATTCCTAGTTCTGTGTTTGATGTGTTAGGGTGATGTATTTGGTGTTTGTTTCATATTGTTCTTCTATTCTGTTGATGAATTTGTAGTTTGTGTCTGTTTTTTACATTTTTTTGCTTTTGGTTGTATCTCTGATATGTTGTTTTTAGTTAGTAGGGGAGAGTCTGTGTTCTGCATTTAGGTTAGGTGTTTTGGTTTGTTGTAGTTGTCTTGTTGCATGTTTATGTAGTGCTTTGTTGATATTTAAAGCTCTCACTCTATTAAAAAGAAAAAAGAATTTCATCTCTTTTGATAGATCAATTCATCAACCTTGATATTACGACTATTAGTCTGTTCAATCCAATTAGTTTTTTCTTGTAAATCATCATTAGATAAAAATATAACAACAGATTGTGGCAATTTCTCCTTCTATAAGAAAGGGAGGGATATGAGGTCATAGGTTCAAAACTCATAGTTTTGTCTATTGTGTAATTTACCAAAAAAAAAGGATATAATGACATATCAATATGGTAAATTAACACTACAATGTTTGTATCATTGTTAAAATCAAGATCCTGCCAGTATTGTTAAAAGCACACCTAAAGCCCCAAGGTCTAAACAACTCGTTTAATGAAGTATGCTTCAAGCACACATTTCTGGTACTTTGAAAAAGCACAAAGCATGGTAAAATTCTAAGAAATTGAAATAACTTATGCAAAGATTTTTTTTTTTTTTTTTTTACAAACTTTGTGCAATTGCACTATCCATTTAAGTTGACAGGTAAAATCTATTATTATTATTATTATTATTGAAGTTTATCTCTTTCTTTTTTTATTATATGTTATAAATCTTTCTATTAAGTATTATTTAGTTCAATCAGGCTTGCATAAGAGCATTGTACTTAGGTTTTAAGAGGCCTTGAGCACTTAAGTGTGCGCTTGATATTTTTATCAACATGGGATTTTGCATAGGATCAATGGCAAGGCTCTGTGGATTGAATTATAGAATAGGATCAAGAATTGTAAGATTCTAATTTTTGTATTAAAAAAAAAAAGGTGAGAATCATTGAATGTGAAATAACCATTAAAATCATTAATGGTCTGTTTGTATGGAGGTTCTTAACTACAAGAATTTGGATTTCAAATATTTGTTTAAATTTTTTTTTTTTTTTTGAGGGAATTGTTTAAATGACTTGAATAAAATATGAAATGTCATTTTTTTTTACAATTAATGAAATTTATGGAGGGATTTAAGTTTTATTAATATTTGGATTTGAAATAACTACCTGCAAAATTTTATTTTAAATCCATCCTATCGTAAGTGTTTTTGTTTGAGAAAAATCTCCATATAATTCAAATAATCCTATGTTGTTAAATTTTTATCAAGCAATTTATATTAGTATAAATTGTTTTTCAAATACCTTATGTGGGAACCTAAAATGTGTAGGCTTGCTTTGCAACTCCTAGGCATGCTTGGCAACGTCTTCGGCCGACCTCGGCATGCTTTGCAAGGTCCTTAACCGACCTCGGCATGCTTTTGCAAGGTCCTAGGAGTCCCACATCGAAGAGTTCCCACACCTTAAATTTCAATCCTCTGATCTAAGCACAACAAAAGGAAATTGGTAAACATTATAAATGATCCAATAATTTAGGGTGAGAAAATTCAATTTATCTTTTTTGTTAAAGTAAATAAAAGAAAAAACAATTTAATAAAATTGATAGTGTTGATAAGAATTAGGGAAAAAAAAAATTTTATCTATATAATTGACTCTGTATTACCATTTTTTTCCCTGGTTACTTTATCATCTTCAACATATTAATCCTAAAACTCTCGCTTGTGTTCAGCTTTGCTTAATGGATATTTTTTTTTTTTTTTTTTTAGAGAAATTTCAATTTATGGCATCCACTCTTAATAATAGATCTTTATTATCAAATCAAGATACCAGTCGATTTTTAATGTAGGCGGGAATTGAACCTCAAATCTTTTATTCAACCATTAGAGATTTTACAAATTTAGTTAACTGGAACCCACTTGCTTAATGGAATATAAGTAACTATTGATAACCAAAATGTACGGGGACATCGTTCTAAATTGTTTAAGAACTTTTTCCATTGGTTTGTTCTTTTAAATAGATAAGTCAGTATTACAGGCGAAAGCCGCGGGTGGCAGCCAGTAGAGGGCATCAATGCTCCGAATGTGAAGGAGATTGGAGAGTTTGGGGTGGCTGAGCACAAGAAGGTGGCCCTTGCTGACTTGAAGTTTGAGAGGGTAGTCCGGTGTGAAAGCCAGGTTGTGGCGACTGAAAGCAGGGCCATCTCCAAGAACTATGAAGCTGTTGTGTGGGAGAAGCTTTGGTTGGATTTCAGGAAACTTTTGTCAATTAAGCCTGTTAAGGCTTAAAAGGGAATTGGGGTCATTGGCATGTGCCTATACTAAGGAAATAGGGGAAATGTAATGTGACCAAACATATTCATGTGCTTTCTTATATGGTAATGATAATCTTGAATGATACTAATTCATAATTCTGAGTAGCGTCTTTTTTGTTTTTTCAGCTAGCACTGTGGAGAGGCAAGCAATAAGCCGGGGCTTATAGAATTGACCAACGGAGAGTTGTAGACACTTACCATCTCATCACATATTGTAAACAGGTAGAGAAGGATCCTCTATCCGAGTTGGTATTTTCTTCAACAAACAAGGAAAATGACAAGCGAAAGAGTTCGGATGTGGTTTCAGAAGCTAATATATTGGACGAGATGGAATGGCAATGAGAAGCTCATAAATATGTTTGATAAGATAATCTGCCAGCCAAAGAGGTCAGTTTTGGTCAAAAGTTTTGGTTCTTTGGCAATTTCATGAAAGAATTGCACAAATCTGGTGACTTCAAATCATTTGCTGCTGTTTATCCAAAAATAAAAAATTGCTGCTCTTAATATAAGTTGTATATGATGCTGCTAGTTGTGAACTTAAATTTTATTTTATTGTATCCCATTGATCGATTTCTAAATTTATGAGTTTCTAAGATGGTTAAGATATAGTTAAGTCTTGTCATCTTTGTACAAGTTCTGTGAATGGTAAATATGATTAGTAGATAGAACCTCAGAACTCCTGGTTATTATACAAGGTTCTTAAGGCTGAGCAGTAATGTGTGACATTTTAGCTGTTTCAAAGATTGAATCAGAGTTCTTGAACTTCTTAATTTCAGAAGAAGGTACTCAACCAAGGTCACTGCCATTAGTTCTTCCAATTTATAAAGTGTGTTTCTATTTTTTTTTATATACAGAACAGAAGGGGCATCTGTTCTGTGATGGAAATCTTAATTAGAATTTAAAACCAAATCACTGATCAAGCCTCTCTTTTAATTTTTGTTGTAGTTGTTTTTGTTGTGTTTTACCGATCAAAAGTAGAAGGTAAATTTTTTTTTTTTTTAAACATGGAAGAAAAATTGCACAATCTTGTAGGATGATAGGAAAAAGTATCTTATATCAAATGATACTACGTCATCCGTATCAAAATTCAATAAATGAGAGTCATGTATGCAAAAATTACTACCCACTAACACTTCTTTTTTTTTTTTTTTTTCTCACGGTGTTTCCTCAAAACTTTCAACCAGAGACTAATCACTGTTCGCGACCGGTGAGCCCATAGCGAGGTAAATCGTAGGCCTAGGGAGTTTTTTCAAAGTACTAGTGCCCAAACTTGAACTAGGGAGCTCCTAGTCAAACTTAAGATAGCCACTTTGAAACTAAGTGCCCAATCACTTGGCCAACCCCACTGGGTTCTAACACATGTCTTTCAGTTGTTAGTGGTTTAATTATTTTTTTTGACGTGTCTCACATTTATTAGAGTTTGATACTGTTGATATGATATCATTTAATACCAAATACTTTTTCTCATTTTGGACTGTCTATGGACTATGGGTCAATACTCAATCTCCTCAACTTAGCCAGAAAAAATAAGGATGCACAATTTTAAATATAGGATATTCTTGGTGTTCAAAAAATATAATTGCTGGTTTTAATTAGTTTAACCGCTAATTCTACTACTCAAACTCTTTCCTTCTTAGACCTTCAAGCATTTTCTACATCGGGAGATGTCAAGTGCCTAAGAGCAATAATCAAGAGAAAACACCGTAAATTAAAATCATCTCTCAAGAAAAAGACATGACTTAGAATACAACTTATATCAAAAAAATTAATTAATGCTCATAGATTGAAACTCTCTCTAAAAAAAATGATATGACTTTAAATACAAACATATACTAAAAATTAATTAACGTCTTAAGTCTTAACTTGATGATTAGAATCAATAATTATAAAACAGACAACTATAGATTCAAATATTTGGTATCTCTAAAATAAGAAATTGTTGTGCAAGACAAAATCTTGATAGAATCCCTAAAATAAGATATTAATTAGTGTTTTCTTAATTTTGAACGTCACCAACCATCTATTTCAAACTTTATGGTCATATTCTTAATAATGGTTAAAATTAGATCATTGAAAAATATGCCCAAAAACTCATAGAAGTATCATCATAAAATTATTTGCGAGGGAATAATTGATCACATACGTCAGAACAAGCAAAATTATTACTTATTTAAAGCTTTATGCTTTAAAATGTATAAAAGACGCTGGGACCTCAACTTTTAGTTAAGCCACCGGCCCACCACGAAGCAGGTCTAAAGCTTGTACTTATTCATTAAAAAAACAAAAGCTTGTACTTATCGTGTTACTATTATTATTAGCTTTTTATCTCAGTGCCTGCTTAATCATCAAAAGTTTTAAAATACAGCCTAGCTTCTGGGCAAAACAGACCAATAATCATTTATAAAATGTACTCTATTATATGAAGCTTTTTTCTTTTCTTTTTTTTTGAGAGATTATATTACATGAAGCTGATTCCAATAGTAACAAAACTATGCAGACTCATATCATTTGATTCGACCGACTTGATCCCTTCTGTAAAAAAAAAATAATAATAATAAAAAATAAATAAAAGTGGCATGACATACATATAAAAAAGGGTAGCATTATGGTTTCAAAAAGAAATGATCATTATATGATAATTGATAAAAAAAAAATCGTTTTTTTTTTTGGGTAATAATATTTATAAATCCAAATGCTCAAATAAAATTACAAAAAAAAAAAAATTATGAAACATATATCATATCATCTATAATCTATAATTCTATATAAATTGAAGAGGTTTGAGTTTTGTTTGATCTCTTACAATTTTGTCACAAAAGTTTTTGAGAGTTTGTAATTGAGTAATGTTAGAGACATAACAAAAATTCACAATAATTTTACGACATTTTCAAGTTTTTATTTTTTTTATTTTACATTGTGATAGATCGTGAGGTGGTAGGTTATTTTAAGAATTTTGTGAAATTATTGTGAACTTTTATTATGTCTCTAGCTTTATTGTTTGTAATTAAATCTTCCATTAGAATCTTGTCATATTATTTTCTTTAAATGTTAGAATAGATAGGTCTATATATTAAGACAGTTGTATTAAATGTCCATTAATAATTACAATAATGATCAAATCTAGTATTTAGACAAAAAAAAAAGGAAGAGAAAAAAAAAAATATATATATATATATATATATATATATATATAAAGATTAAATTCTAGTCAACTTCAAGTTTGGGCTAATGCCATCCAAAACAATTAAAAAATAACTAAACTGGTCCTTAAACATAATCGGCATGTAATGCTATTTGTGCCTTCTACTTAAAATAAATTTATACTTAGTTTTTCATTTCCAAGACTGCAACTTTACAGTATTTGTTTTTTCCAATGCCAATAAGTGCTCTAAATCGGCCAAAAGAAACTACAATATAAATTTTGCCTTCTGCCTAAAACAATTTTCTACCATATAACTGCCCCCTTTCTGTTCCCCTTTCTGTGAAAAGAGTTGTATTACCTCTCATAAGAAAGAATATTTGGTCAGTGCTCTAAAGCAGCCAATATTTGGTCAACCAAAAGAAACTAGAACAAATTAGAATTACCAACAAAAACTAAATCAGCTATTTTCAAGTAATTAATACTGCTTCAATCACTATAAATTTTAGCTATATTGTAATATTAAGAACTAATTTGTACCTAAAAAAAAGCTAATTCGTTCCCCTCCTTCAAAACTTTCACAGAAACCCGCTTTCTCTTTACTGAATCTAAAAATATTTGTGAATGTTGCACCTCTGTGCTCATACTCAAATTGGGTTAACATTTCTTTTAGTTTATAGAGCACTTATTGGCATTGGAAAAAGCAAGAAATGATGTAAAGTTGCAGTCTTGGAAATGAAAAACTACATTATCAATTTGTTTTAGGTAGAGTGTGCAAATGGCATTACATGCCGTTTGTGTTTAAGGACCAATTTGGTTATTTTTCAATTATGTGTTTGACATTAGTCCAAACCTCAGGATAGTTGACTAGAATTTACCCCATATTATATAATCAAAGTTGGATTCTACAATTTATGATTGAATCAAGTGACTATCTTCTTGTGAGGGAGCCGAGGACTAAGGAGCCTAATCCAAGGGCGAAAGCATCCAATCAAAATAAAGAAAAATAGGCAAAAGGGACTCCACCCACCCGAGGAGAGCAAGAGAGCAAAGGGATGACTGACACCTTATTAAAGCCCCAGGATAAGGGAAAGGATATCAACAAGAGAGGATGAGACTTGCAAGGAGGGTGGGAGGAAGTTTCCTTAAGAAGACACCTCCCACCTCCGCATTCAATATTCTGCACCAACCTAACCAGCCGCATTAATAAGGAAATGACCTCGGAATTGCAACATCACAGCTAGCAACTGAAACGTACAGGTGGAGGACTGAGATGCTAGGGAAGGGATTATAAAAAAAAGTGAACCTCCCAGAAAAAGGGGATGGACATTTTCCAAGAAAGAGAAAACTAGGGAAAGAACTAAGGAGAATATTGTAAGGGAACTTGAGTTTAAGTTTTTAATAAAAGATTTACCCTCGGACTTGCCCGAGGAGGGTATTATCCTCAACTATTGTCCTGCATTCGTTTATCTGTTATTCTCAATTCAGTAGTCTTAGACTTGGACTTATCTTTATATTGCACTTGAATTTAAAACCCACTCTCTTAAAAATTTATTGTTTAGGGCAAGATTTGTAGGACAAGGCACTACTATTCTTAGTGGGCTTAGGCCTTTCTTTTTGCAGCCCTTACACTTCTTTATGTGACTTTACACAAAACTCTATATCAAAGTTTTAAGAAATTTAAAATCCTACATCAACCAAAATTCTATTAGAAAAAAAAAAAAAAAAAAATCTACTATGAAAAGTCTCAAATAATTTAAGATAATATTTGATATTTATATTTATTCTAATTATTTTGATTACATATTATAATAGTTATTTTTAATATATAATAAAAATTTACACACTACACACCATACTTGTGATAAGTGACTTATTAAAATCATTATTTTACTCTAAATAAAACTTTATTGACATTTCAAGCAATTCAAAAGTTATTAATATAGTTTAGATTTATTTGCATATATTTTTTAATTAAGTCGTGCATCACATAAGTATAATACTACATATGATAGAAATTTTTTTTAGATTTCACTTGAATAAATGAAGAAAAATGATTTAAAATATTTATAAAAAAAAAAATACAAAATCTACATCCTCTCAAAAAAAAAAAAAAAATTCATTTTTTATTCTTCTGCAAAAATGTATCTAAATGCTCTAGTAGTGTCTTTTTTTATGAAATAAAAAAATAAAAGAATAATGCTACAAACACAAACTATTTTACAATATTTTTACAAACTGTTAATGTGACTTTAGCATTTTTCAAACAATTATTGATAAGTAAAAATGTGACGTTAGCAATGAGCCCCAGTTAGAACTAGTAAAAATTTTTCACATCAATAATTTGTAAGAAAGTTATAAAATAATTTGAAATGTGCTACGTCCACAACAAATCATAGGTGGTCAGTTGTTATTGATTCAAATTTGAACCTAACACTTAGTGTTCATTTGGGAGTGACTTTATTTATTTGAAACTGAAAATTTTTTGCTGAAAATATTATAGATAAAGATAAAAGTTAGTTAAAATAATACAGTGAGACCCATAAATAATACAAAAAATTATAGTAAGACTCATGCATAGTAACAAAAATAAGCTAAATAGTAAAATAAGCTAGCTTTTTAAGCCATGATAAACGTAATCTAAGATTACTTTTTTGTTTCGATAATAACAATCAATAATAACTTATTACTTAAAATTTATTGTGAAAATATTTTAGACATAATATTTCTCAAATAATTTACCTCTTTAGGATTACTCAAAATAAAATATCCAAGTGAGTCCAAGTTAGAAACAGAACAACGACCTTCCGTTAGAGGAAAGACCCAAAGCTGACAACCGTTGGATCTCACGAAGTCCTCCCCACTTCCCCCCACCCGAGACAGTATTTAGTAAAACGCAACAGATAATCGTTTTTTTTTTTTTTTTTTTCTTCTTTGGGTTTGTTTGGTATTGTTAAAAAATTGTATTGTTTTTTTTTTTTTTTTGGTTGTTGTCAATAATGTATTATCTCTGTGATCATCTTCGTCTTTGACGCCAAAGAGAGAGAGAGACAAGTAGATAGAAAGGACAAAGTCTCAAAAGTAAACCCTAAAATAAAAAAACAGAAACAAAAAGGAAGAGAGAGTGAGTGAAAGAGTGAGTCACGATAGGAAATTGCGTGTCAAATCCTGTGAGTGCACGGAGGGTGGCTAAGGCTCTCTCAGTCTCTCAAACACCGCTGCAGACGCCGCAACTCCTGAGGAATAAGTCGGTGGCTCCGTCGGAGCTCTCCAACAAGAAGATGAAAGGCCTCTTCAAGTCCAAGCCTCGAACTCCGCCCGAAATCGTTCGCCAAACCCGCGATCTCCTCCTCTACACCAACCGCGCCTCCTCCGATCTTCGCGAAAGCAAGCGCGAAGAGAAGGTTAACCCGTCTTTACCTTGTTTTTTTTATCCTAACTCGGATCCGAGTATGTTCTCTTTTTTCTTTTTCTTTTTTTGTTTCAATCAGCTCTCTACTTTATGCGGTCGAGAGAATTGTAGAAATGGAAATTGAAAATCTTTGTTCAATTTTTGTTGCTATGTGATTTCTTTTGCTGAAATTAAGCTAAATAGTGAAAATCTGGCTCAGTGATTGGGTTTCTGATTGTAGCTGATGGGCGCAATTTCATTCTACGCTTGTGAAAGCTTACTAAAAGAATTGAAAGCTTTTCTGAGATATTATTAATACATAAAGATGCATCAGATGATTTGGTTTTTTTTTTTTTTTTTTTTTGTGTGTTTTAATTTTTTTGCAAAAATCATGGGAATGAATCTCTTATGAGAAATTCAAATTAACATGAATTCGAATTTCTCATTATTGTTTGAATCTAAGCTTAAATGTTGTCTATGTCAGCCATGGTTTCAATTGATTCATATTGGTGATTATGGACGCATCAATGCATGGTTTGTAGATGTAGTACCTAAGAAAACTTGTCATAAATCATCATTTAAATTGAGTTCGATAATCAAAATAGGGATCGATGTGTGCTAGACTTTAAATTATATTAATGGTAGTATAGCGATCAATGTGCTTGAAGATAAATACATATGATAACAAGAGTTTTGGAATCTTGGCCTATTTAATGCCCTCTGTTTTGGCTAGTGTTTATGATTTACTTTGCTTTTCAACATTGCATTTCTCATCAGATGTCAGAGTTATGTAAAAATATCAGGGAGATCAAATCAATTCTTTATGGAAATAGCGAGTCCGAGCCAGTCTCAGAAGCTTGTGCACAATTGACTCAAGAGTTTTTCAGAGAGGACACACTGCGGCTTCTGATTTTATGTCTACCGAAACTGACCTTGGAGGTAAGCATGCTGCCTTTTTAGGATTAGTTTGTGAGGTTTAATTCTGTTTAATGGGCTCCTGTTTGAGCACCTGATTACCAGTTTGTATACTTGCCTTGCATTACCGACGTTGAACTGTATGGATTTTAGAAATGAACTTTTGAATTTATTGAGTCGAGGCATATATTCTATTACAACTGTTCTCTTATTACCTATGATTTATAGCATGCTCCTACTTTAAATAATTGATCAGTTTGACTTTGGAGCACATGATCTACATCTCCACCTCTATCAAAGCTCATTTGGACACCTATGAAAGAATACATCTACCTCTACCTTAAAAATGTTTAGAGTGATGAATATATTTTATGCATGTATTTGAGAAATTTATACATAGTTGTTATTTTCATGATTTTTTCTAAACACATCTTCTACTTGCTTGAATAAACAAAGCTAAATGTATATGTTTGATATTATGAATTCACAAAGACACACATATGATATAGGCTTCCTCTTGTCTAGATTTTTGGAAGTTCTGTACTGATCCACTTACAATATTGAGAATTTTTTTTAAGTTATTGGTATGGCATTAACAGGAAAATAAAGCGGAGCACCCAACAACAGACCAAAAACTACCTCCTGACACCTTGTTTTTGTCTACATATCATAGCTTGGCATAAATTTTGACAACGATAATCTTTTGCAGGCTCGAAAAGACGCCACTCAAGTTGTTGCAAATTTGCAAAGGCAGCAAGTTAATTCAAGATTAATTGCATCTGATTACTTGGAAAAAAACTTAGACCTAATGGATATTTTGATAGCCGGGTAAGCCACTATCGGAAGAGTCTATGTAGATGGTAGGGTTACTGTTTGCCAAGCGTTCTTATGGGTTAAAATATGGGTGATTAATTGCTAGAGCTCACACCGATAATCAAACATGCAGTGAGAGGTTTTCGGCTCTTTCTTTCCTTAATTTTATATTATGGGAGTGGGAAGATGGGAGTTCCCTGGAAATAGAGATTAAAAATTTAGAAAATTTGTGTCAAGGCTTTGTGCTTATTAATTTATTGATCTCTTTAATTGTCAGCCATTTACACTGTTGTTGGATGCTTTTAGCATTCATAATAACATCTTTTCATACGTATTTTGTTGGACAATCATTTTGATTTGTTATAATCTTTTCTTTAGGGGTCTGCTGTTTAGAGTTTTAGAACTCTCTCTCTCTCATTTGACCCACATTAGCTTTTTTGTTGAACTGGATAGTCACATCATTGCTCTGGGGTACTCCTTGGTCAAAGCTAATTATATCATTTTCATCCACGAAGTTAATTTGCAAGTTTCTATTTTTGGCAAACCAAGGATTTGGTTCACTTTGGTTATGGACGGAAAAAAAATACACAAATAAACTGAACTTTGAAGTGGTTTGGGACCTTTGGGTTTATAAGAGCATTGGTAGCAACTTCCCTATTTTAGGGTATGGGGTCAATAGAGGGAAGCAAAACCAAAAATCAATCAAAAACCAATTCTCATTAGCCTCCCTACCTGTGCCCTATTTTTGGGTGAGAGAAATAATAAAAACTGAATGAAGAAGTAATATTTTAAAAAAATAGGGTTTAAAATAGGGAATTTGATGTGGGTGAAAAGGAAAAGTGATTAGCTAAAATAGGAAAAGTAGATTCTTATCCTAAAATAGGGGGAAAATTTTAGGTAAACTGATACCAATGCTCTAAGCATTAAGCAGTTGGTCTAGACTAGATACTCTAAACATGCAGTGAGATGTTTCATCCTTTTATTTCCTTCTTTACTTTCCTTGTGGAGGGTTGGGGGAAAGGGAGTTCACTGGAAATAGAGAATGAAAGTGAGAAAAATTTTGTTAAGGCTTTGGGCTTATTAATTATTCTTTAATTATCTGATATTTACACTATTGTTATACCTTCCTTCTTTACTTTCCTTGTGGAGGGTTGGGGGAAAGGGAGTTCCCTGGAAACAGGGCATGAAAGTGAGAAATTTTTTGTTAAGGCTTTGGGCTTATTAATTATTCTATAATTATTGGATATTCACACTATTGTTAGATGCTCTTAGATAATCATTTGAATATTCAGCGGAAAATATATATATATATATATATATATTCACTTTGGGTTGTTAGAATCTGTTGTTTAGACTGTTTAGGGTTTTCAAACTGCTGTTTTCTTATTTTCCCATATAAATTTTCATGTTCTAATGGTAGAGTGTTGTTTCCTTTAGTTATGAAAATACAGACATGGCTTTACACTATAGTGCAATGTTGAGGGAGTGCATACGTCACCAAACTGTTGCAAGGTGAGTAAAAAGAAATTGGCTGATTGCCTTTCTAAGCCATTACATCACTAAATTCTTGAGCAATTAAGTTTTTACAAGTTTTGTTCTGTAGATATCCTTCTTGGATAAAGTTCTTAGGCATGTCTATCAAATTGGTGTGGATATCATGCTATCATTCAATATGCTATTTAACACAATTAGATTTATATATTCTGTTGCAATTTCGGGCAAAGCTCAAATTATTTTGATCCTAATTTTTATGTTGTTTGTCTATAATAAACTCTATGACTTATTGGATTTTTTCTGATTTAATTGTAGATATGTTTTGGAATCTCAGCACATGAAGAAGTTTTTTGATTATATACAACTCCCACATTTCGACATTGCTGCAGATGCTGCTACAACTTTTAAGGTTAAGTTCAACCGACAGAGCTAGTCATGAATTATAAATTTTGTGCCTTAATCACTATGATCCAATTTCTGAAGTCAGGACTGCATGATATTTTAGCCCTTTCTTTAACTAGACTTCCACTTGCTGTACTCCATTTGGACAAAGTTTTGAACATATTGAAAACAACAATAACAATTAAGCCTTAGTCCCAAAATTTTGGGGTCCGCTATGTAACCTCAACAAACTAGTCAAGGTCGACCACATGTACTCTTATATGCTATTCTACTCTGTCTAAATTCATATTTCTTGTTACTTCCATAATTGACATGTTCTTTTTCACTACTTCTATTAATTTTGAACATATTTAATGCTTGATCTAACTTCCTATTTGGTATCATAGTTCTTTCACTATTGCACTAAGGGGTCATTCTGACGCTATTGTAACATTTTGTTGCAGGAGCTCTTGACTAGGCATAAATCAACTGTTGCCGAGTTTCTTTCTAAGAATTATGATTGGGTAAACATTTTATTTTTTTTTGGGTGACTAACTGGGTAAACATTTTTACCTTTGGTTGCATGTTTTTATTCATGCACACACTAACATGAGAAGAAGCTATATGATGCATGATCAACTGAAAAAATCCATTAAGGATACTTAAGTGTGTGTGTGTGTTTATAGGTAAGAACTTCTGTAATACCATTCAGGCAATGATTCTGTGATATTATAACTTATTGTTGCCTTCATTTGTCGCTCTTAAAATACATAGTATATCATGCCAAGAGCCTTGTAGCTCAATTAGAACCTTCTGGTGTTTTTTTTAACGGGGACATCAAAGGTTTAAATCCCTCCAACCCCAATTATCGATGTATGAAAAAAAAAAAAAAAAAAATCATATCTTGGACTTGAAAAAAATAACAATAAGACCTACGACTTAGTTCATCCACTTGGTTATTTACTTTTGGCTCTTATTTTGTTGCTCATTTGTCTCGTAAGATCTTATAAAAGGTTGTACCTTGTGTACAAAACTCCCACTTCTGCGAGGTTTGGGAGAATTCATGGTAGACAGCCTCCACCCCAATTTATTGGAGAGGCTAATTCTTGGACTTGAACCCCGACCTATAGCTTTTGGTGGAAGGCACTTGCCATCGCACCACAATTTTATTTTTGTAAGATCTCATCTTCGATAAAATCCTCTTTCAAAGGGCTTTAGCATTTGGGTATGGCTATCATAAAAACTCATTATTTGCATGTCAACTTTTTGTTTCCAAACTTCATGCTATTTTTGTTGCTTATGTTAAGTGCCAAGTTTGGAAACTCCTACCAATGAGGTGTCGATAAATTACTACTGACCCCAAAAGCCTAAGTTGATAGAAATGGGTTTGTATTATCATTTAATCAATATTCTAACGCTTCTATCATGTTTGGGCCTAGACTTTTCTTTAATGAAGTCCTGCATGTGGAATTTTAACTTTAAATGGGTATTAAGTAGAGATAGGATTTGAACTCAGAATCATCTCCTTTGATACTTAATAAATGATGACTTATTCTAGATGCTTAAGTTATTGGGAAAGAGTTAATTTAATCGTTCAACCAAGTAGTCTAACAGGAGCTAAGTTTGTTACCCTCCAGGCCAGGGGCCTAGGGTTTTTGATTGATCACAACTTGATATTTCTCCCCCTTTTTTTTTCCAGTTTTTCGCAGAGTACAACTCAAAGCTCCTAGAATCTTCTAATTACATCACCAGGCGACAAGCTGTCAAGGTATGATCACTACTTGACATTTGACCCAACTATTTAAAAGGAAAATATATGTATCAAATGAAGAAAACAAGTAGATTTCAGAGCTAGGAATGTTCTCTCCTTGTTGAAATTATAATCCTTTTAAGTCTAAGATTTTCTTTCCTTTTTTCCGTTTGTAGTGTTCCAGAGAATTTTTCTTTTCTCATTGGTCTTTGTGGAATTTTTGCCAGTAATTCTGACATTATATAATATGCTAATAAGGCCTTTTTATTTGTTACAGCTGTTGGGAGATATGCTACTAGATCGTTCGAATTCAGTCATAATGACTCGATATGTGAGCTCAAGGGACAACTTGAGGATTCTTATGAATCTTCTTAGAGTATGATAATCTATCTGATTGCTTAGTAAAACCATATTTTCTGTAAAATCACAATTATTTTATGGCAGGTTATGATTCATTTCGTATTCCTTTTTTGTCTTTATGTTAGTAAATGACAATGGCCCTCTAAATATATGACGGGCCTCTTGTTGAGATGATAATGTTTTCATCTTTTATGGCTCTTGCCAATATGCCAACATTTTCATTTTCCCCAGACATCTGACCTAGATGTACCATCTCCACTTCTAACGTAGTGTCAAGTTTCAAACCACTGAGATTAAAAGTTAGAATATTCATCTTATTCTAATTTATCACCCAAAATAGAAGTTCGAATATCTAATCTTTGTTTAACCAAAACTTACATTGTAAAATTGTGGATTTCCTCATTTGCAGGAGTCAAGCAAGACCATCCAGATAGAAGCATTTCATGTGTTTAAGGTAATATATATTGGATTAGGCTGCATTTTAAACTAATGATCTTTTAAGTGTTCCTTCTGTTATTTATGTTCACATCTTTACATTGCTACAGCTATTTGCTGCTAATCAAAATAAACCTCCCGACATCATCAGCATACTTGTTGCTAATAGAAGCAAGCTTCTAAGGCTATTTGCTGATTTCAAAACTGATAAGGGTAAAAGTCATTTTATTATCAATGATAATTTGAAAGTTGGATTGTTAGTTGGCACCATGTTTACCATAATAGTTTGCTATTGCAGAGGATGAACAGTTTGAGGCTGACAAGGCTCAAGTCGTGAGAGAAATTGCTGCCCTGGAACCTAGGGACCGCTCATGACCATGAGTGAGCTTTGTTGTATGTGAAGTTGCTGGGGTTTTTTAAATCAATTCAATTATGAATTTTATAGTCTCATAGCCCTCAGCATGACAAGTTATTAATATCTTCCAAGGCTTTATTTTCTAGTGTTTGATTGCATATCCAGTAGTTTCTAAAGATTCTGTTTTGTAATTTAAATATACTTTTTCTAAGAAGTACATAAATAAATTGATGAAATTGCTTTACCGCAGAACTTAGCTGAGGATGCTTGCATGGTTTAACCAATATATAGGGTTCATGCAAGGGCATTTGAATTCATCTTGTTTATTTATACAGACACCTTTTTTCTGTATATTGGCCTCAGAAACATTTGTTGCTCTGCACAAGTTGTTGGAACTGCCAAGGTTTTGTAGGTGAAATTATTGCACCCCCAGTTTATTATGCTGCCGCCTCCTCACACAAGGATATGTGCAAGACTCATTATGTGAGAGGGTGAATTATGTAACTAGAACCGATTTATGCTCCCTAATGGAGGCATGTATATGCAAAAATTGGATTCAACTTGTTTCCTGTCCAGTCTTGTAATCATCGAAGCGGAGGCACACGCATTTGCATGTGCAATCGTTATGTTGGGGTTGCATATCAGGGGTTATGATGCTTTTGGAACGGAGCTATGTTGGGGACGATTTTTCAGTCTCTTTTCACAACTCAGCTTCGCAGTTTGCTACATTTGCAAATTGTGAATGAATAAGAGATCATTGATTGACACCACTTTCATTATGCACCAATCTGCAACATCAAAGTTAATAGATCTGCAAAAAGTTATGGATATTAAAAAAAACTCAGCTTAATGCTTTAGAGTAGTGCGTTGATCCACGCTGTACATGATTAAGAGTAGAAGTGGTCCTGGTAGACCTGATTTTTTTTTTTTTTTTTTTTCTTTTGAGAATCAGTAGACTTGGATGCTAATCGTATCTATTACTTTTTATTTCTTTGTCAAATGAAACAAATCGGCTAGATAAACTTTTTTCTTTTAAGAACTAACTTGTCCACTATTATTATTAATTTATAATAAAATAATAGACATTTCGGTTCAGCTCTGGTGTATGAGTAGAACTCGTACTCAATTGCATGTCTGGCATGAATGCTCACCATCTCCAACTCAATTGCACATCCGGCATCGATGTCCTTTAAGAGGTTAAGGATCCTATTATGAAATTCTTCCAATTCTCTCTGCCATTGCCAATAAAACGGAAATAAACTAATTAAATTATATAATTGAAACATATTTTAGAAAAAAAAATGCTAAAAATAGGGAATACATTATGTTTCTCTACCAACCTAACTTGTTTTCCACATCATGAATATTTCTTTCCATACGATGAAACTCCCTCTCAAGCTGCTCATCAAGTCTTTTCATATCTTCTAAACTGAGTCTTTTTATCTCTTCTAAACCCTGCATTGTGGCACGTACCTTATCACCAGAAATATCAAATAAAGGTAGAGTTGTACTTAATTTTTATAGGGATATGGAGAGAGTTTCGATGGGAAAAAAAGACTTCCAATTGTTTATCAATCGGTTTTTGAAAGAGAGAGACAATTAGACGTTAGACAAGATAAAACCGATTTTTTTTTTTTTCTTTTTTTAATTTATAGGAAATTCTACGGAAGTCTATATAAATGAAATGAAAACAAGGGCCGCACGTAAATTGGTTTGGAACACAACATTATTCACTTTATACTTGCTCTTATAATTATCATTTATCAACTATTCTTCTATTGCTTTATCAATTTTAGGGATAAATCCATTCTCCAAAAAAAAAAAAGAAGGGATAAACACAAAACCGCTTACTTGTTGTTAATTTGTTATTAATTTTTTCTTAATTGTTATTGTTAGTTATACAATTAATTCACGTCAAAGTTAGACACTTTTTTTTCCTAATACCTACGGCTTCTTGGGTATACATAAAAACGTTTTTTAAAGCATGAAGTTATAAAACCTTAATTGTTAGTTAGACCATTAATGCACGTTGAAGTTAGACACTTATTCTTATACTTACGGCTTCTTGGGTATGCATAAAAACGTTAAAAAAAAAAAAAACCATAA
This sequence comes from Quercus parvula, assembly GCA_030820535.1. Lineage (NCBI taxonomy): Eukaryota > Viridiplantae > Streptophyta > Magnoliopsida > Fagales > Fagaceae > Quercus > Quercus parvula. The sequence goes on from JAUAME010000002.1 coordinate 16,604,713, forward strand.
AATCTTATGGCCCGTTTGATATATGTGTTTAAAAACTGAAAATTGCTGTTTGAAAACATTTGTGGAAATACGTGTGGGTGAAAAAGTATATACAAATGCGTGAAATATTGTTTAAAAACTGAAAATGATTGTTTGAAAATACAAACCAAACACCCCCTTAATTATTAGTTACGTTGAAGTTTGACCATTCTACTACACGGCTTCTTCTTAAACATGAACTTATTAGATAAATCAGTCCTAAAATTTTTAAAGATTTTGGAGATTGAATTAAATTTGGAATTCACCCTCAAAAAAAAAAAAAAAAATAGAATTATCACTTTATCTATACTATTAATAACATGATTATTCGCTTGAGTTTCAACATTTTGCGTACTAAAATATCCTCACACAAATTCTTAAACTCTCTAATATACTCCTATATTTTATCTAAATAATTTAAAATTAATAAAAACAAACTGCTTAAAATGAATAATTTATTATTCCTAAATTTTAGCATTTTTCCTTTATCTTCTCAATTCAGTATAAAATTTAGGACACTATCTCTATTTCACTTTTAAATATTATAACATTAATCCAAAAAAACAAATAAATAGAAAAAATGGTCATGTTAATGGATGTTTTTAGGGAAATTATTAATAAATCATAATTGGAAAGTTTTAATATCACTTTCATCAAAAAATATAAAAAACTGTCAACAACATTTATTTTTGTGGGCTACTTTTTTGTTGTCCTAGGGAAACTAAGTATGATATACTACTCCTTCAGCTTCACAGCTTATAAGACGGCAAGTGGGAGGAGTTGTCTTCGATGTAGGACTGCAAAAAAGTTTCCCAGGGAGTACATAAATAGTTTCCCTAGGACAACAAAAAAGTAGCCCACAATTTTTTTTTATTATTCTTCCAATAAAATATTTCTAAAAATAGTTCCTAAGGGCATTGGTTAACATTTTTCATAAAATATATATATATATATTATTGTATGCGCAAAGTGCGTGTAATTAATCTAGTAAAAAATACTGTCATTGGAGATTGAATTAAATTTGAGGTTATCACTTTATCAGAAACTAGCATGTTATCCTTGCTTACATATTGAAATGTTCAATGGTAGAGGTACTAATGTACTACTGATGTTAAACACGAGTTATTATATATATAAAATATTAGTTCAAATAAAACTTGTGTTATGTATTAATTGTGTTGTATAATATGATGTGCAATGAATAACAAAATAAAATGTTATTTGTGTTACTTTTTTCTATTAAAAAAAAATGTTATTTGTGAAAACACAATGATCATTTGATTTTCTTACCCCAATAATAATAATAATAATAATAATCATCATCATCATCATTATCATCATCATCATCATATTTCTTTGATCTTTGTATCCATTTAGCCGTGGCTGACTAACACGATGGCTTAGATAATATGTAAATGAACCTTGTTTACAACCTGTTTCATAAATGCATGGTCTGCTTCTCTTGATGTTCAGAAAGAAAAGGTTTATTTTGATTTGCATGTTTGTAATTGAACATGCTAGAAACATGTAATGCTTTGTGACGGGTTATATTTCTGGAATACAATTGAAATGAGATTTGTTCTGTTTCCCATTTAAGTTCTTCACTTATTCTTCAGGGAGTAATGCATACTATACATTTTAACACAGGTCTTGACAGGTGATTCTTTGATAAACTTTTCACCTGCAATTAAGTTCTATACCCGCATTTCCAATATTCTTATTTGGTTATGTTTTCTCACTTCTGTTTCTCGTCCTCATCCTCTGTTGCCTGCTTCTCAAATTGATAACAGTGGTTGCTATTAGCAAAAACAATGGGCGCATTACAGCTGATTGAAGTTTCTCCAGCTCTTCTTTGTTGGTTGACAAGGATGTGAGTAAACCAAGATCAACAGTTGGAATGTCCACCAATAAAACATCTAAGTCTTTGTTGTCCCATCATTATGAATATAATTTGTTTAAAAGTTGTTTGCCATTGATGACCAGTTCTTAAGAAATTTCTTGTAGCGCCTCTGTCTTGTTTGGAGAGGTAGATTTTGACATGTATATATGGAGAAAGCTATGTGTGAAGGTAATGTTGAGGGTGGGTTGCAGTATGGACTACGTATTCCTAAGAGCAAGATGCTTTTTGTACTTGTAATTGAGTTTTGAAATGTGAAATTACCATTTTTTAAGCGAATATCCCTGATATGTTATGTATTTGCAAATTTATAGAAAATAAAAATTTATATTCTAGGCCTCACATTTTAATAATATTTGTGGGGACCAATTGTACCATGTGTTCAAACTACGCTGGAAGAGGCCAGACCCAATATCTAATCTCATATATACAAACTGTGTAAGAAAGGGCCAGGCCCAATGTCCAATCTGAGGGTGAGAGAATATCCGAGGACAATCAACAAAAGAAGAGATAAAATTATCCTCTGAGGAGAGGTAAAGAGTGCTCGTGGGGGATTTGACCATGTCCGAGGACGATAGTCACATCGGAACTTCTATCCGAGGTGTCTGGTAAACTTATCAGTCATTTAGAGTAACACCTCGGACAAACCTTACAGCAAAATGAAGGGGAAAATATCAAATAAAAGATAAGAGTAAGAAATAACAAATATCTAAGGGTACTGTCACCTCCGCATTAAATGCCGCCCAGCTAACCTTCTGGCCGCATTAATGTGGATGTGATACCTGAACAGTGAACAGGCAGCCTTCCAGCTAAGAATGGAAGATTCAAGAAAGGGCAAGAGGGATGGAGAAAAAGAACTTTCAACGCCAAGTCCACACGTGGATGATGAAAAAGGTAAAAAAGCCATAGTATATAAGACGAAGGAAGGAGAAAGGAAAAGGGACTGGAATTATTCTCAAATCATAGCACTAGGGCATGTCCGAGGATACTCTTTGCATAGATTACGCGTGTAGCTCTGGTCTTTTAACGCTAAAATCCAATATCTCGGCCCAAGATTCAGATTAGCTTTCTCTCCTGCACTCTATAAATTTATTGTTTGGGCTACGTGGGCCTGGATCCATTCCTGTTCTAGATTCAAGTCAAATCTGGTCCTTACAATATTGATTGTAAAAAATTTAGGTGTTTCACATATAAAATGATTTATATATTGGCTTTGTGGTATAAATAGGTTTTATATTTGAAATTATATTTTTGTTCAATGCAATGGCAAGATATTAGGATAAGACTGCCTAACATAATTCTTTCAAAATCTCGTAAGAAAATGTAAGTTTTGTGCACCGGACATGAATATGATGGCAAAATATTATTATTCAATATAATGGCTTTCCCACTAATGGTTCTTCAAAAGAGTTGCGTCTCCTAGTTTAGTGTTTTTATTTATTTTTTTAAATAAAGCCATATGTTGGTCATGTGGATGGGTGATTTTTTATTAGGAAATTTCTAGAGGCACCGAAAATATGCATCGAAATTTTTCATACCCATTGCTTTTATATTATAGTGTGGTCTTGGTAAAGTGAATTCTTATGAGAAGGTGTGAAACAATTGGTGCATATAGCACAGAACTTTGTATTAATGATGGTGGGACGGGCGGATGGGCCTTTTTCACTTGCATCTTCTTTTCAAATTTCAATATAACAGTACACTTAAAGACTAATCCAATGTGAATGTTACTTATGGGCTTGCCCAATATATTTTTGGACTTGCTTGTAAACATTCATGAAAATACACACTATAGACAAAAAATGGACAAAATTAGTTAAATATATAGTATAACTCTTTGTTAATATTCCTTAATCACTTTTTATTGGCAAAAAGTCTTGTAGCTCAACTGACACATTAGTTATTTGACTTATTTCGACCAAAGACATTTAGGTTTAAATCTTCTCATTAAATTATAAAAAAATAAAAATAAATAACTTCTTATTAGATTAGTATATTAAAAGTTTTACTATTGGATTGCATGTTCTTGTTTTTTTACCTACCTTTTTAATGTGTTTTGTTGAGAATAAAATTCTCTATCCCACTTTAATTGTTCTACTTTATATTCCACCAATTATAATTTGTCATGTATTCATTTGACTTTTATGGTGGTTATCCTATGTATTCTTGGAATTTCTAATCTCCCTGAAATCAAAACCAAACAATTACACAAGTTGTCAAATAAAAAAAGCCAAGAAAGCTAAATAATTAAATAGGAAAATTGTGGTGTTTCCAATTAAGGGTGAAGATGATGTTGCCGAATTGATGATGTCAAGAGAGAGAAGAGATTTTAATTGCTCTCTTATTTTTGTTTAAACAACTTTAGGAGAGGAAGACAATCTCTCAGTATTTTTTAATGATCTAAGTCAAATAAAACATGTGGCATTCTTTTAATGCAATGGTGAACCACTAGGCAAAAGTGACATGGTCCACCATAAAGATTGTATAATTTCTCATAGTCTTTTGCCCCACCTCTCTTAAGAACCTTGAGGTGGAGCGAGCGAGAGACAATACATTGTCAGTATGATATTTGTAACATTGGTAAATACTAATTAAGGAGTAAAAAAGTTTGCACAACAGAATGCCTTGCTCTCACAAGCATTTCGGGGGTTTATCACTTATGACTTATGAGGTTCCATTTTAGGTTTCTGATGATCCATCCACACATGCATGATTAGGGGGGGTAGATAGTGGCGGAGCCACATGAATGCTTGGGGATGCCTTGGCCCCTCCAAAATATTTAATTTATTTAATTTTTTATTTACAAATATAGGTATATTTTATAAATATTTAAAGGTTATATGAAAAAAAAAAAAAGGAGTTCCCCCCCCCCCCCCCCCCCACCCCCACCCACCCAAAAGAAAGCATTGATAAACTAATCTAGTAATCCTTCCCAAAAAAAGAGAGTTTAGAGTTTATATACAATTGCAATAAAATGAAATAATTAGGTAGTAAGTTTTGTGAGTAAATAGTGGAACCCCTAATTTTTAGCTCAATTTCAAATCCTATTAATGCGTTCAAATCATTCAACATTGATAATATATGCAATTTGGTTGAAATTTTCTATTCTCAAGATGTCATCAAGAAAAAAAAGCTCATATGAGACTTCAATTATAATATTATGATTTTGATTTGTCAAACATGGATGAAGTTTTACAAACAATTTATATATTAAAAAGGAAATTATGAATAATTTTTCAATAAAAATAATAATTGATGAAGTTTATTATTTGAAGTATTATTCTTAGGTTGGTCACTAAGAAATTTAAACTATACAAAATCTAATAAAACGATAACTTGAATATTTACTACAATTACGAGTCGAGTGGATAAGGAGAGCAAAATTGTTGCGATTGCAAAGCCAAAAAGACTATAACTGTCGTCACCATCAAGGAAAATTCACACCTACAATATTTTTCTTGGTACCATTTTTTGAGGAAAAAATGAAATAAAAGATTATTTTTATTGAATAGGTTAGACAAATTACAAATTTTATCTTTTTGTTTTATAATAGGATTTTTGTTAAATAATTTGTTCACTTCTTGTTGTTTTAGTGGCGGCGCCACGTTAAGGGTAGGGTGGTCCAAGGACCACCCTGACCTGAAATTTTTTTTTTATATATATAATAAAAAAAAATTATTTGAATTGCCTTTAAAAAAAATTTTGGGAACACCCTCAAATTTTTTTTTATGCCAATAAAATTAAATTTTGTTCCATTATTTGTTCTACTTTCAAGCAAAAAGAAAAAGCCCAATTTTTTTTTTAAACTAAAATCTAAAAAAAAAAAAAAAAATTAACATAGCAAGCCCACCCCAGGGAAAAAAAAGCCCAACATCAATCCTAAACAAAACTAACCCAAACGGATTCTCAAAAAAAACTTAGTTAAATTTTTATTAACTAAATACGGCCCAACCCAAACGGATTCTCAGAAAAAAAAAAAAAAAAAAACCCAAATTATCGATAAGCATCCACCGATTAATCAAAATCATCAAATGGTAAAGCAAATTAGCAAAACTGAAATCAGAATTGAACTCCTAACCTAAACAAAAAAAAAAACCTCATCAACGACCAAGCTCCAAGCACATCGGTGCGATGGCGCCTCTGCCTAGACTGCCTCAAACTCGAGCAGCAGAGCACATTGGGCCTTAAACTCGAGCAACAGCGACGACAAGATCAGAGATCGGATCAGAGATTGCTTGGCTTGCCTCGTCGCCTCGACCCATGTCCCTTGAGTCCTCGCCTCGACGTGCTGCCGCGGTGCCACCTCTCAGCCTCAAGGTATTTTAGTTTTTTACTTCTCTCTCTTTTTCTCTATCAGTCTATCTCATCTAAATCTTACAACTTTGGCTTTGCTAATTGTTGTGTTTTGATCTAAGAGTGACTGAGTGAGAGCGAAGCTCTCTCTTTCTTTCTCTTTAAACTAAAATGAGATTCTCTTTATATCTCTATTTCTCTATGTCTAAATGTCTAATCACCTTTACTTTATAACTTTATTTGACATTTTGACTTTATTGGTTTGTGAGTTTGTCATTTTGTGTGTTGTGAATGTTTTATATGTTTAATATTTTGTGGAATGTTGATTGGCTCTTGTGACTCTTGTTTGTTGAGTGGGTAGTGGATGGGGACCATGGGGCCATGGGGTGGGATATTTGAATTGGGGAAGTGGACAGGTAGAGGCAATAAAGGCTGAAGGCATGCAGAGGCAATATACAAGACAAAAAATTAAATTATGTAAGGCACTAGGTAGTGGGTTGAGCCGTGGATAATGCACATGGGGTGTGTGCTAGACTGCTAGTAGTTAGTAAAGATAAATAATGAAGCAACTAAACAACAATAATTAATAATTTAATTAACTAATACATTATAAAAGACAAACAAATTAAATTACGTTAGGCAGTGAGTAGAGCCATGGATAATGCACAGTGGGTTGTGTAATTTATATTCCTTAAGGAATACCCTGAGAAAAATTCATGGAGCCGCCACTGTGTTGTTTGGTATAGTTTTGTTTTTGTTTGGTTTATGTTTATTGTTATTTGGGCTAATATTTATTGTTGTTATTTAAGTTTAAAAAAAAAAAAAGGGATTAAGGATTATGTTTGGGGGTAGAATTGATTTTGGAGTAATGCTATGTTCACAATATTTTTACAATAAATCTTATACAAAAAGCTGTTATTGATGGGTAAAAAAATAATATCAGTATTGGTTCCAAATTAAAACTAGTACATATTGGATTTGTTATTAATTTATTGTGAAAATATTATGAATGTAGTAGCATTGTTCTTATTTTAATTGAACCCAAATTTTTGTAATTTTCAAATGGAGTGTTTACCATTTTTATTACAATGGTCATAATAAATTAATTTAGCATATAATATTTTATTTGCAAGAATATGTATTCATTCTTTTTTCTGCAAGTAGAGTGATCCTGCGAGTTTGATTGAAGTAACCACATCCAACACGGGTGGGTAGCAATTACAAACAATTAAGTTTGATTGAAGTTTCTCTTGATTCCTCATACTACATGGTGAGTAGCAATTACAAACCATTGAATATTGAATAGATTGCTCACATATCAACACAAGTTATCCTGCGAGCACCTGACTATGACTTTCATGTAGAGCCGCCACTGCAATTGAGTACGACATTCCGTGTGGTTTCTTTCTCAGTCACTAAGCGTGAAAGTCACGAGTAAACAGACAGCATCTTCGCATATTCTATGCATCTCTTTTCCATGCATAACAATGACTAGAGGATTACTTATTGGCAAATGTCTTTTCCATGTAAAAAATAATATAAAGATGCAAAAAGTTACAAAGGTGGACAAAAAAGTGTACCCAAAAAAAGAGAATAAAAAAGGTGTTGTTAGCGGGACCCCGTTAACACAACCCTTACTTATTAGAGATGCCACATGCATTCCAAAATGGCAAACATTTAAATCATTGATTCGAAGTGTAATGTTCATGTATCTCTTTGTTCTCTTTTTCTTTATTCCATAAACTGACCTAACACGAAGTTTCCTACATTATTCCAAATTCACTGGATGCCATACAAGTGAATACCTGGCAACCAAAATAGCAAGTTCCAATAGAAGAGTATCTTATTATTAAGGTTGTGAATTAATCACCAACTACGTTTGTCTGTTTGTTTGTTTTTGTTTTTGTTTTTATTTTTTGTTTTTTTGTTTTTAATTCAATAATTAGGAGATTGGAAATTTGAAATTTAAATATTTTTTTTTTTAAAAAATATCAGAAAATGTCAATTAGTTGAATTACAAAACTCTTGATTCAATTACGCATTAATTTGTAAGTTCCAGTTAACTCAATTGATAAAGTCCCTTATAATTGAATAAGAAATTTAGAATTCAATTATTGTCTACACTGAAAACCAATTAGTATTTTAGTATGATAATAAAGAATAAAAATCACAAAAACGAATACTATAAGTTAAAACTCTATAAAAAAAATTACATATTAATTTGATAATAAGAGCATATCTAATAAGTTTACCTTTTATGGTGATTTTTCAAAAACGGAAAAATAATGTTTCCTACCTTTTATGGTGGAACCACACAAGGCAACCACCAGGTCCACCACCATTGAATCTTAGGGTGAGTTTGGTTCAGCTTTTTGAAAAAGTGCATAATGAAAAAGTGGAGTTTTTAAAAAGTGCATAATGAAAAAGTGCTTTTTCAAAAAGCTGAGTGTTTGATAAAAGCTGTTAAAAAGTGCTTTTTGAAAAAGTTGAGTGTTTGGCTGACACTTATAAAAGTGGCAGTTTGAAAGATAAATTACCAAAAAGGACAATGTATATAAGAGAATTTATTTCATACTTAAATCAATATTGTGAAATTATTTTTTTCTCACCAATATGAGCTAATAATAACCTACCACTTAAAATTTATTGTAAAAGTATTGTGATAATTTATACTGATTTTAATTTGAACGTACTATTATAATTATTTTTTTTCAATTTCTAAACAAATTATTTTTTTCTTACCAATATTAACTAATAATAACATACCACTTAAGATTTATTGTGAAAATATTGTAACAGTATTTCTCAATTTTAATTTCTTTTTCTTTATTTTATGTTTCCCTTATTTTATTTTATTTTTTTATCCATATTTTCTTCTTCTTTTTTTCCCTCTTTTTTTCTCCTCCACACACATACCTTCATTTTTTTTCTTTATTTCCTTTTTTCCTCTCTTTCCCTGCCACTTCTTCCACACGTGCCCCTACTTTTTTTTTCTTTATTTCCTTATTTTTCCCTTCCACTCTACACGGTCCTTGCATATCCAGAATGTTCCACACACTTACAAACCCCTCTCTCATCTCTCAAGGCGGCTCAAGGTCTCTGCATCTCTTTTTTTTTTTTTTGACACTTCAAAAGCTAATGATGATGATGAAGAAGATGAAGATGAAGATGATGATGATGATGAAGAAGTCTCTGCATCTCTTTTTTCGTCCTTTTTCTTTATTTCCTTATTTTGTCTTTCCTTCTTTATTCTTTTTTTTTTCACACTCCAGAGAAGATGATGATGATGATGATGATGATGAAGAAGATGAAGATGAAGATGATTGAAACATAAGGATTTTGGGATTTTGAGTTTTATTTTCTATGGATTTTGGGTTGATTTTGAGTTGGGTTTGGGATGGGTTTTCCGGATTTTAGTGGATTTTAAGTTGTTTTTGTGTTGATTTTGAGTTATTTTTGGTTTGGTTTTGTTGATTCTGTGTTCGGAATATCAAAGGTTGAAATGGGTTTTGTTGATTGTGGAGGTAGACCGGTGAAGAAGCAGAGGAAGACGAAGAGGAAGAAGAAAAGGAAGACGAAGAAAAAAGACACAGATGAGAGATAAGGGCGTGAGAGAATGGGTATTTCGGTATTTTCGCGTTTGCAACGGTAATAATGCAAAACGCGCATAGCGCGTTTTCATTTATGGACCCTCAGGGGTCCATAAGCCCTCCGCGTTTCCCCTTCATTTTTTCTCAATGCTCAAAACGCAACTTTTATAAAAAAGTTGCGTTTTGGGTTTACCAAATGCATTTTTTGGTTTGGCTTTTTTCAAAACGCCCTTTTTGGGCTCAAAAAGTGGAAACAAACGGGCACTTATACTAATTATTAGCTTTAGACCACATTCCATCAACTGACATACCATTCAGTTGGGCAAAAAAGCATATTCATAAATCTTGCTGATAGCGAATATGCCACTCCATTTATATATAAAAATATCTCAATATATAGGATTGGGTTTAAGTTATATAGGGTACTCTAAGTAATATTACACCTTTTAATAATTTGTTATAAAATTTATATTTTGAAAATTTCATCATTGAATTACATGTTCTATATATTTTTAATACTCACACCAATTATCATGTCAATTGAATGTTATTTACCATTAGATCTATAAACTTATCTTTTATGCATCATTTTAAATTACAAAAATTTGAATTTAATCAATTGATTGATTACATGATTAATAATCTCTGATTACCTTGAAATTTTGCAAGTATGAAGAATATATGAAGATAATGTAAAATGAAGTAGCTACACCGCACAACAAGTGGAGGTGAAAAAAATGCACAACACCGTGCGTGCGGTGCGGTTTAATGTTAAGAAAACCATATATATATGTGTGTGTATGTGTGAGTGTCTTATTTTATATTAAGTATATATTATATGAACTATGCATTTAAAAATTGATTAAATATATATTGTAATTTAAAATTGCACCGCACCGTGCCATTTTAAGGTTTTTAGAAAATCACAAAAAACCACCCCGTACCCCGCCTATTAATATATAAGTTTTATTTTATATTTAATATAATTTTATAAATATTTAAACTATATTAAATATATTAACTATAGCATTTAATATATATTAAATATATTTAGTATATATTTAATATATATGAAGTCCGACCGAGCTGCACCACATGGTAATTGATCTATTAAAGTGTAGTGCAATAAGGGTTTTGGGAAAATCATATAGCACAAAATCTCTCCAAATTGCACCAAGAACCTCCTTAGTCATGCACCGATGTGCTTAAACTTTGTCATACATGATGTAGAACCACATTTAAGTAATAGTGAGATTTGTCACTGTTTAAATTCACTGCTCTTAAAATCGTAAGTGTAATAAATCACAAGTACTTCGTACTAGGACTTGATTTAGGTGTAGTGCATCCAATACACTAGATCCGGTCAAATAATGACACATATCCAAAAATAAACATATACCATTATTCCAATGGATCTAATACTATTGGACGCATGATAGAGCATAGGAGAGAACATATTGAGAGATTATTGTAGATTCTTCTTGGGAGTTCCCCAAAACATTGTTTGAGACTCGTACGAGTGTAACGCATAATGGTGCATCAGAGCAAGAGCAGCAGTAGGGACACATATATAGAACTCTTTAAGACCATATATATATATATAGGATTTTACTAATGTGTGCCCTAAGGGCACACATTAAGTAAACCAATTTTGGAAAAAAGTTTATTGGGAATTGAAAAAGTTTTGACAACTTTTTCAATTCCCAATAAAACTTTTCCAAAAATGAATTTGTTAATGTGTGCCCTAAGGGCACACATTAACCGGACCCATATATATATATATATATATATAAACACGCATGGGACTTCGAGTCCTCACTACTTGAGACAGTGTGAAACGTGAAAAGCTCAGAGACAAAAGCACAGCCTTTCATATCATCATCTACTTTTCAAGTTTCAACTAATTTCTGTCTCTCCTCTAAAAATGGGCGAAAATGGTAGGACCCCATCGTTCTCTTTTACACTTTTTAATTTCTCTTTTATGGTCCAAACTCTATATGCAATTTTCTTGTTTAAGTTCTCAAATTTTGTTTTTGATTTTGCAAATTATTTGGATCTTAGATTCGCTGTCAGACTTCCTCGCCTCTGCTGTGGATGCAGCGAAGAGAGCTGGCGAGGTTTGTTAATTCAAAGTTCATTTTTTTTTATTAATTTTCCTCACCATTTGTTCTATTTACACTCATAAATATTTAATTTTGCAGATAATTCGTAAAGGGTTCTATGAAACCAAACATGTGGAGCATAAAGGCACGGTATGATTTTTCATTTTCAATTTTTTTGAACCGGGTTTGTCATATCTCATGCCTTTTTTCAATTTTATTTATCTGATCATTGCCAGTTATGGGTCATAAGTGAGTGTCATTTAGAATGGCAATGAATTGTTTAAATTACAAATGTTGATGGGATTGTCGAGATTAAAAGGTAGAAAATTGTGAATAATCTTAAGGTGAAGAATCATGTGTAGACAATTTCTGTGTTAAAACATTAAATTTTCTTAGATTTGACAAAGAGGGTGCCTGGTTATACGTACTGTACCCCATTCCATTATTGGATATGCTCTTACCCAATCTGCATTGTGATGTTAGCATTATCTCTTCTATTTGATAGCTAAAAAGTGATGGGAAATAATTCTATGGAACATCTTATTTAACTTTTTGCTAAAAATGTGCTAAAGTATACTTATGCTTTGAAAAAGTGAGAAAAAGTAAGAAAAAAATGAGATTTAAAAAGCTGTACATAAAAACTAAAAGCAAAATCTAACTTATAATCTAGTCCCAAACACACACAATTTGAAATTTTTTTATCACCATGTGTGAGAGTTTACCACAATTCAACATGAAATGTTTTGATCAGAAACAGAACATTAGGTTAAAATTAATATGGGTTTTGTATTTTGACTTGTCGAAAAGAGCACATTTTTTTTTTTGTATCTTGTTGACAGTGAAACATCTGAGAATCCTATATTAGTTCGTTTCTTTTATCCTTCTATTTTGTTTTGCAATCTGATGGTGCATTGTGAGTGAGCGGTATTCTTTAGGAAACAAAATTGATTTGGGAAGTCAAGTGTGGAAAAAAAGTAGCAGATTATAATTTTATAGTGCTTGTGGTGGAACGCAGGTGGATTTGGTAACAGAAACTGATAAGGCATGTGAAGATCTCATTTTTAATCATCTCAAGCAGCTTTATCCCACACATAAGGTTAATGCTTATTTCTTATTTTGTTTCCTTTATTTATCAAGAAAGTTACAATTAGTGCTCTAATGGCATCTTTTATCTCCTCAAAATGGCCTTTTCTTTTAAAAAATAATTCCTAAAATTGTTCCAACTGGTATTCTTAGTTCATTGGTGAAGAAACTACTGCTGCTTTTGGTGTTGTGGAATTGACTGATGAACCCACGTGGATAGTTGATCCTCTTGATGGAACCACTAACTTCGTCCATGGGTACATATCATTATCTCCTGTTGTAGTTGATCCTTTCTTGTTCATATATTCAGTCAAGTTCATTTCTTCACAATGTACTTATTTGTAGGTTCCCCTTTGTATGTGTTTCAATCGGTCTTACAATTGGAAAGGTTCCTACAGTTGGTGTTGTTTACAATCCAATAATGAATGAGGTGAGAATTCTAATGCTTTATATTTGCTTAACACAAGTGGCCAAACATAACAAAAATTCTATATGAGGGCTACATAGCCAGAAATATATAGATAATATGCATGATCTTCCAAATATTATATAGATGGAGCCCTGTAGTGGCCTAGGTATTTAAGTCATCTTGTGGTGACTGTTATTCCTGCTTTCTCTCACATGAAAAATATTCACTGCATTTCTGTCTACTTTATGCTGTTCGGACTGTTATATGTATGCATGGGGAAGCACTTAACATAACTATTTGTAAGCAATCAAGTGGTTTTTTTTTTCCTCCATTCTTGTTACCCACGACTCTGATATGATCAATTTCACCCATTGGAGGTCTGAGATTCTATACGATTGTTGTTTTGATTTTTCTTTGATACGCTCATCATTCTGTTTTAGCTGATGAAGTTTCCAGGCCTCTTTCAGCACTCGGCTCCTAGGGCTGATGCATTTCTCCTGTCCTATGCATTGTCAAATTTGAAAGTCTAAAAATATGTTTTATGAAGTATTTCTGGCTGAGCTATGTGTAAATTTGGGTTTTTGGTTTTGTAGCTTTTTACTGGAATCCATGGAAAAGGTGCTTTTTTGAATGGAAACCCTATAAAAGGTGAGTTTTCTAATCTTAATCTTTCAGTTTCATGTTTCTCTTTTACTAACTTCTGAACCTCTAATAGCTATATGCTTATATTTTTTGATGTTGCAGTTTCATCTCAAACTGAACTGGTGAAGTCTCTCCTTGCAACTGAGGTATGTGGGTATATAATAGAACTAATTCTTTGATGGAAACTATTTGATGAAAGTTGAAACCTTTAATTCACAATTTATTCAATATGACATCCCTTTTAGTCTCAGCGTCATCTTTATCTGGTTGTTATGATGTTGAATGTTAATTGTGGGTTTTTGGGACTGAGTAAATAGGGAATAGTATAAAAACAAGAAAAAATTAGATAAAGAATCAATTAATCAATCAATTGGCAGTAGAGCAAGTCCAACTCTATTTGTGGTTACTCTAACTGGAATTCTATGTTCTACTAACTTTATTGTCTTCTTGGAACTATATCAAACTGTTACTTTATCTGTGACCTTAGTTACAGAGTATTTCAGACTTTTGGAGGTTGCACCTAAAACCTTGTCTTTCTTATGTTGATTGTATGCATATTCTCCTATGCTGTCCTCACCTAATAATCCATTAGGTTGTACTAATTCCCATCTTTGTCATTACTTTTCCCTGGATGTGAGCTAACAATCTTATTGTTCTTGCTTTTCCTTGCCACCTTTTGGACCACAATTCATGTTTTTCAAAGTAAATTTCCTTATATCATGAATTCTTTCAAATGAAATTTTAAAGAAGCCACCATCTCTGTCATCATTTCTGTAAAGCTCCTGTTGCCAGAAATCTCAGTGTCATAATTAACCCAACAATCATGGCTGAACTAATGTAATTAAACAGTGTACAACTACAACCATAGCAAACTTAATTTTATGGTTTAAATCCCTTTATCTCATAGCAAACTTAGCAGAAATCTTGATAGATGCTGTGTGACTCATTGAAAAAAGAGAAAAATAATATTTATAATAGAACTAGTCTGCATTGTCACATTTATGGAGTCATTGGTTGAAGGTATGAGATTTTTTCATATATATAGCGATCTGGGTTGGTTTCTGTTTCTGTTCTGGTGTATCTGTAGTCCTTTCTTAAAGAAAATATTTCCTTCAAGCAAAACATACACACACACACACACAAACAAGTCAAGATCAAGTTCCACTTGGTCTAATTATTTTCTTCCCTGTTTGAGTTTTTTTAATAAGCCTGTGTTCAAAGTCTTAAAAATAAACATTTAAATAGGGAAGCTCACAGTTTGGAACAGAGTGGGTATGAGGTACGCCTGTCACCCAACCTGATTCTATCAGGTGTGATTGTGACAACAAAACACACTTTTGACTGGTACCCTTAGGTTTCTAACTGATGTTAGGATTAGATTAACAGAATATGAGTGGGTCAAGATGCTAAGTAAAGTCTCCATCATCTCCAGAAGTGGGGTGGTTAGGTTTGAGTCTACATCCACCGGATTATTGGCCATACCACTCAAACAAAGAGAAGTTGTGTGGCCTGCAAACCACACATTGACCACACCCCAACCACCAATCAAAATGAAAGGAGAAACCACCCATCATGAGAAGACAAAGAAGAATATGAGAGGAGAGAGAGTGTTCAATTTTGTTAGTGTCATTGATTATCAAGAAGGGATTAGAAAGAGGGGGAGTCTGAAGCTAGCATGAAAGGTTTTGTTTTTGGGTGGGGGGGGGGGGGGGGGGGGGTGATCCACTATGGTTGATGGGAATCTGGAGAGAGAGAGTGAGTGTAGGATTAGTTGTCAACAATAGGGAAGTGGAAAAATCTGCAGACCCAACCGTCTTATCATGGTTCCTTACTTGGATCATGCTACCAGCTAATCCAACCAGCTCAGTCTGGATTGGATGAGTTTGGTTAAGCAACCCTACTTTTAAAGTTGGTTCTAAATTCTGAAAGCTAGTTTCTTCTCTTCCACCCAATCTTTCTCTATAAACAGAAAATGTTGAAAAAAGAAGAGAAATGAGAAAAGGAATGATAAAATAGATATAAGCTACTACTTGTGAAGACTATTTTAGAATAGGATGGCTCAAGTGTATTTGTTCATTTGGTGCCTAGGGGGATGGGTTTATAATAGGTAATTTCAAGTAAAACTTTGACAGTAATGGAAGCTACTGTTCTTTATTTGGCCAATAACTTTGATTTGGTAATCAAACTTTAGCTGTATGAGCTGAAATGCATAAGTGAAGCCCCCTTCCCCAACCCCCAAAAGAATGGCACCAGAAAGAAAAGAAAGTGGGGGTGGGCAGGGGATAGAAATGAAAAAGACTAAGCTAAAGTTCTACCTTGGGTCTGTTTGCTTATGCTTATAAGTTGGCTTAGAAGCATAGATTTATCAAACCTGTTTCTTTTAGAGTCCGTTTGGGAATGACTTATTTTGCTGAAATTGAAAACTTTTTGCTGAAAGTACTCTAAATAAAGCTAAAAGTTAGCTGAAATAGTAAAGTAAAACCTATGAATAGTACCAAAAAGTGCAATGGGACCCATGAATAGTACCAAAAATAAACTAAATAGTAAAAGAAACTGTCCAATATAAGCTTATTCCAAACACAACCTTAGTCTACTTATTTTTCAAGCTGAATAAGCCAATAAATTTTAGCCATCCCAAATGGACACTTGGAACAAGCTATGGAAGAGAATTTACAAGGAAACCCAAAAAGGAAAATACCTATTTAATTATATGTAGTGCCAAGGAGTATCACCTGAATGCATAATTTAGGCCCATACATGATGTTTGTAATAGGTAGTGGTCTGGACTTGAGGACTACTTAGGTTGGAGATTGAACTTTTGTGGTACAACCTAACTGGGTACTTAATTTGTTTAGTTATTTTTGAAGAATTCCGGTGAGCATGCATATGCTGATGCATAATAGCACCTGAATGTAAAAACATACTTAACTTCTTTCCTTCGTATTAGTTTATGTAAACAGATGAAATCAGCCTCATGCATCTCAGAAACCTCTTACCAAAAAAAGCATCTCATAAACACAGAGAGTGCATTCAGAATGTATTTCAAATTTCACTGCATTGCAATAGCTTTGTAAATACCCTACTCTTGACAATCAAGAGGACATTAATATCTTTTCAAATTTTGTCCTTCTGAAAGAGCAGGCTGGAACTAAACGTGATAAGCCAACATTGGATTCCTCTATGAACAGAATTAATATCTTACTCGCCAAGGTAAAAAATAAACTTGCCACAGAAATTATTGAGCTTATAGCATGCATTGTTTTCTGTTTTGAATGTTAGTTTCTCTTTTGATCAGGTGAGATCCCTTAGAATGACTGGCTCTTGTGCATTAAATCTCTGTGGAATCGCATGTGGAAGGCTTGATCTATTTTATGAGCTTGGCTTTGGGGGTCCATGGTATGATATCATAGTTTTCTCTGATGTTCTTGTTGTGAGTTGTGATTTACATAGCCTGCTTCTCGGAATGGTATTGTTATTTCTCAGTGAGGTTGGTTTGATATGTGATTGACATAGTCTAGTCATCTACTCAGGGATGTGGCAGCTGGTGCAGTAATTGTAACAGAAGCTGGAGGACTTGTGTATGACCCGTAAGTACTATTGCTTATTTATGCTTTTTTTTTTTCCCGTTTGACATAGGCCATAGGGGTTCTGGAAAGGAAGCATCTTAAAATGGCAATTAAATAGTAAACTCTATTGATCTGTCTTCACAAGTTGATGCTTGAGTTTGACATGCAATGGGGTTGGTTTTGCATACCGCACAACTGGCAGGCCAATACATGTTGGCTAGTTAACTTTTGAAAACATTTTACATCCATAGATATTGTCAAAAAACTAAACCTATATATCAACATTGATGGTTGTTATGTATCAGATCCGGTAAAGATTTTGACATTACCGCACAGCGGGTAGGAGCTTCAAACCCTCTTCTCAAGGATGCATTTGTTGAGGCTTTGCAGCAACCAGAATGAGAAAACACCTATTTGATAAATGAATTGAGACAACTGTTTATTCAATATATTTTAAGTCCACTCCCATGTTCTGAAAAGCATTAGTAGTTGTCTCACTAGTTACTATTTTATCATGCTCCATTTGCTGAGAGTATTTATAATTTCGAGGATACTACAAGTTGTATTTTGACCTTTGTCAGTGCCAAATTATTTGTAGATTCAGAGGAGATGACAAATAACATCGTTGCTTATATAAATTTGCTTTACTGTGTTTAGTTCAAATTTTAGTTTTCATGTGAGCGATGTTGTAATTTTTACAAATTTTAATACATACAATCTATGTAAAGTAAAGTACTAAAATGCCAACTTTTAAGCCCCAAGAGGGGTGGCCCAGCGGTGGGGGATCCTGTGTGCAAGCTCATGGTCCCTTGTTCAAGTCGTGGCGGGTACCATGTGGGGTGGGGGGGGGGGGGGGGTGGGATTTTCATGGCTTGCATTGCACCCACACTCTGGCTCTCTTGGGGTGCTAGGGTAAGGTCTGTGGCGTCCCTGTCACAGTAGTTATGGCTCAATCCAACATTTCCTAACAGGGGTACCCTTATTAGGTCACGCTCTGGGGGGTAAGTCACATATGGTCGCTCCCGCCCCCTCTTTTTTTTATCAAAAAAATGCCAACTTTTCAATACAAAAATAAAAAATTGCATTATTTTTATGCTTTTTTTTTTTAATAAAAAAAATAGAGTTTCAATCTATAGAACTAAGTACCTGTTTGGATACAGTTGTTAGCGTCTTTTTTTTTTAGAAGAGTGTTTCACTTGATTTTTTTTTGCTAAATCGAGTGTTTCACTTGATTATGCACTGTTCAGTGGGTCCCGTGAATAGTTCACGGGACCCACAAGTACTTTATTAAAAAAAAAACTTTAAAACTAGGTCCCACAGTACTATTCACACATTTAAAAATTATTTTGCTACAGTATTTTCAGTTTTCAGCATAATAAGTGGTATCTAAATAGACTCAAATCTCTTATTTAATTATAAGCTAACTGAGATTTACTTTAGAAAGTAAAAAGAAAGAAAAAAGGCTGAAAGTTTGTATTTAAAAAAGAAAAAGAAAAGAAGCTTAAAGTCATTTGGAGAGAAACCAAGAAAGTGGCTGGTAAAGCAAGAAATTAGCACGAGGATAAAACAAGAAATGCAAGTGCCTAGCGGACTAACCTAGAAGGGAGAGGTGGGTGAGGGGTAACTTTGCTATGCACACAAGTATTTCTCTTTTTAAAGTGAAAAATAATCACTTTCATATGTATTACAGCTTATTCTATTTTTATCTTTCACTACTCAAAACTATCATTAGACTTTTTCTAGGTGAGATTTAGACTCTTTTCTAGGTGAGAGGATATGCACAATGTGGAAGAAGGAAAAGGCCAATAATATGTTTGGTCGAGAGTGCAATACCAACAAGTTCAAATTTTGATGGCGACATTGTTGACATCTGTAAGTTTTGAAAAACATCGATTTTTTTTAATTGGTCCAAAATAAACTTATATTTACAAAAGTAATTGATACGATAAATATTAGTCATATTGGTTGATATGGTATGCTATTCACAGCTTCATTTATTTTATTACCTTTTAATATGACACATGAGGCCCATTTATCCTAGGTGTGGGTTATCTTTAACATCTAATTTAGATTAAAGGTAATTTTTTTAATTTTGTCCATAATGTCAATAGGTTTGTATTTCAATTAGTATTTCTTGATATTTCCAACAAAGATGTCTAGATTTTAAATTTCTCTCCTCCACTGTTATTAACTTCTGAATATAAACGTTTAAAAATTACAAAACTTTTTCCATATTTTATGTATTGTTTTTGTAAATGTAGAAACTACATGTTGGATTATTTTTGTTTTTATAGATTATGGATGGTCAATATCTATTATAAGAGAGTAAATCAAGATCACATGACTGTACAGTGTACTCTGTACTCATAAATTTTTCTGGTTATTTATTAGTTTAATATAACTAAATGACTTACAAAAAAAAAGAAAAAAGAAAAAAAAAGAAACCTAGTTGAACATAACTAAATGTGTATATATAATGAATATATTATCTCATGCCTAATATTTTTATTATTTTGTACGTATAGTGAGTTTAGTATGTACATAAGTGTTGATTAAATTAGTTATTAATTAAATAATTCAAGTTTATAATAAATATTATATATATATATATATATGATTTTTAAATTTTTTTTTTTATAAATTCTAATATTCTATAAACTGCTTGTGTATCTTACCACTCGCAATATGATAATGATGCTTGATAGAACAAAATGAAAATTTGATTCATTACTCAATTCATGCTTTGACAATTATGATAATAAAATAATAGAAAGGAAATGAATGAAAATGACAATTAAGTAATTAACCCCAATAAATAATAACCATATGTTGACCTATCACCAAATTTAATTTGGCAAATTATTAGCTCCATTTGCTCCAATTAAAGCCCAGAAGCACTCTCTCAGTTCTTGACTTTCTCCTTTTCAGAACAACACAACATGTACAAGCTTCCAACCACACAACATTGTTAG
The DNA here is from genome assembly GCA_030820535.1 of Quercus parvula. NCBI lineage: Eukaryota > Viridiplantae > Streptophyta > Magnoliopsida > Fagales > Fagaceae > Quercus > Quercus parvula. Next base: position 16,625,285 of record JAUAME010000002.1, read on the forward strand.
CCAAAACCTCAATAACGCCCATGTAAGCATCCTTCCACTACTTCTTGATGCGCTCGCATTTGGAGCTACAGAATTTGTTGGAGGCTGCCTCGAAGGGCCCGGACTCGAAATAAGATCCAGGGTACCCTTGGAATTAGTATTAGCAGGAACCAAAGGATGCGCTCCTGGATTGTCATTTGAAACCGGACCCTCTTGCCAAACTTGGTTGATAGTGGTTGTATTGCTTGGAAGTGCCAAAGTAGCATAGATTATAATCTCAGCATTTGCATAAATTGCTTTCAAATCCGAGACATCATATCGCAGCTTGTCCTCCGGCATGGTGGTGGTATAGCTGGTGATCTGGGACGTGTACACTCTCATGGAACCATTAGATAGTTGAAAAGCTACAAGTGATTGTGCTCCAATCATGGCTGATTGTAGACCAATGGGGTTAATGGCCCATGCAACCCAATTAGAGGTCGTGATCCTGGCTTGTTTATAGGCGATTTGGAGGCTTCCAGACGATGAATTGTAGTTCCAATGTATGGAAGAGTTCAAATAAGGAAGGTCCTTGCAGGAGCTGTAGGCTAAGTTATTAGAAAAAGATGTGAATGTGGAACGTGTTTGAGCAGAGGATGAAAGGCAGAGAGTGAAAAGAAGAGAGCAAACTAGCACAAGCCTCAACATGTTAGACAATGATGGGGGATGTATTTTTTGGGTGCCCAGAACCAAGGAGCTAGAGGATTAAGAAGGGGAAGTGTTGGACCCAAATCTTACTTTGTCTAAGTTGAGCATATTCTTTTTGCCAACAAGAGAATGAATGAAAAAAAAAAACTCAAAATAAAAATATAATCTTTTAATTTTACGATCCAGGATTCGATCGGTTTGAGAAGAGATTATTGAAAAAGAATGATTAAGATGAGTATGTGTCTATGTGAGATAAAAAGTTAGAATTGAGAGGCTGAAACAAATTCAGGAGAGTCCCTTCAATATGTGTTAACCAACCCAACTATTTCAACTGGTCAGATACAGATTAACTCGTCTTTCCATGAGTAAAAAAAACCTAACCCATATTAACTTGTCAATTCTACAATATTCCTAGTCCACCAACATTAATTTGTTGTCATGTGCAGCCACTATAGCTTGTCATCTCTCTCTCTCTTTGAATTATTTGACACTTAGGGTCCATTTGGATATAGCTGAAAACTGAAAATTGAAATTGAAAACTGAAAATACTGTAGCAAAATAATTTTTAAATGTGTGAATAGTACCGTGGGACCCATTTTTAATGAAAAAATTGTTGAAAAGTGAAATTTATGGGTCCATAAATAGTGCACGGTGTGCACTGATTGGCTAAAAAAAAAGGGTAAGAAAAGTCAAACTTTACGGCTACTGTTCATGTACAGTACATAAACAATAGTCGCAAGTCTCACAAACGCGTGAAAAAAAAAAAAAAAAAAAACCAACAGAAAAATGTAAACGCAGACGCAAACGTGATTTCCAAACATAGCCTTAGCTCAACAAAGGAAACTTTCGTACGTTAAAGTTTGATCATGATATGATTTTTATTTGATTAATGCCAAAACAAAATCTCCTTTATAATATAGGAGTATCTAATTGGCACGACAACGACAAAATTACAGCATCTTTGGCCGAGTATGTTGTGAGGGACAATTAATTTTTACTTTCAGAGGGTATTATTTGCATAAACTCTTGGTCTTAATTAGTCAATGTATTTGTTGGGTGCGTTGCATCACGTTTGGTCCAGCCCACTTTTGTCAAAGCTCAATTATGAGCTTGCTTTCTCAAGCCACACGAGTTAGCTTTTTAATTTAATGCAAAGCGTGTGGGACAAGCTAAAATTGAGGGAGAAAAATATTAGGAGCATAACTTTTGCAAGTTATGCCATTTAAGCGGAAAAATATTAGGCTATAAATGCGTATTCATTCTTCTTACATAAATTATGAGTCTTATTAATTAAATTTATGATGAGACTCACAATTTATGTGAGATGAAGGAGTACGTATTTATAGTACTTGGAGAGTACCTAATAATTTTCCCATTTAAGCCCTCTGTCCAACACAACAACCACTGTAGTAGTTGGCTTCCTTGTATCAAACTTGAAATTTATATTATATTTATTTTAATTTTAAAGATTAATAGTTATGCATTTAATTTTATCACTATTTACTTAATAGGAGTAGTATTTTCTAAATTTATTTTTGTTCTAGAATTATGCTTTTACATCAATAAATATGAATACGAAATTTGTAAATTTATGTTAAAAATGATTTTATTTTAAATTAAAATGCTTTTTATTTGAAAGATTAATAAACACAATTTTTTAAAGCTTGTTTATATTTATTAGTTTCTACTTACTTTATAAAAATAACAAAAATTATTTTGAAAGTTGTTTTAATTGCTTTATAATTTTTTTAAGGTTAAATTTCTATATTTTTATACATCTAATACATTTATTTGTATTCTAACTAATATTAAATCAATTTTGACGTCATTACGGTTTAACCTCGGTTAAACTCCAATCTAACCTTAAAAATCTTGAACCCTCTCTTCTCCGATTTTTTGAACGGTTCAAGTTTGAAAAACATGAGTATATATGCTCATGAGACATGTGGGGATATCCATATCCTCCACCCAATACAAAGCCCTGAGTGAAGGAAATGTGCCAAATTGATGAACCCATTGTGTTTGTCTTTTGTTGCTTAATGAGTCAATGAGTGTCACAAACAAAGTGATAGAGAAATTTTAAAACATTGCCTGTACGTTTACGGCAATACCATTCAAATGTTTGTAGGATGATAAACACAAAGTTCCAAATCCAACAATTTTATTCAATTCTTAATTACATTTGGCGCACCACGGCTTCTTCTTTCTTCAAGCTTCTGAACTTTGATGTTGGGAAGGTAGAGAAAGAATTAAGAAATTGTAGAAAAAATAGTTATTAACTAAAACCTGTTAAAATTTAAAACTATATACGGAATATCATATATCCTGATGCATTTTATTAATCACGATTCTTCACTTATTAAGATCGTATCCGTGAGGACATGTTTTTGGATTTTATATTAAAATATCAAGTGTTGGAAAAGGTTTTGATGCCATTTTAAAGTGTTTCAAGATGTAATTCATCGATGTACATATTGCCGGCAATATCTTGTCACATTCTATCTGTATGGGTTATGTTTGTTGGTCTTGGAGGAGGGTTGTGAAAGCGGTGAGGAGAGAGTATCTCACAAAACTGTCATATAACACCACCATTTCATAGCATGCGGGACATACATGTTGTGAGAAAGAGATTTTATGCAACAGTCTCATATGATAATTTTTTGTACAAGTGTGATCACATAGAAATTTTATGAGACCGTCTCATAAAATAATTTTTTGAGGGTGTGATCACGTACAAATAATTTATTTAAAACAAGATTAAGATAGTTTGAATGATCCCACTTTTATCTCTAGCTAGTTTAGATGAGCATGCATAATTAATATTACGTAGAATCACTTCCTTAGGAAAAGTTGTATCTCCCTCAAGAGTCATAATCCATCACCAAAAAACATAACCGTACTATGAAACAAACCATCCTTTCAAGAGTGGAATTAAGTACACAAGGATGCCCCAAACTATGATAAAATCATAAAATCGAAACCACTCCCGTTTTTCACATATCTTATGAATTTGCATTCTCAAGTTTTTCCATCTAAACTATCCTTCAACGGTTTTGGGATATGTACATGTGTCTTACAACTCAAAATTACAAATTCAAATCCAACCAACACAACATTTGACAACACAGTGTGTGACCCAACCTCTATGACGCTACAATTAGCCTCAAATTAATTTATTTCTACTCAGCAATGGAACACCTCAAAGCCACTCAATACCAAGCCATGTCAACGCTGTCATAAACCTCTCATTCCACTATTCAGCTACAAGCGTACACACGCATGCATGCACACAAACAGCGACAAGAATAAACCTAGGATTTCAAGTTAGGGGTGCTAAAGTATAAATTAAAAAATAGAAAAATTCAAATTAGCATTCATATAGTATTAAAATGGCTTAGATAGAGGAAAATCCATCCATAATTGAGTCCCTAGGGGTGTGCGTGGTTCAGTCGGTGCGATTTTTTCCTAAATTTATCACCGAATTGATAGGGATTAATTTTCTCATAATTGGAATCAATGCACACCACCTAAGGTCGGTTTTCCGACCTATAGTGGTGTAGTTTTTTACTTCAGTTTAATCGGTTTGGTCGGTTTGAAAAAATTGTTTTTTTTTTTTTTTAATTTAAAAATTGGGCTTTCAAGCCCAATATACTTATATACACAATCTGTTCAAGACATGAATAGTATTGGTCGGTTCGAAATATTGTGTATTGATTCAATACACAACCAGTTCAATAGATCAGTACACAACCTATCAACACATCAATACATTATACATCAACATGTTCACACATAAAAAAAAACCTGTCCATCAATACAAACTTTTTATTTATTTAGCCATCAAAAACCTGTCCATAGTTCACACAGAGTAATAAATATAATATCTCCATACCTAATCATGCAGTTGTTAGAATAAAAAAAGTATAGTTTTTTATTAGCGTAGGAATTGTTCAACGTTAGTACCAAATTCAATAAATGAAATTATTCTAAATGTCAAATACTTTTTGCCCTTTTATAAATCTGGTTGGACCAAAAAAAAAAAAAAAATTCTTCTCAAAAACATTAATTAATAAAAACAAAAAGAAAACATAGCAAAAAGAAGCGTCACCAGTCAATTCGGAGAAAGGAAAAGAGAGAGAGAGATAGAAAGGAGAGGAGGGAGGTACCAGTGGCAATTGTGGTGACTGGTGAGGTGGAGAGCAAGTCATTCCGAGAGCAGCGAAAGCAAGACCTGAGAGAGAGACTAATGGCCTGTTTTGAAGTTTAAAAAAGGAAGAAGAGTAGAGTAGAGGGAGGAAGAGTAATTCAATTACCTTGTTTGGAAGTTTTTTTAGGAAGGAGGGGGAGGAGTTTGGAGGGTTTCAACCACCTCTAACCCTTCATTTTTAATTCCCTCAAATTGGAAAGATTTGGAGGGAGATTAGAGTAGATAAATTATTAACTAGATAAATTTTCCAATTTACCATTTCTAAATTAATAATAGACCAATGTTGCAAGTCTATTTTCAAATAAGGGTAAATTTGTCTATTTTAATCATTTTCTCTCATCTCCATCCTAATTTTTAAAACATCCAAACAAGGGGAATAGCTAATTACTCCCTTCCCCCTTACAAATTTTAAAAACATCCAAACAAGGTGGAAGGGAACCATTCTCCTCTACTCTTCTCCCCACTACTCTACTCCCCTCTACTCTTCTCTACTCTCCTCCCTCTCTAAACTTCCAAACAGGCCATAAGAGAGTTAGGGTCTTTGGAGAGAAAAGAATGTATTTATACTCCCCCAAAACCTCACTCAAAATGACGCCGTTTTGTGTGTGTGTGTGTGTGTGTTTTTAATCGCTGAGTGAAATAACGCATTTTGTTTTAAAAAAATAAAAACCAATCTTTTAAAAACATAGTCGATTCGGTTCGAGTCTTCAACGGAGAAGGATTGCAGCTCCGGTGGTAGCACTGCACTGACATTAAAACGAGCTTCTCCCTCCGCTTGCCTGCATCGGCTCAATCAGTCAGCGTCAATCAAGTTCTGCACAATCCTACTAGTGATTTAGGACACTATGTATTTTTTTTCTTCTCAATAAAGTTACCGTATTTCCCATTAAAAAAAAAAAAAGTTTAGGTTGGGCTGGGATGGCTAATGGGAGCTAAGGATTTGGAAAAATGGCGGTCCAACTAAAAAAAAGACAAAATATAGCTAAAATTTTATTTTGGGCCAGGGGACTTAGCCCTTTTGGGCCCTCTCTTGAGTCAGTCCCTGAATAGAAAGATGGTGATTTGGGCTAAAACAACCGTGAACTATCGAATTTGACAAAGACTATCAATCAAAATTTTTGTAGCATCAATGATGACTTGAAAACGCCTAAATTCCTACAGGTTTACGCTAATGCTACTCTTCACCACCACATCTAGATGAAGTATGCTGCTGTCATTGCTCTCCACCACCATGTCTAGATCAATTTCATCATCCTTTCAAAGCAACTAGTAAGTTGCCCATGCGATACACAGATAATATTGTAATATTTTATGTAAGATGGTTTTAGAGAATATTGTACATATATTATAGTATAATTGTTATAGAATTTTGTTACTAATGAGTTTGTCGTAAGAAGAAACAATTATAAATTGCACACACATATCCGTTATAATTATTCAGTTCAAGTAATGAGAAATAAAAAACAATTTTGGAGAAATATTGTAGAATAAAAGTTTATATAAAATGTAATTTTCTCTTTCTCCTTAATTTTAAAACAAAATACACATCTCAAACACTCACAATCAATCACATCCTTTACAAAACCCACAAATCTACAACATTTGACCTTAACATAAGAATTGTAATTGTTGCTGTCGTCACTCAATATAAAATGCAAGCTCCCCTTCCTTAATTGTAGTCAACTCATATGGGTTATGATTAGATAAGACAATAATGTTAAAGCTAGGTGTCGTCGAAAGATTGAAGGTAAACGAAATCATTTTTGGTCTATTGTATTTGAGATGAGATGGCATGAAAGACTATAAGTCATCATGCACGCGGGCGTGCCTTGGCCTTGGTAGCATGCATGTAGGCATGCCTTGGCCTTCGCTGCTTGCCCATGGGGGCTGCCTTTGGCCTAGGCTTCATGCCAAGGAGTAGAAGTGTTGGGGTAAAAATGGTGAATTAAAATGCAAAAAATTTTGTATGTATGTGTGAGTGGGGAAAAGTCTTGAAATATTAAACTAAAGGATATAAAGAATATTTACTTTTTAATTAGAAAAATCTTGAAACATTGAACCAAATAAAACAAAATTTTAATATTTAATTTGATCTTATTTTTGATGTGACACTTGAGAACTTTTTGTTAAGAATGTGTCATTTAGTAGAATCTCATATTTTTTCATGTAAGGTGTCTACTTTTATATATATATATATATATATATATATATATATATATATATTTTTTGATTGATTGATTGATGTTATTTTTCAAGGAGATAATGACAGATTTTTTAGTGGTAGTGGACTAGAAGAATACTTTGGCAGCTAATGTGAACTTAAAAAGATGAAAAAGATAAAATTAAAAGTTAAATGGCAAAAACAAATTGCCTAAACTTAAATGACATAATTTATATTTTAGCTATTTATATTTTTTAACTCAATAATGAGTGACTCTTGTGCAGTAAATCTGTGTGGAATTGCATGTGGAATGCTTGATCAATAAACACGTACGGCTTTGGGAGTCCTTGGTGTGATATCAGAGTTTTTCAATGATGTTCTTGGTGTGATTTGTGATTGACATAGCATTCTTCTTGGTATGGTAACTTTATTTCTCAGTTGGGTTTGGTTTGATATGATTTTTGATTGAAATAGTCTGCTCTTGTACTCAGGGTTGTGACATTGTAGATTCATTCAGATGAGACAAGAACTCACATTATTGCTTATACAAATTTGCTTTGCTCAAAATTATTGCCCCTAAAATGAATTATGTACAAATTCTTTTGGGATAAAATTGACCGTACCTTTAACATTGTTTTAAAAATAATCTACATATATACTATTTTATTTATCCTCAAAAGAGTAAATGCTTGAGCTTGAAGGATCCTATCGAGCATGATCAATAAGGATGTTCTTTTTGTTTGACCCATCAGACATAAAAGAGGGTTACAACTTTTTGTTTGATCCCTCAATCACGATAGATACAATTGTGTTTGGATATTCCTAAATTTATTCAATAAATAAATAAAAATCAACTCTCATTTAGATTTCAAAAGGTCCAGTTTAAAATATTGAAATTCCAAACATATCTGAATTAGTAAAGCATGATTACAATTGCTATAAGAAACCTGGTGACATTTAAAGCATGAGGTGTCCACAGTTCCTACTTGCTGGTGGCTAGTGCTACAACCAAACTGGTCAACAAGTCATAAATTATTAACTGAAACTCTAAAGGGATATTCACTGAAAAATAATTCAGAATATTGAAACACGCGTGTTTGAGGTTGGATGCAAATCATTTTAATTGATAATCTAGGAAAAGGTTTATGTAAACTACTACGGTACTACCATTGAAAGTATTTTATAAAGAGTGATTCATAATTTAAAACGGCTGGCCAATACAGAATGACAAAAAATAAATTTTTTCTGTATATATTATGTACTAAAACAATACTTAGTTATATCATGAAGTTTTTATTTTTATTTATTTATTTTTTTTATGAGGGGGAGTTATATCATGAAGTTGATTATTATTATTTTTAAATAACTAGTTATTGAGAGGTGCGTTAGCACAAATTTTTTGTTTGTAATTTATAAATATTAGTCTTTAGATACCCAAAGTGTGTGTATATATATATATATATATATATATATATATATATATATATATATGTATATGTATATGTGTGTATGTATTTTAAGAAATATAATAACTATTATCATATAGTTGAATTTTATTGCATTTTTTAACCTGTGCTACTCCTTTTTTTTTTTTTTGTGTGAGTGTGACATATATGTTATGTGCATGGCTACGGTGCAATATGTGGGAGTATTATTGATATGTAAATTACATTATATAATAAAATGTAAAAAGTTAATCGTTTTAAGTGGCTAATTAAATTGAATGATATGTAATATTATATACTTTACTTGAAACCAAATGAGTTGAAATCAACACTTCTAAAATGCTTGAATCAGCAAGAGGTACCCTTAAAAATTAGAGGGGGAATGTTTACCAATAAATTGAAAAGAAGTACCATTAAGAGATTTTGATTGATATTCATCACAACCTAACAAATTATATAATTCTCATCATTCTTTTTCTTATTTAAAAATTCAATTTTATACATTAAAAACTAACTTTTGTTTGTTTGTATCTATCATAAAAAACATTATATGGTATTCCTAAACATATTTATTGATAAAACAAGCAAGTATACCAATAATTTGAGAAATATATGATTTGATCAAAAAAATGGTGGAGTATTTAATTTGCAATTTTAAAATTTTTTATCGATATGCTGCTAACCTCATTACTTGAACTCTTTTTCCCCTAAACCCTAGAGAGGAAAATTTGAAATCTAGACATCTCTTTATCGTAATTGGTTTTTGGTGTAAGTAGGAATCAAACCCAAATTCGCAATTGGTTTTTGGTGTAAGCAAAAATTAAACCTCAAATCTCTTATTCAAAGACAAAAGGCTTTGCTAGTTAAATTAATTGAATTCACTCATAAAATTGATGTAAAATAACATAAATAAGTGAAATGAGATAAAATAATAATAATAAAAAAAAAAAGGAAAACATAGGTGTAATAATAAATAGGGAAAAAGTCACTTTTAGTCCCTACATTTTTAGGCGATTTCCATTTTAGTCCCTAAGTTTTATTTTTACCACTTTTAGTCCCTATTCTGGAAAAGCCTCCATTTTAGTCCCTGCTGTTACATCAGAAACAGAGAAAGCTGACGTGGCAAACGGCAGGAATAAATAATATTAAATTAATGCCCACGTGGCTTAAATTAATAATAAAAAATATTTTTTGACATTAAAAAAAACCACGTCAGTATTTAAATTAAAAAAATTAATTTATTAATTTTAACTAAATAAAAAAAATTAAAAACAGAATTGAAAACAAAAAATCACATGCCCAGAAAATTTAAAAAAAAAAACCCAGATCCAGATCCAGATCCAAGAATGACAAGAACAAAAACAACAAGAACACAGATCCATGAACACAAACCCAGAACACAAAACACAAACCCAAAACACAGAAGACAAGAACACAAACACAAGAACACAGATCCAAGAACACAAAACATAAACCCCAGATTTTCCACACACCCATTCAACCAAATGATATAGTTATGTGATCATTGCTAACTTATTATATGAATAGCAAAACGACCCAAATCATAACATTTTCACCCAAAACCAATGATTTGGCCACTGACTTATAAACAAAAAAGCAAAGAATTTTACTCACCCTTGTACTGTTATGGCTTTGAATAAGTGAACAAAGAAAAACCCAGAATTCAAAACTCAATTTCCTTCCTTTTCCCACACTTTCCCAGCAACCAAACAAGGACAAAAAAAAAAACTTTGAAGCTCAGAAACTCAGTAACTCACCCCAGAGACAGAATCAAGAACACCCTTTTGGATCAAAACCCTGGAGACCCAAGAGTAGAGAAAGCAGAGAGGGAGGCCAAGAATGAGGATATAGTAAAAGGGGTGGTGGATAGCATCGGCTAGCGCTGAGGCAAAGGTGTGGCCGAAGCCAATGGTGGAGCTGAGCCACTCGGAGAAGGAGCCGATGTCAGGGCCAAAGAAAGCGTTGACTGTGTAGGTGAGAGTGTGGTGCGGGCTGAAGCGGCCATTGGTGAGAGATGACATGGCCAGGCCCGAACCTATGGCGTACATCATGTGCGGACCTGGGCCTGGCATGGCTTGGCTCGTCAGCCACTGCCAAATCTGAAGAAAGTTCGGAACTTCAGAGAGAAAGAGAGAGAGAGAGAGAGTTCTAGCTGGAAACTTAGGCTAGTTTAAAGTTTGTTTTTTTTTTTTTTTTTTTACTCAGCCACTGCTGGGTTTGTGTTTGTGTTCCTGTTGGAGATCGGTTTGTGTTTTGTGTTCTTGGATCTGTGTTCTTGTGTTTGTGTTCTTGTCTTCTGTGTTTTGAGTTTGTGTTTTGTGTTCTGGGTTTGTGTTCATGGATCTGTGTTCTTGTTGTTTTTGTTCTTGTCATTCTTGGATCTGGATCTGGATCTGGGTTTTTTTTTTTAAATTTTCTGGGCATGTGATTTTTTGTTTTCAATTCTGTTTATAATTTTTTTTATTTAGTTAAAATTAATAAATTAATTTTTTTAATTTAAATACTGACGTGGCTTTTTTTAATGTCAAAAAATATTTTTTATTATTAATTTAAGCCACGTGGGCATTAATTTAATATTATTTATTCCTGTCGTTTGCCACGTCAGCTTTCTCTGTTTCTGTTGTAACGGCAGGGACTAAAATGGAGGCGTTTTTCAGAATAGGGACTAAAAGCGGTAAAAATAAAACTTAGGGACTAAAATGGAAATCGCCTAAAAATATAGGGACTAAAAAGTGGCTTTTTCCCTAATAAATATAAGTACTGGTACATGTATGTATAGGATATCATGTATATATGGTCCAAGCCTCCAATCACTGCTACTCTATGAAAGAATCACCTCTAGTCTCGAACTCCCTCAGTACATGACTACATGGGGTATCCAAAACACCCTCTCCCATAAATTGACAAAAGCGTGTAAATACGTAGAAGCAGAAAGAAAATGAATACGTGTGAGAAAAAACAAATAATAATCACATCCAATATCTGGTTTACTATTCTAAACATGTGTTGGCCTAGCACCATGCCCATTAGCCCCATTTGCTCCATTCATACCTTGAGGTGTTTTCTCAGCCGTTTCTGACTTTCTTCTCTTCAGAACAACATACCAAGTAAAAGCTTCCAAGCACACAGCTTTGATAGCCAAAATCCCAATAACACCGATGTAAACATTCTTCCACTTCTTTTCAGGATTCAAAATATCGAAACCTTTGAATATGTTAATGATGGCTAGAAGAATAACAAGATATCCCACTGAATAGTGGTAAATATTCCAGTAAAATCTGAATTTATGATCCTTTTTAGGCCTTATAAGCAAAGCGAAGACCTAGGCAAAATGCAAATCTTTCTCTTAGTAAAGCTAAAATTAAAATAAAATCAAAATAAAAACTTCGGAAGAAATATTTAAAATAATATGTTAAATTGCATTAGAAAAATTATGGGTACCTGAATTGTTCCAAGAATAAAAAGCAAAATGCCGATTGTTCTGTGCCCAGTGTATTGGACACCAGGAGTTTGGCTTCCAAGTTTAAGACCAGCTGCCCATCCAGCGAGTCCAATAATATAAGCTGATGTTTGACAAGTGACATGAAGGTAAAACCATGCAGGGTCTGCGGATTTGAATACCTTCATGTACCTTGCTATTATAACACCAATAGGCATCAAAATTCCCCAACCAATTGCACATAGCACTCCATGGATCTGAAATTTGATTCCAATAAATACATAATTTATTTATGAAGTCACAAGTAATTAGATAGTGAAAAGAAAAAAGACAATCTCAAAACCTAAGAGAAAGGAAAAAAAAATTAAATGAAACAGAACACCTATTTATTATTTGGTATTTGAAGAGTAATCCATACAAAATTTTGACACATCAAGAAGGTCATATCAAGTGTATAAATTTTTTACATAATAGCCCTCAAATTTTGATATCTCTATAATTTCCAAATTTGCTTTTATATAATTGATACTTTTTTGTCAAATAAAAATAAGGATTCTCTCCTACTCTTATTTCACATTCACTTTTCATATTTCAAATATGCACATCACATTTTCACTTTTTAAAATGCGTACATAGCATCGATTGTGAATATTGTGTAATAAAGTGTAAGTAAAATGAAGATAAGAAAATATTTATCATAAAGTAATTATATTTCTAGATTAATATATATATATATATATATATATATATATATATTTAATCACATAATTCACAATCAGACTTAAAACATAGATCAATAAGCAGAAGAAAACTAAGCTCAGCTATAAAACAAAACCCAAATTAGATAAAAACCTAATTAATTAGCAAGGATTTTTTTTTTTTTTTAAAAAGCAACAGAGAAACTAAAAGTCCAATATATGATTAAAAAAAACCTTAGTAAAAGATTAAAAAGAACAAAAAACCAATATATCTATATATTCCAAGAAGGATTAAAGAAACTCAATTGCTCACATTTCGATTTCTAGCTATTGAGCTCCCGCCACTGCTCGTTGCAGACTGCCCCGAAAGAAGATTCAGGGTACCTTTGGAATTGGTATTAGAATTAGCCATAGAATGCTGTCCTGGACTGTCATTTGAAACCGGACCATCTTGCCAAACCTGGTTGATAGTGGTGGTATTGATCGGAAGTGACAAAGTAGCATAGATAACAATCTCACCATTTGCATAAGTTGCTGTCAAATCCGATACACTATATTGCAGGTTGCCCTCCGGCAAGTTGGTAGTATAACTACTGATTTGGGACGTGTAGGCTCTCATGGAACCATTGGATAGTTGAAAAGCTACAAGTGCCTGTGCTCCAATCATGGCTGTTTGTAAATCATTGGGGTTAATGGCCCAAGCAACCCAATTAGAGGTCGTGACCCCAGTGTGTCTATAGGCGATTTGGAGGCTTCCAGACGACGAATTGTAGTTCCAATATAGGAAAGAGTTCAAATAGGGAAGGTCATTGCAGGAGCTGAAGGCCAAGTTATTAGAAAAAGATGTGTATGTGGAACAGTTTTGAGCTGAGGATGAGAGGCAGAGGGTGAAAAGAAGAGAGAAAACTAGCACAAGCCTCAACATGTTAGATAAAGTTGAAGTATTATTGGGTGCCAGAACCAGAAAGAGCTACCTGTAGAATTAAGAAGGATGTGTTAGTTGGGTGCAATATGAAAGAGAAGGTGGTGAAGTTTTTATATTTCTTATGCGAGAATGATAGGACTAGGAGCAATGAAACAGAAAGTGATGAAAAGATGCGTTGGGAGACAGAAATTAGGGGGTAATTATAAGAGTTGGGTTTATGTTGAGGAATATTCCATACACAAAGGGACTACGAAAGTATTAAAAAAACTATGACTTTTTTTTTAATATAAGGATTTGGAGCACTAATTTAATTTTATTTCTTTAATAATTATACCTTTCACACCAGCCTCTGCCGAATTTCAACTGCATGATGTATGGAGATATGGAGATTCCTAAGTGACCATGACTGCATGGCAATATATTATATATAGTTAGGCCGGCTAGCTGCTGCCAATCTGCCCCTGTTTACATGCCACATGGAGCATATGTTAGGGAAGGGGTGTATTGTTTTTGGTGGTTTTCATACTACAGAATTGCTAATTTTTTATTTTCTACTGTTAAGCATTTTCATCCGGTTCTTCAAAAAAAAAAAAAAAAAAATGCATTACTAAGAACTACTTTATTTATTTTACATAACCACTTTTACAATACACTCTAAATTTCAATTTTTTTTTTTTTTTTTGGGCAATTCATTGTATTAAAATAATATAAAATAACCCATTTATATACTTTTTTTTATAGTCAAAACACACACTAGAAGCCGTAAATGGTAAAACTCCAAAGCTTTTGCTCCCAAATCGACATCAGTCTGTTAGTTATTCTCACCAAGCCTGGCCATGCCATTGCGACTCCCATCACGTTGCTGCCTTTTCAACAAACCGCCATGACTTGCTCCAAAAATCCACGTTCTACACTGGATTTGCACCACAACCCACCATTCCAAGACTAACTCGATCGGGAAATTCGGAGGAAAAAGATGGTTGTTGGCTGTCTGAGGAGAATGATAGAGTTCATGAGATAGACCAATAAATAAAAGCAAAACTAAGAAATGCACAATGCTACATTATTACCTAAATTTGAATAATATTGTATGCAAAAATTTGAACAAGGATAAAGATCTAGATGTGAGGGTGATTTTGTATATGTGGTAATGTATTTTGCATTTTAAAGGGTTTTGCATTCTTGAATGAGTATGATATAAATCTCAATCACATAAACTTAAAACTTAAAGAACTTAATTCAACGAAAGAAAAATCACCCTCACATTTTTTAATCCAACCATCAGGTTAAAATTCATAGCCATCTTCCTAAAATTAAAAGTTCTATTTTATTCGCACACATAACATATGACTCATGACCGGGTCTATTCTATTCGCACACACCCAAAAAAAAAAAAAAAAAAAAAAAAAAAAAACATTCATGTGAGAAAATCAAATAATAATCACATCCAATATCTGCTATGGGGCCGTAAACTCCTCAATGTTATTAAGACCGGGTCTATAGTTTAAGCAGATTGTGATAACACCATGACATCATCAATGGATTGGATATTAGAACCGTATCAGACTCGGTCCGAGTTCAAAAGAAGGAACCGCGGAAACGATTCGTTTCAGCTAGGACCCAAACGAAGGGGACAGAGATACTAGCTGGGAGTGTGAATCTGATTCGTTGTGTCTTTTCTAACCAAACCCAAATCTTACTGCTTTCTTTTTGTCTACTTTATGCTCACAGCCTTTGGGAGCCAATGCTCTTGCATTATACCAAGTCAAATTAATAGCTGCCTTGATCATCGTAGGATCCACTCATTGGATGCCTGATACCCACTCCACCACCATTTGTCGTCATGTGCAGCCTCTGTAGCTTGCTCTTTCTCTCTCTCTCTGGAGACCAGGCATATACGTTCTTTGTGAAACTGACATGTGAGCTCCCTCTGACACACAAGCTCAACAAGAAAAACTCCGGACGTCAAGTACTCTATTATTTTGATAATTTATGATATGATTTTCGAAGAGGATAAAAATAGGAGATAAGGCCTGACGAGCCCAACGGGTCCATGTCCATGGGCCAAAAGAAAGTCGAGCCCATTCTTTGTGTGGAATCCCTGATGAAACGAAGGCCCAGTATGAATAGGGCAAAGCATGGGAAAATATTGGAGGAACACCTTAAAGACCGCGGACTCTTCACAATGAATAACTTGTCCACCACGTTTCGGATTCCTAAAAGACTTGTTCTACAAAGAAAAGACTTGGACTACAAGGAAAGGAGGCAAGACCTCACTACTATAAAAGCCCCAACACTCCCTCACATCAAGGTACGCATAATTGACCTCTCTCTAGCACTCTAGAGTTGTGAGAATATTTCTGACTTAACCTTCGGAGGGTATTTGGCCGGCTCCATACCGGTGCCTTCTGTAAGGTGTTCTTGTTTTCTTCTCGTGTGTAGGTGACTCTTGAGCGCAAGGATCATGCATCTCACTGGTGAGATTTACGGCATCATAAGTTGACGCCATCTGTGGGAAACAGTTCGTGACAATTTAAGCCATTGTCGCATCCCAGACATAAGAGTTGCATGGTACTCACACGCTCAATGGCCACCACCAACAACGTTCAAGAAGACGAGCCGCCAAGGTCCACCGCGTTAGAAAGACAGGTCCAAACCCTCGCGGCTGCGGTAGAGCGCCTCACAAAACAAAACCATGATCTGGAGGAGCAACTACGACAGAGGGACACGGGACACAACATCCAGGAGGAAAACTAGGGGGATAGCTCCGAACGGAGGAGACCTGAAAGACCAGAGGGCAGCAACGAGCCCAGTAGACCGGAGCGGCGAAACTTGAGCATGCCCTCTCTCATGGATACAACCCCACCACCCATCCTCGCAGAGATGCAGGCGATGAAGGAACAAATGGAGGTTATGATGAACGCCCTCAAGGGACGCGTCTCTAGCGACCTTGACGATTTAGTGAATAGGACGGACTCGCCATTCACTATACAAGTCAACTCCTGTCCCCTGCCACAGAAGTTTCGAATGCCGCAGGTTGAGAGCTACGACGGGGTCAAGGACCCGTTAGATCATCTAGAAACCTTCAAGACCATGATGCACCTCCAGGGAGTACCGGACGAGATCATGTGTAGGGCCTTCCCTACAACACTAAAGGGCGCAACAAGAATTTGGTTCAGCAGATTGACATCAAATTCAATCAACACCTTCAAGGAACTAAGTGCCCAATTCACCTCGCACTTCATCGGGGGGCACAGATACAAAAAGTCTACAGCATGCTTATTGAGCATCAGGCAGCGGGAGGACGAGATGCTACGATCATATATAACTCGCTTCAACAAGGAAGCTCTGTTTATTGATGAGGCCGACGATAAGATTTTGGTGGCAGCCTTCACCAATGGCCTACGGAAGGGAAAATTCTTGTTCTCCCTGTATAAAAATGATCCGAAGACCATGTCTGAGGTACTCTACAGGGCCACAAAATACATGAATGCAGAGGACGCACTGTCGGCCAGGGAAGACAAACCCAGGAAAAGAGAGAGACCGGAAGATGCCAGGCAGGACCATGGAAGGAAGAAACCGAGGTCGGGAGACAGACGCGAGGAGAAGTGTTCTAAACCCCCAGGAGGAAGATTTACAAGTTTCACCCCTCTGAACGCCCCATTAGACCAAGTGCTGATGCAGATCAAAGACGAAGGATCCCTGATGTTCCCAGGGAAGCTAAAGAGCAATCCAGCCAAGTGATCTAGAAACAAGTATTGCCGTTTCCACCGTGACCACGGTCACGATACTGCGGATTGCTACGATCTGAAACAGCAAATTGAGGCCCTCATCAGAGAAGGAAAACTGCAGAAATTCGTCAGCAAGGAAAGGACGGATGCACATGCACGGGAACAGGCCCCTCGACGGGAGAACGACCATCCGAGGCCCCCTGTCAGGGACATAAGGATGATAATAGGGGGCACGGCAGCAACGGGATCATCCAAAAAGGCCCGAAAGACCTACCTCAGGATGGTCCAGAATGTACAGACAACGGGTTCTGTATCCAAGATACCGCGGAGGGAAAGCCCAATTATTGGATTCTCAGAGGACGATGTGAGACGCCTCCACCATCCACACGATGATGCCCTTGTCGTCAGCTTAAGGGTAGGAGACTACAATGTACACCAGATGCTGGTCGACAATGGCAGCTCGGCAGACATCCTATACTACCCAGCATTCCAGCAGATGGGAATAAATAGAGCACGATTAACGCCAACAAATGCCCTGTTGGTCGGCTTTGGAGGAATGAGGGTACTCCCATTAGGAGCAATCACACTCTCAGTGACGGTCGGTGATTATCCGCAGCAAATCATTCAGGACGTGACATTCTTAGTGGTCGACTGTTCATCCGCGTATAATGGTATAATAGGGCGACCCACACTGAACTCCTGGAAAGCAGCAACCTCAACATACCACCTGATGATTAAATTCCCTACGGAGTATAGAATTGGAGAGTTGCGAGGAGACCAAGTGGCCGCCCGGGAGTGCTACATCGCCATGTTGGAAATGGAGGATCATCAGCAGACCATGTGCATTGGAGAGCAGCGGACCATCACAGAGCCGGTAGAAGAGTTGGAAGAGGTCATGCTCGATGAATCGAGACCTGGACGGACGACCAGAATGGGCACCTTGGCCAGCCCGATGGTACGTCAAGACCTGGCAAGCTTCCTAAGGATGAATCAGGACGTATTCGCGTAGAGCCACGAAGACATGCCGGGAATTGATCCGTCAGTGATAGTCCACAGGCTAAATGTTAACCCAGACTCTTCGCCAGTCCGACAAAAGAAGCGGGTGTTCGCGCAAGAGCGGGATAAAGCAGTGGCAGAAAAGGTTAGAAAGCTGCTGGAGGCGGGTTTATCCGAGAAGTATACTACTCCGACTGGCTAGCAAATGTGGTCATGGTAAGAAAGAATAGCGGAAAGTGGAGGATGTGCGTCGACTTCACGGACCTCAACAGGGCGTGCCCAAAAGACAGCTATCCACTCCCAAGGATAGATACCTTGGTAGACTTAACGGCCAGACACGAACTCTTGAGTTTCATGGACGCCTTCTCAGGCTATAACCAGATTAAGATGAAGGAGGAGGATCAGGAGAAAACGTCTTTTGTAACCAGTCAGGGACTTTTCTGCTACAAGGTGATGTCGTTTGGACTCAAGAACGCGGGGGCTACATACCAAAGGTTAATGAACAAAATGTTCGCGCACCAGCTTGGAAGGAACGTACAAGTCTATGTCGACGACATGTTGGTGAAGAGTGTGCGCGAGAACGACCACCTGAGCGACCTCCAGGAGACATTCAACACCCTTTGGTCGTACAACATGAAGCTGAACCCTAGCAAGTGCGTGTTCGGGGTGACAGTCGGAAAATTCTTGGGCTTCATGGTGTCCCAAAAAGGTATAGAAGTCAACCTGGAGAAAGTGCGGGCCATAATAGAATTAGAACCCCCAAAGACAGTGAAGGCAGTATAGAGCTTGAACGAAAAAATTGCGGCCCTGAACAGATTCGTCTGCAAAGCAACAGATAAGTGTTTGCCTTTCTTCCGAGTACTGAGAAAATCTTTTGAGTGGACGGACGAGTGTCAGAAGGCATTCAAGGACTTGAAGAAGTACCTATCGTTCCCACCACTGCTCAGCCCGTCCATGCCAGGAGAAGAACTATACCTCTACATAGCGGTCTCGCAAGCAGCAGTTAGCGCGGCCTTAGTACGAAATGACGGACGCTCGCAACGACCCGTCTATTTCATAAGTAGGGCGTTCCGAGGAGCAGAAGAAAGATACCCTCGGATGGAGAAATTGGCTCTCACGCTCATAACCGCTGCCCGGAAACTCAAACCATATTTCCAAGCTCATATAATCGTAGTTCTGACGGACCAACCTTTGAAGAAAGCAATGAGCAGCCCAGAGGCGGCAGGGAGAATGGCCTTGTGGGCAATTGAGCTAAATGAATTCGACGTGCAGTACCGTCCGCGAACTGCAATAAAGGGGCAAGTAGTGGCAGATTTCATAGCCGAGTACACCCAGCCAGAAGACGAAGGGGCTGAAGGACAAAAACTGTGGATCATCCACACGGACGAGTCATCAAATCAACACTCAGGAGGCGCCAGTGTAGTTATACTAACACCAGAAGGGGATAAGATCGAATGCATGATAAGACTAGATTTCCATACAACCAACAACGAGGCGGAATATGAAGCCTTGGTAGCTGGGTTGGATCTCGCAAAGGCCGCGGGAGCTGAGAACATGATCATACATTGCGACTCCCAGGTGATAACTAGTCAGATCAATGGCGATTATGAGTGTAGCAACGAGAGGATGAAGAAATACCTGGAAGAGGTGAAGGGTCGAACCAGCGGCCTCGAGGTCAAATTCGTTCAAATCCCAAGGGAGGAAAACGAATGCGCCGACCGTCTAGCAAAAGCAGCCTCCGCAGAATTCATGAATTCGCCTAAACAGGTATTATCTTTTGTCCAAACCTGCTCGCTTATTGATGACGGGAAACAAATACAGGAGATAGATGTTGAAGAGGGTTGGACCGCACCTCTAAAAGAATATCTACAGTCGGGCGCTTTGCCAGACGGGAAGGACGCTGTAAGGAGATTGAAAGTTCGGGCGTCGCGATTTGTACTGATCAGGGACGTCTTGTACAAAAGAGGTTTCTCTCGACCATACCTAAGGTGTTTAAGCCACGGTGAAGCAGAATATGTGATGAAGGAAGTTCACGAGGGGATTTACGGGAATCACTCAGGAGCACGGTCTTTAGTGCACAAACTGATCCGAGCCGGATACTACTGGCCCACTATGCTCAAAGACGCCCAATCTTATGTGAAGGCCTGCGATAAGTGTCAGAGGTTCAGTAATCTAATCAGGCAACCATCAGAAGAACTCTCACCTATGACGGCTCATTGGCCGTTCGCGCAATGGGGGTTAGACATCATGGGTCCCTTCCCAACGACCTTAAGACAGCTAAAGTTTCTGGTAGTCGGTATCGACTACTTCACCAAATGGGTGGAAGCAGAACCCCTTACCACTATCACAGAGAAAAGCATCCGTACCTTCGTGTGGAAAAACATCATATGCAGATACGGGATTCCAAGGGTGCTTGTCTCTGACAATGGAAAACAGTTTGACAACAGCGCATTCAGGAATTTTTGCTCAGAGTTAGGCATTCAGAATCATTACTCATCACCAGCACACCCGCAGGCAAACGGACAGGTAGAAGTCACAAACCGGACATTGCTGAAAATCATCAAAACCCGGCTCGAGGGGGCAAAGGGTATCTAGCCAGACGAACTGCCAAGCGTCTTATGGGCGTATCGGACGACTGCAAGGACACCCACAGGGGAGACCCCATTTCGACTTACATACAGAGCTGATGCAGTCATCCCAGCAGAGATCGGCCTCACCAGCTATCGCGTGCAGAGCTACACGGAGGACAAAAATGAAGAAGCTACTTAGTAAACGAGGCCCGAGCAATGGCAGAATAGAGGTTGGCGCGATACCAGAACCTCATGTCAAAGCACTACAACGCTAGGGTAAGGCACAGAGATTTTCAGATCGGCGACCTGGTGCTACGAAAGGTCATGGGCGTTGCTAAAGACCCTACACAAGGGAAGCTCGGACCAAATTGGGAAGGACCGTATAGAACCACATCATGGCAGAGGAAGGGCACATACCACCTCGAAACCATGGACGGAAGGAAGCTTCAGCACCCATGGAATACGGAACACCTCCGGAAATACTACCAATAGAAATGACATTCAATTTCCCCCTATTCCTCAGTCCATTTCTATTTACTAGTCTTTGATTATTTTTTGAAGCACTTACTAGTCTTTTGATTGTTTTTGGCTTTTTGTTTGAACAATTACTTCTTCAGTACCTTTTTAAGCCCAAGGGGGGCAGGTACTTTTTTCTACAGCTTTAAATCTAATGAAGGAACATTCAAGGCCATGCTGTGTCCTTACTACTAAGATTATTACCACAAAGTGGACGGATCCCACCAAGGGTCAACATCACAGTTCACAAAGTGGACGGGCCCAACCAGGATCAAATTTATACAATTCCAAAAAGTGGACGGACCCACCAGGGTCAAACTTATAAGTCCACAAAGTGGACGGATCCCACCAAGGGTCAACACCACAGTTCACAAAGTGGACGGACCCAACTAGGGTCAAATTTAAACAATTCCAAAAAGTGGACGGACCCAACCAGGGTTAAACTTATAAGTCCACAAAGTAGACGGATCCCACCAAGGGTCAACACCACAGTTCACGAAGTGGACGGACCCAACCAGGGTCAAACTTATACAAGTCCAAAAAGTGGATGGACTCAACAAGGGTCATACTTATACAAGTCCAAAAAGAGGACGGACCCTACCATTGGTCAACACCAGTCCACGAAGTGGACGAACACAACCATTGTTGAACTTACACCAGTCCACCAAATGGACGGGCCCTACCAACGTTCAAGACCCCAATCCACATAATGGACGGACCCAACCTGTTCATAAAATTATACAAGTCCACAAAGTGGACGGCCATCAGGGGTCACAACCACATTCCACATAATGGACGGACCCAACCAGTTCATAAAATTATACAAGTCCACAAAGTGGACGGCCATCAGGGGTCACGACCACATTCCACGGAATGGACGGACCCGACCAGGTTCGCAAACTTTATAAAAGTCCACAACGTGGACGGGTCAAATTAAGTAAACATCAAAGCAACATCAAATAGGACGGATCCTACACTACAATCATCAACGAAATAATAAAAGATGCATTTAAATAAATAAGTTAAATGCCAATACAACGAATACAAAATGGCCCGGCATACAACGGGCAAAATCCAAATTGTTTTCAAAATACTTGGAAAAAGTAAATAATTATGTCTACATGTCAGGAGTGACGAGATCTTTGGCTTCACGGGCCTTTTCTTCCTCTGGCTGAACTTCAGGAATGACGAAGCCGGGCGCCTCTTCTGCAAAAAGCTCGTTCGTATCATCCGACAGGTCAGGATGAACGGACGTTGCCTCCGTGACAGTTATGTTGACGGACGAGAAATCGAGCTTGGGATAAAGAGCCTTGGCCTGACGGAGTGCATCATCGAATCCGTCATTATAACAGACTCCGAGCTCTGAAATAAGGGCGTCGGAGTCACGATATTCTTAGACGGCCTTCTCCCTGGCTTGATGGACATTGTTCTCTTTGTCCTCCAGAGCCTTTTTAAGCTCCTCCGTCATCTTTTGGTACTCATCCCTCGCTCGTTCCGCAAGCTGGAGCTTCTGCTCCATCACCACCTTCCAATTCCTTAGCTCGAATAGCTTCTCCTCCGCCAGCTTGGCCTTTTCACAGACCCTTTCAAGTGCCAGCTCTTGGTGAAGAGACCGATCCATCAAACCCTTCGTCATGAGCATGGCCTGACGACAGGATGGAGTTTTAGTTATTGTTGAAAAAAAATAAGTATATATAATGACAATAGCAACGGGCTCTTACTTGGGCAATGCTGAAGAGGCCCGTCTCCCCCATGGCCTCCGTCGAATGGTTGCCAAGGTCCTCATAATCCTTGCTGCCGATAATAGAAGAGATCTTCCCCAAAGCATACTTTGGTTCTTCACGGAGTAGGACGGGCGGTTTCTTTTGACTACCTGGAGGAGGAACCATCAGACCTTTGCCACCCCCAGGTTTGGCCGGGGTCACCGTCTTCTTACCCTCCGCCTTCAAGCCAATGACGGGCTCCGTCGAAACCTTTTGTTTCTTAGGTGCACGGTCTCCCTTTATCATTGGTCTCTTCGCCGAAGGCCTACTCGAGCCCGTCCCCATAGCTCCTTCGTCCGTCTTCTTATTCTTCGCGGCCTTATTTCTGATGGCTGCCCTTCTCTTCGCGTCTTCCATCTCTGAAAAATAAGAATAGACAGGTAAACTCATCGGAAGTGATCAAGTTTGACATAGAGGGTGACGGACTTACACTGACGGGTGCGCTCCTCGTACTTGATAGCCGCCGGAGTGGGTTCAGGTCCGTCGCAATACCAATGGACGGTATTGAGGTTTACCAACTTCGCCCACGTCCATTCCTCTGGCTTTGTCTTTGAAAAAATTCTTTCCAAAAAGTTGTACTCCTCGATATCAACTTGCGGACGCCGTCGCGCTGCAAAAATAAAAGGGACAAAGTAATCAGGACGGTCGTTAGAGTGTTAAAGAAAAATCACATGCATAACACGACGGAGGAAAATATACCAGACGGGTCCAAGATTCCCTATGTCTTATCAACTGGCATGAAGTCCGTCTCCTCCGGGTGACACATCCAGCCGTCACCTTCCAGGAAGAAGTAACGGCTCTTCCAGTCACGATTGGAGTCAGGGGTCTCATAAATGACCTTCAGGACGGACTTCCTAGGGACAAAGCTATACATTCCCCTTAACTTGTCTATCTCATCTGGACGGTAGTAATGGAGGAACTCCTGTACGGTCAGCGATCTAGAACCATCAGACATGGCTCCGTACAGGACCTCCATTGCTATGAAAACCCTCCAGGCATTCGGGGATATCTGGCTGACGGACAAACCCAAGTGCTGGAAGAGTTCTCGCTTGAGTGTGTTCAAGGGGAACCTAAGGCCAGCCTTGAGTGCTTGTTTATACACCCCTAGGTCGTCCACTCCGTTGTAATAGCATTTCTCTGCCTTGTAGGGCAAACGGATAGGGATGTAGTCGGGTATTTGGTAGATTGCTCTAGGTGTTTTGAAGTGCACCTCTTTAATTGTGGACCTGAAGTTATTCACCGTCCACTCAGGTAGCATGACGAACTCCCTAAGTCTGTTTGCACCTACTATAGATTTAATTCCTTGATCACCGTCATCAGAACCTTCCTCTGGTTCGGCCAACTCCATATCCTCATTTTTTAAGGACGGTGAAGTGGCAGACGGACTCCTCTCGCTTAGTTCGTCTGGATCTTTATAACCCGACGGGTACAATTCCTCGTAACCCGCCCCGTCGCGGACGAACGACTGGTTACTCGACGCACTAGACATTGCCTACAACGTAGCGACAAAACCTAAGACTGACGGGTCTAAAATAAAAAGGGGGGAGACGGATGCAAGAAATTTAAAGTTCTACCATGTTAAGAATAAAAACTGAAAGTATATTAGAGTGAACGGATGGAATCACTTACCGAGGAAAAGAATGTGCGGGTAAAAGTTGTTGCTGGATGTGAACGGATAAGCTCTGACAGGTGACAGACTCGCTCTGACAATGTAATTTCTGCGTAAAGTAGAGGAAATGAAGGGGAGGGTGCTGGTTTTTATAGATGGAGTGCACGGAAGACGAAGCGGCACTTCGATCCGAGGTACAAGCCATTCGACGAGTGACACGTGTCGTTGCCTTTAATGCCTCTGCAAGCTTGTCAGACCTCTATAGACCTGACGGCGTCATGCCCCATAAACCACCCTCCAAAGGTTCTCGTCACCGTCAGCTATAAAGTTCTGACCGTCACTACATTGATTATGTTACCGACCTCTTAGTATTCGCGGTCGCCATCCTAACTCATCTTCGTCACCGTTCATGTATGTCTATCCGTCGCCCCATGAACATAGAACCGTCATGACTATATTGACCGTCACCCCAATTGACCGTTTGCACAAAAGTGATGGATCAAATGGGGTGAAGGGGGCAGCTGAAGAGGATAAAAATAGGAGATAAGGCCTGACGAGCCCAACGGGTCCATGTCCATGGGCCAAAAGAAAGTCAAGCCCATTCTTTGTGTGGAATCCCTGATGAAACGAAGGCCCAGTATGAATAGGGCAAAGCATGGGAAAATATTAGAGAAACACCTTAAACACCGCGGACTCTTCACAATGAATAACTTGTCCACCATGTTTCGGATTCCTAAAAGACTTGGGCTACAAGGAAAAGAGGCAAGACCTCACTACTATAAAAGCCCCAACACCCCCTCACATCAAGGTACGCATAATTGACCCCTCTCTAGCACTCTAGAGTTGTGAGAATATTTCTGACTTAACCTTCGGAGGGTATTTGGCCGGCTCCATACCGGTGCCTTCTGTAAGGTGTTCTTGTTTTCTTCTCGTGTGTAGGTGACTCTTGAGCGCAAGGATCGTGCATCTCACTGGTGAGATTTACGGCATCATCAATTTTATATTTGGTTAATGCAAAAAACATGTTGTAATGTACGTATGTGATTCACACAAGACAGCAATTTACATGATCTGCGGGCGGAGTATGTTATGAGGGGAAAGTATTACTTAATTATGAGAGGTATTATTTGCATAGTTTTAGGGCTTAGTCAAAATGATTAGAAAGTTACACTAGAGGTTTTTTTTTTTTTTTTTCCATAAAATTTTAACACGTCTCTACCTCTCACGTGAACATCAGCATTTCTAAGAGTTTCCTCAACATTATTTTGTGCAAGGAAACCTAAGAAAAGTGAAAGGAAAAAAATAAAGGGTAAGAGCATTAGCATCAAAGAATTCTAATTCTACTTTATTTTACCATTCCAAAAAGTCACTTTATCATTATACCATTCCATTTTACAATACCTCCTACATCCCAAAACTCTATTTTTATTAAAATATTATTTTTTAATCTTTCTTTATTATTTTTTTTAACCGAAACTTTTGGTTTTCCTAGACTTTCCAACAATCTTTTTTTTTTCCTCTCTTTCTCCCTCAACCTCTAGCACAAGTTCAACACACAAAGCCACACACACACACATACACACAGGCCTATGATACACCGATCAACCTATCCAAACCCATCACCACACACACAGAGCCACACACACACACACACAATCCATCAAACCAGTTGGAGCCAATGATCAACCCAGAAAAACCCAACCGCCAAAAATACCCAGAAAACACTGATGATCAACCCAAAAAAACCCAGCGGAACAAAAACCAATGGGAACAAAAACCCAGAAAAACCCAAGCCACCACTACCCATTGCTCACCAAAATCCCACCGGAACAAAAACCCGTATTTAAAAAAAAAAAAAAAAAAAAACCCATCGGAAACCCAGAAGAACTAGCCACTTCAGCCAC
Organism: Quercus parvula; assembly: GCA_030820535.1. Taxonomy (NCBI): domain Eukaryota; kingdom Viridiplantae; phylum Streptophyta; class Magnoliopsida; order Fagales; family Fagaceae; genus Quercus; species Quercus parvula. Next base: position 16,651,936 of record JAUAME010000002.1, read on the forward strand.
AACCCAACCACAACAAAGACACACACACACAAACATAAACCATCAACAGAGCCACACACACACAAACCATCAAACCAGTTGGAGCCAACAACGGCCACCACACCCACCACCCAAGCCACCGATCAGCAAACCCAAGCCACCAATCAACAAACCCACGCCGCTGATTTGAAACCCAGCTGCCAAAAATACCCAGAAAATGCCAATGATCAACCCAGAAAAACCCATCGGAACAAAAACCCAGAAAAACCCAAGCCACCACTACCCACTACTCACCAAAATCCCACCGGAACAAAAACCCATATTAAAAAAAAAAAAAAAAAAAATCTCATCGGAAACCCAGAAGAACCGGACACTTCAGCCACAACCCAACCACAACAGAGCCACACACACACAAACCATCAAACCAGTTAGAGCCAACAACGGCCACCACACCCACCACCCAAGCCACCAATTAGCAAACCCAAGCCACCGATCATCAAACCCACGCCGCTGAATTGAAACCCAGGCCATCGAAAATACCCAAAAATCATCACCGGAGCCACCATCGGAGTTACCGATGATCAACCCAAACGATCCACCCACCGATCAACAGATCCACTATTTCAAACCCACCGATCAACCAATCCCAACCCAACAATCCAAACCCAACTCGTCAATCCACGCTGATCCAACCTCCAACCTCAAAAATCCAAAACCCAGCACTGGTGCAATGAGAAAGAGGCCGTGCGATGAGAGATGAGAGAAAGGCCGTGTGAGATGGGTGAGAAATTTTGGAGATGGGTGAGAAATTTCGATGATGAAGCTTCAGAGAGGAGAGAGCAGATGGAGAAACAGAGAATGAAGAGAGAGAAGAGAACAAAAAAAATGAGAGGGATGAGAGAGAAATTTCGAGGGAAATAGGAGGAGTAAAATATATATATATATATATATATATATATATATATATATATATAAATTTCGAGGGAAATAGGAGGAGTAAAAAAAAAATATATATATATATATATATATATATATATATATATATATATTTTGCAATATTGTGAACAGTGCAATTCTATGTTTAGAATTATACTGTAGCAGTATTGCAAAAAAATTTGCAATACTGTTGTTTACAATTCCCTGATGCAAGAGTTTTTTAGGTTTAAAATGCCAAATTTCCCTTAGATATGGCATTAGCATTCCCCAATGCTAATGCTCTAATGAAGTGCACAGCTCCCGTGGAGCCGATTTCTATGCACTTTTTTGTTTTTATTTATTCCTTAATAAAATTGTAAGAGAAAATTTAAAATAATTATTGCTTGTAAGCGGCAATGCTATTGTAATTGTAGTTGGGTAAAATTTCATAGAGGCGAAACTGTAATAAGGACTTCAACGAAGATCAAACTATGATGAACTCATGCCAACCCGGCAAACACCCTACTAAGAAAGAGAACTCGTTTCCTCCATGTCCAGCTTAATGGTCCATTTAGATTGAATAGAAAGGAAGCAGAGTAGAGTAGAAATGACCAAAAATTAGCCTATTTTTAGCTTATTTTACTCTACTCTACTCTCTTCCACTCTCCCTTCCTCCTCCCTTAATCCACACGGGTCCTAAGAGTTGGACAAGAAAAGGCTCTGATAATTAATTAGTTAGTAAAATTGTCAGAGAAGAAGAGAAATTTAAAATGACCAAGAAAATAATGCCCAACTCCTTGCTCAGTAAGATGGAAAGGATTTTATAAATGTGAGTTTGGGTACAATAAATGTTGACATGATAATGGGCACGCCTTTTTAGGATTTATTGTACAAACTCATCGACCTATATGGCTAGCCTAATATATCTTTTTTTCAATTTGTCAAGATTGACCCACCACAATATCCTTATGGTTTCTTTTTTGTAAGGCTATCATTTGATCCAGACGCTAGATGCTACATCAAGGGTGTGTTAAGACCAAGGGGGAATTGAGATCAAGTGCAATTGCAATTGCACTATGTAATTAACCCTATTCCTTCACAAAATTTTTTACTTTTTTAACTTTAACTTTTACTTCCTTTTAATATTTTTATTTATTTAATGGTTGAAATTAAAAGTTACTTTTTTCAACTCTCAATCTTAGCCCTTCATTACAATAAGGTATTCCACTTGATCTCAATCCACTAAGGAGAGGTGTAAAGGTTGATCAACAATGTTGGGGATGTTAAGGTTGAAAGAAGCTTTATAGGCTTGTCAGAAATGCTGAGTTTGAGACAAAGTAATGAGATCATTAAGGCCATTAAGATCGAGAAGAAGCTGAAGACAAGTCATGGACAATGATGCCAAAATAATTGAGGTTGAGACGGAGTTATGGCCATTAAGACTAACATTATGTTTGGTTTAAGGGAAAGAAGACAGAAAAGAAGAGAAATTAAGTTTTTTCCATTGTTTGGATAGCATGAGAGAGAGAGAGAGAGAGAGAGAGAGAGAGAGAGAAGAGCTAAATTTGATGAAAAATCTATCACGAGCCCACATTTTCCTTTCCCCTTTGTTCTTATTCTTTTTCACTTCTCTTCCATTCCCTTCTCTCAAACCAAGCATATATTAAAAGAATTGAGGCCAAGTCGAGGCTATGACTTTTGAGGTCAAGAAAGGGCCGAAGAGAGCCTATGGCTGTTGAGACCAAAAAAAGTGAGGCTAAGACGAGGTTGTGACTGTTAAGGCCAAGAAGGGGCCAAAGAAAAGCCATGGGCCCATTGAGGCCTAAAGTATGGTGCTATATTGGGCTTACCTTACAAACATGGGATCGAGCCCAATAAATATGGCTTTCATTCTTTATGCCTCTACAAGGGGGGTTTAGGTTTTGTGTGCCTTAGAGCATCAATACCCGATAATGTAAATAGTATATGTTGGTATTCTTTAGCATCCTAGCATCAAAAAGGCCCAATACCCAACCTTCTACTTGTAAAAAAATTTGCATCTATACTACAATACCATCCTAAATTTGTGATGGTACTATAACTCAATTGCAAAAATAAAATAATCCTTTTAATTCATTCTTTCTCTTTCCCCTGACTCACTTCTCTCTTTGTCTCTTGTCCATGACCGTCTCTCTCTCTCTCTCTCTCTCTCTCAGCGTGGGTTGAAGATGGTGACGTGGATCGATGTGGGTTGCTCTCTCTCAACATGGATCAGTGTTTGGTGTATTGTTTGGGTCAATGGGTGGTGGTGGCGTGGTGGGTGTGGGTCGGCGTGGGTTGTGTGTCTGGGTCATTGTTGTGAAATTTTAAAGTACTTACAAGTGTATGAACCATACTGAAGTATAGTTTGATAAAAACGAGGTCGAACCCAAAAGGACTTAAATGAACGCAGGAAAATTAATCAAATCTTAACCAAATTAATCCTAATCTAGTATAATAAAAATTGGTTGTTTGCAATTAAATATACTAAGCAAAGATATAATATAAAGTAGTAAAGAGATGTAAACAATCTAGAGAAAGGAATTAAGGTTTTGGAATCCGCCTTGTTAATTCATATCAGTATATATTTACGATCATTATTTTTTCCCAACCACTACATGATAATCTAGAAATCAATCTTGTTACCATGGAGAATATTATCATTAAAACTTCTATTTAAATATCTAAAGCATGCTCTTCTTCACTTCCTAGGTATAAAATCAAATCATCAATTGTATCCGTAACCAAACAAATTACAAGAGATATCCATTTAAAATCAAGAAATAATAAACCAAGCATTCAATTAATTAAGACAAATCCTAAATCATGAGTAAAACATGATTGAACTCATATCTAGAATCTCATCTTAGTCAATTGATATGAAGCAAGAACAATTTAAATCATTAAAGAACAACTATTGTGGAAAAAATCAAATTACATAAACAATACTAATAATCCCTAACAAGGTTTCATCCTCAACTTTAATTATAAATTTAGCTACTCATAGTAATTGAAAGAAAACACAAAAATAAAATACTAAACATTAAACTAGACAAATAAAATAAAACTAACTTTCATGGAAGAAAACCAAAGAGGTAGCCGCGCTCTCTATGTTCAGCCCCTAGCCCTAGCAGTAGCCTCCCTGAATTTTTCCTTAAAGAGCCTTTAAATAGGTTAAGGAATCCTATTACAAGCTGAATTCTCGTTTGTAGAATATCCCAGATTTTTAGGCTTCAATTAACCGAAGATTTTGGCCCATTTAACTTCAAAATTTGGACTTTTGGTAAACTACAAAGTTGTAGCCCTTTAAGTTAAATTTCCAGCTCAACTTGAATAATCTCAATTGGACGTCTGAGCCAAAAGTGATGCCAAAAATACTAACTGATGTGTAGGCTAGAATCCTAATCCGAATTGGACTTGGATTTGGTGTAAATTTCATTTGATTCATTACTCCAATTGTACTTGAATTTAATTGGGTTGGCCTTCTTTAACTTCATCATGGCCCTTGTAAAAGTAAATTCCATTAACTTTCTTCTTTGCACAAATCCACTTATTTAATTCCATTCTTCTACAAAAGACAAATTCATTTAATAAGATTTAATTAAACACAAAATTGATTATTTAGCATTATTCCAAAACCAAATATAAAATGCATAAATTAACTCAAAATAAGTATGATAATGCTTTCTAATAATGATATAAACATGCAAAATTAAGCTATTATCAATGCGCATCAATCAGTCATCGCGAGTCATCTTGGTCGTCATGGGTCGTCTCATATTTTTCTTTCTTGGGCAAGATAACCAAAGATTAGCTCTTTTTGGTGCTTTCAATGATTTTATTGGTAAATCGGTTGGTTTCTCATTCTTTGATTTGTCTTTGAGAATTGGGTGGTGTGACTAGGAAGCTCGCTAGTGGAGTTTGGGTTTTGGGTTTGTTGTGTTTTGCTAGGTTGATTTGGGTGGTTCAGTAGTGGTGGGGTGGTGGTTGTGTTGTTGATGATGGTGATGGCAAGTTGTGTTGTTGATGATTGGCAAGTGGTGGGATAGTTAGGTTTGGATGGTGGTTATGTTGGGTTTTTGGTTTGTTCACGGTGGAGAGAGAGAAAGGGGGAGGAAGAGAGACAGAAATTAGAGAGAGCAAAGAGATGGTATTGGAATATTTTATTGTGTAAATATAATACTTTAATGTGTTGTATTGGAAAATAAAAGTTGGAATGTTGGGAGTGTTGTAAAATGGTATGGTATAATAGATAAAGTAGCTTTTGAGATGGTAAAAATGAGATTTTTTGAAGAAACCAGATGCTAATGCTCTTAGAAGAAGACTTAGTTTGGTGCCTCCAGAGTGGAGCTTCTTTTGTGCTTCCTAAGAGGACTTTCTTTTGTGCCTTCAGGGAGGTTGAGTCTTTCTCTTTGCTGTTGGGGTGTACAATACATGTGGCTAAACTTTCATAGTTCTACTTGTGAGTTACATATACTTGAATTCATTTTCTGAGCTGAGTATACTGATTTCTCAAATGTCAAATTGTTGCTTTAGCTAGCATTTTGTGCAACAAAACAATTTATTAAAACACTTTCTTGGGTCATGGTTCATATTATAGTTATGAAGAGCATATCTCAAATATTTCTTGGGTTATTAGAGGATAGGGACAGAGCTACATTTAGATTTTGAGGAAAAAATACACACACACACACACACACACACACACACATATATATATATATATATGTATGTATGTATGTATAATAGGATTGAAAAATAATTTAGACAAAAAAAATTAAACCTAGCCCCCCTCTCCAAATCTTGGCCCCTTTAACAAAAAATGCTCAAACAACATAGAAGAAAAGAAAGCCTCAAAGAGCAAGGAAGAAGGAATGAACTGTTAGCTACATTGAGCTTGAGAATGGTTGCTTCAAGCCCGTGAAGATCAGCCACAAATAGCTTTGCAAATTAAAGAACTCCTACTCTAACTCCATATAGTGTCGTTTATGACTATGTTGTTCACACCAAAAACTAGGGGTGTTTAATTACCAAACCGCACAAACTGCACATAAACCGTCGCAAAATGGCATAACCGCAGCACACCGTAAGTAATAGTACACCGCACCGCATTGCATCACATGGTGTAGTGCGGTTTGCGGTTTTATAATAAAAAAACCATACAAACCGCACCACACCGCACCCTCTCTATATATTAATATATTTATTTATTTTTAATATTAAATATATTTTTAATAATTTAATAACCCTAGTTTTCTTTAAAAAAAAGTTTGATAAAGAAAAATTAGCTCAATTTGTACAAACTTGACCCAAAACAAAAGGAAAAATTAGTTTTGGGTTGAGTAGAAAAAATCCAAAATTTGAAAAATATACTGACTTCAAACCGTTCAAACCGCATCTTATACATAGCATCGCACATGTGACCTAAAAAATGAGGAGCGGTGCAGTTATGGTTTTGGTTAAACTCTAAACTGCACTACACCTCATATGTGACTGCAAAAATAAGGTACGGTGCAGTTATGATTTTTGCTAAACCTTACTGCAAAATGAGGTGCTAAAAATGACCCAAAACCATACCGCACCAAAACGCGAACACCTCTACCAAAAACCCAGTCCTCTCTGCTACTTAAAGTTTCATTCTTTGATCTCTCTCTCCCTCTCAAAACCACACCCATGCTCCCACAGTTTAAAGTACTAGCTCCTTTTCTTTTGTTCTATGTGTCAGGTGAAATGAAATAAGTAATAAGTAATAACCATGCCTTAGTTTTCTCTTTACTTGTGAGGTGGAGGAACTTCACTTGGAGGTGTGGTTTCTTCATTCTCCACGTGTAGACTTAGGGTTTTTTTTTTTTTTTTTTCCTCTTACTTAAATAGAATACTTTAAAGTTAGGCCATTTTGATAATCTGCACCTGGAATAATAATTTTAGATTGATATTATCTAAATGTTTGTTTCATAGAAACAACACTATTAATTCAACAAGTTTTACCAACAGGTGAAGTGTGATTTTTAAAATTGTTTGCCCAAATAGGTAGTTAGTGATTAATTACTAAAGTCACTAAATTAGTAAAGATAGTGATTCATAAAGAAAAAAAAAATGGTAAATTTAGTAAAAACATTTGATTAATTAATCGGTAGTAGTAAAGGGCAATACATTATAAATTGATACTGCTGGTAGTGGGGTAAATTTAAAATAGAATTTATAAATTGACAACTATCGAATTATAAATTGGTAAATAATAAATTTAGAATTAATACATTATGCATATTGCTCATAGTCTTATATTCGTTTATACTTTGTAATGATAATTAGTCATTTTGTGAGATTCAATCATAGATGATTTTCGACATTTAAAAGAAAGTTTAGTTTCCTTTTCATAGATAATTTCATTGTATTTGTTGATAGTTTGTTAATACTTAATACTTAATGAATACTTATTTGAATTTTCATTATTTTTTCCCTTCTAAACCTCTGCCCCCTAACTAGAAATCTTGGCTCCATCCTTGTTAAAGGACCTTGTACCTCCCATAGATTAATCCTGCTTGCTTTACTTGCGCAGCTTGTGTTTAGTAAGGGGTCCTACCATTCCAATTGTAAAAGATAACAAATCAACTATCCTCAATCAAAAATATACCGGAGACTCTTAAGAGCCTTTTGGAGACACCTACCCCCAGGAGAAACTATAAGGTCCACATGGTGGATAGGTGATGTGGTCCACCATTCTACTAAAAAACTTCCACTTGTTTAAAATTATTAGTTATAAAATTTTTTTAAATAGAAATTAATTACTAACTCAGCAATTTTAAATAAGTAAAAGTTTTTTAGTGGAATGATGGACAAATGACGTGGTCCACCAGAGAACTTTATAATTTCTCTGCCCCCAGAGAGCCCTGCTGTCGTAGGAGACTGCATGCACATGGCGAAACAGGGAATAAGGGACCTTGAGAGAAGGCTACAAATGCTATGAAATGAGTAGTAATCACTAATTGTGCGGGCGATCATCCTCGATGACCAAAGAGACTAGAAGAAAGAAAAAAGTAGTTACAGTCTCTTCCATCTACTGGTTTTTCCAATTTCAGGCCTAACCTTTGACTTATTCCAGTTTCGCAAATAATATAGTTAGCATAATGCTTTTGAAAGAAAGGCATATGTGGTAGTTTATGTAGTTACCAAAATCAATTAGTTCTAAAATGTTGGGTTGGGTAGCCTTATTAGTTGTTGTGGGTCAATGATGCTCAAGCATGTACTTGTTTTGAGTTCTTATTAATATATATATATATATATATATATATATATATATATATATATATATATATATATAACCGAAATATCTGAAACTCCCACAATTTTTCACGTTAGCACAATATTTAAATAAAATTTTCATTTTATTTAAATAAAATTATTTTTGTTTAGTCTGAACTTAACAAGGAATGAAACTCTACCTCAATAATAAGTCCAACTTAAACTCAAAATCATCATTATTATTTTATTTAAATAAAATTATTTTTTTCCCTAGAACTCTTCCCTACGCTAGTCATCTTTGTTTTCCCATTCCCAATTTCCTATTTGACTTTGAAGACCTTTGCTTTATTCCTCTAATCTTTGTTTTCCTATTTGACTTTGCAAATCTTTGCTTTATTCCTCTTAGGTCAGGATGAGGAGCAAAAGAAGAAGATTATTGCCGAAGCATAACACCCAAATAAATGTACTTATTGCCAAGCAAACTTGATGGGAGACACAGGTCAAGTATTTGAAATTCCATTTAAACACAATACCAAAGATTGTGTTTTAAAACCATTGATCTTTGTATGTCCCTTTTTATTTTTTTAATTTGGGTTTTCTAATTCTTTTGCTTTATAAATATATAACGATTAACGATTGTGCTTTAGAACCATTGATCTATGTACAGTTCTTTCTATTTTTTTAATCTGGGTTTTCTAATCCTTTTACTTTATAAATATATATCCTACACCTATGATTAATTCTGATTATTTTTTGTTTATTGTTTAAAGTTTAGACCAATTAAAAAAATTTGTTAATGGTTTTCCATCGATTTTTTTCCCTTTTCCTTTAATTTTGTTTTTGTAGGGTTACTAGGAGCACAAAGTAACCGGTGAGAAAAAAAATTATTTATTTTATGGTTTTTCATGTATTTTTTAAAAAGTGATCTTAGTACGACATTTTATACAACTATGAATCACCAAACCCTATACCTATAATTATTTATGATTCTAGTTTTTTCATTGTTTAAAGTTTAGATCCATTAAAACTTATTTTCTTTTTATGGGAACATGTATTTCTCTTTTGAATAGTCATATATATTTTTTTGAATTGTTTCAATAACTTCTATAGGCTCTAAATCTTCTAAATCTTTAATTGTGTGTGTGTGGCATTTTAGAAGTTGTAGCATCTGAATTTTACTTTAGTTTTTGCAATATTTGAACATGATTGGTAGATTTCGAAAATAAGTTTTTCTCTTATACTTCTCTATTATGTAGTCATATATATATATATATATATATATATATATAATCTATAGGAAGTGAATCTTATGATTTTTTGGCCTTTCAAAAGTTTTAACATCTAGATTTTTTTAGTTAATTTTTTGCAATATCTAAAATTAGTTGACAAATTTCAATAAGTATAGCCATGAATTATTCTTTTGAGGATAACACATTATTTTCTTATATTTTCCTATTGTGTAGTCACATAATACTTTTTCTTTTCTTTTTTTTTTGGGGGGGGGGGGGGGGTCTAGAATTTGTAAGCTCTAAATTTTTTGATTTTGTTTTTATAAAATTTATACCTTTTGGAATTTTTTAACATCTATATTCTTCAGATTCATATTTTTGCAAAATCTGAAACTATTCGGTAGATTTCAATAGTTGTAGTCATGGATTATTTTTTTGAATTGAACCATTCTTTCTCTTATATTTCTTTATCGTGTAATCATATATGTTTTGTTTTATTTAAATAATTTCTAAGATGTGATTCAAAAGTTTTAATATTTGAATTTTTGAGTTATTTTTTTGTAAGTCATTACATATTCAAGCAATGACTTCTTCATCAAATTGTAACACAAATTGAAGTCATATGAGTCTACCACACAAACAAGTAGGTTCCCGTGTGTAGTATGGGTTTGCGACTAGTTTAATATAAGTTTTTATGGATTGATCACAGTTGGTTAGAGCAGGCCTTTACTAGATAGGGCAACCATAGATCTAGCAGCTAATAGATGCAGTGGTTATGGAGTTGGATTAGAGCGGTCGGGCCTTACTCCATTCGCAATGCTCAATATAATAAGGTTTAAGAATTCCTACTTGCGTTGGAGTAGCTAGTAGTTCAATAGCGGTCGAGGGGACATGATGCAACAAAGAAATAGTTGGACCTTAGTTCTTTGTTCTTGTCCGCAGGTTATATACTTAATAGGCTGTTAGGAGGACAGGTCCCCAATTATCCTTATCCGTATCGGTCTTTCCGGGCTAACTATTTCAAAGATGAACTTTTTCCCCTGCTGCCTAAAGCTTGCCATCAAGCATGGCCAACTTAGGCAACTCTCTGCAATTGATCATTGGCGATAGGTTCTCGTTCCTGCCATACGGTATGCGCGATTGAGATCATAACCTCAGACTTAATAATAATAATCTGGGTACTTCTTCTCGAACTAAGACTTGTGCATGCATATGTATGTACATGTAGGCTCAAATTATAGCTGTTGTAGTACTTGTCCTTCCATTTCCTCACAGATTCACGTATGCCTTGGATTTGATTGGAATTATAGATCATAACTTTGTGGCAATTGGTTAGATATGTGAAGCAGTGAACACATACTTGATCTTATAAAAGGAATGGAATAAATAGTTTTAATTACTTCATTGAAGCTTCAATCTTTGCCAGCGTTTGGTGAGATTATGACTAATGAGAAATTCATTGGTGGGTGGGGGATTTCATTGACTTCAAAATGGATATAAATGACATTGTCTTCAATCACATAAGTATCATAACAGTTGAAGTTTACCACATAAGAAGAATATGATTTAAGTTAAGGAATTATTTGAAGTAGATTTATTTATTTATTTATTTGGAAGAGGGAGCTGAAAATATGTGAAACAGTTGCATGTAACATCCTTCTTACATGAAGTTGGTCAACACTTGTGGGATTTTCACCTTCATATAAGTACAACTCACCCCCATATCCCATATAAGATAAATATTGTATGTAATGGTTACATAAAATAACATATTCATGGGAGTTGAAGAGTTGGACCTAAATGCACTCTTTGTCAAAAGATGAGCTAAAGGCACCACTAAGCCAATATGTATTTGGCTAAATAGCGGTTGAATTGACCTGATAACTAATGGCTACAGTGACAAAGAAGCAACGCCACCACTAATCATGGATAAAGAAACATGCATTATGCTTGGCATCTCTCTGATTATCAAAATATGGATTATGCTTGGGTGCAGAGAAATATCGTTATTTATGATTATTGCAAGGACTATGAAAGGTACCCTCACATTGCTAGTGGAGTGTTTATTGAGTCCATGGGATTGATGAGGAAGTGATAAGGGATAAATACTATTTGACATCATTTTTTTTTTTTAGTTTTATTATACGTCGGTATAAAAATGTGTAATTTTGTGTCATTATTGTATTTGATTAATATTTAGATATTTTATTTATTCAAATTTTTATTCTAAATTTAAATGTCTTCTTTTGCTAGAATTACATTTACATGTTAAGTTGTGACTCTAAACTGCTTAAACAAAAGTAATTAATATAATTACTAATTAGAGAAATGTCATGTAAAATAAGATAAGATTATCTCTAGATATTGAAAAAATTTTAAAGCTTATAAATCTTGAGCTTAAGTTTTTGTTCTTTTAATAGGACTTTGAGCTTAATTTTCTTTTACATAAATAGTTGGAAATTGATTTGTATGTAAAAAACAAAGGAGAACGGGGTATGAATAGCCTAAAAATTCAAATATTGACAATGTAAATTTCCATATTTTCTTATTATTTTTTAATAAAGAATAGTATATGTTTGTGGGTTTAAATAAAAAAATATATATATATATATATAATTTTCATGTTTATGTTTATTTTTATTACGTTTTTGTTTAATTTTTATTTTAAAAATAATCTTTCTTAATTAATATATTTGTAACCCTTTTAGATCTTTTAAATTAAATATAAAAAATAAACTAGTAAATTTGCATTTATTAGTTATTTGATATCCCTGATTATATGCAAGGCACGACAATAAACATATAAAGAAAAATAAAATAAATATATTGGAATTAAATTATATTGTGAAATGTGATAATTATTTTTTAAAAATTACAATATAACATTATACACTTTGGCAATTTATTGTTTTTGCCTCTACGTGGCATGTACTCATTCCACCACTATTTTGTTCAACAACATCCTCTAGAATTCGTTTTGGTTCAAGAACCAAAAAATAAAAGCTTTAAAAATTATGACAACCAAAAGTATTGTAAACAACCATAACCTTTCACAGAAGCCAAGATTGTCCCTAATTAAATATATGTTGATTGGCACAGTAGCTAAGCTTCTTACACATATGTTGAGACCAAATAATGCAAATGAACTATAAAACTCTTGACCTATGACTAATCTAACAATTGAAATTAGTTATTCATTTCTTCAACACTAAGTGATGACAGTTTCTTAGGTAATTCTTATCTGGTTATTGGTTTTTGTTAACGAATGCATTAACTAGAGTAGTCGTTAAGATTGCATTAAATGGAGCAAATTACTTTAGATGCATGGACTTTGCATGTAAGATGACACAAATACTTCTAGTTCTTTATTCTCTCTTCTGCCTACCTCGTAAATATTTCATTCTTTAACTCCAGCAACCCAGTTACACAGTAAGGACAATGAGTTTGTATGTGGTGGATATTATGGACCATACCAATATATATGAAATTTATGTGTATGTATGAGTTGTATTAGGATTGAGAGATATAAAGAATAACTTGCTAAATCTTAGCTGGTGCTCATCTCCAAGCAACTGAAGGCTACCACTGACAAAGACTATAATTCCACCCGAGGAGGACAAGGCTGTGAGTCAATGATGCTGATCAAGTGTTTGGATTGATCAAAGGGCAACTGGTTAAGCTTAGAAGATATATTATCCCCACTCCTACTATCTTATGGCCTTCAAAGGTCAGCATAGAGGTTGGCTAGTATAGAGAAGATAAAGCAGCTCTATCATTGTCAAAGAGATGGTAGTAATGATCCACAAATGCCCTGCCCACTATCTCAACTTGCTCTTCCATTTTCTCCCTCTCTATAATCAAGTTTCCTCTTCCTCCACTCTCAGAGCATCAAATTATAAGGGATGAGAAAAATGGAATAAAGTACGTAGCATGTGGGCTAAGGCACAAAAAGGGAAAATGTGAAGCACTAGATGACTGGAACTCCTGCTAATCCTAGCCAAGGCCAAAGTCACCCAAGCGAGCATTATAGTTGAAGTCTAGTAAGATGCTACCGTCTTGTTGGTCACAATGCACCTCCTTCTGATCATACTCATTGTGAAGATAATGCAATGCTAATGCTACACAGGCTAGTATGCTATACTAATGCCTACAATTCAAAGTGTTATGCTTGGAACTTGGAAGCCTCATACAGGTGCCTATCAAGACTACCATTTGGCATATAGTCGTACAATAAGAGTAACTTTTCTTTCTCATAGCACCAACCTGAACCAAGGCCTTAATATTAGAAAGGATATCAGGTATTAATAATTGCATTTAATCAAGCCAATACAAAGCAAAGAAAATAAATTGAGCCACTTAGATACTCGCAAAAGACATAATAGTCGCAATATGGTAGCTTAGTGAACCAGATGCTGATATAATGCCATTGTCTTCAATCACAAAAGTATCGTAACAGTTGTCCTATATTGACTATTGATGCAATTGATTTCAGCATATGTTATATGGTTTGACTTCTAAATCCTGGTACAACTGATAATTTGGTACATAAATGTTTTTTTTTACCCTTGTCATAATATGTAAACGTAGGACAGTAGTGATACATTTGTCTGTTTAATCAATTCAATGACCTGAATTCAATTAGTTGGGTTACTATAATAAAAAAACTTGGCTTCCAGAATTATAATTTGAATTTGATAGCATCCTTATGTTAATGACTTTAAGAGCATGAAATTTTAGCTTTACAAATTTGATCACACAACTAGAACTTTATAATTTATAGAGGCACTCTCTTCTAGAGAGAGAGAGAGAATTGAGAATTCTTCATTTTATTTTATTTTATTTTTAAATTCTAAGGGTTGATCTGGAAGAGGGTAATGTCAAAATACAGCTTCAAGACTTCTATACGAAAAAGCCTTAATTTGACAAATGAGTAGTGCAGTTTCGAACTTTGAATGTTTAACTTCAATCAAATCATTTGGTGCTTTGAAGATAAAGTGTTTAATGATCTTTGAAATTGTTGCATTTGACTTTTTTAAAATTTCGTTTTCATTGATTTTACATTGAGAATCTAGGACAAACTATTAATCTTGTGAAATATTCAAACATCATATGCATCAAGCTTGAAAAATTATCTTAGTTTTGATTAATACTTAGCATAGACATGCAAGTATTGTAATTTTTTGTTTTATTTTATTGGATGAGTACAATTATTTAGGGGTTGACAACATGTTATTATTAGGCATTTTGCCATATCATAATTTCTTTATGATAAACTTTATCCACCATTTCTTTATATATCTCTCAGTCTTGCGATATAATTTAAATGTACTTTTGGATATTAATATTATTAGATTTTTTAAATATTACTAATAGTAAAAGTAATTGGTAGATATATTAACAGAATGTTCATCAAATATTTATAGATTAATATTACTTAACATATGTCAAGCTTCAAGACAAGATGTAGTGGCTCTAAGGTTTGAATGTGATCTAATAGTGTTTTAGAATTTAACAATATTTTTTTGAGTAAATAGTAATACTTATTAAAATACACACGAAAAAAGAACTTAATAATAAGTAGTGTTAAGTTGTCTCTTTTTAAGTAAAAATAAATAAATAAATAGATGGGTTTGAAATGAGTTTAGACTCATTAAATTTATGGAACAAATTTGAGATTAAATTGCTAAAATTTAATAGATTTTGGAACGAGTTTAAGATCTATATTCTTAATAAATTCACACGGATTTACAATATGTACTCTCCATTCTCCAACATGTCTTTTCTCACTAGGTTTAACTAGTCTCCCATAGTCTATTCATAATCTATCAAAGATCGATCCGAACTCCCCACCTATCATTCTTACTCTCTCTACCATACCTCTCATTATTGGATTGACATATAAGGTATTGCACCTAATGAATAGCAATGAATGGTTGAGATTGAAAGTTAGAAAAAGCAACTTTCAACCTCAACCATTAAATAAAAAAATATTAAAAAGAAGTAAAAGGTTAAAAATGCAAAAAAAATAAAAATAAAAATAAAAATGTGAAAGATATTTGGTAATTGCATGGTGCAATTGCTAACCGGATCTCAAACCCTCATTATTTTCTTTCCAATAGTCCAAAAAAATAATTCTTATTTTTCTGTAAAAGTTCAGACGTAACCATCTTCAGCTTGTGTTGTACTCCATCTGTGGCCAAATCTACCATATATGTATCATCTAGTTGGATGTAGGACAAAATCTGGTTTTCAACTTTTGTTATTTATCAATTTTGATATATATTTTTTTTGTAAGTCAAGTTTTACGAAACCTTTAAACTGGCCTCCAAGTTTGTAAATGAATTTGACATTGAGATTTTAGTTTAATAAAATTTCAAAATTTTCTCTCATTTTTTTATGGATTCAAAACTATCTCTTCTCATGGATTTGAGATTATTTTTAAAAAACAAACATGTTTTGTTTCTTGGGTTTTTTGCCTACATCAATAGTATATTTTTTGTTTTAATGAATATGGAATTTGAATGTAATGCAAAAACAATTGAGATAATTTTATTGTAATTATTTATAAAAAAATTCATATTTATTTTGAATACTATCATTTGTAACATAAATCTGAAATCTCCCATATTTAACTATTTCTTTAAACACAATATAATGAATTTAAAATTTTAAGTCTTAATCAAGCGCGCGCGCATACACACACTTAACAAGAAAAACAACAGAAACCTTAGTTACAAATAAAAAATATCTCTACAATTCCAAATATGATAGTCTATAAATGGAACTTATTAACAAATTATTTAATGTTCTTTTTTTTTAAGGAAAAATTGCTTTTTAATGTTAAAAGTAGCAAGAAAATATTGTTTATATTTTTATTAAAAACTCTCTACTTAGACTTAACAATCTGAACTCATCAAATAAGATAGAAAAAAGTTGAAAAGGAGAAACGCTATTCTAGCATTACTTTTTTATTTTTTTCTTTTAAAAAAAATGTTTTATTAAAAAATTCTACATTTAAGGGATTCATTTGGATAAATTTTTTTTAGGAAGCATTGGTCTAGCCAATCAAAAAAAAAAATTTTAATTGGGGCTCATTTTTTATATATAATTTTAAGATACTTTTATTAAAAAATCATGTTCAACGTGGTTTCGCTACTAGTTGTGAGGCATTTTAGTGAAGCTAATGTGGGTGGAGACGCTATCAGCAAAGCCCACCATGCTCTCACTCTCTCTCTTTCTCTCTCTTCTTAACATCTCTTGCTCGGCTTTTGGCTCAAGCCTAACCACAATCTTCACAACAAAATGTGATTGAAGGAGGATAATGCATTGGAGTCATGGTGGTGGTAAATGTTGAGCAAGTTTATTTTATTATAGTCTATAAATGAAACTTGTTATTTATAAGTCAAGGCAAATAAAATAAAATTCAAATAGATCAATCAAGTCTCATGACAAAATGCTCTCTTTGTTGTAACTTTTCTCTCCTTGGCTCTCTGTGGTCTTTGGAAAGTGGAAGCTTTTAACTTACGTTCTTCATACGTAAGATCCAAACCCTTCAAATCAATTGGTCTTTGGTTGTAGTAGGGGATTTCCTTTTCTTTTCTTTTCCTTGTCTGCACTTTTTCTCTCATATTTCCAAATATCATCAGCAAACACCAAGAAATGGATGCAACTTTGGAGGAACTTTGGAAGAAGTTCACTCTTTCAGAGGAGGAAAAAGGTGTTTTGTCAGTTCATGCGCAGGATGTTGCTCGATCACAAGAACAAGCTCAGTTCAGCCTTCTATTCAAGCTACAAACCAACAAAGAGTTCAATAAGGAGGCGTTCAAATCCACTATCCAACAGTTATGGAGAGGTTCTCAACGGGTTCCTATCAAAGAAGTGGGGAACAATTTATTTCTGGCAATCTTTGTTACAGAGGAGCATATGAATGATATCTTAGATAGGAGTCCATGGTCTTTTGATAAGAGGTTGGTGATGATGAAGCAGTTCATAAATGACGTTAGCCCTGAAAATGTCACATTTCAACGATCTCCATTTTGGATTCGGGTTTTCAACATTCCGATTAAAAGTATGAATGCAACAGTTGGGAACTATATTGCCAACGAAATTGGCATTCCTCTTTTAGTCGACGCACCTAAAAGTGGCTTGGCATGGGGACCCTTTCTTCGTATAAGGGTGGATGTAGATATTACTAAGCCATTAATGAGGGGCAAGATGATACAGATAGAAGGAATGGAGAAAGGATGGGTCCATTTTAAATATGAGAGACTTCCCATTTACTGTTACCGGTGTGGAATTTTGGGACACCAAGAGAGAGAATGTCAAAAAACCAAGAAGGGCTGTTTTACTGTAGATGAAGATGATGTTCAATTTGGGCCTTGGTTACGTGTAAAGGGTCCAAAAATCAAGTGGGGGAACAATCCATTCAGCAAGACAAAACATGGAGAGGCAGAGACCGACTTTGACATGGAGTCAGATGAGGAAAATGGAGATCGAACTGCTGATCAGGGTCTTCGGCAACATCAGAGGGCGGCGCCGACCAGCAAACCGCCAGATGATACCATGCCAGCTATTCCAGTGGAAGACGTGGCTGAAAATTCGGGCTGTCAGGTAATTCCACGATCTCAAATCATCACTGTGTTTTCGAATACCCAACAACCCACTCCCCTGTCATCCCAAAAATCCCAGGAAAATCCGGAAAGATTCCCACCCAACACGGAAGAAACCACACAAAATCCCAAACCCAATCCCATGAAAACTGATACCCACTCACCTAACACCGAAAAACCCTCTTCCCTTTCAGATTCAAACACCAATAGGATAGAGAAACCAACTCATGGAAATCTGGAAAGATCCCCACCTATCACGGCACCCTCTTCACAAAATCGTATCCCTTATCCTATGGAAAGTGAATCCCACAAACATCAATTAATTCAAGTGAACCCTGACCCACAAAATATAGGAAAGGTTGAAATCCTATCTATACCCGAGGATAGCTCAAAGAAACCAACAGAAACCGGAATTGAGAATTCAAATACAGAGTCTTTAGTGGAGGATACGGAAATGGAATTACCCCGAGATTGTAGTGAGGATTTTTCGGTCCATACCAAAACAAACCTTCGATCCTGGAAACGGGTACTGAGGAAGTCAAGTTCCAAATCAATCCCTACTGAAAGTGAGAAGTTTTTATGTCAAACCCATATCAAACGCACCAATCCAAATTCTTCCTCTGTTGAAAATCCGAGACCCAAAAAATTAGCAATTGAAAGGCTTGTTGGGGGCACTCTTCCCCCATGTCAACCTCCCTGAAAATATTAAGCCTCAACTGCCGTGGGCTTGGAATCCCAGAGGCAGTACAGGAACTCTGTTGCCTAATAGGTGAGGAAGATCCCAAAATTCTTTTTCTCTCTGAAACCAAACTAGACAGTGATGGCTTTAAGAGACTAAAAAGGAAAATTAACTTTCAGCAAGGTTGTGAATTACCTCGAATTGGATTGGGAGGTGGTTTAGCTCTTTTGTGGCGTGACAATGTGGAAATCAATGTTCAAACATCTTCTCCACACCACATTGATGCTCTGATAAACCAGAATGGCGTCGTTTGGCGTATCACAGGGGTTTATGGACATCTTGAAACTGCAAGGAGAGGTGAGTCTTGGGAATTACTGCGTCAGTTAAACACAACAATCTCTCTCCCATGGTTCTTGATTGGAGATTTCAATGAAATTCTCCATAGTGATGAATACTGGGGTAGTGGTTCTCGTCCTGCCAACCAGATAGCAAAATTTACTAGAGTTGTAGATGATTGCTCATTAATGGATTTAGGTTATAGAGGTCCGAAATTTACTTGGTGTAACAGGAGATTTGAGGGGAATCTGGTTTATGCAAGATTGGATAGGGGTCTACATAATCAGGAATGGATACAAATGTTTCCCCAATCCAAATTGTCTCATGTACCATTTGGTTTTTCTGATCACATGGCATTATTGGTGAAACTCCACACAGAGGATGTAAATCCTCCTATCCGAAAACACAGGATGTTCAGGTTTGAAGCATTTTGCATGCGTGATCCTAATTGTGAAGAGATTATTAGAACCAGCAGGGATTCTTTGCAATGGGGTACTCCTATGTTTCAGGTAACACAGAAAATTAAGGCGGTAAGGGTGGCTCTTCTTCAATGGGGTGGTGGGAGTGCCAGGGGATTGATAAGTTCCATTAGCATAAAAAGGAAATTACTTGCTAATATGGAATTGGAGTGTCACTCAAACCCAGCAAATCAACAATTATCTCGTGCAAGGAATGCCATCAGATTGGAGCTTAATGAATTAGTGGCTCAGGAAAATACGTATTGGCATCAACGCTCCAAGATCTCATGGATGAAAGATGGCGACCGAAATTCAAAGTTTTTTCATGCAGTGTCCTCCCAACGGAAGAGGAGAAATGAGATTCAAAAATTACAAGACTCGGATGGCAGATGGCATTCTCAACAGTCTGACCTTGAGAGGGTGGCAAGTGAATACTTCCAGGCAATGTTCACTAGTGCTTCTACTGATTCTGTCCAGCAAGTAATTAGTCACGTTTGTGAAGTGGTTACCCCGGAGATGAATGACATGCTGCTAGCTGAATTCTCTCATGATGAGGTAAAGAGAGCGCTATTCCAAATGCACCCCACAAAAGCACCGGGACTGGACGGTATGAATCCTTTATTTTTCCATAAATATTGGCATATTGTAGGCACTGATGTCTCTAATGCAGTTCTTAATTGTATTAATTCTGGTAGTATCTTGCATAGGATCAATTTCTCTCATATAACTCTGATTCCAAAGAGAAAAAATTCAGAAAGTATGAATCACTTCCGACCAATCAGCTTGTGTAATGTTATTTTCAAGATTGTTTCTAAAGTTTTAGCTAACAGGCTTAAACTGATTTTGGGAAGCATCATTTCTGAATGTCAAAGTGCTTTTAAAGTGCTTTTGTAGCAAATAGAATAATCACAGATAATATTCTTATCTCTTTTGAGACGTTGCACTACATGAAGACTAAACGTCAAGGGAAGACTACTCATATGGCATTAAAGCTTGATATAAGCAAGGCGTACGACAGGGTGGAATGGGACTATTTAAAGGCATTAATGTTGAAGATGGGGTTTCATCAAAAATGGGTGGATTTGATCATGGCTGGGGTCTCATCTGTTTCTTACTCGGTATTGGTTAATGGAGCACCTTCTGGATTTATCAAACCCTCGAGAGGCATTCGCCAAGGAGATCCATTGTCTCCTTACTTGTTTCTACTGTGCACTGAAGGTTTCTCGGCATTATTAAGGGATGCAGCCTGTCATGGGGACTTACATGGAGTGAGTTGTTCTCGGAATGGACCTTCGATCACCCATCTCCTCTTTGCAGATGACAGTCTGCTTTTCTGTAAGGCTGCTTTATTGGAGTGTCAGGTTATCATGGAAATTCTTCAAGCATATGAAAAGGCATCTGGGCAGAAGATAAATAGTGATAAAAGCTCCATTTTCTTCAGTGCTAATACTCCTATTACATTACAGGAAGAGATTAAGTGTTTTTTCAATGCTTATTCAGATGTGCCATTGGAAAAATACCTTGGTTTACCTCCTGTAATTGGCAGAGGCAAAAAGCAAGCTTTCATTGATATCAAAAGTAAAATACAAAACACACTTGAAGGATGGAAGGGTAAACTATTATCACAGGCTGGCAGGGAGGTTCTTATAAAATCTGTGGCACAAGCAATCCCAGTTTATGCTATGAATTGTTTTCTCCTTCCTTTGGGGCTGTGTGATGACATCAATTCCATGATGGGGAGGTTTTGGTGGGGGCAGAAAAACGAGGAAACAAAAATACATTGGCTGAGTTGGAAACACTTGTGTTTAGCAAAGAAGGATGGAGGTTTGGGATTTCGGGATCTTAAATGTTTCAATTTAGTTTTACTAGCTAAACAGTGCTGGCGGCTCCTTCACAATCAGGATTCTCTGCTGTATAAGATTTACAAAGCCAAGTATTTTCCTAATAATTCCTTCCTTGAAGCCACTGTGCCGAGTCATTCTTCTTATGCTTGGAGGAGCATTACTCATGGGAGAGAACTCATTAAACAAGGAAGTCGCTGGAGGGTGGGAGATGGCTCCTTAATCAACATCTGGACTGATATATGGCTGCCATCTGATACCAATCAAAGAATCCTTTCTCCTAGAACAATCTTACCTCTAGAAGCAAGAGTTGCAGATCTCATGGAGTTTTCATCATTTCAACCTAGGTGGAAAACCATGCTCATTGATACTATATTTTATCCTTTTGAAGCCTCAATCATAAAAGCCATTCCTCTGAGCCCACGAAGACCTGAGGATTCTCTCATTTGGACTAGGAACAGATCTGGAAAATTTTCTGTCAGAAGTGCATACTTTTTACAGCTTGAGATTGAAAGAAAGTCTACTGGTAATGACGCTTCATCGTCTAACCCAGCCCGGCTCCATTCATTTTGGAATGGCATTTGGGCTACTCAAGTTCCTCCTAAGATCAAAACATTCATTTGGAGAGCATGTAATGACAGTTTACCAACTCGAACGAAGCTGTTTGACAGGAAGGTATTGCATTCTTTCTCTTGTGTGCTCTGTAATGAGGAAGCTGAAACTTGTGACCATCTTTTCTTGGAGTGTTCATTTGCTCAAGCCGTTTGGCAGCAAGTTCCTCTATTGAATGCTCACACTTTATTCCCGAAAATGAAGTTCATTGATGCAATGACTGCTGCACTTAAGACATGATCTGCTGCTGTTTTTGATACTTTATGCATAGCATGTTGGATGATCTGGAAATGCAGGAACATAGTAGTTTATAATAATATAGCTCCTTCTTATCATTGGTTATGGAATCGGGCTGACTTGTATAGATTGGAGTTTGCGGAAGTTCAGCAGAAAAACATTCAGAATGATGGTTTAAGGGCAGCAAGGTGGAGTCCCCCTCAGTCAGAAGGTTGTTACAAACTAAATGCTGCTTTTTCTCAGTCAAAGAAGTCTGCTACAATGGGTATTGGTCTTATTATCCGTGATAATGTTGGAGAAGTGTTAGCTGCTGCTTGTGATAAAGGTGTAAAGGAGTTGAATCCATTATGTATAGCCGCGTGTGTGGTGAGGAAGGCTTTATTGTTCTGTCAAAGTACTACTTTTTCCAAGGTGCAGGTAGAATGTAATTTTGCAGAACTAGTGGACTTGCTAAACTCTGACAGAATATGTTCTCTGGAAGTGGCGTGGATTTTGGAAGATATTGCTATTATTAAAGAGTATTTTAATTTTATTTCCTTTTCTAGTATTCCTCTAAGATGTAATCGAGCTGCATTAGCTTTAGCTAATGTTGCAAAAGAGAAAGAGGAGGTCATGATCTGGTTAGAAGAATGCCCATCTTTTCTCTTCCCCATTGTACAAAGTGATTTATAACAATAAAGCCTACTATCGTTTCTGCTCAAAAAAAAAAAAAAAAAAAAAGTCTCATGACAAAGACCTTCTCAAAAATAAAAACAAAAACAAAAACAAAAACAAAAAAAAAAAAATCTCATTACAAATTATTTAATGTTAAACGTAGTAAGAAAATATTGAATATATTTTTATTAAAAACTCTCTACTTAAACTTAACAATCTGAACTCATCCAATAAGATAGAAAAAAAGTTGAAAATGAGAAATGCAATTCTAGCATTACTTTTTTATTTGTTTCTTGTTAAAAAAAAAAAAAAAAGTTTATTTTTGTTAAAAGATTCTCTATTTGAGAGAGTCATTTGGACAATTGTTTTTAGGAACCATTGGTCTAGCCAATATTTTTTTTTTTATTTGGGCTCATATATTTTAGATATAATTTTGTTCAATGTGGTTTCGACCCTAGTTGTGAGGCGTTCAAGTGAAGCTGATGCAGGTAGAGGCACTATCAGCAAAGTCCACCGTGCTCTCTCTCTTTTTGTGCATCCAATCTTCTTAGCCTCCCTTGCTCTGCTTCTGGCTCAAGCCTAACCGTAGTCTTCTCAACAAAACTCGATTGAAGGAGAATGATATGTTGGAGTCATGGTGGTGCGAAATGCTGAGCCATGTTCACCGCTCCTTGTTACATCTTAAGGAAGCAATTTCTTTTTTGTTTTGTTTTCTCACAGGTCAAATATTTTATTTTTTTGGTGAAAAATACTGTGACTTTATTTGGGGATATATTTTTTTCTTTGATTTGTAATAAGAAGAAGGTTTGTTGATTTTAATAGAAAAGAGTATATGAGTTTTGTTGGTTTTGGAAATGTTTTGCTGAATGGATTGGGTGTAGATTTAAAATTTTTATTTAAAAAAAGAAAAAGAAAAAAAAATACCTATTTGAAAGTAATTATTTTTATTTTTTCTTTTTAACAATTATGTTACTAACTACTGAGGGCATAACCGACATTTCAATATTATTATAAAAAATATTTTTTTTTTGAAAAAAAAAAAAATCACACTTTCCATCATGTTTAACGGATTTCACTCATGATGGAGGACAGTTTGCTACTCAACAATAAATCAAGGGGAGACATTATTCAGTTTGAAAATTTAGCTGAGAAATTGAAGTGGATCCAATAATTTTAGGGAAAGTATTATTAACCCTATTAAAAACTAATACGGTAACAATTGTTTAGGGAGCAAAGAAATATGATATTAACTTTATTAATAAAATGTAAAAATATATTATAAATCTGGTTTAAAATATTATTATTATTTTCGTGTATGTTCTAATAATTATTCCTATTTACTCAAAAAAAATTAAAACATAATTGCATAAATAAATCTCAATTGAAATCATGTAAATGAAATCTGTGGTTTCATTCAAAATAATGGGCCTAAATTCCTTCAGAGACAGTATTATACCATTGGCCCAAGCCATTTCCTTGGGTATGTAAAAAAGTAAAATACCCTACTTTACCCCCTGTGTGAAAATTTTGAAACGTCCTCTATATCAGTCGGTAGGCCATTTAATCTCTCTATGGTTAAATCTGGCTGGTCCAAGATACCTCAGAAAAGGCCTGATATGGACAAGGTGGGCCTAGAGGGCCCATGCCAGCAGTGTGATCAATTATGGCTTCTGACAAAAAGTTCATACAGAGGTCAAAGAAAATTTTGGGAAGGATATCATGCTGAACTTAAAGCATGCCAATACAAAAGGTAGGTGCTCTTGTGCCAGCTCTTTTATTTGGAAAAAAAATATATAGGATCAAACCATTTTGTGCCACCGCTCTATTGTATTTTTAATGCGGTAGAGTGTAAGTAAAGATCTATATAAAAGTGACATCTAGTCGATTACAATCTCATTTTTCTTCAGTCCCACCTCCGGAAAATACATATGGTGCCAACGAGGGTTGGCAAATTCAGAGAACGTCGCCTTCTTCCTCAATCACGATTTCACCACCAAATTCAGCCATATTTGAATTTGAGTGGCCCAGTCATCTATTGTGGCCCTCCCTTTCCAAAGTTCTTTGTTTGTCTATGTGATTGGGGATCCAATGTATAAAAAAATGGGAGGTTTTATAAAGAGATGCACATTAAAACATATAATGCACTATTCGTTTTCATATTTGATTTTTAAATAATTAGATAAATAGAAACAATCATCATGTCATGGACTCGTATCTATCATAAAAAGAAACATAATTACATGATGTGCACTATAACACATCAATTTTGTTATCTATTCTTATCCGATCAATTATATTTTTGTTTTGAGCTAGTCAATCAATTATGGCTAAGTTTATGTTTTTCTTTTCATTCATAAAATTTCGATTTTTTCAATTTTGTCCTTCTACTTCATATTCATTTACAATATAATCCTTCCTTCTTCTTCCATGAAAAGACATATCGGTAAGTCTCCAAAACAACTTAGTATTGCATTTAATTAGCTTCTATTTAAAAATAAATTGTAACAAATAAGAAAGAAGAGCGAGTCATTCAAGATTAACCAAAAGAGAAAGAGGGTAAGAGAAATAAATATGGTTTTTTTTATAATAAAAAAAAATAGTGCATTATATTTAGAAATTTTGTAAAAATTTTTATTTTTATGTTTAGCAGGTGGAAATAAAATTTGTGTCATTTGGGAGGTCTTGACTGCTTGACAACCTTTTTAAAAAAATGGGATTATGAAAGTGGGAGAAGGATTACATTAAAAACAAATTGAAAGTTGAGGGATGAAATTGAAAAATAAAAATAACACTTTAAGACAAAAATGAAAACAGATAAACTTAAAAGAATATAATTTGTAATGACTCAAAAACTTTTAAAAAAAATATAAAATAAAAGAAATCGGACGCTTCAAATTATATAATTCTTGTAATGATTCAAATTTATATTTTTATGATCGTAAATAATTAAGACATGAACATGATAACTAATTTTAAATGCTGTAATACTATTTCCATTTCTTAATTCTTATATATCTTTTTTTTTATTATAGTAAATTCTTATATATCTTTTGTAAAATTATTAATCACTAGATTTTTTTTTGTTTCATGAAATGAACACCTCTTCAAAACAAACAGAGGTAATAATGTTTGGTCAATGTGAGTAAGTATATGTGAATTGAGATAAGTTATCCCAATACGAAAGTTCTGCCTCCTCCTAGAGGAGATAAACCCAAAAGTCCATTCAATGTGTTTGACAAAAAAAAATATTCAAGATCTTTTCATTTTTCTTGGTTTCCCAGTCGACAAAACTTCAACTTGGTTTGCTTTGACATTTGATTTGGATTTCATAATATAGTTTTCAGAACCAGCTTTTATTTTTTTGGACCAGACCGAACCAGCCAATAAAAAGAGGCTTATCTGCTTATGAAAAATTTTGGGGGACAGAAGGAGAGATTTGTCAAACAATATTCATTTCTTCCACGCAACGTGGCATCTAAAAGTGCAGGTTAGTCACCGTCAGCCTTATCCTATTGAAAAGGCCTAGTGGAAAGGTTACAGCCAGTTGTTCATTAGCTTGATAATTATTATTTTTTTTTTTTTGGGAGTCTTTTTAGGAAGTAATTAATTCTTTTAAATAGTAAATATAGATAGGCTTTTGCCTTCAACAAATCTATACTATGGTAACATGATATGAACCGCTGAAAGTTATATTCAAGAGTTTTATAACTCATCTGATTAATATTTTTTTAATGTTTTAAAGATATTTAGTGATTAAATCTCTCATTTTTTATTGAAATTATTGAATTATAAAAAATAAAAACTAAGATCATTATAAATATTAGCAATCAACATAGATAAGGTCATGACAATAAAAGTATCGACTACTTTAAGAAACTTGACTCATCTGCTAAACCTAGTTCAATTCGATGGGTTATGAACATATATGAAAAAGTACTCGGGTCAAAATTGGATGCACAATTTGGGAAAAAAAGTATTTTGGGTGGTATTTGGTGTGAGAAAAATCCATCCGACAAATCCAACTCATCCAAATATAATAATATATATTGGTTATTATTTTTTAATAGATATTGCTCTTTTAAGGTGAAGGGATTTTTATGATCCCTTATGGCCTTAATATGATCATATTCAACTCCTGTTCTCAAATCAAGGTTCCTCTCTCTCTCTCTCTCTCTCTCTCTCTCTCTCTCTCTCTCTAAATATTATTTAATCATCTATGTGAATGAAAACTTTTATGAATCATGATAAAGTAGACACAAACAAAAGTATAGGAGCATTAATCAAGACACCAAATATATATAGCTCTAGAGTATTAGCATCAGTTGCTCAAAAAAAAAAATTTAACATATCAAAGAGTTACTTTATCTATTTTAACATATCATTTGATAATATACTCCACATCTCATCTCTTACTTTAACTCGTTACCATTAAAATAACCAAAAATAAAATCAACCTTTTTATTAAAAAGGAAAAGAAAAAAAAAAAAAAAAAACTCAACCACAAAGTAAAAGACTAACTTTAAAAAAGAAATAAACTCAACCACAAAATGAGAGACATGACATGTGAGAGGAGAGAGAAACTGAAAAGAAATTTTTTTAAAAAAATAGCTTATGGTACTGTACACTTCTATATGTAAAAGTTTATTGTACCAAATGTTAAAAAGCTTTAGCATAGAGGACATCTAATAGAGCTCACTTTTTGCTCTTCAGTGTGCTAAAATGCTAAAATTTAGCTTTAACACATCAAATGCTAGTGCTCTACACCCAGCTAAAATAGAGCACTAGTTATGCAAAACATATGGAACTTTGATTGTATCAATAGAATTGTGTTGTGGTTGAGTATGAGCTAGGATTTGCTTAAAGATGATGAGGTTTTGATTTGTTCAAAATGATTATCTTTTGCTCATATCTTTACAATATAATGAATTTTTTAGTGAAACTATTCTATTCGAAAGTAGACATGTGGCTTTAAAATGGACATAGATTTGACTTAGTTTGAATTCAAAATGACCATTTGAAGTTGATGTTACTACTATGATGTTCAGAATAGTTCGTTCTATCTTATTAGATAATCGATCACTCAAGCAAAATTGTTACAATGAATTTGAAAGTCCCATGACTTAATCTATTGATTTCTTATATAAAATCAAACACTTGTTGCACAAATTGAGAGGAGAGAGAGGCTGCCATACAAGAGAAAATATAAAGACCCAAAGCTCCTTCAGTCTAAACAGTTCTAAAATCGCCTCTCTAGACTTTTTATCCTTGTAAAAATGTTAAATATTAGCTATGATATATTCCATGTTGAATATGCTTAAATATATGCGGATGAGGGAAGCATAAAATATGAACAAAAATACACTAGGGTTACGTGGTTTAGGCTTACAGTCTACGTCCATGGAGGAAATCCTAAGGGCTACATCATTTTTATATAAGAATATAGTACAAAACCTGTATTACAATGAACCATAACATGAGTATATATAATAGACTAAATCGTAGATTAATAAACTTTTAGTGCAAATAAGAGACTTGACTTGCACACAAAGTAAAATTAGATTTAATCCTATGCTAATAGGCTAATATATCTCTAACAAAAACCTTTCTCAAATTTTCCCATCTCAAGTCTTAATTATGTGATAAATTAAATCCCCTCTCTAGAGGTTTAAGTTTTTCATCCAAATCACAAAAAACTGAAACCGCTACCAACAAGTTTTTCAAATTTTAATGTCTATTTTTTGTGTGTTCTTTTTATGGTTATGGTATCCATTATATTATAATTTATTACTATACATTATTATAATTATTACTCTATATAGTAGAGTACTAAATGCTTGTAGTAAATCCATCGACGTAATCCAAAGAAAGCAAGGTTGATAGCAATGGGCAATTGGGCATTGATAGCTAGATCTCTCTATTATTCATTATTAGCTTCTTAAAAGAGAGAATCAGTGAAACGTGCCCCATCTAAGTCCATAAACCAAATTACGTGACATTCATACATACTGAACACCATAACTCAAGATACGTGACATTTCATACTAAAACGATTGGGCCATTTTCTATCAAATATGAGCTGTGTGTCCTTATTGAAATACTACCTTTAATCTCCACAGACACACGTACACAAAAAGAAGAGCTGTTTCGTAATAAATTATATAGAGGGATTGGTATGTACCAATGTCATTAAATTCAAAATAAATTGGTTCAAATAAAATACTCCCTCCATTTCACTTTGTTTGTCCTATTTGAAAAGTCAAACTTTTTAAAAGAACATCATTTATTATCTTGTCTATCTTTTAAAATTGTATTAGTTTCCAAAACTATCATTAAATAAATTTATCAAAAAATTGAATTATTAATAAAATAGGGGTATAATAGAAACATTAGTAAATTAATGACTTTTATTTTTAGAAATAAGACAATATTTTGGGACATCCTAAAATGAAATAGAGGACAAACAAAGTGGGACAGAGGGAGTACCATTATTACTTAATGACCTTACACCTATTAAGCTATTATTATTATTTGTTGGAGAAGAGAAATCCTATAAGATGAACAATGAATTTAAATTCCATTTTAGAAAATTCTAAAAAGAATCCCATGAAAGAGGAGAAAGTTTTTCTTATTTGGAGGAATCTGCTCTACGCTGTTTTTTAACGACTTTATATTTCATCCATATGTATTATTTAAACAAGTTACATATATAACTTGTGGGGCCAAAGGATCTGGGTACCCCGGCCCATTTTAATATCAAGCCCAAGGTCCAGGCCGAGAAGGAAAACGTCCGAGGATGACTAAGGAAGGCCCAAAGCTGCTGGGTGGCATCGTCGAGGACCGTCCTGTCCTCGGCGAATCGATGTCACGGAAGGAAAGAGCGGTACACCATCCAAAGCAACCCTCCCAGTCGTCCCAAAAGAAAGGACTAACATAGGGGGACAGCTATGGGGGCATGGTGGAGAAGCAATTATAGAAGAATCTGTCACCTCCGCATTAAATGCTCGCAGCTGGCAGTCTGGTTGCATTAATGAAGGAATGATCCCTGAACAGTGTCACATTGTCTACTGTAACTCACAGCAAGTTGAGGAAAGCGCTGGATGGGACAGGTACTCAAGTAGCAACTTGCATGATCAACAGATGGATGATCAAGATGAACGGAGTAGAAGGATATATAACGATAGAGGTCTCGCAAAGAAGGGCCCGGCCGAAATATCGCAGTTCTGAGGATTCTTGAAAGCTCTGACCGTGAAGTACCGGAAAACCAAGAAGAAGAATTCATCCTCGGACACAACCTGAGGACAAGCCTTTACCCCTCTCCACGCCTTTGACCATCCCGCTCCCTTACAATCCTGTCAAACCGTTAAAGAAGCCCTCACTAAGGCCCAGTTCTTGAGCCCACTTCTTTACCAAATTCATTGTATTGGGCCTGTTGGGTTTGGGTTCACTCACATCTACAGTGAAAGACCTCCCTAACCAGGACCCTACATAACTCATTATAAATTAGTCATGTAGTTACAAATACACGTAAATTATGATTTTATCAATCACTATATAGTAGGACGTTTTAGGAATTTTTCATTGTGTTTTTATTTTTAGGAAAAAAATGATAGCTTTATATTTTGTAGTAAGAGTTAGAGATTTTTATTGTATTTTTTATGGGTTTTATGAGAATAAACGGCAGAATTTTATTCCAAGAAAGTAACAAGTAAGAAATACAATAGCAAGATAGCTGGTAGCATCTTAGGTCAACCATACTAAGACTGTACCAGCTACAAAACTTTCTCTTCTCCTAATAAATAACACGTTGACTATATATAAATTTACCTCAAGGATTGCCTAAGAAATAGGAAGACAATCTTACCAAAAAAAAATTGTATTTGTTGTGGTTGAAAGTCATAGATAGCTGTATATATATATATATATATATTTGTTTTGATGTGCGTATACTTTTTGATGTGCCTATAGGCATGTAATTTATAATATAAATTATGCAATATAATATGTTTCATACACATATTTAATAACTTGTAAACTGGCATCGCTGTCACTCATGGACTGGACACCACATACAACATAGGACAACTTTCTATGGCAAATTAAAAAGCAACCACAAGTTTGCACAAGTCTGCCTATCCATCATGACCCTCATAAAATCAAAATCCTACAAGTAATAATTGGATATAGAGGCTAATCCTACTCCTAGTCTCCTACACTGCTTAATTTAATGGTCACAAGCTCACAATGACATTTGAAATTTAATTCCCACTCTTTAGGGATTTAAAATGTGTCCTATTTCGTGTCAAGAAATGAGAAATCTATTGTAAAAGCAGGGTGGGCGGTAGATTTAGATATCATTATTCATAGTCAAAAACGCGTAATCATAGAGAGGACACTTGTTAGTTCAACTAAAAACATCAAACTTTACGTTTCAAAATACTTCAAAATTAATCGAGTAGATCTTCTAAACTAGCATCATTACTTCCAAATTTAAAAGATGATGAATATGATACAACATCTGAAAATGCACGAGCGCTCAAAATAATGAACACGTAAAATGTACTCTCTCCGTCCTACTTTTTTTGTCTTCTATTTCATTTTGAGATGTCTTAAAATATTGTCCTGTTTCTAAAAATAAAAGTCATTAATTTATTAATATTCCTATTATACCTTTATTAATTTACTAATTCAATTTTTTGATAAATTTTTTTAAAGATAGTTTTAAAAATTTATATATTTTTAAAAGGTAAACAAGATAATAAATTATGTTCCTTTAAAAAGTTTGATTTTTCAAATATAAAAAAAAAAGTGACGGAGGTAGTATCTTTCAAGATTGCACAATTCACGACATAGCAGGTGTACCTACTATCATTTTTTGTTGTTTTTATTTGGTCACAAACATGATCTTTTTTTCTATGAATTAGAAAGTGCAGTCAGGGTGGCAAACAACTCAGCATGTTGCATCATAAATGAACATAGGTTTATAAGATAATGTTAAACTAAATATGTTAATAAATGAATGGACTGAATTGTTTATCATGCATGAACCATCTTTAAATTACTCTTTCTTTCTGTTTTTTTGGGTTGGTGTGGAAGTAGAGATTGTGGAATAGAACACTTAACTAAGTTATTTTGGTAAATTATTAATTTTAGTATGCTTACGCATGAACGAAAGATTATTTCAAAGGGGTGGAGGGAGGCATGGCCCCCTAGTTTTTAAAAATTTCCCCCTCCATCTTGTAGTGTATATATATATATATATATATATATAGAATTTACTGACCCCCCATTAAAAAATAAA
This sequence comes from Quercus parvula, assembly GCA_030820535.1. NCBI lineage: Eukaryota > Viridiplantae > Streptophyta > Magnoliopsida > Fagales > Fagaceae > Quercus > Quercus parvula. Next base: position 16,684,043 of record JAUAME010000002.1, read on the forward strand.
ATTCTAGTTTGGCCCTTGATTTGAAATTTCTCTTTTGTTGCAAAGCTTCTTCATGAGAAGGTTCATGCTAAACTAAAATTATGTACTAGATATGAACAATCAATTTTAAAACTAATATTATGTTATCATAAGAAAATATGGATTAGTTTTATTTTGATTAGAAGTGATTCTAAACAATAGCGGAGCCAGGATTTTGACTCCCAGGGGGAACATGTATATACAATTATACATATGTATATTATCAAAAAATAAAAAATAAATTATACACATGTATGCACGCGCATATACATGTGTGTGTAACAGTTGAGACCAATATACTACCACATACCCTTTGTGCGATAGTTACTTCACAAGTATAAGTGCTTGTGGGGTGTGGGGGCAATGTGATGGTCATTTCACAAGTACAAGTACTTGTGGAGTGTGGGGCAAAAGGTCGGGGTTCAAGTCTTTAGGAGGGAATTTCACATACATATATACTTAAATTAGGTTAGAGTAGAATTTCTATCTTGTATATAAAAAATTAAAAAAAAAAAAAAGTTGAGACCAATATAAAAGACATAATAGTGTTTTAATTATAATTATAATTTAAAATGAGTATTAGTTTCTCAAAAAAAAAATTTAAATGAGTATTAAAAAGGAAAACATAAATAAATTTAAAATATGAGATCTAAAGTGGGGACAACCAAAAGGCAAAAATGATTTTACTGCTTTTTCACTCCTTACCCTATTTGTCACTTTTAGTATTTGTTTGGATAGGACTTATATAGCGTTTGCGTTTTGCGTTGCATTTTGCTCTTTTTTTTATTCCCATGCGTTTCAGAGACAAAATTTAGTTGAAACGACTACTGTTCATGCACTGTGCATAAACGGTAGCCAAAATTTTTGACTTTTTAGCACATCAGTGGGTCCCGTACACTGTTCATGGAACCCACAAACTTCACTTTTTAACAACTTTTTCATTAAAAATAGGTCTCACGGTACTATTCACACATTTAAAAATTATTTTGCTATAGTGTTTTCAGTTTTAGTAAAATAAGTTCTATCCAAACGGACCCTTAGTTTATGTTTTACTCCTTTGGATAGCTAACAGTCACGCAACGCTATTACTCCGGTTACTTTGTGACTTTGAGTGAAAGTCATTGAGTTGTCCACCCCAAAAAGCCCCCAACTTAGGATTTACTGTGTACAAAGAGTAATGAAAATTAACCCAAAGCAGTGTGACTTTTTTTTGGGGGGGGAGGGGGTGCTCCGCCCTTGGTTCTAAATAAAATTGGTTAAAAGTGGTTTTAGATGGATTTAAAATAGATTTAAATAGGTTGGAAGTATTACACATTCAAAGTCTTATATAGAAGCATGGGGTCTTTCTTTCTCAGTCGTTTGTCTTAATATAGGTGGATCTAATTCAATAACAAACTTTTAAACGAGTTTATTTAAAAAAATAATTTTTAAGTTTAGATTCATGAATATATAAAGACACTTGACACAAAATAAGAGATAGGATACACTTGGTAGAAACTGAAGCCCATTTAAAATATAGAGATATTTGGCATTGAATTAGTAGGCAATTAAAAAAAAAAACACTTGGTGCAAAATTAAAATTCAATAGAATTTATAGAATTATCTCTCGACTTCCACTTTAATATGAATATATGATATACATGAAATGTGATTATAAAAAGGCTAAAGTGCAAACTACATCCCTAAATTTTGAGATTTTTTGGATTTTATGCCTTGAAAATTTTAGAATTTTTATTTTTCTCCCTAAGAGTTATATTCTGTTTACACTAATAGTCAATTGGTCTATATTTTCAGTTATATACCACATAAGTTTGTCACGTGTGTTTGTTTGTCCAATAAAATAATGTGACGTGACGTGATATCTTAAGAACATGAACGAGAATCTAATTTTTATTAAGATAGTGAAGGGTCAAAGTAAAAAATGAAAAAGATATATTAACCAAGTAGACTAATAACTTAAGCATGCACCGGCAAAATTGAGTAATTCTAATATCACATAAGCTTGTCACATGTAAATGTTTGTCTAATAAAATAACGTAACGTGACGTGACGTGATATCTTAAGAACATGAACAGAACCTAACTTTTATTAAGATGGTGAAGGGTCAAAGTAAAAAATGAAAATGATATATTAACCAAGTAGACTAATAACTTAAGTAAGCGTCAATCAAATTGAGTAATTCTAATATCACATACGAAGTCATAACTTTTGCCATAATTATTCTACACGACAGATTGTGATTAACTACTTGTCACTTTTATATCGATCCACCCATTTTTCTTCGCTCCTTATAGTTTGTTACATGGAGAATTACGGAAAAATTGTGATTTTTTTCATGGTCCTACCATTTTTGTTTAAAAAAAGTTTCTTAGTTGTGTCGATGGTGGCTACTATATGCATTGAAATTAACCTTTAAATGTTGAACTGGCCCAACAATCTCTGTAGCTTCTCAAAAAAAAAAAAACAATCTCTGTAGCTTGGTTTAGTCATGGTTAGTACTAATATTTACTGGAGAAATAATAAAGATTTCCAGCAGCCAGGCACGTGTACACAGTAGAAAGATTCTAGATGCAAACCCTGCCCAGCCCATGCCATCATTCAGGGGATGATCAGTTCAGTTCTGTAAATTCCCTCAGCACCGTCTGATCTAAATCGTATGTATACAAAATGAATGATATTAATAATCAAAGTACGTTACAGAAGTGAAAATGGCTGGCAACACATGTCCCTACCAATCCCAAAGTGTTTTTATTTTTATTTTTTTACAACTGTTAAATAAAGTGACCCTTGTCGTAACTCCCAAAGCGGAATCTTTGCCACGTCACAGCAGTCAACTACATTCATTCACAAAACTAAAACCCCAGTTGAAAAATAAAGAAAAAAATGCACTTTTTTGTAATTTCAACTTGGTTTCTCAATTCGTGGACGCTTCAATGTTCAATTCTTTCATCTCACCGCCGACGGCCCCACACACACTCCACACGGCGACAACACTGTGATTACTGATCACCGACCGTCACATCACACTCCTTTCCCTCCATTGATTTTAGGGTAATTTAATTAGGCATTTTGACAGTGTAAGGATGCGTTTGACATTAATTGAAAAAGTCAATTTTTTAATTTATTATTTAATTTATTTGTTATTATTTATTGATCTTATTATATTTTTTTACTATTTATAAATCTCATTATATTATTTCAACTACTTTTTAATTTTATTTATAATATTTTTTTTTAAAAAAATTTCAATTTCAATTAAATAAATTGTTCTAAACAGAGTCTTTTTGGGATGTGATTATTTGATTCAGTTTATATGAGTTTTTAATTTCTTTTTAGTATTATTTATGTGTCTCATTATATTTTTTATACTATTTATGAGTTTCATTATATTATTCAGTTAACTATTAATTTTTTTCTACACTTTTAATAAAAAAAATTTAGTTTCAATTAAATAAATTGTTTCCAAATGGACCTTTAAATGTGCATATTTAAAACTCAAAACGAAATTAGGCATTTTGGCCTTTTAGATAGCTAAAAGCGCGTTTTTAAAAGTCATTTATTTTTTAAAAATTTTATAAAAATTGAAAAAATTATCGAAACAATTAATCACTTTTTCAATTTTCTATAAAAAAAAATTTTCTTAAAATAATTTACTAATACATGCTCTTAAATACACATTAGTAAAACCCTTTTTGTAAACGCTCTTTTAAAGCCAAAATACCATTTTCAACAGCAACTTATTTCTTTCTTTCTTTCTTCTTTCTTTATATTTTATTATTATTATTATTTTTTGGTTGAACATTTTACACAGCAACTTATAGAAACAACATACTATAAAAAGGAAAGGTTTCAATATTGAATCTTGATAAGACCTCTACTTACCATGTGTTATTTATGTGGTTTGTGACTTTTATGACCAAACCAAGCTGTTATTTTAGCTCTACCCCCAGATACCAAATCCACTATCCTCCGCAAAAGCCAGCCTTCAAATCTCTTCCCTCATCTTCCTTCTCTACTTCTCACTCTCTCTCACTTCATTCCACCATGAAATTTTCTTGAAAAACATTCTCAAATTCATCAATCAAACAAATAAAAAAAAAGTTTCAAACTTTTGTTGCTTTCCAACAATGGTTTCTCTAGAAGACTCTCACGCCAGCTCAAATCGCTTCCCTTTACCACGAAACATTTACACTACCTCCTCCACCAAGATTTACCGACACGTCGGACGCTCGATGCGCACGATAAGGTCCAACATATTTCACAGCGACAACGGCGGCGACGACACCAACAGCTGCTCGTTTTCCGGCCCCGTCGCCGCCGTGAGATCCGCTTTCGTGTCCGAGAACCTCACCGACTCTGTCGTCGACATGCGTCTCGGCGAGCTGGCGCTGCGGACCAACAAGTCGGTGAAGTCCAGTTCGTCGGAGGAGGAATTTCTGGATCTTTCTCAAGCTTTCAGTGACTTCTCTGCTTGCAGCAGCGACATCTCCGGCGAGCTACAGAGGCTGGCGAGCTTGCCGCCGCCGCCGGCGGAGGACAGCAACGGCCAGTCGAGCGAGGTTCACCCTGAGCCTTGCATGGGGTTTTTGCAGAGAGAGAATTTCTCTACCGAGATAATCGAGAGCATTTCGCCTGAGGATCTTCAGCCGACGGTGAAGATCTGCATAGACGGGCTGCAATCGCCGTCGATTGCTGTGAAGCGATCTGCCGCGGCGAAGCTCAGGCTTTTGGCGAAGAACCGGGCCGATAACCGAGCTCTAATCGGCGAGTCCGGTGCCGTTCCGGCTCTGATTCCGCTTCTCCGGTGTAGTGATCCGTGGACTCAAGAGCACGCCGTCACGGCTTTGCTAAACCTCTCTCTCCACGAAGGGAACAAGATGGTGATTACTGATGCTGGAGCTATAAAGTCACTCGTTTATGTGCTCAAGACTGGGACAGAGACTTCGAAGCAGAACGCTGCGTGTGCGTTGCTGAGCTTGGCTTTGGTGGAGGAGAACAAGAGCTCAATTGGGGCTTGTGGGGCCATCCCGCCTTTGGTTTCGTTGCTGCTGAATGGGTCCAATAGAGGGAAGAAAGATGCTTTGACGACGATGTACAAGCTTTGTTCGATAAAGCCGAATAAGGAGAGGGCTGTGAGTGCCGGTGCGGTGAAGCCACTGGTGGCTCTTGTGGCGGAGCAGGGGTCGGGGATGGCGGAGAAGGCGATGGTGGTGCTGAGTAGCTTGGCTGGGGTTGAGGAAGGGAAGGAGGCAATTGTGGAGGAAGGCGGGATTGCGGTGCTGGTGGAGGCTATTGAGGATGGGACTGTGAAGGGGAAGGAGTTTGCGGTGGTGACTTTGTTGCAGCTGTGTGCCGACAGTGTGAGGAATAGAGGGTTGCTGGTGAGAGAAGGGGCTATTCCTCCGCTGGTCGCGCTTTCGCAGACGGGGAGTGTTAGAGCTAAGCACAAGGTGAGTGTTTTTTTAGATGTGGTATTAAATTGATTATGATCAAACTGATTCTTGTGGTAATTTCTTTTGGTTTTTTTTTTTTTTAAGTTGATTGGTAGTATTAACAACTTAACATAACAGATTGTGAAAAGCTATGGTGGCAATTCTGTTAGCTAATTAAGCTTGTTTTTCATTTTATTTTCTAGCATAGTTTGTCTTCTTGACATTCTTGATATGCATTGCTACTAGATTTCGTGTTAATTGGTCATATGAGTTGACTGGTAGTTGTTAGAGATGGTGGTTCATATTCTGAATGACAAAGTGGTCTCCTGTAAAGGACTCAGGACTGTTCTATACTTGAGATTAGGGTGTTTTTAATTGGGGGCAACCATGTCTTTGAGATATTGTAAAACATTTGCCGTGGCCATGGATGTAGGCACACCAGTATGTCGTATTCTATCATTCTATCCCTTTCTCTTGTTGGGGAAGAGAAATATGAGGGAAAGAAATGGAACCCATATATTCCATTCCTTTGATCCTTTCCCTTATAAGCCCATTTTTTAGTTCCTCCAAAATTGAGAAGGATAGGAGAGAATAGAATGGGCTTTAATGAATTTTAACAGAAGTCCCCATGATACCCCTAATTTTTTCTTAAATACATATACCCCCATTTTTATTAATGAAATAGCATATTAATAATTTTGTTATAAACTCATTCATTTCCATTCCTTTCCATTCAATTCCCAAAAAATGTCGTATTCCATTCCTTTTCTTTCACATATCTAAACAACAAAGGAATAATTATTTAATTCTCTTCTATTCTTTTCCATTCTATCCATTACATTCCTTTCGATTCCTTTCCCTTCCTTTATAAACTCCCAAACATAGTGCAAATTTCATAGATCAATCCTCAAAATCAGTACTATTGTTAAATAGATTTGTTGCATGGTGCAGTAACAGCATCGTGGAATTATGCTAGTTATGTTTGTTTGTTAGGCAATTGGGCTAAAATGTTTGATGTAATATAGTCGCCTGTTATGTTGGGGCTACTTGATGACTTTGACAAAATAGGGAGCGAATCCAGGATTTTGCATTGCACAAGATTTGGGTCACAATTTATTGGTTAGGTTAACTTTAAAAATGTTGCCATACCAAGTAGTGAAGACTATAGATTCCACTCGTTGATAAGTCTTGGACAACTAGTAGCTTGATCTTCACTCAAATTGTTGATATGGTAACTTTTTAGATGGGGCCTTACAAACTTGAACTTTTAAGTTTTGATTTTATGCTGTCCGCCATGCATTCTGCATGAACTTTACTATATATATGGTGCAAATCGTTATAATTGGAATGCTCAGAGCTTTCAGAGGTTATGATGTTGTGTTGAAAGACCATGGTCTTAGATATTGCATGTTATACTCCGATATTGGGATTTATGATTGACTCTAATTATTTAGTATACGATTTGTTTTGCAGGCTGAAACTCTTCTTGGGTATTTAAGAGAACCAAGACAAGAGGCATCCGCTTCAAGTCCAGAGACAAGAATGTAAGTTTACTCTTTGGCTACAGCATGAAGTTTGCTGTTGATGTATATATATGGAGTGCTTTTTGATGGTTTGTACAGTGTGGTTGAGAATTTTGGGAGAAAGTTTGTACAAGGAAGAAAGTTAGGGAAGCTAGTGATCAAGCGACTGACTTTTAGATAGATGATTATAACTAGGTATTGGGGTTTTTTTTTTTTTTTTCACTTTCATTTACTAATGTATTCTATTATTAAAAATTCTAATGTATTCTATGAGGTGGAATACATGTTTGCTTTTTAGGGTTTTTGGGTTGATGATATTTGGGTTATTGTCCTTATATTTTGTTTGGATGACCCAAATTTTGTGAAAAGATTTACCGATTGTCTGGTTTTATTTAGTGAAGTTGAAGAGAGTTGTACTACTTGGAGCATATTATCATTTTCAAGAATTTCTGTCTCTTGCATGCTCTATGGTGAAATGCTTGTGCCCGTGTGCGTAGATGTGTTTGTTTTTATTTCTACTGCACAACTTCCTTGTGAATCCTTTATGTGGTACTGTTGGGAGTATATTGGATTATCATTTCTATGGTATATGGGACATTGTAACTATTCCTTTTGGTTGGTTTGTATAGAGCAGTCAAAAAAAGAGTACTTTGATTTCAAATTTTAGTTTAAATTACATAGAATAGGGTATGAAATAACCTTTTTTACCCCTATTGATGTATGGATGGATCACGGACACGGATTCAAGATTTATTAATGTGGACTTGAAATGATTAGATGTAAGAAGACATTTCAAATTCATAATATCAAACCTGTTTTATATGAGCCGAATCTCTTGGTTTGAATTATGCAATCTACACCAGCAATTATTCTTCATTTCTTGATTTTAATTAAACCCCCAAACCCAAATGTGATCTTTAGGTTTTACTTATTTACCGGAAAAATTGTCTGAAAGGTCATTGAAATTGATTTTTTGGATTTATAGATGATATTGTTATTTCTTAACGTGCCAAAATTATATGAACTTGGTTTTTGTACTTAACTAAGTTACTCAACCATCAGTCATGAATAAAAAACTTGGTTTATTGATAGACTAGAATATTTCTATATATAGATTATAATGTCACCATAATAGGACCCCTAATAATAATGTTTATTCTTTTGCGACCTTCCCTCTTGGAGCTTGGTGTAAAGTTAGCTCAACTGTTGTTAGCAACGATTTCCCACCAACAGGGTCAACCCTACCACAGATTTGAATTAATTGCCAGTGCTCCTTTTTCTTCTGCTCTTTTTATTTTTACGTTGTCTTTAATCTGGCTTTAGCTGGCAGGACAGGTGTTTCTGGTCCTATTACTTGTTTGGATGCTTCTGATCCTGAAATCGAAATCAGTACCAACAATTTTGAATGATGAACTGTGGGCACCATTTGCCTTTACAAAATTTGGCACAAATTGATTTATTCGAGTAACAAGAAGCAGCCAAGTATTTGTTGCGATGTCTGATGCTGCCTAGGCCTATTAATAAATTAACGGAGTTGTTCATGACTTTGCATGCAAGTGAAGTACTGAAAATTCTTGCTTGTTTGTTAGTTGCTTCTTTATTAATCTTCTGTTTCTGTCAAGATAATTTAAGAGTTTTCGGGTGCTGCCACAACTATAAAGAGTTGCTTATGGAGGCGCTCACCTAGAGTTAAACTTGTTTATTTGAGTAGGAGAGACTCAAGAAAGATAAATTTAAGGGTGTATTTGTTTGGAGGTGAAATAGGGTGGATGAAAACTCTAGAAAAAAAAAATAGAAATGAAAATTTTTTTAATGTGTTTTGTTAGGCGAGGAAGAAGGAAAATAAATGGTGGGGTCCGAATGTTTTCTTTTCGAGCTTACCAAAAAGTTTTCTAACCAAAATGAAAAGAAAATTGAAGGTAAAAAATGAAGCTACTTAATAGACGAAAATACCCATATGCACTTGCGCATAGGCTTTGTCAACATTAATTGCCTTTACTCTTTTTTTTTTTTTTTTTTTGTTCTTTTTCGTTTCGTTGTTTTGTTTACTTTTTTTTTTCTTCTTCGTCTCATCCAGTTGCTTTGTTTATTTTCTTCCCCCTTCATCCACTTGCACATACATAATTTTTTTGCTAAATAAATGTGTTAATTTTTTGTTTTATTTAATAAGGACATAATTAGGTGATTGCGTTTTTTTTTTTTTTTTTTGGGTTGTTTGTCACTTTTTTGTTTTAATTGGGCATCATTTTTTTTAATAATATGAGTAAATATATGCAAACTTACTTTTTTCATTTCTTCACTTTTTCACTTCCAACCAAACAAAAATGAGGGAAATTAAAATTTTTTTCTATCTTTCTATTTTTCCATCCTCTTATCATTTTCTATTCTCTCACTTTTTCACCCCTCAAACGATACGGATCTTAAAAGTTTTTGGGTGTCACAACTATAAAGAGTTGCTTATGGAAGTGCTAGGAAGTGAGATGGAGAGGGGGGAGTTGCTTATTGAGCTTGTTCCTAAAGAAACAGCTGCTACCTCATAGTTCTTGGATGGCTCAAAATTAATTTTGATGCTGAGACTAGACCAAGCAACTCCCTCCTTGATACTATTTATCAAGATCACGTAGGTAAATTTATCCATGCATTGACTAATTCAGATGTCAGTGAAGATCTTTGGGCTGAAACTCTACAATTTTAGTTGTTTCTCTTCTAGACACAACTTGGGTTTGAACTTTGAACAATTTAATCATTGAACGTGATGTGTTAAATATAATAGAAGTCAATGTCATATATAACTCCGGTGTCACTGCACATTGGGCAATCTCTTCCATCATAGCATATATGATATATCAATAAGATCCCCAAATCCTTTAATTGATGTTCTGTTTCCATTATTGTAAAGCCAATTATGCTACCCATGGCCTTGTTGCTTGGGTCCCTTTCATGTCCATGTTTTGGATGCAGAAATTGGTATATGGGTAGGATCCTGGCCTCTCTTCTTCAATCCAAGTGATCCAATCCAACTTACGCTATTATGGTAGTTTAAAAAAATATTGTGTTTTAAGCTTGTAAGTTTGAATTGTTTTAGATTTTAGGACTTACTTTAAATTTATTGTTTTGATTGATTTTGATATTTTAAGATTATTTTGAAGGAACTGGCTCAACCTATGTAAATGATTATAGTTTTACTAAATAATGGGCATAAATTGTTTCATACCTTATAAGAAAATTGGACTTTCATAAACAATTTACACATTATTTTCAATATATTATTATAATTTACATAATACATCTAAATTATATTTTAAATTCATTAAAATTAATTCTAAAATACCAAAATGCTAATCCACTAAAAAATATTGTCGAATTAGAGGTTCGTGTCAAACAGCCCAGCCTTTAGTATTATTATCACGCTATTTATGCATGTTGCTGGGTTATGGGTCTTGTTGTATCCTGATATAAAATCTAGGCCTTTCTCTTCTCAAAAAAAACAAAAACAAAAAAAATTCTAGGCCCTTTATTTCATTCTATTTTGGACCACTTTCATAAAGCTGTTGTTATTTAGATTTTTCAAATCTAGTTTGTAATTTCTTCTTAAAAAAAAAAGCTGGTTAGTAAATTTTTTTTTTAGAAAGTCTCAATATATAACATCCGCTTTTGATCTGGTTTGTAATTTTGTTTTCCTTCTGTTTTAACTCAAGCTACGTTCTAGCTTGAATTGAATAAAGAGAAAGAGGTATTCAATCGAAAAATAAATAAATAATTATATTTAAAGCCCAAGTCTTTTATAAAATAAACATTCCCGTTTTTGTTTTTTCTTTTCCTACTCCCATGGGCTGACTAGAATGTAATCATACCCAATAACTATCTTAATAAAAGAGGTTTTAATTGTGAGTTCAATTGGTAAAATTGCTTCAATTTTGGGTTCATACCTGCGAACCCAAAAAAATTAATTAGTTTCTTAGTTTGATGATTAAAAAAAAAATTATAGAGTAGACGTTATAGATTAAAATTTTATCTAGTTTTAATGTGCATTTGACATCAACTTATTTAGATTTTTACTGTAAATATGTTAAAATATGCTTGTACATTAAAAAGTGAGATTTTCAAAAGCTTTACATAAAAAGTAAAAGCTAAAACATGACAAAAAAAGTTGAAGCCAACAGACACCTTAAGCTCACAAAATTGTATTAAACACTAGATTATTTCATAGCTCATTAAGTTTTGTTTGTTTCGATATTAATGTTTCTAAAAAATGAGTTATTCTTATTTTTCAATTTTTTTTATATAAAAAAATATCTCATTTTTCTATTTCAACAATCACCTCAAAATTAGATAGAGTTGTATTCAATGGTTTCTATATTGCCTCTTAACTTCTTTATTTAGCGTGGAGTGAGATATAATTGTTTTTCATAAAATTTTGTGGAAAATAATCTCTATAGATAAGTCATATCTTTAATAGGGATTTTAGTTGACTTAAAAATAGTTTTCATTTGACTTATTTTTTCTGATGCTATCAAATATTAGAAAATACAAAATACTATTTTTATAAGAGAATTTTTTTAGAGAAATAAACGCAAATATTGTTGGCTCAAACTACTTGATCACCAACCCAACTCACTCAATCACCCACCATTACTCAAACCTCATTTATTGAACTCAACCGCTTCCGCTTTCACCCTCAGTTGCTTAGAAATCACACTTTATCCATAAAAACATTTGAAACATTTGTTTTCAAAGATAACATGGGATGCATTGCTTTGAATTTATGTTTATTGCTTTGGAAATTTTGCCTACTGACTTATTTGCTCCATGATTGCATTTGCTCTTGATTATTATGATTTTTCTTCATTATTTTTGAAGAGTGTTGTATTGGATTCTTCTTTATTCATCAACATTTATCTAAATATTAACTAATTCTTTTTTTTTGGGGGGGGGGGGGGGGGGGGGGAGAACACTATTTTTGAAATCCATTTAAGATGTTGAAAAGCTAATAAAATTCAAACCATCCATTTAAGACTAGCACTATTAGGGAGAAGATTGCAGTTAGGCTTGAGCCAGAAGCGGAGCAAGGGAGGCTAAGAAGATTGATTTCAGAGAGACAGAGAAAGCATGGTGGACTTTGTTGATAGTGCCTCCACCTGCATCAGCTTCACCTAAATGCCTCACAACTAGGGGCAAAATCACATTGAACAAAATTCTATCTAAAAAATATGAGCCAAAAAAAAAAAAAATACTGGCTAGAACAATGGTTCCTAAAAACAATTGTCCAAATGACTCTCTCAAATAGAGATTTAAAAAAAAAAAAAAAACTTTTTTTAACAAGAAAAAAATAAAAAAGTAATGCTAGAATAGCGTTTCTCCTTTTCAACTTTTTTCTATCTTATTGGATGAGTTCAGATTGTGAAGTCTAAGTAGAGAGTTTTTAATAAATATAAACAATATTTTCTTACAACTTTTAACATTAAATAATTTGTCATGAGACTTGATCGGTCTATTTGAATTTTATTTTATTTGCCTTGACTTATAAATAATAAGTTTCATTTTTAGACTATAATAAAATAAACTTGCTCAACATTTACCACCACGTTGACTCCAATGCATCATCCTCCTTCAATCACATTTTTCTGTGAAAATTGTTAGGCTTGAGCCAAAAGCCTAGCAAAAGATGCTAAGAAGATTGATATGAGAGAGAGAGAGAGAGAGAGAGAGTCTCCACTTGGATTAGCTTCACTTAAATGTCTCACAGCTAGTGGCGAAACCACATTGATCATGATTTTTCAATAAAAGTATCTTAAAATTATATATATATATATATATATATATATATAAAATGTGAGAGAGAGAGAGAGAGAGAGAGAGAGAGAGAGAGAGAGTGGTGGACTTTGATGATAGCATCTCCACTTGGATTAGCTTCACTTAAATGCCTCACAACTAGTGGCGAAACCACATTGATCATGATTTTTCAATAAAAATATCTTAAAATTATATATATAAAAAATGAGAGAGAGAGAGAGAGAGAGAGAGAGAGAGAGAGTGGTGGACTTTGATGATAGCATCTCCACTTGGATTAGCTTCACTTAAATGCCTCACAACTAGTGGCGAAACCACATTGATCATGATTTTTCAATAAAAGTATCTTAAAATTATATATATATAAAATGATCCCCAATTAAAAAAAAAAAAAAATGATTGGCTAGACCAATGTTAGCTAAAAACAATTGTCTAAATGGATCCCTCAAATGTAGAATCTTTTAACAAACCAATTTTTATTTTTTTTAACAAGAAACAAATAAAAAAGTAATGCTAGAATAGCATTTCTCCGTTTCAACTTTTTTCTATCTTATTTGATGAGTTTAGATTGTTAAGTCTAAGTAAAGAGTTCATAATAAAAATATAAACAATATTTTCTTGCTACTTTTAACATTGAAAAGCAAATTTTCCAATTAAAAAAAAACATTAAATAATATGTTGTGAGGCTTAATTAGTCTATTTGAGTTTGATTTTATTTGCCTTGGCGTATAAATAATAAGTTTCATTTATAGACTATAATATTTTGAATTGTAGAGATATTTTTTATTTGCAACTAAGGTTATTTTTTATTTGCAACAGGGCTTGGCTGAGTGGGTAAAGTTCGTTCGCATTGTACACCACACATAGGTTCGATTCCCGCTGCCCGCAGGAGTCCGTTGGTGGGCATACTTAGTGAGGGTTGGCCCCCTCACACAGTATTGGGCTGGGCATCATCAAGCTGATCCCGGTGCTGGCTCCCTGCCCGGGGGTGTAATATAACCATAAAAGCCCCCATTTTTTGTTTCTCAAAAAAAAAAAAAAAAAGGTTATTGTTGTTTTTCTTGTTAAGTTTTTTTTTTTTTTTTTTCGTGTGTAAATTCTTGATCTTAAAATTTAAAATTCATTATTCAAAATAAATATGAATTTTTTAATTAAAAAACTACAATAAAATGATATCAATTGTTTTTACATATCTACATTCAATTTCATATTCATTAAAAAGAAAAAAAAATTATTGATGTAGGCATAGAACCGCAAGAAATAAAATACGTTTGTTTCTAAAATATAATCTCAAATCCATGAGGAGAGATAATTTTGAATCCATCAAAAAAAATGAGAGAAAAATCTGAAATTTTATTAAACTAAAATCTCAATGTCAAATTCATTTACAGACTTAAAGTTGGAGGCTAGTTTAAAGGCTCTGTAAAACTTGACTTAAAAAAAATATATTCCAAAAAAGATCATGATTGAAACCATATCCTAAATCTTAAATTTCAAAAATTACATAAAAATATAAAAATTTGATAAACAACAAAAATTGAATTTTGTCCAACATCCAACTAGATGATACATATATGGCAGATTTGGCCACGGATGGAGAACAACACGAGCTGAAGATGATTATGTATGAACTTTTATTGAAAAAAATAAAAACTGTTTTTTTTAGACTATTGAAAAGAAAATAACGAGAGATTGAGATCCGGTGCAATTGCATACCGTGCAATTATCCCATTTCCTTCTCTCTCTCTCTCTCTCTCTCTTTTTTAATAAAATTTTTAACTTTTTAATTTTAAGTTTTTACTTCTTTTTAATATTATTGAAAGTTACTTTTTCTAACTTTCAATCTCAATCATTCATTGTTATTGCATAAGGTGCAATACTAACTGATTTCAATCCAATAATAAGAGGTATGTTAGAGAGAGTAAGAATGGTAGGTGAGGAGTTCGAATCTTTGATAGATTATGAAAAGACTGTGGGAGACTAGTTAAACTTAGTGGGAAAAGGCATGTTGGAGAGTACATATTCTAAATCAGCGTGAATTTATTAAGAATATAGATATGGATAATTGTACTCACCCAATAAAATAAAACAAAAAATTACAATACTTGCATGTCTGTGCTAAGTATTAGTTAGAACTAAAATAATTTTTCAAGCTTGATGCATATGATGTTTGAATATTTCACTAGATTAATAGTTTGTCCTAGATTCTCAATGTAAAATTAATGAAAACGCAATTTTTTATAACTCAAATGCAATAATTTTCTTGGCATGATACACACTTAAACTTAAGAATGAAAATATGAGCAATTTTGACTTGTTATATAGTGAAAAAAAAAAAAAAAAAAAAAAAAAAACCTCCAATATTAACAGATCAATTGAAAAGATGAACAATTTTTAAAGTATCATTGACCTACCAATTTTCAAACTGACAATTGAAAATATTATGAGTAGTTTTAATTTGGTGGATTCTTTAATTATTCAAGTAAAATTATTTTTATTAATTGAGTTAATTAGAATCTATGTAATAATTCAAATTTAAGATGTATAAATAAAATTATTTTTTTTATCTCTCTTTTGGTCCCCTGCCGATTTTTTTTTTATAATTCAATGGTTGAATGAGATCAGGCTCATTCAACTCCACTTTTGTCATTAACATTTATAGAAACACATCGTGGAATGCTGGTGAGGGCCTTGCTTTTCTCATTGCTCCTGATCTCTCAATCCCTGAAGCAAGTTTTGGGCAGTGGCTTGGCCTCACCAATGCTGCTAATGATGGCAAACCAACCAACTAGATCATGGCTATAGAGTTCGATACCAAAACACAAGACTTTGGTCCTAATGACAACCATATTGGCCTCAACATCAACTCCGTTAACTCAACCACGACTGTCTCTCTCGACGATCATAATATTAAATTATCCCCAAAAGAAGGCACCATATACATTGTTTGGGTGCACTACAATGGCATGTCCAAGGTGATGGAGGTTTATAAGGTGAAAGAAGGTGTATTTTGAAACTACATTACTCATTTGTCAAACTAAGGCTTTTTTGCAGAAGTCTTGAAGGTGTATTTTGACATTACCCCCTTACAGGTCAACCCTTAGAATTTAGATAAAAAATAAAGTTTCTTGCTTTTTTATTTTTAGTCGTTCTATTATTCTAGACAAGTTGCAATTCCTATTTGATGAAATTTCAAAGATTATTATACACGTTATCTTCAAAGCACCAAATGATTTGATTGAAGTTAAACCTTCAAAGTTTGAAACTGTATTACTTGTTTGTCAAATTAAGGCTTTTTTCGCAGGAGTCTTGAAGGTGTATTTTGACAATACCCTCTTCCAGATCAACCCTTAGAGCATGAAATTTTAGCCTTACTAATTTGATCCCTTTGATTCATTGAGAATTCAGATTATCAATGATTGTTGTGCAAGTAGCCTTTCTGAATTCCTCCTCAAAAATCCAAACCCCTTGTGGAAGAACCCAAAACTAAGGAGTTTGTTTCCAAAAGTCTTAAAAGAATCCAGTTTCCCATAGTCACCTTGTGGACATTTGAGCCTAGAGTTATAGGATTTGATCTCCTTCATCGGATACCCAGCCTTAGATGGTCTCAACTGTGAATAGGTGTGGGACTTGGGTCCAAGTAAGAAGGTGCTGGAAAATATACTTTGCAGCCTCACATAGCTGTCTCCCTTGAACATATTCTTTTATAGTGGAAGGGTGAGAAGGGCCAATAATTTTATGTGATCAAATTTGTAAAGCTAAAATTTCATGCTCTTAAAGTCATTAACATAAGTATGCTATGAAATTCTAATTATAATTCTGGAAGCCAAGTTTTTTTTATTTTATTATAGTAACCCAACTAATTGAATTCAGTTCATTAAATTGATTAAGAAGACAAATTCTATGTTTACATATTCTGACAAGGGGAAAAAACATTTATGAACCAAATTATCAATTGTACCAGGATTTAGAAGTCAAACCATATGACATATGCTAATATCAATTTCATCAATAGTCAATATAGGACAACTGTTACGATACTTTGGTGATTGAAGACAATGACATTATATCAGCGATTCAGCATCTGGTTCATTGAGCTACCATGTTGCAACTATTATGTCTTTTGCATGTATCTAAGTGGCTAAATTTATTATCTTTGCTTTGTATTGGCTTGATTAAATGCAACTATTAATCCCTGATATCCTTTCTAATATTAAGGCCTTAATTCAGGTTGGTACTATGAGAAAGGAAAGTTACTCTTATAGTCTTATTGTACGACTTTATGCCAAATGTTAGTCTTGATAGGCACCTGTATGAGGCTTCCAAGTAGAACACTTTGAATTGGAGGCGTTGGAATAGCATACTAGCCGGTGTAGCATTAGCATTGCATTATCTTCACAATGAGTATGATCAAAAGGTGGTGCATTGCGACCAAAAAGACAGCAACATCTTACTAGAATTCGACTATAATGCTCGCTTGGGTGACTTTGGCTTTGGCCGAGCCTTGGATAATGAAAGGAACTCCTATGATAAACTAGGATTAGCAGGAGTTCCAGTCATCTAGTGCTTCACATTTTCCCTTTTTGTGCCTTAGCCCACATGCTACGTACTTTATTCCATTTTTCTCATCTCTTATAATCAGAGAAAATTGGCATTTGCCCCTTTCACACAACAAATCCAGCATATCACCACATTTCCAAAACTAATTAGAGAAATGTCCTTGTTTTGAAACTCGATTTTCTAAAAATCGAGTTTCAAATGTATAACTTGATTTTTGGAACATCGAGTTATAATGAACGTGGATTTAGAAATTTTTTTTTTTTTTTTAGAACTCGAGTTCCATGCATTTTTTTTTTTTTTTTTAATTTTTAAGTTTGATCGCCCAATACCTATAGTTGCGTTCAGGGAGCCCTATAGTGGCGTTTTAAATGGAACTCGAGCTCCATGAACTTGAGTTCCATGCAAGTTTTTTTTTTTTTTTTTAATTATTATTATTTTTAACTTTGATCGCTCCATACCTATAGCTGCGTTTAAGGAGCCCTATAGTGGCGTTTTAAATGGAACTCGAGCTCCATGAACTCGAGTTTCATACAAGTTTTTTTTTTTTTAGTTTGATCGCCCCATACTCGATTTTCTACAAATTGAGTTTTACATTGAAATTTGATTTTGAGAAAATCGAGTTTTTAAACAGAGGCATTTCCCTAATTAGTTTGGGAAATGGGGCAAAACGCTGGTTTTTTTGCACGAAAATGGCATTTTCCCATTTAGGCCTTTATAATTTAACGCTCTAAGAGTGGAGGAAGAGGAAACTTGATTATAGAGAGGGAGAGAATGGAAGAGCAAGTTGAGATGGTGGGTAGGACATTTGTGGATCATTACTACCATCACTTTGACAATGATAGATGATAGGTCAAGAATGTATTGACCTCTTTGATAAATTAATCAATTAATTATCCAAGTGAATTAATAAGATTCAATTATATGCAATAAGCATGATAGCACAAACAATCACCAACTAAGTTAAATGCAGCAGAAAATAAATTTGACACAGATGATTTGTTTACAAATTGGGAAAACCACCGAGGCAAAACCCCACCGGGTGAATTTAAGGTCACTACTCCCGAGAATCTACTATTATCAAAACAAGCGGTTACAAGTAAAAGAAATCCTAGTATTTAATACCAACCTATAGTTGAACCTTTACCCCAATACAAAATTGAACTTATAATGTAATGACAATCTCTCCTTTCAATGCACGGCTCTAAGTACGTGACTAACACACCAACTTGAGAAAGATGTTAGCTGCAGAGTTCTTCAGTTCATCCAAACGATGAAGATCAAGAAGCTTCTTGGTTACAAAACCCTTAGCACAAAGACACAGCAGCTTTTACAAAGAAGATGAACTATGGCAAATTGTCTTCGGTCACAATTTGAGTGAATAATCACTTTGCATTAAGTTGCATCACATTAGACGTCCCTTAAAATAATCCTTATATATGTTTAGGGTTGTGAGAAAAGAAACCCTACACAAATAACTTGGATATGCATGAAAAACAAATCTAGAAATTTGAATTTCGTAATTCTCGATAGATACAACTTCTATCAAGAGCTATCAAGAATTAAACATTAAACCTCAATAGATTTATCTGTTAAGTGATTTGTCGAGCTTTAATGAACATCACTTCTTCACTTGTTTCTTGGACCGACTTGCATGGCTTCAATACTAAACTTGAACTCTTGTTCCTTGAAGTATTAAACACATCATAAATCTACTCAATTACAAGTAAAGTGCATTTTGTCAAAAGATTAAACAATTACTACATGACAGATGTTCTAACAAGTTCTACACATGTCTTAACAATAGAGCTACTCTATCTTCTCTCTGCTAGCCAACCTCTATGCTGACCTTTGAAAGCCATAAGATAGTAGGCGTGGATAATATATCTTCTAAGCTTAATCAGTTGCCATTTGATCAATCCAAACACTTGATCAACACCATTGACTCAAAGCCTCCTCCTCGTCGGGTGGCACTATGGAATTTGTCAGTGGCAGCCTTCAGTTTCTTGGAGATGATACCATCTAAGATTTAGCAAGTTATTCTTTATATCTCTCAATCCTAATACAACTCACACATACACATAAATTTCATATATATTGGTATGGTCCATAATATCCACCATATACAAACTCTTTGTCCTTACTGGGTAATTGGGTTGTCGGAGTCAAAGAATGAAATATTTACGAGTTATGTAGAAGAGAAAATAAAGAACAAGGAGTATTTATGTCATCTTACATGCAAATTCCATGCATCTAAAGAATTGCCTAAGAAACTGTCATCACTTAGTGTTGAAAAAATGAATAACTAATTTCAATTGTTAGATTAGTCATAGGTCAAGATTTTTATAGTTTATTAGCATTGTTTGGTCTCATTTACGAGAACTAAAGTTTCAATCTTTCTCCTCGATTTATTGTTAACAATTGCATTTTTTTAAAAAAAAATTATGGAAGTCAGGTAATTTTGATGGGAGCCAATGCTACTTATCAGATGGTAAAGATTTTATGATTCTTATCTAATGGGATAGAAATTAAGCGTATATAGACAGAAAATTTTCACAATTTAAGCCATTAGCTTTAGTCGGACAATTAAAAATACTTTTCCAATTGCATCTCTTTTTGCTCAGGTGGTCTACTAGCTACTTAGTGTTGGACAATCATCGAATTATATTGTAACTTGGTATATGATTATTGTATGAAATCACGTTAACATCTACGTAAACCAAAAAAAAAAAAATATATATATATATATATATATATTTTATAAAAAGAAGCACATTTATTATTTTTAAGTGTTTTGCTCATTCATGCTACCACTGGAATTAGAAACAGGGATGGAACTAGCAATTTAATATAGGGTGGGCCTTCCATTTAGTTTTATTTTTATTTTTATGAATAATTTGGAAAATGCCAACTTACTTGTTTATTTTGTGTATGTGCTTCTTTTTATAATGTACACACATACTTACGCACGCACGTACGTACGTACATATATATATATATATATATATATATATATTGAAAAGAATAATCTAAAGGGGCTAAAATATAACACTTAAACAACATATCATAAAAATAAACATAAACATGCAAATAAATATTTTTTGTTTTATTGTTCCCACAAATATATGTTATTCTTAATTCAAATAGAAGCATTGAAAAATATAGAAATCTCAATGTCAACATTTGAATTTTTAAGGTTGTTCATACCCTTTTCTCCTTCAGTATCTAAAGATAATTCAACCTTATTTTTTATATATTAGATGTATACATTTTTTATTCTCACATGTAGGGTACATTTGAAGGAAAAAAAATAATTTAGGATATTTTCTGAATTTTCAAAAGAAGTTGAATTAAATAGATAAGTTTTTAGCGGTAACTATAATCTAAATTGGTCGAAATCTTGTGGGCTAAAAAATCATATCATATGTGGCTCCTAAATAGTGGATAAAAAAATATTCCTTTTTATACTATTAACGATTATAGATTTAGTTTAGTTAGCTTTGATATCTCCCGAGTTTGGATCTAAAGGGGGAAATGTGTTTTATATCACTTAATATATCTGTTTTTTCAAATTGGATGGCAAATGCGCCACATATGTAAAACGTAAAAATACTAGATTGACATTCATAATCTATACCATTTGCAATAATATAGCTCTGTTTTTCGCGGTTGTGCCAATATGCAATTGGATATCTACCTTTGTGCCAATTAAATTATATTTTATTAGAGACAGTTTTGGCTTCTGTGAAAGCCTACGGTTGTTTGCAATACTTTTGGTTGTTATTTTTTTTTAAGTTTTTATTTTTTGGTTCTTGAGCCAAAACAAATGCCAGAGGATGTAGTTAAAACAAAAAAGTGGTGGAATGAGTACATGCCACATAAATGCAATACCAACAAAGTGCCAAAGTGTATAATGTTATATTGTCATTTTTTTAAAATTATCACATTTCACAATATAATTTAATTTTAATATATTTATTTTATTTCACTTTACATGTTTATTGTCGTGCCTTACATATGATCAAGGATATCAAACAACTAATATATGCAAACTTACTAGTTTAGTTTTTATATTTAATTTAAAAGATCTAAAAGGGTTACAAATATATTAATTAAGAATGATTATTTTTAATTAAAAATTATACAAAAACGTGATCAACATAAACATAAACATAAAGATGAAAATAATATAAATTTTTATTTAAACCCACAAATATATGTAATTCTTTATTCAAATATAATATGAAAATTTACATTGTCAACATTTGAATTTTAGGCTATTCATACGCCGTTTTCCTTTGTTTTTAACATATAAATCAATTTCCGACTATTTATGTAAGAGAAAATTAAGCTCAAAGTCTTGTTAAAAAAAAAAAAAACTTATGCTCAAAATTTCTAAGCTTTAAAAAAGTTTCTATATCTAGAGATAATCTTATCTTATTTTGCGTGGCATTTCTCTAATTAGTAATTTTGTTGATTACTTTTTTTAAGCTGTTTAGAGTCATAACTCAACACGTAAAATTTCTCTCTTAAAAAAAAAAATCACTAAATATTACAAAGTCTATATTATACCAAAACACAAATATCAAACAAAATTCAATTAGCTTTCCAAATCACTAAATCCTTCATTCTTGAAGTTTATGAAGACATTTTCACATTAACCTAAAGGAACTTAGTATTTTAATTATAGAATTTTGATGAGTCTGATGAGTCCTAGGGTCTAGTATTCCGTCATTATTGCCAATTACTTCTAAGGATGCAAATGATTTCATCTTGTCAGTTATCTACAGCCAAAGATATACCCCTACGACATGAAGAGTAATCATCAATTATGTATAACACATAAAACATATAGTTGGTTCCATGTATGTAAAGCCACCACTTAAAAGTCTTACATTCATGAAGAGGGCATCAGAAAAAATAGAAGCGGTGGTTTGTGAATAATGAATAAACTAAAAATACTAGTGAACATACAACATTTGGCTTCAAATAACCGATGAACACTAAAATTAAATCAAGTGAAACTAATTGTCACATTGAAACAGTTTAAGAATTACACTTCTAAGAAGATTTTTTTTGTTTGGGGGGGGGGGGGGGGGGGACATTTATGTAGCTTTGAAATCTACTCCTAATTGATATCCTGGAACTCTTCCTGGAACTCCTCTAAACTTCCAAACAACAATATATTAGAAATCATACATTCACAAAATGGTCATAGCGTTCATAATCAATTACTGTAACATACTCTTAAGGAATTAATGTAATATACTATGGGCCTTAGACCCACCTTATTTACTTGTATAGCATACATGTACTGCACACTCTGCCTCTTATGTAAAGGCACTCATGTATATTTTACTACTGTCATATACAATACTATTGATTCAGTATTTCTAATATAGTATTAGAGCCATCTTCCTGTGGCCATGGTATCAAAGCTACCTCATAGTTCTTGGCCCTCCTCCATCTTGGATGGCTCAAAATTGATTTTGATGTTGAGACTAGACCAAGTAACTCCCTCCTTGCTACTATTTATCAAGATCACGTAGGTAAATTTATCCATACATTGACTAATTCAGATGTCAGCGAAGATCTTCTTTGGGCTGAAACTCTACAATTTTAGTTGTTTCTTCTATACACAACTTGGGTTTGAACAATTTAATCATTGAATGTGATGTATTAAATATTATAGAAATCATACATAACTCCCCGGTCACTCATTCCACATTGGGCAATCTCTTCCATCATAGGCAGCATATATGATATATCAATAAGATCCCCAAATCGTTTAATTGATGTTCTATTTCCATTATTGTAAAGCCAATTATGCAACCCATGGCCTTGTTGCTTGGGTCCCTTTCATGTCCATGTTTTGGATGCAGAAATTGGTATATGGGTAGGATCCTGGACTCTCTTCTTCAATCCAAGTGATCCAATCCAACTTACGCAACTATGGTAGTTCGAAAAAATATGTGTTTTAAACTTGTAAGTTTGAATTAGTTTAGATTTTAGGGCTTACTTTAAATTGTTATTTTGATTGATTTTGGTATTTTGAGATAATTTTGAAGGAACTGGGCTCAACTATGTAAATGATTATAGTTTTACTAAATAATGGGCTTAAATTGTTTCATACCTTATAAGAAAATTGTACTTTCATAAACAATTTACACATTATTTTTAATATATTATTATAATTTACATAGTACATCTAAATTATATTTTAAATTCATCAAAATTAATTCTCAAAATACCAAAATGCTAATCCACAAAAAAAAAAAAAAAAATGTCGAATTAAAGGATTGTGTCAAACATCCTAGCCTTTATGTTAGAAACTGAAAGAATATGGATAGACATCCAATGTGAGCATGTCTTTCTATTTGCCTCAGATTGTAACATCTAGGAGTTATGGAGTAATGGTATTGGACCATTACTCTACCCCACTAAGTCCACTATCCCACTCATTATTAATGAAGTGATGTGTATATAAACAGCAAGAGTGGTACCCATTGAGGTGGAAAAAAAAAAACGTATTCAGCATATCTCTTAGTGTTTACAGAATGTTGTGAGATTCTTAGGTTGTGGATTATGTTTGCATCGCTCTAGTAGTGTGCAACACCGTCGGAGGAACGTTTTTGGTTTGTGGGTTGCACAAACTGGAATTCAAAACGTGTTTGGATAGCTGGTTTGTGTGGAGGCTGGCTCTAGACAGTGTAGAATAATCTCAAAACTCCTGTGTGATCATCGGTTTAGGCCAAGAGAAGTATGCCGAAAAACCGATTATTAATATTCCGCTGCGTGTTTTTATTTCTAACATTGGTATCAGAGCAAAATAAGGTTGTTCTCAATGTCATAGGCATATATGATTAGTTCTTAATGCGTTTTATTCTTCTGAGATATGCTGTGAATTTCTATGCATCTCACATGGCCTCTAATGGCAAGTTTTGATTCTGAGCATTTCGTGCCTTGAAATTAATATATGTTGTTTATATTACATGTATTAATATCTATCTTAAGTTTCGTAGCAAATCTCTAAGTGTGCCATGAGATATAGTTTCACAAAACTTAGAACACCGAAACTTTAAGAACAAAACTGCTCTTACATGATTTCTGTTTACAACATATGATTTTATATTATGAATCTATATGTTATAAGCTTTAAATTGGTATATGGTATGTTAAAAATGAACTTAAAATGAAGAAGATATAAAATTTCGAACTCATGTCTGAAACATGTTTTTTTGGCTGAAAAAAAAATTTTGAGAGGAGCGGATGAAGGTTGAAGACGACATCCATCACTTGTTTCGTTTTTTTTTTTTTTTAAGGGACATCACGTGTTTCACTTGCCAAATGGGCTGAAGTGATAGCAAATAATAATAATAATAGTAAAGAAGAAGGAGGTCCCACAATTGCTTCTTAAACACCTATTTGTAATATTATTATTATTATTATTTTGCTCTACTAGCATGCATTGTAAAGTCAGCCTATCTGTCACGTTTGGGATCTTGTTTTTTTTTTGTGAGATTTTTCTATTTTATGCCTATTAAACCTATTGATAATTGAATTTCTTTAAGTGAAACGTACTATTCAACTTAGCATTTATTTCTAAAACATAAAAGGTATATGTGTAAATGATATGGAATTTATTTAATTTTTGTAAATTATTTAATTCCATTATTATTTCTTAGTGAAATATGGTATTAGAATATATATTTACACAATGTTAAATATTATATTTAACGCGACAAAGAAATAATTATTTGTTAGTGAAATAATGAGATGCATATATGAATTATTCTCATGAGTTTAGATTGTGATAGCATGTTTGGCTTAATAGTTAATTGATATAATTGGTGAATTATTTCAATACATATATTTTTGTAAATATGTTTAGAATTGAAATATGGAATAATGGGAGTATGGTTGAGTTGCGTTATCTCCCATACATAATTTTGCACGAATAGATTAAAATTAAACTTAGTAATAAACACTAGTGGCACAAGAGATGATTAAGAAGCTTAGTGAATTTTCGATCTTGTGACGTGTGTTGATTATCTAAGTTTATTTTAGATCGAACGTCAAAATTTTTTGAAATGTGTGTGTAATGTCCCATTTGTGAAATTTTGTAGTGAAATGGCTTCCAAATGTATAGTTGCTGATCTCAATAAAGGAGAGAAACTGGATGGTGAAAATTACAATATTTGGCACCACAAAATCCAGTATATGCTGAATGAGCAAGAAGTCCTAGAGACTCTAACTCATTCGTTGAGTAAACCCGATGAGGGAAGCACTGAGCAACACCAACGTGATCTTGCTGCCTATGAAAGTTGGCGCAAGAAGGATTTGTGTGCGCGGTTTACAATGCTAAGCAACATGCACAATGACTTGATTGGTGAATTTGAGCAGTATACAACTACACAAGACATGTGGAAAGCTCTAAAGCTAAGATATGGAGGGACATCAGCCACTAGATTGCGTGGCTTAACAATGAAATTTGATTCATATAAGATGCGCTCTGAACATACGATGAAGCAACATCTTAGGGCGATGTCCTCCATGATTCGAGAGCTCAAATCAGCTGGAAACAATCTTACTGACGAACAACAAGTCCAGGCAGTGATTCGTTCACTACCAAGTTCATGGGAGACAATGTGTCAAAACTTGACACATAATGAGAACATCAAAACATTTGATGATGTGGCTCATCACTTGGAACTTGAAGCTGAGCCCCTTGAAGCAGCCAAGCCGATTAGTTCTGTGCATATGGCTGAGACTAGCTCGAGTAAGGCATCTAGGCCTAAACGTAAGCAACCTGATTACGCTCTTGGACAAGAGAGACCTAATGGGCCACCGCCTAAGAAGGCTAAGTTTTTCAAGCGCAATACTAAAGGAAAGTGCACAAAGAATGACAAGTCTAAGTTGACTTG
Organism: Quercus parvula; assembly: GCA_030820535.1. Lineage (NCBI taxonomy): Eukaryota > Viridiplantae > Streptophyta > Magnoliopsida > Fagales > Fagaceae > Quercus > Quercus parvula. Next base: position 16,710,287 of record JAUAME010000002.1, read on the forward strand.
TTATAATTGCAGAAAGAAAGGACATTTTGCTCGTGAATGCGCTAAGCCAAAAAAGGTAACACCTAATCCTACATCTCACCATGTTTTTGTAACTAGTCATGTCCTTGTTGCTAATTCTGCTCCTATGTGGACTGTAGACTCAGCGGCAATAGAACATGTAGCGAGAGATAGAGTGGGATTTATGGAGTACCACCGGATTCCTGTTGGCAGTAAAGACATCAAGGTGGGAAACGGAGCTAGTGTGGAGGTACTTGGAATTGGTACCTACAAACTAGAATTGCGTGGTGGTCGCACTCTGTTACTCCATGACGTACTGTATGCTCTAGAGATCTGGAGGAATTTACTTTCCGTAGTTACTTTATTGAGACTTGGTTTCTAGTTTATTTTTTAGAATAATTATGTTTTATTGCATTTGGGAACAGTTTATTATGGCCGTGGTTTTATTTCAAATGGTTTTTTAATTTTAGATATTGAATATTATAATAATGATAGTTCAGTTTTTTTGACTTCATCTGATAATGCTTCTGATAATTCAATTATATGGCATGCTAGGCTTGGCCATATAGGGCAAGAAAGGATGACTAGGTTAGCAAGAGAAGGCCTTATGGGCAATCTCACTAAGGTCGCTTTGTCCACATGTGAACATTGTCTTGTGGGAAAGTCAAAAAGAAAACCGTTTGGAAAAGCCACAAGGGCATCTTTTCCATTGTAATTAATCCACTCTGATATATGTGGTCCAATGAATGTGAGGGCAAGGCATGGAGGTTTCTACTTCATCACATTTATAGATGACTATACACGTTACGGTCATGTCTATTTGATTTCTCATAAGTCTGAGGCTTTAGATTGCTTTAGACGATACATGAGATTGGTTGAGAATCAATTAGACAAGAGCATTAAGGCTTTCAGAACTGATCGTGGGAGTGAGTATCTATCTGAGCAATTTAAGGAGCTCTGTGATGAAAAGGAAATTGCAAGGCAGTTAACGATGCCTTATACACCGCAACAAAATGGTGTGGCAGAAAGGAGAAATTGAACACTGCTAGAGATGGTCAGGTCAATGATGGCGCAAGCAAACTTACCGATTTCGTATTGGGGGGATGCAGTTTTGACTACAGCCTATATACTTAACCGAGTGCCCTCTAAATCAATATCTTCCACACCTTATGAACTATGGACCGGCAAGAAACCTGACTTGAATAACTTGCGGCCATGGGGTTCAATAAGTTATGTTCACAATACATCTCATAGACATGGGAAGTTGGGGCCTAGAGGAAAGAAGTGTATCTTTATAAGATATTCTGAGCATTCCAAAGGTCATGTGTTGATAGGTGAACAACCTGATGGAAATGTGACTGAATTGGAGTCACGTGATGTTGATTTCATTGAAAGTGAATTCCCTAACATAGGTGAGGTTGAAAAGAACTTGACTCTTTATGAAATGATGGATCAAGAGGTAGGCGCCCCAAGTAGACTAGTAGAGGACAAGGAAGAAATTCCTGAAACTCCTAAAGACAGTGGGAGGGACTTACAACCTAGTGGGAGCACACCACTAGAAGTTGATCCACAACAACCTCAGCCACGCAGAAGCAACCGTGGAAATGTTCCTCGTCGTCGTTATGAGATTGAGGGGGAAGCTTTCATGATTGCTTCACAGGATGATGATGAGCCAAAAACTGTTCAAAAGGCTCTCTCATCTTCTGTTAGTGATGAGTGGATGAAAGCAATGAATGATGAAATAGAGTCTATGAGGACTAATCAGGTCTGGGATCTGGTAGACCTACCGTCAGGGCATAAAGCAATTGGGAACAAATGGGTTCTTAAAATCAAACGCAAGGCAGATGGGTCAATAGAAAGGTATAAAGCTCGATTAGTGGCAAAAGGATACACTCAAAAGGAAGGTGTTGACTATGAGGAAACCTTTTCTCCAGTTGTGAGGTTTGCCTCTGTTCGACTCATTCTGGCCATTGTTGCAAACTTGAATTTGGAATTATACCAAATGGACGTTAAGACAGCTTTTCTCAATGGAGAACTAGATGAAGAAATCTATATGGATCAACCTATTGGCTTTGTGACCAAAGGTCAAGAGCACAAAGTGTGCAAACTTAAGCGATCCATATATGGTTTAAAACAGTCATCTAGACAGTGGTATCTGAGATTTCATCAAGCCGTTTTATCGAATGGGTTTACGATGATTGAAGAAGATCACTGTGTCTACGTAAAACGATCCAAGGGAAGTTTCATTATTTTGTCATTGTATGTCGATGACATATTATTGGCCGGTAATGACATGGAGATGATTATCACCACAAAAGGGTGGTTGTCCTCTAACTTTGAGATGAAGGACATGGGTGAGGCAGATTATATTTTAGGGGTTAAAATCCTTAGGAATCACTCAAAGAAACTTTTAGGTTTATCACAACAAACCTACATTAAGAAAGTTCTTGAGCGTTTCCAAATGCATAATTGCAAACCCATAGATACTCCAGTTGCAAAAAATGAGAGCTTAAGCCTTGAAATGTGTCCTAAGACTCAAGATGAAAAAGAAAAGATGGCTCGTGTTCCTTATGCTAATACAGTTGGAAGCTTGATGTATGCAATGATGTGTACTCGGCCTGATATATGTTATGCTGTTGAATTAGTCAGCATATTTTAGTCTAATCCAGGACTTGCTCATTGGAAAGCTGTCAAGAGGATATTAAGGTATCTAAAAGGGATAGCGAACTACGTCCTTTGTTATCAAGGTTCAGATTTGCGTATGATTGGCTATAGTGATGCTGATTGGGGTAGTGACCTAGATGAACGCAAATCTACATCTGGATATGCTTTCTTGCTAAATAATGGCACTATCACTTGGAGTAGCAAGAAACAATCCTGTATAGCATTATCAACTATGGAAGCAGAGTATGTAGCATGTTCAGCAACTGTTCAGGAAGCAGTTTGGTTGAGGAGGTTCTTTTAGAATCTTGAGGTTGTCAAGGATGCCTCAGATCCTGTTACAGTACATTGTGATAGCATGGCAGCACTTGCCTATGCTAAAGATTCTAAGTATCATGGTAGAACCAAACACATTGATATACGATATCACTACATTCGAGATTTGGTTGCTCACAATGAAGTGGTTCTAAAACACATTTCTACAAGCCTCATGATTGTTGATCCTCTTACAAAGCCTATAGGAAGGGATGCCTTTCAGGCTCATGTTAGGAGTTTAGGGCTACGTAGAATATGATGATATGTTGTTTTAGTTACCCTTTATTGTATTCTTTTGGGATATCTTGTTTTAAATGCATATGATGTTATTCAATTAATAATATGTATGTTTCCACACACATATACCATATGATGAGTTCTGTGGAATGAAAGGTATGTCGACAGGCTTAGGTCGTGTCACTCACACGAGCGATCACCTCTGGCACTTGAGTAATGAGTAGAGATGAGACATTGTGTCATTCAATGCTTATGTAGCATATATAGATGGTTGACACAAATAGATGTCGCCTTAGTTGGGACTAAGATGAGGTCTATAATATATTTAACTTAATTAGACCGTACATGGATAGCCCATGATCCATGTAGCCTGTGGTTAGCCAAATGCGAGACCTTATTTGATGCCTGAGGTGGCAAGCGAATAAAAGACTCGAGTTAGGCACTTGAGTAGCTACTAGACTAAGGTTTGTACGGTGTATTGAGTTAAGACATACGCTCTTACTTAAGAGAACTCCACCGTAGCATGTATTTCATACTACATGTGCTTGCTCGACTAAAAGTGGAGGTGAGAGAATAAATCCCTGCTTCTTCACTGTGTGAGTCCCATGGATCTTTCATTAAGATCCTATTTATGCCCTTGTTACTTTTGACTATGTCTTGAAGCTGAGGTTTTGATGTTTGCTACTTTGGCATGTTACCTATGACCATGTTGGATTCGGTCTAAAGGGACATTGCTGGGAAAGCGATTGGACCAAAGTTGAAAGACATGAGTGCAAAGGGAAGACTATTTTTGTAACACATCCTTATATTTGTAATCACTGTCTACAGGTTATAGCGCTTATGGTAGCGAAATAATCGTGAGTACATTTAGATAGTTATGATGGATCAAGCATAAGTTTGAGTATTAAACTCAAGAGGGATTAGAGATGCTTGATTTGATGTGTTAATATATGTCTAGGGCATAACGAGACACTTTAGGGATGTTGCTATGCTGGTCTTGGTATAAGATTTAGTATAGTGCTCCCAAATATGTTTTTCAAGTGTGCTTGGCGGTCGCACAACCTATTTGCCAGTATGAACGCACTGAGAAACACATTGAGAGATGGATAATAGGTTCATGCCTACAGTGGATGAGTGGGAGATGTTAGAAACTGAAAGAATATGGATAGACATCCAATGTGAGCATGTCTTTCTATTTGCCTCAGATTGTAACATCTAGGAGTTATGGAGTAATGGTATTGGACCATTACTCTACCCCACTAAGTGCACTATTCCACTCATTATTAATGAAGTGGTGTGTATATAAACACCAAGAGTGGTACCCATTGAGGTGGAAAAAAAAAAAAAAACGTATTCAGCATATCTCTTAGTGTTTACAGAGCGTTGTGAGGTTCTTAGGTTGTGGATTATGTTTGCATCGCTCTAGTAGTGTGCAACACCATCGGAGGAACGTTTTTGGTTTGTGGGTTGCACAAACTGGAATTCAAAACGTGTTTGGATAGCTGGTCTGCGTGGAGGCTGGCTCTAGACAGTGTAGAACAATCTTAAAGCTCCTGTGTGATCATCGATTTAGGCCAAGAGAGGTATGCCCAAAAACCGATTATTAATATTCCACTGCGTGTTTCTATTTCTAACACTTTAGTCTTATAATCACTATTTACGCATGTTGCTAGGTTATGGATCTTAACAACCAGGTTGTATCCTGAAATATTTTTTTTAATCACTAAGGGTGTAATGAATTTTTTTTTTAAAAATTGAAAAAAAAGGACAGAAAAAACAAATACATGGTGATGAAGTTAAAAAAAAATAAAAAATAAAAAAGAATACATGGGGTGAGTTTTGTAGATTGGAGGAGTTTTAAAATTAATAAAAAAAGTAATCTTATTTTATAGGGAGTTAGTGAGTAGAAGTAGGAATTTAAATTAACGTAAAAGTAGGAGTTTATTAGAAGTATGAAGGCATTTCAACGTAAAAGTAGGAATTTATTATTTTTGTCAATTTACTATTTTAACCCCATTTTTAAATTTTAGATAGGGACATTTTTGACAGTAAAAAAAACAATAACTACTTTTCTTTTTTCAATTTACTATTTTAACCCCATTGTTAAGTTGTTGGTTAATTAAGTTAAGGATATTTTTGACAGGAAAAAAAGTAATAACTAACTTTTTGAATCTTCTTAATATATATAGACGATAATAATAATAATAATAATAACTAGTCTTATCACACACGCTCCGAGCGTGAGATGAGGCTTTTTTTAATTTTATTTTAGTGGTTTAGCAAAAAAAAAATTTGTGTTTTTATTTTACATATATATAATTTTTATTTTGAGAATCTAATTTATAAGTGGATAAAGCAATTTGAAAATCAATAGGAGAGTGACCCTATTTTTTTAGGCAATATTTTAGTGGGAGTTAGAGTTGTATTTTTACCAGATTGTCATTTAGTTTTGTCTCTACTTAAACATAGGGATGTGGGGGTATTTTTGAACCAAAAAAATAAGAAATCCAAATAGGAAAAACTCCTTAAATAATAGTATAGAATAGAATAGATAATAATAAATAAAGCCCACGTCTTTTATAAAATAAACATTCCCTTTTTGTTTTTCTTTTCCTAATCCAAGCCCAAAGTCGTGACTCATGGGCTGACAAGAATGTAATAATACTCAATAACTATCTTAATAAATGAGATTTCAATTGTGGGCTCAATTGGTAAAATTGCTTCGATTTTGGATACAAACATGTGGACACAAAAAAATTAATTAGTTTCTTATTTTAATGATATAGAGAAATTATCATAGAGAGAACATATTAGGTTAAAATTTTATCGAGTTTTAATGTGCGTTTAGCATCAATTTATTTAGATTTTTGCTATAAATGTGTTAAAATATGCTTGCACGTAATAGTAAAAATAAAAAAATAAAATAAAATTAAAAAAAAAAAAGGAAAAAAAGAAGAAGAGAGATTTTCAAAAGCTGTAGATAAGAACAAAAAGATAAAATATCACAAAAAAAAGTTGAAGCCAATGGACACCTTAAGCTTACAAAATTGTATTAAACACTAGATTAGCTCATAGCTTATTAAATTTTGTTTGTTTTGACATTAATGTTTCTAAAAAATGAGTCATTTTTCAAATTTTTTTTAATTAAAAAAAAAAAACTATCAAATTTTCCTATTTTGGCAATCACTTTAAAATCAAATAGAGTTGTATTCAATAGTTTCCATATTACCTCTTAACTTCTTTATTTAGCGTGAAGTGAGATAGAGTTGTTTTTCATAAAATTTTAGTGAAAAATAATCTCTAAAAATAAGTTATATTTTTAATAGGGATTTTAGTTGACTAAAAAATAGTTTTCATTTGACTTATTTTTTCTGATGCTACCAAATATTGAAAAATACAAAAAAAAAAAAAAAAACTATTTTTATAATAGATTTTCTAGAGAAACAAACGCAAGTATTGTTGGCTCAAACTACTCCGATCACCAACCCAACTTACTCACTCACCTAGATCATTACTCAAGCCTCATTTATTGATTTTATTGAACTCAAAACTGCTTATACCCTCAGTTGCTTAGAGAAATCATACTTGATCCTTAAAAACATTTAAATTTTCTTTTTTCAAAGATAACGTGGGATGCATTGCTTTGAATTTATGTTTATTTCTTTGGAAATTTTGGTCCACTGAGTCACTCACTTATTTGCTCCATGATTGCATTTGCTCTTGATGATTGTGATTTTTCTTCATTATGTTTGAAGATGTGTTGTATGGTTTCTTCTTTATTCATCAACATTTATATAAATATTAACTAACACTATTTTTGAATTTTTTTTTTATTTAATACTTTTTTTGAAATCCACTTAAGATGTTAAAAAGCTAATAAAATCCAAACCATCCATTTAAGACCAACTATTAATCTTTTTTTTTTTTTTTTTGAAACAATCACACACACACACAAGGAAGAGGGAAAGAAGTTTTTTTTTTTGAGAAACAAGAGGGAAATAAGTTATAACATAAAAGCACACCACAACTCCACTCAAAAGCCATGATAACTTTTAAGGAAAAGACCAACTATTAATCTTGTTAGTGTTTTACTAACTATATATAAATTTCCATAAATAAAAAAAACTATATATAAACTACCCTAAATACTCTAAAACATTATAATAAATATATGAAAAATTATGGTGTCACACCCAATTATACAACTTTGCTCACAACTCACCCATATGGTGAGTTGTGGTTGGTGGAGAGGTGTGGCACATGGACCCACCATCACCCCTCCACCAACCATAACTCGCCACATGAGCGAGTTATGGGCAAAATTGTGTAATCGGGTGTAGCATCAGAATTACTCTAAATATATAGATTTGTTTTTTGGTTGCTTTAAAATTTTTAAAATGGGAATCCGCTTCTCCAATAAATTGGGTTAAAACGACTAATCATGACCTCTCTTAGACCTTGCAAAAGTGAGAGTTTAAAAAAGAAATGGTAAATTGTAAATTATACCCCTAAAGTTTGGGGGTATTTTGATTTTACACTTTGAAATTTCAAATTTTGCATTTTACCTCTTGAAGTTTAAGAGTGTTGGGTTTTACATCTTGATGTTTCAAAATTTGAATTTTACCTCCTAAAGTTTGGAAGTATTTGGATTTTATACCCCAAATTCTAAAAGTTTAAAGTGTAAAATCTAAACACTACTAAACTTTAGAGAGTAAAATCCAAATACCCCTAAAATTTAGGGGATAAAATCCAAATTTTGAAACATCAGGATGTAAAATTCAAACACTTCCAAATTTTAAAGGATAAAATCAAAATTCTAAAACTTTAGGATATAAAATCAAAATACTTCCAAACTTTAAGAGTGTAATTTACAATTTACCATAAAAGAAAAATCAAAATACGGTTGAGCGTTTTGTAGTGCGAGTTTGGATGTTGATGAAAACTGAAGGTTTAGTGCGTTTGATGTTTTTCTGTGGGTCCCATATACTGTTCACGGGACCCACAAGTACAAAATTTAGCAAATTTTAAGTTAAAACTGAGTCTTAAGGCACTATTCACACATTTAAAAATTATTTTACTATAGTGTTTCAGTTTTTAGTAATGAACGGTATCCAAATAGACTTATAGTCGTGACTTGTTAATTAATTAAAAAAAACAAACAAAACATTGAGCGACCCACAAACCTCTTATTTCAACAAAACTTTCATTACAAATGAGTCTCACGGTACTATTCACATATTTAAAAATTATTTTGTTATAGTGTTTTCAGTTTTCAGCCAAATAAATGGTATCCAAACACGTCTATAAAAAAAAAAAAAAAAACTTGACATGGAGCGACCCGTGAAAACGTTTTGTATCCAAATCGACCAGCATTAACCCCGGACTGGGTTTGTTAAAGTCGCCGGAGCGAACGGGTCGGTTTTCGAAACTTAAAAATTAAATAAAAATAATTCTAAATTTTTAAATAACGCAGGCTTCCTTTTTTTTTTTAAATTTGTTTGAGAGAGAAAGGAAAATCATCAATAGTCGCTCGATGTGGCCCAGCCTGGCTAATGCCTAATTGCTTCCCCCGTTTTGCCTGACTTTCATTTTCTAACAATTTAATCACCCTATTTATTATCATCAATACATATATATTAATATTTATTTTCCAGTCAATTAATTTTATAATAATAAATCATAATATTATTCCAAATTCCAATTCCAATAGTAGATCCTGTATACCGCCAGAGAGTTCCGAGGGTTTTATACCCTTAATAATCTGAGAGACAATCAGCCATTTGGAGGAGGCCCCCACTCAATTAGGTATGTCATTCTCTCTCTCATTCATGGAATTTGATTCTTTCTTTGTTGTCGCTGTAGATTCCAACTCTCCAATACAAAAAGGCTTTTTTTTTTTTTTTTGGCAGGTTCGGAGATATTAATCTGAATTGTGTTTGTGTTAAGAACCCTGCAATCAGATCTCTAGAATAGAAAATAGTTTTAGGATTTTTTTTTTTTTTTTTTTTTTTTTTTTTTTTTTTTTGCTATTTGAGATCAAATCATTAATCATGGTCCTTAAGGTTTTTTTTTTTTTTTTTTTTTGGTGGTGATTTATGTTCTGCTAAGGCTCCAATGAAATTGACATTTATAGATTGCTCTTGTGAAAATTTGATAAGTAGGAGTTGATATGATATGGAGTGAAGAACATTTTTTTTTATTTTTTATTAGTATATGGAGGGAAGAACTTATCAAGGTGATAGGTTGTATAGATAGAGACCAATTGCTTCAAAATAAACCAGAATAACAACCTGCATTGTCTTTTTAGCCTGCCAAGTATTAATTCACTAGAATGTTTTACATTTAAAACATAAAGAGAAACCATGTGGAGAAAAAATAAATAAATAAATACGAACTTGACTTTAAATTAAAGGCGAATTTGGCTTTTGGTTTTTGGTTTGATTTTCTTTTATTGAAATTTTGGCATGAATTTGCCGATTTTCCTTTTAACTCATTGTGACTGCTGAGTGTTCTGGTGAATATTTATCAATGAATTGTATTGTTGGAGGGAAATTTTAGGGGATTAGGCATGTGAGCTTGTGTGGGCTAGGTAGGAAAATTTATGGTTTTGGGTTTTTTTATGACTAGAGAAAGGCTTCAGGGATTGTATAAGGAATAAGGTTTGTAAAATATAGGATTTCAAGGGCAAAAAGGGGGTTGAAACAAAGAATAATAGGGTTGCAGGAATTTTTTACAGTGATTGTGTTTGGGATTTTAAGGTGTTTTAATAGGCTTTATTATAGTATTTACACATGATCTTTATAAATAATTTAAAACCTTATATAAATTTATTCTATTGTATTTTATGATTTATTTAATTTAATATATAACTTCACAAATATGTGTATGAATAATACTATGGAATAATACCTAAATTTATTATATTTATATTTATGACCATATTCATATTTTGGTTATATTTCTATTTCTTTTTTTAATCATAATTTTATAAAAATTTTAAATGAAAATTTCTATTTTACCAAAGATAAAGATTGACCATTCACGAATTCAAAGGAATAGTTAAGCCCTATGGAATATCTATTTTGTAGGAATAAGGATAACCAAATGGTCCAAATGACTAAGTAACTATTCCACTTGAATAGCTATTCTAATCCATGTGCTATTTTGTGTATAAAGGAAAAAGTGTATGCTTAGGGGTTGAGAAAGGGAAGGAAAAGACAGAATTTTGGGGCTGTTAACTGTAACCCATGGAAGAGAGAGAGAAATAAACATGACACTTGAAAACTTATAAATTCATAAAACTTGATTGGACTGATTCACAAGATTGCATAAACAGATTTATTTCTCACTACAAAAGTAACTGTAACTTGTGGATCATACTCTTTCGCTTGGTTCAAGAGTTGTAGACTATGATAAGAAATAAATATTGTAATCTATACACAACAATAGCAAGGCCTTAGTCCTAAATGGTTTTTTGGGTCAGCTACAAATCCTCAACAGATTAGTTAGCATGAGCCACATGTTACCTTTTTAAAATAAATAAAAACCTAAATTTAAAACTGATTTAATCCTATACTACTTACGACTCGATCTATTAAACCATGCATGCTTCACATCCATCAGACATGGCTTAAGGGCCTCACGCACACCCCAAAAAAAAAAAAAAAAATCTATTATATGTTACCCAAATTGAGTCACATTTACAAACAGTAACTAATTTTTTTTTCTCCATTATCATTTGGGTTGGCACATTTCTCATGCTTGCTTGAAAGGTTAAAAAAACAGAGTTTTGAAATGGAGAAAAGGTGGGGGATGGGAGAGTGATGCTAATAATCATGCCTGCCTGCTGTCTTAGAATAAGCATGTAGGAGGGAGATGCTTGTAATCTCTCTTTGTGTGAGTCTGGCTGTCTCTTTCTCCTCCAATTTTATGTTTAGTGGGGCATGATTGTGACTTATCAAAAAAAGTTTAGTGGGGCATGATTGGGTTGAGTACTTCTTTGCCAGATTGTAAGAGCACACAAGTTGTTTGCATATTGAGATTTTATCCTTAATATTTTTTTTATCAAATATCTATCTCCAGTCGTATGCTTGTTCTATGACTACAGTTTAATCATGACAGCCAGATCTCTGACTGCTCATTTCATTAATTTTTGAATGGAGGAATGTGATGAAATCAATTGTTAACAACCTATTATTGTTTTGTAATAGCCCAGTGGTAATGGTGCCTCATGTCTGTCTTTCAAATTCTTCTTGTGATACAATGTCTTTGCAATAGCCGATGAGCTCTTCCTACTTCCATAAGAAAGGGTAGAGGGCAAGGTCATGGGTTCAAAACTCATTGGGCTTTTATGTAACTTAAAAATAAAAAGAGAACAGCGTTTTTGCAGTAATAGTCTCACTGCTATTCATAAACATAGCTCAGCTTTAAAGCATTAAGTGATAGGGTCAGTTGAAGGTGAATCCTGAATCAAGGTTAGAGTAGTGATTCTATCACTTTTTTCTCTTAAAGGGCCAAAATGCTTCCTGTTTTCCCGACTCTTGCTATGAATGCCGGAAAATATGAAGATACATCATGCAGGCATAAAAGATACTGTCACATACATAATCTCCATTCTTCTTCTGCTTTTTCTTTTTTAAAAGATAGTTTTGTTACTTTGCTTATACATTTTCAGCTCCTGGCTGTCAGTCCACATGATCACTACATACAATAAATTAATATTAGTAGTATCTATTTGGCACAAACTTATATGGCTTCGCTTTTTTGCTGATTTTTTTTTCCTGAAAGTTGGTTAAAATATGGTTGTACTTAGAAAAGGTGAGTCTTTAAAAATTTGTGCATAACCAAATAACCTAAAAAGCTGAAAAGAAAATGCCAATGCCAAAAAGAAACACACAGCTTAATTTTTGTACACCCATAAGTAGACAACAACATTACAGATTACCTCCAGAGGAGGTTTTGTAGATTCTTATGCTTTCTTGACAATGCAGGGACTTTGAAACTGTGTCATTTTGCTTGAAGGGGCAGATTGGAATCTGACATAAGAAAGCTCTATTTACATCAGTGGCAAGAAGCGGAGGGTGGAGTTGGAAGTTACAAAATTTATCATACCCATTACCCACCAAAAATGTTAGCTCCAGATGATAGGTATTTGATTAGATTCTAATTTATGCTGCATCTGAGTAATTACAGAACTGCAATTTGGTGCTTTATATTACCTTCCAGGTTTCCTTTTCAGCTCCTCTTCTCTTTTTATCTCTAATTCCTTTTCCTTGTTTAAATATGGAATTTTGTTGTTTCTTAGGTGTTGTTGTGACCCAATATCTAGAGGGATTCTCATGTAATATGGCTTTATAGAGTGGCAATTGTTTGAAGGTTGGAAAATGGCTTTTTATTCAGAGGAAGAAAAAACAGAGGATTACCTTTTCAAGATTGTTTTAATTGGTGATTCAGCTGTTGGGAAGTCAAATTTGCTTGCAAGGTTTGCTAGAGATGAGTTCTACCCTAATTCAAAGTCAACTATAGGAGTAGAGTTCCAAACCCAAAAGATGGATATCAATGGGAAGGAAATCAAGGCTCAGATTTGGGACACAGCAGGTCAAGAGCGGTTCAGGGCTGTTACATCTGCATATTATAGAGGTGCAGTTGGAGCTCTTGTGGTGTATGACATCAGTAGACGCCAGACATTTGATAGCATTGGCAGATGGCTAAATGAACTTCAAAGTAAGAATATTACTTTGTTTTGATGTTTGGTTCCTCTCTCTCTGTTTTTTTTTTTTTTTTTTTTTTTTTGAGGAAGCCTTTTTGTTCAATTAGGGAACTTTATTGTTGTAATTAAATGACATCACTTGCATTTAAGTAAATTCCATTTAGAAATGGGCAGTGTGGGGTGTATTTCTTAATCCACCCGCCCAAGCGCGCCCCCCCCCCCCCCCCCCCACAAATCCCCTGCCAGCAAAAGTTGCCCTCCAAACCTGTTCCATACATGAAGTGCGGGAACATATTTATCCCCATCTCAATACCCCTCTTTGAGTAGCCTTGGCCCTCATGCTGCTAATCCAACAAAGTGATTTTATTTCAAGCAGAAAATAAGCTTAAAGTATCAGGGTGTAGAAATTCAAGAACAAAAGAAGATTAAAAAAAGAGAAATGAATAGGATATGAATACGTGATGGATATTTTCGGTAATGTGCATCAGAAATTTTATAGGATTTAAACTCTTGTATGATTGGGAATATATTTAGTCATATGACAATTTAGAGGTAAGATTCTTAATATATTCAAGGAGGGGTGGGTTTGGGTGGTGGCCTTCTTAACCTACCCCATTGCCATGCCATCCCTACTAATGATCCCATTTTACATGTGCATTCAAAGGCTGTGATTCTGAATTGTGAATTGTATTATTTCACTTTTCTCTTTTCCTGAGATCCCTATTTGCTCCTTACAACTTGTCAGATTCTAGATGGATTTAGGAAATGGGTCTATAATGATGGGTTCCATTCCTTTGCAATGCTTCTGTAACAATTGTTGTTTGTACTGTTTTTGATCAGTGAGAGTTGTTTGTACTCTGGTGGCTACATTAGATCATCTTGCATTGAGAGAGAGAAAAGAAAGAAAGAAAGAAAGAAAGAAAGAGAATATTATCTTGCATTTTTTCTTTAAATCGGATTAACTGAGGATTGATTGGGTGGTTCTGCTGCTGAACAGCTCACTCTGATATGAACGTAGTAACTATACTTGTTGGCAACAAGTCTGATCTTAAGGATGCCAGGGAGGTTTCCACTTCTGAAGGAAAGGCCTTGGCAGAAGCACAGGGCTTGTTTTTCATGGAAACATCTGCTCTTGATTCCTCCAATGTAGCTGCTGCTTTTCAGACAATTGTGAAAGAGATCTATAACATATTAAGCCGGAAAGTTATGATATCTCAAGAGCTCAAGAAACAGGATCCTACCTGGATGGGAAATGGAAGAACTGTGGTTTTACAGGGTGAAGCATCCGTAGAGCCTAAAAAAGGTTGGTGTTGCTCATTTTAGACCTACACTAGTTAGATTTTCTCTTTTATTGGTTTTCCATTCTGGTCAAGTATCCCACATTTCTAATTCTCCATGTGACCAAATTTCTTGAGATGTGAAATGAGTAAAATTCATCTTCACTTGTTCTTGATTGAGAACGGTTGAAGAGAAATTAGAGTAGACATGTAAATGACCTGAAGGGGGATTAAGAAAATCATATTATACAATGTTCAAATTCTACTACTGTGTTGTGCTTTATTTCACATTAGGTGGTCCTCAAAACTGAGTTTGATTCTTTTTTTCCTTTTGTTTTTTACCCTCTTATCACATTATAATTGTCTTTCTAATTGCCAATAAACACAAATGGTGTTTCATTCCCTGTTAAGATTAAGGTGAAGGATGAGATGGTGAGAATCATATTTTGTATGTAGCTGTGTAGGTAATTTATGTTGTGTCGTGACACACAAATAATGTAGACAGTATGGACCCTTTTCCCTCATACAACACTAGTGTAATTCTTGTATGCTCGTAATAAGAATAGAATGAACTTTTAAGAATATGCAGTGTATTCAGCCAAAAAAATTGTTCAGGATAATTAGAAATTTGTGCAGTAAAAATCAATCGATATAACTGGAGTCTTAAAATTCTTGGAGATTGGCATGACACCAATTTTTCAGCATGCTGACCGAAAGCTCCACCCCATCTAATCTTTTCCAGTGTGACCCTGATTCACATGAATTACATCAGTTTTTGTTGTTGTTAGAGAATGCATGAATCACATCATTTCATTTGCAAGTATTAACTAATAATCATTAGTCATTAGATGACGTGGACAATTCGAGCGCTCAATGAAAATAAAAGTCAATGCAGTCATGTGTTTGAATTTAATTGAAAAACTTGATATATTGGACTTGCGTTTTACCCAAGATGATATCACATAAAACCATATCATTGCTAATGTATCACTTCGAAGACTAATATTTTACTAGACATGAGACCCATCTGTAAAACCAGAGAATAGTAACTGTCATAAGCAAACGAAGCAAGAAATGGTGTCGCTTTGGTAACAAGATTTCAGAAAAAAAATATGAAAGGATGTTGCAGCCACTTATCTATTCCATTGAGCTTTATGAGTATATAAACAGAGACTCATTCTTGTAATCATTTTAATCTTCAGTAATACAATTCCTAATTCTTAGCCATAGATATTTTCTACACAATTCTGATATTCTTTGCACCATCAAGTGGGTGCATTGAATATCCCTGCACTTTCTTCAATTGTAGACTCCAGTCACTATTGCCCCTGCCCTTTCTTTTTCATTGCTAATTAAAAACTTAACTATTATTTTTCCATAATGTAAGACACGAGGCTCACTAATTCAAAAAACAAAGACGTAGTTTCTGGTAGTGTATATCGGTTTAAATGTAAAAATAAGGATCCAAACATAAAAATTGGGAATAATTATACAAAGGAACTTTTTTTCTATTAGCAAATTTCAAGTATGCTAAATAGTAAGCCAAACCCATATAGTAAATGCAAAAAATAGTAAATGCAAAATGAGATTTTAGTTAAAAAGTATTAAAGGTAAGTCAAACTCATATATATAAACACACACTAAAAGTGGTATAGTTTTGGTCCATGTATCCTCAGGGCATTACTATAATTAATTATATTCTCCATCCCTACCTCTTTCCCACACTCTCTAACCAAAAGAAGCAACGAGAGATTAGCACATCATAAATCACCATGAAGAATCCTTGACAGCCACAAAAACTTGAGATACGGGTTTTGAAGAAGAATTGGCATAATGGCATTCTCAATTTATGTGCTCTCAGAAGAGGAGCCTCTAAGCGTAGAGCGTACCAGCAATATAATTCACAAACCGTGAAATGAAAATTGATTCATTTTCTAACACAGAAAATAGGATTACAGTGTAAACAGTGGTCTACACGGAATGTGGTTGGCTGCCCTTAAAATCTCCTCATGATACCAATGTTGGTTAACACTTACAAGTTTATCTTCTAGCTGCTTTTTTTTTTTTTTTTTACTTATCTATATCATATCATACCATCATATTATATTATATTATATATATAATAAAAGTTGAGTTTAGACGCCGTAGTTGCGCCACGTGGCTTCACCAAATTGCATAAATTTTATTAAATTTTTAGATTTTTAAAGAACTAAAAAAGAATAGTATACTATCAGGACTCTAATTTATTCTTATCATTAAATAAAATTAGATTAACATTATTTTTTATTTGTTAGGATATATTTCTTAAATTAAGGGATAATATTTAGCATACAAAAATTTAATTTAGAGGTTTAGACGCCGTGGTTGCGCCATGTGACTTCACCAAATTGAAGAAATTTTATTAAATTTTTAGATTTTTAAAGAACTAAAAAAGAATAGTATACTATCAGGACTCTAATTTATTCTTATCATTAAATAAAATTAGATTAACATTATTTTTTATTTGTTAAGATATATTTCTTAAATTAAGGGATAATATTTAACATACAAAAATTTAATTTAGATAATATTTATCATCTAATTAACATTATTTTTTTATTTGTTAGGATATATTTCTTAAATTAGGAGATAATATTTAACATACAAAAATTTAATTTAAATAATATTTATCATCTAAATTTTCAAAATTTTAATATTATTTTATCAAAATATCAAGCTACAAAGCTTGATTATTAAGGGATATCACAATCCAAATTCTTCAAGAGGTGATTAATATAAATCTATCCCAAGAAACAGTATATATCTCCAATAATTTGATAATCTCTATCTATCCCAAAAAACAGTATGTAACTATGTATCTCCATTAATTTAATAATTTCTACGTTGATGACATTTAAAATTCGGAATTCTATTTGTTTATCTTCACAAACGTCTCTCCCTCTTGGCAGAAATCCTATTCGTTTGTCTATAAAAAGAAAATCCACACACACATCTCTCCCACAAATTGTCTATAAAAAGAAAATCCACACACACATCTCTCCCACAAAATTCTCTCTCAGTGGGTTTAGACTTTAGACTGCTAATCTCTTACTAAGGAAGTCATCTCTATAATTTTCATAGTTTGCGCTATCACTACCAAGAAAATCATAATTTTCAATTTGTGCTATTGCCACCAAGAAAATCATAACAATGTGAGTAATCCTTCATTCTTCCTCTTCTTCTATTTTTTTTTAATAAATTTTTTTAATGAAGAATATTATAAATTATGCCACGTGAGTACATAACAATGTGAGTAATCCTTCATTCTTCCTCTTCTTCTAATTTTTTTTATTGAAGAATATTATAAATTATGCCATGTGAGTAATCCTTCATTCTTCCTCTTCTTCTATTTTTTATTTTTTATTTTTTTTATGAAGAATATTATAAATTATGCCATGTGATATATAGACTAATAATTATTTATATATCAAAATTCCTTATAGCTATCAACCACATTCTCTTTCTCTCTTTTTATTTTTTTTTAATTTTTAATTTTTTATATGTTACTTATGTTGAATCAACTCTTTTTTTTTTTCTTCCATTTTATTCATATGACCTTTTTTTAATTCCAATTTTTATGGGATAAAAACAAACACATTGATTAGATATCTTTAATTTCAATAAGATTTAAATGAATTATATTTCAAATGGAACTCTACCAATATATATAACCCTATATATCCTTTTTGGAGTGAAGCTTATTTCAATATGTGAATGCCTAAATCCCATGACAATGTAGGTATGCATTCTTTCTTCTTTTATTATTATTATTATTTTCATTTTGTTTATTTTCTTTACTGTTATTATTGGTTTTTTTTCTTCATGTGATTTTAATTAATGAATTCAAAACATTCGAAAACATTATCAAGTTTCTAAAAGCTCCTTCTTTGTTTTTGTATTTTGTTTTTATTAAATTGATTGTGTTTTGTGTATTGGTTGCCTTTTGTTTAAACTAATTTTCTTAGCTTTGATCTAATTTATATGCTTAGGGTTAGGGTCTTAGAATTAATGATTAAATATGGTTAGAATTAATAGATTAATTTTAACAATTTTCTTATTTGATTTTTATGTTACATCAAATTATCAAGATGTTCAACATGTGTATTCTTGAATTATCAACTTTAATTTTAATTTATAATATTATCAAGATTATATTAATTTTAGATTTATCAATTGTTTAGTACTTTTTTTTTTAATAATTATCAATTTAAAATTCAATTTGGAATTATCAATTTAATTTAGTTTTAGGAAGAAATCTTACCCCTTATTTTAGTGAGATAATTATTTACACTTGAGAATTTTTTTTCTTTTATTTTTATTGAATCTATTAAAATATGTAATTATTTATACATTTATTTTATAAGCTTTTTCATAAAACCGTGCAACACACGGGCCTCTAACTAGTATATATATAAAACCGAAACCTCTGAAACTCCTACAATTTTCCACGTCAGCATTTTTAATTTATATTTTTTTTAGACTCAAATAATCATTTTTAATTTATATTTTTTTTAGACTCATAGACTATAATCATTAAAAAGACTCACGTTAGGATTTAGAAAAGAAAAGAGAGAGACTCACGTTATAACTCCTTTCTTCCCACCTCAAAACCCTAGCAAACCTATCCCTCTCTCAAGTTTAAAAAATAAACCGACCATTCTTGCAAACTTTCTCTCTCCAAATGTAGGAAAAACGCTTTGTAGCATCACCCAATTATGGCTTCAAGATTTACCACACACCCTCATACACATGGTAAGTATTTTGCAATCAATCTTTTGCTTATCAAATCCTTGAAAAATATATATATATATATATATATATTTTCTAGGTTTTCGTTTGTGATCTAATTCAACTAATTGAGATTAATAAAGTTATATTTCTTGGCTGTATTTGCTAGGTAGTGATCTTATTTCGTTATATATTTGCTAGGTAGTGATATTTTTTTGTTATAATAAAGTTATATATTTCATTTGTGATCTAATTCAAAAATCGCAGTTTAGGGTTCATGAATTAGATCACTACCATATCAGATCCTTGAAAGAAAAAAAGATAAGAAAATATGTTTGCTAGGTTTTCGTTTGTGATCTAATTCAACTAATCGAGATTAATAAAGTTATATTTCTTGGCTGCTAGAGATTAATAAAGTCATATTTCTTGTCTGTATTTGCTAGGTAGTGATCTTATTTCGTTATATATTTGCTAGGTAGTGATCTTATTTCGTTATAATAAAGTTATATATTTCGTTTGTGATCTAATTCAAAAATCACAGTATAGGGTTCATGAATTAGATCACTACCATCGAGATTAATAAAGTTATATTTCTTGGCTGTATTTGCTAGGTTTTCAGCAACAAGTTTAACTTGGCATTTTGAACCTATGGCTGAAATTTATGTTGTTCTTTGGAAGTTCAAATTTGAAATCTTTTCTTCATTCATAGTGGTTTTTCATTGAGTAGTTTCTTTCTCTCTTACTCCTCTTGATGAGTTTTTCCTTTTCACTAAAATTTTATCAGGTTTGGTATTTGACTAGAAGAAAGTTTTTTAGCATGAAGCACCTATTTCATTCAATTTGTCCTCACCACCACAAGGAAAACATTAAGGTAAGACACATAATCTATTTTAAAGTTTGAATGAAAATTACCATAGCATACAAAGTACAAGAGATAAATTTTTAAAGGATGAGCTTAATTGTTTCTTATATATAACCAAAACTTTTGACTTTTTTTAAACATTAGCATTATTTAAATTTAAAAAAAAACAAAAATTCTGATAGGACTCAAAAAGAAAAAGAAAAAAAGAGACTCACGTATATATATAACTATTGGGATTCAACATAAAAGATAATGGAATTAGGTATTATAATTTTGATATTGTTCCATATTTTGAATTGCCTATATTATTACTACTACGAGAAAGTCATATTGCTACTCAAATTTGAAGTTTGGTGTGTCTTTCTCATATCATGGTTTTTGTTTATATCTTTCCAGTTTATATTAGTTTTGAGTGTGTGTGTATATATAGCTATTGGGAGTTTTGCTTTATTAATTTAAGAATTATAAATTACTTTGTAGGTTCCAATAACTATGCACTTGCAACTCAATAACGTTCTATGTTAGACAACACTTCTAAACTATGGAAAAGCATAAAAGTTAAATACTTCTTCATTTTTTAAAAATATTAACTAGCAAAATGTCTATTTACTCATTGTTGGATTTTTTTTTTTTTTTAGTCAATAACTTTTCTGTGTATCGCACGGATTAGCGACTAGTTTTATTAATTAAGCTTGTAAATTTCTCTTTAAATTAGTTTAGAAAAATCTCTTCCAATCCATTTTATGATGGTTTGTAATATTACTCACATATATTAAATATCATGACTTATTAAATCATTTAAATAAGTCATTTGATCATTAACATGTTAGCTCATGCCCTTGCTAGACAAGCAGTTTTATCTGCTGATACCGAGGTGTGGATAGAAGAACTTCCACATGATTTGGAGGATGTAGTTTAGTTTTTTTCTAGTAATAAAATTCATTTACCTTTTTCCTCAAAAAAAAAAAAAAAAATTTAAATAAGTCATTTGATCAATAACTAGGTGTTGATAGTTATAATTGTGAATACCGTACAAGTCCAATGCAAAGCAAAGCCTAACCCTTTTTGGGCCCATTACACACATTTTCTAATATTCTTTATTCTGTTATGTGTACCCCAAGCTCATGCAATTTAAATGGAGATCAATGGGAGTATGGTTTGGAAGGTACGATTAAAGGCTATTTGGGTTTTTTGCATGACCCCAAAGCATAGATCTTGCCAAGTCAAGTGGGTGAGCCACTTGCAAAACCTTAGGACTCGTGAAAGGAATCACGCGTTGGCCATTTTCATGCATATGTCATCTTGTATGGTCTATTCTATGTGAATAAAGGGCACAACTTAACCTATTTTAGTTTAAGTTAATAAATTGATTTGAAGGGAAATTTTGTTCTACTTTATTTTGATCATATAAAATCATAAAAATAAATTGGGTTTGACTGTATTGCACCTAGAAAATGTTATAGCTACTACTAATTTACTCTAAAAGGTTTACAAATTAACGTGCTAGTGAATATAATTAATGACATCAATATTATAATAAGAAGAAAGTTTAGCTACAAAATTGGTTTACTTAATAAAATAAATATTACTACATATTTTGAAAATCTAACCGTTGAATTGTATGTTTTTTGCACTCTTAATACACATGTCAAATTTTGTGTCAATCAAATATTATTTATTATATGATTTATAAGCTTATATTTTATGCATAATTTTAAATTACAAAAACTTATAATTTAAACAATTTATTAATGACATAGCTATTGATCTTTAATTTTTTAAAAATTTTGCAAGTATAAAAGATATATGAAGAAAATGTAATCAAATTGTAGATTTGTCAAAATTCACGTTCAATAAAAAGATATTGAGTAAAGTTGTAGTCTTACGCTACAATTAATTTTGTAACTAAACTTTATCCTTATAATAAAGAAATCGTTTAGTTTTTACAAATCGTTTAGTTTGTAAAAACTAAGAATTATATACCAAATTTTCATAACCGTAATGACATAACAACATAATAAATTTCATAACTGCTAAGATATTAGATTGTGATTGAAATACAATGAAACTGGGGGTAGAAATAATCCATGTGAACATGATATTGCACTAATCACAATTTGTCACATTAACAAGTTGTGAAATTCGATATACTATAACGTTGTTGAATTTGTAATACCTCTTACATCACTATTCTATGTCTAAGAAAAAGTAGTTTCAATTTTTTTTTCTTTTCTATATACAATTTTTTTACCAAACTTTTTTTTTATTTTTTATATATATATAAACTTGATAAGCCAAGAATATAATTTTGTGATGGATGCCACTTTGTCAAACTTTTGTTATAAAATTTGTTATATCCGTACAATTACTCAAGTAAAATTACCCTAAAAACTTTAGAATATAATATCCTACAATTCCCATAACCATCATCAATTTCTCTAATTGCCAACGTGGCACATGTCTAAGCCTTAACACTGTGGCCTAAGATTTAAAGAAAAATGGTAGGGACACTTTCACAAGAAAAATGTAAATGTACTACATATTTTACTACATAAAGCTTACCAACTAACTTTCTTTAATTTTTTTTAATTAATAATTATAATAATAATAATAACCTAATGTGACAATGTATGCAATGAGCTCCAATTACCTGATTAATGAGTGTTACATTTTTTTTTTTTTGGTGATTGGTGTTGCATCATTTTGTAAGCTCTATGTAGTAAATTTTGTAAAATATCCAAGCATCTTTCATTTCAGATATACTAACCACAATCACTAGAAACCAAGTCAACAATATGGGTGTTTCTAAAAAAAAAAGTCAACAATATGGGTGATCTTGGCATGCATTCAGGGATAATTAATCAAAACCTCCCTCAACAACTAGTAATTTTCTAACTTTTACACCCTACCAAATCTCAACAATATGACCTCCATGGTTTTCATAAAAGCATCCACATACTTATAGAGAATAATACGCTGTTAAAATGATACTATGAATAAAGCAAGAGTAGCTGCATTCTCCATTAATGAAGCTTAAAGCTGTTAAGGAAAACTCGCATGGAAACAACATGCCCAAAAGCCAAGAAAAAGCAATTTTGCTGGATATTACAGCAGAAAAAGAAAAGTGGGAAAAAAAAAATTCTTGCTTGTTTCTGTATGGCTGTGTCAACATAGATGCATGATACAATAAATCTGTATAAACTCAAAAATCTGATTATACATTTCAACCAAATTCCAAGGAAGAAACCTATATAAACCCAACCTCAAACAGAAAAGAAATCCCTTGCATCTGCTCTATATGAAGAGTTCTTCAATACAGGTGAAACAATTAGCTCTAATCACAATTTTTTGTATACTGTATCTCAACAAGGAAAATGTACGAAGGTTCACAGTACTTTACCTTCACCAATTACACTTCACCTACAATAATTTTGGACATCCATAGCATAATCTTCCTAGGCAGCAATTCCTGTATCAATATTGATCAAAAGCATGTAAATAACACCGAAAAACATTGAATAACACAAATAATCTTTTTCAAATCAGATTAATAATTGATGGTGTATATAGGTAAATTGTGATTGACATTCAGTGAATAGATGGGTGGTTGGCTGAGAGGCTGTAATATATATACTTTCCATCAGTAGACCAAATTTGATGTGAAGTGCATGTCATAGTCATACACTAACTAAGATGGACCAGCACACAAACAATTGAGCTAAATTTCAAACTCAGTTGGCCAACATGATAAACCCATGTGATCTGCTAGCAGATCATCAGCTAACAGAACTAATGCTCAACCGAAATGGCCTACTTTTAAATGTTCCAGTAATAGATAAAGAATGGTACCATATATGGCAGTTAAATTATGGAAAAATTACACTTTACTACCCTAGAGTATACCCCATTTACACTTACCACCTTGAAATTTAAGAATGAATGATTACCACCTAAATATAACCCATGCTTCACTTTGCACCCTACTGTCAATTGGGTTGTTAACTGGGATGGAAAAGCATGTCACGTGAGACTCATGTAACCTCTACATATGTGGCACCACATGAAAAGATTCAATTGCTTCTCTTCATCCCTTAAAACAAAATTGTTAAACAGATCTAACCATTGTAATGCCACATAACCTTTGTTTTAAGGAATTGAGGCAATTCATATTTTTATGAGGTGCCACGTATGCATAGGTCACGTGAGTCACACGTGAAAGACTTTTCTGTATAAGTTAACAACCCAATTGACAGTAAGGTGCAAAGTGAAACACAGGTTATAGTTTAGGGTGATAATTGTGCATACTAAAAGATCATGGTTGTAAATGCAAACAGGGGTATAGTTTGGGGTGGTCATGTGTAATTGTCCCTAAAATAAACAAAATTATAAAATTGATAGGACTCTTCAGCATGATAAAGCCAGAAGCCATGACTAATGCATATGCTCAGAGAAGAAAAGTATCATTGATATTGTGAATGTAATAAACCTAGGTTTGACACTATCAATTAACTTTGCTAAGAAGCCTTAAAAACCGATAATAAAAAGCAGAAAATTTAACATTTGAGGGGGGGATGGAATAAGGATTATATTCAAAGGAAAAAGGATCTCACCTCTATTTGATTGTCTATTGTTAACACTATAACCACCAACATAACCACCAGAGTTTTTACTTAAAACATCTGAAGCTGCATTTCCAAACCCATAACCAAATGAGTCAGATCCCTCTAGCTCTGAAAATGATGATTGCCAAGTAGGCTCCCCATAAAACAGACCGTCATAAATTTCTTCAGAAGCCCCATTGTAACTACCCTTTGATGCAGCATATGATGATGCTGGTGGAACACTGGTTCCACTGTTTCTTCCATACGCAACCCCTCCTGAACCAAAATTGATTTCTCCACTGCCATAACTAAGATTGCCACTACCATAGGTTGAACCAGCACCTCCACCTATACCTGAGTTAAGAGAGGAACTCCAAAGCGCTCCAATATTGTCAAAAGGACCTATTCTAGAATTTGCACTTCCAGAGCCTAGTAAAGCACTAGGATTTGTGGCATTAGTAGCATAATTAAGACTCCCATTCCCCCATAGTGTACGGCTTGATGAACTTAACATTGAATTATTTCCTCCATTGCCCCCACCATACCCAATGGGGTTAACATTCCTATTTGAATTTCCACTATATAAAGGGTTTGATCCCTGTCCAAAGCCAAGATTAGAACTGAGGTTTGCATTTCCCCCGTAGTTTGGACTCAACCCGGGCTCAATATTTGGTCCTGTTCCATATCCAGGACTGAATGGAGGAAATCCACTACGACCAATTGTAACTGGACTAAATCTACCATCCAATCTACGTCCATACCCCCCAACTGAGCTTGGATTGTATCCCTGATTGTAACCATTAAGGAGGCTAACTCTACTCAGACCATAGTTATGTCCACTCAATTGGCCCCGACTTGGCCCTGGAGATAATTCTTTTGGGACAGCTCGTTTAACTTCAACCAGTTTACCATTGAGTTCATGAAAAGTTTTGTACAACACATTTTCCACTGCTTCCTCAGAGTCGAATGTAATGAACCCAAATCCTCTAGGCCTTTGTGTATTTTGGTCATACATCACCACCACATCTGTAATTGTCCCAAATTGATCAAAGTACTTCTTAAAATCACTCTCAGTGACAGTGGATGCTAAGCCTCCCACAAAAATCTTCTTTGTGCGAGCAGGACCAGGAGACCCTTGAATGCTGCTATTGTTTCTGTTCAGAATGTTCTGATCATCTCTAGGGACAGCTTTTTTTGCTTCAACCTGAGAATAGAAAGCTAAAGAATGAAAACTGAACCAATAAAATCTTACTTATACAATGCAAACAAGAGTGCCTGAAATGTAGAGAAAAACTGAATTCCAATTCAAAATGGATCATTCAGAGTAAAAATAAAAAATAACTTTGGTGTCTGCAAATGCTAACAATGGTATCAGGGAATATAAAGCCTGAATCAAAATCTTGATCTTCATTACTTTTTTCTTGTGCTAATTATTTTGATTTTGCATTACTTAGGATGCTTTAACAGTATGAAGATTAGGCTTAGGCCCATGGGAGTAACATGAAAAGCATATTGACAAACAACCTTATCTTCTTTCTAAATCATTTTATTTCAAATTACATAAGCTAACCCTTCCAAGGGTTCCAAAGAATGATTCAGTGACTCAACAAATTGTCCACTGAGCCTTGAATGAACAAGTGGCAGTGAAGCATACACATCTGCAAGCAACACTGAACAGTTGTAGGCCTAATTAAACCATCAACACAATAATTAGACAATAATTTTAGTTATATTAATAATTATTTATACTGAACACTCTCCCTGGTCCAAATTTTGTTTAAGACTTCCAAGGTCCTTTTTCAATTTTCAACAGATTCAATCTTCATGCAAATGTCATAGTATTGGCACCATCCTATTAGTGTTCCTATAACTGTGCTTCCAAACAAATTGACACCCCAAGGAATCTCTCTTAAAATCTTAGCATTTCTTGGAAAAAAAATTTCCATCTAAATTTTTTTTTCAGCATTGCTATTCTGATAATCATCTCTCTAGAGATCATTTTACGGCTGACTAAACAATTTCCCAGAATCTCCTGAAGTGGCCAAAAGGCTCTTAATAGTGACAACATTTTGATTCCCTTGTCTTCTCAGGAATTCCTATCTACAGTAAATAAAACTTAAAAAGAAGGGGCAAAAAAAAAACACAAAGGTTACATCTTTAAGCTTTTAAAATCAATAGAGGACACTGGAAACATCAAGAAGTTGTTTCCAAAATCCCACTTATTGAATCACAATGCACAGAAGAATATTCAAACACACAATTCTCCAATTGTTAAATGATAAACTCACAAACATAAATCTGAAGTGGACACTCCAATTCATAATGCTAATAGGAAACCAATATAACAGGATAGTTCTAAATGCAAAGTCTCAAAGCGAGCAGAAATATAAATATGAATTCAAACAGACAAACTTACAGTTCTCCCATCGATCACATGCTTTTCCATAACAACTCTTTCTGCAACAGTAGGGTCTACAAAAACAACAAAACCGAAACCACGAGCACGACCCGTAGCCCGATCCTTCATTATCACAGCTTCCACTACTTCTCCAAAACACTGGAAATACTCTCTAAGACGGTCTTCATTTGTGTCCCAAGATATCCCACCAATGAAAAGCTTGCCAGGCTCCATTTCCATATTCTGCAAATCGCTTTCCCACAAGCCCATCAATTAAATTCCCAACACTCAAAAACAAAACGAATTGGTATGAAGATATTCGCCTTTAAAAAAAAAAAAATTAATAACAACAAAATTTTATCTTCCAAATCAATCAAACTAATTTCAACCAATAAATAAAAGGCACAAAATAACACACACCCGATCTAATCAGCAACACATAAATTACTGAAAACAAAGTAAAACACAGTCGGAATCCAATGCAACATCCAAAAAAAACATCATGTAACAAACATTGTAATGCAGATTAAACAAGAAAAACTGTACCTTTACACAGAAATCTTGGATTCTCTTATTGTTGAATAAGAAAAAGGGTATTCTTGGATTATATTCAGTAACTTTTTAGCATCCACCGATCGACCTGAAATCCAGGATTCCCAAAAACCAAAGCAAAAAAGAGTGTAAATTTAACATTGAATGAGTGAAAGATCCAAAATTCAGAATTTTTTTTTTTATATTGGATAAAAGAGACTGAAAAAGCAGAGCAGTTGCAGCTAAAGAAAAACATATACCACAAAATGAAGAAGACCCAGATAGGAAATTTGACAGAAACTAAGATCTGAAAGGAGGCATAGCAATAAGAAGAAGAAAAGGGGCCTCCTTTTTCTCTCTTTTCTTCCTCTCTGTCTCTCTCTCTTTACTTGTTTTTTCAATTACGGTTGATTCAACTTAGTTTATATATATGTAATATGTGGGTGTAATATAGATGAAAGCTATGGCTTAGAACAGAAGAAAGATATATGTGAGAAAAAGAAATAGCATCTGAAATGGGTTTATTATATTATATTTATATATATGGCGCACACAATGAGAGATAGAGAGAGATATTTGGGCAATCTATCCTCTCTCGTGTAAGAAAGTTACAAAGGTGGAGACGATGGAAGGTGGTGACTTCGTAAGTTTACGTTTTGATTTCAAAGATATTAAAAATGTTTCCTTTTTTGTTTATTCGGTGGCCTTTGCCCTTTGGTCTGATCATTCTTATGTTCTCCTCTGATTTTGTGTTTTTTCCACTTATAACCATTGACTTTTAAGTCCTTTTCGATTGCCAACCCAAACAAAATTGTAGTATTCTATAAGTTTTAAAAATATAGGAGAACATGTATATATATATATATATATATATATAAATTGTAGTATTTTTTTTCTCAAAAAAAAATCTAAAATATTACTTTGGTCCTTGAAATTTATTAAAAATTTATTTTTTGTCCTTAAATTTTCAAAAGTTTTTTTTTTTTTTTTTCATTCCTAAACTTTGTAAAGAGTTTTTTAAATAGTACAAAGACAAAAACAAGAATGAAAAAATAACTTTTTTTAATAGTTTAGGGGTGAAAAACAAACTTCTAGTAATGTTTAAAGGCATAAATAAAATATTTTTAATGGTTTAGAGATGAAATATTAAATTTTTTAATATTTTAGGGATGAAAAATGATCTTTTTAAAGTTTAAAGATGAAAAACAAACTTTTGGTAAAATTTAGGGAACAAAATAATATTTTACTAAAAAAAACATATATATTTATATAGGAAAACATGTGCATTAAATATATAAATATATATATATATATATATTCTTATTTTATGGGGTTTGCCTTTAGGGCATATATATATATATATATATATATATTTTTTTTTTTTTAAATATATAGAAAAGTGAAAAAGTGATTAACTTTTATGATAGTCTTTTCAATTTTTTATAAAAAATTTTCTGAAATTGATGATTAATGTAGGGTATATATTAACTAGACCATTATTTTATTTTACTTTTTTAATCATTCATTTAGATCGAAAATGTTTGGCTTTTTTTTTTATTGATAATTTATTGGTTTTTTTTAAAGTTATAGGGCTGTACATTTATATAATATGTTTTGAATTCACGACTATACTTTTCATTTTATTTGTGTAGATTGTAGAATGAGCCAAGGAGAAAAGTTTTTGCATATATATTATAAGATTTTATATTATTACATCTATGTATTGATTATTATATTTTAACATCATACTAAGAATATATAGAAAATATGGGTGAGATTCTATCTTAAATTCCTTATTTAATGACAAAAGTATTTTTCAACTATATACTTTTTACATATAGAACTAGAGAAGTAACAAAATTCAAAATAAGCAAAAA
This sequence comes from Quercus parvula, assembly GCA_030820535.1. Taxonomy (NCBI): domain Eukaryota; kingdom Viridiplantae; phylum Streptophyta; class Magnoliopsida; order Fagales; family Fagaceae; genus Quercus; species Quercus parvula. Next base: position 16,739,519 of record JAUAME010000002.1, read on the forward strand.
GGATTTAGATTGTTTGGTGCTGCTAATAATTATGGACTTAATTCTAATAATTCTTTTTAATTCATCCATAGTATGATTGCTTGATGCGGAGGGAAGGGATGAACCCATCTTCCAAGCAAGTTATTGAAAGGATCTGACAACTAAATGGTGCATTTAGGGAATCTTTTGAAGTTAAAAGGTGGACCTATTTAAAATAACACCAAATGGAGGGATTGCCAATTGTTTGAACAGATAAGATAAGATGGTTATTTCAAAAATACATTTTTAATATAACTTTTGAATATAAAAATCAACAAAAAGTTGGAAATGTGTGAAAGACAGAAGGGTTTGCTTGTGCACCCACACATCAAAGGAATACAACAGGTAGATGCATCAACATACATTTTCATTTTGTGCACAATTGCACAGGCATGACGTTATGTCCATGACCATATAGCCTCTTGGTTTTTTATTCATTTATTAAAAAAAAATATTTTTCACAATAAAATATCACCAATCAAATAGAATTATTCTCCTACCACATGTCAGGCTTATTTTCTTTATAATATATAACCGTGATAATTTAGATATGGCTATAATCTCATAATTAAGGTCAAATAATTTTATGCAAGATAATCTAATCTAATGGAAAACTTAAAAAATAAAATTATTAGAGAGAGTAAAATTAAGATGGTATTGTGGATTCTCGGCATGTCTCTCTCTCATATGGAATCATGTTATACAAATTTTTTTACTATTTGTTAGAGTGACATATAGTGATTGGCGTAACATGATTTCCATTGGGCAATTATTTTTATAATGCATTAATCATAAATCATAACAAATTTCATAAACGTATTATATATTATAAAATAAAGAAAGAAAGAAATTGTGTCATTTTATATATATTAGGCCTGTAAAATGATTTCCGAGATATGCTGGAAAAAGATGTCCTTGTAAAGACATTTGGTTTTGGGCAAAGTTTAGGAAACGAAATTGCTGCCTGCTGCGAGCAAGAGATGGGAAGACATCTTTGTCTCTTCGAGCCTTATCCGTGGTCAGCTCACATTCCCTAGTAAGGCTAGTATATATCTTCTCCATTTTTTACGTAGATATCAGTGGGTTCAGTTCAGACTTCAGAATTCAACACCAAAGCTAGAGTGAGTCAATTTAATCCAGCTTGTCTGTTAGGTTAGCCATCAAAGTTTACCAAGTCACCGCAAGCAAAGGGCTAGCTGGCTACTGGCTCTTCTATCATCTATCATGTAGGGAAAATTTATAGAACTGTCTAGAAGTACAATAAATGCATACTTTTTCTTTTCATGTAATAGTGAGTTTCTTGTATAGAAGAAATTATACAGTCTTTTGGTGGACCACGTCACTTGTCCACCATGAGGACCTTATAATTTCTCCTTATATAAATAATCTGTTATTTAAATCTTATATAACAGATCTCTTTTTTTTATTCCTTTTTCTTTTTTTTGGGGGGGGGGGGGAGGGGTTGGGGGAACTTTTTGGATTAGGTCCTCATTGTAGATATTTGTCCTTTATGAGTCAACAGAACCTTAGACGTTTTCGTTGGAGTATCATTTAGGTTGTTTTTTAATGATGTGCTATTCGGTTCTCTATCTCTTGGACTTCTCAATTTATAGCTCCTCTTATTCTTTTGTACTTTTTTCCCCTATCATCTCTACTTTGGCTCGTCATCTTTTTTCAACTACTCGTGGAAGAGTTTAATATAATATAATTTTTCTTCTAAAAAATAAATTATAATATGATTTTTTCTCTTTTAATTTTTTTAATCTAAAAATGAAATTCGATAATTATAATAACTATTAATAGATATTATAATGATTATATTTGTACATGAAACTATGCATTCTAAAATTAGGCATAATATCATCTATATGAACATTCTCAAAAAAAAAAATCTATATGAAGACATAAGTTAATAGAAAGAGATGCCAGTCAATCAATGAGGCTGCTCATGCCTCATGCTCTAGATCAAAATGGCTGGTACGTAGTTTAGACTCTAACTTGTTAAGAGGAATCTAATGGGCCCAATTGTATTCTTCTTTCTCATATTTCTCCTTTATTAGTTTCAATAAAATTTCCAACTTCTTATCCAAAATAATAATAATAATAATAAAGTGACGAAAAATTGATGGTTTTAAGCTAAAGTACTCAAGCATTATATTAGTAGATTTAGATAGCTCAACTGGATATATATATATACACACACACTATTTATAAGAGGAATCCTCTTTTTAAACTGGACTTTTATGTGGTTCAAAAATACCTATAAACCTTATTTTTAACAAGGAGAAAATTTAAGGACAACTCGGTAAAAATATATATCCATGTCTCATGGTACACACAAAGCGCGTGTGATGAGACTAGTGTGTGTATATATATAATGGATAATGGATATCTCAATGCATAATGGATAGGATTAAACATATGGATGATTGAATCACATGCAATACAATGATTTAGGAGGGGTTCACATGTCACTTTGATTCTCAACAGCTTTCTATTTTTAAAACTATTATGTAGGGATACAAATCACTGTTCACTAAAACCGGATAATCAACTACTGAACAAAAAATAAGGGGTAATCACTCTTAGGAGGTGTTTGGTGAGTGTTTCTAAACAACAATTTTCAGTTTTTAGACAACATTTCGCGTATTTTCACACATTTTTTCATCCATACGTATTTCCACAAAAATTTTTAAACAACAATTTTCAGTTTTTAAACACATGTACCAAACAAGCCCTTAGTCTCTTATCTCAAGTTTCTTCACTAGAACAAGCCAAGGGTAGCTACTTTGAGGTCCTGGCGCCATTATAGACACCTAGGTTTGGGAAATCCTTAGTAGTCGGCATTCTACAAGCGACTTGTCGAGTCTACAAAGTTTTTCTTTTTGTAGTCAACCTAATGGAATTTATAGAACATAAGTTCGCCAACCTCTTTAACTAGCACACGATACAAATTTACTTCACGGCACTGCCGAAAAAAGGAAAGAGCTTTACTTGGTGGGCCTTCCTATGCTGAAGAAAGTTTGAATCAAACTAAACTCACCAAAAGAAGGGCCAACACAGTTCATTACCAACCCAATCCAGCTATTCCCCACATCTAATAAGTTTTATACATACATGTTTTGATCACCAATTCATACTAGATCTAGTTGCATTGTAATGAAAGTGAAAGAATAACTAAAATGAATTTGACTTATTTGTGAGTTTCCGAAGTAAATGTCATGGACAAATTAGAAGGTGTCAATTATTTCAGTTAAAAGGTTCTTGGCCAATTAAATTAAATGTACTTGTAATATCAAAGTTTGATGATTTTATTTTTTGAAATATAAAAGTTTGTGTTAGTCAACCCTTAATGATAAACCTTAATTTCCTAAGATCAACTTCTCACAAAATCTATCCCCACTACATTATGGTAAGCCAACCTCTCATACATTTTCTTTTTCCCTCTTTTCTTATTTTCATAATTTTTTTAAGAGAAACACGCGGTAAAAGATATTTTTCTCAAAAAACCTCATTACTTAACACACACCCCCTCCCCCCCCCCCCCCCAAAAAAAAGAAAAAGAAGAAGAAGAAGAAGAAGAAGAAGAAACTTTCACTACATATAAAATATGGAACTTTTTATTAAATTAATATTTTGAAATTTTCGCTAGATTGGAAAAAAATATATATATATTCTTAACATGCATGCTAATATATAAGTTAATTGGATCATATATACTGTGGGAGGTTTGAGGACCGAAGAGGATTAGAACACGAAATATCTCGCATAATCCCACCTGAGAAGTATATTCACTCCAAAGACTTTGCCGACCCGAGGATGGGAGTGGATACAGGATAGTCTCATGAAAGCCCATGGAGAAGAGAAAGGACCATGAGGGGGGCAAAGATGGTGGGAGGAAGCTTCCTGGAAAGGTATGCCTCCCCTCTCCACATTGAATGCCCTACAACAACCTTATCAACTACATTAATGAGGAAGTGACACCTGAACAGTGACTTCATAATTAGCAGCCTCTTCTACCACCTTTAGTTGAACTTTGATGGACAAGTATCCTAAGGAAAAGCCATGAGATATACAGGTGGAGGGTTAGGATGCAAGGAGGAAAGAGATATAAGGGAGGGGAACCTCCCAAATATGGGGTTGAACGTTTTCCCTCTAAGAGAGAGAAAGATAAATAGTGTGAAATCTTGTGTAAAATCTAGAATATTCATGTATAAGAAACAAATCTTCGGACAAACCCAAGGAGAGCACTATTCTTAGCAACTACTTGAATTACATCTCTCTATTACTTTGAATTCTTCGGCCTTAAACTTGAGCTTAGTTTTGAATTGCACTTGAACTGTTTTCCCACACTCTATAAAAATTCTATTGTTTGGGCTTGGTTTGAAGGACAAGACATCACTGTTCTTAGTGGGCTTCGAGCTTTATTTTCTTAGTACTTACATATACTATTAGATTAATATACTCTTGTTTTGCATATAATTTTAAAGTTAAAAAATACGTAAAATTAAAACATTTTATGATGAGATTGCTATTAATCTCCAATCATCTCAATATTTTGCAAGCATGGAGAGTTGAACAAGGCAAATCTAATACAATGATTGGCTTATTAAAATACTTGTTGAACAAAATAACTACACTAGGTATAAACATCACAAATATATATATATATATATATATATTTATATTTATATTTATATATTAACATTGGTCATTGGATTTAATAGAAATCAATAGTTTTAAAAAAAATATATGTAAGTCCTAAAGTCTAGACTATGGAATGCTCAACTTTCCATCGTTAGTGTTGTCATCATCATCATCATTAGGGTTGGCCATGAGTTGGGTGGGTTGAGTTTGTGCCCAACCCGTAACCGACCTATAAGAGGGTTGGGTTTCACGGGTCGATTTCCTGTTGGGTGAGCATCGGTTTTGAGTGAAGTCGAAACCCGCCGAAAACCACCAAAAAAAAGAGAAAATCGACGAGATCTTGCCCAATCTATCCAAGATCCGGTGAGATCTAGCCGGATCTGGCAGAAATTTCGTCAAATCTGATGATTTTCCCCCTAAAATTTTGTCGAGAATCACCGAATTTGGTGTATCTATGCCAGATCTAATTATTTTGGTCGTTGAAATCTGCCAAATCAAGATGAAAAACTGGTTGGAAAGCTTAAGAATTGCAGGTATCTAATGTCTTCCGGTGGGTTAGGTTTCATGGGTTTTGAAGGATAGGACTTGAAACCAACCCACCGGTGTCGGGTTTTGGAGCTCGAGACCTGCATTCGATCGCCAGGACAGTCAAATTGGGTTGCAGCGGGTCAAGTACAGGCGGGTTGGGCAGGTGGGTTAGATGGCCCTAATCATCATTATTATTTAATTGGCAATCACGACCACTAGCAGAGGATGGCAGAAAGGGGGCCATGGCCTCTAATTGGGTTTTAAAAAAAATTCCCTCTTCTCTTTTGCAATTTCTAAGAGAAATGAAAAATATATATTAAGTTTGACTCATTGACCTCCCAAGAAAAAAAATTCTCACTACCCTACTGTATTATGACTACATATTTTAGAGGACATGGCATGAGTCTAGTTTAATGAATAGGAAAACTGGAACCAAGCCTTTCAGTTGGGAAAATTGTTCTACTGTTTTATCAAAGATGTTTAATATTTGAAAATTTGTATATGACATTTTAATTTCGAGTACTTTCATTTTTTTTTTTTTGAGAACTTTCATCTTTTTTTATTATTGAGATAGTCTTAAATGTCGCAACTTAAAATGGTGTAGATTTATTTATTTATTTAAAACTATGTTGTTTTGAGCACGTTAGAAACAAATTTTTTTTAAAATTTTCTAGTAAAAAAAGCTTTTTTTGTTTTTTGTTCTTTTCTTTCCCTATTTACTATGCTTAGTTTCCACCTGTCCTATGTGTTTGATAGTAAGATTTGGATTTAAGTGATTAAAATTTAAATACGTTATTTTAATAGTTAAAATTTTTTCGAGAATTTGAAGGTCAGAAATCTGTTATAATGTTTTGACTTAAACCCAACCCAACTCAACCCGAGGTAACGTCTCAGTAGCAAGGGCAAAAACATAATTCCCTGTTTAAAAAACCCCAAATTTCTCCACATCTTTTCCTCCTCTCTGTCTATCTCCCCCATTGTGTCTTTACTCTTTCCCTCCAAAGTAAAACCCTCACAAAATAGCAAAACATGCCAAATCTAAACTCTTAAACCCCTCTCTGTCTCTCTCCACAGTCCACACACACACACACACACATGTTAACTATTTCGAGAATGAAGTCCATCCTAACTCCAACGTTGTCAGCCTTCACTTTTCAACTCCCCAAGACCACTCATCTTGCCCTCCTCACCTCCAAGTCCTTTCCATGCAATCCCAACCCCACAACAACTCTCCTTCCCCTAAAACCCACAACCCTTTCTCCCACTTGTTCGATTCATTCAATCCAAAGTCGTGATGTGCTCATGGAGCCGGCGACTCTCCCGCCGGAGTTTCCTGGAGAGATTCACGTGATCGTTGGCCCGATGTTCGCCGGAAAAACCACCACCCTTCTTCGTAGAATTCAATCTGAGAGCAGCAATGGCAGGTTTGGTAACCTTCACTAGTTTTAGTTTATTTCTTTGTGTTGTACACATGCTTGAAATTTTTTTTAGCTCTTTTTGGTGTGTGGTGTTGTTTTAGTGTCAAAGATGAGATCTTTCAGGTTCAGTACTGAATTGGGTAGTTTGACCTTTTGAATGGAAATGTTTCCTTTTAAAATTTATGTGTTATAATTGAATTTGAGTTTACATTTAAGTGGGTTGTTTGTGAGATTGTTGCTTTTTTTGGTTGATAGTGTTGTTATTCTGCCAAATATGAAATGTCTTAGGTGAAAAGTGTAGTTTGAATATTTGGCTACGTGATAGGAGTTATGCTGCCTTTGAATATTTGGGCATGAATTTATGCAGATTTTTTATAAAATATTTATTTATTTATTTATTTTTGGGTGTGTACTATTGTTTTTGTGCCAAAGGTGTAATCTTTAGGTTCAGTGGTGAATTAGGTACTATGAATATTTGACTATCTGAATGGAATGTTACCGTTTTTACATACATATTTATGTATGTATTTATTATAATTGAATTTGAGCTTGAATTAATGTGGGCTGTTGATAAAATGCTGCATTTTTTTGGTGGGTAGTATCATTTTCTGTGCCAAATGCATGATCTTTAGGTTCAGTAGTGGATTGGGTAATTTGAATATTTGGCTATTTGAATGGAATTTTCCATTACTATATACATACTTATGTATGTACTGTGATTGTTGTAAAGCTCAAGGTTTGATGGAATTGACATGCATGTTTTATTTTTAGAATGAGGAAAGAGTAGAATTGACAATGTATTGGTTCAATTGATGGAATTCGACTATGATCAGCTTTCAGGTTGAGCCTTACAAGAGCTACCTCCTATTCAATAAAATGTTTAAGGGTCTTTGCGTTTCAGGAAGATTGAGGGAAGCTGTGGGGCTGTTGTGCACTGTGGGAGTGTGAGTGGAACCAGGAACTTATGTTCTTCTATTGCAGGAATGCATATTCAGAAAAGAGTACAAGAAGGGTAAAAGAATCCCGTGCACTAATGGTTGTTGTTGGATATGATCCCAACGAGTATTCGAAGACAAAGTTGTTGATATTATATGTGAATCTAGGAACTGCTCACATTCTGTTTGATAATTTGCGGGAGAAAAGCTTGGTTTCATGGAATGCAATGATTGCAGGTTATGTGCAAAAGGGGCTTGAAGAAGTAGGGTTAAATCCTTATTACAAGATGAGACAGTCTGGTTTTATACCAGATCAGTATACCTCCGCATCAGTCTTCAGATCCTGGGCTACTTTAGCAACACTTAAGCATGGGAAACAGGTCCATGGTGTCATGATCAAGTGTCAAATTAGGGAATATGTGGTAGTCAATAGTGCCCTCATGGACATGTACTTTACATGCAGTAGTTTATCTGATGGGCATCAGGTATTTGACAAGTCTTTAACTAGGAATGTTGTTATGTGGCTTGCTTTAATCTCTGAATATGGTCAGCATGGAAAAGTTGTAGAGGTTTTGGAATCTTTTCATGGGATGAAAAATGAAGGCCTCAAACCAAGTTATGTTACTTTTCATTCAGTTCTTTCTGCTTGCAGCCATGGAGGATTGGTTGATGAGGGTTGGGCATATTTTTCATCTATGACCAAAGATTATGGAATTCAGCCATGCTGCTATGGTTGATCTTTTAGGGCATGCTGTTGGTTACAAGAGGTGTATGAGTTTGTTCTGGACACACCTTATAAGGAGCACTCAGTGATGTGGGGTGCTTTGCTTGGGGCTTGTAGGGTTCATGGAGACATGGACTTGGTAAAGCTTGCAGCAAAGAAATTTTTTGAATTAAAACCCAAAAATCCTGGAAAATATGTGGGCTTGTCTAATGCTTATGCCGCCTCTGGGTTTTGGGACAATGTTATAGAGGTTAGGGCTGTGATGAGGGAATTGGGGATCATAAAGGAGCATGGTTATAGCCTGGTTCAAAATGCGGCCAAATTCTTTTTTAAGGGTGATAAATCTCATAAACAATCTAAGGAGATATATGAGTCGATCAGAGAAATGACTTGCATTTTAAAGGATGCAGGTTATGTTCCTGATCTAAGTGACAACTAACTCATGTCATGGAAAAGGCTCATTTCCTGTGATTATCTCTCTTTGCGAAGCAGGGCCATTTGAGAGAGTAAGAGATGTATGCCTAAAACCTTAGTGCTTTCATAAATTTTATAGAATCAGGAAGACCATTAACGGGTGAGCCTCAATGGATATCAGTTACATGCCAAATATTTTCTAATTAGACATCAGGGTCATTTATTTATTGCATTCTTCAGGAATGTTAAAAATAAAAAATAAATAATAAAAAAAATAAATAATAAATAATAAATAAAATCTGTGCCAAAGAAATCATTTAGTTTCAGTTTATAAACTCAGTACAGAAACAATAGAGCCAGCCCAACTGCCAAGCATGTAGGTTGGTCTGTTCAGTGTCCTGATAATGCCGAAAAAGATTGCATTTTGTAATGCATATTGATCCTTTTAGATGCATCTATGTGTTCAGTCTGTTCAGGTTTTATGATGATGTGTAAAGGCAAAAATATGTTTTGTCTAATACTAGAATTCACAGACAATCTAGATCAATGACAAGTTTATAAAAATTTGCATGATATGATATGACATATGAGAAGCCAGCCCCAAAATTTTGGGATCATGGCTTGGATGTTTTTGTTGTATGATATGGTACATGATCATGACAAGTGCATAATATTTTGCATGATATGATATGATATATGAGAATTCAACCCCAAAATTTTGGGATTAAGGCTTGGTTGTATGATCTGATATATGAGAAATGCAGCTGTTTATTCCTGGCATTTCTTACTTTGCTTATCTCAAGTTCCCAAACTAAATTTAAATCATATAAAAAGAATTTCAAAATTAAAACAGAAGCTTTCAAACTATGTGTCATTTTTGCAAGATATGGAATCACTCCTCCTTACTGCTTTCTCAATCTTTTCTCAGTTCTCATCCTTCTAGAAATTACACAGTCCCCTCCCTTAACCCCCTTTATCTGTATACACATCTAAAGTCATTTTTTGCAAGATCCGTATCACTTCAAATCAAACCCATTATTTTTCTCAAGATATGTTGGATATCATAAAACTTATCATTCTCAATTTCATCTCTTAACATTTATGAGAAGTAATTGATGTCAAACTTCATTGAATTTATTGGCATAATGAACTCATCTTGTGCCCAGTCAAGTTTGTAAACGTATTATGTCTGACTAAGTTTCTTATTTGCCTCTAAATCTAGGTCTGTTCTTAATGTTCTGCTACATTGAAGCTGAAAATATTGTGTCAGGACCAGATTTGGATTTCTTCCATTTGTCTCTGAAGCTTTTGATTTTAACTAATTTGCAACTATGGGAGCTGCTATCACCATAGTTGATATTGCTGCTTCAAGAGATACTTAAACTATGTGAAGCATCTCACTGCACACCCATGCCAACTACAAAAACGCCAAAACTTTTGTTGGAAAAAAATTTCCTTGCTTCTTTTTGCTAATACAGGGCAGCAAGTATTCAAATACCTGATTTTACTGAATAATGTTAAACTTATTTTTGAAATTATTCCTATGATTTTTTATTTCTTTTTTGCATGTCTGTTATGCAGAAGTGTGGCAATAATAAAATCAAATAAGGATACAAGATATGGATTGGATTCAATTGTGACACATGATGGGGCAAAATTGCCATGCTTGGCCTTACCAGATTTGTCATCATTCAGACAAAAATTTGGTCTTGATGCATATGATAAGGTATTTCAATGTCACCCGTTATTTTGTAAATGTGCACTGTTGACTTATTGCATTAAACTTTCATAATTTTTTAATGTACAACTAGGTGTGATACTTAGTTTTGACCTGTATATGGTGACAGTTAGATGTGATTGGTATTGATGAAGCTCAATTCTTTGAGGACCTTTATGATTTCTGTCGTGAAGCTGCTGATAATGATGGCAAAACAGTAATAGTTGCTGGACTAGATGGTGATTATTTAAGGTATTTAATAGGCGACCAATTATTATAAGCTCCTGACTTTTTTTTTTTTTTTTACCTGATTATAATTTACCACCTTTCATATAAAGGCTTTTTAGATCATCACCTATTCTTTTATAAATGCTTTTTAGATCATCACCTATTCTTTTGCAGTGAGAGTTTTTGCTTATTACTTAAAAATTGCTTATTACTTAAAAATCTTTTTTGCAGTTAAATGACATTGCATTGTATTACATTACTTGGAAATTCAAACAAGCTCCTTTTAATGGTGAATATAAATATTCTTGACAGGAGGAGCTTTGGTTCTGTGCTGGATATAATTTCCCTGGCTGATTCTGTGACTAAATTAACTTCTCGCTGTGAACTTTGCGGTAAACGTGCTTTCTTCACCTTAAGGAAAACAGAGGAGGCACAAACTGAACTGATTGGTGGGGCTGATGTCTACATGCCCGTGTGTCGGAAGCACTATGTCAGTGGACAAGTAGTCATGGAAGCTGCAAGGACTGTCTTGGAATCTCAAAACATTCCATGTGTTTCTTATGCATAGTTCAAGAGTTCAACGACTTAGCAGGAAATCTAGATTTTCCTAGTATGTTCTGCTTTGTAGTCTACACAACTTGTCGATTGTGAAATTGCAATGGTGTTAAAGAATTTCACGTCTTTAGGTTCCTCTTAAGAATGTAGATATCATTAAATCTATTTATATGGTGAATTTTTGATAGATGCTTACATTTTTAGAAAATACAATTGTGTGGTTATTATTATTATTATTATTATTATTATTATTTTAAATGACACACAGTCGCTAGTTGTATTCACTTATAGTATGAAGGGTAAAACCTCGGTTTTTTTAGGTGTTGTATCTTAGATACTCCACTATTAACTGTTTGCCTATTAATTTTTCTCTCCATTTGAGAAGTTAAAAGTTGTTCAGGAATTGGGTTGTGTTCTATGCTTCTACTAGGTTTTAAGATATTTTTTCTTTAGATTTTTGGAAATTGATTTTATAGGTCTTAGTTTCTTACCCCTGTTCCAAAAGTAACTTGCCGTGAGATCTTTGCAGATTTTTGGCCTTATTCTGTGCATCAGATTTTTGGCCTTAGCCCATGCATCACCAAAATTAGTATTGAGACTGAAGATTGTAATGCAAAGATAGCTAGTTAGCTTCCAATACAAGAGATGTAACAATATCTTCCAAGTGCAAGATGTTCTACCAAACTATAATGATTTGTCATTATACATTTAAGCCAAGAGTATTAGCAACCTCCAAACACTTTATAATAACTAAGGATCATGTCCAATATTTCATCAATTCTAAGAATTCCTCGAATAGAGCTGATAGATAGTTTACATGAAAAAGAAAAGAAAAGAAAAGTTAAAGGTATATTACCCTAGTAAGCGATTCATCAAGAGGTTGCAGGGTTATTATCTTTACTACAATTTGCTGCAACTGATGGTCATTGACTGACTCAATAAGCTTACTAAAGAAATAATACCCATGTTTGGAAATCATTATAGTCTCTTTTTTCCTTGAAACCAACATATCCTGTAAAAACTGTGAACCATCTTGAGTGTTCGCCCACATAACAATATCATTACCTTTGTACCAGTTGTTGGTGGTGCTAGTGTTCCATTAAAATTGGCATGAGGAAAAATCTCCATGGAACCCTTTACTAGCTCTCTAAAACAATTTGAGTCTTTAAGTGCCTACTAGTTGAATTTCCGCATGATGCGTGTGCAACTTATTATTAGTTTTCTCCAATATTTCAAAAAGTTTTACCAAGAATCTTATAACTTAATTAGTTGGCACCTCAATTTCCAATAGAGACATTCATGATTTAGATCCCCAATTATCGATGTGTAAAAAAAATTTCAATAAATTTCCTTGTAAAAAATTGTAATCTTTTACTATTTTATAAACAAAATAGAAAAACACTAAGAGTAGTGTAGTGATTTGATCATACTATATATGTGTGTGTGTGTGTTCACAAATTTAAAATTGCATGATATAGTGGTTAATATCGATAAGCATATTTCATGCTTACTAAAAAAATGCATATATCCTTCAATTAATATTTTTAAAATTCTTGATTGTGTGTTACTAATTTCCCCCCTCTTTTTGTTGGACATTGCTTCAATTGTTGCATGATATAGTGTTTCAATTGTTTCTCACAAAAAAAAAAAAACTTCTCATATAAATCTTAGAAAAATGATATTAAAATTTCATTATGCTATAACAAAATAAATATATTTATTCTATTACACACACACACACACTCATATATATATATATATATACACACACACACTAGACTCATCACACGCGTTTTGCACATACGATAATGCTTTTTTTTTTTTTTCTTTTTGCTTTAGTTTTATAGTTCAAAAATGATATATAAATAACCATGTATTTTTTATTTTTATATTTTAAAGAAAGGGGTAAGGTAATGTGGAATAATGTTTAAAAATAAGATAGAGAACTGTAAGAAGTTGAAACCCAATGGGACGTGAATTTATTGATTGGGATAAGAATTATGATAAGTAAAAAAAATTGAGATTTATACAAAAGAAAGATGATATGTGTTAGTGTGGATGAATGATAATTTGTGATAAATGTATAGAAATTTAGATAACAAAAATTTTGGAATGTTTTAAAGAATTTAAAATATATATATATATAGAGAGAGAGAGAGAGAAATTTCGGGATAAGAATGAGTAGTTTTTACGTGAAATAATGGGTTTTTTTTTTTTTTTGAAGTAATTTTGTAGTGTGTGTGTATATATATACATATTTTGATAAATTTAATTGAATTATTTGAATACAAATAGATAACAAATGCATATAGGAATCAAACATTTAAATACAAATAGGTGATGAGAATAACGGTTTTTTTCCCCCTTTTGTATGTGAGATAGTATTACTCTTTTAACATTTTTTTGAAGAAGTAATTTTGTATTTTATTTTTAATAAAGATAATTGAAGTATTTGAATTCAAATAGATTACAAATACAAATAGGAATCAAACATTTGAATACAAATGAGTGGTGAGAATAACGGTTTTTTTTTTTCTTTTGTACGTTAGATAGTACTACTGTTTTCACCTTTTTTGCTTTTTTGTAGGGAAAAAAATTAAACTAAAGGGTATGTTATTTCACAATTTGTATGAGGATATTTGGTACTCCAAAAATTGAAGATGAAACAAGGGAATCCTCTTATTAATAGTGTGTGTGTGTGTGTGTGTGTGTGTGTATATTACATGTAACTGAAACGAGTTAGGAAATTTAAAGATTTAGTAACTAAACATAAGTAAGAATGTCATATTCTAAATTTTTTTTTATTATTATTATTCCAACTAAAAATTATCTCTTATATAGAGTTTATAAAAATAATCATATAAATTCATTTAATATAAATAATTAATGCACAAATATAGATAATTATATATATGCATTTATTCTATGGACTAATTTAATGAATTAATACTTTGATATAATTACAAACTTTGTTAATTTAGAAGCCTAAATAAAGAGAATTTCAAGGAATGTGTCACATGGCAGAACCTCATACTCTCTAATATGAGGTTCCCGCTTTTATTCGGCAAGTTTGAGTTGCCTCCAACTTATTCGACAAATTTTTAGCTTTTAGCTTTATATATAACTTTTTAAAATCTTAGTTTTTCAAAGTATAATTATATTTTAACACAATTTCAGCAAAAAAGTAATTTAATATAATATTTTCAAAACTAAATATTATATATTAAAAGTCTAAATCTGAATTTTGATAGCCAAACAATAAATTTAAATTTCTCAAGAAAAAAAAATTTACAATTCTAAATTTCAAATCATTTGACATGTAAAATAGACCCAAATAAAGGATTTTAAAATTTAAGAATTTGAAATCAAGGCTTTTTTAAGAATTAAATCCAAATATTTAAAACCAATTGATTTAAATCCAAATCCAAGATACAAACGCAACCTTATTTATATTTAATGAATTTTATATTAATGCCTTGCTTTTCCATTTTGAACAAAGGTCATAGATATATAGGTTGTTGATGCAAATGAAAGAAGAAGTGATTGTCTTTACAGAGGCCCTTGTCCTTTTGATTATGAAATGGCGTAATACATGATAAAATCAACTAAGTCTTTGATTTGTAATACGCACATAATGTCTTGTCATAAATCATATCGCGTGACAGCAAAATGGTACAAAAATAAAAGATGATCCATTAATCTTACAAAATTCTTATTATTCTTTGAATAATTATGAGAAATGCGGGAAAGTCAAAGAAGCCAATTCTGTAGTTGCACAATAAATGAAAATTAATCCCATAAAAATAAATAAATAAATAAATAAATAAATGAAAATTAAGGAAGAGCAAGTTAAAATATATGTTTCATATCCCAAATATATATATATATATATATTTTTTTTTTGGGATATGAATTATTTAAGCTGTAGCCTTGCCCTTTTTAATTATTCATCACCTATATATCTTTTAATGAAGGAAAAAAAAAAAAACAAAAAACAAAATAAACAAATTTTTTGATGGGGGACTTTCAACTAACTCCATATCTAGTCTTCCTAATTGAGCTAGTCTTTCCAAATGAGCTAGTCTTTTGAAAATACCTACCAATCAGAAATGGAAAACTAAATGTAACTAACACAAGATATCACTACTCCAACAAGATGCACGTCATGCACAAAAACTAACAAGTAAATATTTGCAAGCTTGACCTCCACACTCATCTGTCACCCACAAGGACAGATGGGTAAAAATGCATATACTAAGCCCACGTTACAACACTCGCGTCATCTAAGACTCTCATACATTCACACGATTGCCGGCTAAGGGATAACTCGTCACATCTCCTACAAATCAGTTAAGGGATAACTCCCACCTCCTACAAATCAGCTATGGGATAGATCCCAACTCCTACAAGTTAGCTGGGGGATAACACCAAGTCCCTACAATTCAACTAAGGTGGTCATCCATAGACCTTTATATAAACACCAAGACATCCCAATTTCGAGGTACACAAAAAACACTATTCGAAAATTCCTTCTTCAAAATTTATTGCGAGTTTCTAACTTAAACTTCGAAGGGTCTTAGGCCACACCGCTGCTCTTTAAAGGTATTTCTATTTTTTGCGGCTTCACCACTCTTCACCTTTTGCAGAAGACCGCGGGTTTGGACGATAGACCTACTGACAATTTTTAGCATCATCACTTTTTTTTTCTTGAGAAAAAGAAAAAAAAAAAGGCAAACTAAAAGATACTAAAGAATTTTATGGACAATACGTGTCTTTGCCTACAAAATAGTATCTACTATATATATATATATATATGATAAAAGAAGAGTGGAAGGTGGTTGTGGTGGTAGTGAAAGGTGAACAAAATAGTATCTATTAATATTAAAAATTATAGACAAATGTTCTTGTAGTACAATAGCTGATAAAATAATAATAATGACTATTTATTCTTTTTTTTTTATTTATAATTTTCAATATTTGTCGGATCGGACTTGTTGATTACAAGAGTTTGTCTAAAGAAAAAAAGAAAAAAAGAAAAAAAAGGAACGTGTCTGTTTCATACCTTCATTCCTTATTTACAAGAAAACCAAAACCCGCACTCAAACATGCCTATAAGCCTATTTAACAATTGCTAAGGTGGGTGAAAATTTTGTTTTGTGGGAGTAAAGTCAACAATTTTCAAAGATCAAACTTTCACACACGAAAAAGGGTGGTCAAATGCAAAAGCGAAGGCTCACCACTTTAGTAATAAATATAACCAAATACATATGTTCAGGTAGTCATTTTCAGTCGAGTAATGGTTATTGTCTAGTCATACTTATTAATGTCCATTTTGTACACAAAGCATTCGTAATCTCACATGTGATATTCACATTTAAAATGTGAAGTGTATGATGTGTGCTGTTAATGTACAATAACAAATGTGAGAGAATAAATTACTATCCAACAAAAATGATGAAAGTCTAATAAAAGAGTTGATCGTGTGTTTCTTTGCATATGACATGTTTAATTCATAAATTTCTCTTCTTTCCTTTTTGTGTCATCAATCAAAGATTGAAAGAATAGCAAAGGAAATATATTGTTCAATTGTATTAGTTACATCATAAGGCTATCCTTTATATGAGTCGAGGAAATTTATAGTTTACATCGCTAGTACAATGCAAACTTATAGAAGTCCATTAATAAAATATCTTGTACAATTCTACAAAATAGCTAAGGGCAACAATTTTGAGTTATGCATGCTCGTAGAGTGAAATGCTTATAACAGATTCACGCTAGAATTGTAGACAAATTTAATATATAAAATAAAATCCCTAACAAAAAAGCCATAACAACATTAGAGTTTACATAAATCATGCAGACCTAAAAACAAGGTCAATTTCATGAGAGACAAAAAAAAAAAAAAAAAAAAAAAAAAAAACCCTACAATATACCCACTTTCAATTAACTTACAGAAAGTGAGATTTTCAAAAATTATATATCTAAAGGGTTTTTGTTAATGTATGTCCTTAGTGCATACATTAATAGAACCCTATGTGACCGTTTGGATGGCACTTATTCCTGCGTCTACGTTTTGAGTTGTGTTTTACTTTTTTTTTTTTTTTTTTTTGGTTCAGCCCACTATTAGTTGACTTTGTCAATGGTGAACAGTGCATCCGTGCACTGTTTACGGTCCCACAAATTACACTTTTCAGCAACTTTTTTTATTAAAAATGGGTCTCACAGTACTATTTACACATTTAAAAATTATTTCGCTACAATGTTTTCAGTTTCAGTTTTCAGTTTCAACAAAAATAAGCTCAATCCAAACACACCCTATGTCTAAAATAGACTCGCACACTTCTCTAGGTAACTACAAAAGAGTAAAATTACAAGCATGAAACATATATAGATAGTTTACATGAAAAAAAGTTTGTGTTAAAGGAATATTACCCCGTGTAAATTTGATAATACCCTAGGAAGCAATTCATTAGTAGGTTGTAGGGTTATTATCTTTACTACAATTTGCTGCAACTGATGGTCATTGACCGACTCAATAAGCTTACTAAAGAAATAGTATCTCCATGGAACCCTTTACTGGCTCTCTAAACCAATTCAAGTCTTTAATTAGTGCCTACTAGCCGAATTTTCGCATGATGTGCGTGCAACTTATTATTAGTTTTCTCCAATATTTCAATAAATTTTACCAAGAATCTTGTAGCTTAACTGGTTGACACCTCAATTTCCAATAGAGACATTCATAATTCAAATCCCCAATTATCTATGTGTAAAAAAAAATTTCAATAAATTTCCTTGTAAAAAATTGTAATATTTTGTTATTTTATAGACAAAATAGAAAAACACTAATAATAGTGTAGTGATTTGATCATACTATATGTGTGTGTTGTGGGGACCAACTGTATCCGGTACTCAAACCACACTGGAAGAGGCCAGGCCCAATATCTGATCTCATATGTACGAGCTGTGTGAGAAGGGGCCAGGCCCAATGTCTAATCTGAGGGTGAGAGAATATCCGAGGACAATCAACAAAAGAAGAGATAAGGTTCTCCTCCGAGGAGAGGTGAAGAACGCTCGTGGGGATTTGACCGTGTCCGAGGACTATAGTCACCTCGATACTTCTATCCGAGGTGTCTGGTGAACTTATCAGTCATTTAGAGTAACACCTCGGACAAACCCCACAGCAAAGTGAAAGGGAAAAATATCAAATAGAAGATAAGAGTAAACAGGAACAAATATCTTAAGGTACTGTCACCTCCGCATTAAATGCCGCCCAGCTAACCTTCTGGCCGCATTAATGTGGAGGTGATGCCTGAACAGTAAACGGGCAGCCTTCCAGCTAAGAATGGAAGATTCAAGAAAGGGCAAGAAAGATGATGAAAAAGGACTTTCAACGCCAAGTCCACACGTGGATGAGGAAAAAGGTAAAGAAGCCATAGTATATAAGACGAAGAAAGGAAAAAGGAAAGGGACTGAAAAATTATTCTAAAATCATTGCACTGGGACATGTCCGAGGAGACTCTTTGTATAAACTACACTTGTAACTCTAGCCTCTTTACGCTAAAACCCAATATCTTGGCCCAAGATCAGATTAGCTTTCTTTCCTGCACTCTATAAATTTATTATTTGGGCTACGTGGGCCTGGATCCATTCCCGTTTTGAATTCAAGTCAAATCTGGTCCTTACATGTGTGTATTCACAAATTGAAAATTGCATGAGATAGTAGTTAATATAGATAATCATGTTTCATGCCTACTAAAAAAAATACATATATCCTTCAAATATTATTTTTAACATTCTTGATTGTGTGTTCCCCACCCCCCACCCCCACCCCTTTTGGTTGGACATTGCTTCAATTGTTGCATGATATAGTGTTTCAATTTTTTCTCACAAAAAAAAAAATTTTACTTCTCATATAAATCTTAGAGAAATGATATTAAAATTTCATTATGCTATAACAAAATAAATATATTTATTCTATTACACACACTTATATATATATATATATATATATATATATATATATATATATTACATGTAACTGAAAGGAGTTAGGAAATTTAAAGATTTAGAAACTAAACATAAGTAAGAATGTCATATTCTAAATTTTTTATTATTATTCCAACTAAAAATTATCTCTTATATAGAGTTTATAAAAATAATTGTGGAAGGGTTTCTTGTCTCAACCCCCAATTAGCAGGTATTGTGTAGTAATGGTACACATGTGTCTTCGGCCAAAGGCTTATAAGGCATGTGTGGGAGGCGTCTTTTCCCAATATGGGATTGAGCAAAACCATGAGGTCATAGCGTGATGCGAAGCTAAAGCGGACAATACCTACTAATTAGGGGTTGAGACAAGAAACTCTCCCACATTCTATGTGTAGTAGTGATACACGTGTCTTCGGCCAAAGGCTTATAAGGCACATGTGGGAGGCGTCTCTCCCCGATGTGGGATTGAGCAAAACCATGAGGTCATAGCGTGATGCGAAGCCAAAGCGAACAATACCTACTAATTGAGGGCTGAGACAAGAAATCCTCCCACAATAATCATATAAATTCATTTAATATAAATAATTAATACACAAATATAGATAATTATATATATATATGCATTTATTCTACTGGCTAATTTAATGGACTAATACTTTGATATAAATGCAAACTTTGTTGATTTAGAAGCCTAAATAAAGAGAACTTCAAGAAATGTGCCACATGGCACAACCTCATACTCTCTAACATGGAGGGAATGTGCAGAACAGACATATTCAACTATTCAAAATCGTAAGTTAGATCCGGTTTGAAAGAATTTTGAAAACTAGCATCTCGAGTTTTAAAAACTCGAGATTCAAGTTAAAAAGCGAGTCTTAGAAACTCGCTTTGCTGTTTTTCTGAGCTGCTGTGGTGGCAAAATGTGCCACGCAGATCTCGAGTCTTTAAGACTCGAGATCTGTTTAATTGAATCTCGAGTCTCAAAGACTCGAGATTCAATTACATGTAACGTTTTTTTAATTGAATCTCGAGTCTTTGAGACTCGAGATTCAATCACATGTATAAAACGTGTTTTTTAATTGAATCTCGAGTCTTTGAGACTCGAGATTCAATTAATCAGACCCAACCTTATATTTCAGGTCACAGTCTCACCGTAGCAGTTCATTATTTAAGTCTATCTCAGCTCAGTAACCCTCTCACCCAAAAACAGAGCATCCTCAACTCTCACCCATACACTATCCTCACTAACTCTCACACCTCTCACTCTCACTCTCACTCTCACTCATCACATTGCCTCTCTCACTGCTTTTCCCTCTCAACAATTTCATATTTCAGGTAAGGGTTTTTTGAATTGATTGTTATTGTAGTTGGGAATTAGTTGTGTATGGGTTTTGCCACTAAGAGAACTTTCCAATGGTTGTTAGTGTCTTTAAATCTTTTTATTGACTTCTTATCACAATTCATGTTCCCATTCTCTGCTGCCAAATGCTGTGTTAATTTATTTGTTTTGAGTTTTGTTATTTGATTTATTCTGAGCTGTAACAAAATTTATTTATTTGTAAGGATTTTGGGCTTTTGAGTTACCAACATATGTAAGATATATAAGCTCATATTACACCTGAATTGTGTAACTTTTTTCAATGTTGCACTATTAAATTAATAACTTTCATTGGATTTCCATGCTTGCAAAATTCGCAGATGAGTAGATATATATGTAAATTTGAAGGGTGTTTTTTGTTTATTTATTTTGCAGCAAGTGCTTTAAAAATGTTTGGAAAAATATGAGTTTATGGATTGGAATTAAATAATGGTTGAGTAAAAGTGTTTGATTAAATTGAGAAAACTTTCCAATGGTTCTCAGTGTGTTTCGGTCCATGGGTATTAGTTGTGGTTTTCTACGAGATGGTTCTTTGTATTTGATTAATGGGTTAAACATGCTGTTAGCCTTAGCGTATTGGAAATTCCTCTTAAGATCAACTTTTAACCTGCTTTCAAGCATGTAAGAAGTAAATATTTGTCCAATAGGAAGGTTAGAAATTTAAGGTAATCAAGGTTTTGGTATCTTCCGCTTTGTTCAATAATAAGCTCTCTCTACTTCTTGTGGATAAAAGGTTAGAAAATATGCTATCTACTTCTAGTACAGGTTAATATAAATGTGTATGTGTGAAAAAAATATTATGGACTTTAGTCTTGTAACGACTTTTCATGGAATCATTACCAAAGTGGTCTGTACAGAATAACAGAGGTTCTCTTATTCATTTTTGAAGGGGCTTTTGTACAGTCACAATCTTGATGCAGATTTAATTTGTAATGAGTGTGAATCGTCTGTTCATTAGGCTAAAAGGTCCACTCTAATGTGGTTATTAAAGGTAGTCTTGGAATCTAAAAAAATGGTTGACTGGTGCAATCATTTGATACTAATGTCTTAAGTATGAAATATGTTGGAAATACTGAAAAGGTCTCGATTCTTTTTTGTTGGGGGGGGGGGGGTGTTTGTATGTGTTACCCAAAAATGTGGCTGTGTTTGTGTTACAAAATTATATGATATATCTTTTGCAATTATTTAGTCCCCCATTATCTTTTGCAATTTTGTATATGGTACAAAAAATCACCTTTCCAATTATCTTTTGCTTTACATGTGTTTGCCTCTCATACCATCCTGCTTTAATTAGCCTCTTGTATATAGGAAGGACAGATGGATTTGTATATGTCCAATTGTTAAATATAGTCGTACTACAGCCTCTTTTTATTAGAAAGTTAAAGACCTGCTGATACGTTTCTTTTAGACAACATCTTTCTTGAAAATGTTTGTTAACTAACATAGTAACTTGACTTTAACAGGTTCACAATGCCTGAAATTGATATTATCATATACCACGGTGGTCCGTTGAAGAATGCCAATGCGAACAAGGGATTGCCATTTGAAGGGCCGGGTATAAAGACCTATTATACCCAAATTGATCGTAGGTTGAAGACCCTTGACGAATTGAAGATGATGGTTATGGAAGAGTTGTGTGAGAACCCTGCTGTGCACAACATACACATTACGTATCGTATGCCAAATGAAATCCTGAAGCACCGGATTAATTACAAGTATATGGCGATAAAAACAGACAAACATGTGAAGATCATGTTTGACAAGTTGGAGAGAATACCGGAAGTAATTAACATTGAGTTGTACATACAGTTGGAGGCACGTGGAGAAGTTGGTATCGAGGAAATCCAACAAACACAAACAAGTTTGCAAGTTACAGTTCCAGATGCTCAATATGAGTATTTTACACATGTAGAGCATGCTGATGTTCATGCCGATGAAGATGTTCATGCCAATGATGATGAGGATGAGGATGAGGATGATGATGATTATGAGGATGAGGATGATGATGATGATGATGACGACGATGTTGATGACAATATTGCCATTAACGGTGAAGATTTTGCCGATAGAGATGAGATTGAAGACAGGATTGAACAAGGGGACTTTAGGGACTTTGAGAGGGATATTGATGACGATGAGACATTGGATGGTTGTCAACCTAATGCAGACAATGTTCTTAGTGTCCAAAACATTACAGACACAATCCCTGCGTACTCAGCACCTGCCTTGTCATTTTCCGAAAATACTTGGGAAAATATGATTGATCCTTCACATATTGAGACACCATTTGTGTCTACTTGGAGAGAGGGGATGAATTTGTACAAAGGCCTGACTTTTGCCAATAAAGTAGAGGTGCAACGCGTATTAACAAAGTGTGCCCTCAAGGAAAACAAACATTTTATGATTAGTAGGTCAAGCACGACAAAACTTTGTGCGAAATGCGTGGATGAATCATGCACGTGGTATGTCTGTGCAGTCATGAAACCCAAGTTGCACAATCTATGGATGATCACCGTGTACAAGGGTCCTCACACGTGTATAAGGACTGGGGTGCGAAATGATGGTAGAATGATGAGTTGTAAATTTATTGCAGATGACATCCTTCAGAAGTTATGTGAGGATCACACTACCCCAATTAAGCATCTTCGATCTATGATAGAGTCGATATTATGGTCCGATTCGATGACTTTAGCACTTACTCAAGGTTCACCAATTTTGCGTTTTTTAGCCCTCGTGTAATGTTTGGGCGAAGGAGGAGGAGGCTGCGGGGCATCATCCTTAGGCTCATCATCGTGCTGCAAATTCCATTAGATGCATGCAATCAATATTCGGTATAATGATAAGAATAAAGATCACTACAAAATATATCATTACATTCTAATTAATGTTATCATACCATAGCGTTGCCTCGGTGTCCTATTTTGTGTCCACCTGTGCCACAAGTGGGTGCTCTTCTAGTGCGCTGCGGTCTACCTTGTGGGGGTGAGGGCTGATGAGGGGAATGCTCATCCGGTACATCAGTATGTGGCTGTGGAGTGTCAATCCCAACCGGAGGTCCTAAAGGGTCAAATGAGGATGCAGTAGGTGGGTAATGATGCTCTATGTAGAGGCCAGGAGTGGGTGCAGTAGAGCTGGTGGGTGGGTAAGAGGGTGTCTCGAGGAATATAGGAGGGGTCAAATTTTGATCAATACGGAGATCAAAATTGTGTTGCGAAGGTGGGCTGGGTGAAGGGACCTCGGGCTGAGGAGATGTATCTGGGATGGGTGGAGGGACCTCAAGCTGAGGAGATGAGTGCAGGATGGGTGCAGGCATCTCAGGAGTAGTTGCAACCCGAGGGGTTGTTGCACGCCGACCAGAGCCCCTGCCTGCACTTGTGCTTGGGCTTGCTGTAGTAGGCCTACCACGGCCCCTGGCTGCACTTGTGCTTGGGCTTGCTGTAGCAGGCATACCACGGCCCCTGGCTGCACTTGTGCTTAGGCTTGCTGTAGCAGGCCGACCACGGCCCCTAGCTGCGCTTGTGCTTGGGCTTGCAATAGCACGCTGACCACGAGTCCGTGTACTTATAGGTGCTGCGCTTGTGCATGGGCTTGCAGTAGCTGTTGGTTCAGTCTCATGCCCATTGTTTGCCTCATCATTTGCTGCAGGACCACCACCAAGGCCAGCCACACCATTTAGGACACGCCGGATATGGTTGTGATCTTGGCTGCCTTCGGGAAGCATCTCCAACAGCGCTAAATGGCTTTGAATCTGAAACGGAGAAAGAAGCGCAATTACAATCATATTTGAGACAGTTATGTAATAATTAATGAATGGATAATATAGTACTTATTAATCTACTGAAACTCTTTAATTGGATATCAATTAATGAACAGTTTTATTACAATACTATATGTAACGGAAACTCTTTAATTGGATGTTAGTCAACTCAAACCACATCTGGGGAAAAAAGTCATGCAATTTTATTCTACGTTCATACATGTACTCAAGTAATGAGGATGTAGGCAATAAACTCTAATTAGAACACATTACCAGTTGATGTAATTTAGCGCTGTTGCGGTCGACGTACTTTCGAGTAACCGGACGGTACCAGAGGTAATAGGGATGATCGGGGGGCATCTCACCAATCTGAGGAGGTGCATGACAAACTTGTTGTCGTCTCATTTCCCATGAAATGATATACGGTCCATGCTCCTCCCTCCAATTCTTTTCAACCTTCCCACATAGGTCAATTTTATGCAGTCTATCATCGTAGACAACATCGTCAGGCCGCTGCTGCGCCAACCCAAACTGTCGAAGGACACGGTCCGGGTGGTGTCTCTCTACTATGCAAAAACACACAAGCGGCACCCTTGCTGTCCACGTACCCCTCCCCGCAACGCAGAACTCAGGAAGGTGGCCGAAGTCTGCCTCGTATGGTTGCCACACAATCTACAATAGAAACAAAAAAACAATAAACATAGCATCTTAAAATGTGGAACAAGGGAGAATACATAGATAAAGGGAAAAAAAAAAATTTTAACAAAAGATATTTAAAGGATGAAGCAAAACGAATTTTTGAATATTATTACCTGGTCTGGTTGCATTGTCACTAATTGCTCACGATAGTGGACCAAGGTCGTGCTGGATGGCCTACTCTTCGGGCTTGGCACCCGCACCCACCTACAATGACGAGCGAATAACATAAGCACAAGAATACAATTTAGTTATTAAGATGAGTACATTGCATAACACACTAAATATTAGAAAAAGACTTAATTAATGCAAGTGGAGCATATGGCCATGGGCCATAATCACATCCAGGTGGGGGCTCTATCCTCGGGCACAAAAATGGCAACCTTACCCATGCCCAATACTGGACCAAGGTGCACGCCCCACCAATTTGCGATGCCCCTTTCTCGCTTGCCCGACACAACTCCCTGTACAGCCAGGCAAGGCAACCACTACCCCAACTATATTGTGGTGGATCATGAAGGTTGCGCATGAAGTGCAGGAACATCAGATGCACCCTATCTCCTGACTTGTCCACAAAAAGTGTATCCCCTAGTAGCGCTAAAATAAAGCATCGGGCATACTGGTGTATCTGAATCTCTGTTGCATCATGAGGCAGTGGCGCTGCAATGGCCTCAACAAGTCGGCTGATCATAATTCTTTGCCCCACCAAAGTTTTATTGTCATTTGGCGGAGTAAAACCAAGCAACTCCCCACACACTTGACTCCAATCCCCATCCTCCACAGCAGTCGGCCCAACCAAGACCTCACCGTCTATAGGAAGTCCGAAAATCACCTCCACATCTTGTAGGGTGATTGACATCTCACCATGTGGAAGGTGGAATGTATGAGTCTCTGGCCGCCATCGTTCAACTAGGGCCGATAGTAGGCAATGATCTATCTCTTTCGAAGGGACTCTAAAGAATCCTTCCAGCCTTAGCAATTTGATAATGTCTAGGACCCGATTGTCTTGCATTTGAACGTTTGCCATCTCCTTAGTGCGACCACAACACATAAGTGGGCCCGGGTCCTACAAAATCAATAAAAATTATAGCGATTGTTAGAACTAGAAATACAACTTTCAAAGAACTTGCTAACTAAAAGGAAATTACAACGTAAAAATTAAAGCGGTTGTTAGAACTAGAAATTTCACCTCGCCATTCCAAATGGCCTCTGATCGATGATATGGTTGTCGCGTCAACAATGACCTCTGAAGCGGACCGGGGTGCAAGATCTCTAGCTCCTCATCGATCCGAGGCTCCATACTGCGAAGAGTATACACAGAAACTAAAAGATGCAATTGGCTATTTTACCATAAAATGATACCAAAGGACTAACGCAATTCACTTAACAGGGAGAAAAATGTTTTTTGATTTATTTAAATATCAGAAATTAAGTTATAAATTATGGATGAGAAATTAGGTGAAAACAAAAAAACAGCATTAATCATTTTCCTCTCTGTCAACATTGGGAAACCTGAATAACAGATATTAATTATGCACAAAAATGATAAAATAGAAACCAAAGAGAAATCATTCTAACAAAATATAAATCACAAGTATGATGAGTTTCAAGTGTTCTGAAACACAGTTATCCAATGAAAGTTAGAAAACTCAAAAGATCAGCTTAGTTCAGATATTGCAGAATTGAATCGACTAACAATCCTTTCATCAATTAGTGTCACGTGAGCCATAGTAAAAATCTATTGCAACGAGAGGATGCAAGCCATGGAAGATGTATATGAAAGGTTAAAGAAGCTCAACATGATGAGGGAAATTCTAAAAAGTATAGTTTGTGAAGATAAAAGTAGGCCCAAAAACTTTGATAAAGAAGACTAGAGTACTCTTTCTAGTCTAGAAAAGGCAGAGAAACAATCATGTATCTCATGATCACATATTTGCATTTACAGATCAATAAGAAAGTATAACCCCATCATACCAAAGTCAAAGTACACAACTTGAAAACAAAAGAATAGTTGGAGAAATTAAACAGGAATACTTTAACATTTAATATCAAGGTTGTATTAGCTACCCTATGCACAACAAGAAGCTTAACACTATGGTTTAAATTACAGGATTTTCAAAATATAAGAACAGAATTGAAGAAATATCTAACTAATATCAGTTTCAAGCTCAGCCTTCTCGTGTATATATTGATTAAGAAGAACAATGACTTTCAGGGCCACTGAGCACCATCAAAACCTTTACAAGATTATGTGACTTACAGATGAATAACTAGAGATCCAGTAATTTTGATGCCGAAGCAGGGCTACTATGGACTCTGCAACCATAATAAAAAGAAGGAGAACGTTACATAAGATAACATGTAAAACTAGCTAAAGTTAAAGCCTTTAATATGTAATGCAGTGATAAGCATGACTAGCGGACAAACTAGTGATGGCTGTAATAATTAACTTCATTTCAATATTAGTGACATCAAACTATGCATTTTTGCCTGTCACCAAGGAAATAATTTTATATTTATTCAAAGAACATCAAAATTTATCTCACACACTAAGAACCAACCATAAACCATGCATAGGAAAATTGAGGGGAAAACATATTTTGACGTTAACAAAGAGCAATTTGTTGTCACCACCCACAAACTAAAAACTTCATTAAACCATATAATCATGCTATCCTGTATTGTACATGGACTAGTTTAAGTTTAAAAAATTTCAAAGCCATATTTACAAAAAGGGCATAGATCTTCAGTACAATTAACTTTTAATTTATTCTCATCTCCTTGTGTGAAATATGGCACAATGCTGCATATCTTTTCAGAAAAAAAATTTTAAAAAAATTCCTTTGATTTTCACACATCCACTATTTCACATCCACTTTTGTGTGATAAAATGTGGACATTCCTGTATCAATTGAGAATACGTGTGTGAAATAGTGGATGTAAACGTCCACGAAAGAATATTTAATTTAGCCTTCCCTCCTTAATAGCTTCATCAATCACTGAAGGTACAATTCTTTTTTCTTTTTCTTTTTCTTTTAAATTTTGTGCTCTCATTTATTATAAGCTGTAAATATAGAAGTGATTAATAATTCTTAGAAAACTTCTTGGGCACAGGAATTCCTGTGTATCAACCTTTTTGATACAACCCTTTACCTATTTTCATTTAAAAAAAAAAAAAAAAACACTCCTTTTGAGAAAATATCCAGAAGTAGTAATGTAAATATACTGCATATCTATACGCATGTCAGATCACATCCAACACAGGTATTGTACTTATTCTGAAGCGTCCATGTAGTAATGTACTATAGGCTTACTCATCCTTGAAACAAATTTTACCCTATTGGGGATAAAGTACTGGAGTGGAGCAAATAAACATGAGGATACTGGATTCTATGGCTGGTTGAAAAGAAATTGTATATATAAATTCATTTATAATGGTTGGTTCCTAATCCTTATGGTTCCTAAAGGAATGAAAAACATAGTCTAGTATAAATTTACAATATCATCAATGAAAAATATGCCATTAATTCCATATGAACCTGTTAATATGATGTGGAAACCCTTCTTTTCAGATGTGTCTCCAGCTCCAGCAAGATTATTAAGATCTCTTTGAAGTGAATGAGCCTTGCCTGATAGCCCAACCTGCAAGTGAAAAATGAAAATATCAGGAGTTTTAGAATTCTGGGATTGAGAAGATCACAAAGATGAGGATGCGATATATACACACATACACACACACATGACCCACAGGAAAAGGATCTCAATTTGAAGTGAATCCATTTCATTGTTCTGATTAAATAGAACAAACCCACCACCAATGACCAAAACCAATCAAACCCGACATAGGTGACCACAAACAATCATCAAACCTTTAATGACGAAGACCTTAACTACACTTACATCAGTGATTGTAACTCTAGTGACCATGATCTCCTTGTGGGATGAGTCAACTGGCTTTGGTGAGTGATTCTATGGTCATTATAACACTATTTATCTCAAACTATTCCCACATTACATTGCAAACATCACCCAAAAATTAAAAAAATCAAACTTTTGTACACAACTATCCCTGTTCTCAACCCAAAATACAAAACACAAAAAACCCAAACGTAAATTTCATATCTTTATGAAATTAGAAATAAAAAAATGAAAAATAATTTTGATAGTTTCCATAAATACCTAATACACAATTTTTGTGAAACTAATTTCAAGTAAAATCAAAGAGTTTTAGGGAAAAAAGAATGACCTTGTCAGATAGAGACAAATGACCTTGTCAGATGAGCAGAGACAAAATGTTCCTCAGCTTTCGGAGATCGAGAAAGCTATGACCTTGTCAGATTTTTAGAGAGTAAAATCGGAAACGAGAATTTCTGGAAAAATGGGTGTGAGATTTGATGAAGGAGCGGAATGCGTGATTGATGAAGGAGTGGAATAGCTGAGACAGAGAGAGAGAGAGATGGAATAGCTGAGAGAGAGAGAGACGGTATGTTTGTAATGACCGTTGTGTTTGTGTGTGTGACTGTATGGGAGATAAATGAGCTGTGGATATCGAGTCTTATAAACTCGATATCCACGTGGCTCCACCTGGCATTTTTGTCCAGCTAGGATTCGCAAAAACCCCTTAACTCGAGTTTCTAGAACTCGAGTTCTACTTGAATCTCGAGTTTTAGAAACTCGAGATGCTATTATTATAAATTCTTTTAGAACCGGGCAATTAACTATATTGTTAGACTAGCATTGTTATTTGGCAAGGGGGTTCCTCTAACATGAGGTCTCTGCTTTTATTCGGCAAGTTTGAGTTGCCTTCAACTTATTTGACAAATTTTTAGCTTTTAACTTTATATATATATTTTTTAAATCTTAGTTTTTCAAGTATAATTATATTTTAGCAAAAAAGTAATTTAATATAATATTTTCAAAACTAAATATTATATATTAAAAGTATAAATCTGAATTTTGATACCCAAACAATAAATTTAAATATCTCAAGAAAAAAAAATTACAATTCTAAATTTCAAATCATTTGACATGTAAAATAGACCCAAATAAGGGATTTTAAAATTTAAGAATTCGAAATCTAGGCTTTTTTTAAGAATTAAATCAAAATATTTAAAACCAATTGATTTAAATCCAAATCCAAGATACAAACGCAACCTTATTTAGATTTGATGAATTTTATATTAATGCCTTGCTTTTCCATTTTGAACAAATGCCATAGATATATAGGCTGTTGATGCAAATGAAAGAAGAAGTGATTGTCTTCACAGAGGCCCTTGTCCTTTTTTTTTTTTTTTTTTTTTGAGAAACAGGCCCTTGTCCTTTTGATTATGAAATATCGTAATACATGATAAAATCAACTAATAGTCTTTGATTTGTAATACGCACATAATGTCTTGTCGTAAATCATATCGCGTGATAGCAAAATGGTACAAAAATAAAAGATGATCCATTAATCTTACAAAATTCTTATTATTCTTTGAATAATTATGAGAAATGCGGGAAAGTCAAAGAAGCCAATTCTGTAGTTGCACAATAAATGAAAATTAAGGAAGAGCAAGTTAAAATGTATGTTTCCTATTAAAAAAAAAAAAACTATTTAGGGAGATGAATTATTTAAGCTGTAGCCTTGCCCTTTTTAATTGGTCATCACCTATATATCTTTTAATGAAGAAAAAAAAAACATTTTTTTTTTGAAAAAGAAAACAAGACAATCTAAAAGATACGAAGGAATTTTTATGGACAATACGTGTCTTTGCCTACAAAATAGTATCTACTAATATTACAAACTATAGACAAATGTTCTTATAGTACAATAGATGATAAAATAATAATAATAATAATGACTATTAATTCTTTTTTATTTATTTATAATTTTCAATACTTGTCGGACTTGTTGATTACAAGAGTTAGTACCAAAAAACAAAAAAAAACAAAAAGTAAAGTAAAAAACAGAACGTATATTTTTTATACTTTCATTCCTTATTTACAAGAAAACCAAAACCCTCACTCAAACATGCCTATAAGTATGGTTGTCAAAATCCCGATCCTATGATCCTACGATTTTACGATCTCACCTACTCAAAATGATCCAGATTTTTCAAGGATCTTTGTGATCATTCAGGATCAGTAGAATAATACGGTTCTAAAGATTCCAAAGGATCTTGATTTTTTGTAATCTTCTTTAATTTGACAGAAGACACAGTTGGACTCAAACAAAAATAAAATCACAATAAACCAAGTTTTTTCACTTTAATATAGAGAGTGTGTCAGTTGGACCCGAATAAAAAATATCCCAAAAGAGTGTCACGTTTTGTTTTTTCTCAAATAATGTAGGATCTTACGATTCACAATTCAATCCTACAATCCACGATCTTACGTAGGATCCCTATTTTGACAACCTTGCCTATAAGCCTATTTAACAATTGCCAAGGCGGGAGAAATTTTTTTTTTTGTGAGAGTTAAAGTCAACAATTTTCAAAGATCAAACTTTCACACACGAAAAAGGGTGGTCAAATGCAAAAGCAAATGCTTAGGCCCTGTTTGGTACATCATTTTAAATACATGTTTTCAGTTTTTAAACAATATTACACGTATTTCCATACATTTTTTCATCCATACGTATTTCCAAAAAAAACTGAAAACTGTTGTTTAAATATACGTACTAAATGGGCTCTTAGTCAACTTGAAGAAGGAGATCCTCGACCTCGAGGTACGGTTCATTTATCAAGTACATCCTATGTGCTACAAAATTGATTTTCTAAACCCTTGTAGTATTTATAGTAACAAAATTAACTTTTCTATTAGACTTGTCATTTTTATTTGACAAAAATTGACCACATGAACAACATGCGATACATAGACACAGTAATAGATATGACAAAACACATATGTTTAGGTAGTCTTTTTTGTCGAGTAATGGTTATTGTTTAGTCATACTTATTAATGTCCATTTTGTACACAAAGTATTCATAATTTCACATGTGATATCCATATTTAAAATGTGAAGTGTATGATGTGTATTGACAATGTTTAATAACAAGTGTGAGAGAATAAATTACCGTCCAATAAAAATGGTGAAAGTCTAATAAAAGAGTTGATTGTGTGTTTCTTTGCATTTGACACGTTTAATTCATAAATTTCTCTTCTTTCCTTTTTGTGTCGTCAATCAAAGATTGAAATTATAGCAAAGGAAATGTATTGTTCAATTGTATTAGTTACATCATAAGGCTATCCTTTATATGAGTCGAGGAAAATTCATAGTTTACGCTAGTACAATGCAAACTTATAAAAGTCCATTAATTAAATATCTTGTACAATTCTACAAAATAGATAAGGGCAACAATTTTGAGTTAGGCATGCTCGTTAAGTGAAAATGCTTATAACAGATCCATACTAAAAAAGCCATAACAACATTAGAGTTTACATAAATCATGCAGACCTAAAAACAAACTAAATTTCATGTGAGACAAAAAAAGAACCTACAAAATACCCACTTTCAATTAACTTACGGAAAGTGAGATTTTCAAAAATTATATACCTAAAGAATTTTGCTAACGTATGTCTCTCTAGGTAACTACAAAAGAGTTCAAAGGCTGTACCCATATATGCTAAACAAACAAACTAACAAAGCATTGACAATGACGCAAATAACACTTTTTCTTCACACTGAAGGTTGGTTCATTCTGAGTTATGATCATGCTCAATCAAGTGGAACCCCTTTGACAATCAAACTGTACACATTTCTTCCATATCCAGACTGGAGAGTAGCCATATTTCCTTGCAGGATCATTAGAAGTCGTTCATGATATAGGCTGTTCACACGCTGGAAGACAAAAATGGAACAATTGGAAATTTATAAGGTAAATTAGCAATTAAATACCAATAATCAGGAAGCTTATGTTTACTCATGGCATGCTAAAGGTTAATGAAAATTGCATTTGAAATACGTGCAAATGTTTTCAGTCTTTATAATAACTAATAATTAACCAAAATATACTTTAATTTTTACCTATAAAAGATCACCTGCCCTTGAAGATAGCAAAATCAATGCTATTCATCAGCAGTGAAGAACAGGAATATTTTCCTTGTGTGCATAAAATCTGAAATGTCCATAGCTATATAGTTCAAAATGTTTACCTTAGTGGCTTTCAATGCTGCTTGGACCACATAGTTACCAAATCGATCCCGAGCAAGTTGACAGAGCCTGTTGTAGCTTAGAAAGTCCTCAATCACATAATTCATCCCGACAGAGTTCAAGCATTTTTCTACCACATAACTGCCACCTTTCTGTGAAGAGAGTTGTGCATAGTGACCTTTCAGACGTAAGCATATTTTGTTAGTGACTTGAGGATCATCGAGTCCTAGGACATGTTGCAAAACATAGTTCCTAAAGAAACAAAAAAAAAAACAACCCATTAATTAAACAATTGCATATGAAAAAAAAAAAAAATTTGAAGCACACTTGGGGAAAAAAAAATTAAGTTAAACCATGCACAAAATAAGATGTTAAAAGAAATTGGTACCCTGAGGGATTTTGAGAGAGGTATAATGAGCTTTCTGCAATTGCATGTAGGAGTTGTTCTCTGCCTGACCCTCTGCTACTTGTGATGAACTTGTTTAACGATATGCATCCTTCTTCATCTTTGGCCAGCTCGCGCAAGTTGTTTATGGCTGCGTCGTATAGTAACTGAACCAGAAAAGATAATTCAAATTAATCGTTGCCAAATAACGATATAAAATATTCTACATTTTGGCTTCATTACTAACTATTCTAAACATATTACTCCAGAGTCCAAACTAAATAAACCTCAAAAGAATATTGACAATGGTAAAGTAATAAGGATAACAAATTATCCTGTACTTCAAATAGAATCATGGAAACATATAGTTAATCAAAGTATATGATTTCATGTTTTTGGATCTCTAGAACTAAAAGAGGTGTTATATTTTGAATTTATCACTATGTAATGAACAAGGAATGGAAGAAGTCTAAGGAATTAATTCAACATATACTAATAGAATTACCTCACTTTGAGCATTAGCAACCTCCAAACATTTTATAATAACTAAAGATCCTGTTCGATATTTCATCAACTTTAAGAATTCCCCAGATAGAGCTGATATCACCTCAGATATCAAGAGTGGTTTTTCAACAAGCACTTTGATAAGCTTTTGAAGTGATTTTGATCTGCGCATGAAAATTCAATCATCAATCTAGTAAAATTACAAGCATAAAACATAAATAGTTTATAATGAAAAAAAAAAGTGAGTGTTAAAAGGTATATTACCCGGGTAAATTTGATGATAGTCTGGTAAGCGATTCACCAGGGGGATGCAGGGTTATTATGTTTCCCACAATTTGCTGCAACTGATTGTAATTGACTGACTCAACAAGCTTACCAAAAAAATAGTATCCATGTTTGGAAATCATCAGCTTTGATAAAGAATCAATAACCCCATCAAGTAAATTATTTATAATCTCTTGGTTCCTTGAAACCAACATGTCCTGTAAAAACTGCGAACCTTCTTGAGTGTTCGCCCACATAACAATATCACCACCAAAGCTTTGTTGATTCCTCAAACAACCAGGAGCCCCGAAGTTTTGGCAGTAACCATAGTCTGCATTGGGTCTATTACTTTCAATTACTTCACGTGGATAATCAAACGAAGAATTTTGACTCCATCCACCACCGAGCAAGTTCAAATTTGCATTCATTAGACTATCTCCCCATCCTTGTAACACACTAGCTGCATGATATCTACCAAGGTCATTTTGGTTAGCCCAATTACTTGTGGATGCGCCCTCAAAACCAGGATTTGCACTTGAGAGATAGTTTTCTTGATAGTTAGGGTAATATCCATTACCCAAATAATTTCCTACAAAAATAACCAAATATTAATTCAAAAAAAAAATTAAAATGTAAATTTTCTCTTCGAAAACTTTAAACATATATGGATTCAAATCTTCTAAATTTCCTAGGATATTCTACCAAATAAATTTCTTTAAATCTTAACTATTATTTTATAATTTAATAATCTAGATTTTGTCATATCAGTATTCTACTAACAATTATTTTAATTGTTTTGTTTGCAACATTATTTTATTATTATAATAGTATTGTTAGTGGAATGCTGACATGGCAAAATTTAAACCCTTAAATTATAAAAAGAATAGTTAGGATTTAAAGAAATTTATTGGTAAAGTAGATATATGTGTTTAAATAAATAAAAATTCCATATAAATTTTAAGAAATTTATTATTTTTTTATCCTTAAAATAAAAGTTGTGACCGTCCTAAATTATTTTAGGCCCAACAAAATTAATCTTATATCTCCTTAACAATATATTAGGCTACTATCCTTAATAATTTAATAATATAATTTTAAAGAGATGAAGCTCGCATCATTATTATGCAATGATTACATTAAGATGTAACTCGCATTGACGATAAGATTATTATGCAACGATTACTAATGTATTTGTGTCTGAGTTTTTTCTTTGTCAATATATGAGTTCTTTTATGAGATTTTGTATAATAATTTAAGTTTTTTAAAGAAAACCCTGGAGCCACCAAAATATATATACCCAAATTGATACAAATAAACACATGCATACATATATAAACACAAGTAAAGACGCATATCAATACCTCCGAGCCAATCGTCCGGCGATGACCATATACTCTGTCTTTGTGGATACAACACAAAGGAAGAAAGAGGAATATGTTGGAGCCCAGTTTCATAATTTGCATTAGTATGATGAATCTGTTGGGTTTGATTCAACGCAGGACTAGAGGTAGAAGAAGAAGAAGTAGCAATTCGAAGGTTTGCATAATTAAAAGGAAGGCTTCTAACGTTGGAACTAACACGACTATCTCCTGAGTTGGTGTTGAGCGTTGGTGGCGGTGTTCCATTAGTATGATGAATCTGTTGGGTTTGATTCAAGGCAGGACTAGAAGAAGAAGTAGCAATTCGAAGGTTTGCAAAGTTAAAAGTAAAGCTTTCAACGTTGGAACTAACACTATCCCCTGAGTTGGTGGTGGTGTTGGGCGGCGGTGGTGGTGCTGGTGGTGTTTCATTAAAATTGATACGAGAGTCCATGGAACAATTTGAATCGGTGGCTCTCGAAAACAATTTGAGTCGGGGGTACGTACTTTCATACAAGTATTTATAGCAATCCGGGTTCAAAAAAATATTATTATTATTATTATTTATATAACTAGGTTTTTTCGACTTCCTAGTTTAAATAGAAGTATACAACTCCAAGCATTAGAGTCCAACTACGATTACTTAGTATCACACACCGCCTAAACCTCAATTCTAAAAAAATAAATAAATCAAATAATAATATTTAAATATAAATCAAATAGTATTTATTTTATTTCTGTATTTTTTTTTTTTTTAGTAGTAGTATTTTAATATCAATCTTCTTTCTTTTGGTAATGTAAAATATTATTATTTAAGTTTTTAAATAACTTTTACAAACTAATATGTATTTATGAATAGATGTACACAGCTCCTAGCATTAGAGTCCAACTGCGATTACTTTTTAGTATCGCACACCGCCTAAACCTCAATTTAAAAAAATAAATAAATCAAATAATAATATTTAAATATGAATTAAATAGTATTTATTTTATTTTTGTATTTTTTTTTTTTTAGTAGCAGTATTTTAATATCAATCTTCTTTCTTTTGGTAATGTAAAATATTATTATTTAAGTTTTTAAATAACTTTTACAAACTAATATGTATATAGGTATAGTAATTTAGACATTTTATTTATTTATTACGTTAATTGCCACGTCCATTTGTATGTTTTATATGGTCAAATTTGCATATCTTATTATATAGTTAAACCAATATAGTCAATTTCGCATCAAATGCAGTTTCGATTGGGTCACGAAATGCAGTTTCAATTTGGCCAAGTAATGAAATATCTCATTACCTATTTGATACAGGTGTACCGTTTTGGAATTGCCACTATTTATTTAGTTAAGTATGAATTTATTAATTTTATATTTATAAAAAAAAATTAAGAGAAATATTATGTTCACAACTGACACAATATTTTCACAATAAATTCTAAGTGATGAGTTGTTACTAGCTATTACTAGTGGGCAACAAATTAATTTTAGTAGTGAATTCAAATTAGAGTCAGTAACAACTTATTACCTAAATTTGTTGCGAAAATGTTATAAAATGTTGTGAACATAACACTTCTCAAATTTTAAAATCCACATATTTTATAAACCTAAAATTTAGCCTAAATAAATTAACCAATTTATTACCTTAAATAACATGTTTTTTTAAAAAATAAATTAAAAATTAAAAATTTAACATTTTTTATTATACCGGCCGAAACGTCCGTTTACTGGCTAAAACGTCAATATTGGCTGAAATATCTGAAATATTCTTTGGAGAATAAATATCTGAAATATTCTCATTATAATACAACCTGATATTTTTTTCATACATTTTAGAGAAGTATTTGTAGTTAGTATGACTGGTGCAATACGAAATTGACTGCCTTTAACCTCATATTTTCAATTATAAAATTAAAAATACACCATGTGTAAAACACAATGTGTAAAAGAGTTTTTCCCTTAAAAGAAAAATTGATCTAAACCAGTTTAAAGCTAAAATTTTCCCTCTATTCATTCATATATTCAAAAGACTTAGAATTACATGAGATGAATAAAGATCCCAACAATAACAGTGTCACCAATTCGCCTGGTAGTTGGAAGGACGATTCAAACAGGTGGTTTAAACCCATCCCAAACCGTTCATAAGCGAAACGATCAGCAAATTAATAAAGTATATTGAAAAAATGGAAAGGTTAGTTGATTCAGCTTACTGGGTTTGGCTGTTGTTTGCTAAGATATTCAGTATTTATTAACAATAGGGAGATCATCTCTCTTCAACAATATATTACTTACATATACTGACATGGTCCATAATTGTTTGAATTCTGTGTAAAATGTAGAAAAATAACACACAGAAAGATGTAATAAACTTGAGCATGCCATTGAAATACTCAACAGCAATGTAACAAGCAGCAAGAATCATCCCAAAAAATCAAATTAAATATTTGCGAATAAATAGATAAGTGTAGTCAATGCACCCTAAGTTCCTAGGATTTGCAAAAAGGCATCAATACAATTCACCCAGCTGAGGTGGAAGAATCAAGCTTCAGTCTCTGATTATTTCTATGGTCATGTTATTCTAACATCATGCAGCCCTGTCCAACAATTTATCTATGCCCTGGCCTGTAAAGCAATTCCTTTTCGTTTGCTCCATCCTGCAACACTACGAAATAACCAAAAAGATGAACAATCGATCAGCCTAGAGCAAGACTTGCTGATACATGATGATAAGTGTAACTGTTGAACCAAAAAGAAAAAATCCAGAAAAGCTATGGGCTAATACGCATCATCCATGTGTGAAATGTGGGCCTGGCATGCACCTTCAAGCTAAATATGAGTGCAAGTAAATTTCTGAGATCTCATGTATAATTAATATGATATCTGAGCCAATTACTCATACATAAAGGGTTTTGGGATAACTTGCCACAATCCAATTCAAAATCAACAAGTGACAATATCAAATATACAAGAAAAGACTAACTATTAAATAGGTAAACAACTAGTAGTCATTGAAAAAACCATTCACCAAGTATCACTGGATGCATGGTATGAATGATGATGCTATGCAGTATTTCTGATTTAACCAGTTAATATCATACTTTTTGCCCCCACCCCAAGGAGCAGGGAGGGTGGGCAGCAGGGAAGGGGGAGGGTAGGGGAACTTAGGAGGGGAAAAGATCGCTGTAACTCTCCATGACTCAAAAGTTGCCAGACAAGGACCATATCACTGTTATGCTAATTTGAAGGCTACATATTTCTGACAATTCATATAATGTCATTTCCCTTCCATCAATTCAACCCACATTCTTCTCTTTACCTGTGCTTCCAATGCCTTCAATTTAAAGTTTTAAATAATATGACCATTTATCCATGTCTTCACAGGTTTCCATGAACCTGATCAAACATTACCCTGGACCCTTGACCATTCCTTTCTTTCATTAGGGGAACTAATTATGTGTTTTAAGTTTCAAAATGTATGCTAGTTGAATCCATTTTTAAGACCATTCAAAGGGTAGAAAAGGCTTACAAAAGAAATTTTTATCTTCCATTAAAAATAGTAAACAATCTATTTACTGCAACAAAATTGTAAAAAAGTCTAAACCAAATTGAATGAAAGGACAGCAGACAATGTCAGGTAATATACAAAAAAATATTCCATATTCTACAACTGCACCAAATAGTAGGGATAAGATGCCATTTCATTGTATTAAAAGCAATTTACATGGATGGTAATCAGTAGACATGACAGCCAAAAAAAACCTGACAATAGTTTATTAACTTACATATCTTCAATCCAGAACCTGTTCAGAAGAGCTAAGCAAACTTCATTTTTTGCATGTGGCCAAGTAAAAGGTCCCCTCTCTTCAATAGCCAAGACAGATGTTCATCCTGAAATGTGATACCAAAAACTTATTGAAATCCTCCATGCAATGGTTTAAGTATATCAAACAGCCGTTAGCATCCCAGCAAGTTCATGTGTCTTCATACCTTTAAAATGAACAGTTCATACAAGTTTCAGGCCATCATTAATTACCAGCTGTGTCTCCTCCCCATGGCAGTTTCGGTTGGACTGGATAAAATTGACCATGCGTAGAAACAGATTAACATAGTAGACATAAGTTTTGGTGAAAAAATAAAGGAGAGTGTAATACAGTTGTGCAACTGATAAATAACTTACATAAGTTATTCTATACCTTCTGCACCACCTTGGTCACTTTGACCAGTAGCCTCTTTCATAACAGAATTTGCTAAATTGTTTACTGTGCGAGCAAGACGCTTAACACGATTTAAGCGTAAACTTTGCAGTGATCTACCAGAATCAGAATCTCCAACTGGAGAACCTATCATATGGAAAAGGAACTGCATTTAAATTAAGTTCTTTTGCGACCACATTAATCACAGTAACATAGCAACAGTATCACATTACGCTTAGAAAACTGCTAAAACAGTACTAAACAATAAATTGTCAGTACACAAAATTTATACACTTTAGATTTATCAAATGTGAACTTAAACAACTTACGGTTGCTAGTAACATCCCCCTTGTTTACAACTGCTGCAACGACTTGGCGATTGCCTGTAAGCTCACCCACAGAATGATTCAATGTCCGTGCAAGATGTCTTACGTGACTTAGTCGTAACGTTCTTTGGAAATGAGCGGATTTGTGGGCTAGAGCTTCCAAACCTATAGAAGCAGTAAATTCACTGTAAATACATAATCATTTTCATGCAAAAGCTCTCCTTATGTATCTTTCTAAGGACTAATCAAGAGCTCATAATATATGAAATACTCACCCTCAGACTTTGTGAATTCCACAATTAGTTTTTCTTGGCCTTGATTGATTTGAACATGAGGAACAGTATTACACTGGTCACTAGATCCTGAAACAGAAATTACTGCTTGATGTTCATTGACTGTGATGGTTTCATTTCTAGACACAACACTTCTTTCTCCGGTTTGAGAACCCAACCTCACATTTTCAGCTCTTAGCCTTCTTAATTGATAGTTTCTACGACGCCTAGCAAGATGTTTTTCTCTCTGCTCAACAGTCATAGACTGTCTTCTTTGCCTGTCCCGTATACGCCGCCTTTCTCTTTCTTGCTCCCTTTGCATTCTCCGCTGCTCCGACCTCCCTGATTCCTCTTCCATCCTCATTCAAATCTGCTCTCAACACTCAAAACATCAACAAACTTGCCACACATTCACCTCATTTTTCTATAAACCACCCCCCCAAAAAAAAAAAAAACAATTTCCGTATTTCCTCATTTTCTCAGAACCCCAACAAAATCAATGAATCCAAAACCAACATGGTATAAAATACAACCCAATAACACACATACAATAATAAATAAATAAATAAATAATTCTACAACCCCAAAACACAACATCTCAATTGACCTTAACCATATTATAAGCAAACTACAAATTTCAACATGAACATTCTTAGATAAACATCAAACAGAGACACAACCAGCAACAACAACAACACCCTTAACGAACAAAGTTGTTATTTGTTAATGTCATATATTATACAAATAAATATAAAACCAAACCACCACACACAATAAAACAAGCAATTCGTGACAAAACCAACAGAACCAACCTTTGACTCAACAAACACCCATGTTCTTTTTATCCAAAAAAATAAAATACCCATGTTCTGATTCGCTCTCTAAACCATATAAACACATCAATCAGATTCAAAAACAATAACAATGAAAAAAGACTGCTTTTTATTCTTCTCAACAATTGATCAAAACAAATGAAATGGATTCGGTGTGAAATGAATGAATTGTGTGAAACAAAATTTGGGATTTGCATTAAAATAAATAAATAAATAAAAACCTCTGAGAGTGGCCTTTTGTTGTCGGAGACCGAGCAATGTGCATTTTTCGACTTCTGTGTTTGTGTTTGTGTTTTGAGTTTGTGTTTAGCGGACCTTTGTAACCGTTTAGTCAGCGATTTGGGCTAATGAGGTTTTGACACCTAATTTTTCGAGCTTATTTTGTGGGATTCATTCGTAAATGCCAATGAAGCTCTCGAAACGTTTCGGATTTTTTAAGACTTTTTCTGTTTTTGGTCAATATTCAATAAGAAGATTATGGCAAGCCCGAAATTAACGCAGCTATTTAAAATTAAATTTCCCCTTGAGACCTCTATAAAAGTGCTTTTTTAATATAAATAAATGAAAATATTTTTTACTTTTAATCCAATATTCGAGAGAAAGAGGATTCATGCTCCCTTGAAAACATTAAAAAAAAAAAATTTTTTTTTTAAAATCTCACAATTAACTTTTTATTTAAATTCAAGAAGGAATGGTAGAGATTAAATTTTTTGAAAATACATAAATAAAATAGATATCATATCTTAAAAGACATAGATCTATCTTAAAAAAAATTCGATTTGTCTATAACTATATAAGTTATTGTTTTGATAGTCTAGGTATATAAAATTATATTCTTCTAAAAAAAGTATATAAAATTAAATATACCTTTATTAGTCTGGACATTTATAGTCATTCTACAAAATGAATAATAGACTTGTTAATTCGATTTCATTGAGTTGGCTTTAGCTCATGATGTATTGAATTTATCTTCATCTAAATAAAGTTACTTGTCTTTTAAGCAAAAAAAAAAAAAAAAACTTTTTAATTCGGTTTCTATTTTTTTTTTTTTTTTAAGCATATAAAATTGTAAATGAATACCTCTCATCTAATAAGAACCAAACATGTGTTATGCATTGGAAAAGCTAGAAGGAAAGCAAAGAAGTTGAAATCATAAACATTCCTTTATTGACTCATCTTGTTCTTTGGTCACTTAATTTTGGGTGGTTTAGAGGTGCTGGGCTGTTTAAGTGTTTATTTTTGTGTCATGTGAAGAAAACTTGGTACTAGTTGATAGAGATTTAGTTATGGAAGATTTAGTAAATGAGTGATTATATAGTCCTGATTCTTTTCATCACAAAAACATGAAGAATGTAACCTGAAAATATTAATTTCTTTGTGCAGAAAGCTAATGAGACTTTCTTATATCAGGCATTGATTGGTGACTTTTCTAGTAAACATGTCAACGAATGTTTCCCTTGTTTTGCAGACGAAAGCTTGCACAACTGGTTCTTTATGAAAGCCACAGGTATTGCATAGAAATCAGCTATATTCATCACAGTCGATCATGTGAGAAGCCTAGAATGAACGAAGGCAGAACCTACCAAAGTCAGCCAAATTCCCAGTTCAGTGAATCACATAGAAGTGTTTTTAATGGTGCAATTGATTATTGACATGAAATTAATGAAAACCAGTATGACACAATTTCTTTGAAACTGTCTCCAAATTTTATCTTCGATCAATAGCCAGAAGGTTCTTATGCTTTTTGATTCGTGTGAAAAGGGAAAGGATAGAAAACTGAAGAGAAACTGTTGGGTGATAACCATGTTCATTTATTTGGTTAGGAAAATCGGTCTTGTGTGTCCTCAAATGTTGTGTGAAAATCATCGTATATTTTGCAAAATAATAACTTATTTGGCAGCACCTCACCAAGAATGGTCTCACTATCCGATATGATAAACTAGGCTATCTAGCTATAACTGGGATTTAGAAGCACTACGGATGTACTTTTAAGCACATAAACAAAGAAGAATACAATGAGGAAGTAACCTTGTAAGCATTTACAGCAAAACATCTAAAAAATTTAGGGTCCGTTTGGTACCCCATCTTCAGCAATGTTATTTGCAACACCCAAACAAGTGAGCTCCATGCTGAAATATGTGTTTGGTAAGTGATTCTTAACTATTGTTGTTTGAGTTTAGTGTTCAAGCGTTGTTTGAGTTTGTGTTTCACATGAGAGTCCAACACTCTAGGCCCACCTGACGTAAATTCATTGTGCTCTCCCGCACGTATACTGTGCAGCAAGGAACTCTATAAGCTTTTCTCCTGTCCCTCTTGCATAGCCATGTCACACCACCATAACTCACACACCCTCCATTAATCTCACACACCCACCCAATCCACCATAACTCGTCCCAACGGCCATCATCTCCTTCATAATTGTTGAGCAGATCCCCCAAAATCAAAACCCTAAATTCACCACAAAAATCTCCTCAAATCGTACGGCCTTTCGACCTCCCCACCTACCATATTTACTCTCACAGCCCAGCTACACCCTTGAGCATTGTTTATTGCTGGATTTTGTCAAACCCACAACAAGCTTTATCTCAAACCACCTTAATTGCCCCTTCAAATTACGTTTAGCATTACATATAGAGCTCGTAGACACTGCTTCGTCCTATTCCTCACTTTATAATACACCTAACATCAAAAGTTTTATTTTAACATTCAACACATGAAAATAATATAAACAACACAATAAAATAATATATCCAACATAATAAACAACCACAACCATCAACCCATTAAAATATTATAGTACTTTTTTTTTAAAACCCACATTAAAAAAATTTTCATTTTTTTTTTTGTTTTGAGTTTAAGCTACAGCGAGCTGCCAAATTTTTTGGGTATAGCTTCTTTGCTGTAGAAACAATTTGGGGGAATTGGTTGCTAAATTAACTTTTTAGTCAATTTAGCAACCTCCTTGCGGATGCTGTGAGTTTAAGAAAGAGAATGTGTTTAAATAACGTCCTAGCCTCCTGCGTCCTAAAAGGCTAAAACTATACAAGTACTGGCATTAGAACCTTTAACTACAAGGGTCTACTGTCTACCAGCATCAGTAAACGTAAGTCACAGCTTACCAGTGATGTTCAGTAAACGTAAGTCGCAGCTTACCAGTGATGTTGATTATGCTCATGGAGTGTTAAAATATGATACGGCTATGACATGTTTGTTCTACTTGTAGCCAAAAAAGACTCAGCAAAGGAATGCAAATGCTCTCTCAAGTATGAGGAACTAAAGAAACATATACACTGAAATGAAATATCAATGGTCTTATAAGTTAGACCTCCCCATCTGTAACCCCTCCCTTTATGTAAGCTCCAATTATCTCAGTATTAATATCTGCTCTCTGAAAATACTTGCCAAACATAAGACTGTTAAAGTCAGACATACTGATAAGCATTGTTGCCCTTAACCGAGAAATCACAAGCCCAACTGGTATATCATAATCAAGTCCAAGTATGAATCAGTCCTATTCTCTTTCATTCTTAGGTAGACATGTACAGTGAATTTAGAGATTCAGCTTCATGCTCTAATATAACTCAATTCTATGAAACTACAAAT
Source organism: Quercus parvula (assembly GCA_030820535.1). Lineage (NCBI taxonomy): Eukaryota > Viridiplantae > Streptophyta > Magnoliopsida > Fagales > Fagaceae > Quercus > Quercus parvula. The sequence goes on from JAUAME010000002.1 coordinate 16,784,390, forward strand.
ACCACCATCTCTTATGCTCTAGAAGTCGTAGAAAGAAATACAAAAAGAAGATTTACAGAATTTTTGCTAAGCAATCATCAACACCTCCAAGCAGAAGAGGTTGCCATTTTTCTGTCCAGCCAGCTAAGGTAAAGAGCCCCATCCCTCCTTTCGAGTCTATAATTCACATGAAAATGCTGCCTCAATAGATCGTTAACAGTGTTAGTCACAGAGGTACTCAATGGGTATAGAGTAAACCCTGCCATTGAAAGTCTCCTAATCCACTTTCCTAGAAGTTCATGCCGTTCGACCCTCTCAGCATTCTCACAAGCTATCATGTTGACTATGTCACGAGCTACACAGTGCTGCTCAGCGCTGATCCGCTGTTTGTCATTTCTTGGGCGAGCCACATCAATCGATTCAAACATAGCTGTATAATAGTCCAGGGTCTCCAGGAACCTTGTGAAAAATGGGGAAGTGTTGGTGTTGGACTCTTGCTCAACGATGGTCACAACCTTGGGTGACAAACTTTTAACCAGCCTCAATAGTCTGTCCCTGTGATTCTGTGTGCTCACACTCTCATCTGGCATGTGGTGTAACACATAAGGAAAATTAACAGCCACTGCTTCCCCAGGTTGAACGCTAAGATTTTGTCGCTCAACCTCACAACCAGACATGGCAGCATTATGAAACTCAAATGGTACTCTGCACGACTCAGCACACTTCGTCAGCCTCTGCTCTACAATATGAAGCCCTCCGCCTCGAGCATGAAATGATTGGGAATCATCAACACCTGTGATGCGTAAAACGGGGGGCCCACCAGGCCGACGTGCAAGAGAACGGATGAGATGCTCCCACTGAGTGCCCTGTGCAATCTGGAAATCAATGATGTGGATTATGGGTTCATTTGCCATAACTTCCTCAATGACAGCATTTGAAGACTTGTAAGCAAATTGCCAGTAAGGGCAAATCTGATAAAGGATAGTCATGTATGACTTTAGTTCTGAGCTTGTTGGTTCTACAGAGCTTGTTGGTTCTACACACTTTAGGGCTTTGTAGATGGAACTACCCGAGCGCTCTAACCTTGCTCTAAGCCCTTCCAACATGTAAGCACCCAAACGTTGGATTGGCTCACCAGAGACTGACACTTGCTTTCCCAATAATTCCATCCAATCAACTGCAGTTGTCATATCATCACGGGATATAGCATCTGCACAGTAAATGAGCCCCTTTCTCAGGTCTAGTGAGGGATCCACTTGCACCAATTGATTCCAATCGCACCCTGACACAAAAGTGTGAATCCCACTGTTGGGACAGTAATGGCAACTGTCAACAATACCTGATTCAGAACCCAGCAATGAAATTTCTATTTCCCTGAGCTTGTGCTTGAATTCATTGCCATTATCAGAAACAGAAGAGCCACTTGCTGGCGATCCATATGTATTGTCAGGGGAATGATGCTGATCTGACAGGCATGACTGAGAAACTTGAGGGGAAAAGGGACTTCTGTTAGACAAAAAACTAGTGGCAGAAGGGGAATTGTAGTCAATATAACCAACAGTTGCTGGGGACGAATCCAGTGTGAAAAATTGAGGTTGTTCCGGGTAGGGTTGGAAGGAAACAGTTGTTCCTTGGCTGCCAGTATCTGGGCAGACATTGTTTTCTATAATATGGAAATGCTGCACACGATAGGGATCAATTTCTTGCAATGGCTGGTGGTACAGCCCATGTAAACTGGAAGAACTATGGTGTTCCTGGGAAGTTTGCATCTAAAATAGGAAATTATTGACTTAGCCAAGAAACAAAATGGAGAGTTGCCGGTGACGCTATAAGTGTTCCCAGGACTTCAAATCACTCATTTGTTGAATCACAACATACAGTTAGGCAGTCAATCTTGATAAACAGTCAAGTATCCACAAAGACTATATAAAAAGCTGGATGATTAGTTTGCCAGCAACAGCCTCAATCACCAAGTATTTCTGCTATCGTCAAGAAGTGAATTTTGAAACCAATATAATCTGCTAAAAAAAGAATATAAAAAAAGGATCAAACACGATTGCAACATTGATTTTGAAGAAAAAAGATCAAAGAAAAGGGATCAAGCAAGAGCAAGCAAGGATCACAAGAATAGCAATGTAGCTATAATTCCACAGAGAAAATGATGACACCTGCAACCAACCAAAACAACCCAAGCTGTGAAGGAGTCCCAAACCAACAACTAGGGAGCATAACACCCATAGCACAATGCCAAGTTGGCAAAGGTTCAAGATAAAGATGGTGGAAGATCGTAGTTCTATTAGACTGTAAACCAAACGGAGTAACATTGACATCATCCTACTCAGAAAATGAGGAGAAAAGGTCATGTTCAATGAAATCTCCATTTTCCCACCTAACAGATGTAAACCATAGTATTTGGAACTCCTTTCTGAATTACTGTATAGTCTAACACTGACTCAAATGCAATAACCAGGTGCTTTTGTAGGATAAAGCATGCAAATCATAGCTCTCGTGTATCTTTTAAGTCCACGAAGCTTTCTATAGGTAAAACACCACCAAACAACCAATATCCTGTTTAGTCACCTCAGCAGCCATACTAGACAAACATGTAGTTCAGTCAATACAAATGCAAATAAAAAAGACAACCATAGACTCATAGAGTCCAAAAAGACCTGAATGATTTAAGAAAAAACACTAAAAGATTACAGTTCAACTTTAAGTTGATCCAGCAGGCACAACTTTAAAGGATAAAAATATTACTAGCCTCTCAAGCCTCAAGTAGCACGCTTCTGACTTCATTAGGGGCACATTTTTCCACAAGTCTAGTCTCAATACTTTTAAGTTCACAAACGAAAAGGACACAGAAATTAAAAGATAATTCTTGTCCCAACTTTCTATGAAGAGTGAAGACCATTCAACAAATTCTTCTTTGATCTTCATCAGGAGTGGTTCCACATCTCAAGCCCTTACTACCATTTAAGATTATACATAGATGTCCTTGCACTATGAGCTCTCAGCTCTTATTTGCTGCTCAGGCTATAGTGGTCCAGGCCCTACCTAAAGTTAAAGCCCGGTTAATGATCATGTATAGTTTCCCTAGTCAAGTCCTCCTTAGGACTAGAAGTTTAAGCCCCCATTCATGATCAGGGCCATTGGATTGGCATTGATAGCAGGTTGTTGAAACTTTTTTCTACCAACATTAATTAAAATAAAATAGCAACTAACACAATAAAGCCATCACCTTTTTTTCCCTGCTTTTGAATTTTGGCTGGGTAGTCATGTATATGCCAAGAAGATGCTAAGAGTAACTAAAACGTTTGACCAAGGAGTTGGTCAGTTGAATATGATGAATCAAATGCGACAAACTTCGACTGAGACAAACTTAGATAGAGTAGATGACTTGACTTTCACTACAATGGGTGGAAATTTAAAAAGTAATGGGTGACACCAGAGAAAAATATTTAGAAAGTTTAGATTTCGGGTACATCTCTACAAAGAACTTCGAAGACAATTTCTGTACACAAGTCTAATTAGCACCTATCCCATGGACTGTCACAAATAAATACATCAAATAGAGGGTGTTATGAACCGAGATGAGGGGTTGGATAAGTTGTTATTTGAATTAGAAATATAAATAAATTTAGGCTTAGTGATAGATCTTTATCAGAATAAAGTAGTAGTAGATTAGTATTGTATTGTTATTTGCTTGTATTCAAATTGATTCCTATGTTTTAGGATAAGATTAGTTCCTATGTTTTAGGATTTGCTGATGAGGTTATCTCATCCTTGGCTATTTATGTAGGGGAAATGCATCAATGAGAACAATTTCTGCAGCTAAGCCACAAACTACACTAATTGGCCCCTATCCCATGGAGTGTCACAAAGTAAATACATCAGATAGAGGGTGAGAGGTGTTCCATAAAAAATTTCTGCATCTAAGCTAAAACCTAAAACTATGAGAACTTTAACAATCCCAAATCCGCCTTCCCTACTTAGGAAACTTTGGAAGTTGAAAGCCGAACAATAGAATCCACAACTCTAATACCTACTCAATTTTCCCCAATATCAGACAAGTAGTAAGAAAGAATTTAACCATTTCCATAAACCACTTAACTATATATTTTGCCTGTGTGTATGTGTCGGTGGCTTATACCCTTACTGTGAAACAATCTGATATACACTATAGCTATCTAAATCTAAGTCAACTATCCATCTTAAAAAAAAAGAAAATAAAGTCATTAACTTTTTTTTTTAAGAAAAAAAAAATTACTTTATGTAAGAGAGGAAGAAATACAGCTGTACCTAATGAAAAATTTACCTCAGATGACAAAAGAGGGTGGTAAATCCTATTATATCACAATAAGTTCATAGGCAATTAAATTTGTAAAAAGAGCAAAAAACCTACAGGTTTTTGTTCAACTTGAACAAAATGAATCCATCACTAGATCAACCTCAGCTGTGAGCCAAAAAGTTTCAATTGTTGTTGAGAAATAAACCAATCTCAAGCCAATAACAACCTCCAATGTTGAAATCCCATATTACTACATAAAACACATCCTTGAATAGCCATCTCAATATTTTCAAAAAAGAAATTAACTAATCAAATTTCAACAAAAGAATAAACAAATGTAAATTCCATGTTCAGACGCCAAATTGGAATTCAAACCAACAACAAGAAATAAAAAATAAAAAATAAAAAAGGAATAAAAAATTTCCACCTTTTACAAATTAAAAAACAAAACCACATACCCAAATTATAAAATCATCAACAAAAACTGAACTCCATAGCTCATAACCAATCCAAAGTTAAAAACAACAATAACCCACCTCCACAAAATCCCAACAGATGACCCAGAAAAAGTCTCCACCCACAGAAAACACTCCAAAATTAATGAACTCATAAACAACTTCAAAACCCACATATGAACCCAAAACTATTACAATATATCAATGGTAAAAATCAATGAGTACATAGTGATTACACACATGACATACCTTAGTCAGAACTCTCAGCACACACAGGTTTTTTCGCTTTGTCTTTGAGATTCCTCAATGAATACCACAAACTTTAACCGCTCTGTCAGCCTCCAGTAATGATCTACTTCCTTGTTTTGAGGTTTTTATATAGAGTTTTTTTAGCTATATTTGCAAAAAAAACAATTGCCCTCAACTACTCCCTTAACTACAATATTACCCTTTTATAAGGGATACTAGTCTTTTTGAAAAAGTTTGCACCTTGTTGAACCAAGTGACATTTCTTTATTATTCATTCACAACTTGGGGTTTTACTGGTTACCACTTACCAGGAAGGCAGGAACTCTAGATAAGCGTATGCAGAATATTCTCTACTCGGCTATGGTTTTTAATACTATACTTTGTAAGACTTTTTATTGAGTGAGTCACACTGTAGACTGAAATAAATGAGAGTAAAACTTTCAACTTTCGTATCAAAAAAAAAAAAACTTTCAACTTTAGCAAAAGAGGAAAAAAAGAAGAAGAAATGAGATTAGTAGTCGAAATTTAGGAAAATTCTTGGGCAACTAATAACCCGCATGTAGCTTTCTATAAACGTGGGGGAATTGGAATTAGTACGTGGGGTTTTGGGTTGGGTTTCCTTTTTTTTTCTTTTTTGGTGTAGATATCCAAACATACCCTTGTATTAAAGGGTTAGGTTAATTTGATTTCAAAAGTATAAGACTAATATAACATGGGTCTTGTTAACAAGAATTTGTTAATGAACTATTTTAGGAAAGTTTTAATATCATTTTTATGTGAAATATAAAAAGAGTGATTTTAGTATCGCATAAACCACCACAAATTTTGCCACAACTATCTTTACTTATCAGACTATAACTGGTTATTCGTCACTTTCACTTGGACCCACTATTTTTTATTCACCACTCACAGTCTGCCATGTAGACCGTTATGACACAAGTTGTGCCATTTTATATGACCTTAGAATTTTTCATATAAAAAACTATCATAAAAATAAGTTTATTTTTTCTTTTCCCATAAAGAGTTTCTAAAAATATTTCTTAAATCAAAATTTTTAAGGCATTGGTTAACTTTTCTCATATAATATTGAAATGAATGACATTCTTTAGTGATGTGTTGTTTAATACACCTCATGATTTCATAAGTGTCTTCCTTTTAATTATAACCAACAAATAGTTTATTAAAAGCATTATAACAACGAATTTTAAAAAGAAAGAGGGAAGTAGAAAATTCTTTTTTTACATTGTAATATTCATGTAAAGTGTACATTGTAGTTAAAAGGATAGTACATTTTTCTCTCAAAGTAGCAAATATTAGTCATATTGTAGACCTTGTGTATAATTTACATTATTTACATGGTATTATTCATGTAGACATATAATTGTCCTTAATTCAAATAAAAAAATTAATTAATTAATTGCTAATCCATGAAATGAACCAACAAAAAAATATCTATATTTGACATATATTTAATTGATGAGTATTGATTACAAAAAAAAAAAAAAAAGAAAAAAAAAAAAAAAAGAAAAAAAAAAAGAAAGTAAAATTAGTGAATTTGTTACAAAGAACATACCTTTAAAAAAAATATAAAGAATATACCTAATTTAATTATATTTTTTTCAATCAAAACATTTTTTAATTATATTTTGTATAATATTTTTTTTCTTTTTATAGATACCATATAATTTCAATCTATGACGTTTGTTTTATAATAATTGTTTTTTATCATCAAGTTAAGACACCAATTGATTTTTGGTGTAGCTACAGTGTAAATTGCATATCTCTTATTTAACTATAAGAGAATTACCAAATTAGCAAATTGAAACCCATAATTTATATATTGTTTGGTTTTTTCATTAGATATGTCGAATGGTATCCAAGTTCTAACTAGTTTAAACTATGATAAAACTTAGATACTATTCATTAGTTGTACTTTAGGTTTTCAATTAAATTCAACTATGTGATTGCATTAACCAATGTTTAAAAGGATAACCTATGAAAATATGGGTATTTTGAAAGATACGGGACAATGTTAAAAAAATAAAAATAAAAATAAGTTGACAAAAAAGTAATATAATTGAATTTTTATTATCAAATCTAGGTAAGTTTTTATTTTGTTTGTTTGTTTCAATAATAATCTGTTTATTTTAGCGATGATTTTTTTAGAAAATAAGTCATTTTCCAAAAAGTATTTTCTATAAAACTATTTCATTTTCCTATGTTTGGTAGCAACCTTAAACGAGTTCAGAAATAAACTTCTAACTTCCCTTATTTAGCTTGTTGTGAGATAAAGTTGTTTTCCAAAAAAAAAAAAAAATAGTGAAAAATAATTTCTAAAAATAAGTTATACTTTTTATGTTAACTAAAGATAATTTTCCTTTGACTCATTTTTCTGATGCTTACAATCATTGGAAAATACGGAAAACTATCTTCACACAATGTTTTCCATCGAAACAAATTGAGCGTTAAGATATTAGATGGGCTAGGATTGTCAATGATTGATCTAGGAATGACTTATGTGGCAGTTAACTCTCCTTAGACCTTATCCTATTCCTTATGTAAGTAAATTAAGCTTTCATAAAATAATAATAATAATAAAAAAGTTAAATAATCCCTAAAAAAGCGCTTCAATAATATTTTTTTTTCCTTTATTATATAAAGAAACTCTCTTAATGGTCATTAAGAGCTCAATTTGGAACGCAACTGACACTTCCAAATGTTTTCAACAAAAACATTTCGGGTTCATATTTCCCTTCGTCTAATTTTTAGTTATTATTTTTTTGAGAGTTCACCTAAGCTTTAATTAGTTTTTCATTAATATTCCTTTTACTTCATACTTATGTCATGATTTTATCATCTACCTATATACATATAAAAGAAGTCACTTGCCATTTTTTTTTTATTGAAAAATACGTTGTCATCACACGAAAGCTCTCACTCAACATAGAAAGAAAATGAAAATCATACTAATCAAATCGCAGCGAAAGAGAATTCTGTAAATCACATGAGAATCATGATGATTTGCAGGCAATTCCACTCATGTTTTTCTTTACCTATCTTATTTCTCCAAATAATCATGTACTAAGTATGCGTTTGGGATGAGCTGAATTTTTCAGTTTATCTCCACTTTCAATTTTATTTTTACTACTATTTATGAATCACATTGCACTTTTTAATACTATTCATAGGTCCAACTATGTTATTCAGTTTATTTTTAAATTTTTTTTAACACTTTTAGTAAAAAAATTTCAATTTCGGCAACATATACATCCAAGTTCCTAGTTCAACAAAGGTTTTGTCTACAATAAAAGATATATTAAAAAAAATGTTTACTCTTTTTGTGTTATGAGAGCTCCAATTTTTTCTTGATTTATTATGTGTGGCACGTATGCACCTTGCCTAATCATTTTATTGCACATGGGACCTCTCTCTCTCTCTCTCTCTCTCTCTCTCTCTCTCTCTATATATATATATATATATATATCTCCTAAATTGATAGTTGAGAATGAAGAATGAAGAGATTTTAAATTGGGATGTCTACGTTAAAAATACCAAAAGACGTCAACTAATTAAGGTACAAGCCCCTTGGGTTTTGTAAATAGAACTTGATTTAGATCAAGTAAATATCGATAGTTGGGAATGAAGAGATTTTAACTTGGGGTGTCTCTGTTGAAAATACCAAAAGATACCAACTAAATGAGCTACAAATCCCTTGGGTTTTATAGACAGAACTTGATTGAGATCAAGAAAATATCAATAGTTGGAAATGAAGAGATTTTAACTTGAGATGTCTTTATTGAAAACACCAAAATATGCCAACTAATTGAGGTGCAAACCCCTTGGGTTTTGTAGACAGAACTTGATCAAGATCAAGCAAATAATTAATGCACAAATATTAGCAAGGATCAAATGGTTTTAAAACGTTCCGTGACAATAACAAACACCAATTTTGTACCTACCTAAAAATTATTGTATACAAAGATGATAATTAAAATCATTTTTAGATAGGTACAAAATTAAAGAACTACGTGTGCAAAGCTCAGGTTCAAGTTGTAACATAGAAAAGCTCTTTATGCCTATCTATCAATCAAGTAAATTTAGTTGACAATTTCAATTCCGACTGCTTCAATAAACTAAACACAATTGAACCCAACTTTAATTTCATTTGACCCGCATAATTTTATAAGTGTATATAGTGACATAATGTATTAGAAAATAAACTTTTTCTAAAAAAAAGGTATTAGAAAACAAACCCATGACATAGAGGAAAAGATAATCAAGAGAAAAACTAGTTGACAAAATTTTAGAACTAAATAAAGCACATATATTGAAGGATTGTGTGATTTTTGCATCACTTTTGTGAGCCTTTTAACTAAATTAATTTTGAAAAATAAGAATGTCAAATTATGCTGCTAATAAGTTTAAGTCTTCAATTAAGATGGTACTTTTCTCAACAACAAAAAAAAGGCTTTAAGATGGTACACTTACAAAAATAGTAAAATAGCACTATATTTTCTTCTGAAGAAACTCACGTGTTAGTCAAATGAATAGAAGCTAAAGTTGAAACAAAAAATATATAAACACAGTCAGCTCAATCTAGATTAAAAGTTTAACAGAAGCAAGTTTAAAGTTTAAACATTCTTAAACTCAACTCACTGCACTAAAGTAAAGAGTTTAGGAGTGTATAATATGCTACCAATATAAAGGATTTTTTTTTCCAAAGATTTATTTTGTACTATAGTAAATTAGAAACACTTTATCAACAAAAAAAAAAAAAAGAAACACCAAGGCAATTATTCTGTTTTCAAGTAGAAATTCATAGGATTTTTCAAATAAAAAAAACATGTATTTGCACTACAAAACGCGGGGGGGTGAGGCTGCATTTATAAAAACACGGCCCCAGACCCCCTAAAGCCCCGTTTTTAAAAAACGGGGCTTAAAGAAAAAAGGTGAAGTCGCGTTTTATACGCGGGGCCTTAGGAAACGTCTAAAGCCACGTTTTTAAGACCTATATCCGCGTTTTTTTTGGATAGAGCTACGGCCACGTTTAATACACGCAGCCATAGGATATTTGTCTTTAATTTTTTTTAGGCAATCCCTTCGTTTTTTTTTTTTTTTTTTTTTTCCTCAGACACATTTTGAACCTAGAGCCCGATCTCTGAAGAGCCCGATATCCTGTTTGGTACACCCACTCAAATACATGTTTTCAATTTTTAAACAGCATTACATGTATTTCCACACACTTTTTCACTCACACATATTTTCACATATGTTTTCAAATAACAATTTTCAATTTTTAAGTGCATATATCAAATACCTTCTAAATCTTTATTGTACAAACATGCTAAAAGCAATGATACACACACAATATGTAAGTCGGTGTTCCATAAAAAAAAAAAAATATATATATATATATATATGTGTGTGTGTGTACAAACGTGTTAAAAGCAATGATGCACACACAATATATAAGTCGGTGTATATATAAATATATATATATATATGTAAGTCGCTGTCAAGGTCAATAACTTTGCAAAAGAGGCTTTTCAATCCTGCCTATGCCAAGAAAAGACGTTTTGTTTTATTTTGTTTATTGTTTTTTTGTCTTATTTGGATACCGCTTATTGCTAAAAACTAAAAATTGAAAACTAAAAATATTGTAATAAAATAATTTTTAAATGTGTAAATAATATTGTGGGACTCAGTTTTAAAGAAAAAGTTATTAAATATGGCACTTATGAGTTTTGTGAACAGTATACAGATCCACAAAAAAATGCACTTCCGCTAAAAAACACACAAAACTCACTTTCCAAACGAAGGCTTAGTGACCGTTTGGATCACATTCACGTCCACGCGATTTGTATTTCAGCTTTTTTTTTTTTTTTTACCAGAGCTTGTTGCACTATTCATGAGACATGAACAATGCAACTATGCAAATGAACAATATTTTTTAGTGTGAACAATAATCGAAATTTTTTTTATTGTTTTTTGTTTTTAGTTTTTAGTAAAATAAACGGTATCGAAACGCACCCTTAAGGTTTGTATATTGATTTCAAATGTTATATGGATAATAAATTAAATAAAGGATAAAGTTTTATTCTAAATCAACTGGCTACAACTCTTACTAAAAAGTTTTAATTTAGTTATATATTATGAAATTTCATGTCAATTATACAATATTATTTAAGTTTTATATATTAAATAATTGACATGTCGTATCGAAACGCACTCTTATATCGACAATTAAGTTTTATATATTATCGACAATTAAATATTATATATTATGACATAATATTTAATTGACATGTTATATCGAAACGCACTCTTAAATTTCATGTCAATTAAATATTAAATATTATTTTATTTATAAACTTATTTTTTATGCATAATTTTAGACTAAAAAAAACTTAAAATTTAAATATTTGATTAATAAAATAGCTATTGATATTTAATTTTCTGAGAATTTTGCAATAATGGAAGATATAAGAAAAAGAAAAGTAATCCAACTGTAGATTTGTCAAAATTTATATCCGATAAAAAGATGTTGAGTGTAGTTGTAGCCATTGACAACGAGAAATTTTGTAGTCAAACTTTATCCTTAAATAAATTTCAAGCAAAAAAACAAAACGTATCAAAAATTGTATAAAATAACATAATGACATTTTTATGTTAATAGTTTATTTCTTATATTTTCTCTGTCTCTAAATAGATATCTTCGTTTGAAATTCCATGATTATTAATAAAATAAATATAATGATCTTCCCAAATTGTTAATTACTTGCAATAAAAAAAAAAAGACATAAATATTAATAATTTATACATGTAATCTATTAGTTTTAAACTCATGAAAGTTATCAAATTCGAGATCCTACGTAAAATCGTGAAAGATGGGTGGGATCGTGGATCATAGGATCGGATCGTGAATCGTAAGATCCTACATATTTTTAGATTTAAAGCAAAAAATATAATGATAATAACTTTGTATGTTGAATAATCATGAAAATTGTGAATTTATCCATAAAAAAAAAACAAAGATTTGCATCATATGATTCAATTTTCATGTCATACATCACTACGTCTATATTAACAAAACAAATATATTTAAGTTTTGACCAAATGTATCTAAAAAATTTAATAAATGTTTAATTAGCAACCCAATAACAAAATATTTATTGATACATATGAAAATATTTTTCAAGTTCTAAGTTCCAAGTTCTAAGTTTAAAATCTAAAATAAGTTATCAAATGGAAACTAGCTAACTAAAATATGAAATCCAAAAGTAAGATGAAGTGAATATTTAATTATTCTCATTTTAGGGTTTTTATAACTACCGTCCTAATTATCATCATCCATTTCATTATCTATGTAAACATTGTATATTTGTATATTAGAGCTGCAAAAGAGATCAATATACAACTTCACACTCAATTATTCAAGTTATACCACTCAAAAACAATTACAGAGTATGCTAAAAAAAAAAAAAAAAATCAATCAATCAATATACAAATACAATCATACTAATAAAATTATATATAAGAAAAAAAATTAGTAATATTAGAACACAAATTAGTATATTGATCAAACAAATTTAACAACATTATAGCTTAAAAAGTAGCAAAGCCAATATAAATTCTTCATTTAGAAATGACGAAGCATTCCTTCATTTTGATTACAGGTGAACTAGAAACTATAAAATATTTGCTTAGGTTAACATAATTATATAAAAATAAATAAAAAGTCATACCATCACAACATAGAAAAAAAAAAAAAACTGATATTTTGGTAGAATTGGTAGGATCCCATACGATCCTACGATCCTACCATTTTTACGATCCTAATGCGATCCTAAACATTTTGGTGAGGTGGGATCATAAAATCATGCAATCTTACAATCCGGATCGCGATTTTGACAACCATACTCATGACCCAGTGAAATCTCTTCTTGAATCTACTCCTAACTTTTCCAAGTTTGGGCACATCATCACTGGAGTTAAGGTTTAACCTAGTAGATTAAGGTGATGATAGAAGTGAATGTAGTAGCACATGTTTTGACTAGAACAACAATAGATGCTCATAATATGAACGTTTGAATGGAAGAAATTCCTCCTAATTTTGTTCCTTTAATGATTCATAATTTAAATTTATAAAAGTCGACTTACCTTCGAAAAAGTAAAAAACTCATTACCTTAGTCTTTATCTCATTACTTAGTATTATAGAAGAAAGAAGTGTGATTTTTTTTTTATACAAGATAGAAATTTTACTCTAACCTAATTTAAGTGTAAATGTATGTGAAGTTCCCTTCAATGGAGACCTGAACCCTGGCCCTTGCTCCCAATACCCTATAAGCACTTATACTTGTGGAGAAATCATTGCACTAAGGGTGTGTGGTGGTGTGTTATTTGAATTAAAACTCTTTGAAAAAGTAAATAATAATAAAAATCATAAAAAATTGTAGTTTTTTTAAAAAAAAAAAAAAAAAAAAAGAGTATCATTTAAGTTAAGGGATAAGGATTGAGTTCAGTTTTCAGTTGCACTAGACTTATTCGGATGATGCCATATGTTTACTGTTAAACATGTCATCATCTAAATGAGTCTAGAGCAATTGGACACTTGACTAGACCTAATCCAAGTCCTAAGTTGAGATGTCTAAATCTTCTACTGAAAATTTTTTGATAGGTCTAAAATAAGCATATTACACTTGGGCATGGTTGTTAAAATCGCGATCTGGATTGTAGGATCGCACGATTTTACGATCCCACCTCATCAAAACGATTAGAATCGCACTAGGATCGTCAAAATGATAGGATCGTATGTAGGATCGTGTAGAATTGTATAGGATCGTAGGATCGTATGGGATTCTACCGCTCCTACCGATTCTCCCAAAAACATAATTTTTTTTTTTTTTGGATAAATTTTTTGTTTTGATGAAGCTTTAAGGATTTTTTTTTTTTCATGTTGTGATGGTATGACTTTTTATTTTATAAAATTATGTCAACCTAAGTAAATGTTTTCTAGTTTCTAGGTCACTTGTAATCAAAATGAAAGAATGTTTCATCATTTCTAAATGAAGAATTTGACTTGGCTTTGCTGCATTTTAAGCTATAATAATGTTAAATTTGTTTGATCAATATACTAATTTGTGTTCTAATATCACTAAAATTTTTTTTTATATATAATTTTATCAGTTATGCTTGTATTTGTGTATTGATTGATTGATTTTTTTGAGTATACTCTTTAATTGTTACTGAGTGGTATAACTTGAATAGTTAAGTGTGAAATTATATCTTGATATCTTTTACAACTCTAGTATACAAATATATAATGTCTACATAGATGATGAAATGGATGATGATGATTAGGAATTTAGGATATGGTGGTTATAAGAACCTTATAATGAGAATAATTAAATGTTCACTTCACCTTAATATTCATCTTACTTTTAGATTTCATATTGTAGTTAGCTAGTTTCCATTTGCTAACTTATTTTGGATTTCAAATTTGGAACTTAGAACTTAAAAATATTTTCCTTATGTTTTGATAAATATTTTAGTATTTGGTTGCTAATTAAATATTTATTGAACTTTTTAGATACATTGAGTCAAAACTTAAATATATTTGTTCTGTTAGTATAGACTTAGCGATGTATGAAATGCAAATTACATTATATGATGCAAATCTAAGTTTTTTTATGAATGAATTTATAATTTACGTGATTATTCAACATATAAAGTCATTATTAATGTGTTTTTTGCTTTAAATCTGAAAATATGTAGGATCTTACGATTCACAATTTGATTCTACGATCTACGATCCCACCTATCTTCAACGATCCTACGTAGGATCCCGATTTTGACAACCTTGCACTTAGGGATAAGTTAATGGATGCCTTAAAATTTAGGAAATGTACTTAAAAACTTTTTTTGTTTAAAAAAAAAAAAAAAGTAGCTAAATTTTTTGGTAGCTTTTTATATTTTTTAAAAGAATAGTGTCAAAACTTTCTTAAAATTGTTCATTAATAAATGTCTTATGAGCACTCATTAACCGAACCCTTAAACTTAACATAAGATTATCAAAAAGAGAAATAGATGTCTGTATTCTAACATATCCAATGCAACTAATGCACATGAAAAAATTCATATAAAAGTAGTAGGAGTAATAAACTTAACTGAATAATTGATATAAAAAGAAAAAAAAAAAAAAAAACACCTTATATACAAATACAGACACACTAGGGGTGTACATGGTGGGTCAAAAAAAATTCAACCCATCATATAAGTCCCAACTCAACTCACATGGGTTGGGTTGGGTCGAGTTGAACCCATGTGTTGGAAAAATTTTTTTATTACTATTATTATTAAATTGAGCAAAAAAAAATATATCACACTTACAACCTGAGTTGATAAACAAAATATACATTAATATATAAACTAATATTCGAACTTAGTTGTAAACAAAATATATTTAAGTATCCAACTGAGTTGATAAACAAAATATAAATGAACTAGTATCCTAATTCACTTCTAAACAAAATATACATGAGTTCCAAACTCAGTTATAAACAAAATATATCTAAAATTTTAAAATTTTTTTATTAATTATATAATATATTTAAATATATATTAAAATAACTAATAGGATTTTATATTATATATGATAGTAGGAACCAATGAAGTACTATACAACTGGTTTTTTTAAAAAAATTATTAAATATATAATATATTTTAAACATATATTGAAATATGGGTGAATCGAGTCGGGTTTGACGGATTTGTAATTTTATGGTCCAAACCCAACCCAATCCAGTTATAAAAAAAATTTTAAAACCCAACTCAACTCACCAAGTCCTAAAAACCGACCCAACTAGGTGGGTAGGGTTAAGTCAGATCGGATTTGGCCAGTTGAGAAGAAGAATCCTGAACATTAGTAAAGCCGTGAGGTGTAATAACGAAACCATGAGCTCTATCGTTTCGTGTACAGAAATACGGTCAAATGGCATTTCAGTAAATGAATTGAAATTTAAGGAAGTTTAATAAACACGTATTTTACTTGAGAGCTGAGACTTCGACGCCTACACATTCCTCGAAGCAGCTTTGATTCTAAATTCTAAATATTAATAGTGACGTGGAAATCAACATCTTCCACTCACTTCACGACCCCACACCCCACGTCACATAGACACGGTTTGGCAGTAATCGCGTGGTGGAAGGACCATGTTGTTTTAGTGTGTAAACAATGTTTTTTTTTTTTTTTTTGAGAGGCTAGGTGTAAACAATGTAAGTGTCCAGTTTGATAGGATTAATTTTGCTTTTGTTACCATTTATAAGTTTTACGGTATTTTTTTATATTATTTATGGGTCTCATTATACTATTTTAGTTAATTTTTACATTTATTTATAGCATTTTCAGCAAAAAATTTCCAATTTCAGTAAAATAAACGGATCATAAACAGTCTCGTAATGTATGTATATCTGTAAACACAAAATTTCCCAATTGCAGAAAATCAAACAATTGAAAAGAAATATGGTTTGCAAATATAAATTTGTATTGATGTATAATGAGTACAATCTCTATTTTGATTCTTTTACAAAAGAATATCCTCTGATTCTATCTTCTTTGAACTTGACTCAAACAAGAGATCTTCTTGACTTTGGTTGAAAGATGGATTGAATGGTCTTCGCAACAAATCTCTAGCTTTGAGCTTGTTAGAGATTTATTGTTCTTCAAGTCTTCGAATGCGAAAGCTCGTAGGTTGAAGTTCTTCAGGGCTTTAGAGGCTTGATCCGTTGAGCTTCAAAGATTTGGGTTTGTTGAAGTTTATGGAGGCTTTTTAGCTTAATTCCAATAGAACTTCAATGAACTCGAACAAGAGATCTTCTTGACTTTGGTTGGAAGATGGATTGAACGGTCTTCACAACGAATCTCTAGCCTTGAGCTTGTTAGAGATTTGTTGTTCTTCAAGCCCTTTGAATGTTCTCCAAGTTCTTCAAAGATGCTTTAAGTTCTTCAAAGATTCTTGAGACAGAATTTCTTCAGAGCTTGGGCCTCTTAAAAACTTCCTCCCAAAAATGAGAGAGGATGTCCTCTATTTATAGTGATTTTAGAGGATAAGCTCCACTTTGAATTGATATACTTGAAAGTATTTAGTAGACTTTTGATTGGCCCAAATTCTTCTTAGAGATAATTATCTCTATTTATCTATTTTGATAAATATCATATTTTGATAAAGGTAATAATCAATAAAGATAAATAATTATCTCTATTTAATTTATTTTAATAAAGATAATTATCTATCAATTTTGAATAGAAAATCTATCTTTATTTTATTTATTTATAAAGATAATTATCCATAAATTTTGAATAAGAAATTTATCTTTATCCTGTGGGCCAAATGACACGTGGCAAATTTTGATATGCCAATGTGATGCCAATTTAGATGACACATGTCGTCATCTAATTTAATTAATTTAATGACATTAATTTGGAATTTGCCACTAAATTTTGATGTTGCATTTTGTAATTGGCTTGACAAATTTTTGCCTCCTACAATATCATTAAAAAAAAAAAGTTTTGTTAAGTTGTGATTAATGTAGAGACAACAAAGAAAAGAAAAGAAAGAGCTGTGATTAATGCAGTGAATAATAATAATATATTTAAGTTTGAATCACGACTATTCAAAAAAGAAAGTCAATGATGTTTTAACTTATGCTAAAAACTAAATATCATATAACATACTCCATAAAGTTTAATTTATATTTTATTTATTAAAAAAATTGTAATTTGGGTGGTGTCTTTTTGGCCTCATGATAAATTCATAAAAGACAATCATCATAAACATTTCTTTGAATCTCATCTACACATAAAATATATTCATTAATTTTTTAACAAAATACTAAAAAAACAATTATCATAGAGTACATATCATATATTTTAAATCTTATTTTATTGAATTTTGACTTGGTGATAAAAAAATAATCATAAATACCATATGTTTTAATTCCTGTTGTAACTATTAAAAAAGAGTGATAAGGATAATAAATTTTACTATATAATCTTATTTTTATCAATACTACACAATCTTTATAAATTGATGTATTTTTAGTCACAACGAGATTCAAATATTTATTTATTATGTTTTAAAAACTCACAAATTATAATAATTGTCACTTAGACTACAAAATTGATAATATCTTTAGTATTTACTGTTAGGAAAAAAAAAGTGATTATAAAAATGTGTTTTAGTGCCTGTTTGGTTACAACATTTTGGGCAAAATTTCACATTTGTTGTTTCAAGAAGTGATTTAATGTATTTGGTAAAATTTACAAAATGCACTTTTTTGAAATCAATTATTCTCATTTTTCACATTGGAAGAGGTTAATAACCAGTAGAAATAGTATAAAAAAATTACTTTGAAAAAATAAATAAAATTTTAAAAGGTTTAATCAAACTCACCCTTAGTATATCAATAAAAAGTAATTATTCTAAAAAAAATGGACGGCTTACAATTAGCCACATCAGCAACTACTCGGTAGTCCTTGTCACCACAGCGTGTTTTCATATGAGGCACGAGGAAGCGCGGGCAATGAATGAATGAGAATGAACACGCCGCGCGCGTGTATAATCAATTCAGCTGTTAGTCACTTTAGTGTCTTACCAAAGGCATAGTGCCACGTCATCATTCGAATAGGCAGGTACCCTAAAAATTGTGGGTGAGAAGGTACCGTTCAACGGTTGTATCTATTTATATTTATTTTTTCAATTGAATAATAATTCCATGCACTATGGAAAGCGTGTTTCACGTCACCAATGTGGCTATATATATATTTATTTTCATTTTTGTTGACCAATGAATAAGAGTAAGACTGACCCAACATTAGCTTAAAGGGTAAAAGATTTGGGCGGAGACTACCATTAAAATAGGGAAAATGTTAAATTGTGAGTGATAAAGGCGTGTTAGTGGGTCCATATAAATTTATATATTTATTATTTATAATTTATCACGTGATGAATTGTGGTCAAAATTGTATAAGATTATGGGGTTTTAACATTACTTTTAAAATAGATCATAAGATAACTAGAAAATAGATTCTTATATGTTGAGTTTTTTTCTTTTTTTTGAGAGGCCTTATATGTTGAGTTTTATTAATGCATGATTGTATGGTATGTAACAAATCACCTGAATATTTTTGTTCCTACCTTTTTAGCCAATTGATACGATTACCTAACCTTAAATAGTGCAAGAAAAGAGTTGGGTGGGAGATAGAATTAAAATAATGTTTCAAAGTTCGGGTCTTGTTTAGTGCAGAAAAATCAATGGCTTATTTATTTCTTGTACTAGATAGTGCTCCATTAATTTGTGTCATTAGAGTCTAATTTAGTTAACCACCTCCACGGAAAATTCAAAACAACTACTTTTAGTCTCATGAAGAATTGTTTTAGGTTGAGTTTTTCTTTGCTTAACTTTCTTTAAAAGATATCATGGCTTTTAAGCGGAGTTTATAAAATATTTTTGTGTTAGATGTTATTAAAATATTAAAAGGTACCAATTAATTGAGTTACAAGACCCTTGGATTAATTTAATTAAATTAAAGCTCAATAAAAACATTGCAAGTAAAAAAGAAACAAAACAAAAAAAATTCCATGCTAAGGGATCTTAATTTAAAAAAAAAAAATTGTAATTATTGATTTAAGATTTTTTTTTTAAAGTTCATTATGAAACATTTGATTATGATTTTATTGTTTTGGATTAGTTTTTTCTTAAATCTTATTTACTTAGACAAAATTTAAGGACCTATTTGATAGAAGCTTTGTGTAATATTATTTGTATTTTTTAAAATATATATAAAAAAAATATAATATTATTTAAAAATTAAAAACATATGTTTAAAAAACTCTATCAAACAGCCATAATACGCTAAGAATTACTTCAATCACGTACCAAAGTTTCGTATACAGTTACACCCAAATGCAGGCCATATTCCAAATTCATTTGGACGGTGATTCCAAACTAGAATGGAATTTTGGGAGTTTGAGCTCAAAGTGATTCGCTTTATAGGTATAATTATTATCACTATGATCTATCATTACTTTTTCTCTTCTTCCGATCGGCTTCCCCATTTTCCACGAGTATAGTTAATGGTTAGTGGCCAGTAAGATCTGAAAATGATGTTTGATACAGGGAATTTAGGGAAAGGAGAATCCTGGTTCTTTCCTTTATATACTTTAAATAAAATAAAAAAGAGCAGCTTAATAATTATGGCCCACTTTTTATCTTCATCAATGCCCCAGCATTAGATGAAAGTTTCTTCTTTTATTGTCGGCAAGTGAATAAAAGTGATAAGGTTAAAAAAGAAAAAGTGAGCTAATGTCAGAAATTGAAGGATTGAGATTGATCCAAAGAAGCCATGTCTTATATCTATCACCCTCTTTATCACTAGAACCTTACCTAGAGGTGTATCACAATTGGTTTTGTGCTTCGAATCAGAAGCTAAAAAAGTGCTAAAAGTGATAGACCATGCCCAAGAGAAATGGATATTATTGAGGGCTTTTTTTTCCCACACAAGTTGTGATATAATGTTACATTATTTTTACATGAATTTATATACCAATCAATTAACATATTATTGATGTAGATTCCAGTTAACTTAACTGGTAAAATATCTAATGGTTGAATAAGAGATCTGAGATTCAATTTCCGTTTATACTAAAAAACCAATTGATACTTTAGTTTGATGATAAAGAGTTATCATTAGGAGCAGATGCCATAGGTTGAATTACTCTCTCTCAAAAAAAAAAAAAAAATCATTGTAGAATTTACACATAAAAAAATTGTGGGAAATTTTGTGTCAATTTAATTCATTTTACTTTCTATGTTTTAGTAGGAGTTCCTTTTGTGATTGACTACGATTTTGACAAGTTTCATATCCGTCTACACCAAAAACCAATTGGTGTTTTGGTTTAATAATAAAGAGCTTTCATCAGAAGTGGATATCATAAGTTGAAGCTCTCTTTACAAAAAAAAAAAAAAAAAAAAAAAAAATCATTGTAGAAATTACACACACACAAAAAAAATTGTGGGAAATTTTGTGTCAATTTAATTCATTTTACTTTCTATGTTCTTATAGTAGCTATTTTTGTGATTGATTGCGGCTTTGATAGGTTTACTCTCCGTCTACACAAAAAACCAATTGATATTTTGATTTGATGATAAAGAGTTATCATTAGTAATAGATATCATATGTTGAAACTCCCTTATAAAAAAAAATATCATTGTAGAATTTACACACACAAAATAAATTTTTGGAAAATTTTTGTCAATTTAATTTATTTTACTTTCTATGTTTTAGTAGGAGCCCTTTTTTGTGATTGACTGCGGGTTTGACAGGTCAACAGGTTGGCTGCACTCCTAGCAACAAATATTTGATACGTATATCTGCAATTTATCATTCCCTGAATTACCATTTGCCAAACTATATATATATATATATATATATATCCAAATTAGAACCATTTTGAACTTCATATTAAATAATTCACAAAAGATTTCTCTGAACTGACCATCAGATTATGTCAGTAGCCATTAAACTTATTTTATTCATATGCAAGTTGCTACAGAAAACACCCACTGATTATAAAGATTAGTGTCTCCGTCTCTCTGGGCATATCTTTATTTATTTTTATTTTTATTTTTATTTTTGTTTTCTGAGTTTTCCCAGAAACCTCTATGCACTGTACCTAGCATATAAAGTCATAATCCTTCAATAAACAAGTAAAAAACACATCTGTTAATTTAAAAATCAAAGATAGTTGCATTCTCAACATGTTCAAATGTTCCACCTAGTGCA
Organism: Quercus parvula; assembly: GCA_030820535.1. Lineage (NCBI taxonomy): Eukaryota > Viridiplantae > Streptophyta > Magnoliopsida > Fagales > Fagaceae > Quercus > Quercus parvula. The sequence continues at coordinate 16,806,205 of JAUAME010000002.1, forward strand.
ATTTTAATATGGGCCATTGTTAGACCAACCTGGTTTAGTCTCAACCAATAAACGTCAGCAGAATGAGACCCACAGAGATCACCTAGTACGTAATGTAGGGGTGACCAGATCAAAACCCTTGACTGCTTTAAGAAAATCATTAACATAGGTTTTATCACAAATCAAGATTTGTCTTGATCTCTCTAACTAAAGAAAGAGACGTTCCAGTGTGCCCCACATAAAAAAAATAAAATTCAATTATTTCATATAGCGGAAATACTTTGATTTTTATGTGTTTCTGTGGACGTGTGTAGAATAATCATACTTTCTTGCCAAAGAATAAAGACCAAAAAAGCTTCAAACCCAACCTGGTGGGATGAGGTCAGTCTTGCTTCTTTAACCAGAAAAGAATCAAATGGTATATGAAAATAACAGCAACCTTCGGGTGAAAAAAAGAATGGGGAATGTTGAATAAATTGCTTACACCATAGGTCCATACCCATTGATCCATTCTTATCTCTATAATTTAATACCCTAGAAATTTTTTCACCCAAAATGTATTACTCTAACATTCTTAGATAACTCTAAAAATGATTTCTTATATTCCTATCAAATCATTGAATAGGCCTGTAATTGAGTCGAGCTGAGTTTAAAGTATTAAAAATTGGATAAGGTTTTGCTACAAAATTGCTTGTAGCCTAAGGGTACAAACTAACTCAATAAAATAAATATTACTATATATTTTGAAAATTTAATCGTTAAATTGCATGTTCTGTATGCTCTTAATTGTCAAATTTTGTGTCAATTGGATATTATTTACTATATTATCTATAAGTTTATATTTTATGCAAGTTTATATTTTATGCATAATTTTAAATTACAAAAACTTACAATTTAAAAAAATTTATTGATGACATAGTTATTGATTTTTAATTTTTTTGAAATTTTGCAAGCATGATGGATATTAGAAGAAAATGTAATCTAATGGTGGATTTGTCAAAATTCACCTCCAATAAAAAGATATTGAGCAAGGTTGTAATCTAAGACTACAACTAATTTTGCAGCTAAATTTTGTCCTTAAAAATTTAAGTTTGTTCATTTAATTTTACTTTAAACATGAGGCAAGTTCAAGCTCATCATTACACAAGATTATATGTTCAAGATTGATTGAACAAGCTTGAGCTTGTGCATAAGATGCTTGATTAATTCTTTTCCCATATACAATAAAAGTATAGAACTATGAATAATTTTTTTATCCCTTCACAAATCTATGAATTTTTACTACGAATGGTTTGTTTATATTATGAATAAACCATAAAAAATAATTTAATATCATATAAACCTAGTTACAAATTTATACATTCTAATCTCAAGTATATAAAAGTATATTTTAGACAAGTATACATATAAAAAAAAATAATACTATATATAGTTAATTCAAACCATATTTACGAACTTATTCACAAATATATTATAATTTTTGAGCTTGGCTAATTTAATAGTCAAGCCTAAATTTAGGCTTGAGCTTGACTTGTTTGCTAAAAAAACAAAAGTAAACAAGTTTTTTCTTGAGCCAAGGTCAAGTGGTTAATAAAACATTTTAGTTCATTTACAACCTTACGTACATATGAAATTAGTGAATTGGACTTTACTTTATAAGAAATGTTATGTCATTGACATTTTTGCAACACTTTTCATAACAAGTCTTAGGTGACAAATTGTTAAATTTGCTATTACTACTGGGATAAAAAATAATTACAGTAATGGGTTCATATTAAAATAAAAAACAACCTACCACTTACGATTTGTAATGAAAGTATTGTGAAAATGTTGTAGATGTGGCGCTACTTTTTTTATTACATTATCAACATTTAAATCAAGTTTGAATATTATTTTTTTGATATCTATTTAAAACATTCATATCGTGACAAAATCTATCTTCTTTCAAAATGAATAAATAAAATTTTAGGTATTCCATAGTAAAGAACTAAAGATATCCCAATAATCCTAGAAGATCTTATTGTTTTTTTTATTTAAAAAAAAAAAAATTATTGAGTTAACGTGTTGTGAATTTGTGATTCGTATACCAAAAAAAAAAAATGTTAATGATAATACCATATGATAGTAATATTGTACCAATCATAAATTGACACAAGGAAATTATAAAGTAAATTTTGAAAAATATTTTTTCCTATAAATGGACCATTCCAGTTTGGCATGCAAAGACTACAATAAAGTTCTATGTAAGGTCATATTAGAATTAATTAAAGGATAGAATAATAAAATAGATAGATGAAGGAAAACAGAGAGAGAGAGAGAGAGAGAGAGAGAGAGAGAGAGAGAGAGAGAGAGAGAGAGAGAGAGATATTGACACTTCCTTAACTTTTATTCAAATGATTGACACTTCTTGATATTTTGAATGAAGATAATTTGTATTTAAATCCTGTTTTTTTCTATTGTAAGTTGTAACTATAGGGATGAAGGGCTCAGATATAAGTATTAGGCCATGGGCCATGCCTGAGGATGTCAAATAACTCGAGAACAGATAAGTACTGGCGAAGGCATACATATTAATGGGCCGTGGAAGAAGTCTAGTCATAATGAACAGGAGATGTTGTTCGAGGAAAAATACCTCCTCAGTTAAGCAGAGGGGAGGTCGAAGGTCCGACCATCCATTAAGAATAGGGCAACAGGCAATCGTGTTTGAAAGGATAAACATCAGAGGGGGATAAGACAAAAGAGAGTTGAGAAATATCTGAGAAGAAAGTTGCTACTACCGTATTGAATGCTCTGCATCTAACTCCTTTGCCGTATTAATGTAGAAGTGACATCTGAACAGTAACTTTCAGCCTTACAGCTATCCCCAAAGACTTTAGGAAGGTGCCGATGGGACAAGTATTAAGAAGATTAAATCTGACTTACACGTGGAGGGCTAAGATGAAAGAAGGGGAGGGAATATAAAAGAGAAGAACCCCATTACAGAGGGGGGCATTGGAAAAACTAGAGAGAAATCACTCTATACACAAGAACTGTGATTTTGTATAAGACTAAAAGAAATATATAAGAGTATACCTTCCTTGGACTTGATCGAGGAGAACTTTTCTTGTTCAAAACTATTTGTTTTATTTTTCCCAGTAATAACTAACCTATTGTGATCACTATTCACCTAACTCAGTGAAAGTTCAGTTTCAAGCCAACTCTCTAACAAATTCATTGTTTTGGGCTCTTTGGGCCATTGACCATCCAATTGGACTTTGGGAGCAAATCGTGTCCTTATAGTAACAATTAAATTATGAGAGAGAGAAAGAATAGGTATGCGTCCACATTTCCCGACACAAATGGCCCAAAGGGCTGTTGCCTTTATTATTGACAATTTTATTTTTTTGACTTTTCTATATTGAAGGTCGGTTATAAATTTGTTGATAACACAGGACAACATCTTGAAATAATAGGTATTTAAGGGTCTGTTTGGATTGAGTGGTGAGGGAGGAAGAGTGGAGAGGAGTAGAGTAGAATTAACTATAAATAGGTTAATTTTGGGTCAATTATATTCTATTCTACTCTATTCCCTCCAATCCAAACCGACCATAAATTGGTGGAGAAAATATTGGAACCAATTCTATTACTATACATTTCTCCTAATGTCAATCAATCCCAATCAATTTCTTGAATCTTTCAATATCTTGATAATCTTATCAATAAAATTATATTCGATCTTTTTAATATATAACCAGGGATTCTATTTTAACGTATTCTTAGGCCAATACAAATGCCTAATCCATGTCCTTGGAAAATTTCACAGCCTAATATCTCTATTCAGAGTGTACTTTTCCACAATCCCCAGTATCTATAAGCTAAGACTGTGAACCGATTCACTTTATTTGCTTTCAGTTTTATTTGATAACATATGGAGAATTATAAACCAAACCAACTTTGCAGGGCACTCACCAGAGACAAGGAAAGATGCAGAAGGTATAATCAAAGTGTATCAAGAGTCAAGACCACATCATCTCAGCATGGTCCTCATTAGCTGTTTCTCCAAGCATAAAATGGTGTTCACCTCCCACTGGCAGCATCAAAGTTTGATTATTATTTCTTGAATCTCTCCAAACTCATGCCTCCTCTGCAGCTGTTTGTAGAAATGAGTTTGGTGATATCGTATTTACACATTCACGTCTCTTCCCCCCAAAAGACCCGACTCCCTCAAGCTGCCTTCCAAGACATTGAATTGGCTGTCTTGCACAAATGCCAATATGTTATTTTTGCAGGGGTTTCTAAATGTGTCACTAAATCCCTACCGAACTGCACTCTTTACCCCCTAGGTTCATCCCTCATATTTTCACTGAACTGAAAGGGGCTCTCTTAACTCCTTTAGCTTGTTGGGATTTCTTTTTCATTCCTAGGAATGTTAATTTTTTTCCTCACAATGTGGCTCACTAGGCTGCCTTCTGTAATTGGGATGGATCTACCTCCATCTCCTCTCTTCCTTCTTGGGTGCTTGTCCCTAAAGTTGAAGATGGATTGCACCCTTCTCTTGTTTCTTTTTAACATATTATCATTCATAAAGAGAAGTAACCCTCTCCCTCTTTTACCCATCTAAAGATCAATTGCATCCAAACAAAATAAAGATGAACGACCAAAGTTAATCCTTAATGCTAAAAGCCTGGAACGATGATCACAACTCCAGTTGATATAAGCAATTTTTTTGAGCGTTGATTAAACAGGTCATATTGGCAGGGCAACGTGAAATGGTTAATGCTGAATCTGGGTTCTTCCATACATGAAAAAAAGAATGTTCGAACAATGTCAAGTGCTTCAATCATCACAACGCACCGACCAGTATTCAATAAGATTTGAACTTTTATAACACCCGTTTTATAATGATTGCTCTCACAATGAACAAAGTTTTTTGAGCTTTCATGTGGACAAACCTTTTAGAATGATGATTGCTCTCACAAGAAACATAGTTTTTTGAACTTTCACAGGCAAAAACCTTTTAGGATGACTACCATTGTAATAGTTTTAGTTATCTTCCACTATAATCATGGATTCAACCAGCTCAAGAGAATGTTATGACTCGAAAGATTAAGATCAGCAAACTAAGAAGAAATAAAATTGATCTCTAATGAAAACTATGCAATATCTAGCCCACAAATACGATTATAACTGGCTCCACACGCATTCAACATATAACAATATAATGTTAGAACACTAAAACATACAAGTATATGACAATATAATTTGCATTCAACATATAACACCAAGTTGTTTGAGATTTTAATGGGGTTTTAACGTTCTAACATTATATTGTTATATTCTAAATGCAAATTCCATAGGCCTACAAGCCCTACACAGTATCCACACTTCCTCTTGCTGGGGATCCTCAATCTGGCATGAAATGAATATGCAGAGAAAGCAGTAAAATAATATGAGCTTAACTAGTATATCACGAAAATTACTATAAGTATTTCTAATTTGTGCAGTGAATAATAAACTTTAAGGATTGATACGGGGGTGGTGAGCAGACTTATAAATGCAAAAAGTGGCTATCCCATTTTGTTGTGGCACGCTACTGCAAAAAACGAAGTACCATCATTATTATTCTATTTAACCCACTTTCGTTAAATTTCCCTGAACAACATCCTGAAACCGAATAGAAAGAGGAAAGAAGAGATCAACCACAAGAGGAAAAATAAAAAAAGAATCAACCATTTGAAGTCAAGCCATCCTGACAACCCCTGTTAAATAGCCAGGGCATGATACTGCATTTAATGGAAACAAAATCATTTACTAAACTACTTCAGTAAAAACATAAATTGTTCTTTCACATGAAAGAAATCCACCGAACAGGCCAACCAAGTATAACTCCTAATAGTTTTCGCTAGAAGAACTCTTAAGCGAGGCTGTCCACAACATTTCAGCCTCAGGTTTAATTAAGAAATGGAAGCTTGCTTCACACGTTGGGATTGCACAACATGGTGAAGTATTATGACCTGAACTAGTATAGCATCAAAAGACTCCAAGCATTTCTAATTTGTGCAGGAGTTAGAATTGATAAGGGAATGGAAAGCACAATGATCAAAGAATTACATATGAAAAAAAATGACTATCTCATTTTGTTGTGGCATCCTGCTAAAATGAAAGTACATCCATCCACACATTCAAAAATAAATCACACCATCATAATTATTCTATTAAAGCCACAATCATTGAAGTCCCCTGAAAAACACGTTAACAACCCCAACACCAAATAAAAAGAGGGAGGGGGAAGAAAAAGAAATCAACCATAAACAAAAGGCAACCATTTGGAGTCAAGCCATTCTGTCAACCCTGTTGAGTAGCAGCAGAATTTATTATTATTTTTTTTAATAATTCAATAAATGGGAGTGGGAGATTTAAATCCTTAATGTCTTTGTTAAAAATACCAAGAGGTGCCTGTTGAGGCAAATAGCAACAGACATGGTTCCACATTTAATGGGATACTATAGCTAAACAACAAATTGCTGTTTCACATTACAAATTCCACTCACTGGGCCAACCAAGCAAAGCTCCAAACAGTTTTGGCTAAAAGACCTATTAAGTGAGGCAGTCTGCAACATTTCAGCATCACTGTAGAGCGACTAAATTTCTAGTTCGAAATAAATCAAACAAGTAAAATAGTTTCACAAATGTGAATTTGTATTGATGATTGTGGTACAATTCTCTGTGATTACAAAAGAGTGATCCTCTGATTCAATCTCCTTAAAAGATTTGCTAATTGGATTTGTGGTAATGTGATTTTGACTTGAACACAAAATATCCTTCAATTTGGTAGAGGGATGGATCGAAGATTGTTGAAACGGAATTGCAATGAATCTCTGGCTATGAGCTTGTTAGAAATCCTTTGTTCTTCGCGTTCTTCGTGTTCTTCGTGTGTTCTTCGTCTTCGAAGGTTTATGGTGAAAGTTCTTCGGGGCTTTAGAGGCTTGAATCCGTAGAGCTTCACCGATTTGTGGTTTGTTGATGTTTTTCGGACCTTTGAGCTTGATTCCTGTAAACTTTAGGATCTAGGCAGATATCTTGGATGATTCTGCTTCGAGTGTTCTTCAATTTTGGGATTGAAGTTCTTGAAGGCTTTGAGACTTAATTTTTGCAGAGCTTTTGTACTTCTGACTCTCCTCTCTTCAAATGCTTTAGGAAGGCTTCTATTTATAGGAGTTTGGGGGTGGGTGAGCGACACGTGGCGAAGTCCGATTGGTGACACATGTCACCACCTGATTGGTCCGCCTGTGTCATCGCTTACACGTGCGAGGATTGCTTGTGTCATCGCTTACACGTGCGAGCTTGCTTGTGTCATCGCTTACACGTGCTGAGGTGTGATTGGTTCTTGCATGACACTTGGCAAATTTCTGTTGGTTTCTGAGTAGTGATAGTAAAACCTAGTAGCAATACGTGGTGCTTTGTAATTGGTTGTATTTTGTGGACTCAGTAGTATGATGTGTCAGCTTGTAATAGGTCGGGAATTTTTCCCTCTCTACAATCACGATTAACTATAGTTCATTTAATAGACTGGAAGATTCCTTCAAATTTGCATCATGCATTCTCTTAACATCTCTCTGTTTTATGCACCATTCTGCCAGAGTTTTGAGGAGAAGGTGCAGTGTTGGGAGTAATTGGTTTGTGATATTCCCTGCTCTACCCATGTTTTCCCAGTTCCAGCACTATGAAGGTATGGGATTGTCTAAATCCTATCACCTTTCTTTCTCCCCACAAAGTTAGGCACAGGTGACCCAAGTGCTTATCACATTTCTTTCTTCCCACAAAAAGGTACACATACTTTCAATAGCTCAATTAAACATTCTTTAAAGCAGTATTTTTTATTTTTTGTATTTTTGGGATAAGAGAACATTCTCAAAGCCATAACTAACATTATTTGAAAATAAGGATCATCTAAATTGGAATGTAAATCCTCCTAGTGTTCTAAAGCCAACACCATTCAAACAATCTACTAAAATATTCCCAAGTTTAGAGTTCCATTCTAGTGACATGATATGAGACTATTTCAAAGCTACCATGAAAAAAGAAGAAATTAGTGACAGATTTGCTTCGTAATGAATACACTAGACCAGATGCCAGCAGGGTGAACTCCTCAACTAGGAAAAGAGCATAATCTACCACCCAAAAGAGAGCAAAACTAGTACCCCACTATTAAACAAGAAGATTGAGAGAGAACGTTCTAAATCCTAGGACCTTACAAGTTACAAGAACCATGCACATATGCAATAGTTGACACAAGTGCACACACTATGGTATTCATCAAACCATCAATTGACAAACCTAATTCATAATCACATAGAAAGCAAATATTCTGATAATTCTCTTTAAAAATTGATCCAAAAAGATAGCAATCCCGTCCTTTATGACTCCTACATTATTCACAGAATCAATAACAACATTCTCGCAGATTCCAGACAGTACCTCTGAAAGGGTATCGTAATTATTGAGTCAACAACACCATAACACTCACAAAATGTAACACCTACATTGATTTTCACATCAGATAAGATTTTCAAATTCCCACTCTATTATAGATGTATAGTATCATAAAACACTGCATTCTGATATTCACAACACATGATAATCAAATCAATAAAGCCAAAATCAAAAGGGTCTTTGGAAATAACAATTCTTTGGTGTTTTCTCAATACAAAGAGATGCAACACAATAGTTTTTGAGAATTATTATCATCATTGAAACATAAGATCAGGACAAAACATCATGGGAAAAATAAAAACTTAAAAATAAAAACTTGTCTGAAAAGAGTGACAAATTTAAGAACTTGTTGAAAAACCCAAAAAAATGGTGTCACTTTTTGTAACGAGCTACCTCGCCATCGTTGGGGAAAAAGCCCATGATTCGACCCGCCGAGTTCTGGTAAGCATACATGAACCCACCCATTAACCCGATTATGCCTCCGGTCACCATCGACGGTCCCCTAATCCCTGGCTTAATCCCTATATTTTCACACACAAAATGATTCAACATTTCATTGTTCAATTCAGTTTCAGAAATTTACGAAACACATTTGAAAACGTAGTGAGAGAGAGAGAGAGAGAGATGGGTTACCGGAGAGGTAGCCGACGGTGACGGAGACGCCGGTGATGGTGACGAAGCGGAGGTAGTCGAGGGAGTTGAAGTTTCCGACGACTCTGGTGAACGGAGGGTCCCGATCTAAGACTGGGTACTCTGGCTTCACCGATGCTGTGATGTCTATGTTCATCTTCGACATTTTTACCTGAGAGTCACAGACACAATCTATTAGAATTACTCACCGTGCTCTGCTTGGGTGTGAGGGAACTGGGACTTGTAGACTTCTCTACACTGCTACTGCTAGTGTAAATTACTAGAGGAAATGGGGTTTTGGGCCTCATGGGCTGAGTTCTAGCTCTAAATGGACTCTATTAGGCTTTTTGAAAGTTTTGGGGATTATGTTCTTTTAATTTTGTGAAGGAAAAAAAGAAGAAGAAGATTAAATTAAATTTTGGATAAATTTTGATTTAAGTGTGTCTTTAGAAATAGTTGATTTTCCTTTTAATTTTTGTTTCAGTTTATTTATTTATTTTTCAAATAATATAAATATTAGCTCTTTAAGAAATGAGGTAGCTTTTAACTATTCATTACACATTTAACATAAAATTTATATATTTTTTAAAAAATATTATACAAATAAATTACCAGAAACGAGGTAGCTTTTAACTATTCATTACACATTTAACATAAAATTTATATATTTTTTAAAAAATATTATACAAATAAGTTACCAGAAACGGTAGAACTCAAAGGAACTTTTATTCATTTTAATCCTATAATTTTGAATTTGATTCAATATGGTCATATTGTTTGCTTGAATTGCTTCGTTAAGTGTCCCAAAAATGATGTTGTTTGTTATTTTTATTATTCTCAAATTTAAAAAAAAAAAATCAGGAAATTAAATTGACAAACCTAAATTCATAAAATATACCAAAAGAGTCACAAAATGTAACACTAACGTTGATTTTCACATCATATAAGATTTCAAATCCCTTCCCCCCCCCCTCCCCCCCCCCCCCCCCCCTCTCATAATTCTTGGAAATAACAATTTTTTGGTGTTTTATCAATATAAGGAGATGTAGAGTGGTGCTAAGTTCACAACACATTTTCAAAATATTTTTTAAATAGTAAGTTATTATTGGTTTTAATTTGAACCCACTATTGAAATTACTTTTTTACCTACTAATAACAACATGTCATTTAGGATTTATTGTGAAAGTGTAGTGAAAATATTATGGACGTAGTATTTTCTTGGAGATGCAACACACATACTGAGAATTATTATCATCATCATCATCATCATCGAAACGATGATCAGGACAAAACACAACAAGGGAAAAAAAAAAAAAAAAAACCTTAAGATTGGAAAACAAATATTGTTCAATGTTCAAAGTTCAAACTCATGTCAATCACTAAATTAATAAAAACAACTAAAATTATGGTTAATCAACATCTTGCATGTGCAAGACAAAAAATGGTGAGAGATAGAAATCTATTGTGAGATACATCTATATCTATACTACTATTTAAGGGGCTTCCCCTGTTTGGATTCTTCATTTTTTAGTTTAAAAATGCCCCTACACTCCTATGTTTAAGTAGAGACAAAATTAAAAGATAATCTGGTAAAAATGCAATTATAACTCCCACTAAAACATTGCCTAAAATATAGGATAAGTTTCCTGTTAATTTTCAAATTGCTTTATCTACATATAAATTAGATTGTCAAAATAAAAATTATATCTATAAAATAAAAACACAGAGTTTTTTTTTGGCTAAAAAAAAAGCCTCATTGCACGTGCGAAATGCATGTGATGAGGCTAGTAAAAATTAAAGAGGTCACGTAACAGTTATTGATAGTATTGTTTTGTTCACACACGTTCATTATCTGGTACACATGCATAATAAGTGTCAAGTGGGTTTGTATCGTATTTGGTGGGGAGCCATTTTACACTTTCTTTCATAGTTTCATACATAAGTACGTTATACAAACTAGCCTCATCACACGTGCTTCGCGCATGCGATGAGGTTTTTTTTTTTTTTTTTTTTTTTTTTTTTTTTAATTTAAAAAAAAACATGTGTTTTTATTTTTTATATATAATTTTTTATTTTGAGAATTTAATTTATAAGTGGATAAATTAATTTGAAAACCAACAGTAACATGAGCAATGAAGCTTTTAAAAAAAAAAATTTAAAAAACCGTGTTTTATTTTATATATATAATTTATATTTTGAAAATCTAATTTATAAGTAAATAAAGTAATTTGAAAATCAACAGTAAAGTGACTCTATTTTTTAGGCAATATTTTAGTGGGAGTTAAAGTTGTAGTTTTACCAAATTGTCCTTTAGTTTTGTCTCTACTTAAAAATAAAGGTGTAAAGGCATTTTTGAACAAACAAAATGAAGAATCCAAACAGGGAAAACCCCTTAAATAGTAGTATAGACATTGCAAATCAATTAATTTCTAGCATCTTATTTTCAAAAATAAAAAACAAGAATCACAACTAAGTTATTAAAGAGCAAAGGGCTTCCTCACAGCCACAAGAACACATCGTAGATAGAGAAGAGAGATATTAGAGGATAGAGAGATCAATGAGGGCATACCATAGCCGATTTCGACTCATATGTGAGTGTTGTGATGGATTGGGCTAGTGAGGTGGAGAGATAGCCGCTGGTAACACAAATTAGTGTGTAGATGGAGCGATTAGTGGGAGGTGATGATTTGGTGGCAAAGTGGAGCCTTAGAGGAAGAAATGAGGGTTAAGAGAGGCCGAGAGCTCTCCACTGAGAGAGAGAAATTGGGTAAAAATCTCTTAGGGCTTTTGATTTGTTTTTGCTAGGGATTTGTATTTTGTAATTGTTTTGGTTTATTTATTTATTTATTTTATTTTTTTTATTAAATCCGGAATAGATAATTGATTTGTTGCTTTGTCTAACACTTCAGTTGGGAATTCATAAAATAATGGAATAGAATGAGTAAATAAAAAAGGAATGGAAATGAAGGAAATAAATTGAAATGAAATGTATTTAAGGGAAAGGAATGGAAAAGAAATGAATAGAATAAAGTTAGGTAATATTGTTTGGATGTTTTTTAATAAAGGAATGGAAAGTAAGTTACATTATTTGGGAGTAACATAGAGGGAAATGAATACAATCATTTTATGATAATTTTACTATTAGATCTCTGTGAAAACTTCATTAATAATTTCATTCCCTTTGATTCCTCAAATTTTAGGAAAAATTTTGAGGGAATAGAGATAAATGAGTGTTCTCTCTTACCAATTTTATTAATTTCATCAAAACTTTTAGGAAAGGAAATGGAAGGAACATTCCAAAATAATTTATTTTATTCCATTGCTTTTCTACCTTCCAAATGGAGTGTAAAGGGTTTATCTATTTAATTTTTATGAATTATGATTGTCAGATTGTGTTATTAGATGATCATTTAGAGTGAAGGTTTTTAACTTTGAATGTGAAAGTATAACTTAATGTTGGTTAGTAATTATTAGTCAACTAATTTTTTTTTTTTCCTCGCTGAGAGATTAGTTAACTACTTTACGTGTGCTATAAATATGTAAATGCATTTTGGCTAGATCTTGATGTACTTTAGGATGATTGAACTATGATGGAATACAAATTTTATGATATTTTATTTATAATTATGAAATTATCTAGTTCAAATAAAATTTGAGAAGAACTTAGCGTAAATTAAGTTATGAAGGGTATTTTATTTATGTTAATACAACTTATTGATGTTTGAAATAATGGTAAGTTTTTTCAATTGTTCACAACCACTATTATATTTGAATATGAATCCTCTTAAGCCAATATTTTACTTTTTGAATTTTCATGCCTACAAATTTTAGGTTTATGCATATAGTGAAGATCAGAACCCTATTGAAACGAATTTTATTTGATTTAGTTTGATAACATAACTAAATTATATTTCTATGTAAAGTTTTCTAGTGTGCATGAGTTAATGAGTGCAAAATACAAAAAGTATAATATTAAAAAACTTTAAATAAATAAATTAAAAATCAATTATATATCTTGTAGGGGTGATAAGCCCAATGGTATATATCTATGTATATATTAGGCCAGGGGCCTAATCTGAGAACATTAAGTAGTCCGAAGACGGGTAAATATTGTCATGAGAGTCCGTATTAGTGAGTGAAGAGGTGAGGTCTGGTCATACGAGTTCGAGAAGGTGGTCCAAGGATGAATGTCTCCTCGACTGAGCAAAGCCAAGGTACAAAGGTGTGGTCTGCCATGCAGAAGCAATGTTCCAGGAGATTTTATTGATAAGGATATACATCATGAAAGCATAGGATAAATGAAAGCTATGAAATATCTAAGAGAAAGCTGCTACCACCACATTGAATGCTCTATAGCTAACTCTCTGGCCGCATTAATGAAGAAGTGATACCTGAACAGTAATTTTTAGCCTTACAGCTACTCTCCAAAGACTTCAAGAAGGTGTTGATGAGACAAAGATCAACTCCAGCAATCTAAGCTACACGTGGAGGGTAGAGATGAAAGAAGGAAGGTAGTATAAAATAGGGAAAAGACCCTGAGGGAGAGGGATCGGAGAATTGAGAGAAGAATACTGTAGCACTAAGAACTATACCTGTAATCAAATTCAAGAAGTATATACAAGAACTGTTCTTCTCAGATTGTGCTGATGACGATTTTCTTTAGATAAAACTAGTCTATCTTCACTTTATTGTCATTTGAATCTCCTATAATTGTTACCCAACTCGTTAGAGCTTAGTTTTCCAACCCATTCTCTACAAATTCATTGTATTGGGCTCTTTAGGCCTAGATTCTTTTACCTTTTGGGCTTAGGACTCACACTGCGTCCTTACATATCTATTTATCAAAAATCACCATATGTTTTATCTTATTAAAATTTATAATAAAAATGATCATAAGTAGTAGTGCTAAACTTAAGAAAGGAATTTTATCATGCATCTAATTACATTTATTTTTTCTAATAATTTGATTAATTGTGTATATTTTTATGTCAAAAAAATGTGTTTATTTTTAAATTTATTCATGTATATGCATGAGTTACAAGTTACTATTCCTAGTACTAGGTGAATAAAAATCATGTCTTAATTGTATTTTACTGCAATTCTTTTTTTCCATTTATAAAGTAACTTAATATGAAAGCTCTTGTTCATGATAAGTATATGACAAAGTGGTATTACTCTAATTAACATGTATAACTAAATTATGAAAAAGTTGTAAAATGAAATTTAATGTCACCAACATTTTTTTAAAAATAAATTTTCCTCCTTAACTTCGTTAACATTGATATATTTGGGTCGGTGTATGAATCAGAATCACTGCCATCCCATCTACTACTCATGAGCTTTTATCTATATCTATATATAAAAAGAGCCAACTAGGGCTGTCCACGGGTTGGTCTGGGTCGGGTTTGTGCCCAACTCAAAACCGACCCAACTGAATCGGGTGGTAGAAAATCTCATTCACTGCCAATCATCAAAGTAGTTGGGTCGGGCAAATAAGACCTTCAAAGGGTGGTGGACGAGTCGGCCAGTGTCATATATCTAAGAAAACGGCGAGAAAAACCCAAATCCAGCAAAAATCTCATCTGATTTTATGAGATTTTGCCAAATCTAGCGGATGTCTCATCGGATTCGATGAGATTTCGCTGGATTCGGTCAAAATCTTACTGGATCTATGTGAAATATCGCTAGAATCTGGGTTTTTTCGTCGGGATTTGGAAAATTTTTGCCAAAATATGGGTTTTTCGCTGGAATCTGGGTTTTTGTTGGTTGGTTCAAGTTTATCAGGTTTTGGGGGAGGGAAACCAAAATCAACCTGCTGGAATTGATTTCTAGTGGGGAAGACTTGTCACCGACCGCTAGAGTAGTCGGGTCAGCCAGCGTCGGATCGGATTTGGTTGGTTTTTTCGGGTGGATTAGGTTTTCGGCTGGGTTTGGACAGCCTTAGAGCCAATGCATTATAGCTACAGTAAACAGCCACAAAAATTTGGTTTTTTCAATGTTTGCACTGTTTTGCTAGCCTCTTTCTTTCTTTTTCTTTTTATTTTTTTCCCTTGTAATATAGTCCGGTAAACTCTTTTTTTTTTTTTTTTTAAATTAATTTTTTTTAAATACAAAGCTGTTAATTAACACAACAAATTGTCACAATATTTTCATAATTGTTGAAATGTTAATTCCTTATAAGTCAAAATAAAATATCATACTAGAACCAACCACAACTAAAAATAAAGGTATTGTGAAAAAGAAATGCTACATCCACAATATTTTTACAACACTTTCATAACAAAAGTGTGAATTGTAAAGCTATAGTAGTAGCCACAGTTTATTTTTTGGTTTATTCAATTGCATTGTTCACTGGCCTTTTTTTTTTTTTTTTTCTAGTAATATACCCCGTCAACTCTTTTTTTTTTTTTTTTAATATAGAGTGGTTAGTTAACACAACAAATTGTCACAATATTTTCACAATTATTGAGATTTAATTCTTTATAGGTCAAAATAAAATAGCATACTAGAACTAACCACAACTAAAAATAAAGGCATTGTGAAAAAAGAAGTGCTACGTTCACAACATTTTTATAACAAATCATAGATGGTAATGTTATACAATTTATTGAGCCAAAATTCACTGTTTCACATCTAGTTTTCTTAGGTTGACTTTTTGTATTTTTTATTGTGTTTTTATCTTTAAGCACAATTTTAAGTAAAAATACATAGTTTTTCATGCACAAAAAATCAAAAACTTAGGATAAAAAAACTTTTCATCCTTTATGTTTAGGATAGTCCACAATTCCTACTTTAAATTTTAAAATCAAGCAATTTTTCCCTTAATATTTTGGAGAATAGCAAATATGTCATATTATTATTCTCTCATTTAAACCCTAATGAAAGTTTATGATTTTTAAAATATTCCTTTTTGTAATGTTTAAAATACCTCCATTAAATTTTAATATCCCAAAAATTTTCTTCACGTACTTTAAATTTTAGATGGTAGTAATGCTAAGAAAGTTGGAATGATAATATAAGATGTTTTATTTATTACCTAGAGAACATTGATTTTCTAAATTTAAATATTTGAAACTTATAATTTATTTAATGGAAAATTTGATGACACATACCTTTTGTTAAATTTTTTTTTAAAAAATTTTCTTTCCTAAAATGGGAGTTCATTAAAAACTAAGTAAACTAAATATTACAACTAGACTCATGTAGAATGATAAAGAAGAAAGTATGAATGACAAAATTTTTCATTGTGTATGGTTAAAGGTATTTGATGAAGAGTTTCAATTGTAGCATATGACATTATTTATTAAGAAAATTTAAATATTATGACATGTCTTAGTAAAAATCAATTACTTATTATTAGAAGATGATGATATTCATTAATATCCTTAGAAGTTTTTAGTGAGTGAATATTGTCTTTAGTAAATAAGTACTAATAAACTATTGTAGTAAAATAGATATTCATATGTTATATACCAACCATAACTTTGTGTGTGATAAAAATTATTATATGAATGAGATTAACTTTGTATGATATACATTTTTTATGTATAGAATTATACTTCTTCAAGTAGAAATTTTATCTTAATTTTTTCATTTATGGGTATATTTGGTTGGGTGGATTTTAGGGAGGATAGAAAAAAAAAGAAAAAAAATGAAAAAGAAAACACTTTTGATGATTGTTTGGTGGGATCCGGGTGTTTTTTCTTTTGATACGTTAAAATATTTTCTCGAGGAAAGTGAAAAGAAAACAGCATGCCAGCCAAAAACCAGATTTACCCCGCCCTTTTCAGTGTATCTGACTATGCATATTTTCCATGCATTGAGTTACGTTCACACCTCACGCTGTGTTCTTTTTTTTTTCCTTTAAACGTCTTGACTTTTTATTCTTTTATTATTATTAATTGTTTGGCTGAATTCGTTTTTTGGCCTTTGTTTTCCCCTTTTTTTAATCAACGGTGGTGTTATCAATTGGGGTCCTTTCACTCTTTTATTATTATTATTATTTAAGAAAGCACCTCTAGCTAGTGATTATTAATCAGTCAGTTTCATACCATCTCGATCTAGAAAAAGACTAAAGATTCCACTTGATCATTAAGATGTGATTGGTCTAGGTCAGGGCTTGCAAGACGTTGAAATTTCTGAGGTCGATCGGTGCATGACATTGATATGATGCCCAACACCACACCAAATCAAGTTAATTACAATGCCAGAAAAATGGCTAGTACCACAATATTTACCTTAAAAAAAAAATTTTAATAGAAGAATACCATGAATTTACTTGAATAATGTTACAGATCTAGTTCTCTGTCCAATCATAAATGGCCATGTCATATTACTAAATTCATGTGATGCATTAAAAAAACTAAACCAGTTAAAAATCACCATGTACTTCTTAGAAGGTCTCATCATTAATAGGAACAACTAAACTATTGTTTTTATTTTTAGAAAAAAAATTGCAACCTGATGACTTAGCACAACCATGATTTTTAAGCCAAACTTTTATTATATCTTTTTGAGATCCATTTATTTTATTAAAACTGAAATTTTTTTTATTAAAAGTATTGCAAATAAAAGTAAAAGTTAATTTAAATAGTTTAGTGCGACCCATAAATAGTATTACCAATTGGGATTTTTCTAAATGGAGCCTGGATACTTCATTTTTTTGGTCTAGTCGAGCCAACCATAAATTATTCTAATTGATAATATTAATCTGATACTCCTACAAAAAATAAATAGGATTAAATTGTATTTCACGCTCCAAACTTTTGATAATTCAATCAATCTTTTTTGCGCGAAAGAGAGGATATCTCGATTAGGGGAGAGAATGGGGAAATTCCATGTGACCCAATATATCTGACAAGTCATATTATATTAAATAGTGTAATGAGACCTATGAATAGTAGCAAAAATAAATTGAATATTAAAATTAGTTGGCAAAAATAATCTTTACCAATTGGACATGGTTGTAATATTCAATAAAGCACGATGTTATCATTTTCAAGGATAATTCAATATAATATAGTTATATGCTTAAATTTAATGAATTGCACCTACGTAATTGTATCTAAATTTTACTCAATAATTTACCCTATTGAGTGCCTTTTATATTCAGACCAAGTACAGTTAGCACTAAAAATCCTTTGCTTGCATAGGTGTATAATGTATGAGATAATTCTTCCTCCTCGGAAGTATTGACGACGGCTTGATCATGTATGCAATATCCTCACCAACAGGTAGATTTCTTGGAATATTCCCGGATGTTGATGCTTGTTGCTGTTGTAGTAAACACCGCTTAAAGAAACTGAAAGCCCACATACAAGATACAGGATTTTAGAAATTTCTTGTACTTTATTTATTAAATTTAAAAATATTGAAGACTTTACCACATTAAAAGGCATTGTAAAGTTCACTTAATAATACAGTGAGACTCATAAATAGTATAAAAAAGTACCATAAAACTCATAAATAATAGTAAAAATAAATTAAAATTACAAATAAACTAAAATTTTCAACTTTTCCTAAAGTGCAAAGCGGTAGGACTACTCGTATCTCAATTATTCCTGCTCAAATATTTGCCGACCCCCAGCCAATTGAACATTGTGTATGTACGAAGAAAGTTAAAACCGCGTTGGTAGTGAAAATGTCAACATTGGCGTGCTTATCCCAGTGTGTGTATATATATATATATATATATATATATATATATAAAAGTAATATAAATTATTATAAATTGATAATGATGTATGCTTGAAAGAAATAAATTGAGAGAAAAAGTCGAGTTATGAAATAGGCTAGTGACAATGGACACGTGGCTACGTGAGGAAGCTGGACTGAAAAGCTCACTATCCACAACATATTGGTTTCTAGGTTGTACCAGTTTTATATCTTTTGATTGTCCGCCTGTGTACGTTGGGAATAATTTGGATTTTGATTTATCTGGCATGTATTCGATCAGGCACGGTCCTGACCTGAACATTAATTAACCTTTAGTTGAATTAATTCGTATTATTAATCTGAGAACAAAGAATTTTAGATTGTTTTACGTTCGTTTTCACGTCAGGGTCCATTATGTCTCACTGTTGACAACATGATTTCATTGACTTGATTTTGATTCTCAAAGTGCTAGTGATTTGAGCAATATTATATATGTATACAAAAACTTTGAAAACTCTCTCTTAAAAGTTATCATAATTTTTTTATTGGAGTTTATATTTTGATTTTATGTTAGAATATATATATTTTTCTCTTTCTTGTGTGTGTTTGTTTTTCTTTTTTAAAAAATTGTGCTAACATTTTTGACACTAATTATTGTGTTAATTAAGCTTATATTGGTTTTCACTTTGGCTAACTATTAATATTACTTTTTTATATATCATTAACAATTTCCTTCAATAGGTGTCAAATTTGTTGTATTTTATTTTATTTTTTTGTCTATAGACCTTCTTATAGTGTTTTTTTTTATAAAATATTTCACAACAAATTTTAGTTGACAATCCTTTATTAGCCTTTTTTTTTTTTTTTTTTTTTTTTTTTTTTTTTTTTCTGAGTTCATCATTGACATTTCATTTTTACTTACCACTAATAATTTTCCAAATAAGATTGTTTTGAAATTAGTTTAACGAAGCTGCGGAAGGTAAATGATAAATTGATTATAGTTTGATGAAATAATAATACCATTCTCCTTAATTTCTTAGAAAGCTCCTCATTTAAATGTGAAAAGAAAGGTAATCTGGAAAGAAACACGTGTCCCCCTTACTACATTAAAAGGGAAATTATTGTGTACTCCTGGAGTATTATAAATGCGTACTCCCTTCTCTCACATGAATGGTAGGTCCCACTAATTAAATTCATGGTGAGACCCACCATTCATGTGAGAAAATTATTAGGTACTCCCGGAGTACCATAAATGCACGCTCCCTCCTCTCACATAAATGGTGGGCCCCACAATGAATTTAATTAGTGGGGCCCACCATTCATGTGAGAGGAGGGAGTACGCATTTATGGTACTCCAGGAATATACAATAATTTTCCATTCATGTGAAAGGAAGAAACACGCATTTATTATACTCTAAAAATACCTAATAATTTTCCACATTGAAAGCTCCTTATTTAATCATTTCTTTTTTCATTTTCTCGTTATTTTCAATCAGGGTTGATGGTTTAGAAACCACCCAGATAGGACACTCAAATAAAAAATATATCATGTCTTTTTTCATTTACTTAATGTGGTGGGATTACTGTTATCCTTTTTGCAGTGACGGATCTTGTACGTGCTCTCATTCTTTTCAAACAGGGTAGATGGTTTAGAAACCTCCAGGATAGGACACTCAAATAAAAAATATAAAAAACACAAAACACAAAAACAAATTCTCCCCTCCACACGCATCATATGAATGAGCTGTTAAACTAGCTCCTCTACTTAAGCTCACCTTTCACCCTTTGCTCTACTATCTCTAAATGCTCTCTCTTTTCATTTTCTCCTTTTCAAGTACAAACTCTCTTTCCCATAAATCCTATCTCCTTTCCTCTCCTTCTTTTCTTGTAGTATTCATTCACCACTCACCAGCATTCTTAATTCTTTCTCGTTCTCGTTCTCCTTCGACGAAGCTGCTTTCAAATTACTCGGTTTTCATCCTTTCTTTTTCATTCCTTCGACGTTGCTACCTTTTAATCACTTGAAAAAACTTTCATTTCTTATTATAATCTTAGTGAGAATAGTTTGGGAGCTAGATGCTCTTTTTCTTCACCATCAATACATACAGTTTATTTCTTCAATCTTTTTCTTTTCTTCATAGCTGTTTTGTTTAGGTTAACCCTATTGATTTATTTGTTTTTTTTTTTCCTTATTGCAGAAAGAGTCTTTTCCAGCCTAATTCAGACAAACTAAATAATGCTAACTAGCAAAAGCTATAGAAATGATGTCCTTGAGTCTCAGAAAACGGTCTCTCCAGGAGGAGATGAATCTGGGAAAGGTTCTCTTTTTCTCGACAGACCTGCAGCCTCATCATCCATTTCCTTTTACAGTAATATCAGCCCAGATGACACAGGAGCAGTATGTTTTCTATATATGTTTTTCCCTTGGAACTTGGGTCGATCTGTATGGGATCGATAGTGAAACTTTGGTTTGTTTGTGCTTAAGCATATGAATAAATCTAGTAACATGCCCAATATCACAACATATTGAAGTGGTTGACAATAAGTGTCAAGGCACTTTTTTTTTTTTTTTTCTTCTTCCAACACTCGTAGAAATATTCTCTTTGAAGGACTTGCTCAAATTTTAATACCTAAAAATAAAGCTCTTATTTTGGGTCTTATTTTAGGTCAGTGGTGGCCATGGAGGAGACATAGTGTCTCAACAAACGGTCTTGTCAATGGCCAGAATAGCTCCAGGAGCAGATAAAGCTGACAAGGGTTCTCTTGCTCTAGACATAGTTTCCTCAAGGACTTCTAATATCAGCCAGGATGACTCAGGAGAAGCAGTAAGTATAAGTTTTCTATTTTCTCTCCCACGGATCTATATATTGTAAAAAGTATACCTTTAATTTCTTTGAGCGGGCTTATTGTTTGAGCTCTCACATGCCAAAGCGATGAAAAAAGAAAAGAAAAGAAAGAAAAACCGCTGCTACATTTTGCCCTACTTGTAGATGGAAGTGCTTTAGTTATCTTCAAGAGGTGATGGAGGGATATGGAAAAAGAAGAGGAGAATAGGTGACCAGAATATACTTTCTTGATGCTTGTGTCTGTCTTCAAGTCAACTGAGTTCAAGAATTAACGTAGGTTTGGATGGAGAAGGATATGGAGAGATATATCACCTTTACCTTTATTCTCCTCTCCTCTTTCTCATTCTCCTTCTCTTCCAAACATAACATTAAAGAATAGCAAGAATACTAATATTTAATCTAATTGATATTTTGCAGGCTGTGAAAATCTCCAACTATTGCATTGGTGATGCAAAACTGCAACAAGCAAACATTGCCTTGATGGTAGAGGAGGACTTGGATTCAATGCAGAAGGTTGGAGGCATCCAAGAAATTGCAGAGGCTCTAGATACAGATTTAGAGAAGGGAATCCCTAGTCTTGAGCAAGATCTATGCTCTCAACGCATAGCTAACACAATCTCTCCAACACAAGCTCCTGCCCGAAATCATTGGCAATGGATTGTTTCAATGCTACGGGATCGAAAACTCATACTGAAAGGAGATGAATCTGAGAAAGGTTCTGTTGCTCTAGATAATGTCAGCCCCAGAGACATAAGAGAAGCAGTAAATTTTTTTTCTTGTGGAGTGTGGATCTATATTAGTGGATAGTGAAATTTTGGTTAATTTGTTTGAGCTTATTATAAGTCATATATACTTGATCTGAATTACATGCTTACTTTGTCTGTTTGAAAATTTAAAGACCTTAAAGATGGAGTTCGTATTTCTTTTAGGTCAATCTTGGTAATGGTAGAGACCTTGAGCATGCCTACTTTGTATGTTTGAAAAATTTAAGGGGGTCTTTTCGGGGTCATGGGCTGCTTCATCAAATCACCCAATCTAGTGTTCGTGCCCACTGATGCAACTAGCATGCAACCCTTTCCATCAATCACCTTTGCACCATAGAACAAAAAAGGGTTTTCCTCATTAATGGTGGACTCTACTCCAAGCCCTCCACTCTTTTCTCTCTCTCAAACATAACATTAAAGAATAGCAAGAACACTAATATATGATCTAATTGATATTTTGCAGGTTGTGAAAATCTCCAACAATTGTATTGGTGATGCAAAACTGCAACAAGAAAATATTGCCTTGATGGTCGAGGAGGACTTGGATTCAATGCAGAAGTTTGGAGGCATCCAAGAAATTGCAGAGGCTCTAGATACAGATTTAGAGAAGGGAATCCCTGGTCTTGAACAAGATCTATGCTCTCAACACATATCTAACACACTCTCCCCAACACAGGCCCGTGCCCGAAACCGTTGGCAATGGATTGTTTCAATGCTACGGGATCGAAAAGGTGATGAATCTGAGAAAGGTTCTGTTGCTCTAGACAATCTCTGCCCCAGTGACACAGGAGAAGCAGTAAGTTTTTTTTTTTTTTTTTTTCTTTTCCTCCTGTGGAGTGTTGATCTATAGTAGTGGATAGTGAATCTTTGGTTAATTTGTTTGAGTTTATAAGTCATATACTTGATCTGAATTACACGCTTACTCTTTCTATTAATGGTAGAGACCTTGTCAAGTGTATCTGCAAGACACTGTTGGAACGAAATCGTTTTGAAACTGAAGGAGCAAATTCACGTACTATAAGAGCAGATAAAGCTCTGAAAGCATAAGTTTTCTATTTTCTAAAGCATTTTTATTTTTTTTTAAATAGAATTAACACCTTAGTTGTAAGAATATTATGATGACAATAAAATGTCTTAATTAATATCTTTCATAACAGAAATACTATATCCATAATATTTTTACTATAAATCATAGGTAGTACGTTGTTATAAGTTGTTATTGGTGGTTAAAAAAATAATTTCATTAGTAAGTTTAATTTAGAATAGCAATTTACCACTAAAGATTTGTTATGAAAATATTATGAAAAATGTTGTGGATGTAGTACTTTTTTCACAATACCTTTTTTTTTGTTATGGTAATAGTATTAAATATTAAGTGTTATGTCTATAATATTTCTATAATACTTTTACAATAAATGTTCGATATTAGGTTATTAATGATTCTAATTTGAACCCACCATTAAAATTATTTTTTCCATCAATAATAGTTAATAATAACCCGTTACTTAATATTTATTATAAAAATATTGTAAACATAATATTTTTTTATTGTTAAAAATTTTTCTTTCTCATCAAACTCACCTTTTTTTACTTATTACAAAAGAAAAAATTTGAATAAATTAAAAGAACTGTAACTAGAGCCCTTGACTCTTCTTATATAGTTAAGTAGATTTGATAGAGCTATATACAAGTCACGGACTCACGGTCAAGATTTATTTTTTTCCAAATGACCTAAAGCGCTGAGGGAAAAAAAATCGCAGCTATCTTTTGCCCTCCTTGTTGATTCCGAGAGAGGCTTTCAAGTAGTGGAATATAGGCTGAAAGTGGGCAACCAAAAAAAAAAAAAAAAAAAAATTGTCAAAGAAAAGTTAACATAAGTTTAAGGGTATTAATTTAGAAATTTTTTTATAAAAAAAAATCAATTGAATTTTATGACAGTTTTTTATATATATATTTTTTTTACAAAAATGGTATATATATAATTTTTTTTCTAAAATAGTTAATTAATTATCTAAGAACACCCATTAATTAGACCCATAAATACTTCATGGGATGTGAAAAACTCACAAACTTGTATTTACCGTATGTAAAGGGCTGGAAGATGCTGGTTGTATCTTAGGGCATACTTCGGCTCAATCACATGATGGTCATTGGCTTGCTTTGAAGATCTTGGGGCATATTTCGACTCATAGCCTTCTTTAAACTCGCCCAAGTTCTTTTTCTTTTTTTTTTAAAATTATTTTTATTATTTTTATAGGTGTTTTGGAACTTTTGGTTCATGTTTTTTTCCATATATATTAAAATACGACCTGAAATGTTAAAAAGTACTACTTTCTCTCATCATCCATTTAAAGAAAAAGCATGTGTAGAAAAATGCTTTTATTATTATTCTTTTTTATCTTCTTATTTTAACAGATTCCGCTTTATAAACATCTCAAAATTTTCTAGTCACCTTTCCTTTCATAAACAAGAAATGGAAACTATATTTATTTATAATTAATAGCAAGATCTTTGTTGATTAATTACCCATTGAAAATAAAATCTTAAATGTAACTTGTAACTTGTAAGGTTGACTCTTGGGGCATGTTTGTTATGCGGTAATAGGTCCTATAATAAATTATTATTTATGTGAAATAGTTATTCGATTATTTGGTTCCATATTCATTGTAGGGAGTAGCTATTTCTCAAAAATATTCTTTAAATTGAGGAGTAATTATTTTTATTTATTTATTTATTTTATTTTTATCGAAGTCTTCACCAAAAAATAGGGTTATATAATAAACCAATATATTATCAAAAAAAAAAAAAAAAAACATAAAAGACTATATTGCTACTTCAATATTCTATTTCCATAAGAAACTGCATTTACATTGCCATGCGGAAAAGTGCTGTGGTAGACTGGTAGTTCTCAATTAGAATTGTCAAGTTTAGCATCTTCGAATCAAGTTTCAGATTATGATTATTTATTCTTCTGGGCTAAATAAGATGCAGATTTTAACTTGATAATGAGAACAATTGTTCATATATTAAGCATAAGGATTAATTAGCATATTTGATCATTTGAGTTATTAAATGTATCTTGAAGAGAAAACATGAAAAGATAGAGACTATGTTTTGTAAATTTTCGCATCACATTTTGTTCCCAAATGAGTTACACATGGCCGTATGGCACACACCCATTTCATTGAGTTAGGTCACAGTTTTTTTTGGCTATTGTATTGTATTGTAAATAATTATGATATTTGCAAAACTCTAATATATCATCTTATTGTTATTTCTCAGGATTTGGAAATCTCATCTGCATCAGCTCAAGTCTCCATTACTGTAAATTTGGATGGTGAGAATGACAACTGTATCTGTGATGTAAAACTCCAACAAGCAAATATTGCCAAGATGGTAAAGGAGAAGAACTTTGATTCAATACAAAATTTTGGAGGCATCCAAAGAATTGCAGAGGCTCTAGGTACGGATTTAGAGAAGGGAATCCCTGGTCTTAAGCAAGATCCATGTACTCAACGCATAGATATTGCTAATTCATCACCCTCCCTAACACAGGCTCCTGCACGAGGCTGCTTCAAATCACTCTTGAAAACATGCAATGATTGGATTGTTTTTCTTCTCTTCGTGTATGCAGTGCTGTTACTCGGCTTTGGGATCGTTATGAAAAGCCCAAAAGATTGGCATAAAGGTGTCATCACAATTCTTTTCATCATGGTGCTTGTGGTTATTCATTCCTTACGGGAACTTTGGCTCGAACGTTCGCGGCAGATGTCAAGAAGGCAGAGTACTTCGGAAATGCACCAAGTGAAAGTTGAGGTCATTAGAGGGGGAAGCTCGCAGAAAGTATCCATCTCAGATGTTTTGTTGGGTGACATAGTGTGCCTCGAGAGGGGATCTCTAGTCCCTGCTGATGGTTTGCTCTTATCTGGTGAATACATAAAACTGGATGATGATGTTGACTCCATCATTAACCACGAAAACCCATTTCTGTTCTATGGTCCAAAGGTGATTGATGGAAAAGGTCGCATGCTAGTTACATCAGTGGGCATGAACACGACATTGGGTGACTTGTTAAACAAGGTTACCTATGGCGCCCTCAACAAGACCCCATTACCAGTGCAACTTGATAAGCTGAACACTGGCATACAAATTACAGGGCTTTTACTCTCCATCCTCAACCTTGTAGTGTTGTTTTTCCATTTTATGCTTCAAAAGAAAAGATTTCATTTTAACCTCCCAGACCTCAAGGGGAAAGCAATTGCAAGTAAAGAGATCATGGATACGAATAAGAAAATTTTCTTGACACCAAATGGGAAGTTCAACACGCGTACGTTATCAACTTCAATTCTTACGTTTCTGTTTGGTGTAACAGAAGGGATACCTTTTGTAGTCACTCTTGCCATTGGTTATTGGAATAAGAAGATGCTATTTGGCAAGGTCACTGTTCAAGAACCCTTGGCTTGTCTCACCATGAATTCAGTCACAACTGTCTGTATTGACAAAAGTGGGTGGCGATCAATAAACTCAGAGGCAGCTGACTCGACAAAAAGAGAAATAGAAGCTTGGATAAATGCTGGAGTTAATATCATACTGGTTTCAGAAGATGATGTCTCAATATTGGAAGACATAGCTTGCAAGTGTGGACTACTTCCCAATGCAGATAAATTGAAGCTTGAGGCTAAAGATTTTCAAAATTACATCAACGAAAAGCAGATGGATGAAGTGGATAAAATCATCTTAATGGGACGTTTAACCCTTTCTGACAAGCTCCTTCTAGTGCAATGTTTGAAGAAAAAAGGTCACACAGTAGCAATGGTTGGAATTAAAACAAATGTGATTCCAGCACTGAAGGAAGCTGATGTAGGGATCACTATACAGACTTTTAGCAGTGAAATGGTTAGGCAAAGTTCTGACATCATCATCGTGGATGGAAATCTCAGTTTCTTGGACAGTCTTGTGACTCTTGTCAGATGCGGAAGATGTATTTATGACAATATTCGCAAGTATATGCAACTTGAGCTCACCATGAATATATCAGGGTTGTTGATAACCTCTATCACAACAATGTTTTGCGGAGATTCTCCAATTACGACCATCCAATTAGTCTGGGCAAACTTTGTTGTGACTCTTCTTGGTGGCCTTGGATTATTGACTGAGCCACCATCAAAGGAACTGATGGAAAAGCCACCATTGAGAAAAACTGAACCACTTATCAACATGGCCATATGGAGAAACGTTGTCATCCAAGCTCTGTATCAACTTGGCGTCTTAGTGACATGCCAGTTCAAAGGGCAAACCATCATTGGCATTAATAAAGTGGTTAGTGATACCATTATCTTCAATATTTTTGTCCTCTGCCAAGTCTGTAACATTATTAATGCAAGACAAGTGGGGACTAAGAATGTGCTTCAGCACTATCCTCATAACCCCTTGTTTTTGTTGGCTGTGGGTGCTATTCTGTTACTGCAGGTGGCTGTCATTGAAATTTCACATATTCTGGTAGCCGATGCAAAGTTGACTTGGATTCAGTGGTTCATTTGTCTTTCAGTTGGGATGGTTTCAAGGGTTATTAATTGTCTATTGATTGGTTTACATAGTGCATGCACTTCTTGATAAGCAGGACAACGTGTCGTGCATCACTGAATGACAAAGGGACTTCTTGTGTACGTACATATTGAAATCTTTCATTATCGATCTGTTGAAGCTAGCTTCGAGTTGTGCTGCACATTAGAAGAAGCTATTAGAAGTTTGTAACTTATATTACGTGTGATTGGTTTTGGCTGTTATTACTGGTGTTAGTTCGAGAGTCAAGATTCTGTCGAAACTATAGATAATGTAATGGTTATATGTTGTTTAATATAACAACTTCTGTGATGTGTATTTCAGTATTTATATGTACTTCATCTCTTGAATATATGACCAATATTTTGAATCCATTCTCTCATGTTTCACACATCTCACTGAGTTTGTTCATTTAATCATTTATCCTTTGTTTTTTAAATAAATTTATCAGTTTATTAATTGATTTGAGGTTTTCTTGCTCCACTGTGTATTGTAAAAAAAAAAAAAATTTCCCGCAGGGATGGGCAGCGTGTGGGTGATGCGGATGGTAAGGAGCATGTGGTAATGTCTCTCTCTCAATCATCTAGTTAATATTATCTTTTAGATAAAAATTACTCACATGTCAAACAACTAAAATAAAATTTTATTTTACTGTCATGTCAACAAAAATTAATTTTTTATTTTGACCATTAATCACATCAGCAATTTTCATCCAAAAAAAATAGTAAGGATTAAATTGACAAAACACTAAAAGTTATGGGTCTAATTGACACAATTAAAAAATAATAGACCAAATTGAAATATGATATAAATGATAGGGACCAAATATGTAATTTACTCATAAATAAATAACAAAAAAACATTTTTATTATTATTATAATAAGTTGGGAATACTTAAATAAGGCTTGGAATGCTTACAAGTCCATGAGAGTTCATGAGAGATATGTAATGCACAATCTAAATTACAACTTATTGCGTCAACAATTACAAAAAAAAGATGTTCCTAACATTACTAAAAAAGTATAAAGGTAATTATTGTCCTCAACTTTCTTAACAGATTTGTTAATTGCTAGGAAAAGCTAGCATTTGTCAAGACCATGTTTCAATGTATGGTCCACAATGTTCATAACACCTCACAAGTGTTAGCATACTAGCTAGGACCTTATATTGAACCGACAACTTTCAATCTTATAGATATATTCATATTTAAGAATACTATGCCTTTGCATAATATTACGAAAGACAATGTTAAGAAAGATAATTGTAAAGGTGTAATTTAATAGTTTATACTAGATTGCCCATAATAGGGATTTTTTTTAGAGTTTTCAAAATATTCTTAAGATCTTTGAGTAAAAGAATTGACATTATATCTGAAACTACATCAATATAACATAAACAAATGACACACTCTTGCCAAGATTGGCAAAAGATAATGCTTACATATTGGGTAATTATAGGTTTATATTAATGTACTAGTAATGTAAATCTTACATTATGGTTTAAATAAATAGGTACAATAATGTGAATCTTACATTGTTTTTTTTGGTTGGTAAACATGGATTAAATTAAGAACTAGAACCCACCCAAATGGGCTATAGAGTTACCGTGACAACTCTATAGAAAGAGTGTTTAACATAATCTTACATTGTTAGTACAATATAAACTAAACATTTTCTTTAAATATTTACTATAATGAAAACAAAATCTACATAACATGCTTTTATTTTGTTGATCTTTAAGAATATCATGCATACTGGTCTAAGTTAATCATATTTTAGAGGATATCATCATTTACATTATTGAATCATTAATCTTGGTATGAGGCCAATAATATCAATTCAAGAGGATTTTAATTCGATTCTTTTTTGCTAAGTATGACTAAGACCCATTGCTTTATCCTATTTTGACAACTTGTCACTAGGGCTGTCTAGATTCATCTGATTATCTGACGCACCCGAAGATCTGACCGAATCCAACCCGAAACTGGCCGACCCGACTACTCCGGTGGGTCTTCACCACCAGAACTCGATTCCGACGGGTCGGGTTTCTGTTTTCCTCCCCTAAAACCCAAATCGACAGAAAATTTTCCAAATTCTAGCCAAAATTTCAAGATCCCAGCCAAAATTTCTAGATTCCGGCCAAAATTTTCTAGAATTTGACGAAAAAACCCAGATTTTGGTGTTATTTCCCTTAGATCCAGTGAGATTTTCGCCAGATCTGGCAAAATCTCATCAAATCTAGTGATATTTTCGTCAGATCTAGCGAAATCACATAGAATCCGATGAGATTTTCGCCGGTCTGTGTTTTTTCCACCGTTTTCTCGTTGTCTTGAATCCAACCGACCCGCCCACTGCCCGTTGATGGTCTAAACTACCCAACCTGATTACTCCGACGGGTTGGTTCTGGGTTGGGCACATACCCAACTCGGACCGACCTGTGGATAGCCCTACTTGTCACATCTACTTTACTTCTGAAGTTTTCTTTCAATTTTTTTCTTTGGGCAAGTACTTCCACTGTAGTTTTATCAGTTGACAATGATTAAGGCTTTAATCTAGCCAAACCAAGCCAAACATTGAGTTAATCATATTTTAGCAGATATGATCATATACATAATTGAATCATTAACCTTGGTATGAGGCCAATAATATCAATTCAAGAGGATTTTAGTCCGATTCTTTTTTGCTAAGTATGACTAACCAACGATTGCACGCATTGCCTTATCTCATTTTGACAACTTAACACATCTATAATTTCAAAGTTTTTTTTTGGGGGGTAAGTACTTTTGTTACAGTGTTATTTGTTGACAATGATTAGGGCTTTAATCTAGCCAAACCAAGCCAAACATTGAGTTATCAAACTTGACTTGTCAAGATTAATGAGATATTCAAACTCTACTTGAGCTTGATGCAAGCTTGCTCATATATGTTGAATAAAAACCTTCAAGTGTAGCTTGCTAAAATTTAATTATAAAGCTTGAACCATACTCGGCTTGGCTTGCTCTATCAATCGATTCAAAAACTTAAGCTCAAATCAAGTCAATACCCAAAAAAAATAATCAAGCTTTGTCCATCTAAGTAACACCATTTCTTGATTCAACGACAAAGGAAGCATACAAAAACAGTTCCACACCATCACCAACCACCTGGACACTAACTTACAAACTAAAACCCAATTCAAAAGTGCAAATAACCAAATAACAATAACGATAAATCTTTATTAAAGTCCAAGCACAAGCCTACATCTCACACCTCCTTTAAATCCCCACCATGCCCATATTTCCAACAATTTCCAAGAAAAAAATTTAACAAGAGCATGCAAGTGGGAAGAAATAAAGTTTTAAATGTTGAGGGAATAAATAAAAATTAAATAGGTCAATCTACAAAAGGTTTCTCTCACCCTTGAAACAAAAGCCTCGAAGTGTATATATTATAAAATGCACATGCATGTACAAGAAACTAAAACGATAACAATAAATAATTACATACATGAGGGAAAAAGCACCTGTGGCTTATGGAAATGAGAGTGAGCGAGATCGGTGAGCATACTCCACTGATGTGACCTACGGGCCTGAGTGATAAGCTCAAGACATCCTTTATTAGGACGAATCGTGCCACCTGAACCTTCAGCTTTTTTGTGGCCTCCTTATTGTCAGGTAATGTGCCATCTCTTAAATACAAAACTATTGGAGTGGTCCAGTTGTCTTGTGAGCCTATTTCCTACACATCCATACCATCTATCAAGGGCAAAAGTTGAACGAAAGAGAGTATCTTACTAGGGATGAGCATGTGTTTTGCTAATGCGGCCTTGGCAAGACGGTCAGTTTGCTCGTTCTCTTCCCTTGGGATTTGAACAAATTTGGTCTGAAGGTCATCTACCCTTTTCCTTACTTGCTCCAGGTATTTCTTCATCCATTTACCTTTGTAGTCACCGTTCACTTGACTTGTGACCACTTGAGAGTCGCAATAAACAACCATACTTGTGGCCCCTGCTGCTTTGGCAAGATCCAGTCTTGCTACTAACGCTTCGTACTCCACCTCATTGTTGGTCGTAGGGAAGTTGAGACGAACCGTGCACTCGATCTCGTCCCCTTCTAGGGAGTGGAGTACTATACCTGTTTTGCCAGCCTGCCTGTTGGACAATCCGTCCATGTGAATACTCCATTGAGGATGCTCTTCTATTGCCTAGCCTTCCATATTGGAGAATTCCGCAATGAAGTTAGCAACCACCTATCCCTTCATGGCAGTATGCAGGTAGTATTGCACATAGAATTTGCTCAACTTAATTGCCCATAGGGCCATCTTTCCAGTGATTTAAGGATTACTCATTGCTTTCCGTAGAGACTTGTTAGTCAAAACAACCATAGTGTAGGCTTGGAAATATGGCTTGAGCTTGTGAGCTACAGTCACTAAGGCGAAGGTTAGTTTCTCCATTGGGGGGTACTTCTCTGCACCTCGGAGTGCTCAGCTAGTGTAGTATACAGGCTTCTACACCCTATCTTCTTATCTGACTAAGGCTGCACTAACAACGGCCGGGGAGACGGTCAGGTAGAGAAATAGTTCTTCCCCTTGTTTGGAAGGACTTAGCAATGGTAGGGATGAGATGTATGCTTTTAGGTCTTTGAATGCTTGTTGACACTTGGCCATCCATTTGAAGAACTTCTTCAACGTGCAAAAGAAAGGCAGGCATTTGTCCATTGCCTTTGACACAAACCTGTTCAATGCTGCTACCTTGCCGTTAAGGTTTTGTACTTCTTTTATGTTCCAAGGTAGTGCCATCTCCATTATGGCCTGGATCTTATCTAGGTTGACTTCAATGCCTCTCTGAAACACCATAAACCCTAGGAATTTTCCAGCTATTACCCCAAATGCATATTTGCTTGGATTAAGCTTCATGTTATAGAAGCGGAGGGTATCAAAGGTATCCTTGAGGTCTTCCAAATGGTTGTCTTCCCATCGAATTTTCACTAGCATGTTGTCTACGTAGACTTGGACATTCCTCCCAATCTGATATGTGAACGTTTTGTTTATAAGCCTTTGATACGTTGTGCCTGTGTTCTTGAGACTGAATGACATTACTTTGTAATAGAAAAGGCCTTGGCTGGTGATGAATGAAATTTTCTCCTAATCAGCCTCGTCTAGCTTGATTTGGTTATAATCAGAAAAATCATCCATGAAGCTCAGCAACTAGTGTCTTGCTATTGAGTCTACCAGACGTTGATCCGTGAGAGTGGGTAGCTATCTTTGGGGCATGCCTTATTTAAGTCTGTGAAGTATACATACATCCACCATTTTCCATTGGCTTTCTTGATCATTACTACATTGGCTAGCCAGTCGGGGTAGTATACTTCTCTTACGAATTCTACCTCTTACAACTTGCGAACTTCTTCCGCTATAGCCTTGTCTCACTCTTGGGCAAATACTCTCTTCTTCTACCAGATAGTGGGGAACAAGGGTGATATGTTTAACCTATGAACCATGATTGAAGGGTCGATCCCAAGCATGTCTTCGTGGCTCCAGGCAAAGACATCCTGGTTCTCTCTTAGGAATGTCGCGAGTACTTGATGGACTGGCGGACTGGCCAGGGTGCCGATTCTAGTCGTTCGCTCAGGTCTTGAGTTATTGAAAAGTATCTCCTCCAACCCTTCAACGGGCTCTGCAACCATCCGTTGTTCTTCTATGCTCATGGTCTGTATGTGGTCGTCCATCTCCAACATTACTATGTAGCACTCGCGTGCTGCTACTTGGTCTCCACGTACCTTTCCTACTCCGTACTTGGTGGGGAACTTGATCATCAAGTGATAGGTCGAAGTCATAGCCTTCCACGAATTAAGGATATGCCAGCCTACTATGGCATTGTAAGCAGACAAACAGTCGACGACAAGGAATGTAACATCCTTAGTAATTTGTTGAGGGTAATCATCGACCGTCACGGGTAGTGTAACTGCTCCGAAAGGGTATACTTTCGTTTCTCCAAACCCGACAAGTGGTGCAATGGCTGGTAGAACTCAGTGAGTATTGTAGTCCCCTACCCGTATGCTAATTACGAGTGCATCGTCGTGGGGGTGGTGGAGACGTCGAGCATCTTCCTCTGAGAACTCAATTATGGGGTTGTCCACAACTCTAGAGTGCCAGAACTAGGAAAAATTACGCATACCTTGATTTGTGAGGGCTTTAGGGTTTTTATAGTAGTGTAGATCTAACCTTTGTTTTTTGGTGGAGAAGGTCTTTCCTTGTAGGGAAAATCCTCATTAATACACATATTTTGCGGGATCCTTTCCTTGTAGAGATTCCTTTTATTAGGGTTAATTGTGGGATACAAGACATTTCCATGTTAGGTTTCTTGGAGACCACTTAGGCCACGTAGGTGCCACGTGGCTTCACTACCCATCTCCTTTGCATCCGTCTCATTGGAATCCGTCCACTACAAAGAGTTCGTTTGCCTTGCTTGAATCTGTCCACTTCAAAGAGTCCATCTGTCTTTCTGCCCTTTTGTCCGAGCTACGATTCCCTCTACCAGTTCTTTGACTGTTAGGCCACTTAGATCGTCTCTTTTGGCGACACCATTGCTTATGACTAACTCTGTTGATTCGATCTATTTGCCTTGGGATTTATTCCTATCAGCTTATACTGTGAATTGTCCTATATATTTTCTTTTGGTTTCTCTTGTTATTAGAGCCAACTGATGAACTTACTTTTATTTCGTGCTTTTCTTCTCTCCTAGATGTATGGCTTCTTGGCACTTTCACAACTTATCATGCAACAATGGAAAATCCTTCATATGATGAGAAGTGTTCATTCTACTTGACCAGGATTTGTCGTTCCCTCTTCAAGATCACTGCCAGGAGAACCACTGGTACCATCCTTCCAATTGCTCAAGCTCTAACTCAAGGGGCTAGAGAGCTGAAGCAAGACATATACAAGGACATTGTGTCCATTCCTTCTTTCAACCAATGGTTTGAGGAATTTTGTGCTTCTGATAGTAGGCGCTACTTGATTAATTTTAGATTCTTTGGTGAGAGAAGATTTGGTTCTGTTTATCTAAAGAACTTTTCTTCTATCATGAATGATGAAAGGAGTCATGGGATATGATCCAGTTTCTTATATTGTAGAGATTTATTAGTCTTTGCTCATAGACACCATCTGGAGCCATATTATCCTGCACACACACACACACACACACACACACACACTTTTTCTGGCATGAGAGAGAAAATTTGAAGAAATTTAGAATAGACTCTTCTCTTAAAAGGAATTAGAAGAAAGGACCTCTAAATTTATTGGATCTCTTCTTAGTATAATTTCCTAGCATTACTTTGTATCTCTAGGATTTGGTAGTCTTGAGGTAACAAAAAAGTACTCATTAATTTTTTTTTTTTTTCAAGAAAGAATTTAAAATATAGAATATATTGAGATTAAATTTGTCAAAGTAAAAATGATTGAATTTAGAATTTTATATGAAAGAATTAGAGTGATTGGAAAGTGGTCATCTCTTGAAATTGAATTATCTTCTTTTTTTTTTTTTTTTTTGAGAATCCAGTCTGGATGATCTTATTAAACAAATGGCAAATCAGAAATTATAGATGGACTAACGTCTAGTGGAACATGCTCCATCCAGACTAATAAAGGAAAAGAAACAATTACTCTCTTGGCCAAAGCATGGGCTGCACTATCACCCTATCACCCAGTGTGAGAGAAATAGAAGGTTCTAAGCGAACCTACCATAAACACTGTGTCTTTTACAATTTCACCAATGGATGAGTGACCCCATTCTATAGCCCGCAACGCCCTACACACCACCTCAGAATCGCCTTCTAGTATTGAATTATCTATAATTATAAATTTAGTAGAGAAAAAAAAAAGTTAAAGGTAGTTATAATCGTAAGCAAAATAAACTTATTTTGAAAAAGGAAAAAAAAAAATGCACTTGCAAACAAACTAATATTTAATATGCAATAATTACCCAGAAACATAATATTTTTCACAATTATTGACCTATTTGTTCATAATAAAAGTTGAATCAATGGTAAAATTAATGTATCTCCATATTTATCACCTTCATTACTAAGCTATAAGCCTATGACTAATCTTATATTTTTTTGAGAAAAATGACTAATCTTATCTGAATGAGATAAAATATTTAGTTTATACATTAAAAATTTTTATTAGGAGGACTGCTCACTCCTAGGCTTCAAGGTCTGTTCCTATCTCCTGTGTCCTCTGTTGGGTCTCTCATGAAGGAGATGAAAATTCAAGGTTCCTAGGAGCTGAACGTGTTGATGCTTGTTTGGTTGTTGGTATTTAATAAAGCTTTATCCTTGTTAAAAAAAAAAAGACACATAAAAAGCAATAGAAATTACAAGTAGTCTATAGTCAAAAGGAAGCAAATTACAACAAAACTAAGTGGAACGAGCTTCTTACGAAGCTTCTAAAAGTTCTCACTGTAACAAGCTTCGTACGAAGCTTCGCACGGAATTGAATGAACACTAAGCCGAACCGTGTTATGACAAGAAAGAAATCTAGTACCACAAACGACAATAAACTTCAAGCATTTGTTTTTTTGGAACAATTAAACCTCAATCTTAATTCTCACAAACAGCTTTCATTTTATACAAGATAGATTTTCTACTTGCATTAGTACGAGTATGTCTATCTATCTATTATGCAAAGTTCTTTTCCTTTTATTCCTAATTAATTAACTGTTATTTTGTGTATCTATTGATTGGTTAATTGCTCTTGTTAGTGCAGAAAGTTGTGTTTTGAGAAGCCGAGATGTTAACAAGCTCCGGCCTTGACCTTGAGTCTCAGCAAACTGTGTTGCTAACGCCCAGAAATCCTCCAAGAGAGCGTTGGCGCCGTGCAGTTTTTTTGAGCTTGCATGAGCGAAATCTCTTACATAGAGCTGATGACAGAGGTTCTCTTGCTTTCCTCAGATCTCTTTCATCGCGCACTTCCTACTACAGTGCCTTTACCAGCTTCGACGATGATACAAGAGAAGCAGTAAGCTCTTCTTCTATTTTCTCTCCCATGGATATCTATAAGTTGTATAATGAATAGCGAAGAGATATATGGCAGACAGTTTAATTAGGTTCTAAACATGTTTCATAGTTCATACAACGTGTAGTTAAAACATATAAATATTGGGTAATTGACTAATTGTTAGTGACACACAAAGACACAAAATTCTGTTTTTGAATAGAAATTGTGACTTCAAGATACAATTTTAGTTCAAAATTTGAATTGTGTGTGCACTTTGTGTAACAAGATGTGTGTGAGAGAGATTACCCTAAACATATATCAGATCTGATCATGTGATGTCAACTTCTTGTGCACGGTTATAAATCAACTAGTGTGAATGTGCAACGGCTAACTACCCTTCTGTTATTGTTTTTATGTGTGTATAAATACAGTGCACCCACCATGTACACGATCATTCTGTGCAACACTATCATTTTAATTTCCTCTTCCTCTCTTCATGATCTCATTTTTGCCTTGAGTTTTCTCATGTCGGTCCAAATGGGATTATGACTGCTTTAGAACTACAACTGAATTCAAGTTTAATAGAATAGCCAAAATACTAATTTATTTTCTATTTGATATAGCAGGATATTGTGGAAATTTTAACTGAATCACATTCACATCAAAGTGTAAATTTAGATGGTGAGAATGACAACTGTATCAGAGATGAAAAGGTACAACTCCAGCAAGCAACCATTGCCAAGATAGTAAAAGAGAAAGATTTGGATTCCATACGCAAGTTTGGAGGCATCCAAGGAATTGCAGAGGCTTTGGGTACTGATTTAGAGATGAGAATCATCCTTGCTGATGAGCGCTCTCAATGCATAGCTTGCACACAGTCCACAACACAAACTAGCGCACTAGGCTTCCTTCAATTTCTCCCAAAATCATGCAATAATTACACCATTTTGCTTCTCTTCGTGTGCGCTGCGCTGTCACTTGGCTTTGGTGTCAAGGAGGAAGGCCTGAGAACTGGTTGGTATGAAGGGGTCATCATAATTCTTGCCATCATCATACTTGTGGTCATTGATTCACTACGTAATCAACGTCGACTCATACATTCCCAAAGGATGTTAGGGAAGCATAAACCATTTGAATTGCAGAGAATGATGGTTGATGTTATTAGAGGGGGATGTTTACACAAAGTAATCATTGGCGATGTTTTGATTGGTGACCTAGTACGCCTAGAGAGGGACCATATCGTCCCTGCTGATGGTTTGTTCATTGGTGAATCCTTGAAACTGGATGATGATTTAGAGTCCACCATTAATGAGGAGAACCCTTTTTTGTTCTATGGTGCAAAGGTGATTGATGGAAACGGTTGCATGCTAGTTGCATCAGTGGGCATGAACACTAGATTGGGTGATTTGATGAAGCAGGTTACCCATGTCCCTGAAAAGACCACATTACCGGCGCAAATTGACAAGGTCAACAAAGGCACACAAATTTTTGGTCTTTCAATATCTATCCTCATCCTTGTAGTGTTATTCCTCCGTTTTATGCTTCTGAAGGAAGATATTAAGTCTAGCCTCCCAGACCTCAAGGAGAAACCAAAGGCAATCAAAGAGATAATGGATGCGATTGAGAAAATTGTGATGAAACCAAATGGGAAGATTAGTACCTTAACGACTTCACTTGCTACATTGCTGGTTGGAGTAATGGAAGGAATACCTTTTGTAATCACGCTTGCCATCTGTTATTGGAATAAGAAGATGATGTCTGAATACTCTGAACAGGCTTTTGCTCGAGAACCTTTTGCTTGCCTCACCATGAGTTCAGTCACAAGTATTTGCATTGAAACAACAGGTCGGTGTATGCTAAACTCGGTGCCTGTTGGAGGGGAAATAGGAGCTTTGAAAAATGCCGGATTTAACATCATTCTGGTTTCACAAGATAATGTGTCAGTGTTGGAAACCATAGCTCACGAGTGTGGACTACTTCCCTGCTCAAACGTAATGGTGCTTAAAGGTGAAGAATTTCGGAAATTCAGCAATGAAGAGAGGAAGAATGAAGTTGATCAAATCATCTTGATAGGAAGCTCAGACCCATCTGACCAGCTCACTTTAGTGAAATATTTGAAGAATAAAGGCCATATAGTAGCAATGGTGGGAGTTAAAACAAATGCGATTCCAGCACTAAAAGAAGCTGATGTGGGGATTACTATGAGGAATTGTAGCACTGATATGGCTACAGCAAGTTCTGGCATCATCATTGGTGATGGAAATCTCAGATTCTTGGTCACCATTTCAAGGTTTGGAAGATGTACTTTTGAGAATATTCAGAAGTATATCCAACTGGAGCTCACCATGAATATAGCAGGGCTGTTGATAACCTCTATCATGGCAATGTTTTGCGGATATTCTCCAATTACGTCTATCCAATTGCTATGGGCAAACTTTGTTGTGTCACTTCTTGGTGGCATTGGATTATTGACCGAGCCACCAACAGAGGAACTGATGGAAAAGCTGCCATTGAAACAAACTAAATCACTTATCACCAAGGCCATGTGGAGAAACATTATCTCTCAAGCTCTCTATCAAGTTACCATCTCAGTGGCATTCCAATTCAAAGGGCAAACTATCCCGGGTATTAGCAATAAGGATAGTAAAACCATTATCTTTAATAGTTTTGTTCTCTGCCAAGTATTTAACCAAGTAAATGCAAGGGAATTGGAGAAGAAGAATGTGTTTAAGAGCATTCATCGGAACCCATTGTTTTGGGCTTCTGTTGGTGTTATTCTCATACTGCAGGTGGCTTTTATTGAGATTGCACATATTATCGTAGGCAATGCAAGATTGAATTGGGTGCAGTGGTTTAGTTGTCTTCTTGCTGGGATGGTTTCATTGGCTATTGATTGGGTTTCAAAGTGCACGGCTGAGTTATAGAATTGCTTGACTAGACTACTTGGCTCACATCTAAGAACTATTAATATCCCTCTAGATTCCACTTCTAACCTTGGCTCATAATAGGGATTTTTTTTAAGAGTTTCAATATATTCTTAAGATCTATGAGAAAAAGAATTGACATTACGGATCTGAAAGTACATCAATATAACATAAACAGAGGACATACTCTGCCAAGATTGACAGAGGATAATGTTTAAATATTTACTATAATGAAAACAAAATCTATAAAATATGCTTTTATTTTGTTGAATTTTAAGAATATCATGCATACTGGTCTAAGTTAATCATATTTTAGCGGTTCTGATCACATACATAATCGAATCATTAACCTTGGTATGAGGCCAATAATATCAATTCAAGAGGATTTTAGTCCGATTCTTTTTTGCTAAGTATGACTAACCAACGATTGCACTCATTGCCTTATCCCATTTTGACAACTGGTCAATCTATACTTTCGAAGTTTTTTTTAGGTAAGTACTTCCATTATAGTGTTATTTGTTGACAATGATTAGGGCTCTAATCTAGCCAAACCAAGCCAAACATTGAGTTGTCAAACTTGACTTGAAAAGATTAATGAGATATGTTGAATAAAAACCTGCAAGAGTAGCTTGCTAAAATTTAATCATAAAGCTTGAATCATACTCGGCTTGGCTTGCTCTATCAATCAATTCAAAAACTTAAGCTCAAATCAAGTCAATACCCAAAAAAAAAATCACGCTTTGTCCATCTAAGTCACACCATTTCTTGATTCAACGACAAAGGAAGCATACAAATTAAAACAGTTCCACACCATCACCAACCACCTGGACACTAACTTACAAACTAAAACCCAATTCAAAAGTGCAAATAACCAAATAACAATAACGATAAATCTTTATTAAAGTACAAGCACAAGCCTACATCTCATACCTCCTTTAAATCCCCACCATTCCCATATTTCCAACAATTTCCAAGAAAAAAATATTAACAAGAGCATGCAAGTGGGAAGAAATAAAGTTTTAAATGTTGAGGGAATAAATAAAAATTAAATAGGTCAATCTACACTAGGTTTCTCTCACACTTGAAACAAAAGCCTCGAAGTGTATATATTATAAAATGCAAATGCATGTACAAGAAACTAAAATGATAACAAAAAATAATTACATGCATGAGGGAAAAAGCACCTGTGGCTTATGGAAATGAGAGTGAGCGAGATCGGTGAGCATACTCCACTAATCTGACCTACGGGCCTGAGTGATAAGCACAAGGAGCTTGGCTGCGCTAGAGAAAGAGTGTGCGTGTGTGCTTTGAATTGCTTGATAAGGTCTCTTAAGAGCCAAGGATAAATCTGGACCATAATTTGATGACTCAATGAAGCAATAGGGGCCTCACGTTTAGATATTTTGGTGGTTTTCCAACTAACAACAGACTTGCTGACGGTGGCACTGCCAATGGCAATCGTTGTAATTTCGCCTGCCTTTCAGTGGCAGAAAAGAGAAAAGAGTTCGAGCCGACTCCGGCTTAGCTCCTCAAACACCCGCTGGCTTTAGCCCCTTACGTACCCAAAGAAGCCGCGCTTTTTGGCGCCCGCGCCACAGCCGGCACAGCCTCCAAGACCTTCACTGCTCTGCTCGAACGTATCAAGCTTCTTATGCAGGAAAGGTTTGTCACATTTTTTTATTTTTCTTTGTAATTCAATTTTGTACAAAATTTGTTATACAGTAAAAAATTCTGTGTACTCTAGTTAGTTACAATTGTAGTTAAAGATATTCTTAACTGTAGATTTTTTTTTTTTTTTTTTAAATTTCCTTTTAATGAAAAGATGGAATTACTGTTTCATTTATAAGGGGTTGTGCTTTAGACTGTGTTGTTGTGTTCTTGTTGTATAATCTGCTTTGAATTTCTAGGTAAGATTAAAATTTATGGGGCAAAGAGAATTATGGATTAATGGTATATATTGGTGAGTGTTGTAATGTCCAAATGGGATTTGAATTTCCAGTTCAACTTGGGGTTTTCTTTAGTTGTTTGAAATGAATTGTGGTCTTGTCGCAAAACTTATGGGGTGCGGCTCGGGCAGCAAAGTGCTAAGAAAGCAATTGGTTTTGTATCAAGAGATATAAGCACAAGTCTACACATGTCTCAAGATCAACAAAACTATTTACTAATCATTTATGATAAGTTTGAAGATCTATTTACAATAATCACATAGATGTCAAGATGTTTCCCACAAAGATACAAGTGCATAGAGCACAAGCTAAGCTCATTAATGCACAAAGCCATTAGTACGGAGGTATAAGGCTAAACATGCATGTAACAATACACAACACCGCCAATATAACTTTTTGGATTTTATACTTTTTATGTGTTTTTGGATTTTTGACACGAAGCAAGTAAAGAATGATAAAAAATAACAAACAACCAAAGTTTTTAAACAACAAAAAATAAATAAAAACATGCTTCCAACAAAGTAGTGTGTGCTTTACTCAATTAAGACCAATTCAAGATAGATATGTAAGACACACAACACACATGAGATTCGAGGAATGATACCAACATCGATGGTCTTATGGAGTGATCGAATTGAGGACCATCGAGAGGTTTGGTGAAAATGTTTGCCTTTTGGTTGTCCGTGTGAATGAATTCAAGACATACAATTTTATTTTCTACCAAATCATGGATGAAGTGATAGAGAATCTTTATGTGCTTGGACTTTGAGTGCTAAACAGGATTTTTGGAAAGATTTATGGCACTAGTGTTGTCACAAAACACACTCATCATTTCTTGAGGAATCCCATAGTCATGAAGAAGTTTCTTCATCCAAAGACATTGAGTACAACAACTCCCAGCAGCTATATACTCAGCTTCAGCAGTATATAGAGATACCGAGTTCTGCTTCTTACTCATCCATGAGACAAGGTTGTTTCCGAGATAGAAACATTCGCCCGAAGTGCTCTTTCAGTCATCAACACTTCTTGCCCAATCTGCATCTGAGTAACTGGCTAGACAATCATTAGAGTCTTTTGAGTACCATAGACCATACTCGGGAGTGCCATTAATATAGCGTATGATTCTCCTCACAGCCGTCAAGTGTGACTCCTTTGGAGCTGCTTGATAATGAGCACATACTCCTACACTAAACGCAACGTTCGGCTTGCTTGCAGTGAGATATAGGAGACTTCTAATGATGCTCCTATACAAAGTTGGACTTACTTCTATTCCAGAAGAATCAAGACTAAG
This sequence comes from Quercus parvula, assembly GCA_030820535.1. Classification (NCBI taxonomy): domain Eukaryota; kingdom Viridiplantae; phylum Streptophyta; class Magnoliopsida; order Fagales; family Fagaceae; genus Quercus; species Quercus parvula. The sequence goes on from JAUAME010000002.1 coordinate 16,849,248, forward strand.
CTTGGTAGATGAACTCATGGGAGTGAAGGCATGCTTTTTGGAATCTAGTCCAAACTTCTTGACAAAATTTCTAGCATATTTTTCTTGAGAGATGAATATACCATCCTTCCTTCGTTTAACTTGAAGACCCAAGAAAAATATAAGTTCCCCCACCATACTCATTTCGAATTCTTTCTTCATTTCTTCAAAAAACTCTATAGCACGAGCGTCTATGATAGGTCCAAACACTATGTCATCAACATACACTTGAGTTACAAGAAGATGGTTCTCATCTTTCTTTACAAACAAGGTTCGGTCAACATAGCCTCTTTTAAATCCTCCATCCAAGAGATAATTTGTAAGCCTATCATAACATGCTTTAGGTGCTTGTTTCAATCCATAGAGTGCCTTCTTCAATCTGAAAATATGATCTGAGAAGTGAGGATCTTGGAAACCTTTTGGTTGTTCAACAAAGACTTATTCATTAAGGAACCCATTGAGAAAGGCACATTTCACATCCATTTGGTAGAGCTTGAAATCCATAATACATGCAATGGACAAAAGGATGCGAATAGACTCAAGTCTAGCTACGGGAGCAAAAGATTCATCAAAATCTACACCTTTCACTTGAGTGTAACCTTGAGCCACCAACCGAGACTTATTTCTTATTATCTCACCATCCTCATCGATCTTATTTCTGAAAATCCATTTGGTGCCTATAACATGAGTGTCTTTGGGCCTTAGGACAAGTTCCCATACGTCATTCCTCACAAATTAATTCAGTTCTTCATGCATTGACTCCACCCAATTCTCATCTTGAAGAGCTTCTTCTACCATTTTTGGCTCAAATTGAGCAAGGTAGTAATGATAAGTCACATGGTTTGCAATAAGTGTGCTCCCTTTTCTAAGACGTAGACCTTCATCTAGAGAACCGATAATGTTACTTTCCGGATGATTTTTAACCACTCCAGATAATGGTTTTTTTGAGGTGGACACTTCATCATTCCGAGAGATAGGATGATGAACTTCCGGAAGGGTGAGAAGGCTTGAGGATCTAGACATTGATCTTGTTTCCATTCTAGAATTCACGAGAGTAGATTTTTCTTTTTAGTGAATGTTCTTCCACTTCAACATCTTGTGTCACGCCCCAAACCCCAAAGGATCCAAAGCATGAGAAAGACATCTTAAAGTACATATAGATTTTTTTTTTGACAATCCAATCCGCATAAATCATATCCAATACCAACATTAAGAATTATCATAATAATTTCATTGAATATACTCTCAGAGTAAGTCAGAGCTCTAAATAATAATTTAGGGACCAATGGCCACAAAAGAATAGAGGTTTGAATAAATAATTACATAACAACAGCTTGTCCCATTAGTAGGAATAAAGTCACAGCCACTATAATAAACAAAAGAATGAGTCAAGCCTACTCTAAGATGTACAACATCTAATATCTCCATTACAAAAGTTCAGCCTCCTTCAGTAGTTAGTCTAACTACTATTAGCCACCAAAAGCTGTTTCAAAAGATTGTTGCCTACTCTGAAAAGTTTATAAAATAATGGGATAAGACAGAACCCAGTAAGTAGTATATTTAATGGGGGTGGGGGATTCTCAAAAATAATAATATGACAAGAATGATTGAATAATGAAACACAAAGTTTCTTAAAGTAAATACCTTGAAACTATATCTTATAATTTGTGAGCATCAACAATATAATTTCCAAAACCATAATATCTAACATAAGATAAATTATCACAAATCTACCACACTACCACATAGATCGGTCAGGGGATCCACCCATTCACAATTGGCATGATATTGTCCTCTCTGGTATGCAGACTCTTGGCCCCATAGACAGCAGCCTCACCCATACCCTCAAGGTTTTTCTCTCCCCCCATAGGCAGCAGAGAGAGCGCATCAAATAGGATCTCTATTGCATGTGGTCTCTTGGTCCCATGGGCAGCAGCCTCACCCACACACAATCAAGTAACCTCTTCCTCCCATGGACAGCAGGGAAGAACGTGTCATCCCTAATGAAAGGGCACTGACCTAGATTTGATTCCGTTGTCACAAAGACTACGAAAACCAAATCGGGTGATCATCGGGAAATCACACATGGCATGGTGTTAAAACCACATAAACTCACAGGTTACATTACCTTGAAACACATAGTTCATATCCAGGTAGTTTCAGAAAAACCTTAAATAATCTAACTTCAACAAAGTTTGTAAGGTTTTCTACTTCATTCTTGTAAAAAGATTTTCTAACAATTTCCCACATAACAAGACAAAATAGGTATCTTTAAATTTTCTAATATACCATAACATCCAAGATTTCCTTATCAAAGATTAAATAAAAGATGCTCATTTTTCCATATCAACAATTCATGCTTTTCCCCAAATGCAATATCAAATATGATGCATTTTCATATATATAAATAAATAAATAAATAAATAAATAAATAAATATATATATATATATATATTAAGGTTACGACACAATAGTTTTTAGGAAAATATAGTTTCCATAAGTAGTTTCTAAAAGTGTGTCTAACCCAAAAACAACATGATTATTTTTCAAAATCCCATTAAAAAGCTACTTACCTCGCAACCGCAAAATCCTAATTCTCCAAGCTCCAAGGAGATTAGCTAGAACCTAAACAATATCAAGTAAACCTATCACAATAAGTATAGAGCTTGAAATTGCATCTAGCCACAATTTAGGAATTGCCAAATAATCACTTAATTAGGCAAGCCTAGTATTTAATCTCATCAATAACAATATATTCCACTTCCATTGTTTCTCAACAAATTGATTCACAAGGCATAAACTCCAATTTATAAAGTTAACTCATTTAATCTCATCTCTAACATTATGACTAGTTTCCATAAAATTTACACTACATCATTAAGAGACCCATGAAAGCAAAATCAATATATCCTCAAAGACAAGAAATTTAGAATTTCAACTAACTCCAAATAAACCCAATGGCAATGGAAAAATTAAATTTACCAACCATCACATGTTATAACTTAAAACTCCTAAATTTTCCACCATACATAAACTTTAAGTAGTCATCAATAGCACAAATTATATACCCACTTATTAAATAATTCCACCAATACAAAACCCATACATAAAAACACATAAATATCACTTCCAATGCTCATAAATCACATAGGTATCATTATTAAAACTTAGATAAAAATAACCTTAAGCAAAAGTGTAAAACCCACCAAAAAGATGAGAAATTTTTATCCCAAAAAAAGGATGTGAAGGTGTTTATGGGTTCCCAAAAATTTTTCCGATGATCTTGTCGAAAAAATGATGGTGGAAATGGTGATATGGAGGTGCCGGCAAGAGAGTTTGAAGGAGTGAAGAGGAGTGTTGCACTGAAAATGAACAAGAAGAAAAAGAAAGAAAAGAGAAGTAAGGACGTGAGGAGCCAGTCAAAGAGAGTAAGAGATAGGTGAAAAAGGAGTGGTGGGTAGAGGGGTTAGGTGGGGCTTGGCACGTGGGAAACCAAAAATCTGGCCTTGACTTTTTCCTTTAAAAAAAAAAATTGTTGGTTTTTAGACCCCTTAAACAATTGGATTAACCTAGGAATTTAGCCAAGTTGTTACTTAGTCAAATTAATTAAATCTAGGTTAACACAATCAAATAATCATATCAAGTAAAGCAGCGGAAATATAAATAACACAAAGATATGATCACCCAGGAAACTAAACCGGTAAAAACCTGGGGAGGATTTAACCTAGCTATCCTCAAAGTAAACTTGAATCCACTATCTTGAAAGAATCGAAATTCATACAATAAGACTTACAAGCCCCTACGCTCGACTTCTTATTGCTACCCACCAGTAGAACTTACTGACACGACCACGTGCAAGGTCTGAATTCACAGACTCCTTCTTTCTTGGATTCTCCATCAAATACAAGCACACCCGCTTGTGTTTTCTTTAAACTTCAATGGCAGTAACTGGAATGATCATCAAGGTGTAGAAAAATCTTCTCATTGAAAACCCTAAGTTTATGTGAAGGAAACCTCCTCAAAGATCTCACAAGAGATTCACATAAACCGCAATATAAGCAACCAAGTCCTTAGAGAGCTTTTGGGTACAAAACCCTAAAATATAAAAGGAGGCACACTCTTTTCTCTCTAAAAAACTTATAAAAACGTTTTAGGGTTTTCCTTATATATAGGAGTGTTTTACTTGAACCCTAATACGTTTAAGTAGAGTTTGGGCTGAACTGGAACTCTGCAGAAAAATAAATCTGTACGTGGTTTGATCAATCGAGTCTAATTTTTGATCGATCAAGCCTTGCAAATTTAGTCCAATAAGATCTACAATCACTCGATTCCAATTTTACAAATAAACATACTTTGAGCAAGTTTAAACCTAGACTCTATGTTTTGATCATGGTTTACCAACAGAATACAAATTGAAGTTCTAATACATTAGTTCCTAAGGTCTTAGAACATAACAATCTCCCCCTTTGGCAATCCGTGACAAAACACATCACAAACATGAAATGCTCAAAGTTACAAATAGCCCAAATACAATTCAACCTAATTACTATCCATCAGTTGCAAGTGTAGACAACAGCACGACTGAATCAACCTGTATATTTCCTGAAACACTAAACAAAACGCATAAACGTATGTGTGGAAAATAAAAACAGGAAAACAGGAAAACAACAAATATACAAACTAACTCTCCCCCTAAGTTAGATACACCAAAACATACTTGTATTTTCCACTATCATAAACAATCAATATATCTCCCCCTAAACAAAACAACCAGGATTCCCACATTTCATCTAGATCTCACCCTTTTTGTCACGTATTGACAAAGACAACTTAATAAAGAGTAAATATACGCAATAAAGGATAAGAGAAAATAGAGAATCAAGGAAACACAAAACAATTCAACTCTATAGGAAATAGAGACAACTCCCCCTAAGAACCACAAAGGTTAAAAAACAATTTCTCCCCCTATAAAAATAGGAAAAACAAAACAAGTTTTGGGAAAAACAGTTTTGGGGAAAAATAAAGGGGGTGGGGAAAAATAAAAACACACAAACCAAACTAAAAAAAATTAAGTTGAGGATACATATCAAGAAAAAATATTCTCTCTTTCAATAAAATGTAAACATGACACTATGTGACCCATAAACAGTTACATGAGTAGAGAAAATATTTGCACATTGATTATCATATCTCTTAAGAAAAATATTTTCTACAGTTCACACATAAAAAAAGGCATATACTAGAAAGTACATAACTCAAAAATTAATCAATTAATTTTTTGATCAAGTTGAGTACCCAATGTAGCAAAGTGTATGTATGTTATGTGTGAAAACAATAAGAGATATGACTGCAAAACGGCAAGATGGATACAAAAATAATGCAATGCATGTGAATCCTAAACATAAATGATGCATGAGCAGCTTAAATGACATGATGCATGAGCTAAGACAGTAAATTAAGTTCAAAATAAGTTCAAACTCACAAAATTGGCTTGAACATAGAGTTTCTAACTAAAACCCCAAAAAAAATTTAAACCACTTGTTAATTTTTCAAAATAACTTGACCAATTGATCATTACACAAGCTAGAAAACTGATTAGAATGATCAATTACATCAAAACAACAAGCCAATTTCATCAATTTCAACCCAGATCTTCCAAAATCAAGGAACTTTTAATCTTGGATGGCCACAACAAAATCACACACAATATAATGACCATGTTTAGCAAAGAGTAACTTGTGTAGTGTGTGCAACTAGCAAAAACTTGAAATACATGTGAGGTGATATGTGAATAGCAAATCAATTACAAAGTTTACAAAATTCACCACATAGAATTTAAAAGAGACTATCACCTAAAGAGTTATATCATATAACTTTCACATCTCCTAGAACATAAACTTGCAATCATGTAAGTTTTTTGAATTTTGCCTCATAATATACACACCAATTTTAATTAAGTGATTTGACATCAAGTCTAATAGTACACACCAATTTTAAGCAATTATCAATTAAACTGAGGCTTCACTTTATGTTCTTTTTGTGCATGTGTTACACTTTCTCGAGTACAAAATCTTATGATATGCACTAAGGTGTTCAAGATTGGCTAGTGCACAGTGGTGAGATGGTTATTTATGTCTTTCTCAAAAGGATCAAGTCCGACAGTCAAACAACATGTGACTTCAAGATTAAGACAAAGTGATAAACACCATAAACATCTTTCCCACACAACATGCACTTCAAAGATTCAACTAGTAAAGTACAATAAAGAAGCTCATCCAAGCTAAACAAGGTACATAAACATGTTATGTAAAGATAAAATGGCCAATCCTTGATTATAAATCCAAGATGTGAAATACAAAACACAAAAATCTTTTTGGTTTTTAAAAAAATTTATGACCAAAAAAAAAAAAAAACACATATTATGCTAAATGAACAATACAAATGCAATGCATAACATTGCTTAACTAAGCTATACAGGGTACACAAACAAGAACTATCAATTTCTTAATTAACCCATGAGTACATGTACATATTAGTACATACTCACACAAAATCAAAAATAGCTTAGCACTTATATAACACATACTATTCAAGTTTCTCCACAATGTCAAGCATGTTCTAAATCAAGAAAGAGATATCATAAATCATGTAATCCTCAAGAAAAATAAAACTAGACACAAAATAAAATATTTTTATCTTTTTAAAATTTTTCAATGTTTTTGGATTTTTTTTTATATATAAAAAAAAAAACTTAAAAAACAAAACAACCAAAAATAGAAAAAAAAAAAAAAAAAACATGTCCACAATTAATTGAAAGAATTAAATCAAGGACAAGTCAGCAACACTCACCTTAGAGAATCTTTTCTCATCCATATAGCACGAGTCTTCGGCTTTGTAGGTGAAAATCCATGTGAAGCAGAGTGTATTTGAAGAATTACACCAATCTTCTGAGAAAGACTAAAATCCTACAAATTCCTTTCACAAGCCAACAAGCTTAAATTTTTCAAAAGCATATGAAACAATTTATATGGACTTATGGCAGGAGAAATATCATCACATATCCTAGATTGAAATACAGAATGCTTAGATTTCAATTTACGACAATTAGGACGAATGTGACCATGGACACCACAAAAGTGGCAAACATGAACAAATTTAGGAACAGTAGTATTCCTAACAGCAAATCTATTCTCAGATTTTGGTTTTTGTCTCAACAAAGAACAATTTGGTCTAATATGACCAACAACACCACAAAGGTGACAAGTAGGCACAAAAACAGATTTATTATGCTCTCTAACAGTAGGTTTAGACTTGAGTTTAGAAACACTAGCGTCTACATCAGAACTTTTACCTTTATCTAACCTAGCAAAATAAGCATTTTCTTTATTATTCCTCTTAAAATGAGGGATATAAACTTTCTCAGTTTTAGGCTTAAGAGAAACAGAAACACTTCTGTTATCAACAGCAGGCTTGGTACTAGTTAAATTTTCAATTTTAGCTTTAGATTCAACTAACTCTTGTTCCAAGCTTTTCATCTTCTCATCTTGAGAGAAAATTTGATTTCTCAAAAATTCATTCTTTTTATTAGATTCATCTAATCTAACAACCAATTCCTCTTTTTCAAGATTAGTCAATTTTAACTCTTCCTTGAATTTCTTAGCAATTTTCATAGATTTCAATAATTCCTTACGAAGAGTTTCACAGGCATCAATAAAATCAGCAGAAGCATAAGCAGAAACATGATAAAAAAGATACTTCAAATTATCCATGACAACAGGGGTCAAGGATCAGCTCTTAGATCAAAAGATCTAAAACAGAAGAGCAACCCGCTCTGATACCACTTGTTGGTTTTTAGATCTCTTAAACAATTGGATTAACCTAGGAATTTAGCCAAATTGTTACTTAGTCAAATTAATTAAATCTAGGTTAACACAATCAAATAATCATATCAAGTAAAGCAGCAGAAATATAAATAACATAAAGATATGATTACCTAGGAAACCAAACCGGTAAAAACCTGGGGAGGATTTAACCTAGCTATCCTCAAGATAAACTTGAATCCACTATCTTGAAAGAATCGAAGTTCATACAATAAGACTTACAAGCCCCCACGCTCGACTTCTTATTGCTACCCACCAGTAGAACTTACTGACACGATCACGTGCAAGCTCCGAATCCACGGACTCGTTCTTTCTTGCATTCTCCACCAAATACAAGCACACCTGCTTGTGTTTTCTTTAAACTTCAATGGCAGCAACTGGAATGATCATCAAGGTGTAGAAAAATCTTCTCCTTGAAAACCCTAAGTTTATGTGAAGGAAACCTCCTCAAAAATCTCACAAGAGATTCACATAAACCGCAATATGAGCAACCAAGTCCTTAGAGAGCTTTTGGGTATGAAACCCTAAAATATAAAAGGAGGCACACTCTTTTCTCTCTAAAAAACTTATAAAAACGTTTTAGGGTTTTCCTTATATATAGGAGTGTTTTACTTGAACCCTAATACGTTTAAGTAGAGTTTGGGTTGAACTGGAACTTTGCAGAAAAATAAATCTGTACGTGGTTCGATCGACCGAGTCTAATTTTCGATCGATCAAGCCTTGCAGATTTAGTCCAATAAGATATACAATCACTCGATTCCAATTTTACAAATAAACATACTTTGAGCAAGCTTAAACCTAGACTCTATGTTTTGATCATGGTTTGCCAACATAATACAAATTAAAGTTCTAATACATTAGTTCCTAAGGTCTTAGAACCTAACAAAACTGACAGGACGTTACATCTTGCGCTTCAATCTCAACAATAGCTTTTTTGAAGCTTGTTCCTTCTCCACTATCATCATTTGCTACTTTTCTTATGGCATCATCAATGACCACATTGATGGACTCCATCACCGTTTTTGTTCTCTTGTTGAAGACTCTATATGCCCAACTAGCGGTTGAGTACTGGAGAAAGATACTTTCATCACTTTTTGCATCAAATTTTCCAAGGTTTTCCCAATCATTTAGAATGTAACACTTACTCCCAAAGACTCAGAAGTATTTCACTTTTGGCTTCTTCCCATTCCAAATTTCATATGCGGTCTTCTTTGTTCCCACTCGGAAGAATATTCTATTACTAATGTGACATGAGGTGTTCATGGCTTCCCCCTAAAACTTTTGAGGAATTTGCTTGTTGAGTAGCATAACTCTTGCCATCTCTTGAATCACCCGATTCTTCCTTTTAACCACTCCATTTTGTTGTGAAGTTTTAGGAGCTGAAAACTCTTTCTTGATCCCTTCTCACAAAAAGACTCAAATCTTGCATTTTCAAACTCCTTGCCATGGTCACTTCTTATTTTGAAAATTGGTACACCTTTCTCGTTTTGAAGCCTCTTACAATGATTCTCCATCTTCTCACATGCTTCCGATTTCTCTCCAAAAAATTCCACCCATGTGTATCTTGAGAAATCATTGACAATGACCATAATATACCGTTTTCCTCCTAAGCTTTCTATTTTGTGGGGCCCATTAAATCAACATGGAGAAGCTTTAAGCAATGTGATGTAGAGATCACATTCACCTTTTGATGATTTGCCTTTGTTTGTTTTCCCATTTGACAAGCGGCACAAATGGTCTTCTCCACCTTTCCGAATTTTGGGGGCCCCACAACGGCTTCATGTTTGGACACTTTCGCTACTTGTTTGAAGTTTGAATGACCGAATCTTTGATGCCAAAGTTTCAACACATCGACTCAGGCACTAATACAAGAGATATTTGGTGTAGGAACTACTCTATAGCAATTGTCGGTAGTCCTATATCCCTCCAAGACTTGAATCCCTACTTCATTTATAATCACATACCCCTTCTTTGAGAATTGAACAAGAAAGTTCTCATCACATATTTGAGTGATGCTCAAGAGATTCGCCTTAAACCCTTTGATATATAGAATATCTTTCAATAGAGGTAGCCTTGGTATCTCAATAGTCCCTTTGCCAAGAACTTGAGCATGACTTCCATTCCCAAATGTTACATAGTCACCAACCTTCTCTTTGAGAGACTTAAATAGTGATTTATCTCATGTAATATGATGAGAGCATCTACTATCGAGATAACATAAATAAGAATTGAATACTTTCAAAGAGGTGTGCACAAACAAGCAGGCATGAGATAAGCACTCTTGACCTTTAAAAAGAAAATCATCTTCATTTTTTATTCTCTTACTAGATTGAATTCTCTTTTTAAGGTGATCAACCTTGTCACATAATATTCTATTTCTTTTGTTATACTTCTCAATCAATGAATTTGACTCACATAGACTATTGTGTAAGACATGGTTCTTGTGTTCAAGATACTTTAGCATATGAACAAACATTCTAGCATGTTTCTTTGTTTTTTAAAACTCTAGGAGTTCATTGTTAGGACAACCATTAAAAATACTCGTAGAGTCATTATCACAAACATTTACACCACAATTCAACATGGCCTTTTCCATAGCCTCATCCATAACTATAAGGGGTCTAGGATCACACTAAGGATATAGAAATCTATCAAAGTGTAGCTACTCTAATAACAATTGAAAACTCACTTAGTATGTAAAACACTTGTGAATGTTTAGACCCCTGAATACAAATTATCCAGTACAAGCTTATATTCAAACAATGTATGTGTGGAATATGAAATATAAGCAATACACAAATATGTAAACTACTCTAAGCCATATTTTAATCACAACTCAATAGTAATTAAACGCAGAGAGTAAGGGATAGAGAGAGGCAAACACAAAATAATATCGGCACATGTTATTGAAGAGGAAACTGAAGAACTCGGCGAAAAACCTCTCTGCTGCCTTCCAAGCGGTAAATGATCCACTAGAAAATCAATTGGGATGCATGAATAGCAATAGACCCTTTAAGCCTAATCTACCCAATGCACCTAAGCCCTCCAAGCTTCTTGCTCCAACAGGGTTACGCCTAACCTTATCTTCTTTAGCTTACTGGATCCCGCAATTAGCCCATTGCATCAACCAATGTGAATTGGTTCTCTCTTGAACTGCTTCCCAAACACCAAGAACCTTCTCACTACTATGAATTTGGTGAGGTAAGGATTTGACTTAAGATCCTCTCATGGGTATGACAACGGAGCAAGTGAGAGTAGAGGAATTTGGAGAATCAAATATATAAGATGTGGATGAATCAATCTTGTTGTTCTCTAGGGTTTCTCGCTCAAAATTCTCTCTGGAAGCTCTCTACATTTTGTGGGTATAAGGGTACTTATAGTAAGGTATGAGATGGAATGTGAAAAGTCAGTTTTCAGCAAAACAGGGTGCACTGGCAACTCACTTTGCGACTGGGATGAGTCGTGAGTTCTAGTCGCTAGTTACTAGACTAGCTAGACTATACTTTTTGTCCTGTATTGATCCAATTGTCCTGACCCTTCAACTTCCTGCATGCTTCACACGTGTGCTACATTCTGGCAAGTCACCACTCGCGAGTCAGTCGCGAGATCTAATCGCGAGTTGCCACTTGATGCACACACTTGATCAATTCTTCACACTCTCTCACACATAACCCTTACATTATTCCCACCTAAATATAGGATTTCTAAATGCTGAATTACAAGTAAATTTAGCACGAAATAAAGCCAACACATAGTTGAATAAATTCAACTTTACAAAAACACTTTTCATCCTTTATGTTTAGAATAGTCCACAATTCCTCTTTAAATTTTAAAATCAAGCAATTTTTCTCTTAATATTTTGGAAAATAGCAAATTTGTCATATTGTTGTTCTCTCAATTAAACCCTAATGAAAGCTTATGATTTAAAAAATATTACATTGTGTAATGTCTAAAATACCTCCACTAAATTTTAATATCCCAAAAATTTTCTTTACATACTATGGATTCGTTTGGATTGAACTTATTGTTGCTGAAACTGAAAACTGAAAATACTGTAGCAAAATAAATTTTAAATGTGTGAATAGTTGCTGAAAAGCGAGATTTGTGGGTCCCGTGAACAATACACGAGACCCACTGACAGTGCCATAGCAGGGCCAATGTGTGGACGTTGAAAGTGGTGTGGGTCCCGTGCACAGTGCACAGGATTCGCAGCTGTGTTCACGTGCTTCTGGTTAAAATAAAAAATCAAAAAAATAAAAAATGCAAATGCAAACGCAGGAATAATCTCAATCCAAACCGCACCTATAAGTTTTAAATGGTAATAAGGCTTAGAAAGTTGGAATAATGATATAAGGTGTTTTATTTATTACCTAGAGAACATTGATTTTCTAAATTTAAATATTTGAAACTTATAATTTATTTAATGGAAAATTCGATGACATATGCCATTTGTTATTTTTTTTTTAAAATTTTTTTTCCTTCCTAAAATGGGTGTTCATTAAAAACTAAGTAAACTAAATATTACACCTAGACTCATGTAGAATGATAAAGAAGAAAGTATGAATGACAAAATTTTTCATTGTGTATGGTTAAAGGTATTTGATGAAGAGTTTCAATTGGAGCATATGACATCATTCATTAAGAAAGTTTAAATATTGTGGCATGTCTTAGCAAAACTCAATTGCTTATTATTTGAAGATGATAATATTCATTAACATTCTTAGAAGTTTTTAATGAGTGGATATTGTCTTTAGTAAGGACTAAGAAACTATTCTAGTAAAATAGATATTCATATGTTAAACAGCTACCATAACTTTGTGTGTGATAAAAGTTCTTATACGAATGAGATTAACTTTGTATGACATATATTTTTGATGTATAGAGTATATTTCTTCAAGTAGAAATTTTATCTTAATTTTGTCACTAAATGGTATGTATCTGACTATGCATATTTTCTATGCATTGAGTTACGTTCACACCTCACGGTGTGTTCTTTTTTTCCTTTCAACGTCTTGCCTTTTTATTTTTTTTATTATTATTTTTATTATTATTATTATTATTTTTTGCTGAATTCGTCTTGCATTTTTTGGCTTTTTGTTTTTCCCTTTTTTTAATCAACGGTGGTGTTATCAATTGGGGTCCTTTCACTCTTTTTTTATTATTATTTAAGAAAGCACCCCTAACTAGCTAGTGATTATTAACCAGTCAGTTTTATATCATCTCGATCTAGCAAAGACTAAAGAGTCCACTTGATCATTAAGATGCGATTGGTCTAGGTCAGGGCTTGCAAGACATTGAAATTTCTGAGGTCGATCGGTGCATGACATTGATATGGCAAATACCACGATATTTACCTTTGTTTTTTTTTGAAAAAAAAAAAATTAATAGAAGAATACCATGAATTTACTTGAATAATGTTACAGATCTAGTTCTCTGTCCAATCATAAATGGCAATATCATATCACTAAATTTATGTGATGCATTACAAAAAATAAAAAACCAATTAAAAATCATCATGTACTTCTTAGTAGGTCTCATTATTAATAGAAATAACTAAAATCTGGTTTCTATTTTTAGAAAATCTCATTATTAATAGAAATAACTAAAATCTGGTTTCTATTTTTAGAAAAAAAAATTGCAACCTAACAACATAGCGCAACCATGATTTTTAAGCCAAATTTTTATTAGATAGAGTGCAAAATGGTAGGACTAGTCATATCTCAATTAGGTGAAACATTTTCGTGTAAAAGAATGGATTTCTTTCCTGCTCCAATTTCCACGGCAACGGTTACATTTGCCGACCCCCAGCCCAGTGAACATTGTGTATGTATGAACAAAGTTAAAACCGCGTTGGTAGTGATCAAAATGTCAACATTGGCGTGCTACTGCTTATACCAGTGTTTATAAAAAAGTAATATTAATTATAAATTGATGATGATATAGGCTTGAGAGAAATATATTGAGAGAAAAATTCGAGTTACGAAATAGGTCGTGTTATTAGCCTACCGCGTTAAGCTCCACGAGTGACAATGGACACGCGACTACGTGAGGTGAGGAAGCTGGACTGAAAAGCTCACCATCTACCACAACATATAGAATTATAGATTGTATATTACGTTCGTTTTCGCGTCGAGGTCCATTATGTCTCATTGTTGACAACACGGTTTTATTGACTTTGATTTTAGTTCTCAACGCCAAAAATTTTGACAAATCTGTCTTAAAAGTTAACATAACTGCCTTCTCAACAAAAAAAATTATTATAACTTTTTATTGGAGTTTATGTTTTAATTTTATATTAGGGCGTTCTCTTTCTTGTGTGTGTTTGTTTCTTAAAATAAAATGTGCTAACATTTTTGACACTAGTTGATGTGTTAAGCTTATATTAATTTTCATTTTGGCTAACCATTAATATTATATTTTTACATGTCATTAACAATTTTCATCAATAGGTGTCAAATTTGTTGTATTTTTTTTTCTATGGACCTTCTCATAATGTTTTTATTTTTATTTTTATTTTAAATTACAACAAATTTAAGATGCCAATTTTCTTATCTGAGCTTACCATTGATATTTCATTTTTTACTTACTACTAATAATTTCTTAAATAAGATTGTTTTGAAATTGTTTTGTCCCTGTTATTATTCATTAGTTCAACGAAGCCGCTGAAGGTAAATGATAAACAAAATTTCTTAATAAATAGTTTAGCTAGAATAAAAATTTAAAAATATTCTATCCCATTTTTAGGGTTTTACTTTGTTTTATCTCAATCATAACTTGTCATTTATATTATTTTTTTTCTCTTTCCGGATGAAATAATCAAAATTTAAATTAGTTTCTTAAAACTCTCATTCGCATCCTCTAAGATTGTCCTTCACCTTCTGCTCACTCATGTGACATATTTGATAAATTAATTATAGTTTGATGAAATAATAATACCATATTTGTTTTTGTGGAGCTCCCCAAGTGACAACGGGGTCGACGTTTCCGCCTTTATAAGTTCATATCATGATTCTTTTTCACCGTACACGGCCGTCCTCAGAGTCAGTCGAGAGACTAAGATTATCATTAATTGCATGTCATCAGATATGGCGCTTAATGATCTTTTTTCGACTCAAAGTCAGTCAAGATGATATGAGAAATGGAAATCTAAAGATTGATAACGCGGATAAGTTTTCTTTCAGCCTAGTATTCTTAATTTCTTTCTCATTCCTTCGAGGCTTCGACGAAGCTGCTTTCAGTCTAAAGATTAATTTCTTTTCATCCTTTCTTTGTCATTTCGACGAAGCTGCTGAAAAACTTTCATTTCTTATTATAATCTTAGTGAGAATAGTTTGGGAGATGTTGTACATTGTCATCTACTTATAAAGCTCTTCTTCTTCACCATCAATACAGTTATTTCTTCAATCTTTTCCTTTTCTCCATAACTGTTTTGTTTAGGTTACCCTATTTATTAATTTGTATTTTTTTCCTTATTGCAGAAAGTGTCTTTTCCAGCAAGGTTTGGCATACTGTGGAGTGCCTAATTTAGACAAGCTAAATAATGTTAACCAGCAAAAGCTCTAGAAATGAGGTCCTTGAGTCTCAGAAAACGGTCTCTCCAGGGGAAGATGAATCTGAGAAAGGTTCTCTTTTTCCTGTAGCCTCATCATCCATTTCCTCTTACAGTAATATCAGCCCAGATGACAGAGGAGCAGTAAGTTTTCTATATATTTTCCCCTTGGAACTTGGGTCGATCTGAATGGAATCGATAGTGAAACTTTGGTTTGTTTGTGATTAAGCATATGAATAAATCTAGTAACATGCCCAATATCACAACATATTGAAGTAGTTGACAATAAGAGTTAAAGGCACTTTTTTTTTTTTCCAACACTTGTTGATTGTTTCAACAAGTTACGAGGTAAGAGAATGGATGTGTCGATATTGTTTTTGTTGAAATATTCTAACTTTGAAAGACTTGCTCTGAATTCCGTGGAAATTTTAATGACCTGAAAAATAAAGCTCATATTTTGGGTCTTATTTTAGGTCAGTGGTGGCCATGGTGGAGACCTAGAGTCTCAACAAATGGTCTTGTCAATGGCCAGCATAGCTCCAGGAGCAGATAAAGCTAACAAGGGTTCTCTTGCTGTAGACAAAGTTTCCTCAAGGACTACTTCTAATACCAGCCAGGATGACTCAAGAGAAGCAGTAAGTATAAGTTCTCTATTTTCTCCCCCATGGATCTATATATGGTAAATGAGCTTGGCCTTACTTGTTGAGCTCTCACAAGCCAAAGCCATGAAAAAAAAAATTGAAAAAAAAGAAAAGAAAGAAAAACCGCTACTTTCTTGTGCCCTACTTGTAGATGAATTAGCTTTAGTTATCTCTTCAAGAGACAAGAGGTGATGAAGTATGCCTTCGAGTCATGAACTAAGTTAAAGATTTTAACCCTGTGTTTTTATGGATTGACATGAAAAAAGGAGAGGAGAATAGAGGATAAGGTGACTGGAATATACTTTCGTAATGTTTGTGTCTGCCTTCAAGTCAACTGAGTTCAAAAATTAACGTAGGTTTGAATGGAGGAAGATGTGGATAAATATCACCTTTACCTTTATTCTCCTTTCGTCTCTCTCATCTCCAACAATTGTATTGGTGATGCAAAACTGCAACAAGCAAACGTTGCTGGGATGGTAGAGGAGGAATTGGATTCGATGCAGAAGGTTGGAGTCATCCAAGAAATTGCAGAGGCTCTAGATACAGATTTAGAGAAGGGAATATTCCCTGGTCTTGAGCTAGATCTATGCTCTCAACGCATAGCTAACACACTCTCCCCAACAAAAGCTCCTGCCCGAAACCGTTGGCAATGGATTGTTTCAATGCTCCTGGATCAAAAACTCATACTGAAAGGAGATGAGTCTGAGAAAGGTTCTGTTGCTCTAGACAATGTCAGCTCCAGTGACACAAAAGAAGCAGTAAATTTTTTTTTTTTCTCCTGTGGATCTATAGTAGTAGATAGTGAAATTTCGGTTAATTTTTTTGAGCTTACGAGTCATGTACTTGATCTGAATTACATGCTTACTTTGTCTGTTTGAAATTTAAAAGGCCTTAAAGATAGAGTTCGTATTTCTTTTAGGTCAATCTTGGTAATGGTAGAGACCTTGAGCATGCTTTGTATGTTTGAAAAATTTAAGGGCCTTGCAGGTAGAGTTCGTTTCTCTTTTGGGTCAGTGCTGGTAATGAAAGACACCGTTGGTACGAAATCGTTTTGAAACTGAAGGAGCAAATTCACGTACTATAAGAGTAGATAAAGCTGTGAAAGTATACGTTTTCTATTTTCTAAAGCATTTTTTTTTTTTTTTAATAAATAGATTCATCTTATAATTTTGCTAAAAATCATTACAATTATCGTGATATTATATATTATCAAATTGAAAAGCAAAAAAAAAAAAAAAAAAAAAAAAACGTAAAATAAATTTGATCTTTTTATTTCTCTATATGACTGATTGTAAAACTTTGGTTTGTTTAAGCTAGCTTGGGTTTATACTTTTTTATTTCAAGCCCTCATAGTTGATTGCTTCAACAAGTTACGAAATTAGGTAAGAAAATAGATGTGTCGATATTACTTTTGTAACTTTGAAAGATGTGAAAATTTTAGTGACCTGAAAATAAAGATCATATTTTGGGTCTCATTTTAGGTCAGTGGTGGCCATGGTGGAGACCTAGATCCAAGAGTAGATAAAGCTGACAAGGGTTCTCTTGCTCTCGATATAGTTTCCTCAAGGACGTCCTCGTACTCTAATATCAGTCAGGATGTCTCAGGAGTAGCAGTAAGTATAAGTTTCTATTTTCTCTCCCATGGATCTATATATGGTAAAAAGTATACCTTATACTTCTTTGAGCTTGGGCTTATTGTTTGAGCTCTCACAAGCCAAAGCCATTAAAAAAACTAATAATAAAGAAAATAAAAAAAAAACACCGCTGCTATCTTTTCCCCTACTTGTAGATGAATGATCATGAGCTTTAGTTATCTTGAAGAGACAAGAGGTGATGAAGTATGCCTTCGAGTCATGAACTAAGTTTAAGATTTTAACCGTGTTTTGATGGAGGGACATGGAGAAAGGAGAGGAGAATAGAGGATAAGGTGACCGGAATATACTTTCTTAATGCTTGTGTCTGCCTTCAAGTCAACTGAGTTCAAAAATTAACGTAGGTTTGAATGGAGGAAGATATGGATAGATATCACCTTTGCTGCTTTACCTTTATTCTTCACTCCTCTCTCTCTCTCTCTCTCTCTCTCTCTCTCTTCCAAACATAACATTAAAGAATAGCAAGAATACTAATATATAATCTAATTGATTTTTTGCAGGCTGTGAAAATCTCCAACAATTGTATTGGTGATGCAAAACTGCAACAAGCAAACATTGCCTTGATGGTAGAGGGGGACTTGGATTCAATGCAGAAGCCTAACACACTCTCCCCAACACAGGCCCGTGCCCAAAACGGTTGGCAATGGATTGTTTCAATGCTATGGGATCGAAAAGGTGACGAATCTGAGAAAGGTTCTGTTGCTCTAGACAATGTCAGCCCTAGTGACACAAGAGCAGTAAGTTTTTTTTTTTTTTTCCTTGTGGATCTATGGTAGCAGATAGTGAAACTTTGGTTAATTTGTTTGAGCTTATAAGTCATATACTTGATCTGAATTAGACGCTTACTCTTTCTGTTAATGGTAGAGACCTTGTCAAGTATATCTGCAAGACACCGTTGGTACGAAATCGTTTTGAAACTGAATTAAAAAGGAGCAAATTCACGTACTATAAGAGTAGATAGAGCTGTGAATGCATACGTTTTCTATTTTCTAAAGCATTTTTTTATTATTTTAAATAGATTTTATAATTTTGATAAAAATCATTACAATTCATCGTGATATTATAAATTATCAAATTGAAAAGCAAAAAAAAAAAAAAATCGTAAATAAATAAATTTGATCTCTTTATTTCTCTATAGTCTATAGAGATGATTGATAGTAAAACTTTGGTTTGTTTAAGCTAACTTGGGTTTATACTTTATACTTGATTTAATGGAGCTATATACAAGTCACGGACTCACGGCCAAGATTTTTTTTTTTTCAACTGACCTAAAGAGCACTGAGGTTAAAAAATAATAAAAAATAAAAATAAAAAGCTCCTACTAATTCAAAAAAAACCATAGAAAAAGCCACCACTCACCACGTAGGCATGTTGTGGCTTTTTTTGTGGTACAAGACTTTTCCAAAAAAAAATTCACAGCTATCTTTTGCCTTCCTTTGCCTTCCTTGTAGATTCCGGGAGAGGCTTTCAAGTAGTGGATTATAGGCTGAAAGTGGTCCAAAAAAAAAAAAAAAAAAAAAGACAAAAGTTAAGGGCCTATTTAGTAAGTGACTCTAAACCACGGTTTTTAATATTTAAAAATTGAAAATTGTTAGACCAAAAAAAAATATATATATTTGATAAGAGTGTTTGAGTTACGATTTTTAATTTAAGATGTTTAAACATTATATTTAGAAAACTCTATATACTAATTTTAATTTTCTAATTAACATTATTTAATGGTATTTTTGTAAATACTTAGAAAAGCGTGAGATCCATGGATTTAACCATACTTAGAAATTTCTCCCTTTCTAGACTTTTCTTTTTTCTCTCTTTGTTTTAAATTGTTTCTTCTCCTTATTTCTTCCTCTTCTTCTTCTTTCTTTCTTTTTTCTTTTTCTTTCCCTCTTTCTCTTGCATGCTGCCATTCTCTCTACTTCTTCTCTTTATTTCTTTTTTTCTTCTTCTTTTTTCCCCTCTTTCTCTCTTGCACGTTGCACGCTGACTTCTTCTTTCCTTTTTGTTTTTTGTTTTTGTTTTTGTTTTCGTTTTTGTTTTTGTTTTGCCTCTTTCACTCTTGCATGCTCTCTTTCTTTCTTTCTTTCTTTCTCTCACTCTATCTCCAGCTGACTTTCTCTTCAGTTTTCAGATTTGGTGTGTTGAGTCATTTTATGGATTTTGCGAATTGGAATTTTGTGAACTATTTTGATTTTTTTTTTTATTTGTTGCAAATTTGTGTGTTAGAAGTGTTCAGATCAGAAGAAAAAAAAATGTGGGAAGAGAAGAGGTTCTCAATTTTGGTTGATTTGATTTTTTGACATGGGTTTGACTTGATTTCATGGATGGATTTGATTTTGTGGCATGGGTTTGATTTAATTTCTTTCTTTATTTTCCGATAAGAAAGAGAGTGTGGATCGATTTGATTTTGTGGATGATTGGTTTTGGTATTTGAACAGTCTTACTGCTGGGATTTCTTTAGGTTTTTTTTTGGGTATTATTTGTGGGTCTTTAAAGAATTTGGCAGAAGGGATGGGAGATAGGGAGAAAAGGGGGTGGACGAAGCAAAAGAAAACAAAAAAGAAGAGAAAGAATAGAGAGGGCCGATGGTAATGAGATGGAATTTCTCTCTCATCAAATGTTAAAATAATAGTAAATCATTATACATGTCGGACAAATACTCACTTAAAAAAAAAAATACACACTCATATCAAACACACAATTATGTTTTTTCAGATTTTAAAATAAAATATTTGAAACATGGTACCAAATATATTTTTTGCTTTATAAATATTAAATACTTTAAACATGTATTTTCACAACAATTTTTAAACCACAATTTTCACATTATTTTGAACAACAACACTTGAAATTTGGTACCAAACAAGCTCTAACAGATACGTTTAAGGGTATTAATTTAGAATATATTTTTAAAAACATTTTATAAAAAAAAGAAAAAGAAAAATTAACTGAATTTTATGACTTTTTTTTTTTAAACGAAAGAGGTATAAATTTTTTTTTCTAAAATAGTTAATGAATCATCTAAAAACACTCATTAATCAGACCCATAAATACTTCATTTGATGTGAAAAACCCACAAACTTGTATTTACCCTCTACCTAAAGGGCCTGGAAGACGCTGGTCGTATCTTAGGGCATACTTCGGCTCAATCACATGATGGTCATTGGCTTGCTTTGAAAATCTTGGGGCATATTTCGACTCATAGCCTTGCTTTAAACTTGCCCGAGTTCTTTTTCTCCTTTTTTTTTTTTTTTTTTTTTTTTTTTTTAATATTTTTATTTTTTATAGGTGTTTTGGAACCTTTTTGTACCCCACACACACACACACACATATATATATATATATATATATATGTTAGACTGGTAGTTCTCAATTAGAATTGTCAAGTTTAGCATCTTCGAATCAAGTTTCAGATTATGATTATTTATTCTTTTGGGCTAAATGAGATGCAGATTTTAACTTGATAATGAAAACAATTGTTCACATATTAAGCATAAGGGTTATTGGCATATTTGATCATTTGAGTTATTAAATGTTTCTTGAAGAGAAAACATGAAAAGATAGAAACTATGTTTTGTAAATTTTCGCATCATTTTGTTCCCAAATGAGTTACACATGGCAGTATGGCACACACCCATTTTATTGAGTTAGGTCACAGTTTTTTTTGGGTATTGTATTGTATTGTAAATAATTATGTTATTGGCAAAACTCTAATATATCATCTTATTGTTATTTCCCAGGGTTTGGAAATCTCATCTGCATCAGCTCAAGTCTCCATTAAGCAAAATCCATGTACTCAACGCATAGATATTGCTAATTCATCACCCTCCCTAACACAGGCTCCTGCACGAGGCTGCTTCAAATCACTCTCGAAAACATGCAATGATTGGATTATTTTTCTTCTCTTCGTGTATGCAATGCTGTTACTTGGTTTTGGGATAGTTATGAAAAGCCCAAAAGATTGGCATAAAGGTGTCATCACAATTCTTTTCATCATGGTGCTTGTGGTTATTCATTCCTTACGGGAACTTTGGCTCGAACGTTCGCGGCAGATGTCAAGAAGGCAGAATACTTCAGAAATGCACCAAGTGGAAGTTGAGGTCATTAGAGGGGGAAGCTCGCAGAAGGTATTCATATTAGATGTTTTGTTGGGTGACATAGTATGCCTCGAGTGGGGATCTCTAGTCCCTGCTGATGGTTTGCTCGAATCTGGTGAATACATAAAACTGGATGATGATCTTGACTCCATCATTAACAATGAAAGCCCATTTCTGTTCTATGGTCCAAAGGTTATTGATGGAAAAGGTCGCATGCTAGTTACATCAGTGGGCATGAACACGACAATATTGGGTGACTTGTTAAACAAGGTTACCTATGGCACCCTCAACAAGACCCCATTACCAGTGCAACTTGATAGGCTGAACACTGGCATACAAATTACAGGGCTTTTACTCTCCATCCTCAACCTTGTAGTGTTGTTCTTCCATTTTATGCTTCAAAAGAAAAGATTTCATTTTACCCTCCCAGACCTCAAGGGGAAAGCAATTGCAAGTAAAGAGATCATGGATACGAGTAAGAAAATTCTCTTGACACCAAATGGGAAGTTCAACACTCTATCAACTTCAATTCTTACTTTTCTGTTTGGAGTAACAGAAGGGATACCTTTTGTAGTCACTCTTGCCATTGGTTATTGGAATAAGAAGATGCTATTTGGCAAGGCCACTGTTCAAGAACCCTTGGCTTGTCTCACCATGAATTCAGTCACAACTGTCTGTATTGACAAAAGTGGTTGGCGATCAGTAAACTCAGAGGCAGCTGACTCGACAAAAAGAGAAATAGAAGCCTGGATAAATGCTGGAGTTAATATCATACTGGTTTCAGAAGATGATGTCTCAATATTGGAAGACATAGCTTGCAAGTGTGGACTACTTCCCAATGCAGATAAATTGAAGCTTGAGGCTAAAGATTTTCAAAATTACATCAACGAAAAGCAGATGGATGAAGTGGATAAAATCATCTTAATGGGAAGTTCAACCCCTTCTGACAAGCTCCTTCTAGTGCAATGTTTGAAGAAAAAAGGTCACACAGTAGCAATGGTTGGAATTAAAACAAATGTGATTCCAGCACTGAAGGAAGCTGATGTAGGGGTCACTATACAGACTTTTAGCAGTGAAATGGTTAGGAAAAGTTCTGACATCATCATCATGGATGGAAATCTCAGTTTCTTGGACAGTCTTGTGACTCTTGTCAGATGCGGAAGATGTATTTATGACAATATTCGCAAGTATTTGCAACTTGAGCTCACCATGAATATATCAGGGTTGTTGATAACCTTTATCACGGCCACGATTTACGGATATTCTCCAATTACAACCATCCAATTAGTCTGGGCAAACTTTGTTGTGACTCTTCTTGGTGGCCTTGGATTATTGACAGAGCCACCATCAAAGAAACTGATGGAAAAGCCACCATTGAGAAAAACTGAACCACTTATCAACATGACCATGTGGACTAACGTTGTCATCCAAGCTCTATATCAATCTGGCGTCTCAGTGACATGGCAATTCAAAGGGAAAACCATGATTGGTATTAACAAGGAGGTTAGTAATACCATTATCTTCAATAGTTTTCTCCTCTGCCAAGTCTGTAACATTATTAATGCAAGACAAGTGAAGAAGATGACTCTGGTTGAGCACTTTCCTCGTAACCCATTGTTTTGGTTGGCAGTGGGTGTTATTCTGCTGCTGCAGGTGGTTTTTATTGAAATTACACATATTCTGGCAGTGTTAGCATATGCAAGGTTGAATTTGTTTCAGTGGTTTATTTGTCTTTCAATTGGGATGGTTTCATGGGTTATTAATTGTCTATTGATTGGGTTACAAAGTGCATGCACTTGTTGATAAGCAGAAAAACGTGTCGTGCACCACTGAATGACAGAGGTACAAGTCGGCGAAGTCCCGAATGTTCGTATTGATATATTTCATTATTTATCTATTGAAGCAAGTAGCTACGAGGTGTGCTGTGTTACTAGAAGAAGAATGCAAGTCGCATAAGTTAGAAGCTATTATAACTAATATTACGTGTGATAATGTAACGATTATACGTTGTTTAATGCAACGACTTCTCTGCTGCTGCTTATTTCAGTATTTCTGTCTTGTATATACTATATATGTATATGTACTTCATCTCTTGAATATATGACCATTATTCTGAATTCATTCTCTCGTTTTTCACTCATCTCACTGAGTTTTTCATTTAATCATTTTTTCCCTTTGATTTGTTGATGAGTTTATAGTTTATCAATTGATTTAAGGTCTAGGAAGCACTTGCACGGATTCGGGTCGACAGGTGCAATAATACAACAATTTAAAAAAAAAAAAATTAGACACGCTGTGGCAAGATATATTTATTATTTAATTATTAAATATATTTTTATTTTTATTTTCTATATATTGATAAACTTTTTTTTCTATTAAACATATATTAATTTAAAAACAATAGAATACAATAAAGTGAATACATAACCATTAAATGATAAATCAACAAAAGAAAAAAAAAAACAATAAAACTTATCAAAAAAAACAAAAGTAATCAACATATTTTTTACTTATCAAAAAAGAAAAGAAATCAACATATATATAATTTTTTTCAATCAAAAAATCAATTCAACAATATAATTTATCAAAAATAAGTGGTGAGTCCAAATGAGAACCATTAATAACTTGTTACTAAAAATTGTTGTGAAATTATTGCGAAGTATTGTGTTCATAACCCTACTATAAAATGTTTTAGTTTTAATTTTTTTATATAAAATATTTACGCACATGGCCACCTTTTTTTTTTTATGAGACTCAAAATTGTTGTTCTAGCTTCCTCAGAGAACAACTGTACAAATTCCAACATTTGACCACCAAAATTCAACAATTCAAATCCACTTCTGTCAACATCACTCTGAGAAGGCTGAGTAGGTTCACTTTGAGGAGGCTGAGTACGTAAAAAAGTGCCTGGCTATTGAGTGATATGGGAGCATTGGCGGGTTACCCAACTAACCTCAAACGGAGGAAACTCATGGAGCTGATGTTGCTCTGCCTCATCTTCATGTTCAGGAGCTGCCTCCTCACCTTTAATTTGAGGAGCTGCCTCAGAGAGAATCTTTTTGTATCGATTATCAACATACTCTGTTGAGATACTATTCTCGTTTTTACCATCGATTTTCTTAATCCCTCAACTTTCGAGTCATCTAGATTGTCACGCAAGAGAACACGAAACTTTTCATCCTCCCTCACTTTTATGTATTGAGCCCAAAAACAACCAATATTACAGGGCTGATTCAGAGCAGAACATGCACCACAAGGTTGTGGATTCATCGTGGAGAAAATCTGAAAATCAGAAAAAGCATAATTAAATATTTTTGTGTTTGTGTATTCCCTTGGTGTCTTGTATATAATATGCATATCATATACAAGAATATATTGCATATCTTATGCAAGACACCAAGAGATGACACAAGATACCAATAGATTAAACCTAAAAATTAGGTAATACTACAGATAATTATGCTAACTAAGAAAATGGACACATTCCTCTGATTATGCTAACCAAAAAAATGAAATGAAACTTAAAGATTCATGCCCATGGCCACCTTGAAGCTTCTTTTATATATAACTTTTTAGTGTATGGTTTATTAGCCATACACGTGGCTTTCTTGAAGCTTTTTTTAGCATCAATACACAGATAAGAGAGAAGATTCAAAAAGAGAGAGAAGAAGGGAGAAACCTAGGAAGAACCGAGAAACTGCAGGCTGTAAAATATATATATATATATATATATATATATATATATATATATATATATATCATATTATCATATTATATATAATAAAAGTTGGGCTTAGACGCCGAGGTTTCGCCAAGTGGCTTCACCAAATTAAAGAAATTTTAATAAATTTTTAGATTTTAAGAATAGATATATACATATTTTTTGGATAAATATAACAAATAAAGTAATGAAATAAAGTAGTATTTGATTTACAACTATAACAGTTATGTTTATCTAAAATGTTATCAACAAAGCCTAAAATTAATAGAATAGAATTACCTAAGGATAGAATTTAAATAAAAAAGAGAGATAAAAAAAAAGTAAAAAAAAAGAAGATCAAATTTGTATTTTTTTTTCCTAAGTTTCTTTAAAAAATGTAAAAGGAAAAAAAAGATAGAACTTGCATTTTTTTTTTCCTACGTTTTTTTATTTAATGGACAAATTTGCATCTTATGTAATCTTTTTCCTAATAATAAAGTAAAAAAAAAAAAAAAGCATTTAAGTTTCACCTAAACTACTTCTTTTTGTTCATATCATCTTCTTCACAACCTAAAATTTCCACTATATATACAAACTATTTTTTGTTGTTTTATTATTTCTACTACGTACTTTACAGTTATTTACTATATTTCTACTACGTACTTTACAATTATTTGCTATATTTTTTCTCTTTCATCAAATTGAATAGATTTTGTGTATTTGTTGCCCTTTTATTATATATAATACAATTTTGTGAATCCTAGCAACACTGCCTACGGTAAAGTTGCTATATTTTTTCTCTTTCATCAAATTGAATAGATTTTGTGTATTTGTTGCCCTTTTATTATATATAATACGATTTTGTGAATCCTAGCAAAACTGCCTATGGTAAAGTTTCTAATATGACCTTTTAAAAAAAAAAAAATATATATATATATATATATATTTATTAGAAAATGACGACGGTTGTTTTGATGTAGTGAGATTCAATTTGTAGAGGGTTGTCATTTCAAGGAAACTGTGATTTTAGAATGGTTATGTAGGTTTTATTCTCTGGTTCCCCTCCCCCCCCCCCCCCCTTGCTTCACGTGTATTTTTTTGCTTTCTTATTAAATGAAAAGAGAGCTATTTCTACGAGTCTGTAGAAATTATGTAACAAAAGTTCTTTCATTTTTGGGTTTATTATTATATTGTTTTTTAGAATTAGATGTGACAATTTTAGATTAATTAGAGAAAAAAAATTGCTAGATTTATGTTGTTTTGTAATCTAATAATCTATATCATATCATATTATACATAATAAAAGTTTAAATTTTTATATTTTAAGAAGAGATATATACATATTTATTGGATAAATATGACAAATCAAGTAATGATATAAAGTAGTATTTGATTTACAATTATAACAGTTGTGTTTATCTAAAATGTTATCAACAAAGCCTAAAATCAATAGAATATAATTACCTAATGATAGAATTTAAATAATAAAAAAGAGAGATAAAAAAACGTAAAAGAAAAAAAAAAAGATCGAATTTGCATTCTTTAAAAAAACGTAAAAGGAAAAAAAGATAGAACTTGCATTTTTTTTTCCTATGTTTTTTTTTTTTTTTTTCTTTCATCAAATTAAATAGATTTTGTGTATTTGTTGCCTTTTTATTATATATAATATGATTTTTATCAACAAGTTTTATAGATAGACTGAAATTCTATGTTTGTTCACACATTTTAGTGTGTTTTTTTAGAAGTCAATATAGCAAGCAATATATTTGTATTTTTTAATTTCTTATTACATGATTATTTGTTGTTGACATCAATATTTTATAATGGATTTAATTTGTAATGGCTTTTGTTTGGTGCTTTGTCCCATGTAATCTATATTCTTTAATTAAAAGCAAAATTTCCTGTCAAACATGAAATTGGATATGAGAGAATCCATCCATCTAAATTTCTATGTAAGTCTATCTTTATTTAAATCTTTTATTTATTTATTTATTATTTTTTTTTTAAGTTCAAAAATTTGGATGTTTTTTCATTAATAAATTGAGGTTTTGGCTTAATTTTGTTTTCAACCGTTTCAATTATTGAATTCATTATTTTTTCATGAGTAATATTAATATTTGTGTGTTTTTTTAATGATAAAAATATATATATATATATATATATATGTGTGTGTGTGTGTGTGTGTGTGTGTGTGTGTGTGTGTGTGTGTGTGTGTGTGTGTGTGTGTTCTTAAAGGCTAAAACACAATACAATTACAAACATTACTTTAAGTTAGGGTGTTATATTCATTTATTAGTAAGTTAGAATGTTACATTAAGTTAGAGTATTATATTTTTATTTATTAATTTAGAATGTTACATATGGATACATATGTTGGTTTAGGGTTGATATAACTTATAACCATTTGAATGAAATCAACACTAAAAAAAATGATTTAAATGAAAATAAGAAATAAAAATTAAATTTCTTTTAAGTGTACAAGTAAAATTTATTTTTTAATCTTAAATTTTGAATTAATTCTTTTTTCATTTTATTTGTTATTAAATTTAATTAGATTATCAAAATATTTTTTTTATTAAGCCGTGCATCGCACAGGCATAATACTAATATATATATATATATATATATATATTTATTTATTTATTTATTTATTTATACGTTGGGGACGCGCAAGTCGCGTCCAGGGCTGCACGCCGCATCCCCAAGCGTTCAACACAAGTGTGGTGACCAAATCGCCACACTCGTGCTTTCCAATTTAAGGTTTTCTTATTGCACTATATATATAGTCACAATAAAAACAATTTTTGGCATGTGGGTGAGGCGGATGGTGTAGACGGTGGCAATGTCTCCCTCAATCATCTAGTTTAATATTTAAGTTTTATTCTTTGTTTTTTCCTATCTTTCTTATGGTTAATGGGTGCTGTTAATTAAATTTGATTGTAGGGTTTAATTTGTTTTTTTTTTTTAAAGCTTAGATTTAATTTTTACCACCCCTAAAATATAAGGTAAAAGTAAATTTTTTCCCTAAAAACAATTATAATAAGTAAAATAAACATATTTTAAAAAGAAAAAAAAAAGAAAAAGAAAAACAGCGCTTGCAAACAATAGCTAATATTTAGTAAGAAATGTGTAAAAATAATTGTTGACATTGTTGTTAGGTGCCATTGGTTTATAATGAAAATTGGATCAATAATAAAACCATATAAAAATAATGTCTCTTCAATCAAAATTTATCACTTTAAATAGAAATTTGTGAAATAATTATATATCTATAATAAATAATAATAATAATAATATCTCTCTAACAATATTAAAAACATGAAGATTGGTCCAATAAATAAGTGAAAAAAAGCTATTCATTAAGTCTCGATAGATACCTTGATAAATGCTTGTTATCGAGATTTAATGTGACACTCGATAACTATCGAGAACTACAATTTCAGAATTTTTAGATCTAAAATTCGGCACAATCTTGTATCTTTGTTTGGGGTTTCTTTTCTCACAACTCTAGACATATATAAGACTTATTTTAAAGGCCGTTACACACAGATACAGAAACCAAGAGACTTATATTCTTTGTGTGAAGCTACTGCGTTTGTACGCCATAGGGTTTTGTAGCCGAGTGCTTCTAGATCTTCATTGTTGATGAAGTGAAGAACTTTTCAGCTAGCAACATCGATTCAAGTTGCTGGAGTTAGTCATGTACTTGAGATTCGTGCAAAGAGTTAGTCTCAAATTGGAAGTTTGTGCATCAAAGGGAAAGAAGGCTACTATAAGATCAAGTCTAATTGGGTATTAGAGCGAAAGTTCAACTGTAAGTTGGTATTTCAGGATAAGCCAAGGGTAGTTGATAAGATTCCCTATACTTGTAACCGTTTGATTGTTGGTTAGTGGATTCTTGAGAGTGATGACCTTAAAATCACTCGGTAGGGTCTTTGCCTTGCGAGATTTTCTCCATTTGTCAACAAATCACCGTGTTCAATTTATTTTCCACTACATTTAGTATTCTTGGTGATTTATTGGTGCCTTCACGATTTGCACGCAATTGAACCTAATTAATCAACTTAGATAATTGAATTAATTAATTGGGGTCAAGCAATCTTAATCCAATAGTTGTGGTTGTTATTAAGCATCCTTAGGGGTTCATGACTGTATTGATACGGGGAGTTTTCAAATTTCAGTGCTAATATTTAGCTTGATAAATAGATTAAGTACAAATTGTATTTAGGAAACTACTTTTCAGACATCGACTTTTTATAAATGAGTTTGTAGCTTATGCCTGGAGATTTTTGAATGGTTTGCTTTCTTCAAATCCTTGTGTATTTGTTTCCTAAACTGGGGGATGCCAATGAACTTGACCGGATACGAGGTTCTCTTAACTTAATGACCGTCTAGGTGTATATTGGTTTTCAAATTGTGAATGTCTAGTCATATCAGAAGGGTTCTCTCAAGTGTACATATATGATTATATCTATAATGCTGCACATGCAATGAAATGTAGAAGCTAATCTATGAGTAAAATTGGTAGCATTGTATCTATGCTTGATGGTATGTGCAATTTTTATTTATTTATTCTATTAGATCCTTGGACTTGTCATTCTGCCTATCTTGCACATTGGATCAGCGTTAGTATAAAGCAACTCTAGATTCTCCATTAGTTGCATCACAGTCCTCCATTGTTGTCAAGGGTGTTCTATCTGAATGTTGTTGCTCATGATTAGCAGTTGATTCAGATTGATCAGTTTGTTGTAGTACAACATTTGCAGAGCAAAGTCAAGTCCAATAGAAACTGCATGATCTGAAGTCTGAACTAGAATGGGAACCATTCTTCAACTCTGGTTGATCATTCTTGTTACCACCATCTTAACTCCTAGGTGCAGTTTTCATAATCTTCTCAAATTTTCAGTTTCTCTCACATTTGCTCCTGTTAGTGTGATTGGTATCAAGTACTTCTGTGCTATTTTTTTTGTTTTTCGACTCAACACTATTCTTTTCTCTGCTTTCTACCTTCTGCGCATCCTTAGAATTTTCCCAACCACATTGCTCATTTCCAGTTCTTATATCTTGATTAAACCAGCTCCTCTTTCCAATTTTCTCTCTTTTGTCTTTTCTCTCTACTTTCAGGTCCATTGCTCCCTTCCCTCTCCTCATCATTCTTTTCCCATTGACTTTACACTTCCATTTCCTTTGTTCTCTTCAATTTGCTTGTTTTTTTATTTAATCTTCTAAATGAACTACATTGCCTGCCCATATTAACATTACCTCCTGAAAGTATAATTCCAATGTTGCTTCTCCAAGTACGATTTTATTGGAACTATTAGATAACAGAAGGTTTATAGCTCTATTAGGTTCTACTGCAACAAATTTTGGAAATAGTCTGATAGATTCTATTATTTCTTTGTCCTCCACATCTATGATGTCATCAACATATCTCGCTCTAGAAGCCTATATCATCAAATTTAGAATACACTAGTACTATTCAATTTGCTTGTTTTTTTGGAAGGGTTATCTGAGGTTAATTACCTGTATGAATTGAAAGTTAATTCTACATTAGCACAACCCAGATGAGTCATGTCTGAAAACCTACTGTGATTCTAATCAAAATCAATGTTATCTTTATTAAACCTACAAGTCAAAATGCAGCACAACCCTACAATACAAGGAAAAGAGAACAGATCAGTAAAAAAAAACTGCCGTTTTCTATTAAAAAAATCTGCTAATAAAAGGGACCAAAATCAATAAACATTTATTTTTATATTTTCATTAAAATCATTGCATGATATACTTCCGTAGTTTGATACACTTTGTATGAAAGGAATGCAGCATGCCTCTCCACATGAGGTTAATTACTTGATTACAGAAATAAGAACTCAAGATTTTGAGGGCTAAAATCATGATTCAACTCACCATCTACCTTAAAGTTGTGAGTTCAACATTTTAACTCATGTTTTCAGATTGAGATAGCAAAGGGGACTTAACAAAAGGGGAGGGATGCCAAATCTAAAAACATGATTTGGACTGGCAATTTCATTAAATAGTGTTGTGCGTCCACAAAATATTCAGTTTAAATTAAACTTCACCTTCAAATCATGAAGTCACAATTACAAAAAATGTTGGATAGTATTAATTAAAAGAGATGTTCTAAAGAATACTAATCAAATTTGCACATTTTCTTCTATGGGACATATGGTCTGTCCCAAAAGGCTATTTTAAAGAAGGGTATTCCTCTCATGAGCTGAGAGTTCACCATATATGCGGTTAAGTGTTTTGAAACTCCTTTATGAAACATCACCTAAAATAATGAAAAGCTGTTGATTCCGTTCACTTGAGTGACATTGCACCAATAAGAGGACTGTGGGATCAAATTCTAGGAAATGCAATGAGTTCGGAGGGAGGCTACCATGAAATCCTGAAAAAAATTTAAGCCAAACATGAATATCAAGCACTGAGTTAAAAGGGTGATGAGCCTAGTTTTCAGCAATTTCTCTTCTTCATATCTAACTTGCACTTAAAATCTGTCACATTAATTAATGCGCTTACCTAAATCAACTAGGGAAGGATTGAAAGGGCATAGGGCTTACCATGAATTCTTATTAACAATCCCTTTACCCCCAATTAGAACTAATTGTTAATAATCATGGTGGTTCTACCTCAGAGAAGTTAAAACAAATTACAAATGGTTGATTTGTATTCAGTCCTGGCTTGATTGCACAGAAGGCGCAAGGTTGAAGATGACTGAATTTGGGGATGACCGTTGGATTTGAATCTAGCTGCAACGCACCGTTTCACTAAAACAGAAACGGTGCCGTTTTGTGTATTTGGTATTTAATCTTCAAAGAAGAAACGATGCCGTTTAATGTTAAGCTGAATCAGTTGGATTGGCGGGAAGCTTTGGCAGTTAGAGAGTTAGTTAGCATTCCTGAAATCACGGAATTGATCCAGATAGTTTGGATCAATTCAGTTACTCTATCCGTTAGGCAATGGCATTATATATACAGTTGTAATCTCAGTTTATTGTATTCAAGAAAATAGAAAATCATTTTCTCTCTTCTCTCTTCTCTCTCTCTCTCTCTCTCTCTGTTACTCTGTTCTTTTCATCTCAAATTTTCTCTTCATACAAACAGTTCTTTAATCCTTAGTTTAATCATACTTAAACACCGAGATTGTGTTCTACAATCCTTCAAGAAACTTTTCACTAATCTGTGTTTAAATTCAATTCATTTGAGGTCCTGGTAAAATATAGATATTTTTTAGAATTTGGTTTTTAAAGAAAATACTATTTACGTGAACTTATTGTAAGAGATCACTCCTGTGATTTATTTAGTGGAGCTAATCTGACCAAAGTTCTTATAAAAAAAAAAAAAAACCTGACCAAAGTTGAATTGATTTGAAAGTTGATGGAATTTATATAAAGATGCAGGATTACAAATTTTAGTATGTGAAGAGGACATTATGATTGTATAACACTAGCCATTCTATAAAACTGATTCATTTAATCATTATTATAGGTTTCTAATATTGCTCACGACAAAGGTGTTCGCAGAACTCTGCGGAGAAAAAAAAATTGGGACTATAATTTGATTGTTGTTAATATATTTGTAAATTTTTTATTTTGTTTTTGAGGATCTTTGTAAAATAAAAACAATAACTCTTTTTTTTTTTAATAACAAAAAACAATAACTCTTCATCATATAAAGATGATAGGTTAACATGTATCTTATCAAAACAATATATTAGTAATCTCAAACAAAAAAAAGACGAGTATTAGAAAAATTTTAAAATATCATTATTAGGGGAAATATAAACAAGTCAATCAAATAGGCTTGCAAAACCCAATAGTGTAGCTTTTTCTTGTTGTATATCAATCTTATCACAAGATGCAAAAGATGGGCTTGGCCCTTAGTGACTGGTTAGTAGTTAGTAGTTAGTACCCGCGCTTTAAAACAATTCAAAGTAAATTCATTTCGTCCCAAAAGAAAACATTTTCAAAAGAATTCTAAATAACAATCCCAACCACTTTTCTATACTCACCACCAACACCGTCGTGATGTCGGATCTTCCGGTAGATATAACCAGTGAGATACTCTCTTGATTACTAGTAAAGTCTCTCTTATGCTTCCTCTGCATTTCCAAGCAATGGAGCGCTAGAATCAAGAATGAAGATTTCATCAAGTTCCACCTCCATCTTTCCATTGAGGCCAACAGAGATAGCACCCTCATCGTCCATAATCACAAAGATGGATTTCCCTGAAAAGAATCATTTTAGCAAGGCCTTGGAAATTTACCCACCACTATGCTCCTACGCTAAAACCTTGGATTATTGCCATAGTTTGGTTTGCATACATGATAATTGGTTCAAAGAGATGGTAATGCATGAAAAAACTTCACATACATATATATGACTTAGCTATTACTATAACTAGCTAAATTCCAACACAATGTGCGGTAATTTATTATTAGTTTTCTCCAATATTTCAATAGGTAACTGGTTGCCACCTTAATTTTCTAATAGAAACATTTATGATTCAGATTCCCCCAACTATCAATGTGTAAAAAAAAAAATTCAATAAATTTTCTTGTAAAAAATTGTAATCTTTAGTTATTTTATAGACAAAATAGAAAGACATTAAGAGTAGTGTAGTGATTGATCACACTATATATATGTGTTCACAAGTTGAAAATTGCATGATATAGTGGTTAATAACTTAATATAGATAAGCATGTTTCATGCCTACTAAAAAAATGCATATATCCTTCAAATTTTTTTTTTTTTTTTAATTTTACATTCTTGATTATGTGCTACTAATTTTTCCCCCTTTTTGTTGGACATTGCTTCAATTGTTGCTTGATATAGTGTTTCAATTGTTTCTCACATAATTTTTTTTTCTCATATAAATCTTAGAAAAATGATATTAAAATTTCATTATGCTATAATAAAATAAATATATTTATTCTATTACATACACACATTATATGTGACTAAAAGGAGTTAGGATGCATCGAAAAAAAAGAAAAAAAGGTGCTAGGAAATTTAAAAGATTAGCAACTAAACATAACTAAAAATTATCTCTTATATAGAGTTTACAAAAAATAATCATATAAATTCATTTAATATAAATAATTAATGCACAATTATAGATAATTAATATATGTATTTACTCTGTTGACTAATTTAATGAACTAATACTTTGATATAAATGCAAACTTTGTTGATTTAAAAGCCTTAATAAATAGAACTTCATAAAATGCGCCACATAGTACAATCCCATGCCCTCTAACATGGGGTCTCTGTTTTTATATATACTAGTCGTATACTTGCACGATATGCGGGAAATTTTGACATTTTTTTTTTAATTGATAAGTGAAAGAATAAATAAGTACGTGAAGCATATAAGTATATATTAATCTTAAACTCAAAATTATATAATTATTTTTCTAATTGAGTATGATTGGCTATAATGTAATATATATTTTGTAAGCTAAGTGGTCAATAATTTTTAACCTGAATTATAAAAAGTTTGCTATAAACTCCATTTATAAATAGTTTGCTTTAATAAAAAGCAAACTTATTCAAGACAAAACTGTTTATAAATGTCCATTTTTTAAACCTGAGTTGTTGTAGGAAAGAGAAATGACACCATGGTCAAAGAACCATTTAGATGTCTACATTTGAACATGATTTAGTTTGCAATTGATCATACAGTCTACACTTTCGTATAAAAAAAAAAAAAAAAAAGTAAATATCTAGATCATGCATATGTTCGTATGCTAAACTTTGTTTGACACCAACATTTGTTTTCGTAATACCATGGAATGATGAAGAATCTCTTTATTATGCTGAGGTACTACTTGGAATATCATCTTAATTTCTAAAAAATTCACATAATTGGAATATCATACATATGCAATAGGGAAATGAAAACTCTTAGTGGGCTGATTTCCCCTGAAAATTTGTAACTATATGTCAAATTCCCTTCTCATTGAGAAGTTAGAGGGAAAAAGTAAAAAGAAGCTACTCTTATGAGCAGAAAAATTTATACTTTTTACTCATTACCATTTGAACTTTAGTTACTTGGGCATTGATTGATTATAAGAAAGTCATTGTTCTTCCAAATCAACTTTACTACTCTTAATCTTCAAAGATTCATGCAGTAGCTTTGGAACTATCTATCTCTTCAAGCTCTATGGCTTTCACCCAAAACACAACATATAAACCAATGATCTTAGAAATATAACCTAGCAACTTAGCAAAACTGAAGCCAAACACTTTTTTTTTATTACATAAAAGGCAAATGGTTACATTGACTATGCATAGAGAGTTGAACATTGTTGAGAAGAGGGGACCTCTTTGTGATGCACCAAGCCTGAAAGAAAAAAAAAGGGTTAACGTCAAATCCAATTCAGCTTTCGCAAGAAAATTGATAAGTAATCAAAATGTGTACATTACAATGAGTCATTAGAAAACATCCAAGTAAGAAGTAAGGCCATGAAAAACTAATTACTGACTTCCCATCAAAATTCCTAAGAAAAAAAAATACAACAAAATTCAATAGTTAAATGCATATACCATTCTTTTGAGTCATGTTCCGAGAGTAATGCAGCAATGATTGGTTTGCTAATGCTAAAGATTGTCCCTATTATCTTGGCAATACTTCTTGAGCTTAGTTATGTAACCTAATTTGAAAGGCCCTAGCATTATAGTTTGTACTTTTTTTTTTGGGAGAAAATTATAGTTTGTACTTGATTGCCCATAATAGGGATTATTTTTTTTTAAAGAGTTTCAATATATTCTCAAGATCTATGAGGAAAAGAATTGACATTATATATCTGAAAGTACATCAATATAACATAAACAAAGGACATACTCTTGCCAAGATTGTCAAAGGATAATGTTTAAATATTTAAAATAATGAAAACAAAATCTATATAATATGCTTCTATTTTGTTGACTTTTAAGAATATCATGCATACTGGTCCAAGTTAATCATATTTTAGTGGAAATGATCATATGCATAATTGAATCATTAACCTTGGTATGAGGCCAATAATATCAATTCAAGAGGATTTTAGTCCAATTCGTTTTTGCTAAGTATGACTAACCAACGATTGCACTCATTGCCTTATCCCATTTTGACAACTGGTCATGTCTATTATTTCGAAGTTTTTCTTTTTGGGTAAGTACTTCCATTATAGTGTTATTTGTTGACAATGATTAGGGCTCTAATCTAGCCAAACCAAGCCAAACATTGAGTTATCAAACTTGACTTGACAAGATTAATGAGATATTCAAACTCTGCTTGAGCTTGATGCAAGCTTCCTCATATATGTTGAATAAAAACCTTCTAGTGTAGCTTGCTAAAATTTAATCATAAAGCTTGAACCATACTCGGCTTGGCTTGCTCTATCAATCAATTCAAAAACTTAAGCTCAAATCAAGTCAATACCCAAAAAAAAAAAAAAAAAATCAAGCTTTGTCCATCTAAGTAACACTATTTCTTGATTCAACGACAAAGGAAGCATACAAAAACAGTTCCACACCATCACCAACCACCTGGACACTAACTTACAAACTTAAACCCAATTCAAGTCAAAACCCAAAAAAAAAAATAAAAATCAAGCTTTGTCCATCTAAGTAACACCATTTCTTGATTCAACGACAAAGGAAGCATACAAAAACAGTTCCACACCATCACCAACCACCTGGACACTAACTTACAAACTAAAACTCAATTCAAAAGTGCAAATAACCAAATAACGATAACGATAAATCTTTATTAAAGTACAAGCACAAGCCTACATCTCATACCTCCTTTAAATCCCCACCATTCCCATATTTCCAACAATTTCCCAGAAAAAAATATTAACAAGAGCATGCAAGTGGGAAGAAATAGAGTTTTAAATGTTGAGGGAATAAATAAAAATTAAATAGGTCAATCTACACTAGGTTTCTCTCACCCTTGAAACAAAAGCATCGAAGTGTATATATTATGAAATGCAAATGCATGTACAAGAAACTAAAATGATAACAAAAAATAATTACATGCATGAGGGAAAAAGCACCTGTGGCTTATGGAAATGAGAGTGAGCGAGATCGGTGAGCATACTCCACTGATGTGACCTACGGGCCTGAGTGATAAGCTCAAAGAACTGAGTGTGTGCTTTGAATTGCTTGATAAGGGTCTCTTAAGAGCCAAGGGGAAATATGGACCATAATTTGATATCTCAATGAAGCAATAGGGGCCTAACGTTTAGATATTTCGGTGGTTTTCCATGATGTCCATATCAATTATCAAAGCAATGCCAACCTCTAGTTACCTTACATCAAGGTAGTTCTTGGATTGTTTAAAATTTTCAACTCTATATTCATCATCTGCAAGGAAAATAAAATAATTTGATTGAGCTCTTCTCATATTATTCTTTAAAAAACTCAAATTAAAGCTTGAACTCAACGTACATTCTTTTAAGTGAATGAATATATGGCTCTTTTATGGTATCTCTTATATTTTTGGGGCATCGTAGACACCCATGGTTGAGGCAAGAGAGAGGGACGAGGGGAGTGGGGGAATTGTGTCCCTTGACTTTTCAAAAAATCACAAGTATTATTAGTATTAGTTGTAGGCCTGCCCGTTGCAAGTGATAAGTTTTTTAGAGTTATCACATAAATATATATTTTTTATAATAATAATAATAATAGTTGTTGTTGTTGTTGTTGTTGTTGTTTTACTATTGTCTACGTAACTTATGTAAAATTCTTATATGGTAAAATTATCCAAATCATGCTATGTAATAGAATAATATTATATTTTTTATAATGCAATATGATAATATTTAACAACAAAAGAGAACAAAAAAGAAAAAAGAAAAAAACTTAAAACACAAAACTAAATTGCATAAACTCAAAGTAGAGTTCTTAAAAATATGAAAAATTAATAACTTAAAACAGAACTGCAAAAAAAAATTAAAAAAAATCCACCAAAAAATTGAGAGAGAGAAAAAACTTTTTTTGTGAGGGAAAATTATGCATAGAAATATAGAATAGAAAAGATAATGAAAAATTTATAATAAGAGGAAACAAAATAAATGAAGATAAAAAGAAAGATGAAGAATGATATTAAGGTAGAGGGTAGTGGAGAGATGAAAATGTGAAAGGAATAAAAAATGTTGGAGAAAGTGTAAATGTTATAAAAAATGAGTACGATTTTATAATGAAATTTTTATTTTTTTGTATTTAATTAAAATATATATATATATATATATATATATATATATATATATATATATATATACTTGCAACATGAAAAACGATAAACCCTATCCATATAATTAAATTAAAGTTACTTTATGACGTTGAGTTAACAAAACGAATTGGTGGTTACCAGAAAGCTAACCATTTTTTTTTTTAAAAGAATAAACCTTAAAGATGAACATGAATTGTCTTGTTTTATTGCTTGTCATTTGGGTGAGATTGAAACCTCACATAAATTAATGGAGCCTCATTAGACCTATCAACTATTATAGCTTTAAAGAATACCAATAACAAAAACTTAGCATAAATCAGTACTTACTCTTTGCAAGTCAAGAGGCTACACATACAATCTAACGTACATCATTACACAACAATGTTTCAACTCACCACACAAAAAAGTAATCATGCAAATGAGCTTTGAAATATTCATTTGGTGTTACAATCGATGGTATATAGCTTTCAAGAAAAAGTATGTAGTAGTGGTAAATTAAATAACAATACTATTCAACTATTCAGATTTATCACGATATGAGGAGAATATGAATGCATTATAAATTTCTAAATATGTAAATAGAATAGTATTTGTTAGAAGACAACCACTACACATGAGGAGAGAAAAAAAAATCAAATGAAAAGATAGCGTATCAAGTCTAAAAGGAATTTCATAGAACAAATGTCATGTTGTACAAAAATAACATATATAGAACAACTAAATAGATGAATTCAAAGCACCCAAACTAAGAATTTAAAGAAAAACATATGTAATAAAATTAACAATTAAAGAGAGAAAAAAAAAACTTAAATCACAATACTAAATCACATCAACTTAATATAAAGTTCTAAAGAACATAACAATTTATCAACCTAAAGTAGAGATGCAAGAAAAATAAAAAATCCACCGAAAAATTGAGAGAGAGAGAGAGAGAGAGAGAGAGAGAGAGAACCTTTTTTGTGAGGGAAAAGTAAGTAAAGAATAGAAGAGAGAATGACAAATTTATAATAAGAGGGTGTAGATAAGAAATGACAAAAAAAAAAAGGAAAGATGAAGGGAAAGATGAAAGGTGATATTAAGGTAGAGGGTAGTGGGGAGATGAAAATATAAGGTAGAGGATACTGGAGAGATGAAAAGGTAAAGGATAGAGAACGGTTAGAGAAAGTGTAAATATTTTTTTGATACAAGATAGAATTCTATTCTAGTCTAATCTAAATGTATATGTGTGTAAAACTCCCTTCTAGAGACTTGAACTCCGACGCTTACCCCTCACACTCCACAAACACTTATACTTATGGAGTGACCATGGCACCAAGGGTGTGCAGTGATGAGAAAGTGTAAATATATTTTAAAAAAAATGAGTAAATGTTAAAAAAATTTATAGAAAAATTGGAAAGAAAAATGATAATGACGTGAACGCTGATGTGGCTCAATTAGAGTGTAGCAACATCACATGTGATTATACTCTTGTCTCTTGAGGAGAACTAAAACTCACTAAAACTCATTCATCTACAAGTAGGGCACAAGAAAGCAGCGGTTTTTCTTTCTTCTTTTTTCATGGCTTTGGCTTGTGAGAGCTCAACAAATAAGCCAAGCTCAAGGAAATTAAAGGTATACTTTTTATCATATATAGATCCATGGGGGAGAAAATAGAGAACTTGTACTTACTGCTTCTCCTGAGTCATCCTGGCTGATATCAGAAGTCCTTGAGGAAACAAGGTCTAGAGCAACAGAACCCTTGTCAACTTTATCTGCTCTATTGGGGAGATCCACAAAAACAAACATGGTATTATTATTTCATCAAACTATAATTAATTTATAAAATATGTCACATGAGTGAGCAGAAGGTGAAGGACAATCTCAAAGAATGTGAATGAGAGTTTTAAGAAACCAATTTAAATTTTGATTATTTCATCCGAAAAATGAAAAAAAAAATGATAAATGACAAGTTATGATTAACATAAAACAAAGTAAAACACTAAAAATGAGAT
Source organism: Quercus parvula (assembly GCA_030820535.1). NCBI lineage: Eukaryota > Viridiplantae > Streptophyta > Magnoliopsida > Fagales > Fagaceae > Quercus > Quercus parvula. Next base: position 16,890,011 of record JAUAME010000002.1, read on the forward strand.
AGAAAATTTCTAAATTTCTATTCTAGCTAAACTATTTATAAAGAAATTTTGTTTATCATTTACCTTTGGCAGCTTCATTAAACTAATAATTAATAATAGGGATACAACAATTTCACAACAATTTTATGTGAGAAATTGTTAGTGTTAAGTAAAAATGTGATGTCAATGGTGAGCTCAGATAAGAACCGGCCAATAATAGATTGTCATCCAAGATTTATTGTGAAATTTAAATTTTTTTTTTTTAATAAAAAAAGTGAGAAGGTCTATAGACATAAAATATGTAAAAATATAATATTAATGATGAGCACGAATGAAAATCAATATAAGCTTACCACATTAATCAGTGTTAAAAATTGCACATTTTCTTTTTAGAAACAAACTATTACGACCACCTCGACCACGGCTTCCACCACGTCTGTCGCAAGGAGCTATGGTGATCCTTTGTTGTAACATACCTAATCAAGAGGTAAATATGGTTTTAATTTGAGGAAAAACCAGACCTCCCAATAGCAAATTGCTGTATAATATTCTGATTGATTCTTATTGATATGCCATGAAGCTATATAAATAGCTTTACAAAATAAAATAACTCCAACATCCTTAAACCACTTAACACCTAGATAAGGATAAACACTATTCCTAGCCAAACTCTTAATACTTCAATCTAATAACAATTCAAATTGCTATTATTATTCTAAAACAAATTCAAATAAAAAAATAAAACAATCCTAACGCAATCCTACTCAGCAACTCCTCTGCTTACTCCTCTGCCTCGTGAATACTGCAACTCCTCTTGCTAGCAGACATAACATTCCTTCCCCCTTAAATTTGACCCTTGTCCTCAAGGGTGATATTAGGAAAACGAAGCCTCATTGTGCGAGCATCCTCCCAAGTAGCCTCTGCTGGTGACAGCCCTTGCCAATGGATCAAAACTTCCTCTTTGTTTCTCCAAGTTCGCCTATCCTAAATAGCTTGTGGGAGAGGACCCACAACACCACTGCTCCCATCAATTGCTAGCAAGGAAGTACCTTATTGGTCATTACCGCCAAGTGCCTGCTTAAGGTTGGAAACATGAAACACCGAATGAATCTTGGAAGTTTTTGGCAATTTAAGCTTATAGGCAATCTCACCAACTCTTTGTATGATCTGAAAAGGGCCAAAGAACCGGGGAGAAAGCTTCAAATTCCGACACAAGGCCACAAATGAATGGCGGTAAAGCTATAACCTCAAGTACACCCACTCCCCTACTTCAAATGATCTTTCCTTGTGCTTCCTATTTGTATAAAGCTTCATCCTTGATTGTGCTAATAGAATATTCTCACAAAGCTCCTTCAAAACCTCATCTCGTGCTATCAATTCCTTCTCCACTGCTTCATTTCAAGCTGTTCCTGCAACATATGACAGTAAACTCGGTGGAGGCCTACCATACACAATCTCAAATGGGGTCTTTTTGGTGGTCGTGTGAATGCTCGTATTATAGCAATATTCAGCCTAGACAATCCATTTAGCTCACTCCTTAGGCCGAGGGCTAGAGAAACACCTCAAGTACATCTCCAACGAGCAATTCACTACCTCCGTTTGCCCATCCATTTGCAGGTGATAAGTAGAACTGAAATTGAAGCTAGTCCCATTAAGGCGAAACAACTCTTCCCAAAACATACTTGTAAATGCAGGGTCACGATCACAGACTATCGATTCAGGTAGCCCATGCAATCAAAAAACATGATTAAAAAATTCTTTGGTATGGATGAGAAATGGGAATAAAATGGGCGTACTTGGAAAGCTGATCCACAACCACAAAAATGGTTGATTTACCCATTGAAGTGGGCAACCCATCCACGAAATCCATTGAGATATCAAACCACACTTTAGTGGGAATCGGCAAAGGTTGGAGAAGACCAGCTGGGCTGGTACATTCCATCTTATGTCTCTGGCACACATCACAATGGTGAATATAGTCTTGTATTTGTTTCTTCATTCCCACCCAATAGAAGACTGATTGGATCCTCTGTAATGTTTTGTGTATGCCATCATAAGTACTTGAATGAAACTCTTGGATGATAACCGGAAGTAACAGAGAATCCGAGTTGAGATAAATCTAACTCTTAAAAAATAACACTCCTTCCTTGAATTCCCATGGACCAACCACCTCCCTTTCTGGAACAAGCTTGACAAGGTGCTGCAATTTCGAGTTAGTGAGCACCTCCTCCTTAATGGTATCAAGCCATCTCAGGACGGGGGTGGAGATTGCCGCCAACCCTGCCTCTTCTTCCTTTCTTGAGAATGCGTCAACCACTAAGTTCTCTGCTCCTTTCCGGTATTCGACTTGAAAATCATATCCCATCAACTTGGACAGCCATTTTTGTTGAGCATATGTTGTGATCCTCTGCTCCTATAGAAATTTAAGACTACGGTGATCGGTTCTCACTATAAAGGTTCGACCAAGGAGGTATGGCCGCCACTTCTGAACAGCCAACACCAAAGCTAACATCTTTTTCATATGTAGAGATTAATAAGTTCCTCCCCTGCAGTGCTTGACTGAAAAAAGCAATAGGTCATCTTTCTTGCATTAGAACCCTGCCAACACCGCTCCTTGAAGCATTGCATTCTACCACAAATGCATTTACGAAATTAGGAAGAGCCAACACCGGCGCTTGAGTCATCGCCTCCTTAAGGTCTTGGAAGGCCCTTTCCGATGCAAAAGTCCATGCAAAAGAATCCTTTTTTAACATGTTGGTCAATGGCGACGCAATTTTCCCATAATCGCGAATGAATTTTCGATAGTAACCTGTAAGCCCCAAAAATCCTCGAAGGGCCTTTGGAGTCTTGGGTTTCGGCCACTCCATCATGGCAGCCACCTTTTGCGGATCCACCAATACCCTTTCTACATCTATCAAATGTCCCAGATACTTGATTTGCGTTTGCCCAAACTAACATTTTTCCCTCTTTAAGAACAGATTATAGCTCCACAAGATGTATAAAACGAATTTGACATGTTGCTGATGATCTTCCCAAGAACTGCTATATATCAAAATGTCATCAAAAAACACCAATACAAATTTTTGAAGGTACGTTTTAAAAATGTCGTTCATCAAAGATTAGAAGGTGGATGGCGCATTGGTTAGCCCGAATGGCATCACAAGAAACTCATAATGCCCATGATGAGTGTGGAAGGAAATTTTCGAAATGTCAGGAGGATGGACCCGTATTTGATGATAACTGGAGCACAAATCCAATTTAGGAAAATACCTTGCGGCATGCAACTCATCTAGGAGTTCATCAATAACCGGAATTAGGAATTTGTCCTTCACTATGATGCGATTGAGTGCTAGGTAATCAACACATTCTCCATGAACCATCACTTTTTTTGACAAGCAAGACGGGTAATGAATATGAGCTGTTACTTGGCCTCATGATACCAGACTTGAGCATCTCTTCCACTTGCTGTTCTATCTCTGTCTTTTGAAAGTGAGGATACCGATATGATCTTACACTAATCGGTCCGCTTTCGGGTACCAATGGAATACAATGATCACGAACTTGTGATGGTGGTAGACCCTTGCACTCCTTAAAAAGATCCTGAAAAGAATTGATGAGGCTAATGAGATTCTGATCCGTGAAGGTGTTAGCCATTTTTTCCTTCTCCCCCATAGCAATGGCGTGAAGTTGTATGAAAGCACTATGCTTGCTCCTTTTAAGTATTCTTTCCACCTTATTCCCATTAATTTGCTTGTGTGGGTTAGTCATCCCCTGCAAGGAGATTCTTTTCCCACCATATTGGAATCTCATGAGTAATTTAGAGAAATCCCACTCAATCATTTCCAAGGTTCGAAGCCATTGTGCTCCCAAAACCACCTCATATCCTTCTAACGGTAAGAGATAGAAATCTATATCAAGAGTAACCCGTTGTATCCAAACTTGCACTCCAATGCACCTTCCTTTGCATGAGATCCGTTCACCACATGCAACCTTTACATTAAACCGTTCTTCCATGTTATATGTCAATCCCAATTTTTTCGCTAACCTCTCTTCAATAAAGTTATGGGTGCTCCCTGAGTTTATCAGCACAACCAAGTTATGAATGACAACTGTATCAGAGATGCAGAAGTACAACTCCAGCAAGCAAACATTGCCAAGATGGTAAAGGAGAAAGATTTGGATTCCATACACAAGTTTGGAGGCATCCAAGGAATTGCAGAGGCTTTTGGTACTGATTTAAAGATGGGAATCAGCCTTGTTAATGTGCAAGATGTGCGCTCTCGAGGCATAGCTTGCACACTGTCCACAACACAAACTAGTGCACTAGGCTTCCTTCAATTTCTCCCAAAATCATGCAATAATTACACCATTTTGCTTCTCTTCGTGTGTGCAGTGCTGTCACTTGGCTTTGGTGTCAAGGAGGAAGGCCTGAGAACTGGTTGGTATGAAGGGGTCATCATAATTCTTGCCATCATCATACTTGTGGTCATTGATTCACTGCGTAATCAGTGTCGACTTAAACATTCCCAAAAGATGTCAGGGAAGCATAAACCATTTGAATTGCAGAGAATGATGGTTGATGTTATTAGAGGGGGACGTTTACACAAAGTAATCATTGGCGATGTTTTGATTGGTGACCTAGTAAGGCTAGAGAGGGGCTATACCGTCCCTGCTGATGGTTTGTTCATTGATGGTGAATCCTTGAAACTGGATGATGATTTAGAGTCCACCATTAATGAGGAGAACCCTTTTTTGTTCTATGGTGCAAAGGTGATTGATGGAAAGGGTCGCATGCTAGTTGCATCAGTGGGCATGAACACTAGATTGGGTGATTTGATGAAGCAGGTTACCCATGTCCCCGAAAAGACCCCATTACGAGCGCAAATTGACAAGGTCAACAAAGGCACACAAATTTTTGGTCTTTCAATATCTATCCTCATCCTTATAGTGTTATTCCTCCGTTTTATGCTTCTGAAGGAAGATATTAAGTCTAGCCTCCCAGACCTCAAGGAGAAACCAAAGGCAATCAAAGAGATAATGGATGCGATTGAGAAAATTGTGATGAAACCAAATGGGAAGATTAGTACCTTAACGACTTCACTTGCTACATTGCTGGTTGGAGTAATGGAAGGAATACCTTTTGTAATCACGCTTGCCATCTCTTATTGGAATAAGAAGATGATGTCTGAATACTATGAACAGGCTTTTACTCAAGAACCTTTTGATTACCTCACCATGAGTTCAGTCACAAGTATTTGCATTGAAACAACAGGTCGGTGTATGCCAAACTCGGTGCCAGTTGGAGGGGAAATAGGAGCTTTGAAAAATGCCGGATTTAACATCATTCTGGTTTCACAAGATAATGTGTCAGTGTTGGAAACCATAGCTCACGAGTGTGGACTACTTCCCTGCTCAAATGCAATGTTGCTTGAAGGTGAAGAATTTCGGAAATTCAGCAATGAAGAGAGGATGAATAAAGTTGATCAAATCATCTTGATAGGAAGCTCAATCCCATCTGACCAGCTCACTTTAGTGCAATGTTTGAAGAAAAAAGGCCATATAGTAGCAATGGTGGGAGTAAAAACAAATGCGATTCCAGCACTTAAAGAAGCTGATGTGGGGATTACTATGAGGATTTCTAGCACTGAAATGGCTAGAGCAAGTTCTGGCATCATCATTGGTGATGAAAATCTCAGTTTATTGGTCACCATTTTAAGGTTTGGAAGATGTACTTTCGAGAATATTCAGAAGTACATCCAACTGGAGCTCACCATGAATATAGCAGGGCTGTTGATAACCTCTATCACAACAATGTTTTGTGGATATTCTCCAATTACGTCTATCCAATTGCTATGGGCAAACTTTGTTGTGTCACTTCTTGGTGGCATTGGATTATTGACCGAGCCACCAACAGAGGAACTGATGGAAAAGCTGCCATTGAAACAAACTAAACCACTTATCACCAAGGCCATGTGGAGAAACATTGTCTCTCAAGCTCTCTATCAAGTTACCATCTCAGTGGCATTCCAATTCAAAGGGAAAACTATCCCGGGTATTAGCAATAAGGATAGTAAAACCATTATCTTTAATAGTTTCGTTCTCTGCCAAGTATTTAACCAAGTAAATGCAAGGGAATTGGAGAAGAAGAATGTGTTTAAGAGCATTCATCGGAACCCATTGTTTTGGGTTTCTGTTGGTCTTACTCTCATACTGCAGGTGGCTTTTATTGAGATTGCACACATTATCGTAGGCAATGCAAGATTGAATTGGGTGCAGTGGTTTAGTTGTCTTCTTGCTGGAATGGTTTCATGGGCTAGTGATTGGGTCACAAAGTGCACGGCTGAGTTATGGTTTCATCTTGCTCACATAAGAACTATTAATATCCCTCCAGATTCCACTTCTAACCTTGAGCTGCCACTCACCCATCCTTAGTTTATACTAATTTCCATTTTTAGTATAAGCAAAATGAAAAACAAAGAATGAGAGCAGAAATTTGTTTCTTAACTTGGTGAAGTGTTTTGTTACATAATTGTCTGTCTGATTAAAGTGATTTGATCAATGTACACGTGTAAGTTTTAAGTAAGTACTTGATTGTAACAAACTTCCCTGAAAAAAGGGAAGCAGCTAGTTTTTCTGCTTTAGCTTCAATCTGTATGTAAGGATAGGATTAGAAGCAATTGTATTCATTCATTCATAATCAATAAAGCATAGTTTCTATTTAGAGAGAGAGAGTACTACTTTTTCACATCCTTAGCTTATACTAATTTCCATTTTTAGAATAAGCAAAATGAACAACAAAGACTGAGAGCAGAAATTTGTTTCTTAACTTGGTGAAGTGTTTTGTTACATAATTGTCTGTCTGATTAGAGGAAACTATTGCATGTTTTTTAGCATTTTCTTCCCTAGTTGTACAGGTTGTATACTTTTGTCTTTTATAAAATCTTTTGGCAGTTTTACCATGTTTTTTATTTATTTATTTTGTTAAAGTAGAACATATAGCAATTCCTTTTGGCAGTTATACCATAAGTTTTTTTTTTTTTTTTTTTTTTTTTTTTTTTTTTTTTAAAGCAGTAGAAAATGCAGCAATTCCAATAGTTTGTCTATATGTCATGGCTCACAACACACCTCTCCCCTCCCCCTCCTCCTCCCCAACCCCATATATGTTTCCTATGGCTAGTTTTGTTTTTCTATCCTCAAACCAAGAATAATATGCACAAATCTATAATTTAACTTCCCTTTTAAGCACCATTAAAATTGTAAAAATTCGTTAAATAATGATTAAAACAGTGAAATAAACCAAGTTCTGATTTCACACTGACACTAGTCAATTAAATGACTAGAACTAAAGACCCACTAAGAAATTAGAGACTTTTTTTTTTTTTTTTGGAGAAGAAATTTTTAGAGGCACAAATAAAACCTGCATTTTTGCAACATTATATGTCAAGGGGTTTCAATAGACAACTTACAGTTAAAAGGGTGTCAAGTGTCAACCAAACTAAGTGCATATTTATTCTCATTCAATTATAGAAAGTACAAGATAAAATTTTTGAGATGCCAATAATAAGAAACAAAGAAGAACTTGGAGTCAAGCAATACCAGCAAAAGGCCAATGTGTGGAAAACTTTGTGCCAATTACAAAGCATTGAACTAAAATATCAAACTTGGAGAATCAATTAAATATCTTGAATATAACAGCAAATGCAAAGCTAAAGATATCAAAATTCAAAATTTACACCCCCAACGCACACGCACACGCAAAGTGGAAGTCCCTATTTTAGAAAACAATAAATTTAGAAACATAAAACTCACAACATCTGAGCAAGCATGTTGTGAGTGATGAAAATAAAATTGGTGTCTTGTGTGCTCATATAAAAGTCATATTAGTCTAATCACAACTTATTATGTCAACAATTACAAGAAAGATGTTCTTAACATTACAAGTCTAGTATAAAGATAATTATTGTCATCATCTTTCCTAACAGATTTGTTAGTTGTTAGGAAAAGCTAGCAGTTGTTCAGACCATGTTTCAAGTTATAAAGTCAATAATGTTCATAATTTCTCAAAAGCGTTTACATACTGGTACCTATTGAGCCGACAACTTTCGATCTTATAAATATAGTCGCCTTGAAGAATACTCTGCCTCAACACAATGTCACGAAAGATAATTGTAAAGGTGTAATTTAAATTTGTAAGGTTAATAGATGTAGTCTAATAACTCTTAACATTCAACCTAATTTGAAAGGCCCCTACAGTTATGTCACCTAATTTGAAAGGCCCTAGCATTAAAGTTTGTACTTTTTTATTTTTATAAAAATTATAGTTTGTACTTGATTGCCCATAATAGTGATTTATTTTTAAGAGTTTCAATTTATTCTTAAGATCTATGAGCAAAAGCATTGACATTATATATCTGAAAGTACATCAATATAACATGAACAAAGAACATACGATTGTGCCAAGATTGACAAAGGATAATGTTTAAATATTTACTATAATGAAAACAAGATCTATATAATATGCTTTTATCTTATTGACCTTTAAGAATATCATGCATACTGGTCTAAGTTAATCATATTTTAGCGGTTATGATCGTATACATATATAATTGAATCATTAACCATGGTATGAGGCCAATAATATCAATTCAAGAGGATTTTAGTCCGATTCTTTTTTGCTAAGTATAACTAACAAACGATTGCACTCATTGCCTTATCCCATTTTGACAACTGGTCACATCTATACTTTCAAAGTTTTTTTTTTGGGTAAGTACTTCCATTATAGTGTTATTTGTTGACAATGATTAGGGCTCTAATCTGGCCAAACCAAGCCAAACATTGAGTTATCAAACTTGACTTGACAAAGATTAATGAGATATTCAAACTCTGCTTGAGCTTGATGCAAGCTTGCTCATATATGTTGAATAAAAACCTTCTAGTGTAGCTTGCTAAAATTTAATCATAAAGCTTGAACCGTACTCGGCTTAGGCTTGCTCTATCAATCAATTCAAAAACTTAAGCTCAAATCAAGTCAATACCCAAAAAAAAAAAAAAAATTCAAGCTTTGTCCATCTAAGTAACACCATTTCTTGATTCAACGACAAAGGAAGCATACAAACTAAAACAGTTCCACACCATCACCAACCACCTGGACACTAACTTACAAACTAAAACCCAATTCAAAAGTGCAAATAACCAAATAACAATAACGATAAATCTTTATTAAAGTACAAGCACAAGCCTACATCTCATACCTCCTTTAAATCCCCACCATTCCCATATTTCCAACAATTTCCCAGAAAAAAATTTAACAAGAGCTAGCATGCAAGTGGGAAGAAATAAAGTTTTATATGTTGAGGGAATGAATAAAACTTAAATAGGTCAACCTACACTAGGTTTCTCTCACCCTTGAAACACAAGCCTCGAAGTGTATGTATTATAAAATGCAAATGCATATACAAGAAACTAAAATGATAACAAAAAATAATTACATGCATGAGGGAAAGAGCACCTGTGGCTTACGGAAATGAGGGTGAGCGAGATCGGTGAGCATACTCCACGATGTGACCTACGGGCCTGAGTGATAAGGTCAAAGAGCTTGGCTGGGCTAGAGAAACAGTGTGCGTGTGCACTTTGAATTGCTTGATAAGGTCTCTTAATAGCCAAGGATGAATATGGACCATAATTTGATGACTCAATAAAGCAATAGGGGCCTCACGTTTAGATATTTTGGTGGTTTTCCGTGAGGTCCATATCAATTATCAAAGCAATGCCAACCTCTAGTTAGCTTACATCAAGCTAGTTCTTGGATTTTTTAAAATTTTCAACTCTATATTCATCATCTGCAAGGAAAATAAAATAATTTGATTGGGCTCTACTTCTATTATTCTTTAAAAAACTCAAATTAAAGCTTGAACTCAACACATTCTTTTAAGTGAATGAATATATGGCTCTTTCATGGTATCTCTTATATTTTTGGGGCATCGTAGACACCCTTGGGTGGGGCAAGAGAGAGGGGAGTGGGGGAATTGTGTCCCTTGACTTTTCAAAAAATCACAAGTATTATTAGCATACGTAATCAATATAATAAGATCCCTTCTAATTGAATCTTACAATTTTTTCTTATATATTTTTAATTGGATGTCAGATGTACAACACGTTACATAAATAAATGTCACATATTACATATCCAAGTAAATATGAAATGGAGTTAAAAGATTAATAGACAATAATGTTAGATAATTAGTTCCCTTCTAAAAAGCTATGGTGTTAAAATAATATGCGCAGATAAATAAAAACAATATTTTTTTTCCTTGAAACTTATCTCATAATCATTACTGCCATTCACAATAATTGAAATTCAATTTTTCAGTTCATTCAACTTTTTATAAATTCAAGTCAAAATCATCTTTCTCATAGCATTACTTAAAATAATATTTATGTTTTGGAAAATGCTAAAGTTACAACCTTTGTTTCAAATATATTTTACAAACTACTGATATAGTGAGTGATTATTGATAAATAAAAAAATTATATAAGTAGCAGGTTCGAATGAGAACTAGTAAGAATTTGTTACCTCAATAGTTTGTAAAAATATCTTTAAAAAAAATTTGTTATTGTAGCATTATTCTTATGTTTTATTTTCTCATGACACTAAATCCCTAAGAGCATTCATATCAACTAGTGTAAAAATTATTGTCTATTTTAGCATAAGAACCTTTTATTTTTATTTTTTTACATATTTACTTTTCAAAACATTTCACATCATATTATCTATTTTATATATTTTATTAAAATATCAAAAAAAAATTATGTTTTTAATTGTTTCTCTTTTTCTTCACACACAACCACCACCATCTGCTTTTTTCCTTCAGGGATACATAAAAAAAAAATAAATAAATAAATGCAAAATGAATAGAGTTGGTATAAATTTACATGATTATTATAGCAAACTTGTAAATTTATTCAATTATACACTCGCTAATATTTGTTTTTTTTTTAGGCAAAATTTGTAAATTTTAAATATTTTTCTATTATACACCCATTGATGTGAATACTTTAATACCTATCCCCTACACTAATATTTTTCACTTCAATATCTTCAGCTAGTTTTAAACTTGTGTCTTTGCAATTGTTAGAGATATATTAGACATATTAGCCCATAGTATAGGCCCAAGCCCATCCTACTTACAACCTACTACAAACTAACCAAAAGGCAAATCAACCATATCCTAGGTGTGGTTTTTGTGAAGGGTTTCTAGTTCATTAGACATAGTTTTCTACCAAAGGGGGTTTGTATGGGTCTCACGATAAGTGTGAGTCTCATAGAGAGTGGCAAGAGCCAAAAAGGAGAGATAATCAATGAGATAAGGAGGGGGAACGTTGAACTGAGTAGAGCGAAAAAGGTCAAGACCAATAGGAGGCTCAAGAGATGGTGGTGCCACAAGATCTAGAACAAGCAGGTCATGTGTCAAGGACAAAACCAAAGATGAGTCATCTAAAGAGGTAGCAAATGTTGAAAAATCTTCCACAAGTTCAAAATTTTAAATAATTAGAAAATAAGGGAATAAAATTGAATTATACATAAAAACAATTAAGGCAATTAATATACAATTTTTTAGATATATTCCTAATTTGCTATACTTTAAAAGCTTTATATTTATTTAAATGATTATTATTTTTAGTAATCAAATTATATGTTTATAATTTATGTACTCAAGATTAATCTATTGAATAATTTTACAATTAATTTTGCTTCCAATCTTGTCTCCTTAAATTGAATTCCTAACTTCGTCATTGTACCCACCATAAATATATTCTTTGATGTGATAAAAATTTATTGTCATATAATACCTTGTTATTGTTTGTCCAAAATGTCATAAAATTAAGTGTCGTGAAATGGTGAAATCCTACTGCTCATCCAGCTTGGTCTGACTTGACTTTGATAGCTTGTCAAAAGCTATCCGATTTAATGTAAAAATTATTTGAGTTTAATTCCTAGTTGTCATCTTTGAAAAATATTCAAAGTGAACACACCTTCACCTAATGCAAGTTTGGATAAAATCTTATAATCAAAGCACTTCTAGCTTTGTGTTAAAATTATTTTTCCTCTCTCTCTCGTGTGTGTTTGTTAAAAGCACTTCTAACTTTCTAGAACATCCACTTATGTATTTGACTGAATACTCTTAGTGGATTATCCATGTCTCTATGGGAAAATATTTTTTCTTTTTCAATTTCAAATGAATTCATTTTATGATTCGAATTAGATATTACAAAACCTTAAGGTTTACGATGTGTGTGGTGTATTGGAGTTACCTTATGTTAAAGATTTACTTATAAACAAAATAAAATATATATCAATCTTGAAAATGGATTCTCTCCATTCATGGAATAAATAGGATCATGTTCCTAACTCCACGCTTTCACATATGTCCATAAGAGAACTCCAAGCTTAATATCTATCTCGATTCTCAACCATATGCACTCAAGAACCATCTTGCCAATGGCCACGGCACCCATATACATATATACACACGCAGACAAGGCTCGCTAGCTAGTCGGCATCACCACTTATCAGTTATCACATGGGCAATTGCATCTCATCAAAGAACTGTCCAACCCTTATTTACTTTGTTGCCTTCTAGAATAGGCTGCAATTAATATTGAACTATACCTAGCAAGTACCACATGTTATACTTAAGTCATTGCTTATAACCGTATGAGTTTACCACAAAGTTTAGAGCAAACAATTTTTTTTTTTTTTTTTTTTTTTTTTTTTTTTGAGAAACCATTTAGAGCAAACTTGGTTATACGGATTGCATTACTCTTTCTTTATAGGTTGTAAACATTTCGATCCCATTCCAGTATAAAGCACACCAGACAAAACAGTACTAGTATAAATCATGATGGTTATTATTATTTACCGAATGATTTTAAGACTACAAATTATTTCACAATTTTTTTGTCCCACTCTAACATGACAAATTATAAATAATTGTTTATCACTTACATATGAATCATGACCTCTCTTTTTTTTTCTACCACTCACACCTTGCAACATTAAAGCTATGGTAAAGAAATTGTAAAACATATGTGGACCTAGATTTTTTTTCCTGCCTAAAAGGTGAGAGCAAGAATCTAAGAAAACTTGTGGCGGCTATGGGCTCTGTGATATCTTCCTTCTATTTTGATTTTTTTTTTTTTTTTTGGGAAGTGATGCATCCATATCCTTTAGTTTCCAATTCTTTATTTATTTATTTTTATGGGATCTTACTTTTAAATAGTTGTCTTTCATACTACCGCCCCTTCTTTATTATAAGATCATAGGATGTCATACATTGAACAGGCTTGTGTTGAATATAATGTTATGGTTGTAACACATATATAAAATTGACTTCCCCGTTAAGAGGGAAAAAAAAAATCCTTCTTATGCTTACATGATGGACTAAGGATCCTCTCCATTTAAAATTAACCAATTTCATGATTTAGGTAAATATTACTATAAACTAATGTGCACCATTAGATTCATGAAATAAAATCGTAATTGTGAAATGAACTCTTATTATTTCCAATGAAATAGAGAGAGTCATGTTCCCTAAGTAAGAATACCTAAATAGTAACACATGCATCTATATAAGTATAAGAATTCTCTCAATTTTGATCCTGTTTTGAATGGACCGACCACACCGCTCCGTAAAAAAGAAGTGTATATACGCCCAATGCAAATGGATATAAGGGAGATTTTTAATTACATGCCTGTCCATTGGGGACACAATATATGTCTTCTCAGACCGTCTTTCAAACTTTGAAGTTCCAAAGAAATTAAATGATAGAGAGAGAGAGAGAGAGAGAGAGAAGAATTAGGAGGGGGGTGGGGGGGGGGGGCGGCTTGTGTTTCATAAAGAAGCGTCTAATTTAGCACCAGTAGTATCAGCAGCTTTCATTTATGCATGCCATTATCAGCCAAAAACTCCAAGACAAAACCTATATTGTGTGAGAGAGAGAATGTTGGTATGTTAGTCTTTGTCATAACATTAATATTCAATCCAAGCATGATGACCTCCAAAGAAAATTCTCTCTTCTAACCCTTGTCTTTTTCCTCTTAGGCCACCCCCACCTATTCTGCTTCAACAAAGAGTAAATTTCAGAAGAGGGAGAATTTGAAAAGGAAACAATAAGTTAGAAAATTTTACATCCCAACAAAAGGCCACAAAAAAAGCCTCCATCACCTCCAAAGCAAATTTAGGAGGGCTTTTTGGGACAAAGTGACAGAGCATCCTCCAACCTATAATTCCTCCAAATACACCCTTCCATTTGCTATTTTCAACATTCTCTTGGATTTTTCGCCAAACCCTTTTCCTTTCTGCTTTAGCAATGTAGCTTTTGCCTCTCTCCTCACGTACTCTAAACAAACAAACCCCTTAGATTTGGCCACACAACCTCTTCCTTTTGGACTTTGCAGCTTTGTAGCCGATTCTCATTCCCTTTCCAAATCATTTAGAATTTTATCGAACAACTAAATTTGCTTAATTTTAAGAAAAATATAAACAATACCCAATATCCTATATCCTATATATACCCCTAAAGCTATTTAAGGCTCCCTTAGAGGTAACTCCACCAGCCTAGTTGAGAAGCTAAAGACCAAAAAGAGTAGTGCTTTCTCAAATGAGCAGGGAAGACCAGCATGAATCCAGTAGTACTACTGTCGTTCATTCCTCCATTGCTCTATTGCAAGAGAGGTTTAGACAGCTCCAAAGAGTGAAGGAAATGAGAGAGGAAAGAGCACTCAAGAGAATGCTCACCGAACCTAAACATAAACAGCTCGATTCCAATCCCACCATGCATTATGTTCAGCCATCAAGCAGGTTGTTTTTCGACTCTGAGTTGAGCATTCCACCAAGATCACCACCCCATGTTGCACTCTCTACTTGCCCACAATCCCAAACCAATCATGCAGATTACACTAGCAGCTACAGCCAGACACAACTCTTCGTGAACTCGTGCCCCTCAGATCATAGACCCTCTGCTCTCACTTCTTTCAATAAATCCAATGACTCTGATCCTCACCCTGATGTTGATACTTCTCTCCATCTGTAAACGACCATATATATATATATATATATTGAGAGAGAGAGAGAGAGAGAGAGAGAGAGCGCTATTTCCCGTAATGTAATATTGGATGAGTCATCGCCATAATATTAATGCTAGCTATGAGATTTGTGCTTTTCATATTTTTCATGAAGCTATGTATCCAAGAGTTTCAGTCTATTACTGTTTGTATCATTATAAAGGCCAAAAGACCAAACCTGATCAAATGGCTTAAATATTGGTAGCTCTGTTGAAAAATCGTGGTGATTATTATAAAATATTAGCTTGTTACAATTTTTCAGTACTTTTGCAGTCTGATTTTTGTTTGCTGTGAACAGCCCAGATCAAAACGAAGAGAGGTACGTTTTTTAACGTGTCTTTGAGACTTGTGACCCTGCAGTTTATACTTAGTTCATAATAGATACTCTCTGTCACTGTCAACGACAAGAGGAAGAGGTCGTTCAACTTTTCCCGCGGGAGGGGTGGTGGGCTGGGCCACGGTCCAATCACTTTACCAGTGTCTAACGTCATAGGCTCACATTACTGAGCTGGCCAACAAACTTTCAAAATAGGTCTGAAAATCAAATCATACACCTTTTTCATTTCAAACATTCTAAAACGACTTATTCACGTGATAGACGGCAAAATTTGCTCAATAATACTATTTTAGAAAAAAATTTAGTGAATAGTATGCGACTGAAGTTAATTAGTTAAATAAACTGTTTTTAAAACTTGAGTTTGACCATCTCGAGTTCTAAGCAGTATGCACCAATACTGATTGGAAATCGAGTTTATCAAACTCGAGTTCTAGCCCAAACTCAAGTTTCCAAAACAGTCTACTTAACTAGTTAACTTCGTCCGTACATGTGCTACTTTCCTAAATTTGTTCTAAAATCATGCTATTTGGCAAATTTTCCCCCGTGATAAACTGGTAAAGAAAAAAGTAACGAGTTCATATAAAAATAACAAGCAGCTAATTAAAGTTTTTCATGTAAATAGTAAAGTAGTTGTGGTGTTTTATGTAATCCTAGAATTAGTCTTTTTCATTTTTCTAAAATCAAAATATACATCCTTAATGAATAAACCGTGTGTCCTTGCTATATATGTATGAAATCGTAGATTTAATTACTAGATTGTCAATCCAATATGATAGTACATTGGATGTTTTAATAATTTAAAAAATAAAAAGTCAGCCGGAAAAAAATTTATCTTAATAATTAATTAGTATACTTTGGGGAAAAAAAAAATCGTGTTGAGTAAAATGTACCATGTGATTAATTCTTTTTTATTTTTTTGAGGGAGTGACTAAATTTTATTGAAAGGAAAATGTTAAATGGCAAACCAAAAACAAAGCAAAATGTCACACACAGACCAACCACTCATGTCAAAGAAGAAGAACATGAATATCCCTTCGGAAAAGGTTTTTGACATTATCAAAGGCAAGTTGATACAGCATCAGCTGTCACACCAGTGCAGCTTAGCTTGCCGCATAGTGCAGCAGCTAGTGCACCAGATTAACTGCCACACCAGAGCAGCTCAGCCTGCCACATAGTGCAACAGCTAGTGCATCAGAGCTGCCTAGACAAGCACCAGATCAAGCAAGACAATCACATCAGGTATTAGATAGTGCAAAAGCATATGAAACACAGATTGCAGCATTAGATAATCATCAAGGGATCATATCTTGTGCTACAGAGTTGAAGAAATTGAAGAAATTATACAAGTCCACCTATACGGCAGTGTAGCTTAATTGATGTATGTACAGAAACGACATGTAGCATTGTATGTTAATGTAGCTAGTTTAGTAGTTAAGCACGTGTAAGAGTTTGTCATGTTTGTTGGGTCCTATTCACACGAGCATCAGTCTGTTAAGTTAGTTACAGAACAGAGTTGTATATATGTATAGATACTGATTCAATGAATGAGATGATCAAATCATTTTTCACCAAATCAATTTTTTTTTTTCATAGACATCATGTCCGGAATACCTGCAAAGAGTGTGGTACGTTTCAAAAGCTTATCAAAACAATGGTGTTCAACAATATTAGGGGATCCATATATTCTTCAACCTCCACTGCAAACGGTCCGAACACAGGCCAATCTCGGTATCATATATATCCTTGGAAACCACATAGGAGAGTGCTCCATTTGGGTGGACATGGATTCAGTGAATCAGTTTCCTTCCACAAATCTGTCAAACTAAGAAACCCTTTGAAATCAGAAGCCAAAAACTTATGGGGTGGGCTCGTGCAATGGCTTTGTTTGTTTGGAATTTTTCCACGGAAAAGTAGTCAAGTACAAGACCTTGCCGTTCTCTCCCATTGAATTCCATGGCTATGGTTATGGGAAATGCGAGGGCTGCGAATATGGATTTGGGTATGACTTGGATAGTGATGATTGCAAGGTGGTACGTGACTGATGAGGAACTGAGGATTGTGCTGTGCAAGTATATTGGCAATGAAGGTTTGGTTTTGTTTCTAAGTGATGCAATAGTTTATACTTAATAGTATGAGAAGCAATACGTGTAGAAGGTTAAAGGGTTCACGTTATTTCATTCAAGGGTTTCTCATAGATGTGAGTTCGCTCAGTTTAGGCATGTGAAATTTATTCAATACTTCCGAAGTAATGCTCTCCTCTCTCACATGAGAAGTAGGCCCTATGGTGAGACCTATGTGTGAGACCCACTCCTCATGTGAAAGGGTGACTAGGGCCGGCTCTACCCTAGAAGCAACAAAAGCAATTGCCTAAAGCCCCAATTTGAACCAATAATGATATTTTCTTCTCTATAAGAGTATTAATTAAGACCAAAAAATAAACCAATGCATCAAAAATATTTTTCTATCAAAGAAAAAACATAAATAAAACTTTTCGTGTGCACGTAGAATTGATTCTCTCTCATATATTGTTAGGTTCTAAAGATCGTGGGCACTTAGAATTGATTATCTCTCATGCTACACAAACAAAAAAATCTGTCTTTCTCTCTCAACATAGCAAAACTAAAGACTAAAATCAAAAGGCCCAAACAAATCAAACTCAAACCTTAGATTTTTATACTCATTGCTAGAAACTTTGTCATTCTCTCCATTTAAACGGTCTACAGCGGCTTGAAATTTGTTGGGCTTCAGATCTTTCTCCCTTCAGGTTTGGCTTTAAGCTCTCACTCTATTTCTTTTTTTCTCTTTAAGCTATTAATTTTTTTTTTTTTTAATATCATGGTAGTGGAAAGAGACATAAAAGTAATAGAACATAAAACCGTTACCCACTCACCCTTTTATTTCTAATCTTTTATTATTATTATTATTATTATTATTATTATTATTAAAACCGAAACCTCTGAAATTCTCATAATTTTCAACATCAGCACAATATTTAAATAATGTTATCATTTTATTTAAATAAATAAAATTATTTAGTCCAAACTTAATAAGGAATGAAATTTTATCTCTAACAAGTCTAACTTAAACTCAAACTCATTATTATCATTTTTTTTTAAACAAAATTATTTTGTTTAATTCAAACTTAATTAAGAGTGAAACTCTATCTCTCTAACAAGTCCAATGTCTTAAACTCAAACTCAAACGTTGATAATTTACATTTTTTAATTTGATTTAGTTGTTTGGTGCTATACAACCACTATACTTAAAGGAGATCTAAATTATCACCTAAAATAATGGAATATATCTCCATTAAATGGAATAATTTTTTTTCTAGAGCGGACCAATTCTATGCATCTTACCTAGCTAGAACCGAATTCTTAACAGACACAGCTAAGGTTTGTGAAAATAATAGTATGATTTGAGATTTGTACTTTGTTGTTTTCGTATGTGAGTTATGGTTGTTTTAAATTGATATTGCACTGATCTTTGATCTGATATGGTTTTATTTATTTATTGGTGGTTATATTTGAGTTTGTGATTTGTTGGTACTTATATAAAGCTGCATTTGGCAATTGCTTTGAAGCAGAAGAGTGAGGTCCTATTAAGTATTGCATCATGGCAAAACACTTTGAGCGGGATTTTTTAAAGCTGAGTAGAGGTATGAGCTCTTTTTATGTTATTTTCTTCTCCTTACTTTGTTAAATATATATATATATATATATATATATATATATATATATATATATATTATGGTTTTTCATGTATTTTTTAAATAGTAATTTTCGTACATGAACTACCAAACTCTCTTTAGCCATTTTTTACAAGATAAAAAAGCTTGCAATAATTGAAATTATTTTTTCGAATGTAACTCATCTTTCTCTTATATTTCTTTATTGTTTAGTCATATATATTTTGTTTTGTTTCAATAAGTCTTTCAGAAGTTTTAATGTATGAATTTTTGAGTTATTTTTTTGCAGTATCTGAAACTGTTTGACAAATTTTTTATAAGTCATTGCACATTTAAGCAATGATTTCTTCATCAAATTGTAATACAAATTAAAGTCATACAAAAGCAAATCATGCAATGGTGTAGTTTCTTAAATTCTTTTATAAAACTATTTTAGTCTACCTCACAAATAGGTAGGTTCCTGTGCATAAAATGAGTTAGCAGCTAGTTATTATTATTATTATTATTATTATATCACATAGCTATTGAGAAAGTGAGCCACGTGATGTGCAAATCTTTTGCTTTATAACTTATCAGTTATAACATGGATTGATAATTTGATGTATATCACATCAATCAATTTGTATTGGTGATTTTAATTTATTCAACCATGTAATAAATTATTTTTTATTCGTGGAGGTTTAGATTATAAAATGGCACAACATTAGTAAAATTGCAACATTGGTATCGATAAATCATGTTCTATTATTCTATTCTTTAAATTTTATTTTTAGTTAAATTATAATTTTCAATTATGAATCATGTTTTATTTATTTATAAATACTTGTTGTTCATTATAAAGGTCTACTAAGAAATATCTATTTGGATATGAAAAATTTTTAAAAAAATAATAATAATAAAAAAAGGAGAGAGGGAGATAAAAAGTTAAAAAATAAATTGAATCTAAAAAAGGATGTATGGATAAATTTTTTTACTAATATTTAAATATAAAAAAAGGCCTCATTTAAATTTTTTGCCTCCTTAAAAGTTGTTGAGCCAACCTGAGATGACACAAGGATCAAAAAAATCGTGGTTTTCGATCTTGGGCCAAAGAATTTCCAAGTGGTGCCTCAGTGGGTTTGGGAGTTTGAAACCAACTTGGGAGGAAAACTTTGTGTTTTATATTACTAGTTTACTACCATCATATTCATATGCGTTGTGTAGATCTGTATGTGATGGTGGAGTGAAGTACTCTGAGATTGTTGTGTTGTGTTAGAAAGGACGTGTATGGGCACCTGAGGCCCATTAATTTGTTCAAATAGTGGTGGTCAAATTCTGTTCCTGCAGGAAGCCAGGATGGGAAAACTCTTTTGGTATGATATGGAGGAGAATGAAATGGACGAGGTGGAGATTCATGGTTTGCAGCAACTCTTGGGGGGCATAAATTTGTCTTTGAAACCTTCTTCAACTCAATTCTAATTGAGATTATTACGATGATTGAATAACTTCTTAGGGAGTTATTGGGTGTGTAATAAATACTACTCTTACAATAAATAGTATATTTATTATATCCAATTCATACATTCTTTTCATTAAACTACTTTATCTCAAATTTGTAATGTGTTTTGGATTGTCTTGTTTTAAGTTGTTCCTTTAGCTATGGTTTCTTTGGGTATACACGTGCAAGATGCACTAACATGGGACAACATTTAGCATTGTTGTGGAATTTTAAAAATGAACACTTTACTTTTATATTTTTTTCTTTTGAGTTTCCTTGGTATATATGGGTTGTATAACATACTTTAATGTCTTGTGTATGAATACTTGAAAAGAAACTTATCAGAAACGTATAAAACAAGTGATAAAATTGCACATAAAAGTATTCCATACGTATCAGCCAACGCTTCAATGGGAGGTAGATCAAGCTAAAGGATTCTTTGACCATTAGATGATATAACATATGTTAGATGTGGAATACAACTTTCACTCATAAAGTAGCAAGTTGCTTTCAATTCAATGATAAGTTGATAACATGTCTGGCCCTTTTTATTAAAATAAAAGAAAAATATAAGATTGAGAGGGAAGGAGAGAGCAAAAGAAAAGCTTTATATGATTCTACTTGACAGTCTACGTCTACGATAAAAAAATTTTAACGACTACATATTTATTATTAAGAATTGTTGTTTTACCGTGAATCATATGTGAGATATATATAAGAAGTAAAATTGACTTAGAAGAATCCCTTGATTGGACTAAAATAAAAAACGATTAATGTTCCTTAATTTTAGTCAAACAAGGATCTCAACATGTGCTAAATGTGATATGCATCATATGCTAACATTCTCCCTCAAGCTTAAGGTAGATGTCAAATGATGCCTTGAGTTTGGAATGTAAATACATGAAGATGCCTCGAAGACGACCATGAATGACCAAATCGGATATAAAATGGGTCAGGCATAATGTGAAATGAATCATGCAAAATGTTGATGATGACAACGGATAATGAATGAATGCTGGAAGAGGACTACTAGGGATAAGAATAGTTGCACAAGTGACCAAAGAGCAGCTACTCTGGCCCAAGGATGGCTACACTAATGGCCTAAGTAATATTGGCAGAGGACAGTCATGATGAATCGTGTGAGAGAATTGGCAAATTTCATATAGATTGATCCCAGAAAGATTGATTGGTGCTGTTATTTGCGTGATATGATATGAGTACCACAAATAGGAAAATAGACCCCAAAATTATGGTCCAAAAAAAGAGTGGGAAAGTGTCATGTCCGAAGAAAAACAACGGCCAGAAGTGACTAGAAAATAGTTGTAATTGAGCGATGATTGCTCGAAAACTATTAAAGGCCATAGAAAAATATATCTAATACCATATTAAAATAATAGTAACAAAAAATAAAATATTTAGCGAGAGAAAGAGAGAGTGGAAGTAAGGATTTATATGGTTCGGCTTGACAACTAATATTCACAACAAAAAACCCTTAATAGCAACATTTATTTTTTTTGGGTCAAAATAGTAGCTACATCTTTATTATTATAAATTGTTGTTTAACCGTGACCCCTTAATATAATATTTATAGGAACTAAATTTGTCTTTGGAGAATCCTGTAATCAGACTAAAATTAAGGACAATTAATGTTCCTTTTGGCCAATCAAGGATATCAACACGTCCGAAATGGGACATGGGTACACTTTTTTTTCAAACACTAAAGGCGTCCGTTTTTAGCATTTTTGTAAATGATTTTCAGAATCAAATTTTAGAAATGAGGGTATGTTAGGTATTTCAAAGAAAAGCTAGTCTAATGTTTTTTACGTAAGATTGAAGGAATGCATATAGAATGGTATCTCAACTTTCGTTAAAGCTGAGAGTTTCTATGATAGTATCAAAGTTACTTGATATATAGGATTTACTGTTGGTTGTAATGTGAATGTCCAATTCTGGCTATAGATTAAGCTCCTGCAGCAGCTTCTGGAGAACAATGTCATCTGCTTTTTTAAGAACTCTTCTAGCTCTGCTCCTTTTGACACTTATCCTGCAAAAATCTGGTAGAATCATCATTATCACTTTCTTAATTATAATTATTAACATGGTGCATAACGAATATGTAGCACTGTTTGATTTGCAAAACAAATTTTATAAGGGTACAAATGCATGGTACATGGATGGATATGAAAAAAATTAAACAAAAACATATTGCTCTGTCTTCATTTCAAAGCACTCTATTTTGTGCCTTGTGATATGTATACCTTTTAGCCTTTCACTTTATGTTAAGAAGCCAATGATTCATGTTTTTGTGTTACTTGTTAGCAGGTTGAACTTTAACAAAGTTCATAGCCCTTCATATATTATATGTGGTTCCTAATCATCAAATGCTGTGTCTAATTATAAACTTTTTTTGGTGATTAATGTTAGATGGGCAATTTGAGGAATGGTGCATAGCTGATGAGCAGACCCCAGATGATGAGCTGCTTAAGGCCCTTAACTGGGCTTGTGGAAAAGGAGGAGCAGATTGCAGCAAAATACAAGTAAACAAGCCCTGCTACTTACCAAATACAATAAGGGATCATGCCTCTTTTGCCTTCAACAACTACTATCAGAAATTCAAGCACATTGGAGCTACTTGCTATTTTAACGCTGCTGCAATGATCACAGATCTTGACCCAAGTAAGATATCTAAGAAATCCCAATCCCACACAACTCTCTTTTCAGCTTAGATTAATAACAGGATTGCAATTTAATTTGTTTCTGTATACTTTATAGCTTCTTAATTGGACCTACTACTTAATGGAGGAAAGAAAAAGGAATCCCACTATAATTCACTATACTTCAAGTCTATTGAATGATGTGAGATGTTTAGAAATTTTACTCAGGATTTCTGAAATTAGATCTGTGTCGATATAATCTTACTGTTCAATCAAATAAATACAATAACACTGACCTATAGAAGTTGAGAATACAAGTCCATGTGCCTAAATTAAGGTATAATCTATGTGGAAATTACTTGATTTTTGAATGGTTTGTCATCTATTTTAGAATGGATTCTGAGCAAGAGATCTTTAGGTTGTACTAGAAACTAGAAAGCATCCAAGGTTGGATGGAAATCACTATTGTACTAAAGGCAATGAGGTGACAATTGAATACATTATCTTAATTGGTTTTACTAGCATGTGTAGTGGAAAATGTCATGATTTTTCTTCTTTGTCTTTGGTGGCAGGTCACAAATCATGCAAGTTTGAGTATCTTCCTTGAATGAAAATATCGAGAATGTCAATTAATTATAGCACTTACACTGCTTTGTAATGGCAAATGCCATGATTGATGAAAGTTTGAGTGTCTTGACTGAAAATATAAAGGAATTGCCATTAGACTCTCTCTCTCTCTCTCTCTCTCTCTCTCTCTCTCTCTTAATGCTTATTTACAAAAGTTTTTTACTTTGGGAATGTCGGTAGAAGGGCTCTTAATTATTTATTTCATGTGCTTTGGCATGATTTATATTTTAAATGGATTCTATTTAGTACTAACACTAACTTTTTGTTTATTTACACAACATAGGTAAGATTACATTTAAACGATCATATCCAATGTACAATAATATTTTTTTATAAATTTTTTTTCACACTCAATGATTTACACTTCATTCACACAACGTCAATAATTTTATACAAAATGTCCAAAATTTTTAATAATGTTTATATTTAAAATGTAAAATAGGTGAAGTGCACATAACATAAAATAATTACTGTACCTAAAAGAACCTGTGCCTTTTTTTTAGTGAAAGATAGAACAAAACTCTCATTTCGATGAGGATTGGGAGAGATAATTAATAAGTCATTGATAATTAATCGATATTGCATCAAGTAAAATTGTAAATTCATTTTTTTAAAAGTAAAATTATAAATTACACTGTACCCAAAACCTTCAAAAAAATTTATAAAAAACTTAATCTTGTAAAAAAACTAAACCAAGTTACCATACACACATTTAAATTTTCAAATACTCAGCCCAACATGCTTAACTTGTTGTATCTACTAGGCCGTTGAGTTCGGCTCAAGTTAGCTCAATGACACTTTCAAAAAAAAAAAACAAAAGAAAACAAAGTTAGCTCAATGACCTTAGACAATCATACCCGTTGATTGGTTTGGTTGTGATTCGTAGGCTCATAAATCGTAACTACTTCTACCATTTACACTCATTGATCACTAGCTAATTAAACGGAAGATCAAAACAAAAAATTGAAAAATTGTAAAGCATAAACTTACTGATTTAGCTTTAAACTTTTAAATTTAGGTGGTGGTGTTGTTTACCCTCACAAAAAGCCTATATAAACTTTCAACAATGCTACATATTGTCACAAATTTCAGTACTTTTTTTTTAATCACAATTAAATGGATTATAAAATTACAAAAGATAATCTGTTTTTGAATTGAAGGCGAAAATGGGTAACTAGCAATAAAAAACCAACTATATAGTTAATAGGTCCAGTTTGGAAACTATATCATTTACTAACAATTCGAGCCTCAGAAGCTCGATTTTGGACCTGCAAATCGAGCCTTTAAGGCTCGATTTGCATGTTCTAATTGGGTCTGAATTGGCATTTTTTCCACGTGTCATCTACTTGTAAATCGAGTCTCTAAGACTCGATTTACATTTACAATCAAAAAAAAATATTTTGCCTTTACAACTTCTCAACTCAACAACCAACTCAACTCAACAACTAACAAAACCACAGCAATCCTAACAAAGAAAACCACCACAACAACCAACAAAACCACAGCAACAACAGCAATCCTAACAAAGAAATCCACCAAGAGAAAAAAGAGAAATTAAAAAAAAAAAAAAAAAACCCAGAAACAGGTCGCCTGTCGCGCGCCTGGGTCGCCTGTCGCGAGCCCAGGCACGCGACCCAGGCCGCGCGGCCTAGGTCGCCTGCGCCCAGGCCACGCCAGCCCCAGGCCGCGCTGGTGAGGTGAGCTGTGAGCTTTCTCCAGATTCTCTCTCTTTTCTCTGATCTGGGTTCTTCTCTCTTTGTTCTGATTTTTTTTTTTTTTCTTCCTTCTCTGGGTTCTTCTCTGATCTGGGTGGGTTTTTTTTCCTGAGCTTTTTTTTTTTTTTTGCTGTTTCTGCATTTTGGGTGATTAATAATAATTATTTTTGGTTTGAAAGACTCGATTTCCATGTAGATGCCACATGGAAAAAGTGTCACATCAGACGTGAACAATCCATAAAAATCGAGTCCCAAAAACTCGATTTATGGACCCTAAATCGAGTCTCTTAGATTCGAATTGCTAGAAAAAAATATAGTTTGAAAACTAGAACTACTAAATATATAGTTAGGATTTTATGGTTATTTGGCCATTTTGGCCTAAATTGAATCAATACTTCAAATTAAATGAATCTAAGCAAAGGATGTTAAAGTGACAGATTTCATATGAGATCATTATTGACATCATTGTTGTTAATTATGAAAGAAAGAGTGAAATTTGTATACCATCAAACAAATTGGAAAAGTTTCACAAACCCAGGACTCCGATTACTGTTGAAAAATCCCAATATAATTGTAGTAAGAAAATTGTCATATCAATAGGCACTAGACTACCCATGGTAAAAGATAAATGTGATTTGTTTAATGTTTAGTGAGAAAAATAAATAAATTGATATAGCATGTTATATATATATATATATATATATATATATATATGCAATAAAAGATGGGTAGTGTATATTACCACCGTGATTTTTTTTTTTTTTTTTTTTTTTTTTGAGATAAGATAGATAGAAGATATATAGGGGACGAGGAATAAGAAAGTGAGAAAACAAGACTTACAACTCCTACCGTAACTTAATAATATGAATTTATGTATTACATCATTTAATAAATAGTTCAAATGATAATCGCATCAAAACTCTGACAATACATATGATGGTATTTATCGTCGTCACGTGAGTCAATGAATTCAAAACCAAATATTTCTTTTTTTTAATCATAAAAATAGATGGATAAGTATAGTATCTTTCATTAAAAGATAGCCATGTATATCAAAATTGCATGCTATCGCAAACTGTCCATTAGTATCGCCGAATGTACAGTGACCTCTCCCTTGTCTCCACTCTCCATAGTCCATCCCTTCGAAACTCTGTGAATCTTCAATGTTTTTTTTGGTAAACGTGAATTTCCCATTATGGTTATCAAATCCT
The DNA here is from genome assembly GCA_030820535.1 of Quercus parvula. Taxonomy (NCBI): domain Eukaryota; kingdom Viridiplantae; phylum Streptophyta; class Magnoliopsida; order Fagales; family Fagaceae; genus Quercus; species Quercus parvula. Next base: position 16,916,823 of record JAUAME010000002.1, read on the forward strand.
TGCTATCTCTATCAGTCCCCAACACGCGTTCCAAGTCTCTCTAGTGAAATTCAAAGGAAAACTAAAGGCACAAGTGCAGAAACATTTAATGAGAGATTTATAAATTATGCAGCTATCATGTACACATCATAATTGGATAATGTTTGAAATGAATAAACTGATCTGCCAAATGGGAAATTAACCCTGATTTTCGAACATTATAATTAGTAGGCCATATTTTCAAATTATATTTTTTACTAGCATCTTGAGTCTAAGAAATAGAGTCTTAAAGACTCAATTTCCATGGTCTGATTATGTCCGATGTGACATTTTTTCCACGTGGCGACCATCTGAAAATCGAGTCTTAGAGACTCAATTTATAACCTCCTCACATATACAAACCATTCACCTTCTCATCAGACCAAAAACCAAAGAACCCAAGCAGACCACGCCACCACCGTGCGCAACCTGGGCCACGCAACCCAGCAGCGCGACCTGGTCGCGCAACCCGGCGAGTTGAGGTGCCAGCAAGTTGAGGTGAGCTCTCTCTCCTCAGATTCTTTCTCTCTCTGATCTGATGAGTTTTGGGGTTTTTATTTTTTTAATCAGGATTTTAGGTGGTTATTGGGGGGTGGAATCTAGATTTTAGGTGGTTGTTGGGGTGGATTTGGTTGGATTAATGCTCAGATTTGTGGGTTGTATTTGGGACTTTGGATGTTTGAGAAAGGAGAGTGGGAGAAGAACTGGGTCTAGGTCTCCACACACTTGAAAATATTTATACTATAAAGTGCCAACTCAGACCCAATCAGAACATGAAAATCGACCCTCAAAAACTCGATTTATAGTCTAAAATCGAGCCTCTTAGACTCGAGATGCTAGTAAAAAATATAGTTTCAAAACGTAGTCTACTAATTATAATGTTTGAAAATCAGGGTTAATTTCCCATTTTGTCCGATATATTCGATGATAAGTTTGCTGCCTTCTGTTGAGCAAAAGCTTATCTGAATGCTTTGTAGAACATTTGCCAATTAGCTGTGAGTTGAAACTTGAAAGTAACACCATATTTTTACATGGGTAAAGCTTGGCTCGGAACTTCCTAGCTTCCCCCCACGCCACCCAAAAGCTCAAATTACTGCTAATTTTTTATATTACATTGGCGTGCAGAATTCTTTCAACCCCATTGATCTAAGGAAATTATCAAGCACTAATAGCTAACCCAAAAATGTCATTTGGCGTTTTTGTGATAAAATATCATCTATTTTTAAAGTTTAAATCGTTAGGAAATGGTGACTTTAATTATTAAATTATTACCAGTCGCAGACCTATGACATGATGCATAGGAATAGATAATTATTTTGTAATTGTAATATAATGTATAATTTGTTCTCTAAAATTTGTTGTAGATAATTTTATTCTTCCTAAATTTTAAACAATTTTTAAAATTATTTTTCATCTTTCTATCTCCACCACTATATCATTCTATTATTTTTGGTGTGTTTGATTGATGATTGATATTATTCATTTATAAGGTGGTCCATATTCTTCGAAATTATGTTATAGAGCTATGTATTTTTTTTTTTTTTTTTGGTACAACTAAACTTTTTAAGTTTCAAATAAATTATTCAAATTCTTGATTCTCTTAAAGGAGATTATCATGATAATTAAAACTCATAACAAACTTATATTGAATATATATGGTGGGAGTAAATGATTCAAGCACATTTTTAGGCCATGGGCCTTGTCCGAGGATGATTAAAAAATCCACATATATTTTAACCAAAGTCTGACACATGGACCAAGTTTGAGGAGGGAAAACGTTAAGATCATGCCGGAAAAAATGAAAGCTGTGAATGAGGGGTCTAAGGAGAAAATGTAAACTGGTCCGCCAACCGAGGATCCCGAGGAGCAAAGACACCTCGGGAATACTTTAAATAACTGCCTACACCGGAAAGTATAGGTTCAGGAAAGACAACAGAGTCATGCAAGTGACGGAAGGGGGAAATATCTAAGAAGGTGACTACCACCTCCACATTTAATGCACTGCACCAACTGAACTGGCCGCATTTATGAGAAAAAGACACATGAACAATGATTTCACAGGTCACAGCCCTCTCTACCACCTCTAAAAGGGTCCTGATGGGACAAGCATCCAAATGGTTCCCCTTAAACGTATAGATGGAAGGCTGAGATGCAATGAAAATGACTATATAAGGAAGGGAACCCCACAGAAATAAAGGAGGAACACCTTACAAGAAAAAAAGGCATAGAAAGAGAGAGCACAACACCATTCTGTAAACACATCACTCTTGTTTATTAATGAGAAACCCATCCTCAAACTTGCCCGAGGAGGAGCTTATATTGAATTGTCATTCTTTTCAATCACCCTAACCACTTTAGTTCTATTGGTCCTAAGTTTGTAATTTCCTTAGCATTGCACTTGATTCAGAAGTCCACTCTCTTAAAAAAAATTCATTGTGTTGGGCTTGACTTGAAGGACTAGGGGCCACTGTTCTAGGTGGGCTTAGGCTTTTCTTTTTGAGTCCTTAAATATATAATTTATTCTCTAAATTTTATTATAGATAATTACTTCTTTCTAAAAATTAAACAATTTCAAAAAGTAATTTCTATCACTCTATTTTTACAAATATAAAAGTTTATATTTTTTAAGTTTTTTATTGATATTATTATTCTTTTTTGAAATGGTTCATATTCTTTTAACTATTATTATTATGTATCATATTTTCCTAATTTCTTTTGGTATAACTATAATTTTTAAATTTTAAATTTATTACTCAAATTCTCGTTCTCTTAAGAAGATTATTATGATAACCAAAACTTATCCAATAATTTCAATTGATATTACTCAAATAATTGATAGTACTCTCAACCAAAACCTTTCTTTTTTCCATTCTTAAGTAAGTACCCTAAATTGGACCGAATGGACCAAAGTAAATTGAAATGGACTGAATTAGACCAAATGGACTGAAGTGGACAAAATGGACCAAAGTGGACCGAATTGGACATATGTGAACCAAATGGACCGAATGGAGAAAAATGGACTAAATTGGACTGAAATGGACCGAAGTGAATTAAGAGTATTGGAATTGGGTATTGTTAACCCCCCCCCCCCCCCCCCAAAGGTAAATTTATAGCACCTAAACCTTAAAAGTGTGCATTATCCGAAACTCTAATTGTAAAAAAATTTACAATTGTGCTACAATACCATCTTATTTATAAGATGGTACTATAGCAAGATGGTATATTTTAAAATAATATTTTATTGGGTTATAGGTTTTATTTGGGTATTAGGTTATATTATTTTATTGTCTAGATATATTTTTTGAATGTGTTGTATGGAAAATAAAAGTTGTGATGTTGGGTGTAATGTAAAATGGTATGGTATAATAGATAAAGAATTCTTTGAGATGGTAAAAGTGATATTTTCTAAATACTGGATGCTAATGCTCTAAGGAGATCAAATAGACCAAATTGGACTGAATTGGACCGAATGGACCGAAGTAGACCAGATAGACCGAAGTGGACCGAACAAATATTTCCTTTTTTTTTTTCTTTACAACTAAATTTTTTAAGTTTCAAATATATTATACAAATTTAATTATCACTTCCAAAATAACTAAGTATTAACTTAAACAAAAATCTAACCAAAAGTACAAGAGGGAGAGAGACTACTTGTGATACGGAACTGAAAAATACAACACCAATATATATTAACCCCAAAATAGAGTCTTAAAAAATATAATGATTCATTGACCAAAAATAGAGTTGCAAGGAAGAATATAAAATCAAGCGAGAGAATAATCACTTTTTCAAGAGAGAATATGAGAGAGAATAAAAAAATTTATAGAAAATAAGATGAGAAGAAAAAGAGTAAAAATAAAAGATATTGTAATAAACACCAAATTTTCTAAGTCATGCTATGTAATAGAATAACATTATATTCTTTATATATTATCTTTATAATTCAATAAGATATCACCTATGAAATCAAAGAAAACAAAAAAGATAACAACTTAAAAATAAAAAATTAAATCATGTCAACCTAAAGTAAAGTTATATAGAACACAAAAATTCATCAACCTAAAGTAGAGATGCAAGAAAAATAATAAAATCCACTAAAAAAATGAAAAAAAAAAAAATTTGGGAGAGAGGGAGAGAGAAATAACCTTTTGTGTATGGGAAAACTATGCATAGAATGAGAAAGTGAATTGCAAATTTATAGTATGAGGATAGGAATAAAAAGAGGCGCCAAAAATAAAATGAAAATAAAGGGATAGAGAAAGAGTGATATTAAGGTAGATAATAGTAGGGATATGAAAAGGTAAAAGGGAGGGAAAAGGTTGGAGAATGTGTAAAAATAAGTTGGGAAATTAATGATGGGGATGATGATGAATTGAGAGAGAGAAAAGATGATTGATTATAGATAATGTGTGAAGTGGAAACCCAAAAAAAAAAAAAATTTGTGACATGGCAATGATGTGGCTTGACTAAAGTGTAAGATCAACAAATGCTATACTTCAACTTTTAAATATATATATATATATATATATATATATATATATATATATAAATATATATATATATATATATATATATATATATATATATATATATATATATATATGAATACTTCTGCCAGTTGTGGATCCATACTCCCCCTTAATAAGCAAAAACTTTAACTTTTTTAGCTTAAGACCAATTGCTCCAAGATTTATGATAAACCCAATGTCTCTGTTAGGAATATGAAATAATTATTGTAATCCCTTTAGTTAGGTAGTTGGTTGAGATTAAGATAAGTTAGTCAGGATTTGAGCACATGTAATTCATTTAACACATTACTTAATTCATTGAGCACATGTTGAATTAACTAGCCAATTATCTTGAGCCATGTGGGCCAATAACATTAGGGCTAGTCTCCTATAAATACATGACTGTAATTCAACATTAGATATCAATTGAAGAATCTCTCTCTCTCTCTCTCTCTCTCTCTCTCTCTCTCTCTCTCTCTCTCTCTCTCTCTCTCTCTCTCTCTGTGGAGGGTGACTACAATTCCCATCAATCCCCCTACAATTCATACCCATCCCCATTAGGAACCTCTAGTGTAACACCCCAAACCCAAACTAAGGATTTAGATGCACATCCTATCTTATAAATGATCAACATATGTTATAATGGAACAGAGCGTAATTAAAAATCCACAAATAAGAATCAAACCATCAAATCTTTCTTATAAAATCTATCAAACTAAAACTTTAATAATAAAGTCTCCAAATACAATCCCAAATAGTTTCACGAATACTAATTAAACTCACTATCCTAAGAAAACATAATAAAATAGTCCATCAACTAACATAGCTCCAAAAGAAGTCTTCAATATATGGCTCCAATGATCTAACACCAAAATATATTCCACTACTCTAATCTGAAAGGGTGGAGAAATGGGGGTGAGCTAAAAGCCCAATAAGAGACTACATAACATGAGGATGTCTTTCAAAACAAAACAATAATATCATTGACAAAATATAATCTTTGCAAAACATTTAAAAATAGTTTTAGCTGTAATATAATATATTCTATAAAGCTGTCAAAAAGAAAACATTTACTATAACAATGTAATCAATAAATAAAATAATAACCATTTTAGTTAGCCAAAACACACTAAATAGGTAGAAACAATATATTATAGTAATAAACAATTTTTCTACTTATAAACATCAATAACAATAAAACAGTAGTTCAATATGGAAAACATTAGTCAAACAAAGACATAAACTACTAAACACTCGGTGGATGATTCCCATGGGGAACAATAACATTAACCTCAAAGAGGCAACACTGGCTCCAAAGAGCAAACAATAACACTGGCTCCGAAGAGCAAATGATAACACTGCACCACACCACAATAACACTACATCGACCAAAGACCAACACTTAACCCTATTTGGCAAAGATTGCAGACTATCTAGCTGACCGTTTGAAAACATTCTTTCTTTATTACAATATTGTCAATACAAACCATATGTCATATAATAATACTTTCTCAAAAATATAGTTTTGAGATTCTTAACTTATACAGTTTCAAAGTAATATACAAGAAATAATAAAATTCAAGTATGTGTATAAAGCATTGATAATGGTATAAGTTTTTGAAACCTCACTTTTGCAATTATGTATATATAAATATATTTTTACTAAAAAAAATATATAAATATACACGTCTTGAGAGACGTCATGTTCTGAAGTCCACTTACCTCTAGTTGCTAATACTCATAGTCTAGATCCAAAATCAAATAAGCTCTTCCTCTAAACCTAAAAGTAAAGGAGTAACACAATTATATAATTAATCCACCTTGACGTATACCATAAGGATGTAAGGGACACTCCTAATAATTTACTAGTCTTTAAACATCTCTACAATCCTCCATAATATATTACTTCTCCTTACTACTATTATGTCTTTGAGGCTAATAGAGGTATTACCACCCGTAAGGATATCATCTATTGAGAATATGCATGCTAGCAGTTCACCAAGATTTTCATCAAGTCCTAATAGGTTAATATCAATACAACTATTGTCTAGTTAAGTGTCAGATTCATAATTTCTTTAAGATTTCATATAACACTTCAACGCCACCATGAAATACTCTATAAGATCCAAATATATATATATATATATATATAGCATCCATAGAAATCTCTACCCATAGGACATATAGCAACCTATAGCATATACTGACTATTAGAAATTTAATCTAATATATATATATAAAATATCCAAGGATTTTCCTACCCGTAAGCCATAGAAAGAATACAATAGGTTTACCAAGTAATTTCTACCCGTAGGACCTAGTGACCTGAAGCATGTATTGATAAAAGTTTAGAAACTTGACCATAATATAGATTACAAGATTCAAAAGGCCAACCCCACTACCATGCGTAAACTCTAGCAACTAATCACTCAAAAGCTTATCGCCTAGTTCAAGAGTTCATATGGGATATTAAAGCAAATCTATTAAACTACTCTAGCAACGTAGGTTATATCCATGAATGTTTGAGAGAGAGATATACTTGACCACACGACCACACGGATGCAGAATTTGTTTCTTGTAATTTTGCAGTCTCTCTCTCTCTCTACGTTTCACAAATTAAACACTATTTTACCTTTCAGCTTTACACGTTAAAACTGTTTTCACTTGGGCTAAAATTTAAAACCCACTAAAACTTATCTCTTTAGCATTTAAGAAGCCTATAAAACTTAAGGGCAAGACTTAGGTACAGTGCTTATGTATTGTTCCTTAGGTTCCCCTCTTAAGATTCTGCCATGTGGATTTTTCTCATGTGATGGAAATGTATTTTTTAGTTAAATAGCCACATGGCTGAATCTTAAGAAATGAACCTAAAAAACAACACCTAAAGTACTATATCTAAGTTTTATTCAAAACTTAAATAAACTTCCAAGACTTTAATTTCCACTAAAACTCATATTATGATTGTTTAGATAGGCTAAAACTCTAAAGAAATCCAATAACACTTAAACTCCTAATCCAAATAGGTTTTAATCTCTTATCATTTTCCTTAACTAATAAGGAGACTAAAAGTTTAAAATGAATAGTCCACAAAATAACTCTCACGTTACATCTTCTTTTATTTATTTTCTTTGTAGTGATTATAATATAAAATAATATCACCTTCAAAATAAATTAAATAATTCATCAATTCCACTCTAGAAGCAATTAAATTCAATCTAAGTGAAGCGGGTGTTACATCTAGGTTCCTAACAATTGGTATCAAAGCCATCGATCTTAAGACAAGCAATTGTGGCCAAAGAAAACTTTATACAGCAAATGTTGAACAAAGCCTCAGAGGATGTCAAGGATATTTCAAAGATGGTCAAAGTTTTGGTTGAATCTAAAAAGGCCATGAAAGAAGAGCTCTCAAGATTGCAAGAGGATCTTGAGAATTTGATAGAAGATGAGTTAGAATCTCTTAATTCAATGGAACTCGAATAACAAATTAAGTTCCAAGAATCTACTGTTGTTGTTGCAAGCCGGAATGTTGATTTTTGTGTCAAAGTGGATGATGATATACATTAAGACACTAGCCTTGAAGTTCAGTCCAAAGAACCAACAAAGAAGGTGATGATGATCTTCCGAGAACCAATTCTTGATGCACCAATGGAGGTTTCCATTCAAGAGTCTATGATTCAAGAATTGGCAATCCAAGTGTCAGTGATCCAAGAATCCAAGATGCAAGCGCCAAAAATTTTATTGGTTCTAGAATCAAATGAGGTCTTAAGAATACAAAAACATTCTAAGGTTCAAAGAACCAATGAGACCTTGAAGATTAAAGAACCATGGAAGGCTCAAGAATTCGAGCAAAGTTTGAAAATTTACGAAGAAGAAACCTTCATGTGCACAAGACCACTTGTACGTTTTTAGACCCCTAAAAACACAAGTTGTTTAACCTAGTTATTTAGCCAAGTGATTACTTAGATAAATTATTCAAATCTAGGTTAACACAAAAAAATCATATCATGTAAATAATGCAGAAATATAAAGAACACACGATATGATAACTTAGTAAAACCAAACAGGTAAAAAACCTAGGGAGGATTTAACCTGGCTATACTCAAGGTAAAACAGATCCACTATGAAAGAATTGTAGTTTATACAATAGAACTTAAACCACTAACATCCTATTACTACCTCAAGTAGAAAACTTACTACCACGACCACGTGACAGCTTTGAGTCTACGGACTACTTATTTCCTTGATCCACTGCAACCACAAGTACTCCCACTTGACTTTAAGTTCTTTATGCAGCAACTGAAGCAATCACCAAGTTCTTAACATGAATCTTGATCTTGATAACCCTAAATGTGTATGAAGGTAAACACATCTAGATCTCACAAGAGATTCAACACATAGTACATCAAAGACTTCTAAAACGTACCTAGGGTTTTTCCTTTTATACTTGGAGTAAAACATAAAATCCTACACGTCATATGGGTTTGGGCTAAATTGGAAATCCTACAAAAAAATAAATTTGCATGAGATTTGATCGATCGAGTCTAATTTTTGATCGATCGAGCCTTGCAGATTTAGTCCAATAAATTTTGCAATCACTCGATTCCAATTTTACAAATAAACAAACTTTGAGCAGCCTAAACATAGACTCTAATGTTTTTTATCATGGTTTGCCAATACATTACAAATTGTAGTTCTAATACATTTAGTTTCTAAAGTCTTAGAACATAACAAACTCCCCCTGTGTCAATCCGTGACAAAACACATCACAAAAATAAAATGCTCAAAGTTTAAAAATAGCTCATTCAAATTAAACAGCCCTAAATACAATTCAACTTAACTCCTATCTATTAGTTGCCAGTGTAGACAGCAGTCATGACTGAATTAACCTGTAAATTCCTAAAATACTAAACAAACACTTAAACGCATATGTGGAAAATACAAGTAAAACAAAATAAATTCTTGATTTCACAAAACATAAAATAAGACATATACCATGAATAACCTCATAATATAAACCAATAACCAATGTATCATATGTGAAACAAGAAACAATAAAAGAAATATAAAACATAGTGTCTCCCCCTAACATATACAACCCATAAAAGATAAAAACATCATAAAGCCAAAAAGAATACATCATAAGCCAAAAAAAAATGAAATACGTCAAGGAAGCTCCTAGGTACAATCTATATACTCCAAAACAAAACTAACTCTCCCTATCTCCATGCACATATGTACTCCCTCTTTTTGTAATGAATTGTCAAAGGCCAATCATGACTCATCATCAAAAAGTGGAGGCTACGGAGTAGAACCTCTAGCACCCGCCAAATCTACTCGTAAAGCCTGAAACTCAGTGAGCACATCCAAAAGAAGCTGACCATGCGCCACCTGAACAGTCATGACTTTTCCAGCATGCTCCGCAAGGATGAGTCACTCGATGAAGAAGCAGGAGGCTCAACAACAGCTGTAGGATCTACAAACTCCTCAGTAGTAGGGTCACAAAATGTAGAAGGCCTAGATGCACTTGTAGAAGACTCGACTCTAGGGCGTTTAGAGCTAGCTTTCAGCTGAGCTGCTTTCTGCCGAAGAAATGTGACACCTATAGGAGCTATGATATGTACGAGCTCAGACACGGGAAAATCCTCTAAACCTAAATCTAACAAAATCCTATGAATAAAAACCGGAAAGAAAAGACCATGAGATTTTGCACTACTCCTATGAACCTCAACAAGAGATTGAATGAAAAGAATAGGAAAACTCATAGGAGTATCAGTAACTAGGGCATCAAAAATGCACATCTCACAATGGGAATGGTGTGAAGATGAGAGATAGGCCAAATGGAATGACAAGAAATCCGGAAAAACAAATAATTGAGCTTAATAAGCTCAAGAGAAGTGACATGAGGATCAGTACCCCAACTAATGGTAGTACTAGTGATAAAAGACATGATGTCATCAAGAGGAGGGGTCTCAGTGTAAAGGTACACAGGCTTATATACCAAAGGTACACCAAGAGCAGAGGCCACTACAGCTGGAGTAATGACATACTCTTCAGCCCTTATCCAACTCCTCACACACTGAGTGTTGGAATCATCGGAGTGGACAGAGAGGTTCGAATAGAACTCTCTAATCAAACTAGCCGGAGGAGGATGCTCAACCTCTAAGAGTGTTAACCAACTCCTACGCTCAAAGTTCCGACGTATCTTCGAATCTAACTCATCTAGAATGACCTTACGCTTTGCCCAGACTAATGTAAAGATGTTAAACTTTTCATAGGTTTCTTGGTTTTTCTCAGTTCTAAACCTATCACTCTCAAAAGAAAGGGTAGAGGGGGTGGTGGTTTTCTTTGCTCTAGTATTCCTAACCATGATGCTAAGGGTTGGAAAGGAAAGACAGAAACACAAAACAAAGAAAAAGAACCAACGGCAAACTACATTAGAAAGGGTTTGAACAGAAAAAAAAAATCAAAAAAATAACTATCTATATGATGCATGTAATGAATGCACATATGATGCATGCTCTAATGCATTGAAATTTGTTCAATTTTACTTTATAAACCATCAATTGACTTGAACATAGACTTTTAGTTCAAAAACCCCAAATTTTGAAAAACTCAATTCCAAAAATTAAACCAAATTGATCAATTAATCATTACACTAGTTAGAAAACATCATATAATGACATAATTAATCAACTACACAAGTCAATTTCATCAATTTTAGCCCAACTGAACAAAATTCCCAATTTCACAAAGTTTCAAGCCCTAGAAATTTCAATTATTCTTAGAACACCAAATTAACCAAATTAATGCATAGGAATCATGTTAACAACATCTAACAACAAAAACCCAGCGAACAATCTTGATTAAAAACAACTGAAATTATCTCAAATCCAAAAAATCCTTTGTTTGAAATTTTCAATGAAAATGCATGAAAAATGTGATTTTAATAAAAAAGAAAGGGTAAAAAGGACTTACTAGTGCTTGAAGACAAAAACCCTTGAAAGATTTAAGGAAGAAAACGACAAAAATTGCTTTAGATTGGATCAATCGAGAAAAATAGTGAGAGGAGTGTTTGAAAAAGTTTGAATAGTATGAAGAACACATGAGAAAACTCTTTTTAATACACCCATTGACCGATTTTCGATCGGTCAAAAATTAGCTTCGATCGATCAAAAATTAAATTCGATCAATCGAGCATCAATCGAGCACCAATCGAGCCAGGTAGATTTAAACCAAAGTTTTTATCACATTTTCGATAGGTCAAGCAACAGATTCGATCAATCGAAAATCTGAAAAAACAGAGCAATTTTATGCAGAAACTCCTCAAACACAATATTTCATGAATGAAATGAACGAGTATGAGATTAAAATTTTTCAAAAACACTTGAATTCAACCCAGATTTTCCAAAAATAAGTTTTTCAACCAATTTGACCCCAAAACTTAAACATTAAACATATTTTGCATTAAAATCAAGGAACATATAATCTTGGATGGCCACAACAAAATCACACACAATATTATGTACTAAGTTTAGCAAAGAATAACTTGTGTAATGTGTGCAACTAGCAATAACTTGAGATACATGTGAGCTGATATGTAGATAGTAATTAATCACAATTTCTATAAAATTTATCACATAAGTTTGAAAGAGATTATCATCTAAAGAGTTACATCATATAACTCTCACATTTCCTAGAAAACAAGCTTGCAATCATGTAAGTTTCTTGTTTTGCCTCATAATGTACACACCAATTTTATTTCATTATGAAATTATTAGATTAGCCAGATAATGTACACACCAATTTTATTTCATTGTGTCATCTTTATTATAGCCCAATAATGTATACACCAATTTTATAATTAATCTGAGGCAACACCTTATGTTCTTTTTGTGCATATGCTACACTTTCTCGAGCACAAAATCTTATGATATGCACTAAGGTGTTCATGATTGGCTAGTAAACAATGATGAGATGGTTATTTATGCCTTTCTCATTATGTTCAAGTCCTAACAATCAAAAACATGTGACTTCAAAATCAAGATCATGTGATCAAAAACTATAAACAACTCCCACACAACATGCACTATATAGCTAAAATTAGCATAGTGTAGTAAAATAAGTTCATCCAAGCTAAACAAGGTACACAAGCATATTATGTAAAAATAATATGGCCAACCTTGATTACAAGTCCAAGAAAAATAACACAAAATAAATTTTTCCTTCCTTCTCCTCTTTTTATTTTTAAAATGAATAACAAAAACAACCTATCATGAAATGCATGAATGTTATGCAATGCAAATCCTAAAAGCAAAAAGAACACAAAACACCAACAGAAGAAAGGTCACAAAAAGTATTGAGATGAAGCACAAGGACCATGTCAGAAAAACTCAATCAGATTAAGCCTTTTGCATCAAAAACTATTTAGATACAACTCTTGCATTGGAGTTATTATTCATATTAGAATGATGAGCAACTCCAGGATTGGTATAAAGGTTTAAAACTTTTACCAATTCACCAATAAGTACCATAGGATCTTGTGTTTGAGGCACAGGTACTTTTGGCTTATTTGCTCGCTTAGCAGCTTGTAATTTAAAACAGTTTGGGCAGATATACCAAATCTTTCCACAAAAATGACAAACTCACAAAGGTCTATCATGCAACTTATCCTTAGAGAGGGTAGGATTCTTAGGCTTAAACTCTTTAAGATCAACCCTAATCTTCCTAGGAGGTGGTGTAACTTCTACTGGTTTGACAATTTCACTCTTGGGAGGCTCAAAATAAGAAACAAAGTTTGTGGAATGAGTTTCAAACACAGAGATGCTATCTGCAAAACTTAGACTAGTTTTTTCTAAGGGAGACTTCTGAACACTTAACGTGTGATTAAGTTTAGAACTAGCAGACCTATTACTTTGTTCTCTAACAACAGATAGTTCTAATTCTAAGTTTTTTATCTTATTAAGCAATAACATATTTTCAGTCTTCACCTTACCAATCAATTCATTAGCATCAAACAATTTTAACAATAAATTTTTCTTATCAAGCTCAAGGGAAGCAATTTTCTTCAAACCTAAGTCAATATTCATTACATCTTTTGCAGCAACCTTGCAAAACTTATTATAAGCTTCTTGCAAATTAGCACTCTCAAAGAGTTCCCCATCAGAAGGGTTCTTTTCAACAAAAACATTTTCATCAACTACAGCAGTAGCTGTGAAAGCAATGAAGTTTCCATCCTCATCACTATCAGACTCATGATCAAAAACTTCATCATCACTAAAGGTTATAGCCATAGCTTTACCTTTTGATCTCAAGAATGTAGAACATTTTGATTTCACATGACCATAGCCTTGACAACCAAAACATTGTTGACCTAAAGAATTATTAAAGGTTTGACCTATTTTCTCTTTAGATTTATCAGTATTGTTCACTTTAGTGGGTTCATTCCTCTTAAAATTCCTAAGTTCAGCATTGTTTTTACCTCTTGCCCTTCTGTTGTTGTTCCTAAGAAAGTTTCTAAAGTTCTTGGCAAGATATGCAATCTTTATGGAAGATAGATCATTATCAAATCCATTCCCATCAACATCATCAACTAACTTAAGAGCCATTGATTTGGATTTGTTTATCTTAGGTAGGTCTAGCTCATAGGACTGGAGAAATCCTACAAGCTCATCAATAAGGATGGAGTCCACATCCTTGCTTTCAATAATGACAGTCACTTTGGATCTAAAGTCCACAGTCAAGGATCTAAGTATCTTCCTAACAATTTTAGGTTGATCATAAATTCCACCCAAATTATAAGCAGAGTTGATAATATCATTCAATTTAGCATAGAATTCATTAAAACATTCATCATCAGAGATTCTAATACTTTCAAATCTAGTAGTTAACTGTTTCCTTCATGCACAGTTTGGAGAATATTCCATGCAATATGAGCAACCTCAACGTTTGAGATTCTCTTAAATTCTTCCATAGAGACAGCATTAAAAATAGAATTCATGATTTTTCTATTAAAAGCGATTGCTTCTTTTTGAGAAGTTGACCACTCGCTTACAGGAGTAGTCGGTTTTCTCCATCCGTATTCAACGAAGTTCCAAACTCTCTCATCAATAGGTTTCAGAAGTGTTTTCATCCTTACTTTCCAATAGGCATAGTTGTTCCCATCAAAGTGAGGTGAGATTATAAGAGAGTAGCCGTGTTCCATGACAACAAGGGTCAAGGATCAACTCTTAGATCAAAAAAGCTAAACATAGGAGCTAATCTGCTCTAATACCACTTGTACATTTTTAGATCCCTTAAAACACAAGTTGTCTAACCTAGTTATTTAGCCAAGTGATTACTTAGATAAATTATTCAGATCTAGGTTAACACAAGAAAATCACATCATGTAAATAATGTGAAAATATAAAGAACAATCGATATGATAACCCAAGAAAACCAAACGGGTAAAAAACCTGGGAATGATTTAACCTAGCTATCCTCAAGGTAAAATAGATTCATTATGAAAGAATTGAAGTTTGAACAATAAAACTTAGACCACTAACATCCTATTGCTACCTCAAGTAGAAAACTTACTACCATAACCACGTGATAGCTTTGAGTCCACGTACAACTTCTTTCCTTGATCAAATGCAACCACAAGTACTCCCACTTATGACTTTAAGACTCCACTCAAAGGTTTCAAATCTTCTTTAAATTCTTTATGCAACAACTGAAGCGATCACCAAGTTCTTGATATGAATCTTGATCTTGATAATTCTAAGTGTGTATGAAGGTAAACACTTCTAGATCTCACAAGAGATTCAACACGCAACACATCAAAGACTTCTAAAACGTAGCTAGGGTTTTTCCTTTTATACTCAGAGTAAAACATAAAACCCTACAACATTATATGGGCTTGGATTGAATTGGAAATTCTACAGAAAAATAAATCTGCACGAGATTCGATCAATCGAGTCTAATTTTCAATCAATCGAGCCTTGCAGATTTAGTCCAGTAAATTCTACAATCACTCGATTCCAATTTTACAAATAAACACACTTTGAGCAGCCTAAACCTAGACTCTAATGTTTTAATCATGGTTTGCCAACACATTACAAATTGTAGTTCTAATACATTTAGTTCTTAAAGTCTTAGAACCTAACAAATTCAATTGGAAAATCTAAAAAATTATATCTAAGTTTTGTCTATATACAAATACTAGAAGTACAATAAAAATTAAATATATAAACAAAACTCAGGTTCAGTATCTTAAGTGTTGTACTTTGTTCTCTAATTAAATTCAATCATGTAATTGCATCGATAAATAAACCACTTAATTATGGTCAATTATCTTAAAAGAAAAGTAGCAATATTTATATTGGACAATAAAATCATATGACTTAATTTAATTATAAAAATATCTAAAATACAATACCGACTACATTGAACTTGACTCTGCCTAACTACATGCTTCCTGTTAGTCCCAATGAGGCGTTGAAGTGGAGCATCATTTTCGCCTTCACCAACCACTAAAGTAGTGTTATGCAATAATTTCGTGAGTATTGTCAGTGGTTCATTCTCTAGATGTGATGCAGAATAAATAGCACATATTTTCCTTAAGCAGAGAGACTGTCAAAAGTAAGTAGGCAAGAAATATAGGAAGTAGAAAAGTGACCGGCTACGGTGATGGAATTATGTGAAAATTGGCGACATGAAAAATATGGAACTGGGAGTAATACTCGTCACCTTCTACCACAACCGAAGCCACTTTTCGGGAAATTTCTTTGTTTGGACTATGAAATATTCTTTTTTTTGTTTTTTTTAGTAATTTTATTTCAATTAAAACTTTTAATTTAAAAGCCTAAATAAAGTTCCGTCTATTTTGGGATGTCTCTTAGAGACAATAGGATTTAATTTTACAATTATCTCAATTTTATCAATTTTTTGGTAAAATTTACTATTTTGTCACCTAATTTCATGCCCTATGGTTTCTTTTGTTATTTAAATGGATTATAGCCTCCTGGTAATTTAATTTAGTTTTGGTAACTTTTTGTGTATTTTTTTTTTTTTTCTAGTAAATTTCAGGTCTTATCACTTTGTGAATTCAAGATTATCTTCTTAAAATAGACATCTTCTTCTTCTTATGGCTTCTACCCACATCAAGATGGCAGTAGGTTTGATACTTAGGTGTCCTTGAAAGTACAGATGGTAAGGAGGGATATATTGGATTATAGGTGTCTTATCTCTGTCTTGCCCTCTTTTGGATAAGGAAAATTCATGCGAGGCGGAAGTAAGATAAGCCAGAGGCAAGACGAGTTAGAGGTATTTTGCTATTCTTAATGAGATGGCTATATCTTTAATAAGAGAGAGTAGAAGTGCTAAGAGAAAGAGAAAACAAGTGTTTTAGAGGAATATGTATAAATAAAAAAAATGAATTATTATTATTATTATATATAAGCCAAATCTATCTCTTTTCTGTCACGGGAAAAACTTAGACAGAACAGAATAAGGCAAAATGATGAGAATTTTTGCCGTCATTCCTTATTAAAAACAAGTTTATCGGATTAAGAAAACGCGTGGCTTTGTGGGAGTCAGTTGCACAAAGGGAGAATAATAAGTGGTCTAAAATGGTCACATTTCATCATGCTAACATGTGATAAGATCATATAACCTACTACCACCACAGAGAGCAAATCAACATCAAAGACAAAGTGACCCACTTTAATCATTCCTCTTATCAATCATATCAGCTTTTGCCCCTATTGTGCTTGCTTTTGCTTAAGCTTTCAAACTACCATTCTCTCCTTTTTTATTGCATATGTTCGTACTAGGTAAGATTAATGCTACTTACAGTTACACCCAAAAAAAATATAGACAACTTTTTTTCAACTTTTATGTTTTATCTGACCATTACAAAACTTTTTTTTTTTACACACTATATACATCATTTTTTTACTTCTCACCAAATGCAAAATTTTTTGTAAATTTTTTTTAAAAAAAAAATTATCTGTAGACTTACTCTGTTGGGTAAAAGCTCTCTAGTTTGTCATTTTCTGAAATGGCCTATTGCAGTTTGCGGAAGTAATGGGGCATCGTAAATTCCATCACTGACCACACCATCGTTCAATGAGAAAATTTAAGGCCTTCCTCACCTTATCTGACTCCTTGGGAGTTGGGACAGGAACTCTGCCTCTTCCAAGAAAGAAAGAAACAAAGAAATATAGAAAGAAAGACGAACCTGAAAAAATAAATAAAAAATAAAAAAAATCTGTAGATGCAAATAAAAAAAATGTATACATACAAAAAAAAAAATTTAATATTAGTTAACGCGGTATAGTGTTAACAAACACAAACACTGATGTCTGTTAAGAAATAATTTTATATCAAATAATTTTGATTTACTGCTAAATGTTGGACCCGTTTTATTTGATGTAGAGTCCATAGAGCTAATATTTTGAGTTCTATTTATTATTTTATTAATTTTTTAATCCCCTTATCAATTCATACCATTTTTTTTATTAGCTAAATTTCATAATAAATCATTCTTAAAAAAAAAAAAAAAGCACCTTATGATATCAATTAACATTTCTCTAAAGAATAATGAATAATGTGAATACTAAGCTCAAATAAAAACGAGTACAAACTTGCCACATGCAATGTTATAAAATTGTGTGTTTATGTAGCATTGCTAACAAACAAATGAACCTCGTCCGTCTATCATTTTCCATATGGACCCTAGTATATCTATAAAACTCCCAGGAAATAAATATTATAGGTCCTTTGAATACAGAACTAGACCTATGAAACTTAAAAGCCCCATTGAATGCTCTACTTATAAAACGATGAGGTACCCTTTTCTCCATACAGAGGTCATGCATTTCTGCTGCCTCTAGCTTTGACCACTTGGCACAGCTCACAGGCTTGCACTAATCTCCATCACCAAATATTGAGCAATTGAAAAAAATAAATAAATAAAAGTTGTGTCTGCCCTGTGTGTGTATTAAAGTAGTGGAAATTAGTGCTGGTGGTTGTGTGTAAGTGCTTGGGTAGCCTTGTGTGAGTTTGAGGGTTGTCTCTAACTTCTCTTCTGTGTTTTTCTAGACTTTTGAAACTGTGTGTGTTGGGAATTAAGGATGAGCTATTTGGGTGTTGGTATAAGTCCTGGGAATGTCCCAGTTTCTCATGGCATGAATGTGAAGGTAGTTAATAGGAGAGTGAGGATGGCAGAGCTGGTGTTGAGGTGTGTGATCTGTGGCCTTGGAGTTCTTGCAGCTGTTCTTGTGGGGACTGATTCCCAGGTAAGAGAAATCTTCTCAATCCGAAAGGAAGCTAGATATACAGACATGAAAGCTCTTGTGTAAGATCTCAAACCATCTCTCTCTCTCTCTCTCTCTCTCTCTCTCTTTCTCTCTCTCTTTGAGGTTATTTCTGATCAAATTTCGCTTTGTGTTACCATTTTCTGCAGCTTTTTGGTGATAGCAAATGGGATAGCTGCTGCCTACTCGTTGATGCAAGTGTTGCGTTGTGTTGTGAGCATGATTAGAGGGCATGTGCTTTTCAGCAAGCCCTTAGCTTGGGCAATCTTTTCTGGTGATCAGGTACATTGCCTTCTAGACTTTTTTATGATGATCCAAAACAAAACAAAACAAAGATCTACGCTTTATGCTAATTTATTTATGGCCTTAATTCTTTTCTCTCTTTTTTTTTTCTTTTTGCCAATGGCATGCATGAAAATCCATGTGAAACAAGAAAAATATTACAAATCTGAACTTCAGATTCTGAAGGAGTATGTTACCTTGAAGATATTGAAAGTAAAGTTCATAGTTTCATTAGGATTATACACAGTAACATGGTAAAAGGTTAGTACAATTGGTTAAATACTTAAATATCATGTCTCATGATGATAGGATCCAATATTTCATCTCCTCCCCTTTTGGTCAAGTTACCCAGATTTTGGTTTTTCTTTTTGATAGTGCTAATAACCTTTTCCCTTTTTTTAACATTAAACTCAGCTAGACATTAACAAAATTACACTTAACTATTCACCCCAAAAGGTGTTATTGACCTTGTTTGGATTATTTGCAAAATGAATATTAAAACAAAATTGAATGTATACCAGCATTGTTTTTATTCTGTTTAATAGACTAGAAAATGAATTTCAGATGCTGAAATGAGCCTTTTTTATTTATGAATGAAAATTTTATTATTCACACAGCAATATACACCAGAACAATAACAAACACCAAAACAAGCCCCGACTATACAAGCTGCCACACTACTGAACAACACCAACATAACAGATACCAGCAAACATAGCACTACAACCAACTGCCACAACTGAAACAAACCAGCTAACAAAACATCATTAGCACTACAAAATACAAACATAAACAATTAAAACTCACAAACACAATGGAATTCTTCAAAGGCAGCATAGGGATCTGTTAAGAATAGAGCTTCGAATGCACCAATAAATCCGATACCTGACATTAAACAACACAGCATGAACCAACTCTTCTTCAGGTCTAACATTCTCATTATAAATTTCAGCATTTGGATTGCATCAACGATGGTAATAATCACAGACCAGGCTATCATACACAAAGTATGCTGAAAAGTTTCAACTCCCAACTTCTTCACAACTCAGTCAATCCCCTACTTGCCTATTGATCAAACATCTTAAAGCAGTTAGTCACAACCCTTTAGAAAAGAACAAGCAAAATAAAGATTATTTCTAGTCTCAATTCTTTCCTGTAGTAAAGATCACCTTTATAACCCCCAACCAGTAAGCCTATCTTTCTAGATAGCCAACCAAGCAACAAACACATGTTTAGGAATGTTCTCAGGGAAACAGACTAGTTGCAACTAGCACACAATAGGCTGTTAAGTTTTAACGCAAAGAACACCAACTATTCTTACAATTAAAGCACCCAACTTGCCTTCAATATCAGCTACACTATTAGATTTGGCAAGAGGCCAGTTCCAATGATTATTAGTAATACTTATCAGGAGGTTTGTTAGTGATATTGTACATGATTCTGTTACCATAATTCAAGAGCAAAAAGGTCACCAATATGTCAATCATCATGCCACTCAATGTTGAGTATACATGAGTGAGTGAAGTCTCACATTGAATAAGAATGACAAAGAGTGGTTAATTTAACATAATTGGGCCCAAATTCGTAGACTTAAGCCTTTTGGGTTAAGTGGTATCCCTATATATTATATTAATTACTCAATTGGAGTATTCCCAAGGTGTTATCTCCCCTACACTCAAATATATGCTCACCATTCCCAATTTTATGCCTCAATGAAAGCCTAACTTTATTTCTCAGTTTTAGGAATTTCGCTCCACGTCCAATAACAAAGCCCTTGTGGCAGACTTTTGCAGAACCTTTTCTAATATTTTCAGGGGTAAAAAAACAAAAGGATCTTCCTCTTCTCCCAAAAGCATTCATTTAGTATAGGAATCATCAGCAAAGATCTTAATCTGATTGTTTTCTTTTCCTTCTTACTTCTTAAGCCAAACCGAAGGTTAATGTACAAAGCAACAGATTCATCAACTTGAAAGGTCTAGGCCTTTGAGAACTTTGTTACAATTAGTTGCATACATGCATGGGTGTCCAGCTCTTGATTACCTGACTATTATCTTGAGTGTGTGTTTCTTGTGGGTAGCCTCAAGACGCTGACCCGGAATTTTAAGCCCAAAACCCTTATGAATCTCATGAGACATAAGAAACCACTAAACCAACCCACTGGAGTTGCATGAGTGTCATACAATTACAAATAGCAATAAGCACACTGCGCAACAGTATCCTCTCCCTTTCAAATCCTATCCATTTTGTTTATTTTTATGGTTGAAATTTTATTTCATATAGACTACCATATTAAAATTTTAAATGACGTAGTTGTGCATCGTTAGATTTGTAATATATATATGAACCAAAGATCATTTTCTGCATTCTCAGTAGGGCCATTTCTCTGCGCGTCTGATGTCTCATTTTTGTCACTATCACAACCGACTCAATATTTAGCCCAAAAAAAAAACAACCACCACCACCATCGACACAACAAGGCCATATTCATGTGTTCATTTGGCCATTTGATCACATCCTGTTGCTTCATGTCTACCAATAAATTTGTGGTCCCCCTTCACGTGACTATCTCATGATGTCCAAATCGGTAGTATGTAGTCAGTGATGAACACACCTGGGCCACATATGCTGATATATATATATATATATATATATATCATTGTTAAGCAATCCAAATTAATAAGTAGATGCCTCTTGTATTTTTGTTTCTATTTCTTATGATTATGAAACATTTCACGTGTGAATTAAATGCAGCCTTGCACTATTATTTATGACCTCAATTAATGTACTTCCTAAATAAAATTTGTGAGACCGACTGATAAGACTTGACTAGGTTGTAAGATCGAAGCTGTGGACCTTCTTTCTCTTGTCCAATTTTGTTTTTTCTTTCCTTCTCCCTTTCCTCTCTATGGGCCTCCCCCCCTTCACATCACATTTTCCACATCGGTTATTTCATATTCACTTTTATGTATTAAAATGTAAACATTTTTAAAACGTGGACACTTTTTTATCAATTGTAGATATGTGTGTGAAGTAGTAAATGTAAACTAATGTGACAAAAATGTGGATTTGGACACGTTTTTCACAAGCTAATTAGAGTTGATATGGAGGAAAGGGTAAAATATGTGACTGCATGTGCTAGCTATAACTAATGAGGAAGGGGTGCTTGTTAGATTAATTTGGAGGTGATCATAAATGATAATCTTCAATTTTGGCAGTAGATAATTTGCATAGTATTGTCTCGTGAAGATATATATAATATCCATGGCTGTCATACCATGTCTAAAGTCCATAAAGTCCACTGGTCATTCGGTACGCCTCCGTGATAAATGCCACTAATTAGTGCTATCAACTTTATGCAACATGTAGCAACTGTTCATTTGTCATGTTTCATCTATTTTATTAATTATCTTGTACCATTAAAAAGAAAAACTAATTAACTTGTTTATGCAGGTAATGGCGTATGTGACCGTGGCCGCGGTGGCTGCTACTGCACAATCAGCAGTGATTTCGAAGTTGGGGCAGCCAGAACTGCAATGGATGAGTATATGCAATATGTATGGGAAGTATTGTAACCAAATTGGTAAGGGAATAGCGAGTGCACTCTTAGTTAGCCTTAGCATGGTTGCCATTTCTTGTATGTCTGCTTTTAGCCTCTTCCGCTTGTATGGTGGGAACAAGGGCAAGGGCAGCCCAAGGTGGTGGTAGGCTAACTCTCGGTTGTAACTAATAGACTTATCTTAGTTATATCTACAGTCCAATACCCTCTTAGCTCTTGCCCACATGGTTATGTAATTTGGATGCCTTCTATGTATGATGATGATGAAAAGTGGGCTTGTGACACTCTGCATATATAACAATAAATTGAGGCTTGGTTTCTACATATACAACTGTGTTAAGTCTGTTTTAGTATGCTACAAAAATTAAAAAAGAAATAAATTTTATAGATGGCATTTGTACCTATGGGATCCGTGTTATGATAATTGTTTTTTATCATCAAACCAAAATACCATTTAAGGTAACTAAAATTCACACAAAAATAAATATTATACTAAACTGGACAATGACCAATTAGCTGAATTTAACATTAGCATTCATGGGAAATAACCAGCCGAGGAAAAGAAAAAAAAGTCTTATCTACTCATTATTCTCCTTAAAATGAACTAGAAAAAGAAAAAGGAAAAAAAAAAAGCACAAAATAGACTTTATTTTCAGGTTGTTGCAAACAATTCACTACCATTGTCCATAATTAAATTTGAGCTAACACTTATAAAGTCTTATTCCCCTTCTAATTGAATATTGCGCCTAAAAATTCAAAAAATAAAATGGCCATCTAACCTACTTTTAGCTGGTGGTCCCTCCAAAAATAAATAAAAAATAAAAAATTCATTTTACATAACATATTCAAAAGTAAGGTGTTAGTTGTGTCAATTTGTTTATTAAATGACTTGTCTTTTTATTTTTTTAATTACACTCTTCTTTAAGATTTTAAGAAATGATACTTTATTCCAGATTGGAGGGAAAAAATCTTTTTCCTCATTTGATATCTGTTTAACTAAATTTTGTTATATTAATATTAAAAATGTTGTATACTAACTTGCCCTCTACTTAAGGGCGGGTTTCCAAAATTATACTCCATTTCAGTATTAAAATCTGATGTTTTAAATTTTTAATTAAAGTGTATTTTAAAATTTTGACTATGACTTTTGCTCTCTCTTTTTCAATGGGTTATGGAGAGATTTTCTTTTGCAAGTGTTTTAATACTTGATAAATATTACATTTTTATTCTAAATTTATTGACTATGTATTTGCTAACCATGGTTTAAACTTTTATAAAGAGATTTTTATAAAAATTTAAAATATTTTGTTACTAATATAAATAGAAGGGGTGAGTGTTAATTTCTTTAAACCTGAAGAGGGGGAGTGTTTTTTCACTTCAAGTTTAGGGTAGAGTGTCATTCTCCCAAACCTCAAAAGATGAGAGTATAATTACCCTTTTTTATGTTCAAATTACTATATGAATTATGTAGGGGTGTTAGGCCCAGTAAAAAAAAAAAAATATATATATATATATATATATATGTATATATTGGGCCGAAGGCCCAATTTGAAGACATGTAGTAGTCCGAGGAGGGGCGAACATAATCAGAGGAGTCTGTGTTAGTAAGTGAAGAGGTTAGTTTTTATCATAAAGGTCCATGAAGGTGGTCTGAGGATGAATCCCTCCTCAGCTGAGCAAAGCCGAGGTCCGAAGGGGTGGCCTACCATCCAGGGCAACATTTCAGGAGATTCTATTGATACAGATAAGCATCACAGAAGCATGGGATAGAGGGAAGTTCTAAAATATCTAAAGAGAAAGCTGTTATCACTGCATTAAATGCTCTGTAGCTAACTCTCTGACCGCATTAATGAGGAAGTGATACCTAAACAGTAATTTTCAGCCTTACAGTTACTACCAGAGACTTCAGGAAGGTACTGATAGGACAATGATCAACACCAGCAATCTACTCTACACGTGAAGGGTAGAGATGAAAGGATGAAGAAAGTATAAAACAGAAAGAAGACCTTGAGAAAAGGAGATCGAGTAATTGAGATAAAAACATTGTAGTAATCAAGAGTTGAACTTGTAATCAAACTTGAGAAGAAATATATAAGAACTGATCTCCTTGAATTGTGCCGAAAACGATTTTCTTTAGATTAAACCAGTCAATCTTCATTTTCTTGTCATCTGGATCCATTTTACTTGTTGTCTGACTCATTAAAGCCCAATTTTCCAACCCACTGTTTACAAATTCATTGTACTGGGCTCTTTGGGACTAAGTTTATCCATCCTGTGACCTTACAAATTATTTTTAATAAAAGCAAAATTATAAGATGAAATTTTAATAGGAGCTTTGATTTTATTCGCTAAAAGAGAAATTACACGAAAATTTATTTTATAATCAACAATAGATTATTGTAAAGATTCATGGTGTGCAAATAACACCTAATGATTCAAATTAATAACAATAAATACAATAAAATAAACAACAAGTACATATAAAGAATACCAAAATTTATGTGATTCATAAAACTATCTACATCGAGTGATGAGACGACCTAGAAATTTTACTATAGAAATAGTTAGATACAACAATGTAATAAAACTCTCAAGAAACTCAAATCGCAAATACACCCCTATACTCACTCTCACAAAAGACATAAGACAAGTCAGCCTCAAATTATGTTTTTTAGATGTGACTGCATCTCACGCATAGGTTTTGTTTTTATACAACTGCACCTCTCGTGTTTTTTACAAAACCAAATTTGAATATATAATTATATATACTTAGAGCATTAGCATCGACTCTTCTAAAAAATTTAGCATTTGACACATCAATAAGTTACTTTATTTATTATAACACATTATTTCACAACTCACTCTACATCACATCTCATATTTTTCATTTCTATTCATTTTTTATTCATTTCACTCTCTCTCTCTCTCTCTCTCTCTCTCTCTCTCTCATATTCCACAGCGGCCACTACCACAAACCCACAACCCTCCACTACCATAAACCCACAACCCACCACTACCACCATAAAACCCAAGATCGCAACCCAACACCACTAGAAATCCACCACTACCACCACCACCACCACCACCACCACCAACAAAATCCCAAACCCACCATCACCCAACCACCATCACTAGTCTTCACAAAACCTAAATCAAATATATATAAAATAAATAAATAAATAAAAACCATTACAAAACATAAAGAAAA
Source organism: Quercus parvula (assembly GCA_030820535.1). Lineage (NCBI taxonomy): Eukaryota > Viridiplantae > Streptophyta > Magnoliopsida > Fagales > Fagaceae > Quercus > Quercus parvula. The sequence continues at coordinate 16,942,689 of JAUAME010000002.1, forward strand.
AATATCCAAACAACCTAAATAAATAAATAACCCTATCATCGATATGAGCAATTCACGAAGGAGTAAGATGGCTATGGGCCTATGGCCATGGAGAAAACCACAAATCTGAAGAAACCAACAAAAACCCACATCCAAAACCACCCAATCACCGCAACTCACATGCAAAATCCATATCTGTAAGGGGAAAAAAAACCAAATATGCAAAAAACCCCCCAACAATCCAGCAAATCCAATGCCACAACTAAGCTCACTAAACCATCACACCCCACAACACCATCAAAACCAGTGCCGCCATGAGACACCGCCCAAAAACCTAGATTTAAAATTTTTTTTTAAAAAAAACAAAAAAAAAAAAATCGTGAGAAGAGGAAGCTTTCAACTCATGAGATTTGTGAGTAGCAAAGCAACACAATCGTCGAGATCAGTGGAGATTACAAAACCACCATCATCGCTTCGAGAGGCAAGATAGAGAAAACAGGGGAGAAAGAGAGAGAGAGAGAGAGAGAGAGAGATGAATAAAAAAAATAAGTAAAATTTTTAGAATATCTATCTATATTGTCTTATATTTAGAACATCACTGTAGCTCAATGCTATTTTTTTTTTTAATTTGACACATTAGATGTAGGTGGGTTTTTAATGTTTAGTGTGCTATATGCTAAAAATTTAGCATTTAGCATATTATAGACAAACCTTTGGGGCTCTAAGTTGGTTAGGGGTATTTCCAGTTGGACTTGTGACGACCCAAACCCAAACCCATAAAACAAAACAAAAACATCGGACTTGTGGCAATTAAAGCCACATGTGGCCCACAACCATTCAAATTCTATATAAATAGTCAATTGAGTTGAAATGTATTAAGAAACAACTATTTTGTGTTATTTATTGTATTTATATATATTTTTTAAATATAAATTATTTATATCTTATTAATACTAAATAGATCATAGTTTAAATTTTTATTTATTAATTTAGTTTGAATCTTAGTATATGACTATATATCATTTATTACAAACATGATTTTTTTTTTTTTTTTAATCATGGTTCCATAACTCCTAAAGAGGATGAAACATTTGCTTTCAAAAAAAAAAAAAGGATGAAAGATTTAGTGGGAATGAAAATCTTTCGTCGTTTATTTATTTATTTATTTTTTCCTTGGTTGAACCAAAATTCGCTATATCTTCTCTGATTTTTTTTTTTTTTTTTAATGAATGTATGAAATTAGTGTTGAGGGCCATTTGTGGAAAGCCCAATGGAAAGAAAAACCCAATGATGAAGGCCACAGCAAATTCACTATGAATAGTTAAAAAAGACCATTAGGCCCAAGCGGCAGGAATAATGAGTCACTGGCCCAACAATGTATACTTGGGCCTTGAAAAGGTAAACGGGCTCAAAGAAGCCAGGAAAGAAAGAAATAGCATCCCATGGGCAGAATATGAGTTAGAAAAGTGAGAAAGGGTCGCTGCAGGCCCAAGGTAATGTAAACTAAGAAAGTAAGGGATTTATGGCAGGCCCATAAAACCCAAAGATAAGGATAAGGTTATTGAGCCGGGGAAGCCCAATGAAGTTAGTAACAAAGCCCATGGGAGTGTGGAATTAGCAAACAGGCCGAGGAAGCCCAAGAGAATTAGCAAATGGGCCGTGGATGCCCAAAAGAAGAAAACAAAGGGACATAGGAGCCCATGAACAAAAGGAAACAAAACAGTGCCTATGGTAGGCCACTGAGAAAAGGAATAAAACGGCCGGCCCAAAAAGGGGCCCAGCAGGATTGAGTCATTACAGCAGGAACTATAAGCCAACACGACAGGCAGCAAAGAAAAACAAAAGATAGGCACAAGAAATATAAAGCCCATCATCATACGAAGCCTAGTTTCTAATTGAAGTAAAGGACCAAAAGAAAGCCCACATAAAAGGCCAGAAAACGCAGAAGGAAAGTCTCCAGGTCACGGCAGACACATGAGCAGCAGGCAGCCTCTTGGACAAATTTAAGAGGGAAGCACGCGCAAGGCCCAGGCGCCACCAGCCTGTACCCAGCCAATACAGGACATGGTGGGGCCATGGGCCAGAGGTAAGAGGTAAAGGGGGTGTGGTTTGGTGGTGGGGAGAGGGGAAATGATCTATTTTCAGCCCCTGCTCAAGCCTCTTTTGGGAGGTACGTCCTGCTGGGATGATAGACCACCCAAAAGAGGCAATTTGAGAGGGAACCGTTGAGTGCATGCTCTGAGTGTGAGGAGAGAGGAAATGTAACATCGTGGCAGGAAAGGCCGCGGCATGCAGAAGGACAAAATGAGTCCGCGGCGCACAGAATAGACAAAATGGATCCGCCTCAGTCTGGCAGGGATTTTGTACGATTGGCAGGCATACCCAGACCAGACAAAGGCGGTTAAAGGGCAAAACAGTAAAACACTGGTCACGGCAGGCACTATAAAGAGGCCCTTGCCGTGCCCTGTAGAGGAGGTAGAAAAACAGAGCATATTTTACAACATTAAAAGAAAAAACAGAGTAAGAAGAGAAGAAAAAATATTAGAACGAAAATAGAGAGAAAATGAAAGAAAACTAAGAAAGAAATGAGAGAGTTAGTTCGAAAGAGCATGCACCAATAGATCGGCTTCCCTCTCTCCCCCTTTAAAATCTCACCTTTCCTCCAAAGAATGCAAACGAGAGCTTTTCCCAGTGGGACTATAACCATTCAGGGCCGACTCCCTCAAAGCCATTAATTCCCATAGCAGGATTCTTCCTAGGGGATTATTTGCATTGAGAAGAGGCGTTCTCCCCTCTTTGGATTTGCTACGGCAGACAAGACTTATAACTTAATATTTTGCCTATTCAAATTAATCAATGTTACTCTCTTTATTTTCCTTAATGATTGGTATCATTGTGACGATAACCACGTTTTACTGACAGGAAATACCTAGCAATCTGTTTGAATAAATAGAATACTCTGTTTTTTAGTCATTATTATCTGCCTGCCATAACTTGTCTGTAACAGTCTAGCCTACCATAATTTCTGCAACAGTCTAGCATGTCATAGCTCGTCTGCTACGATTCTGCTTGCTGAAGAACTTGATCCTAGCAGGCGTGGCATAAGTTTGTGCACAAACCGGCCCAAGTTGAGTTGCAATTGGACCGGCCCCAGCTCCCTTACTCAGAAACACTAGGGCCCATCACCGCAGGAGGCAGCCCAGCCCGTTACCGCAAGAGGCAGCCCAATCCTACCAGAAAAGGCCCCCACAATTAGTCATATTAGCTAATAGAGAATTACTTGAAATTATTTAGTCTGACTAGAGGTATGGACCCTACATGAGTCCAATCCTCCACAAGAATGAATAAATTTTGGAAAATTAAAAACACAAGACAATTTTCTTTGGAGCCATATTTTGGTGAAGTGATAAAATCCAAAGGATCAGGAAAAGGAAACCACTATATTACATAGGTTGTTCTTGCGTTCTAGAATTTGATTCAAAAACCTCTTTTGTGAGTAAATTTCGTTTTTTCAATCATCGTTTATGCACTGTTCTTTTTTGTCACCATATGGAATCTGGGGACTTTATTTATACTTTGGTATCTTATGCACTTGGTAGTTGGTATCTCCCTTTGTACTTTTCTAGTACATGAACCTAGTAGTATTTTGATATCTTATGCACCAAAATCTCAACCCAAAAAAAAAGAAAGTGAAGAAGAAAAGAAGAAGGCAATCGGGTGAAACCTATAGCCTCGTCATCAAACTCTACCTTATAAAGAATATTCCCATACATAAAATATTTAAAATTAACGATTAATTGTACTTAGTCACCTTTTCATCATATTATTTGCAGTATGTATTCTAAATTTTAAGATTATGCAATCAGCACCCCAAATCAAGAATAATTTGTGATATTCACGCTTACCATCCAAATTAGAAATCCACTTTGCAAATGATATAATAGGTTTATATATATATATATATATATATATATATATATATAAACAATGATATAATAGGTTTATGGTGGACATTGTAAATAGTCTCATAATTTAGGATGCACGTTTTTTTTTTTAACAAAAGTATCCAGATCTCTTGTATTTAACTATTCTCTCAAGCATATACAGTCTCCTAGCTCCACACACATGAAGTTATTACAGGAAAGAATCATTTGGAGTGACTTCAAGATGCTAACAAGAGAACCTAGAATCTCATAGATATCATGAGATTTTAAGAACTACCAACTCCTTAAAGATTGGAGGTATATTTCTAATGCTCTCATAGTATAGGGTGAATAGGATAGTTAGGTTCTTGTTTGGGAATAATTTATTTAGCTTATTTAATTTTTTATTAGTTAAAAGTGTACTAAAGTATTGTGTGTACCCAAAATATATGGCTATTGGGCTTAACCTCTACTTGGGCTCACAATCTATTTGTTTTGCGGGCTTTTGGGTTTCCTACTATGGGTGCTCCTATGCTCAGTAGACCCAAATATACTTCTGTTTCCTCGTGCCTTTCTCTCTTCCTAACGGAATCACTCCTTTGCTCTCTCTGAGTGTTTACTCTCTTTTCCTAGTACTCTTCTCAGAATAGCTAACCCCCCTTTTTCTTATTCTCATCTCTTATTTATAAATCAAGATTAGTGGAAGGGTTATGATTACTCTAGGTTATTAGTGGGATTGAGGGTCCAATTCCATTGTTTCAAAGTGAGTGTTTTGGTGGGAGTGGGAGAAGTGGCATTGGAACTGCTTCTTACCTCAAAAGATCTGCTCAGCGGCGATACTCCCCAAGGCAATGTCGGGCAGCCGAGATGCGGTATCCCCGAGCAATTACCCTCTTATCCAGGATATGGTTAACTGGGCCAGGCCCAGGTGACGAAGCATGATGCATACGGACTTAGATTATTCATCCAATGGGCTCTAGGCTAGCATGAGGCCTGGGCCCATGGCCCTGGTGGGCCTAGGGCTCGGCCTTGAACAAAGGGGTTGGGGTCATGGGCCATACCATTGAGTCGAAGTTCAGGGCCCAAGTAGGCCTGGGGACCCTTATGCCGTACATTAGCCCCCCTTTGATTTGTACCCGGTACCCGAGAACAAATCAAGGACGCTAAAGGACAGAAACTATCCGGGAAGTCCAACGGGTGGATACTGGACTGTTTAAAAGACTCATTAATGCGCCCTTAAAAGGTGCGTTGCATCTGACTGTTGGCTCAACCATCATCATTGTCTAACGGTTCATGAACCGAGGAGGCGTGCGTGTGGCAGTTGGGGTGGGGATTCGTAGGGTTTCCCGCTTCCCATTTATTAAATGTCATTTATTCCCCCTTTTGGCTCCTATAAATAGTTCCTTTTGGAACTCTACTTCACTTTTTCATTTTTCATTCTCCAAACTTCCTCTCTGCTGTGCATATCTCTCTATGTGTTTATCCTTCTGTCCAAAACACCCTACTCTCCTAGAGCCCAAAGTAAGTTCCCTCTGTCTTTCCTTTTATTCTTTCTATTTCATTTAGTTCTCTCTCAATCGTAGTTTAGGAATCTAGTTTTGAAAATGGGCTATTCTTATCTTTTATCTTTAGAAGCCTCCTTGGCTAGTTTTAGGGCTACCTATAACGTCCCTGAGGATGTCGATATTGCCTATTGTCATGAGGGTGATATCGACATCCAAAGGTGTCGTGGTGTAAACACAGTGTTCTTTCCCTTGATGGCCATTCTTGAGGGTAGGGTTAGGTTTCCCTTTGACCCTCTTATCATAAGCACCCTTAGATTTTACGGTCTATGTCCCGACCAACTCCCCCCTAATTTTTACCGAGTGGTGAGTTGCATTAATAGGTTGAAATAGTTGTTCGGGTTGCAATTGAATTACCATGACATCAACTTCATGTACAGTTTGGGCGGTAAAATTATGTCCGATTATTATTTAAAAACCAGAGACATGCGGGTACAGCTTATATCATGCCTACCTAACTCAAATAGGAACTCGACTAGCGAGTTTGTATATGTGAGCAACAATTGGTTTGCTGACGAGCTCCCCTGCCCGTTCTTGCCACGTGATGTAGGTAGGTACTGAGTATATTCGTTTGTTAACTGCATTTTGTTAACTGTACTTGTGATTATTTTGACCAACAGGTCACTAACCAATTTCTTTGTTGTCTCCGTGTAGAGAGCAAAAGGTTCAAGCCAGACCTTAGAGTAGTACACGTTTGGGACCTAAATTTTGTACTTAGGTCTGAGATTTTTGTTCACTGGGATGAACAACTTCGGGCATCTCACCTGATCCTTGGTGTTGACCCTGTATATTCCACCTGGCAAGCATTTAGTCAGGCTTTATTAATAGATAGTCCACTCCTCTCTTAGATTGATGTTCGGCATGCGAACTTCCTTCCTCCAAAGCTAATTGTAGGTGAAGCACATGATCTCGACCCGCGGTACACCTGCTCGGACAAACTTGTACCTGTGAGGGACGAGTCGACTGAATGTGTGTCCCAAAATCGTTGAGTACACGTACTTGTTGAGCCTGAAGCTCTTGTTGAACCCTAAGCCCCCATTGAACCCAAAGCCCCCGTTCAATTAGCCGAGGAAGCAGCAGTCGAATCAATTAGTTTTTTGGGGACCGAATCTGATCAAGGTCACCATATGGTGACAAGAAGGACTATGATGATTGGTCGTTTTGTACCTGGCGCCCGACAAACCCCGTAGTAGCAAGAGTCCCAAGGCAGAGATCCAACACCCCCTCCTCCTCCTCCACCTTCTTCAAGCTGCTCTCGGAAAAGATAGCGTATAGCTAAGCAGACTTAGGCCGGCCCGAAAGACGCCTATGAGAACTCTTCCACGGCCATCGGGGGGTATCGTTATCTGAGAGCCAACAGTCCAAACCGGGATGAACGCAGCGTCCTCCTCCTGAGTCATGGCGAAATGGTAGCCTATGTTCTAGCTTGACGGTAAACCTCTCCCCACGTCCACCAGTGTAAGAGTATGGGATAAGGGCGAAGGGGGTCGTGTCGCTCAGAGTTTGGTACACGACTTCCTTTTGCCCGAAGACATACATGTTTTTGAGGACGAGACGGACGAGTCATTCGGCAGGCGATTGCAATGGCACACCATAGCAGTAATCTCTTGTCCCTTGGTTCTCTATTTGCTTTTACTTACACATATTCGTTTTCATACTTATCATTATTGTTTTATCAAGCCACACAACTGACTCATGTCCTTGATGGACGACTGAAGGAGCTTTCCGAGGATGCTGAGTGGGAGAAGGCTCTTAAGGAAGTTGTCATGGTGACAGCAAAGGAGAAAACAAAGGATGTCAAGATCGCCGAAAAGAAAGCTGTTATGTCCGAGAAGGCTAGGGCATTAGCGGAGAAGAGGACCATGGAGTTGGAGGCGAAGCCGGGTGAGATTAAGCTTAAGCTAGCAGAAGCTGTAAGCTTGAACATTGCTCAAGCCGAGGAGTTGGCGGACTTGAAGGCAGCTTTGGAGGCTTGCGAAAATAAATTGTATAACGAAGGCTTTGCCAACATGGAGAACTTCATAGAGCCGGTCATTCAGGAAGCTTGGAAGCTCGCATTCGAGGAGGGTTGGTTGGCCGCCCTGTAAGCTTTGGGGGTCCCCGAGGACTCTCCTTTAAGAGATCCCAACCAAATCCCTTTCCCGGGCCCTACTCTTACCGCACAGAACCCTCCTAGTGCCACTGACAAGGAAGAGTCACCAAGCATGAAGGAGTTGGTGGAGGTAATTGACTCCCATGTGGAGTTAGTTGACCTGGAAGTCACTAGCAACCTCTATGCTAGTGACCGGCCCGGTGAGGATATTTAGCTTCAGCCACCTTCAGCAACCCAGCAACCACCCAAGGACGTCGCCCACTTCTAGCCTGCAGACCCTTCAACCGGATTACTGAACTGAATTTCTACTTTTTACTTTTCTTTTGCTTAAGTAATTTCTTTATTTTCATTAGGTTTGCCCATGTCACCAAGTTATGGTGACAGAATAATTATTTTTTCGAGTTTAATTTTTTCTTAGTTACCGGGTTATGGTGACAAAACATTAGTTTAGTTTTTATACGTTGGCTTTATTTGATTATGGTATAATTGCCAAACACTTGCCTTAAGCATGTCTATGGATGTTTGATTCTAAGTTGTTCCTTTTATCACGTTCTTTCATTTTCTGCATATTATATGTACTCTTAGTGACCAAGTAGTTTGATCATGGTCTGCTTCTGAACGATGATTGGAACTGCTTGTTTCTCTTCAAGATGAAAGATAACATCCAGACACGTATAGTGACCGGGATCGCTCTGGAAGGGATCTTTATTTAGAAAGAATTGGCTCCTCAGCAACAATAATTGAATTGGACATATGTTGACCTTTTAGGAGAACGTAGAGTAATTACCTTCCTCATAATGCGGGTTGTGCCCGGTATATGGGCTTTCATCCCTTGAATATTTCGACTTCATCTCCACATGTTCGGTGATTAGATTAGAGTTAGGAAGCTTGCTTCAATTCTTGGAGTAACTTAGTGTGAAGTCCCTCCCTGTCCAGCGATGAGGATCTAACCGGGAAGTAGATTGCTGTTAGATAAAGCTTAAAATTGGGTTTCCACCCGCCCGGTGTTAAAAATCAAACCGAGGACAAGCTTCTGTCCTTAGGGTGGTTTAGTGCAACATTTCCACCTGCTCGGTGATGGACATCCGATGACAGGCTTCTGTACTTAAAATAATTTAACGCATAGTTTCCATCTGCTCAGTGATGAAAATTGAACCGAGACTAGGCTTCTATCCTTGGAAAAATTTAGCGTAAGGTTTCCACCTACTCGGCGATGGAAATTGAGCCGAGAACAGGTTTCTATCCTTAGAAAAATTTAGCGTAAGGTTTCCACCTGCTCAACGATGAAAATCAAACCAAAGCCAGGCTTCTATCCTTGGAAAAATTTAGCGTAAGGTTTCCACCTACTCTGTGATGGAAATCAAGCCGGGAACAGGTTTCTGTCAGAAGAATTTAGCTTTAGGTTTCCACCTACTCGGCGATGGAAATCGAGCCAAGAATAGGTTTCTCTCCTTAGAAAAATTTAGCGTAAGGTTTCCACCTGCTCAGCGATGAAAATCGAGCCGAGAACAAGTCTCTGTCCTTAGAAAAATTTGATATGAAATTTCCCATGTGCATTCACCGGAGCTTAATGAGCTAACAACGATAAAATTATAAGTACTGATACACCTGCATGGACAAACATTGCTTTTGCATTAATTAACAACGTGCACATATAATGTTACATTCAACATACCCCTGTGTACCGATATTCAATGGTAGAATTTCTTCAGATGGTGGGCATTCCATGGCCGAGGAAATGGTCTTTCATCCAAATCCTCCAAGTAATATGCCCCTGCCCCTGCAATGGCGGTGACTATATATGGTCCCTCCCAAGTTGGTACTAACTTCCCTACGTTGATGTCTTGTGTATTCCTTATTACCTTCCGAAGTACCAGATCTCCCACTCCAAACTCCTTTCTCCTCACGTCCCTATTGTATCTCTGGGCAAGTTTTTGTTGATATTCTGCCAGCTATATAGTCTCTGATTCCTGGCATTCTTCCAACATGTTCAACTGTTTCATCATTAACTCTGAATTCTTGGCCAGACTGAATACTGAAACCAGGGCACTGTACAAGTTCACTTCTGCGGGTATGACTGCTTCTACTCCATATGTTAGGGAAAACAGGATTTCTCCCGTAGACCTTCTCGAGGTAGCTCGGTATGCCCACAAAACATTGGGAAACTCATCTGCCCACCTGCCTTTGGCCCCTTCTAACATCCTCTTCAACCCGTTCACAATGGCCTTGTTGGTGGCCTCAGCTTGGCCGTTGCTCTGTGGGTATGCCGGGGTGGAATACCAATTTGCGATGCCGAGGCTGCCACAAAACTCGCGAAAAGCTTTGCTATCAAACTGCAACCCGTTGTCTAACACTAGGGATTCCAATACCCCAAATCTTGTCACTATATTCCTCCATACAAACTTTTTTACATCCACGTCCCGAATGTTCACCAACGTCTTTGCTTCTGCCCATTTGGTGAAGTAATCCACGACCACCAAGACGAACCTTCGATTTCCTGTCGCCCAGAGGAATGGACCAACGATGTCTAGCCCCCACTGTGCAAAGGGCTAGGGGCTACTAATGGGATTCAAGTTCCTTACTGGTTGATGGATCATAGGGGCGTGCCTCTAACATTGCTCATATTTCCGCGCATACTCGTTAGCGTCCTTCTGTATTTGCAGCCACCAAAATCCTTGGGTCATTGCCCAATGAGCTAGCGAACAACCCCCCATGTGACTGCCGCACACCCTATCATGTAGCTCGGCCAGTAGTTCCTCAACCTTGCTGAGGTGCAAGCACTGCAGGTAAGGCCCGCCAAAAGATCTTCGATATAGCTTATGATTGGCAGATAACCAATACCGAGCAGCTGTTCAGTGTACTTTTTTTGTTTCCTTCTCGTCATCTGGCACTTGATCCTCGACTAAGAACTTGATGATTGGATCCATCCAACATGACCTAATCGTTGCCACTAGTGACACACCTGCTCCTGCATTGATACTTGGTTTTGCTACCAGTTCTACTTTTATTAACCGAGGGATACCCTCAGTTGATGATGATGCTAATGTGGCTAAAGAGTCAGCATGCTAGTTCTGCCCCCTTGCCACCTGAACCAATTTGACGCTCGGAAACTGATCCATAGTTTGCTTCACCAGTCGTAAATACTTCATCATCCGGGGGTCTTTAGGCCCAAACCTTCCTTGTACCTGATTAACCACCAACCGAGAATCTGAATAGACTTCTACCTCCTTAGCACCCAAGTCTGATATAACACTTAACCCGGCCAACAAAGCCTCATACTCGGCTTCATTGTTAGAGGCCTTAAAGCCTAACCTAAAGGAATGTTCCAACTTTATTCCTTCCAGGGTGATGACTATGATCCCGACCCCAGCTCCTGATGCGCTGGATGCACCATCCACGAATACCTTCCACAGGATCACCTCTATATTGCAAATTGTCTCCTTCCCCTCCCTCGGGGAAAACTCTGCAACAAAATCAACTAGGACCTGGCATTTCACCGAGCTTTTTAGCCTGTATCTAAAATCAAAAAAACCTAGTTGAGTCCCCCACTTTGTTATTCTTCCCGTGAAATCAGATATTTTCAACAATGATTGTAGGGGGTATTCGGTCAATACGTAGACAGTGTGAGCTTGAAAGTAATGGGGTAACTTTTATGTAGCATGCACTAGTGCTAGCACCAACTTCTCCAATGGCAAGTATCTTATCTCGGCATCAATTAAGGTTTTACTGATGTAGTAGACTAGTTGTTGTACTCCTTGGTCTCTCAGAAGCACGACGCTTACGACATGCTCAGATACTGAGAGATACATGAATAAATCCTCCCCAGACTCTAGGGCTATCAACATCGATGCCTGCACCAGATATTCTTTCAGCTCCTAAAAGGCTCTCTCGCACTTTTCACTCCACTAGAATTCCTTCCACTTCTTTAAAAGCTGGTAAAATGGTCGGCAGTAGTCGGCAAACTTGGAAATGAATCGATTAAGGGCAACCAACATGCTGGTCAATACTTGAACTTCCTTTAGATTGATTGGCAGTTTGAGGCATTTCACTACTTCAATTTAGTCGGTGTTAACCTCTATTCCTCGGTTAGTGATCAAATACCCCAAGAATTTGCCAGCCTCCACTCCGAAAGCACACTTCTCGGCATTAAGTCGTATTTTGTGCCGTTGAAGTAATTCGAACGCTTCTTTGAGGTCGCCAATATGTTGCATTTTCTGATTGCTCTTTACCACCATATCATCAGTGTAGACCTCGACGATGTGCCCGATTTTATCTCTGAACATTCTGGTCATCATCCGTTGATATGTGGCACCAGCATTCTTCAACCCAAATGGCATCATGGTATAATGGTAGTTAGCGTCGGGCGAGATAAACGTCGTCTTCTCCTGGTCCTTGGCAGCCAAGGCGATCTGATGATAACCCTAAAAAGCATCAAGAAAACTTATCCTCGGGTGCCCATATGTGGTATCTACCAACTGATCAATTTTTGGCATAGGAAACGAGTCCTTTAGACATGCTCGGTTGAGGTTAGTAAAGTCAACACAGACCCTCCATTTGCCATTCTTCTTTTTTACCACTACGATATTTGCAAGCCACCCCGGGAAAAATATCTCCTTTATAGCTCCAACTTCCTTCAGTTTCTTAACCTCTTGCCTGACGACTTCAACATGCTCCTTAGCTGCTCTACTCGGCTTCTGCTTTTTGGGAGGGCACAACGGATCCACATTAAGCTTGTGAACTATGAACTCAGGGTCCACCCCGGGCACTTGATACGGGTTCCAAGTAAACACGTCTATGTTCTGCACAATAAACAACAGCATCTCTACCCTCTCTTCCTCGGCTACACTTGCTCCTATTAGAAAATTCCTATCCTCGTCCTGTAATATCCTTACTTTCACTATATCCTTGACATCGCTGGCCCTTATCTTGTCTTGGGGCTCCTGTAATTGCTACAAAAAAGTCTCCTCAGTTGACTCCATTGGTTTAACTCCCTGGTCAACCGCGACAACTAAGCACTGCCTAGCCACTTGCTAATTACCTCTTACCATGGCAATACCTTACTCGGTGCAAAACTTGACCTTCACATATAGAGTGGATGGTATCGCCCCCATTGCGTGAATCCATGGCCTTCCAAGAATCGCTTTGTACGGAGAAAACAAGGCGACCACTATGAATGTTACCATCATCTCCTTGCCCTCCATGTTCATAGGAAGCAAAATCTGCCCTTCTAAGATCACCATTCGGCCATCAAACCCCATCAAGGGCGTATCATACTTAGATAGGTCATCCTTCTTCAAACCAAGCCCCTTGTACAGGTTAGGATACATCACCTCGACACCACTCCCCTGATCTATCAATACCCTCTTTACTATAAAGCCATTTATCCGAGCTGTAACTACCAAAGCGTAATCGTGTGGTTGAATTGTGCCTTCTAGATCATCATTGTTAAAAGCAATGGGCTCTCGAGTATACTTCAACTTCTTCCCGAAGGGTTGCTTGCCTGTGCAACTCCCTCCCGGTGCTACTACCAGTACCCCCCTTCTTCTAGACCCCTGGGTGCCTCTCGGAGCTGCATGGATGACTTCTATCACTCCTAACGGGGGTGAAAGAGGATTCCCTCACGGCCGTGTGCCTGTCCGGATTCTTGATTCCTTAAACCCTTCACAAATTCCTTCAGGTACCTCACCTTCACCAACTGCTCTAAATGATCCTTTAACACCCTACACTGCTCAGTTGTATGCCCCCTATCTCTATGGTAAGTACAATACAAGTTTTGGTTTCTCCTGGACGGGTCTCCTCCCATCTTGTTCGGCCACTAAAAATATGGTTCATTCTTGATTCGATCCACAATCCTATGCACCGATTCCTTGAAGGCCACATTCACCTCTCCTATCTGTGGCCCCGGCTCTTGAATCCTCAGATCCTTCCTAGGCCTAGATTGGAAGCCGATATGCCGATGATGATTTGTGGCTAGGGCCTTGCCCTTATTCTGTAACCGATCATCTTCCAACTGCTTATACTCCTCGATACGCCTCATCAACTACCTCATATCCTCGGGAGGCCTCCTTATCAGTGATTCCCGTAGTCTGGAATCCTTAAGCAACCCCATCCGAAAAGTACTCACCGTAATCTTTTCATTACTTCCACCAATCTCGTTGTACAGTTCCCAATATCGGCTAGCGTAGCTAAGGAGGGTTTCCCCAGCCCCCATTTTCATTGAAAGCAACGCCTCCACAGGCTGTGGAACTCGGCTACAGGTCATGAACTGTACACCAAAATCTTGAATCAATTTGGAAAAACTGTGAATCGAGCCTTTCCTTAACTCATTAAACCATCTCAAAGCAATGGAGCCGAGGCTCGAGGGAAACACTTTACACATCAGTGCATCGTTATGAGTGTGCAAAGATATCATTTGAATGTAATGGCTTACATTTTCCACCCGGTCCATCTTCCCATCATAAGAATTGAACGGTGGCCGTGTAAATCGGCTTGGCATAGGTGCCCTATCAATGTCCCCCGGAATAGTGATCGGGCAGCCCGACGTAATGCACGATTTATGGCGTCCATGGCTGCATTCCGAGGTTGCCTCTCCTCCAGGGAAATCGAGTCCCAGTCTGTATATTCCCGTGAGCGGTCCTAATGCCGATGAGACTCGGATTGATAGCACCCTGTTCCATGGTGGTTCTCGACACTATCCGACCTTTCCCTCCGCTCCCCGTGTTCCCTTCTCTGACGCCTACCTCTCGCTTGCAACTCCAAATCCCTGACCAACCTTTGTAGGTGCTCTAGTTCCTCGTCCTTTTGCTCAAGTTCTTCATCCCTTCTGTCAAAACGGTTACACCCCGAAACGCCGAACATTGTCCAGTACGTTTGAAATGACCCTTTTCCGAGGCCAGACTGCCCTTCCTCCTCATGCTCCCTATCTTCACGCCTTTTTTGCCTCATTTCCCGCCATGTGGATCCCCGTAAAGACCTCCCAAAGCCACTTTTAGCATAACTCCTTAGCTGGCCCTTAGACATTCTCCCGTGCACATTTTAACAGAACCACAGCTACATAGGAGATCCCCACAAACGGCGCCAATTGTGTGTACCCAAAATATATGGCTATTGGGCTTAACCTCTACTTGGGCTCACAATCTATTTGTTTTGTGGGCTTTTGGGTTTCCTACTATGGGTGGTCCTATGCTCGGCAGACCTAAATATACTTCTATTTCCTTGAACCTTTCTCTCTTCCTAACGGAATCACTCATTTGCTCTCTCTGAGTATTTACTCTCTTTTCCTAGTGCTCTTCTCAGAATTGCCAACCCCCTTTTCCTCATTCTCATCTCTTATTTATAGCTCAAGATTAGTGGAAGAGTTATGATTACTCCAGGTTATTAGTGGGATTGGGGGTCTAATTCCATTGTTTCAAAGTGGGTGTTTAGGTGGGAGTGGGAGAAGTGGCATTGGAATTGCTTCCCACCTCAGAAGATTTGCTCGGCGGCGATACTCCCCAAGGCAATGTCGGGCAACCGAGATGCGGTATCCCCAAGCAGTTACCCTTTTGTCGGGGATATAGTTAATTGGGCCAGGCCCAGGTGACAAAGCATGATGCGTACGGACTCAGATTATTCATCCAATGGGCTTTAGGCTAGCATGAGGCCTGGGCCCATGGCCCTAGTGGGTCTAGGACCTGACCTCGGACAAAAGGGTTGGGGTCATGGGTCATACCATTGGGTCGAAGTTCTTTGAAAATATAAGGAAAAAAAAAAGAGTTTTTAAGAAATTACACATAAAAGCCAAAAGCAAAAAAGCTGACTTATAATCCAATGCCAAATTGACATTAATGGTCTATTTGGAATCTGTTTATTTTACTAAAATTGAAAATTTTTTGCTGAAAATACTGAAAGTTAACTAAAATAATATAGTGTAACCCATAAATAGTACCAAAAAGTGTAGTGAAACTCATGAATAGTAGCAAAAATAAGCTAAATGATAAAATAAGTTGGCAAAAATAATCTTTGCTAAACGGACACTAATGAGCTTGGCTCTAGCTTAAAAAACCAATTTATTTTACTATTCAACTTATTTTTGCTACTATTTATGGGCCTCACTGTACTTTTTGGTACTATTCATAGGTCCTACTATACTATTTCAGCTAACTTTTACATTTATCTACCGTACTTTCAGCAAAATAAGCGGATTCCAAACAGACCCATTAAACATTGAGGCCTTGGCCATTACAAATTAGCATTGAATTAGACTGTTGATTCCAAAATTTTAAATTCTAAATTGCATATTGCAAATACCCCTATTCTTTATGGTGGATGATTGTGCTTAACCTTTAAATTAATGCTGATGTCCCAAAGTCTCATTTTCACTCAAATTTTGGAGAGTTGGGACCCAAGAACTCACCCAATTATAGATTAGCAAGTAGCAACAATCAACCAAATTTTGAATTACTATCGTGATTATCCAAACTTGGAAAGTGACTAACTATTTATCCCCACCTTCGATTTTTTAATTTTATTTTTAATTCTTCCTCCATCAATCACGTATGCAACCACCCCGACAACAAAATCAATCCCAAGTTATCTCACCAATACGAAAATCAATCCCCGAATATATCAATCATCAATGAGTTTCACTTCCTTGTAGTCAAAGTCACGATTCAATACCATGACCGTATTGACACAAAGAAACTAAACCAGAGGGAAATAATTAAACAAGAGAGGGAAAGAGATTAAGGGGGGAAAAAGAAGCAGAAGAAGAGTGCATTGGGATTTTTTTTAAAGAATAAATGAAATCATATCATATCATATTATTATATATAATAAAAGTTGGACTTAGACACCGTGGTTGCATCATATGACTTCACTAAATTACAGAAATTTTAATAAATTTTTAAATTTTAAGAATAGATATATACATTTTTTTTGGGATAAATATGATAAATTAAGTAATGAAAGAAAGTAGTATTTCATTTACAACTATAACAGTTGTGTCTATCTAAAATGTTATCAACAAAACCTAAAATCAATAAAATAGAATTACCTAAGGATAGAATTTAAATAAAAAAGAGACATAGAAAAACGTAAAAGGAAAAAAATATCGAATTTGCATTTTTTTTCTTACGTTTCTTTAAAAAATGTAAAAGGAAAAAAAGATAGAACTTGCATTTTTTTTTTTTTTTTTTGGTGGTAAATTTGCATCTTATGTCATCTTTTTCCTAATAATAAAGTAAAAAAAAAAAAAAAAGTATTTGAGTTTCACCTAAACTATTTTTTTAATTCATATCATCTTCTTCACAACCTAAAATTCTCACTATATATACACAAAGTTTTTTGGTGTTTTATTATTTTTACTATGTACTTTACAATTATTTGCTATATTCTTCCTTTCTCCTCTCTGCCTTACCTATAACCTTGCAGGTAATTTTTTTTTTCTTTCATCAAATTGAATAAATTTTGTGTATTTGTTGCCTTTTTATTATATATAATATGATTTTTATCAACAAGTTTTATAGATAGGCTGAAATTCTATGTTTGATCACACTTTTTATTGTTTTTTTTAGAAGTCAATATAGCAAGCAATATATTTGTATTTTTTTAATTTCTTATTACATGATTATTTGTTGTTGACATCAATATTTTATAATGGATTTAATCTATTATGGCTTTTGTTTGGTGTTTTATTCCATGTAATCTATATTTTTTAATTAAAAGCAAAATTTGTTGTCAAACATGAAATTGGATACGAGAGAATCCATCCATCCAAATTTCTATGTAGGTCTATCTTTACTTAACTCTTTTTTTTTTTTTAAAGCTCAAAAATTTGGATATTTTGTCATTAATAAATTGAGGTTTTGGCTTAATTTTGTTTTCAACTATTTCAATTATTGAATTCATTATTTTTTTTTCATGTGTAATATTAATATTTGTGTTTTCTTTTTATGATAAAAAAATAATATGTGTTCTTAAAGGCTAAAACACGATATAATTACAAACATTACTTTAAGTTAAGGTGTTATTTTATTTATTAGTAAGTTAGAATGTTACATTAAGTTAGAGTATTATATTTTTATTTATTATTAATTTAGAATGTTACATATGGATACATGTGCTGGTTTAGGGTTGATATAACTTATAATCATTTGAATGAAATCAACACTAAAAAAAATGATTTAAATATCAAAATAAGAAATAAAAATTATATTTATTTTAAGTGTACAAGTACAATTTATTTTTTAATCGTAAAATTTTGACTTAATTCTTTTTTCATTTTATTTGTTATTAAATTTAATTATATTATCAAAATATTTTTTATTAAGTCGTGCATCGCACAAGCATAATACTAGTATAGTAATTGCAGGGATAAGGGCTCAAAATCATATATTGAACCTTGGGCTTTGTCCGAGGACGTTGACAAGTCCGAGGAGGGATAAATAGTCATGAAGGATTCCAGTTTAGAATCCCATAAATAAGAAATGAATGGAAGGCAATCCGAGAAGGAATTCCTCCTCGGATATGATAAATATAGCTCAAATATGTGCTCCAACAATAAAAGTGACCTTTATAGAGGCTCCAGTGATAGGGACGTGCCTCATGAACATACGAGAAGGAAGGGAATCCAAAAATATTTAAGGAAAAGCTGCTACCACCGCATTAAATGCACTGAAGCTACTCTTCTGGCCGCATTTATGTGGAGAAGGCCCTTGAACAGTGCTATCTTGGCTACCACAACTCATAGAAAACCAAAAAAGGTGTCTGATGAAACGGGCACTCAAGTAAGGGCTCAAATGATTAACAAGTGTAGGATCAGGATGGTCCGAAAGAGAGCTATATAATGTAAGAGACCCTCCATGAGGAAATGATTGAAAAATCAAGAAAAAAACACTGTAATAGTCTAGGACCAGACTTATAGTTAAGCTTGAAAGGCAAATATATAAGAATCAGTCTCCTCGGACTCTGCCAAGGGCGTTTTTTCCTCATTAAAAACTTGTTATCTCCCTTTCTTTAACTCTAAGATCTGTTTACTTGTCGTTTAATTCATTTGAACCCAGTTTTCCAACCCATTCTTTACAAATTTATTGTTTTGGGCTTTTTGGGCCTTAGTTCACGTACCTTTTAGGCTAAAAGTTCAGACCGGGTCCATACAGTAATATAATAGATAGATTGTTGGAGATTTTTTATTTATTTCATTTTAAAAAAAGTTGACTAGCTAACATAGAAAAATGAATTCTTAATTAAAAATTGGGCGAAATTTTGGCTCATTGATAACAAACAACTTCCCAATTTTTTATTTTTTTTTTATTTTTTTAAAAACCCCTTCAAACTCGGTACCATTTTCCATTCAAAAACAGTATTGAATTCTAAATAATAAGACCTAAGAGCATTTGCATTAGTCCATCTAAAAATTTTCATTTATTTTAGCATAACATCCTTTTTTTTTTCCTTTTTTTTGACACCAGCACTTTGTAAAAACTTTCACATCGTATTATCTATTTTACACTATATTTTATTAAAATACTACTTTTTATTAAATTTTTTTTATTATTCTTCCAAATACCCCTCTCTTCCTCAACAAACAACCCCTTCAAACAAAATTTCCAACTAGCTTGAAGCCAAACAAGAAGAAAAAATCTAGTCAAAGCAACACCAAAAAAAAAAAAAATTCCAACAATCTTGAAGACAAACTTATGCTAGTAGCCAGATTTTATCATCAATCCAAAACAAACCCACAATTTTCTCAAATATCAAATGCCCAAATTAATCTAACCTAAAACAAATACCAATAAAAATAAAAGAGCACAAAATCATAGCATTTTCCAACCTCTTTGGCAGTTGGTTTCTTCAATTTCTGCTCTTTTTCTCTCACTAAAATGAGTCTGATAGTCTTAATTTAATTGCCCAACTTGCTTCATTGCAGTGTTAGCAGCTTGATGTTTGTGTCAGCTTTGGAGTGAAGCAGAGCTTCGCTGGAGCTTCAGTAGCAGTGTCTGTGCTTGTTAACGGTGTGGTTGAGATGAGGGTTTGGTCTTGATTATGAGTTTATGTAGGTGAAGTATTTGATGTTGAGTCTCTGTAGGGGATCTTGTGTTTGGAGAGCAAATCTAATGAGGTAGAGAAGGAAGAGAGCGAAGGGAAGGAGAGAGAGAGAGAGAGAGAGAGAGAGAGAGCAAGTCCAGTGAACAGTAATCATGTATATTTACATGGGTATTGTAATAATTTTGGATATTTAGACAATTTTAGCCCAACTGATGTAGGTTTTTTGGGGTGAAATGTGTAAAATTAATCTCCTTTTTCTATTTCCTATGGTCTGATGTGGATGCTCTAACTATTTTGATATAAACATGTAGTAATTAGACCACATGTTAAAAAAGGTAACATATATTAGAACTCAAGTAATTTGAGTGGCATTGATAGTGATAGGTCCCTTTAACTTATACACAAAATTTTTTTTTTAGGATATAAATGGAAATGTAATTAAAAGAAAACTTACAAACGTTTGATTGAAAATAATTATAGCTTAGAAACAAACAGACAACGTGAACAAAAAATCTAGAGAAAAACTTACAATTTTTCCCCCATAACTGTGGAGTTGGTATGTTGTAATTAGGGCTAATAAAAGTGGCGTCACTTGTGAATTTATGTGATTGTGACATTACTCTATTCACACGAGTAAAAAAGATTGCCAGCATTTTGGATTAATTACAAATTACCATTGAAGCTATGAGGACTTGCACTGTGCACCTTTTTGTTTTTTTTTTTTTTTATAAACAACAATATTATTAAGAAAAGAGACAAAAACAGCAGCTAAGATACCAAAAACCTAGATTGCTCCAAACCTTTTTTTTATATATAGATAGATTGCTCCAAAGCTATTACATTACAAAAAAATAGAAGGAGTAGAGCCAAGAACAAAACAACCTGAATATCCATTGTTAAAAGACAAGACGAAACATAATCAACTTGTTTAGCCTCTCTAGAAGCCCACTTGAATGGAACAAACTAACAGTGACCTACTAACTTAGTGGTGTCTAAATATAAGACATGAATCCTCTAAGGAGTAGCAATAGATGACCTAGTAATAGCATTTATATAAATATTTGCATCACTTTCAACAATAGCTGGACTAATTTGCACTATTCTATCCAAATCATCATACATAATATATTAAAGTGGAAAAACTCAATCTAGAATTTAAATTAGATTCCAATTAAACTCCAATTTTGTGCCAAATATTCTTCTAATTACTCAATTTTTTTGAATTAAATGATCAAAAATTACCCTATTATTTATGACAAGTGTTTTAAGATTTTAAATACACTTATACTCTATGACAAAGTGTCCTTCCTATTGCACATTATTTGTTTGTCAATTATATTTACACGCGAATTCATATATGTAAATTTTAAAAATAAAAAGCATATTAGAGCATTAGCATTGAAAAATTCCAATGCTACTCTATTTTACAATTCTAAAAAGCCACTTTATCATTATACTATACCAGTTTACAATACCTCTACATCTCAAACTTCTACTTCCCTCTTTTACTCATTAAAATAATATATCTACATAATAAAATAATATATCTCAAAATTAACATAGAATTGCACTGTAGCAGTATTGCAAAAAAATTTTGCAATACTGCTGTTTAGCATTCCCCAATGTAGATGGTTTTAGGGCTTAAAATTCCAAATTTCCCTTAGATTTGACATTAGCATTCTCCAATGCTAATGCTCTTAATGAGACAAGGTGATGCACCATATCATGGTGGAAATAAGGAAGTTAAGGTATTTTATCATCTTTAATGAAGTATCTTCAACTGAGTCCACCATTAACATTATTTTTTCACTACCAATAATTTATAAAATAATTAATTAACTCTATCATTTTCCATAAGTAAAACCTAACCCCCCTCATCATCTTGTCTAGGTTCATCATCTTATCTAAAGTTGAAAAAATAAAAATAAATAAAAAAACCCGGCAAAACAATAGTCTTTTCAGGCCTGGCGGGTTACGCAAACCTATCACCAAAGTAACGTGAGTGGTAGTGGACTATGGCGAACACGAGCCTTACTGAGTGACAAATTCCATACTCTACGCAGCGGACCACAAGACCAAACAAGCAAACGTTTTTTGACTTTTTTTTTTCAACAAAAATATCACACCTCATTGGTTCGACAAAAAATATCTCAACTTAATATCTCAGCTTCTTCACAGGTTATAGTCTCACATACAATAATCACTTTCCCTTTCACGTTTCTCGCAAATTCACCGCCTCTGAACCAACTCTTCTTTCCTTTCCCTCTTTTCAGTTTTCGCCTTTTTCTCTCTCTGTAACGAAATTCCGTAGCTTCCGGAACCCTAAAGACAAAGAAGAAAGAAGAAGAATAAGGAGGATTGAAGTCGCGGATTGAGTTCGCGAATTTAGAGAAGAAGAAGGAGAAGGAGATGTCGGAGAAATTCTCGGCGACGCTGCGGATTGGAGATCTGAGCGATTTCATTGCGCCGTCGCAGGCTTGCATAGTCTCTCTCAAGGGCCTCAAAGCCAATCCAACCAAGCCAGATAAACCTGAGGTTTTTTTTTTTTTTTTTAATTGATTCAGAATTAGGGTTTTGATAAGCAAAAGTATTCGTATTGAAGGGTTTTGAATTGAATTCGTAATTATTATTTTTTTATTAGTTCATTGGTCTGATTGTATTTTTGAAATTTTTGTTTTAAGGTTTCGATTTCTAACAAGCAATTGCAAAGTGAACCGGTTAAAATTTCACTCAAGGACTGCTTAGCATGCAGGTATTTTCACTTTTATCATAGACCATTTTCTTTCTGTTTAATTGTTTTTCTTTGTTCTGAAATTTTTATTGAAGTTCTTATTAAGCTTTGTATGAAAAACTATAACTAATATTAGTTGTTTGCTGTAACATTTATTGGGTCCGTTTGATTAGGTGTTTTGAGAGATTAAAGGTGCGTTTTTAAAACCCCTCGTATGGTAGCTGTGTTTAAGTATTGGTGTTCAGTTTTCAGTATTGTGAAAATACGTGTTTGAGCGTTATAAAAATACGTATTAGAAATGTTTTTATTGTTTAAATACTGAAAACTGTTGATTAGGTGTTTTGAGAGCTTAAAGGTGCGTTTTTAAAACCGCTCGTCTGGTAGCTGTGTTTAAGTATTGGTGTTCAGTTTTTAGTATTGTGGAAATACTTGTTTGAGCGATATAGAGATACGTATTAGAAGTGTTATTATTGTTTAAACACTAAAAACTGTTGTTCAAAAGCAGGTACCAAACAGCCCCCAAAACTCCTCAACTGCAACTCCTCATAGTTTTTTTTTTTTTCCTCATGAACGCTCATTTTAAACCTAAACCACCTTATACAAACACACCCATTATAAATGAGTGAACTGCTTGTAGCTTTATTGATAGAGGTGTATTATATTCAAAGAAATGCTATGCCCACAACACTTTCACAATAAATGGTATAAAAGTAATTTTAGTGGTGGGTCCAAATTAGAACGAATAAGTGAATAACAACTTCTGTGAAAATGTTTTAGACGTAATACTTCTCTTGTATTCGAATATATATGATGTTAATTAGAAATTTAGACATAGACCCCAGTGGCATATTGCTTGCAATAATTAAGTTGCTTATACTTTGTTTTTTGGGTTATGCTTTTAATGTTTTCCATGAGGCCGGCTTTTATAAGGAAAACAAGTGGCTGAGCAAGTAGCCACCTCAAATCAAAGATGTGAAAGGTGGGATTAGTAACTATTACCTTATATATTTGTTTAATTAAGCAGGAAAGGTCCACCAAAATGTAAATATTAGTAGGTTGCCTGCAAAAACCCAATATATGTCGCTTTAGAGAGTTGGATTTAGAGAATTGATGAAAATCCATAGAACATAGATTCATTGACTCAGTTTCGGCTCGTCAACCTCTCTTCTGTCTATATCAAAACCGAAGTGTTCAATTTAGGGCTATTCATTTAAAAAAAAAATGTCTTGTTATAAAGAATTTGTTTGGGTGAACTTATTTTCTTAGATGTAATACTTCTCTTGTATTCGAATATATATGCTGTTAATTGGAAATTTAGACATAGACCCCAATGGCATATGGCTTGCAGTAATTTAGTTGCTTATACTTTGTTTTTTGGGTTATGTTTTTAATTGAATTAATTCAATCATAGTTTCTTAGGCTAGTGAACTTTTGTGGTTTCACTTGTTTTTGGGTACTTGTGACCCACACCCAAGTGGCTTTCATGGACCTGTTATTTTTACTGTTGCGTTTTGGGAATTTGGTGACCTCGCTGTTTCTTGGCTGTTCTTTTTTGTAAAAGCTAAAATGGGGTTTTAAAACTCTGTTCTTTAAAAAAAGTGTGGTTTTAGAACTGCTAAAGCAAACCGTATCGATTGAAACTTTCTGTTGCAATTACACTTGTATTCTGTAAAGTGAAGACAGGTGTACTTTTTAACGTCATCTGTGTTGTATATGACTATCGCCATGATTGGGGTTTTGTTGTAAGAATTAATAAAGTGGATTAATTTTCTTGGGCCTTTTTTTATAAGTAATGATATTTTTTTTGAGAAAGTAGATTACTTCAGGTTCACAATGGTGTATTCAAAGTAATCTAAAAGAGTTACAAGGAATTATGCACAAGAGAGGAACAATCGGAGTTTCAAGGACACAGAGAGAGCTATGTCTGATATCAAATTATTTTTCTTTCAAACTTTGTTGGAATGGATATCAACTTTGCATTGTCAGCCTTTATTTTCTGTTTATTTGATTTGATGGATTAATGTAATTTACTTGTTTGATTGTTTAGCCCCCAGCTGTAAATTCCGTCTATACTTGGATGAATCTTTTTTTCACATCAATAAGATTTCATTACTTATAATTAGAGAAAAAAAAAAGGTTTAGAGATTCTTTAAAATTTTAGATGGCATTGCCATGTGTAAGACCCCAAGCATGTGTCTAATCAAACAGAGTTTGATTCAATAGGGATTCCAACTGAGCCATTGATCTTTCAGTATCTTCTAAAGTACGGCTGTATTTTTTCCCTCCACAATATATACATCAAACAAAGCGGATCAAGGTCCCAAATACTCAATGATTGCTTCCCAAACCAATTCGTGCACCTAAACAATAGATCAGCTACCCTCTTTTATATCACCCATTGAATCCCAAAAAACTATAAAAACCACTCCACAAAACATGCAACATCACAATGGATCATGTGGCCAACCATCTTATATATGCTCAGAAACTAATGGTGAAATTGTAGACTTTATGAGTATGTATAGGTTCTAATATAGTGCCAATCTTTCAAGCTGTTAGGAGGCTACTTGCCAGAGTAATTGCTTAAGAGGCATTTGCTTAGAGATTCAGGATAAGATGTTTTAGATGCCAATATTTTTCCCGTGTATTGGTGACCTTCAATTGGAACATATTGTCTCTCTGGTTGCTTTGGACAATTTTTTCTTGATTTTCTTCCCATATAAAGCTATTAAAATTTATGATTTCAATTGACCATGCAGTGGATGCGTAACATCAGCTGAGACAGTTATGCTGGAGAAGCAAAGTTTGGATGAGTTTCTTGCTAATGTTAATAATGGGAAGACTGTCATTGTTTCACTCTCACCCCAGTCTAGAGCTTCCCTTGCAGTTCATTTTGGCATCTCTCCACTACAGGTGAAACTGACACTGTTTATTCTGATTTACTGCTTTCATTTACTTATATTCTTGATTCTTCCGTCCTATGGTTGAAGATGAGTTTAATTATAATTGCCATTTTTCTTTGTTCTGTTGAAGATTGTCTAACTATGGTCTATGCCTCAAGTTTTCATTAGTTTGCAGTTATAGGAAAAACCTTGAATCTCTCATAGTACGTTTCGATAATTGGTATGGTTTACACACATTCACTTCTAACAGTGAGTTCTTTTCCAATTTCAGGTTTTCAAGAAACTTACAACATTTTTTAAATCCTTGGGAGTAAAGGCAGTGTTCGATACAAGTTGCAGTAGAGACTTAACCCTTGTTGAAACTTGTAACGAGTTTATCAGTAGGTACAAACAAAGCCAATCAACTGATGATGAAAGATGTAATTTGTCACTGCCCTTGATTTCATCAGCATGTCCAGGTATACATGTCAGCCTACAATGATTCTGTAATGCTATTGGACCCTTCTTCCTGCCCCCCACCCCAACCCTCTCTTCTCTCCTAAAAGAGAACCCACAACCCAAAAAGGAAACTCCTGTTAAGAATTTGTTGTACAGTTTGGTGGATATGTGGTTGCATTGATTTTGGAGTCAGCATGGAGTCTATGATTTTGAATTTCCTATTGATTAGAGATAGTGCTGTAGAGCATGTCTGAGTGTTGTAACATTTATTTTGTTGAAATTTTCCTTACTTGCAGGGTGGATATGTTATGCTGAAAAACAACTTGGGTCCTACATTCTGCCTTATATATCTTCAGTGAAGAGCCCCCAGCAGACAATTGGATCGATCGTTAAGCATCATGTATGTCGAGAAATGGGTCTTAGGTAATCCATCCAGCCTAATATCAAATCATCTCATTTTTATATCTGTAATGTGAAGCATATCTTCTCTTGGAGTCATAGGTTTATAAGAAAATTCTTATAACCTAAGTTGTATTATTATCTGAGGCTATTATAACTAGGATTAATTTATGCTGGTCAAGAAATTTTCAGCATTTAGAATTTGGGCTTATAAATCTGCAGTTGGATAGTTCTTGATTATAATTTGATGGTTTTACAATGAAATTATTAGGCCAGACGAGGTTTACCATGTAACTGTAATGCCCTGTTATGATAAAAAGCTAGAGGCTGCCAGGGAGGACTTCGTGTTTCAAGCGGAACCCCAAAGTGAAACTCATGAAAATGGTCTTAGCATTCCAGAGGTAGACTCTGTGTTAACCACAGGGGAAGTTTTAGAATTGATACAGGTGAGATTTAATGTGCACCTCCATTATTATAGTGCATTCTCTAACAACAGCTATCTATATATATTAATTTTTTGTGGCCAATTTTTGTAGTTAAAATCAGTGGATTTTATATCCATGGAAGAGTCCCCACCAGATAGAATGTAAGAATCACACTTTCCTTTTAAGTTTTCCTTTGTGTCATAGAGTTATTTACATTAGTTTCTTGTGATCTTCCTGCAGGCTGACAAATGTTAATGAAGAAGGGCATCTTTTTGGGGTCCATGGAAGTTCTGGAGGTTATGCTGAAGCAATTTTTCGATATGCTGCTAGATCACTCTTTGGAAGAGAAATTGAAGGTCCTCTTGACTTTAGAACGATTAGAAATTCAGATTTCCAAGAAGTGTCTCTTGAAGTAAGTTCAGGCCTATCAAATTTTCTTCATATAGCTTGTAGTCATATGGAGAATGTTCTTGTAAGAAGCTTTGCTTAACAAAAACCATACATTTTTTATGGGATGTTGGCATGAGAATTTGATGTTCCCTCTAGCTATACCTTTCCACTGAAATGAGCCTCATTGGACTTTGATTTCTTAACAGTCCCGACTTTCCTCTCTTCAGAATGTCATATGTGTTTTTCTTAGGGACCAATCTGATAATTAGCTACATTTTGTTTTTTTAATTCTCATGCTTGACTATTTATAAAAATTGGGGGTAAGGCGACCTACCGTGACCTCTCTCAAACCTCACAAAAGTGAGAGCTTTGAGCCCTGGGTACCACATTTTTTATGCTTGACACTTTCTAATTGTTTCACATCTTTATGTGCCCTTTTGGATTTCTCACACTACAAAAATTTGAAATCTTTTCATAGGACATATTTTTAAGTATTTGCATTTTGCTGCTCATTGTTATGTGTAAGATATCATGCCATCTTTTAATGTAGGTGGAGGGGAAAACTGTTCTGAAATTTGCATTGTGTTATGGTTTCCGGAACCTGCAAAATGTTGTCAGGAAAATTAAAATTGGAAAATGTGATTACCATTTCCTGGAGATCATGGCATGTCCTGCAGGTATTTTTCATTTTTCCTTATTTTATTTCGTTTAAAATTTTTTTTACTTGTGAATGGATCATGTGCGTAATATATTTGGCCTGATTTTTTTTTAATAAGAAATTTGAAATTTGGATATGATCAAACAGGTTGCTTGAACGGTGGAGGTCAAATCAAGCCAAAGCCTGGGCAGTCTGCAAAGGAGTTGATTCAGTTATTAGAAGCTGCTTATATGGAAAATGTGAGTGTGTATTTGGAATTCTGGAAGTTTTTCAGATGACTTTCTGTGCTGTTAGATTCTACTTCTTGCAAAATTTGACTTTCATGTTGTAGCATGTCTTGGTTTGTTATAGGATGAATTAATCTACTATTGGTGGGGGTCTAGTCCTTACGCATCCAGTAATCATGCATTATTGAATCATCAACTTTGCTTACCCATGATAACTTAGGTTTCAATGTCACTTAATTGTCTCACTGGAATGAACCTTATTGATGCTTCTTTCTCAAAAAAAAAAAAAAAAAACTTATTGATGCTTGATCTGCACAATTGGAATTTTAACTCAAATCCAATGACATATCTTAAAGTACGGATATCCTTCATAATGGATTAACTGCCCCTAAAAAATCTCTAACTTAAATCTGTTTTAAGTACATAGACATACGAACAATCAATGATGCTTCAAATGGTATGGTGATTAAAATGAACTTATTGAAAATGCTACATAGAGCTTTAGGGGATGATTTCATTTGGCTAGCATGTATTATTCACGCACACATTCATTTATTTATTTATTTTGCCTTGAGATTTTCTTTGGCTTGCGCATGGTCATGCTTCTATGGTTCTAATTGTTTATGCTTTTATTACCATACAGGTTCTGGCAGCTGACCCTTTCAAGAATCCCCTTGTAAAAAGCTTATATGATGAGTGGCTAGAGCAACCAGGCTCGGAGAAAGCTAAGAGATTCATGCACACAACATACCACCCTGTGGTAAAAAGCATTACTTCTCAGTTGCACAATTGGTAAAAAGTTTTGCTGTCCTAACCTCTGATTTCCTGAATTGCGTTGAAAGTTGCCAAATTTGTCTCTCCACTGGCTCAACCCGTCAGATTTGT
Source organism: Quercus parvula (assembly GCA_030820535.1). Classification (NCBI taxonomy): domain Eukaryota; kingdom Viridiplantae; phylum Streptophyta; class Magnoliopsida; order Fagales; family Fagaceae; genus Quercus; species Quercus parvula. The sequence continues at coordinate 16,971,328 of JAUAME010000002.1, forward strand.
GTGGCCATCACTTCTTGTTCTGGGGATTGCATCCATGGAGGAGTCCAGTTTTGATAGAGTACACGGATTTTTTTTGTTCTTTTTCAAATTTTTACTCATGTATATACTTCGTACTTGACTGTTAGCTAGAGAAAGATTACTTATGTGGCTATGTAATTCACCATCTCTTATCTTTTATTTTTTCTATTGTATTTTCCTTTTTTGTTTACCTCCTTTTAAACGTTAAAGGCTCCAAATAAAATTGTCTTCATTCATGTATTATCCTCTTGTATCTGAATAAGACAATTGAACAGGCCAGGGAATGATAATGGCCTGCTTCTGAAACAAAATTGCTGTCCTTATATGGTTCATATAAATATATTATTAAATTGGTTTCAATTTGAGATGAGAGAATGCTTTTTTTCTTTTTCTTTTTTTTTTTTTTTTTTTGGTAATGATGGCTGGCATGGTTTTAGCCGTTTATTTTTTGATGGCAAATGTTAACAAGCACTGTAAAATTAAAATAATATGAGTTTCATTTTTAAAAAAATTGGATAAAAACGAGAAATTGTATAAAGCTGACAAAAACCTGACATGAAGCTGTAAACCACAATGAAGTGTTGTGCACATATCTCAGACTGGCAATTGTGAAAGCCATTGATAAAAATGCGATATACAAAAAGCAGACTTTTTATAGTGCAACAATCCTGAACACACTGGGTTCACTCTAAATATTTTGGCAATAGAAGCCTTTGCAGGATTGTGCTGCAAATGCCTGCTATAAATTCATGAGATGCGAAGCATCAATTACTGCTAATCGACTGGCCTTGTGGAATTATATGTGGATGCCAATAGATCTCAACCCTCAATTCTTGCTGATTATTGACCAGCCGATGGCTTATATTTGGGGTGCTTTTGTTCACCTTTTTCTCTCCTCTCCTCTCATCTTCTTTCTTCCCATCTCCTTCCATCTAAACAAAAGTCCTAGCAGCCTACAGTAGCAAGATGCTACTATTTTTATTATTTTTTATTCCCCTTCTCTCTCTCTCCTCTTAGATCTCACACTCTCTGCTCTCTCTTAAATTTTTCTCTATCGCTCTCTCCCTCTCTCCTTCAAAACCCGACCAACATCTCTGTCTCTCAACCATCGTTTCTTCACCACACACTCCATCAAGTCACCACTTCCATCAACCCAACCCACATATAGTGAGATTGCCGAATCTAGAAACCCAAATCGAACCACATCTCTCTCTCTGATTTTCAATGGTGGTCTGATCTCTGATTGGCTTTTCTTTTTGTTTTCCGATTGTTGTTAGTGATGTGGTTATAGGTTTGGGTTTGAGATTTGGTTGTGATTTTGGTAGTTAGGGATTAAGGTTGTGGGTGGTGGTGACAATGGCTGTGGTTGTGGTTGTGGTTGTTGTGGTTATGGCGGTGGTTGAATGGGTTTTATGGTTAGTGGGTTGTGGTGGTTGGTTTTTTTTTTTTTTTCCCTTTTTTTTTGGTGGTGTTGCTTGTTGGTGGCTAGCAATGGGTGTGTGGATATGGGTTTTGCTGGGTTGAGAAGAAATAGGTGGGTTTGGTGGTTGGTGTGCGTGTGCTATGGGTTAAGGCAGAGAGAGGATGAAAGGGAAAAGCAAGGGTATTGCTATGGGTGGTGCTATGGGTGGAGGTTGGTAGTTGGTTGTGCTGTGGTTGGTGCTATGGGTTGTGCTAGTGGTGGAGGCCATTAGTTGTGTGGGTTTGTGGTGCCCGTGGGTTTGTGGTGGCTTGGGTGGTGAGAATAAAAAAGAATAAAAAATGATAAATAAATAATATTTTAATGAAGTGGTAAAAAAAATAGAAGTTTTAATGTTAGGTGTATTGTAAAGTGATGTGTTAAATGCTATAAAGTTGGTTTTTTAGGTTCTAAATGCTAAAATTTTTAGGGATAATTACAAATTACCCACCCGTGGTTTAGCCCGAATTTAACTTATTCACCCGTGGTTTCATTTTTAACACTTTACTCACCTGTGCTTCTCTTCGTTACTATTTCATAACCCACCTCCCTTTCAGACGTTACACTAACACATTTTTTATAAAAAAACAAAACCCAAAACAAATCAAACACTCCTTTCTCTCCCAAATGTTGTGTGGAGTTTGATTTGATTGATTCTTCACTCAATGAATATGCTTTTTCTTTTTCAATTGATGTCTTGCATGTTTAAACACACAAACCTAGCAGATCCACCACAACATACCCAACGCCGACAACAATGAGATCTAAACCCAACCAAAAACTCAAATCCAAACACACAAACCATCGTGAAAAATGGGATTTGAGGGAGCAATTCCAGATAGTTCCTACATTAACACACACCACAAATTTTCAAATACAACATCAACAAGAACTTAAAAAATAATAATAATAATAATAAAATGATACAAATTAAGTAGAGCACAAATAAAAAATTTATTAAAAAAAAAAAAAACACCCTTATAGAGCACTTTGAGGTTGTGCGAAGGCAAATCTGAGTGGGTCTGATTGTGAAGCAAAGTACACGTGGGGTTTGATTGTGCAAGGCCTCCACACCACTGTTTGGAGCTCCATGCGCCGCTTATGTCCCTCCTAGGTGGTAGATCGAAGAGTGAGTTTGAGAGTTACGTTCAAAAAGATCGGGTAGAGAATTGGAGAGATGGTAGTGGCTGGGGTTTGCCGCGAAGGAGCTTGGAAGCTTCAATTCTTTTAGGTTCCAAAAGATCAAAGAGAAAGGGAGGTGTTTAGGCTGAGATCGGGTTAAGATAAAGATTCCAGTGAGAGGGAGGTTCGAGCTTGAGAACCACCATCTGAGGTGGTGTTGGAGCGGCGGAGATGAGCTGTGAATGGTTGGCCATGGCTGGGTTTGGGGTTTGGAGAGAGATTTTTGAAGAAGAATAGGCGTGAGTGGTCGGCCATTGATTTTTTTTTTTCTTTGAAAAAATTAGTAACCATTGTGGTGAAAGAGAGAACAAGGCAAATATATATTTGTGGAGGTTGATTTGAGTTTGATTTTTTTGGGCCCATGTTCTTCATGTTCAAGATTTGTGTGAATTGAGAAAGGTCAATACCACTTTTTGATCTTGTTTCTCTTGTGTTTTTATTTGTATTTTGATAGATCTATGGTTTGTACTTTGATGGTATTGCTTGATTTAATTTGTATTAGTTTTCTGGGTGTATGTTCTTCATGTTTTTAGTGGTTTTTTTTTTTTTGGATTGGTGTCAACCACTTATTCGATATGAAACACCAACGCAAATGCTAATATGTTCTCCTAAATCAGGCCTCACAGACTTGCCTTTTTGATTTTGTTTAATTTATATGACAAAAAAAAACTACAAACCAAAGTTTTGATATCGTTGTAGACTCCATTTTAATTTGTCCATTTTTTTATGGAATATTTTGGTATAGAACTATTTCAACTTATTTAAATGTCATGTCTTTTGTGATACTTGAATAGTTGTAAGAGAAATATTTGAATACGAGATGTTCCTACTGTTGGAAAAACACATGGAAAAAAGAGTTTTGTATCTCATACAAAAACACGCAACGGAATATGAACGGATCTACTTCATTCATGTGAGATAGCATGTAACATTTGAGTTTTGGAAACAAAGAATGAGAAAACATACCTTGATGCAGTGAAATTCAAACCAAATGAAGATTGGACTTGAGATACCTTTCAATCTTCACTCCAATTTCACAATGTGCCCAAGATGTGTGGTCTCTCAATATGTAATTGTTCAAGAGAAAAATAGCCAAGTGTCTCCCTTATTGAAGAACTCTGATTCTTTCTCATTTTTTAATCACACATATATTTGTGCACTTAGGCAATTACATTTATTTAATAACTCTTATTAAATAAATAACTAATTATCTAATTGGGTTAGCCTTTTGGAATAGTCCAATTGAACTTTAGTGTGTGGTTTGGAGTGGGACCAAAAGGGACAAATAAATCTCTAACTCCAATGGGCTTTGAACTTATCTGTCAACTCTTGACAAGCGCAAAGTTATCATTAATTATATTTAATATCACTATATAAATATAATTGCACTATAGTCCATATTAATAAATTATATCACAAGACTTTATTAAACATTTAACCCCCTCATAAAAATATTCGTAGTAATACAAAGTCATAATTTGTAACTGTCCCTTTGTAAATTACTACATCTTGATCCTTGAGTACCCAGTTTATTCATATATATTTTATGAAATCTAATTTCATAAAATATAAACTTTAGTAACTCTTTACTAAAGTGGTTAGGCCTAACACTCTGAATAACCAAACCCATGAAACTTATTGCAAGGGTATTTTATATCTTTATTAAGAGACTATGAATTCTATCTTGAGAATATATGTTCTTTCAACATTACATGTGGTTGCCCCAACATACTGAGGTTTTGACCATTTGTCTAGATCTCATTCTTGATATATTAAAGTAACCTACATTTCATGATCGAGTTCACTATTCCCTTAGAATTGAGAGTTTATGTAATTGAGAAGTCATGAAATTTATTATTCATTTGACAGTTGTTGATAGAATAATAAATTTCATAGCGATCCAGTTCAATATGTTTTATACACTTAAAACATATCAACAAGAGATCTCCACTTCCATGATCAAGACAAATCATCTTAATTGATATATTATAGTCTTCGCAGATGAAATATCCAATTTCATCACCAACTACGAACTAAGATTTTGAGTTTACAAAAAACTTGTGATTTATATATTCTGTGACTAAATCACATACTATGCATCTCAAGGACTATATGATAATGTCCAAATATTCATGCTACCATTATTTTAGATAATAATAAAACAAGTTTATTACATAGAACATAATGTCATACATGGCATACAATAGGATTTTAGGGCACTAATCCTAACACCTACTTTCTGTTATAATTTAGAACAACTAGAATGTGACAATTCAAACACCCCACCCTTTTCTTTTTTTCTTTTTTTGATGAAAAGGACAAAAGACTTCATTTAGAAATAAAAGCAATAAATACATCATGGAGAAAATATTGTTCTAAAAAATAAAGACTCTCTTTGATCCAAACAAAAAAGTCATTAATGCCGAAAGTTGTTTAGCTAAAAGGTGAGCAGGCTTATTGCCTTGCCCACAAACATGAGAGAATATAACATTATCAAACTCATAGGAAGCAGCTAGCACCCCATAAATCAAAGGAGCCACTGACGAAGGAGCTAGGGAATTCTCACACAAGGCATGGACTATGATCAAAGAGTCACCTTCCAACACAAAGTCCTGGAAGCCCACTTCCTCTACAAACACAATATTAGTTTTAAAAGCTTGGCTTCAACTTCAATTGCCCCCATCGGAACTTGGAGCTTCTTACTCAAACCAATAATAAAATTTCCAGCATGATCTTGGATAATAACAACTACCCTAGCTTCTTTTTTATTCGAGAAAATAGCCCCATCCACATTAGTCTTGTATGAAAGGGCTAACGGTAGTAACCACTTTGACTCCAAAGGTTGAGAAAACTTCAACAGAACAACCAAAACTACCCAATATTCCTTCAAATAGTGTGTGCACCATTGGATCAATTGCTTCCCATTCTTTCTTGAACCACCATGTCTAACCTCATTCCTATTTATCCATAAAGCCCATACAATTGAGACCACCATTGCTGAATCCTCTCCTATCCACTTAGCCTCCATTAACACATACAATAGGAAATTCATGAAACTCCAAAAGTACAACGAAGACAAGGAGTGAAAAAGACTGGATAAAGCCTATGTTTCACAAGCCTTAGGACACTCCCAGAATAGATGAAGCAAAGATTCAAAATTGACTCCACAATTCTCACAAGTACAATCCAGAAGAACATATATATGAAATAGATTAGCTTTTGTTGGTAGAATGTCATGTGCAGCTTTCGAAGCAAAGTGTCTAATTTTATGAGGAACTTGGATTTTCCAAAGTTTTCCTCCAGAAAAGACACATGCTACCTACATCCAAAGTAGAGCCACCTACATCATTCCTATCCAAGTCCAACACAACCTTATAAGCACTCCTAACTGAAAATAACCCATTTGTAGTCTTTGACCATATTTGCCTACCCTTAGGTAGCCTATTGGTCAATCGAATTCCACCCATATCTTCGGGCTCAAAAGGAAAGAAAACAAGTTTAAGCATATCCAAATTCTAGCTTTTATTATCCAAATCAATAAGATCACTAACCATAGAGACCTATGGAAGTAGACTTCTAGGAGACAACCTTGTATGAGGAAGAATTCGATACCCACTTATCATCCCAGGTCCAAACACTTTGCCCATTCCCTAAACGCCATCTGATACATTTCTTAACAACCTCTTGAGCCGCCATAATGCTTCTCCAAACATACGATGGCCTATTCCCCAACCAAGCCTGAATAAAATCAAAATCTTTAAAGTATCTTACCTTGAAGAAATTGTAAACGAGTGAATTTTGAGCCATCTGAAGCCGCTAGCCTTGTTGCTCCAAAAGAGTTAGATTAAAAGATTTCAAAGATATATGTCTTACAAGAGTCTTATAATAAGATTATTACGAAATTAAAGGATAGATGCAATCTAAAGCGGCTTCATATGGTTTAAGACATATATCATTTAACATGAGTCTTATAATTTAATTGTCACTACTAATTTCATTCCCTTCAATTCCTCCTAATTTCAAGAGAATGAAAATTTGAAATTTTAAGGAAATAGAGAGGAATGAGATTCCCCTACTCATTCTATTTTCTCCTACTTAAACTCTCAAATAAGGGAATAGATTTTCAATTTCCTCCATTAAAACTCCAAAACAAATGAAGGGAAGAATATTATAAAGTTATTGATTTCATTCATTTCCATTCCATATAATGAATTTTTTTTTTTTTTTTTTTAAGAAAGAACACTGTAATTTTATTCAAAGGACACCAAATCATCTAGAATTACAGCAGAAAGATGTAGAGGAACAACCTCTATCCACACCGTATACTCGCTAACATGTCTTGCATGTCTAGCAGTGTTATGTGCAGCACAATTGCCCTGTCTCCTAACATGACTATAACTCACATCAACAAACTGACTTGACAACCACTTAGCTTCCTCTATCAAGTTTCCAAACTCAACATGCTCCATGTTGTCCCCTAGCAGAGCATCAATGGTGATCTTGGAGTCCCCCTCAAGGATGAAAGACGCTAGACCAATGTTGCTAGCAAATCTTAAGGCTTTTATTGCTGCGGGAACTTCCATTGCAGTGACCAAGTAGGGGAGTGGGACCATATCCGCCATTACAGTCACCATGAGGCCCTTATCATCCTGAATCACGGCTCCAACACCTGCTGTGTCGTTCTTCCTAAACACAGCCCCATCAAAGTTCACTTTGACTCTCAGCTTAGGTGGAGATTTCCAAATGACCCATTCTGAACCTCGATAAGGTGGGTGAGGGAGTTTAGGTGGAATGGAGCGAACATAAGCAACTCAGAGTCCCTCCCTACCTGAATCCCCATTAAATCGTGCAATATCTGCAACAATATCCTTTATTTGAATTTCAAATAAAGTATCAAACATAACCCCCAAAGGAATTAAATCATTAGCCAATCCCATAGCTCCCTTATTATAGCCTATATCCATTGATTCCTAAATTTCAGCTGGGGACAGCTGGCTCGGAGTAGAATCTTGGTTTGCTAGGATAGCTGAAACCAAGTGTAACGTTTCCCCCATAACCGTTTCATCATTAACGTGACTTACACCTTCATTAATGATTGATTCCCCTTTCGTTTCCCTACTCACCTGATCTTTCTTCGATCTGCCCTCACCAGCTTCTGTCTCAATTCCTTCCGACTCCATTCTAGCCGAATAAAAAGCTTTCCTCTTGAAAGTTTGCTTGTATTCATAGAAACCTGGCACATAAATACCTTCCTTCCCATGCGTCATGAAAGGGGTTGATAGAAATTCACCGAAGCGTTGTTCCTTAGAAAGGATAAAGCCATCAGTTTCCTTCTCTGATAATGAAAGTTTGTTTAACTGACTAGCCAATTCCTCCATAGTACAAGATAGAGTGAAAAGTAGAAGTAAGAACATAAGAAGTATTTCCCTGGACCCCCGGAAAAAAAAAAAAAGGACCACTAGCTCGAAAGGTAAACTTATTACCTTAAAAGAACACACTCTCCTCCTGAATAAGGAACAGACCACTTCTACTGCTGAAGAAAAAGAGGGAAAAACCTCTATTTTTTTCCGATAGAGAGACTTTAGCCCCATATAATGAATTAAAGGATGGATCTTGAGTCTTTTGGGTAAATATTGCTAAATTCAGAATTTATTTGCATTATAGTCACTGTTCAAAGTAATTTAGAGAATTGAGGAAAGAGAGTAAATTTCGACAACGGTGTTGACGAAATTCAACAAAAGTATGAGAGAGAAAGAGAAAAAGCATGAGAGAGAAAATTTTGAATTTTGGCAATGGCATCATTGAAATTTCTGTTGACCAAGAAACCAATTGTAGCAATGCCATTGCCGAAACAGGGAACAAAAAAATTTGTGGCAATTGTGGTAATGTCATTGCTGAAAATGAGAGGAAAAAAAAATAGTGATTGCTGAAATCACATGTGAGGAATTAAAAAAAAAAATGTGCTACGTTTAAAATATTTTCACAACAAATCATAGGTAATTAGTTATTATTAGTTCAAATTTGAATTTAACATTGAGATTACTTTTTTAATTCAACAATAACAACTTGCCACTTAAAATTTGTTGTAAAAATATTGTAAAAATTGTGTGCACATATCATTTCTCAAAAAAAAAAAATGGAATGGAATTGTGGCAATGGCATTGCCACAATTGCCACAAACTTTTTCCCACCTATTTCAGCAATGGCATTACCACAAACCAAAACAATTTTTTTTCCCTCCTATTTCGGTAATGCCATTGCCACAATTCCATTCCATTCCTTTTTTTTTTTTTTTTTTTTAGAAATGATAATAGCACACAATTTTTACAATATTTTTACAACAAATTTTAAGTGACAGGTTGTTATTGTTGGATTAAAAAAGTAATCTCAATGTAAAATTAAAATTTGAACTAATAATAACTAATCACCTGTGATTTGTTGTAAAAATATTGTAGACATAACACTTTTTTTTTTAATTCCTCACATGTGATTTTGACAACCACTATTTTTTTTTTTCCTCCCATTTTCAGCAATGGCATTGCCACAATTGCCATAAAGTTTTTTTCCCTATTTCAGCAATAGCATTGCCACAATTGGTTTCTCGGTCAACAGGTTTGGGCAGCAAGAATTTTTGTGATGCCATTGCCGAAATTCAAAATTTTCTCTCTCCCACTTTTTCTCTTTGTCTCTCATACTTATGTTGAATTTCGACAACACCATTGCTGAAATTCACTCTCTTTCCTCAATTTCCTAAATAACTTTGAACAGTAACTATAATGCAAATAAATTCTGAATTTAGTAATATTTAGACAAATGACTCCTGCATCTTATCCAATAATAAATAAATAACTAAATAAATGAAATTGATACGTATTTATAAAAATAAATAAATAAAAAATAAAACTGATACGATCTGTTCCGACACGTGTTACAAGAACCAGGACTATATAAAAGTCCTAGGTTTCCCTAAAAACTGAAAAATAAATAAAAATAAAGCCACTTTTTCAGGTTTCTCAGTTTTCCTTCATCACCCAAAGACGCAAAATGGTAAGAACTCTGTAAAATTCCTAGATTTCCTCCTCCTCATTTCTCTCTGCCATTTTAATCTCTCTAGATTCTAATCAAATTCTCTTTGGTTCCATTCAGTCTGTAAAGGGTTTTTTTTTTTTTTTTTGCCAATTTCTCAAAATTTATGTTCTTTGTTTTTTTTTTCCCTTCTTGCTTTTCTGGTCTGTGATTTTGGTATATTACTGCTGACCTTAATTTTAAAGAAAAATCACAGTTGCATGTTAATTCTGTTTTTTCTTTTCTAATTTGTTTAATTTCTAGGATGAATAAGCTTAAAAGGAAATAACTTTGCATACAAATTCTATTTTTGGGATGAACACGCTTATATAAAAGTCACATTTGCATGTTGATTTTGCTGCTTCTGCTCAATTTTCTCTTATTATTGCTTTTTTTTTTTACCCCATTTGATCTCTAGTGCTCAAATTTGATTGCAAAAGGTTCAGCTATGGGTATAAAATTTGGGTTTGTAAAGCTTTTACATTTTCTGGGTAAAGTAGAAATCACTATCAAATGCTTTGTAATTTGATTAAAATAAAGTGTGTTTATGTGATTTTTCTATGTTGGTTTGGTCCATGATGGATGGATAGGATTGGTGAAAGAAACAAGTTAGCCCCTTTCTATGTGAATGCTTGAACTTAAATATATGATTGAATCCTAGTACTATCTATGCTGTTGTAGAGTGTGGTTTGGTCTTTGGTGCTGAGAAAGTCCTCTTTTTAATTAAATTTGAAGATTATGAAATTTATTTTATGTTCTTAGGAACTACAGTTGGTGCTTTCAATGATTTTTCGTATATGGGTTGAATGCCAAATAGAATACTGTGACTATCCCTGATTAGTCTGCGTAGGATTCGGTGCCAACCTCAAATTTTTTGGTAGTAAGGTTTGGCTGTTAGGTTGAATGCCAATTGATTGTTTCTTTGTGTGACGTTATTTGTTTTTCTTTTTTGGAGGTAATTTGCATTTTGGTATAAGCAGAAAGATTGCAGGAGTTTAGATGTTTGTTAATTTCAGTGGTTCATAGTTCTTATGGAAACGTGTATTGGTTGTTTTATGGATTTGACAGACTACTTCAAAGCGCCTTTCTGAGAGGAAAGTGGCAAAGTTTCAGAAGAACATCACAAAGAGGGGATTAGTGCCTGAAACCACTTCAAAGAAGGGATATGACTACCCAGTTGGGCCTATCGTTCTTGGTTTCTTTGTCTTTGTTGTCATTGGATCATGTATGGCCTTTCTAACTTCTTATTGCTGACATACTATTAATGCTCTTAATAGCCTTTTGGGGGGTGAAGGGGGTGAAAGGGCTCTTATTCAATTTTCTACATGTTTTATATTTACTATATCTTGGCAGAGTCTTTTACTCTTTTTTAAGTCCACTGTGACATAAAGTCGTTGCATGAACTTGCTAAAAAGATGAAAATATGTGTCCAATAAACATGCTATTGTGTAACATTGTGGACTTCATCTAGTGGTTATTTCTTTTCTCTTGTAATTCTGAATCTAGTGGTTACTGCTTTTCTCTTGTAATTCTGACAGGGATGTGGGCTATAGAACTAATTTATGATGTGTGGGTTTGAGTAACATTAATGTAGCTCTAGGAGCATGCTAAAAATACGTGCATTGTAATGTTTATCATTCACATTGATATTATCTGCTTGTTGCAACTTTACAGGTCAAGAACATAATATTTGGTAGCATATAGGGGTGTCAGTTTTTAATTTTGCTTATTCTAAATTCCTTGATGCATGCCGGTGGAATAAGACTACAGAATTGATTGGGGGGACTTTATTTTTGGACCTATAGTTACTGAACTGGTGAATAGTATCATTGTTAATATACATAGACATTAGATTTTCTTAGGTGATTAAGTTGCCCTTTTTTTTAACACGCAATTGATCACTTGATTTTCCCTGATCTTTTTGTTGGCAGCCCTCTTTCAGATAATAAGGACAGCTACAAGCGGTGGGATGGCCTGAGCAAGAGCAGAAGGAAGTTTGGCGTAATATGGACGTCTTCAAAGACATCAATGTACCATGTGGTGAAGTTAGAACATCTTTGCTTCCTACTTTGCAATAATAAAGCAGTATCATTGTCAAGTTCATTTTATATTGTTTCCATTCCAGGATTTTTTTTTTTTTTTTTAATTGATGAAAGAAACAGAACAAGGAGCAGCAACCAGCTGTGCGTAACAGCTACCGCTAAACAAGCAACAACAGCTAGACCACTGTAGATCTATCAACAAAACAGAAAGTAAGAGAAACAGGAAGCCTTTTTAGAATCGAATTTCTTAACATTCCTAGACCAAAATAAACAATATCTAACAGCAGACATAGTAGCTAGAACCTTCTCCATTTCTGCCTATAAGTTTCCTTGAAATTTTCTAGTATTATGATGAAGTCAAATGTGATACTACATAGTAGCATCAAGAGCCAGTTTGCATATAGTCTTCTGAAAACTCTTCCCTTTCAGTTTCCTCAGAGCCTAATCAACTTCCTCACTCCATGACCCAACCTGCCTGACCCTAGTCAGAATCTGCATCCAAGTCATTTTAGAGATGGGACAATCAAAATAAAGATGATCTCTGGATTCGATTCTTCCATTGCAAAAGAGCATAGAAGTATCCTTTGTACCCCCAAGAAACCAGACTATCGTGGGTTGTAAGCTTATGCTGAAAAGCTAACCAAGCAATGAAGGTATCCTTTTAGTAGGGATGCTTTTAGAAAACCAAACCAGCTGTCACCAAGGAACTCCATAGGCTTCACATCTCTAACTGCAAACTGCGTATCCCTGCAATTATATCTTCTCTATCCTCACCATCAATTTGCACTTGACAAAGTTTACTTTGATTTTGTTCAAAGCTTTCTGACTTGTCAGTAGGCCACATCCAAAGACCATTAACTATAAACTTAGACAAACTGTCAAAGCAGCAACTTGTGTCATGCATCACCCTATTACCATATTTTTGCGGCAAGGGACCACTATATGTTAAGAATCATGCTGTGCAACAAAATTTTCCCTATTTCCTACGACATGTTTTGATAGTGAGGACTAGCCCACAACCCTTGGTTAAAGGATTTTTCTCCAATTCCATGAGCAATTAGTTAAAATAGCCACCTACCAGAGAGTCGCATAGATCTACATTTAAGAAGATATACAGGAGTTTAAGCCGCCCAAATAGAGCTGTGCAAATAAATTCCAAATAAACCTGAAAACAGTATCTGTCCTTCACTCAGCTATCTTAAACAAACCCAACCCTCCTTTTCTCGGGTCCAATTCGAATTATGCCTTCATATATTTACAAAGAAAAAAAGAAAAAAAAAATTTATGCAACTCAGGGGGGCAAGGCCTCCTTGGGCCCTAGTGTGGGTGTGTCCTTGATTAAAGCACAAACCATTTTTAAAACTAAACAGAAAGCTGCAAAAGATATTAGAATACCAATCATCTTTTCTAAACCATAATGAGAGTTTTGTTCACTAGTTACAACCTTTTTTATATGTGTGCAAAAAAGCAATAAAAATATATTGAGTTGATCAAAACCTAGTAAACATAACATAGGATAACTTCATGGAATAAATTTTGAGGGTCATCTGCCTTCAAAAGCACTCAAATATTTAAAGATAAGATTTAGGTTGTTTTATCCAAATTTGCTATTGTTTTTTTGTAGTTACCAATTATTCATCATAAGCATCCCATCAATGTCACCGCCTAAAAAAGCATACCAAATAGCCATTGAGATTATTAGGGTTTTTAAATAAATTTTTTTTAAAAAAAAAAGCCTAATATAACTTTAGGTGATTCGACAACACAAAAATTAATTACAAACCTCAAATTTGTTCAAACCAAAAAAAAAATGTTCATGGCTTTTTTTCTTTTTCCCTTTTTTTACATGCTACACATTGGGCCTTGAAGGCCCATACTCTGGGACAAATATGACAAGACAAGGCACAAAACCCTTTTAAGGACAAAACGAGGGCCACATTAAGCCCAAGCAAATGAGGGGTTCAAAGACAACTGAGTTGTGGGCCTATGCTATAGATATGTAGAATATATCTATGCTATATTAATAAGCAACCATGCTCCCCATTTCTGTTCGGTTATTTGTTAACAAAAATTCTCACAGCCACAATATCTTTCTGCTTAAGAATTTAGACTTGTAAAACATGTTTCAAAATCACAATGTCTCACAAAATAACAAAATTACTCTTCACTCATCTTTTATTGACAGGCTTTTTAAATACACCATTTACAACTGGGAATAGAACTGGAACCTCTTATGTTTAAGAACATACATAGTCTGCTATTTGAAAAGGGGGGCAATGTACTGCTCAAATAGATTAACATCATTTAGGCTTAATTTTCTAACAATATACGAAATGATGTATTTAATACCAACCAAAATTACAGTCAATACACTGATGCAGGTAGGAAAAGAACTAGAGATGAGATCAATGCTTAACAAAAAAGGGGGATTGACATTATCTAGAAAAGTTTATGGTGCATTTGCTTTCCATATGTGCATTTGGTTTCATCTGATCTACGAGCTGCTCTGGCCATTGTGCTCCCTGTATTGGCATTTTGGCAACAATCAGAACTTTTGGACATCTTCCTCGCTCGTGAGTTAAATCCGATCTCCATATTGTTTTCAAATAGGAATTCATCATCTGGAGAATCGTAGCCCATTGCCTCAAATTCCTGCAAAATAATGACAATAAATTTGAGTCTCATAAAGGTGCTCTTAGAGTATATTGACAGTATAAAGAAATGGAATCTAGTATTGCTTGCTTACTTTGGATTTTGACTTGGCACAATAGGGCGTTAAGCAGGGATTTACATCCTTGAGGAACATGTCATCTGGACTACCAGGAGTTGTTGGATCACCAGAGCTAAAGTCCTAAATAAATTTTGGACAGTGTTATTGAAATTATTAAAATTCAAAGGTCACTGTGCTAAGACATGGATTAGAGAAGATAGTTCAATCCAAGTAAAGCAGTTAGTTTCTCAAGTTTGGGAGGAAATAGAAAATATAATCATGCCTTTTTTTGTTTTTGCTATGAGTAGGCCTACTGTAAATCAAACACTAGAACTTATATCATGAACAACTATCCTGCATTAACAATAACTAAATAAAACATAGCCATAGCTTGAAATTTGCATTCTATTATAGTATTCATACCAAAGAATTAGAGGCCTGTTCAAGATCATATATTGGTGTCCTTGGAGAACTGCCATGATGTTGGAAACATGCTCTTGCTGAATGTTTATCTGCTTTCACCTGCTCAAGAATTGTTGTTAGTCTCTATAAATATATAAAAAAAGTAAAAATTAAAAATGCTAATTTTTCTAATAAAAGCAAATGTTTAGAGCAACATACAGCAATATTATCTTCATTTTAAATTTGCAAAATATCTCATAACAAAATCCTATACTCATGTTGGGTCCAAATCCAATAGATAAATTTAACCCTTAAAGTTGGAGAATAATTTCCTTAATCATAATATTAATGGTTAATCTTGTTCAGGGCCACCATTTGAAATAATCATCTGACTCTTGGTTGTACTTCTTGGTTGTAATTGATATGAGTATCATGTTCAATATACTCCTGCACTCATACTAGGCAACTGAAGAAGCATCTATTCTAGAATTTATTGCATGCACAACTTTCTAAGAAGTTTTATATCAATGTAATTGGCACAAATTTTAGTTGTCAAGACAATAAATGAACCATTGGAGCTGCAAATAGGAACGAGCCCCTTTTGACGAGACGAGAGTTCACCTTTAGAATTTATTTTACTAGCCACATTATTTATCAGTTGAATTCCCTTTGACATTGGAATGAAAACAACAAGTAGACCTGGTTCTAGAAGGTTGTTAGGAGCCAAAATAAGGTAGGTTCAGCAATCAAGAGTTGAACTGCCAATCAGGAGATAGAATCATCCCATCGGCATTTCAGTTCCCACTTGGAGTGCAGATTGCCCCAGATGTTCCATTTGTTGCCAAATTTCAAGGATCATGCACATGTGGAAGCTTCTATTGGACAACCATGAGCTCAATTGAACATATTATTCAAGCTTGGATTGATTCTTGAAGTTAGTTCAAGAGTTAGTTATAAGTAGATAGAATTAGTTAGGGTTAGTGCACATGTAATACATTAATCAGATGTGTATATTATTTATTGCACGTACTCAATTAGTGAGCCAATGAGAATATGGCATGAATTGTATAAATAGAGAGCAATGTAACCTTCAATGATGAATGGAGGAATAATCAAATTGTTGCTTTGTTTCTCACTCTCTCTCTTGGTGATTTTCTTGGAGGTAGAGTCTCTCTTGAAGAAGTCTCATCATTGGAAGTGGTGACTCTCTCGAAATAATCACAAGTCCATCATTTTCATGCAATCCATCACTAATCACTAATGTCGAAACCCTAGAAGTGTTCCCATCCAAAACCTATATACTTTCCACTTCAAAAACCCACTAAACACATCAATTACCCTAATTCCATAGCTGCACCCAAAAACCCAAGGCCCTTAAACATAAAATCCTAGCATCCAAATCTCAAGAATCCACTTGAGACAACTCATTAACCCTAACTCTAACCTAGTTCTTTACAAAGGCACAAGATTGTAGATTTCTTTATAGTGGAAGAATCCAGCAGTGACAACGTAATTAGATCAGCACAAGCAATTGGCAACTCAATAGCTAGAATTAACAGTTTAATCTTAATTAAATATTGGTAGTGAAGCTTAATAGTCATTTTACAACATGGATATGTAATGATTTATTTCTTATGTCGTGAAATCGTGTAAATATATGCAAAAACTCTAAATTTTTATTGTTTGCTCTAGTTTCTGCAGCCCAATAGTTTGTGATACACCAAACCAACTAGTTTGGCAGAGAATGAGTACCCATGTAGGTGTTGTTATTTATCGTACCTCAGCAAGATCTTCTGCAAGGTATTGTAGTTGACCTGTGAGAGAAGTGACCTGCCTTTGGAGAGTTGGGATGAGCTGTTTCGCTTGTTTCAACTCTGAATTTTGCTTCTCTAGAAGGCCTTGAAGTTGAGAATTCAGAACATCTGGGAATAGTATGGCACTCTTCAATGCCTTAATTTCTTCCCGTTGCTTCAAACACAAATCCTTCAACTTCTCAACCTGCAAATCTCATAGAAACGAACCTTCAAATTACAAATGCCCTCTTCCCTTCATGTCCACAAAATGCATACATTTCAATACATTCTGGATTAGCCCCTTCGCACTTAATCAGATTTGATATGGCAATTAATAGTGAAATGTAAAGAAAATGCATTGATTGAGGAACTGTTTCATGGGTCTGGAAATTATGGCATCTAAAATCAAAGTTCACTCCACTAAATTGTTGTTTTAGAACTACTATTAGTAAAAGGTTGTACCTAGCATACAAAACTACAACACTTTCACTTTTCGTAGGGTTTAGAAGGGGTAATGGTAAACAAATTCACCCTCTATTATTTTTTGAAGATGCTGATTCTCATACTTAGGCTTATGACCTATCACTTTTGATGGAAATTGCCATTAGCTCATCATACCAAGTGTTCTATTATGGTTAAATGATTTGAGGCAATCAGTAATTTATCATGGTATTGGGGCAGTAGATCCTAAGTTTGATCCTTGTCTCCACTCTACCTCTCATTTAAAATGTTAAAATTAGCACACATCAAGTTCCATTATTAAGAGAGAGTTTAGACCCAAGTTTGATGAGGATTGTTAGAATTATAATTAAGTGATTAAATTCACCATTTCCTAAGTCTCCACTCAACCTCCCATTTAAAATTTTAAAATTTTCATGCATTGGGCTCTACTTATTAAGGTAGAATTTAAGGCCACACATGAGGAGTGTTAGAATTATAGTTAAGTGATTAAATTCATCATTTCCTAATAGTTTAAAATTTTGGAACAATCGGTAATTTATCACCAAGCTCCGCCTCTTCTACTATTACTTAGTTGAACAACAAACACATGAAGCAAAAATTGAAAACTTGAAACAAATCAGAAGGCACTTTTTTTGTCAACCAAAAAAAAAAAAAAAAATTATCCCGTCATACTTAAGTCCTTTTCTTTCCCTGTCTATTCTTAGTAACCAGTCATGAATTAGACAAAGAGGAATGCTACATACAAAAAAAATTCTTTATTTTTAGCTATTGACATGTTGAATTTCATATGAGCCAATAATAGCAATTGTAAAAATTAGAGAAAATGTTCAAACCAAATTTCCCACTTTCTTTCCTTTTCTTTTTCCTCCCTTTCTCCCAATCCAAACAGAGCATTTCCCAGAAAAGAAATAAACAAAAAAAAAAGACCCACTGAGTCACTGACCTCTGTGCTCTTCTCCTCAAGCATGAACTTAAGCTGAGAAATCTCCATCTCTTGCTCCTTATTCATACCCAGAAGCTCTCTCTCACTCCTCAACACCATCGCCAAAGTCCTCGTGTTCTCCTTCACCTCAGTCAAAGCCTTCACCTCCTTCTTTTTCTTACTCTCAAACACTGTCGTTTCATTCCCAGCCCCAAACAGCTTCTTATGCAAGCCTTTGAAGCTCGTTCCTTTCCTCGCCGTCTTCTTCAAGTCCTCTGCAATCACATCCGATGGAATCACCATCTTCACCGCCTTCGACGAAGAAGACGATGGCTTCTTCTCCATGAACTTCTTCACCATTGTGGCCAAGTTGGGATTTGAAGGCCTGGATTTCGTGTGGGAGGACAGATCGGACGGCTTGGAGGACTTGACAACGAGTGCTTTTGAAGAAGAAGAAGAAGATGAAGAGTTCAGCTTGAGCTGCTTGTTCAGTTGTTCGGTGGATGAAGATGGGTCGGAAAAGTGCGAGGAAGTTGAGGAGCGTGTGTCGTACGAGCTGTACCGCGAGTGGGGCTTCAGCTTCAGAGAGGCCATTGTTCGGAGATTATATTCAAAACTCCGAACACAGTTTCTAAATTTTGAGAGAGAGTGGTTTTTTTTGGAGAGGGTGAAGAGGATGAAGAAGTTTGCTGTTTGATTATGAATGGATGTAAATATTTTAAGGTTGTTTTTTTTTTTTAAGATTTGGAGAAACGGGGGGACACGTGGCAGGCTTGTTGTACTTTGGAGCGCTATCTGAATTCAATTCAAATTTTTCGCGTGAACCGCGCGGCTTTTGCTTTTGTGTTTTGGTTCGGTCGACTACTACAGTAATTTAATTATTTTAATTTGCCCCCCCTGAATTTTTGTTCAAATTACATCCTAATATCATATCATATATTGATTCTCAAAAAAAAAAAAAAAAAAAATCATATCATATATTATGTGCTATATAATAAAATTTGGATTTAAAAAGTTGCGATTATGTCAAATAGTTTCATCAAATTACAAAAAAAAAAAAAAAAAAATTGATTTAAAAAAAATTGATATAATTTTTTTTTCTTATCTTCTTCTACTATAATTTCTAATTCTTTATCTAATCCTTTTATTATTATAATTTATATGTTGATAAAAAAATCTTAACTTGATGACAATCCAAAATCATCATCTAATCCTTTTTTTTTTAATTATATTACTACACATTAAAAAAAAAAAAAACAGCAATATAGTATATGATTTTGTTCTAAAGGTCTATTTTAAAATTCTATGCAATTGTTTTTAGTGTTTTAATAAAATTCTAAATTCTTTGTATTTTCTCTTCACACACCGTGACTCTTTTTTTTCTTTGAATTTCCTCTTCACATGCCACTTATTTTTAAATTTTAGATTTCAACTTCACACCTCACTAAATTAGATTAACATTAGACTTTTTGTTTATGTCAACTTCTTGAATGTGAAGTGTGTGTGTGTGTGTGTGTATCAAATAATTCATAATGAATACCTACTTTACGATTTTTTTTTCTCTATTATTCTCTTCTTCTTTTTCCATCAAATTGAATAGGTTTTGTGTTTTTTTTTTTGTCTTTTGTTTAACCTAATTTCCTTAAGTTTTATGCAATTTATATGGTTATGGTTTGAGAATCAATCATTAAATATGCTTAGACATGATTTCTTTTATTATTTTGTTTTTTATAACATGGGTTCCAATGGTGATATATTGCTTTCATTCCCTCAATTTTGATTTAAAGAACAATCTTCTTTTTATCTTATTATTAAGAAGTCTTGATATAAATTTGATGATAAATTGTTCATAACAATTTTTGTCCTTGATTAAAATAGCTTTGGCTAGCTAGCTTTCAATTAGAGTTATACACTTTGACCTATAAAAGAACACAATCTGTCCATTTAGTCTTTCTTTCTTTCTTTTTTCTTTGTTTTAATCAATCAAATATGGTTAGACATGATTTTTATCAATCATTATATTTTCCATTATTTTGTATGTCACATATGTCATTGTTTCCAATGGTGATATACTTTTTCCATCCCCTTAATTTTGATTTCAAGGGCAATCTTCTTTTTAGCTTAGTATTAAGTGTGTCTTGATATTAATTTGATGATAAATTATTGAAAATAATTTGATTTTTTATATATTACTTTATCAGAATAGATAGACAAAATCAAAGATATAACCTCTTGGATGAAATCAACACCGAAAAAGACAATTGGAATATTAAAGTAAGGGTCACAAGAATGTGGGAAGTACTTAATATTAAAACAAATAATGAACTTATTAGTGTTGATTTGGTGCTACTTGATGTGAAGGTAAGTTTTGAAGTAAAATAATGAAATTACTTTTAGGCCTTCAAATACAATTGAATTTTATTTTGTTGATTAAGTTTATTCTCAATTTTTCAAGATAACCTTATTCATGAAAGTATTAGAAAATCATTTGTTGATCATTTTAGAGATATACAAGAAGGCAAAATTTATTGAATTAAATCTTTTAGAGTTGTCGAAAACAAGGATGCTTGCAAGATTGTGAAGTTGTTAGAAACATATGATCAACTTATAGCAAAATAGAAACTTGAATTGGTTCCATTTGATGAGTTGAAGTGTCTTGCTGACAAAAAAACTACTCTAATAGGTAATTTTGGTTATACATTTATACTCAATATATATTACTATCTTCATAACTCATGATTTTTTATCAAGCACTTTATCATTTGTAGATGTAATAGGAGAAATCGTAGGAACTTCTCACATGGAAAAGATAGAAGTGCATGAGAAAAAATTGAACAAAAGGCTAATCAAACTTCAAGATAACATGTCAATTAGATATTGATGAATATATTACTTAGATTCATACATTTTGTCAAGAGGTAAATTTTTAATTGTCTAACAAAAATGTTTATGCAAGAGGGAAAAATTTAGAATCACATCTTGGGAAAAATTTGCAAAGGCAATTAATGAAAATATATGTTTTGATAATTCTGTGCGTCCTATTATAATTATGCAAGAGTTAGGCCTTTTTGGATATACACCACTATAAGTTTCTTTAAGTCCTGCTCTCCTCTTCTCATGTGTGTGTATTAAAAATACTTAGTATTCTCAACCAAAAAAAAAACTATTGTTAAGACATATATGAGTAAGCAATTATTTCTGTTGATTTACATGATATGTATTTAAACATCATAATTTAAATTAATTATGTATGAATGATGGTAGGGAAATTACCATTTCCTTCTACAAACTCTTCAAAGTTGCATGTGAATTTAGATATTCCACTAGTCATAGAATTAAGAAAAAGGTTAGTACAATTTTAAATTTCTTTATTTATGTTAGTTCAATTTATACTTTCTTAAATTATTATTTTATGAACTAAAAAATTCCACCTATAGACAATTTTAATATGTTGAATTTCAATATAATCTTGAAGAAACCGAATCAACTATCACGTTCAGTCCTTGTCTCTAATGAGATTCCTAAGATGAAAAGAATACTATTGGAAATTTTAACCTTTATAGAGACTTAAAAAGTACAAGTTAGGGCCAAAAATTATATTTTGTTGATATTGGGATTTATGTTAGAATGGTAACTTTTACCACATGCTTTTTTATAGGACAACATTTTATTGCACGACCTCTATTAAGAAGATCAATGTTGAGAATGGGTGATAGTATGTCTCCTATGATGAGTTTCCTAAAAAATTGAAAAAACTTGAATCAAAACTATGGTGTGACACATGTATGAAAGCATGTGAATTTCCAGGAATTAGGTAAGTGATTTTATATATTTACTAATGGTTAATTTTGAATATATATATATATATATATATGTGTGTGTGTGTGTGTGTGTGTGCGCGCGCGTGCTAATTGATGTAGGTGGAAAATAATATTTCAAATGTGGGCATGACATGTAAGTTGGCGATACAACAGTACATGCAAATTTTGTAGTGTTTGACAAGGAAGCAGAGAAGTTAATTAAAGTCTAATGGAACAAGGCTAATTGTGACACATTTAGGAACTTGGATAATAGAAGCAAAAATTATTACAGGTCCAAAAATCGGAACAAAGGTTGTTATTCCTCGAATAGTTCTATCTCCTATGGAATCAAAGTGGTCATTCATCCTAAAAATAATACAATTTCCTTTAAAGATCTGTTATGCTATGACAATC
Organism: Quercus parvula; assembly: GCA_030820535.1. Lineage (NCBI taxonomy): Eukaryota > Viridiplantae > Streptophyta > Magnoliopsida > Fagales > Fagaceae > Quercus > Quercus parvula. Next base: position 16,993,597 of record JAUAME010000002.1, read on the forward strand.
AACATAAGTCAAGAACAAACTCTAAACAATGTTGGCCTCTACTTGCTAAGTCTAGCGTTCAGCCACGGCCAATTGTACGTTGCTTTGTCTCAAGTAATAAGCCCTGAAGGACTAAAGATTTTAATAAATAATAATGACAAACAAGAACAAGGATACACTAAAAATATAGTGTACAAAGAGGTATTCAACAATCTCTCAAAAGTAAAAACAACTTTTAACAAATTTTTTTTTTTTTTTGGGTTCTCATTAATATTATTGCTAACAAAATTGCAAATTAGTTACAAAATTCATAATTTATATTGCAAATCCACTAGATGAAAAATTCTCATAAGAGCACAATTACAAATTAGTAATTTTGTATTTAGGTGTTATCATTTTATATTTGATAGTTTTTATACCAATACAATTTATTCCTTTTTTTTTATTATTATAATTATTTATTTGGTTATTATTTATCAGATAACTTATATATTCTATAAGTTTATGATAAACCATACAACAAATGGGGCTTTAACTAGTTATTAGTATTATTGGAGAAATTATTGATAGATCATTTGCTTTGAATCTTGCAAAAATTTGTTTATTTTAGCAAAAAAATATACTTTTTTTTTTCAAAACAACATTTTAAACATTCATATCAAATTAGATCTTTTACTATACATTTCATTAAAAAATTATTTTTTTATTACTCTCTCTCTCTCTCTCTCTCTCTCCTTATTTATATGAGTAAATAAGTATTAAAAATAGATTTGCATTTGAATAGTAAATGTGCATATTTACATGGTTTCTATAACAACAATCTAAATTTACCCCTTATGCTATTATACATTTACTAATATGAGTGCTCTAACTATTTAGAGGGTGCGAAGTTTTTGTGTTGTGAATTGTTGAGTACAATGGCATTTAATGAGTTTGTGCATATCGTATAAGTAAACGTATAAGTAAACGAGGCAAGTTTGGGGAGTAGTAAATATTTGATCTTGACTCAAAAATAAAAGTAAAATGCTTCTTATGGGTGTCAAAAACACAAACTAAGGAAAAAGATTCTCTAATTCTTGATTAACACAACTAATTTCTAACAAAATGGATGAAATTCCACAATGGGAAGATTAGACAGATAATTGAAGGTCAAGAAAACAGAAAAAGACACTTTGATTGATGAAAATCAATTTCCCGAGGTACAAATGGTGGTTCTAAGTGAAAATACAAGTTCTTTCTCTCACTTTTTTCTCTCTCTTATTCTTCCTAAATTTTTCTAGATCCCTTTTCATGTTGGCTCTTTTCTCCTTTATCCTCTCATTTCCAACTGTTCCTCTCTGAGCTGGATTTATTGAGATATTTGTCCCATCAGACTCTTCATTTACCATTTCTTGATCATGAAAGCAGACTTTTGGGGCGTTCTTACTATTCAGGTCAATCATTCAGTATTTAATGGGGCTGAATTAGGTAGGAATAGCTCATTAATGTGGAGGTGACTATTTCCTTGGGCTTTGCGTCTTCTCCTTCACGTTCCTTAAGGAAGATAGTCGAAGTTGTATCCTCAGTAAGTTAGCTAATCGCTTCTCAGTTAGGCCACCTTATCTTGGGACAAACAAGTCTCTCGAATTACCTCAGTAACAGGCTCATGTGGTCTTTCTTCTTTTGGGCTTTGGCTTTCCTGTGGGCATATGGGTTGGTCCCTTGTCACAAAAGTGAATATTCAGAATCTCCTTCTTGATCCAAATTCCACAGGATGGTCGTGCCCCACCCCCCGCTCTTCTTTTATAATAAAAAACAACATAAAAAACTCATCTTGAGCTTGAATCATCCCTACAACAAAACAATGTTCAAATTTAAGCTAGTTAGAAAGTTTAAAAACTTGAAGCCAGCTTGACTCGACCTGATTATTAAGTCAAATCAAGCTCAAGCTTGAACTTGGACTAAATATCAAACTCTTAGACTTGAGATTTCTTAAAGATATCAAGTCCAATTCTAGTCAGGGCTCCAGCACAATCCTTAATGTGCAGATAAAGAATACTAGTTAAAAAGTTATAATACACAAGTGTGATGCCCCAATTTGAATGATTGTGTGATATGTGTGGGTGTGTGATGAGTCCCACATCGGGTATTTACTAGGTTGAACTGGGCTTTATTAACAACTGCAAAGAGTCTCAATTATGACTAATCCTTTTGAGATATAGTGCAGATGAGGCTAGCGTTTTTCCTTGGTCGTTACAACAAGTCTACTAACCATGGTTAATGTATGGTTAGTTTAGGGCTTAGTCTCCTATAAATACCCTCATATTAGGTTCATTGTAAGTTTATAACTTAGTATAGTGAAGATGTAATCGTCAAAAATTTTCCTTTGTGAATATAGGTCGTTAGGTTAAACCACGCAATTCATGAATTCTCTCTTCTCTCTTTATACTCTTTCTTTATTCTTCTATATATTCTAAGTTCTAAAAAGATCCAACATAAACATATTATAAAATGCTTAAATCCTGAAAAAATCAAGTAACAAAAATACCAAAGATTTGGATTATATGATTTGCTATATAGTACTTGTTGTTAGTTAGGTTCATCTCTTAAGATTCAATCATGTATTATAAGCATGTTTAAAAAACTCTATATATTACTTTCGTGTTTGTGTGTTCTAATAAGTATTATTGTTTCCTCAAAAAAAAATATAGGGATGTTAATCCCACATCGGTTATGTGATAAAGTTTCAGTCTTTATAACTCCAGGCTACTACTACAAAGGTTAGGCCATTTTGTAGTGGTACTTGGTTATGTAATGTATTATAAATTTGTTTAAAAAACTCTACATATTACTTTCATGTTTGTGTGTTCTAATTAATATTACTGTTTCCTTAAAAAAAGAAAAAAAAAAAAAAAAAGGCAAGGACTAAAAAAATAAGTATAGCCAATGACTAAATCTTAAGGGGTTATTTTTTTTAGAATATTTTTTTAGAAGAAACTAAAAGGTTTCTTTTGTTTTTTTTTGAGAGGAGAAACTAAAAGGTTTCTGCAACACACAAGCTCTCGGATTTTTTTAGAAAATAACTATAAAATCCAAACAATATCATTAGTTAGGAAACGTTTCAAACATATTTCGTTTATAACAATTCGAGTTCAGTGGAGTCGATTTTTATGTTATAAAATCGAGTTTATTGTACTCGATTTTCTTGGTTTGCCAGCAACTGAGTTGGCAATATGTGTCCACGTAGACCAGAAATCGAGTTCAATGAACTCGGTTTCTGGCCATGTAAACCGAGTTCATTAAACTCGGTTTGTAAGCATAGAGACCGAGTTTGTTGGACTTGGTTTCTATACCCAGAAACCGAGTCCAAAGAACTCGGTTTCCATGCCCAGAAACCGAGTTCTTTGAACTCAGTTTGCAAGCCTAGAAACCGAGTCCAAAGGACTCGGTTTCATTCCACTTGTAACCCACTCAAAAATAAACAGAGAGTTTTCAAAAATACACAGTATTTTTCTCTCATTCCCTCTCATTCATTAACCCACTCTCATTCCCTCTTGCTCTCGGTCTCTCTCTCACTCTCTGACTACACAGTGTTTCTCTCATTCCCTCTCGCTCATCAACCCACTCTCATTCCCTCTCAGTTTCGGTCTCTCTCTCACTCTCACTCTCTTGCTCCGTTGTCTCCGTCGACAGCCCTCTCGCTCTCAGTCTCTCTCTCACTCTCTGACTACACAGTGTTTCTCTCATTCCCTCTCGCTCATCAACCCACTCTCATTCCCTCTCAGTCTTGGTCTCTCTCCCACTCTCACTCTCTTGCTCCGTCTCCGTCGCCGTCGCCATTGCTCCATCTCCGCCTCGCTCAATGTTTCTCCCTCAGCAAAACTTCTATCCTCGCTGTTGAAATTACTCGACGAAGAAGAAGCGCTTGCAAGCCAAAGTTGTTAAAAACCGCCAAAATAGGTACGAATCAGAAATGATAATAGTTTACACTTTTACTTGTTTGTTTTTGTTTCAGTTTCAAGATAGATGGGTGTGGGTGTGAAGAAAACTAGAAAAGCGAGAAGTTTTACAGATTTTGGGATATTGTGTGATAAATTTATTTGGTCAATGCTCATAATCTAGTCAATTTATTCATTGCTAATTTTGTGAAATCCATTTTGAATGGTTCATTGATCAAAAGTTAAAAGATAAACATGTTGATATAGAACTATTGAATGAAGAAAGTTTTTTTTTTTTTTTTTTTTTTTTAAAGGTTAAAAGTTAAGAGGGATAAAAAGAGTTAAAAATTATGAAAAAGTTGAAGTAATGTGAGAGAAATTGCACTCCCCAGCTAACCGTCTTTCAATAAAAATATTCAAAAGTTTCAAATAAAATAAAATAAGGTTAAGGATTAAATTCATACAATTAATAATTTAACAACTAATATATTAAATTCATACAATTAAATTCTGAGTTTGTTGCAAATACCATCAATTATACAAATATTATATTGAATTGTTTTGTCAAAAGATGTGAAAGAACTTCATAAGCATTCAACTTATCTTTGTTTTGTCATGAATGTCTAATTCTTCCTTTAATTCTTTCATACTATAAAGTTTGAAAAGACATTGTGATGAAATTTAATACTTCAACTTAGAAATGTAAAAATTGACACGTTGTGTTGGTTTTGAGACTAAATTCTCTGCCAAGGAAGGTGCTCTCTTGTTATAAAGCTTGGTTCACAGTTTTGTCACCTAGGTGCTGGGTGCTTAATGTGACATAGTGTACATCAATGACATAGTGTTTTCTTGCCATGTACATCAATGCCAAACAATGTACATCAATGCCTTAGGCTATACATTAAGATCCTTGCCAATTTATCTTCAACATACCCCTTATATTACTCTTAACTCCCTAAACTTTGTGCAGTATGGCTACTGTTCCTGCTCAGATCCCTGATGAGTTCGGTCCTGGTCCCATTGAGGATTCGGTGTTAAGGTTTCTACAAGAACATCGATTGTGTGCTGTTTAGGAAGGCAAGATAAAATTAAAACCGACCACCTGCTGAATATTCTCTTCTTATCCTTTTACATTATGTTCATTTTTTTCTTCTTCCCATTTCTAAAATTCTAAGTTTGTTAATGGTGTTACTAGCTTTGAATGCATAGTCATGCCCATTAGTTGGGTTAAGTTAGATTGGCAGACTGTTGGACACCCTTATGGCATATTGCATCTCATTACCATGGTTGCAGGATCCGGAGGCACTGACATGCCGTGGTTGTAATGACAAGTTTCGAAAACAACGCCTGATAGTGGTAGATGATCGTGTCGTCGACATTGTCAAAAGAGTTGGATTAGATGGGCTGTATAGGACCCCATGTAGAGAGATTGATCATAATTTGATAACGACCTTCGTTGAGTGATGGCGGCCTGAAACCCACACCTTCCACCTGCCACATGGTGAGACAACGATCACATTACAAGACGTGGAAGTTATTTTGGGGATTCCAATCGATGGTGAGGCAATTGTTGGAACAACTGACAAAACATGGGCTGATGAATGTCGGAGTATGCTTGGAATCAACCCTACTGGGACGGTGCTTAAAGGACAAAGGATCCTAATTAAGAAGCTACTAGAAAAAATTGACCAAGGGTTGCCCGATGATGCAGCAGAGGTGGTCGTGCATCAATATGCACGGTGTTATATTCTAGCACTCCTGGCAAACACAATTTTCGCTGACAAGTCTGGCGATAGGGTGCATACCATGTGGTTGCAGATGTTAAGGGACCTTCGCAATCCACCTCAGTATAGTTGGGGGAGCGCTTGCCTTGTATGGTTGTACAGAGAGTTATGCAGGGCAACCGACAGAGGTGCCAGTCAGATTGGTGGGGCCTTGCTACTAGTTCAGTATTGGGCATGGTTCAGATTCCCTTTTTTGTGCCCAAGGAAGGACCTCCCACCAGATGATGCATATGGCCCACTATTTGCACCTTCTCCACTGTCCATTAAGTAAGTCTCTTCCTTGACCGATTCTCTTTATTGGAAATAGATCCATAATTTTAAACGACATAACACATTGTTAGACATAAAGAATAAAATTTTAACCTTGATATTCTTGAAATTTAGAAAATTAATAGGATTTTTATTTATTTTTATATATCGTTTTACAACCACTGAGGTCATATGTTATGATTGATGTATATTACAAGTGTTATTAATTTCTAACTCCACCACTAATCATATGTTTAGATAATCATTTATTGGTATAAACTTAGTCGTATGTAATGTTAAATTCACGATTGTCCATCATTTATTGTTGTTGATTACTTCAAATTCTCAATTCCAAGTATTGACTCCCTCTAGGACTGTGTGGGTCGTGAGCACGAAAAATAGCCCTCAAGAAATCTGTCTAGTCCGATACCGTCAGCTGTTAGATTCTATGCATCCCAAGCAGGTACCCAAATTGTGTTTCTTCTATTGTTTATAACTATTGTATTTATAACTATAAAATAGGTCATAGTAAAAAATAATGGAACATTGCATAATGTGTTGCCCTTTTATTTGGCTACTTCAGGTGGTGTGGCAACCATATGCAGTTGAATTAGCCCACCTGCCTGCGTTCTGTGTCACAAGAAGGGATGTATGGACGGCGAGGGTGCCGCTTGTATGTTTCTGACTAGTAGAGAAACATACACCGGACCGTGTTGTTCGTCAGTTTGGGATGGTACAAGAAATCCCCCCATATGTTGATACTGACGACGCCCTTCATGACATAGATCTGAGGGGGAAGATTGAGGTGAATTGGAGGCAAAAACATTATGGCCATATCCAAGTGTGGAATACAAGAGCACGATCTCTATGTCATGGAGTACGACTAAAGGGTGATATGTCACCTGCTTATCCATACTTCGATTGGTACGGTAGGGTGACTTGGAGGTTCATCGACCACACTACTGCGTCAATTCTTATTATGGTAATTTCTTCGACCTTTCTTTTCAAATTTTGTTGCGTACCACCATTTTTGCATGGAGCATATACTAATTGTATTTATTTACTTGCAGGTTGCCAGTCACAAGCAATTGTTGATGCGGCTTGCAGTAGGTAGTCCTGAGTACAAGCAGATTACAAATGTACTTAAGGCAGTGGAACACCTTCGCCGTATAACTGCCAAACTTCCTTTGGAAGACACCGATGGGGCAAATCCAAAAGCACCAGAAGATACTGGATAACCAAGCACGAGCTCAACTCGTGCCAGCCATAGTCATGGTCAACGTGTTGCACCTCATCAGGTTGTCAGTAGGCTGGGTCCCCCTCCACCCCCACATGCATCTCCTGCGCTAGAATTCCCTCCACCCCATATGCATCTCCTGCACCAGAGTTCCTTCTGCCTCGACATGCATCTTCTTCCCCAGAGATCCCTCCATGTACTGCCCATGCAGTTCCTGACCTAGAAACCCTTCTACCCACTGCTGATGCATCTTCTCACCCTGAGATCCCTTCACACACCCCACGTACATTTTTTGACCCCGCTAATCTTTCATTTACCCCGCCATCCTTTGATCTCGGCTATGATTTCAGTTAAATCCCTCCTGTCATGCACACTCAATCCCCCTCGTATAGCATTGGTCATATAGGCCAACCCATGGTCAGTCCATGTACCACCCCATGGTCAGTCCATGTCATTCATGCCTACTCCTGGACTGCATACACATTCCATGACTACGGGCCTCACTCACATTTCTCCTGGTACACCATCCTCCCCCGTAGTTGTAGGATCTTTAGTTGTTGAGAGTCAAGCAAAATAGCGAGATGTGCATGTTAAGAATAACCAGGTAGTTGGGTTACAGTCACCCCCATAAGGTCGATCTAAACGCACAACAAAAGCACCTTCTTGTGGGACAGGTGGTCACAAAGTAGGACACAAGGCTGGCCCCACAGTATGTCAAATCATTTAATGCATGGAGCATATAATACACTCTTTGTTATGGTTGGTATTAGAATTCATGTAATCCATTGTTTGGTTGTAACTCCATCTTTGCAGCAATGCGAGGAGCCTCACGAAGGAGGTGCAGTATCCCTTCCCCCACATACCAGACACTATACGAGACAACATAAGCGCAAAATGCATTAGGATCAGCACTCCATCTGAATGTGTATGTGAATTTTGTTATTGGGTTTTCAATTTGTTTATTTTAGGCTAAATGTAATATATTGTGTTCATACTTTACATACAAACACAAACATCGACAAACGACCCCCCCTCAACACACACATACACACACAAAAACAAAAGGAAAAACCCCCACATATGTTATGCTTGTATGCATGTATATGGGAACAGTTGTTTCCATTTATATAAAGGCTGCCTCCGCCTCCTTTATCTCTTTTAACAATCATTTGATCTTTCCCCTCTATTTCTCTTTAGGATGAATTACGTCAGCAAAAGGAGGAGGAAATGGATGATTACTGTTCACAGGTATGCACCTTAGCATTCTTCTTGTTATGAGTTTGTTCATTTTTTTTAATGCACTTTGTTTGTAATATTTGCATGTTTGTCCCTTTATTTTCCCCCCTCTTCTAATTTAGACATGTTGTCTTCATTAAAACTTTAACAATCTTGTAACGGTTTTGATATTACAAATATGAGGTGTGGGAGGATAAATATATGAGTGATATCTTTTAACTAGTCTTAAGCATTTCCTCAGTTCAATGGACAACAATTGTTGCATAAAATTATAATTTTAAGAGATATTTTGTAGAGAATATTATCTTGGGCTTAATTTGTTCTACAGCATATTTGGAGGGCTGTTTGTATTGTCTCTTTAATTTGAAGGTAAGGTTTGTTTCAATTATTAAAAGCAACTTCAAATTAGAAAGCCAAATATTTGATTATGGCAGTACACCATGCTTGATGTTTTTTATTCGTAGATGGCCTGATCTTCCTTTGTAGGCTGTAATGGAGCTGATTGAACTTCTTGTTTAAGCTAGGCTTGAGCTCCACTTGAATACTTCAACTTAAGCTCCAGCTAGGTTCAGTCACCATTTAGGGGCCCATGTCACCCAAGGGAGTTTGGTTAAGCATTTTTTCTTCCAGTATTTATCTGTTTTTATGGAAAGTGTCAACCCCCTATTATCTGCTCTTGGTCAATGTGGGTCACATAAGTAGGGTGGGGATTAGGTTAAGCACAGAAGTTTTAAGAATCAGAGGATAGAACCTCACTCAGGTACATATTTGGGGGGGGGGGGTATATGGGAAGGTAGTTTGAGAGCTCCCACAACTAGACCCTGACTCTTTGTCCACAATGGCAAAGGCGAGAGGCAAAACCTTGTTGTTGGCATCGGTGGCCATTGCAATCAACAACACTCCTTGATATTTACCATACAAATGAGTCCTATCAATACTGATCACTGGCTTACAATGCCTGAATCCTTCAATGCATGGAGCGAAAGCCCAAAATACATAGCGCAATATTGTATCACCGAACTTGTACCTGGGTATGGTGTGGCACCAGTACCGGGTGCCAGTCTCTTCATCCAAGTATGCCAACAATAACTTCCTCAACCTTTGGTAAGACTCTTCCTAATCCCTGAATATCTTTGCAATAACTTGTTGTTTCGCAACCCATATCTTATAGTAAGAAAGGTTACGCCCAAAATACTTCCCTTTAATGAAATGAGCGAGGTGATAAATTGTTGCCGTGTGTTTTTCTTGCAACAATAAAACAAATTCTGCTGCAAGAAAATTACAATCCATCATTCTACCATCAAAGGCCGTGGCAAGGGGTATACAACTATGAGGACCCCTATAAGATGTGACTATCCATAGTCCATGTTCAGGCTTCGCGATTGCCCCAACGTACCACATGCATGACTCATCGACACATTTCACAGACAATCTACTTTTGGTCGACCTACTAGTCATAATGTTTCTGTTATGCTTTGCGGCATAAATTGTTAATGCACGTTTCACCGCCTCTTTGTTCGCAAAAATCAACCCTTTCGCAAAATTCATGTCCACATTCCAAGAAGAACCAAATGTTTTCTGAGCAACTTCAGGATCAACCATATTTTCCCAAGTATTTTCATAAAATGATGAGGCAGAAGGTTCATAAACGGGGGTCGCATTTGTAACATGCTGATTCAATAAAGTAGCATCCGCATCATCTTCATCACATTCAGCCATATCATTAACATGAGGAATGGGAGTAATTTCATGGTCATCAACACCCTTGTCAAATTTGCTTCTCTCAATCCTCTCTTCGTAGTCATCTCTATCGTCAAGATCTTCCCTAATACAGTCTTCGTCTTCATCTTCAACTACTGGAACTGTAGAGGATTCGCCTCGATGTGTACAAAATTGATGTTCATATCTATTTCCAGGTTTGCTCTCAATTGTTGTTGGTGTCTCTTGAAAAGAGGGTGTATAGCCTCCCAATGTGGTGCATCGATCATCTAGAATTGCAAACTGTAGAGATGTAGTTGTTTGTACAATTTCCTCTACGCCAACTTTTGCACGCGGCTACAAACTGACGTACAACTCAAAATCTGCTACATTTTCCCATTTTTGCATCCTACTAAACATGAATTTCACATGTTTATCCTCTGTTATCGCCATATATCTATAATTAATACATTGATTGAGAACTTCATGTGGAGAACAGAAAGTAATATGTATGTCATGCAAAGCAGGGTTCACTTGCAACTCTTCCATAATTTTTACTTTCAAATCATTCAGGGTCTTTAGCTTACGGCGTGTCATCATATAGTAGCACTGGATACCCGGACCTTGAAACATCAATCCGTCACAAGGGTTGGCATTGGTAAGGGGTCCACCGTAGTATATATTTATATGGATCATTGTCAACCTATAGATCATCAAGTGCAATGGTGTTAGTGACAAATTTATATCGCTCAATCAACATCAATCACAAAACTTTGCGTATGAAATGCCAACAATACTAATCTCAACCAAATTTGCATAGACTCACCTTAGCTCACATACAAAAATAGTCATTACCAATTTCATATTCTTTTAAAATTCTAAATCATTCTAGGGGCATGACTTTCAAAACCCATTCAAATAAGTTCTGATGAACAAAAATATTATATACCAACCAGTTATCCATTGAAATCTCTGTTACAAATCTTAAATAAATATATCTTGAAATAATTTATGGTCAAAAGACTACAAATATTATCTTAGGTATCAAACTCATAATCCATTTCATATCCATGATAAAGACCTAAAAGAAGTAAATATTCCTAACAATTGATCACAATATTTAGCACTAAATGTTCCCATCACAATATCCACAAGGGCCTCACAATATCCATTATAGATATTTTTTTCTTAAGTACATTCATGATCTTATATAAATGTGTCCAAATATTTAGACATTAGTTTGGCGGTAAATAATCAAGTTCATCATTCAATTGAGCACTAATATCAAAACTCAAATAGCACTTGTCATGATTAAATGCAAGCTATCAAAATAAAAGGATTGAACAAAACCAATTTCAAGATATGACTAGTTTTTTGGACATAACATTGAGTCATACTATGAACGTGATTACACTTTTTTATAATTAATCATAACATTAATTTCAAAAAAAAAAAAAAAAACTAGCAAATAATCACAATATACTAACAAATAAACTAATCACAATATACTAACAAATAAATTAATCACTACAAAAAATATACTAACAAATAAATTAATCACTACAAAAAATATACTAACAATAAACTAATCACCCTCTCAAAAAAAAAAAAAAAAACTAATCACAATATACTAACAAATAAATTAATCACTACATACTAACAAATAAATTAATCACAATATTTACACTAACAAAAAATAAAAATAAAAATAAAACATAGTCCTAATATGTTCTAAATTTTTCTTAACAAAAAAAAACTAGCAAATAAAATATTGTATACCTGAAATGTTGTGCGAGATGAGTGTAATGAAGAGAGTGCTCTATCTGAGAGTAGTGTAGTGATGAGTGTAGTGTACACTCAGAGAGGATTGAGTGCTAAGAGGAGCTAAATTGAGAGGAGCTTAAAAAGTGTACAGGGAGTAGAGTGCTCTATCTGAGATATAGTGAGACGGACAAAGAGGAAACAGGTCCCCAGCTGGGACCCACGGCAACACATGGAGTGTTGGGGACCATTTACGGAAATCGAGTCTAGTAGACTCGATTTCCAGCTCAGTACCCACGTGATCTCGTCAGGTGGATGGGATGGACGAGACATGAAAATCGAGTTCAATTAACTCGGTTTCCATACATGGAAACCGAGTTCATTGAACTCGGTTTTTGTGTATGGAAACTGAGTTCTTTAAACTCGATTTCTATGTTTTGTCCCACGTCAGTTCTCTCATAAATCAAGTTCTATGGACTCGAATTGTTATAAATAAAATAAGTTTGAAACTCGGTCTCACTTATAATATAGTATGGGTTTTGTGGTTATTTTTTTTAAAAACCCCAAACTCTCCCTCTCCCGGGTTTAAAGGACTGGGTTGCGTTTATATCGTTTCAGTGTGTTATCACTTACCACTCACCAGCCATAAGATTACAGTATATATAAAAAAAAAAACCACACACTTCACCATAGTTATCTACTTTACTTCCATTCTTTTATCTTACTAATTCCATATTATGTCAAATAATACCTTCAATATCTTTCTTTTACTTTCTACTTCTCTGTGTTTCTCTTTCTCTTGCTTTCTTGAGTGAAAATAAGAGAATCAGAGAAGCTTGAGCAGAGTTTTTATGTCCCCCAATATTTTGGGTTTCGGTGTATGTGGATGCAATGGGTAATTGGAGAAATCATTCATTACGTAGATTTTACCATAAAAAACTGCCCCCAAGGCCTCCTCAGAGAGAATACGACTTTGAAAATTTTTCCCCAGGTAACTCTGTTTTTTTTTTTTTTTTTTTTTTTTTTTAAATTGAATATTTTTAGTTATTTGTTGAATTGGGTGTTTTTATACTTTTGTAGAATTATTGGCATTGTTGTTTTTCTTGATGGGTATTATATGAAATCTCTGTTACTGTACTATATTTTCTAAAACTGATTTCTTGGATTTTTTATTTTTTATTTTTTATTGCTGTCTGTTTGATAACTGAAAAAATTCTTGGAAAGTAAAGAAATTGATTTAGTAAATTTTATATCTTTGGGGAGGCCAGGGATGGTAGGTTTACTGTGACATTGGATTTGAGTGATCCAAGCAGTAAACTAAGGAGAGAGAGAGAGCGCCATAAAGTCTAATCTTATCTCAAATTTACATATTTACATGCTTTAATTTACACTCAGTGGGTTTTGAACCCATGACCTCACCATCCATTTGAGTTAATGCTCATTGGCAACCTGATATTGTTTTCTTTGATAAGCAAAGATCAATTTATTGATAGGATCATTGGAGAAGATTACTCTCTCTAATACACTGGAAGCATACTAGAGAAATTCCTAAAAAATTGCAATATGGATTTTAAAAGATCAACAAATTCAATCATACATCAATCTCAGGAATAAAGACTCGAGTGAAATCATTGAAAGGTTTACCATTAAAATGTTTTATTTTTAATATATGAAGGAAATTTATGATCTTGAAAACATTTGCGACCTAGGAAATGAATACAGGTCTTCTTGCGTTAGTTTGGAAGCTAACTTATTTACATTTATGCATTGTATTTCAAAACGAATAAGGTTTTAAGTGTTGGAATGGTTTAGAGATTATTGTTTTATTGGTTTAAAAAGTCCTTACCCTAATCTATAACCCATATCAGCAAAGAGTTTCAAACTTGAGTTTTATAATCAAAGCCTCTTACATCCTGCCTTGTATCTCAGTCTAGTACATTATTGATGTTAGAAATTTTGATGGGAATTCTTGAAATACTTATACATAGAAAGGAATTCTCTGAAAGTTTCTACCATATGGTATGTGATTCTCATAATATTCTGCTTGTTTTGAATGTGGTACACTGGCTTCAATGCTATATGTCTTTTCCTGAGAGTAAATTTCTTTTACTGGTGAGGAAATTTGTAATTCATGGGTGTCTTTTTCTCCTTTTGTCATGTATGTTCTCTGTTTCATTTTGTTTAGATGGAGAGTTCTTATCAGCACAAATCATGGATCTGAGTGGGCTCATTAAATTGATTTTTTTTTCCCTCTTCTATCTCTTATAGGAGGGAAAGATGGTGTGCCTTTATGGGAAAAGAAATTTTGCACTTCAGTTGGAAGAATACCATGGGGGAAGATAGTAGATAATAAGAAGTATATACACTTTCAAGATAATGTGCTCAGTTGGGATGATTCCACTGGTAAAGTGGCATTTCAAAATGCGAAGAAATGTTTTTGGGCAGAGATCAATGGCCTCCTTTGTGATATCTCTCTGCCTGATCCAGATATGTATATTGATGAAATAGATTGGAATACTAACATTGATCCTGAACTGATTAAGGAATTGGATGAAGAGTTGCATAATATGCAACAAGAAAATAATAACAATCCTCGTGAATTTTCCAACGTGGTGGATCTTGGAGCTCTGAAAAAAGAAGTACGGGAGTGGAACCCGTGGGAATCTTGGGGAAATGGTGGGGATAAGGCATGGGATGATTTTGGGAATAAAGGTAGGAGATGGAACCAGCAGGAGCCAAAGAATTTGAATAATGGTCACAATACTTGGGAAGGCCGAATTGAACAGAATAATGGTGCCTTAAAAGATAGAGGGTGGGGAGATTGTGAGGAAAACAGATGGGGTAGGAATGAGTGGGATAATGGTGGCAACCCTTGGCCAGTGAAGAATAAAGAATGGGGTGATTTTGAGAATAAAGATTGGGGCTGGAACCAGAGGGAGCCAAAGAATTTGAATAATGATGGCAATACTTCGGAAAGCAGATTTAGACAGAATAAAGGAGCTTTTAAAGATAGAGGATGGAGAGATTGTGGGGGAAATGGATGGGGTAGGAATCAGGGGGATAATGGTGACAATCCTTTGCCAGTGAAAAATAAAGGATGGGGTGAATTTGAGAATAACGATTGGGGCTGGAACCAAAAGGGGCCAAAAAATTTAAATAGTGGTGACAATCCTTGGGAAAGCAGATTTAGACAGAATAATGGAACTTTAGAAGATAGAGGATGGAGAGATTGTGCGGGAAATGGATTTAGTAGGAAACAGTGGGGCAAAAATAATAATGAGTTAAAGCATCGGAAATTTACAAGAACTGATAGGGGAACATGGAATGAGGGTAGCAGGACAAGGGGAGGTGGTGAAGCTAGGGGAACCTGGAATGAGGGTAGCAGGAAGAGAAGAAGTGTTGGAGGTAAGGGAACCTGGAATGAGGGTGGCCATAAAAGGGGAGGATCTCATCTGTATACAATGGATACCAAAAGCTCTAGGCCAAGACAATGGTTATCAAACAGGTCGTTTTTGGAGGAGATGTGAGAATGGGCCTTCATGTTTTTGCTAGTAGATTTTTCATTTCGAATTTTTTGGTAATGCTTATAATTTTTAATTTTTCAGCTTTATTTTTATTAATATTCATTCATTCGGATATCAAGAGAAGGGAAATAAATTTCTATGAACTCTTGAAACTTAGATTACAATTTTACAAAATTGAAGCGTAATAAAATTACTCTTTAAAGGAATAATTCTTGTGTTATTTCATTTTGCTAGTGAAGTTTCATTTGAATATTAGAAAACTCTGTCCATGGAATTGGGACAAGCTGATCTTGTGGATGTCATCAAGCCATGATATGATTGATATCCTGTGTTGTTTTGTTCCTTATATAGCAAGGGCTAGTGATGTTCTTCTGGAATGCTACCTATTGAACACCCGAAGGGATTAAATATAACACAATCACGGAGTTGTACAAGAGTGAGGGGATTTTGTATTTGTATTTTTCTTCAGAAGAGAGATTCCTGCAGGTATTTTGGACCTCTTTCTGTAAGGTCTTTTACACGATCAGTGTAACTTGTGTTTCTTTTACTTCCCTGTATGAGAGTTTTATTGAGTTGTCACACTTATTCTTGGTGAGAGCTTTTTATATCATTATATGTATAGAAATTGAGGCTTTTTGGCTGTTGCACCATGTTTTTCAAATTGTATTAGGTGATTGGAAGCTACCCCATCTATTTTTTTCAGTTCAGGCAGTGGTGAGAGTTGTGTTGGTTCAGTGTGAGACTTGAGAGGTATGATTCAATATTCATTATCATTAATGCACTTAATGAATGTTATCAGTCGTGTTTATGACCAGCCTTCATTGACAAGATCACTTAAATTGTAGTGCATAACTAGTTGTTTTCCCAGCCATCTAATTGTTTGAATTTTTAATCTCAACCCATCCTGTGACATAGGAACTGATCGAGCAGGGCAAAGTGTACCATGTGTTATATATAGTATATAGTATATACCTTGACAACTAAACCAAAGAGAAAAGGAAAGTGATCAGGGCAGGGTAATATTGGAACTCTATCACAACGATGCTCTTGAAAATCACTCCCAAAGACGAATCTTGAGAAAATAATGTATAGAATATACCATTAAATTAGAAGGATAATCTTTGATATGGGATCGGGTTGTCATAATCATTGCATTAATAATATATACAAAGAAGAATATGAAAGAGAAATTTCCTAGGAAACTATTGATAAATTGTCACTTAGATTAAAAGGATAATTGATGAGAAGTGAGAAATTTTGATCATTGAATTAATAATTAACTAGGGAATTGAATAAGAACAGTCCTGTAGGTATTGGAGTGGTCAATGGCACAAGGAACCGCATTAAGAACTTTGATAGTGGATGCCTGAGTCATACCCTGAATACTTTGAAATCTATCATTATATCTTTGAGTCGAATCAGTCAAATGAAGGACCATAAAAAGTGGCTAATGCAAGTCATTTTTCTATACAAAACTTTTATTTTATTTTCATGTTTTCTCGTCTACTTTTTGGTAAGTTGACATTGTCACAATGATTTAAGATGAAAGAGGCTTCATCTACATTATCAACTCAATCCCTAAATACAAACCACCACATGTTACAGAGTGCATGAAGATATTTTACATTACAAAGAAAGTTAAAGAGGTTCTCAACAATAATCTATCAAAAACTCAGATCCTCCCAAAATATGAGGAAGCTTAAAATCTTATTGTTGGAGATCAATTGTTGATCCTCCAACACTTGTCTCATATGACAAGTTTCTCTTTCCCTTCAACTAATCTAGCTGGGTTTCCAACAGCTGTAGTCTTAGGAGGCACCTCCTTTAGAACCACTGACCCTGCACCAATTTTAGCCCCTTCTCCAATTCTTATACTACCCAAAACCTTAGTTCCTGCACCTATTAAAACCCCATCACCTATCTTAGGATGCCTATCCCCAGAAACTTTTCCTGTACCACCTAATGTCACATTATGTAGAATTGTAACGTTGTCACCTATGACTGCTGTCTCTCCAATCACAATTCCGGTGGCATGATCAAGTAATATCCCCCGCCCCATTTTCGCTCCAGGATGGATGTCTACTGCAAAAACCTCGGATATTCTACTCTGAATTAGAAGTGCCGTGACAGCCCTACCTTGTGACCACAATTTATGTGCCACCCTATGAGCTTGGCATGCAAGGAAACCTTTGAAATTCAACAAGCAATGAACATAACTGATGCAAGCTGGGTCTCGTTCTCTTACAGCTTTGAGATCTTCTCTGATGGCTCTCCTGACCTCATGATCTTCATGAAAAACGCTTAAGAAAACTTCCATGAGTGCATCACTAGCAATATGTGCATTGCTTAACTTCATGGCTAGGTGACTCGCTAATGCACTCTCTAGTGAAACATGCGACAATATTGATGAGTAGTAGTACTTGAACAAGATAGGCTCTTGTTCTAAATCATGTAAAGCTTCCTCTTGAATTTTCAACCACAACCCATCTTCATCCTCATCATGCAGAGTGGTTTTGGATGAATTTGAGACTTTTTTCCCACCCCAGTTGCTGGTTTTACCAGAAACCAGATTTGACAAATTGAGTCTGCAAAGGTGGGTCCTGCAACGAGTACTAATTTGGCACTTGCTGGAGTCTAAAGTAAATGGATCAGTACTAGAAGTTTCACTTCTTGAATTAGCAATACAAGCTGCCATTGTTTTGGGGAGCTAGCTCTTGGTGGCTTTCTCGAATATGTAGGCTAGAATTTTGATGAAACGAGCAGAAGCAGATAATATAGAAGAAAAAGGAGGATTAGTTATGAAGAGAGAAATGAGAGTGCTCGTGGTGGAATTGGGAGACAAGAGTTGGCCTATATATTAGTTGAGGAGGCCAACTATAATATGCCCAGTACCAGAAATTTCTTGGCAGTAACACATGGTTTATTGAATTTAAAAGGTTAATGATTCAGCAACAAAAAAGGAAAAGAAAAGAAAAGAACGTTAGAGGTTCACGAGCAAATTACAAGCGCCAAAATAGCTGACGTTTGTCATGACGAACTCCTTTAATAATTGTAGTCTTCAATTTATTTTGGTCAAATGTTCAAACATCACGATGACGAGACATACTTGGAGAACAAAAAAGAACATAAAAGAATATACTAACTTATTTTATTTTATTTTAACTGGAAATATTAACTAGTACCGAGCCCATGCTTGTTAAGGTGTAAAAAAGACAAAAAAAAATATTTAAAAAAAGTAATAAAAAAACACCAAGCAATATTTATAAAGTTGAAAAAATAAGATAAATCTGTAAAAAAGACCAAAAAATTGTCTGAAAATTTTCAAGAAAGTTGTTAATAGGCACCTTGTGGTACTCATTAACACAACCTTATTTTAATTAAGCTGGGTGAGTATATTACATTTTTAATCCTTCTATTTTTGTGATCATTGTCAACTTAGACACGAGTTTATCAAAATATTTGATATATTGTCAAATTCTTTTTTTTTTTTTTTTTTTTGGGTTCACCTCTCAAAATATATCAAATCTGAGTTTAATCAATAAAATTGTGTTTAGGTTAGTCTAGGTCAGAAGCTACTCAAAGACAATGATGTTATAATATGCTTATGAGTTCATGGTTTTTGCTGAGATCCTTTATACTTATAATGAATTTTTTACAAAAACTTATTTAAGTAAAAAGTAGAAATCCTAAACTTTAAAATAAACACAATTTTGACCTTTTTTGGTTTTGAAAAGAGTAACATCTAGTCATTTGAAAGTGGCACGATTCTGTTGTCTCTAAGAGTTCGCTCAACCCTCACTAAACCAAAATTGTGATAGTTTTTTCCTTAATTATTTTTTGATCAAGCCCAAACCTAAACCTACCTATAAGAGCATCCCCTATTCAAAAATGCAATATATATATATATATATATATATATATATATATATATATATATATGTATATATATATATATATATATATGTATATATGTATATGTATATATGTATGTATGTATGTATGTAGGGATAAAGGGCTCAGAAATGGGAATTGGGCCATGGGCTGTGTGCGAGGATATTAAATCGTCCGAGGACAGGTAGGTACTAACGGGGGCATACAAGTTAGTGATCCATGGAAGAAGTTTGGTCATAAGGGATTGGAAGTGTAGTCCGAGGAGAAACATCTCTTCGGCTAAGCAGAGAAAAGGTCCAAGGTCCAACCCTTTGTCAAGAACAAGGCAGCAAGTAATCATGCAGCAAGGATAAGCATTAGATAGGGATAAGACAAAAGAAAGCTGGGAAATATCTGGAAAGAAAGCTGCTACCACCACATTGAATACTCTGCAGCTAACTCCCTAGTCGCATTAATGTTGAGGTGATACCTGAGCAGTACCACTCAGCCTTACAGCTACTCACAAAGAGTTCAAGAAAGTGTTGATGGGAGAAGTATCAAAGTCAATAACCTGATCTACACGTGGAGGGCTAAGATGGAGTGAAGAAGGGGAATATAAAGAAGAAAAACCCCATTACAAAGGGATCATCAGATAATATGTAGAAAAATCACTATACATTCAAGAATTGTAATTTTGTTTAAATCCAATAGAAATATATAAGAACTACTTTCCTCGGGCTTTGCCGAGGAGGATTTTCCTTGCACTAAATTATTTATTTATACTTTCAAGTAGACGTGGCAAAACGAGCAGGTCGAGTCAATTGGGTTTGCGGGTCAAAACAAGTCATTTTTAAACAGGTCAATTGGGTTGCGAGTCGGGTCGGGTCGGGTTGACCCGTATTTTTCAATCAAGGTTTTTTTTTTTTTAATTACAAAAACAAATCAATGACAACCTATTTAGAGAGAATGAATAAAATCAATTAAGCAAATGAATTGCACTTAATGCCACTTGTTAATATCCTTCTAATTCTGACAGTTTTGAGCATGACAAAAATTATTTATAGCCATAAATTCATAATGGAAAAAGTTTTCAATGTTAATAGTTCACTGTCAAAATGCATATAATTACAAGTTTACATCTTCAAAAAGAGATAGATCTTAAAACAAACAAAACAAGTAAGCCAACAAAGTAGCAAGTTATCGGTCTTCTTCACTACACATGAATTGCATTTAAAATAATAGTAAAGTTAGATTACTTAGAAAGATAAACTAAGCAAAAAAATATTTAAAAATAAATATAACATATTAAATAAAGAAGAATAAGTAAATATTTTATAAGAATTACACCTCAATCTCAATCTACTCAATGTTTGTAGCAGATTCAGCACTGCAAATATTCATATTTGCAAATTGTAGCTCAAGTTAGCCAATTTCGTCAGCATCTTCATCTATAATACAATATTTTAATATAACTTAATGTACCATGAAAGAAAATCAATAAAGAATTAAAATTGTATAATTATGACTATAAAAAAAATTAAATTACCTTCAAATCCATATAATTAACTTTTAGTACATAACGTAACTTCCACATTCTCAGGTAAAAGACGTGATCGATACGGAGTAAGAATTTTTTTCCCAGTGCTAAAACTTGATTCAGAAGCAACAGTGGTTATCAAAATGCTCATGAGATCCTGTGCCATTAAAGAGAGCTCTAGAAACTGATTGTAATGCTCTTTCCACTAAGAGAGAACTTCCAACTTTGAATTTTTCTTTTTGTTAAGTTTAGGCTCTTCTAAATACAAGTCCAACTGAGAGTTTTTTGTTTTGGCACCACGACCACTTTCATAATGATCAAATTCTTAATCATTAAAAAAAATTGTAATGAAAAATAATACCACACAACATTACAATATTTATTATTAAAAAAACATAGCACAACATATATCAAACAAAATGCAATTCACTTACATCATCTTCCTTTCTTCATCATCATTAGGATCATTCACAGCACCGCTAGTATGACTAGAACTCCCAACACAAGATATAACATTTGTAGTGGTCATAGGCTTGGGGTATTCATATTCTGAAAAAAGCTTATACAATGTAGTTTCAATGCTCTCCACCTTCATTTCAGCAATGTGCTCAATTGGCTCTATTTTCTTGAAAATAAAGTCCACATAATCCAACTTATACCTTGGATCAAGGACAATGGCACAAGCTTGCACCACACTATAACAATCCCAATATTTGTCAAAATTACCTTTCATCTGTTCTGCCATATTACTGATAAATAAATCTTGGCTCTCCATTTCTTCAAGTAAGAGCAATTCAATTTGAGACACTCCTTGAAAATATAGATTTGCTGTAGGGTAATCAATTCCAGAAAATAGAGTTGTAATGTCATTGAAAGGTTTCAAAAACTGAGTTATCCTTTCAACTTTATTCCATTCATCCCTTGATGGACAATGCTTGAAATTAGCATCTTCCTCTGCTAAACAGTTCAACACAGAACGATATCTCATAGTACTGTCATTCATGTCATATGTTGCATTCCATCTTGTACACAAATCTAAACGTAAACCCTTTATTCTCTTTATATCAACTATCTTGGCACATTCATCAAATCTGCACATTCTACTCTATGATCCTTTAAGATATTTCACAGTTTCTCGGATCTTAATCATCAAGTCATCTATTACTTTCAATCCTTCTTAAAAAATAAGATTCAATATATGAGCACCACAACGCACATGGAAAAAGATACCATCACATAACAATAAACCCCCCTCATTAAGCTTTTTCTTTATGAAATCTTGACAATTATCATTATTAGATGCATTATCTAAAGTATGGAAAATATTTTCTTCTCAATACCCCATTCTTCCAAGAAACTTAAAATTTTCTCCTATAAAAGTGTTCTCGTGTGTGGAGGTGGCATATGACAAAAATTCAAGATGATTTTTTCAATTCTCAATTCTCATCCACATAATGTTTCGTAAGACAAATATATTCTTCACTTGTAACAAAGGTTCATAAATCCAAAGTCAAACATATTCTACCAGAAATTGATTTCAACTTATTTTTAACATCATCATTTTCTTTCTTGTAAAGTTTTAAAACATCAGTTTTTGAAGTATTCCTAGAAATATGTTTAACATCTGAATTTAGATAGCTGAAAACTTTTCTAATGCCCTCATATTCAACAAAGCTAAATGGTAAATTATGTTTAATAATAGCCTCCGCTAACATCTCACGAAACTCTTCATGAGTTATCTTGTTTTGTAACACCCTACCCTCTTCTTCACCATCTTATTTTACTTCATTTCGTTTTAAGCATTTGAGAAGATGGCGATGCAAGTTTAATGTTCCATGACTACTATCCGCCAAAAAAAGTTTCCCACAGTACCATTGACAAGTAGCATTACTTAACCCTTCTTCATCAATAGGCAATTTCATAAATTCAGTCCAAATTGTAGAAGTGTGTTGTTTTTCCTTTTTATTTTTCCCTGAAACTCTTTTTGGTTTCTTAAACTTTGATTTTGAATTAACTCTTAAAGATAGTGAAGGATTAGTAGAAGTGTCCATAATTACAACATCATCATCACTTTCCAAATTTACAGCAGAAGAAGCTGCTATACTCTAATTATCAAGCGAAATATATAATTAAAATTAAAATTCTAGTCTATTTAAAATATCTAAAGAAATTGTGAACATAAGACATTCATCCAAACGATAATGAGTCAATGACATATTCAATTTTTTCAAAAATCAAACACACAAACAATTAAATATAATGTTAGCAGAGGCAGAGCAGTATACTATATTATTAATTATTATTGCTAAATCATAAATTCATAATATTAAAAAATCGATCCAAAAACTAAAAACATTTAGGGATTTAAGAGAATGATGAAAAGGATTTAACTTACCTTCACCATAGTTGATGATTAGTGGTTGTGCTCCTCTTAAATGGGTCAGCATGTGGCGAGAGATGCTGTGTGGCCTGTGGGTGGCGAGAGACAGAGAATTGGGAGAAGTGAGAAAGCAGAGGCTACAGAGCAGTGGAGAAGAGCAGAGGCGCAAGCTTTGACTGCTTTGTGTAAAACTAAAAAAGTGTAGAATGTGTGAAGAAGGGCAAAGGCCAAAGGCGGAAGAGAAAGAGTAGAGGAACTGAACTGAGTTACTGAAGAAGCTTTAGGGCCCTTTGTGGTTTGGTTTGTCACATTTCAACTTTCAGGTTTGGGCATTGTTTGTGCCTTTGGCTTTGGACAATGGACTACAGCTAGTATTGAATGAGGTTTTATTTTATTTTATTTATTTATTTTAATGGTTGTCTTGACTCTTGACAGCCTTGTGTAACGTGTTGTCTTGTCTCATGTCAAGTACTGAAACTAGCTTTTATTGGTTGTGATGAAGTTCAAATAGAAATTCTCTCATGTCATGTCTTGACAACAGTTTTAATTGTTTATAACTTTATATCTATAATATATTGATTATTAGTTTTGGTACTTTGTGCTTTATGCACCTAGTATCAGGATGTAATTTAAATATTTTTTTAGCGATTTTTTTTTAACGGGTTGGGTCACGAGTTATCCGAGTCGGGTCAGGTTGACTCACAAAAAAATCAGATCGAGTCACGAGTCAACCTGTTTTTACTTCAGGGAAAAAAAATAGGTTCGGGTCAGGTATTTCTTGGTTCGGGTCAGAAAATTCTGACCCGTGTTGCCATGTCTACTTTCAAGCATGACTTAGCCTACTGTGATCGTTGTCTAACTCATTGAAGTTCAGTTTCTAGTCCACTCGCTACAAATTCATTGTTTTGGGTTTTTTGGGCCTCTATCCTTTTCATTTTTGGGCGTAGGAAGCAAATTGTGCCCTTATAAAATATATTTTGCATAACTAAAAAGTCATTTATTTATCTTACACAACTACTTTAACAACACACCATACATCTCAATCTTTATTTTACATTTCATCACATTAAAATAATATATTTTCTACCCACAACAGCAATAGCAAATGTACAGGAGGAGGGAGAATGTCAAAGGAGAGAGAGAGAGAGAGAGAGATGAAAAAAAAGAAAAAAAAAAGAGAGAGAAGAAGTTATAACAATTGGAAGATGCTACAGTGTTATGCAAATATACATAACATTGTAGCATGTTGTAGATCAAAAATGCACAAATGCAATTAGGATGAAAGTTGTTTTTTATGCATTTTTGTGAATATTATTATCTATTTTGCATTGTTTTAGGTTTTGCATGACCCAATGGGAATGCTCTTAGAGAATTAGCATCAGTATCAATGCACTTTTAGTCAAATTTATCCTAAAAACTCCACTTTTATTACTTTAGTTAATCTACTATTCATATACCACCACTTTGGCTGCAATGTTCTATATCCATCTCATTTAGATATTATTTTTCATTTTTCCAAAAATCAAACCAAACAACTAGCCTTTATTTAAAAAAAAAAAAAAAAAAAAAAAACCATTGCAGCAACTGCCATAACAACTACCAAACTCAAAAATTTATCAAGTATTAGCCCATAAATCTCTGATTTTACACCACACGAACCAACTTAAATCACAACTTTGATCAATGAGAGAGATGAATAAAAAAAAGACATTATAACATTTGCAAGATGCTACAGTGTTATGCAAATATACATAACATTGTAGCATGTTGTAAATTAGAAATGCAAAATGCAATTCAAGATGAAAGTTGTTTTTTATGCATTTTTGTGAATTTCATAAAAAAAAATTACAACTCTGATCAACTAAATTTCAACCTAGATCAAAGTAACTCGAGTTTTACCACCTCCACAAGCTGAATCAAAGCTCCAACATTGGACCATCGACACCCTAAATAACTTAACAACTGCCGATCTACGTGGATCTGTTCTTGAGAGAGAGAGAGAGACAGAGAGAGAGAGTTTTTTTTTTTTAATTTTAAAATAATGATGGACAATACCCTTAATAGAGGTACTATTCATATGTTACTACTATGCAATGGATTGTTGAGCATTTGAGCTTGATGTGGGGTGGTTTTTGGTTGATTTGCTAAATATGGCCTATGGTGAGCCAAATGTGAGATGTGAACATGGACTACTATATTACTTCAAAAAAGAAAAGAAAACCTAAACTCACCATAAATTATGAATGGTAGGATAAGGTTATCAATCCCAATAAAGGTATAGGCACAACATTTTTATAGCAATTTCACAATAAAACTAAGTGGTAAGCTGTGAATGGTAAGTAAAAAAGCGATGTCACTAGTGAGTTTGTATGAAAACCAATAACAGCTTGTTACCTAAACTTTATTGTCAAAATGTTATACCCATAGCATTACATTTTCAAATCCTATCAACAATTGTCTCATATGACAAGTTTCTCTTTCCCTTCAACCAATCTAGATGGGTTTCCAACAGCTGTAGTCTTAGGAGGCACCTCCTTTAGAACCACTGACCCTGCACCAATTTTAGCCCCTTCTCCAATTCTTGTAGTACCCAAAACCTTAGTTCCTGCACCTATTAAAACCCCATCACCTATCTTAGGATGCCTATCCCCAGAAACTTTTCCTGTACCACCTAGTGTCACATTATGTAGAATTGTAACGTTGTCACCTATGACTGCTGTCTCTCCAATCACAATTCCGGTGGCATGATCAAGTAATATCCCCCGTCCGATTTTTGCTCCAGGATGGATGTCTACTGCAAAAACCGCGGATATTCTACTCTGAATTAGAAGTGCCATGACCTTCCTACCTTGTGACCACAATTCGTGTGCCACCCTATGAGCTTGGCATGCAAGGAAACCTTTGAAATTCAACAAGCAATGAACATAACTGATGCAAGCTGGGTCTTGTTCTCTTACAGCTTTGAGATCATCTCTGATGGCTCTCCTGAGCTCATGATCTTCACAAAAAACGCCTAAGAAAACTTCCATGAGTGCATCACTAGCGATATGTGCATTGCTTAACTTCATGGCTAGGTGACTCGCTAATGCACTCTCTAGTGAAACATGAGACAATATTGATGAGTAGTAGTACTTGAACAAGATAGGCTCTTGTTCTAAATCATGTAAAGCTTCCTCTTGAATTTTCAACCACAACCCATCTTCATCCTCATCATGCAGAATGGTTTTTGATGAATTTGAGACTTTCTTCCCACCCCAGTTGCTGGTTTTACCAGAAACCAGATTTGACAAATTGAATCTGCAAAGTTGGGTCCTGCGACGAGTACTAATTTGGCACTTGCTGGAGTCCAAAGTAAATGGATCAGTACTGGAAGTTTCACTTCTTGAATTAGCAATACAAGCTGCCATTGTTTTGGGGAGTGGCTTTCTAGAATATGTAGGCTAGAATTTTGATGAAACGAGCAGAAGCAGATAATATAGAAGAAAAAGGAGGATTAGTTATGAAGAGAGAAATGAGAGTTCTCGTGGTGGAATTGGGAGACAAGAGTTTGGCTATATATTAGTTGAGGAGGCCAACTATAAATATAATATGCCCAGTACCAGAAATATCTTGGCTGTAACAAATGGTTTATTGAATGTAAAAGGTTAATGATTAGTGGCGGCGCCGCCTTGGTCAGGGTAATCTCATGACCACCTGACCTGATAAAAAGAAAATCTTATATAATAATTTAAAATTTTATATTTATTTACCTTTAAAAAAAAATGGGACCATCATGAATTTTTTTTATGTCAATAAAATTAAATTTTGGTCTATAATTTGAGTAACTTAACAATATATTGGGGTTTTTCAAGTAAAAAGGAAAAACTCAAAAAAAAAAAAAATTGAACTAAAATCTGAAGAAAAAAAAAAATTATAATAAAACTACTACAGGCTGGGCAGTGGCTTGATTCCTTCGACTAAGCACACTGCTCAATACAACACAATTTTCAACATTTTATTATTGTAGGGTCCAAGTTAGGGAGGTCCTTTATTGTAGATGTGAACGAACCCAAACCCAATAGGCATAATACAATGAATTTGGTAAAAAAGTGAGCTCAAGAACTAGGCCTTAGTGAGGACTTCTTCAGCAGTCTGACAAGACCGTAAGGGAGCGGAATGGAAAAAAGCGTAGAGAAGGGGTGAAAGTTTATCCTCGGGCTTAGTCCGATGATGAATTCTTCTTCTTTTCAGTTCTCTGATGCTTCACGGCCAGAGCTTTCAGGTTTCCTAAGAACTGCGATTATCTGCCTCCTCCTCTTGTGAGATCTTTATTGTTATATATCCTTCTACTTCATTCATCTTGACCGTCCATCTGTTGATTATGCAGGTCGCTACTTGAGTACCTGTCCCATCCAGCACTTTCTTCAACTTGCTGTAAGTTGCAGCAGACAATGTGACACTGTTCAGGGGTCATTCCTTCATTAATGCGGCCAGATTGTTAGCTGCGAGCATTTAATGTGGAGGTGACAGCCTCTTCTATAATTGCTCCTCCACCATGCCCTCGTAGCTGTCCCCCTGTGTTGGTCCTTTTGTTTGGGACGACTGGGAAGGTTGCTTTGAATGGTGTGCCACCTTTTCCTTCCATGACACCGGTTCGCCGAGGACAGGACGGTCCTCAGCGATTCCTCCCAGCAGTTCTGAGCCTTCTTTATTCATCATCGGATATTTTTCCCTCCTCGGCTTGGGCCTTGGGTCTGATACTCAAATGGGCCGGGGTTCCCAGATCCCTTGGCCCCACAATTATTTTTTATTACAATATTATTTTTCCTCACTAAACATATATTACTTACTTCTCATTTTTAATTATTTTCTCTTGTTTATTCTTAACCACACATGCCTTCTGTCTCTTCGATTTTTACACTTCATACTTTTAAATTTTATCACATCTTCATCTACATTTTTACATTTACGTTTTGCCTTCCTTCTTGTTCGTAACTTCTGTGTCTTCTACCAATATTAGTGCGACAGTGCCTCTTCTCAAGTTTTGAGTTTCAAATTTCTCAATACGATTTTTTTTAGCTGTATAGTTACCTATGTTCATTTATTTTCTTTTCATTTTTTTTTTCCTTTTAAGGTTTTTTAGTTTACAGAATACAAATTTGTTTTGATTTTAAGAACAATTTTTTTTTTTTTTAAAGTACAAACTTCATGCCGGCCGAATCTTGAATTTCGGTCGGTATTTATCAAAACATCCTAAAATACCTAAAATAGACCAGAATGACCCGAAATTTTTTCTGAAGTGAAATAGGGTGGGTTACTGTTCCAGTTTATTTATTGACACAGTATTTTTCGACTGTTATAGCTGGAATAAAATAAAATTAATAACATTGAATCAAATTTAATTACCTAAATGATAAATAAAAAAAAAAAAAAAATATATATATATATATATATATATATAAAATTTATACTTCCTAAAAAACGTCCCAGACAAAATTTATGAAGCGGTCACGTGACTCAGCAACAAAAAAACAAAGAAAAGAAAAGGACGTTAAAGGTACCTGAACAAATTACAAGCACCACAATAGCTGACGTTTGTGATGACGAACTCTTTTCATAATTGTAGTCTTCCATTTATTTTGGTCAAATGTTCAAACATCATGATGAGGAGACATACTTGGAGAACAAAAAAGGATATAAAAAGAAGATTTTAACTTATTTTATTATTATTATTATTATTTTTTTGTTAAAAACTTATTTTATTTTAATGGGACAAATGTTATCAAATATGAGCAGTGTTGATTAAGGTGTAAAAAAGACAAAAAAAAAAAAAAATTGTTAGAAAAAAGTAAAAAGAAATACCAAGTGGTACTTATAAAACTGAAAAAATAAGATAAATTTGTAAAAAAGATAAAAAAAATTTTTAAAAAGTTATTGTTAATGGGCACCTTGCAGTGCTAGTTAACACAACCCTATTTTAATTAAGTTGGGTGAGAATATTACCTTTTTAACCCTTCTATTTTTGTGATCATTGTCAACTTAGACACAAGTTTATCAAAATATTTGATATATTGTCAATGTTTTTTTTTTTGGGTTCACCTATCAAAATATATCAAATTTGAGTTTAATCAATAAAATTGTGTTTAGGTTAGTCTAGTTCAGAAGCTACTCAAAGACAATGATGTTATAATATGCTTATGAGTTAATGGTCTTTTGCTTAGATCCTTTATACTTGTAATGAATTTTTTATACTAAAACTTATTTAAGTGAAAAGTAGAAATCCTAAACTTCAAAATAAACACAATTTTGACCTCTTTTGGTTTTGAAAAGAGTAACATCTAGTCATTTGAAAGTAGCACGACTCTGTTGTCTCTAAGAATTCGCTCAACCATCGCTAAACCAAAATTGTGATAGTTTTTTCCTTAATTATTTTCTAATCAAGTCCAAACCTAAACCTACCTATAAGAGCATTCCCTATTCTATACATATTTGTTGGTGTCTTTTTATGAGCAGCACACATGTTTTTATACTTTTTTTTTTAAGAAAAAGGTAAAGACACTTTATTACGGTAAATCAAACTGAAAAACATCATCCAAATCCGGTGGTAGATCTTCTAACCACATATCAGTATCTGCAGATGAAACTGCTCGACGAGCGAGGGCATGAGCTAATCTATTACCCTTATGCTTAACATGTAAAAAACTACAAGGAATAGAAGAAGACAAAAAACGAATATCATTTATAATATGACCGTACATGGTCCGAACTGGTCTAGTCCCATTGATCACCTGTATAACTCGCAATGAATCACCTTCAATTACCATTTGATGAATCTAAATGTTTTTATACTTTAATACTTAGATTCATTATTTTTTGACTACAAAAATGATTATTACTAAAGCCAATTTTTTTTTAAACCATTGGATTTAAGTAGATCAAACGGTCAAAAAAAGACTTTCATTAATGCTAATATTCTAATTGATCTAATTTATTATCCATTATTTAGTACATTCCATATTTATCTCTAAACCCCCCAAAAAAAAAAGTCTAAGTCTCTCTCTCCTCCATAATCACGTTTTATCTCCTCTCTCTTTCTCCTACATTGCTTTTCTCCAACTCAATTCCATTGCCTTTCTCTTAATTCCAATCTCACCACCATGCTCCTTGCCTCATCAACATGAACACTCCAAAGCTTGTCTCATGAAATAAAATCTTAGTAATAATGGCAACGTAGTTCTTTCAACAATATTCTAGACATATTTGTTGGTGTCTTTTTGTGAGAAGCACACATGTTTTTATACTTTAATAGTTAGATTCATTATTTTTCGACTACAAAAATGATTATTACTAAAGCCTTTTTTTTTTTTTTTGGTGTCATTATGCATGTAGAAAGAACTAAAGTGATAATTATTACTGAGATTTTATTTTTCTTTTTAGAAATAAGTATGAAATGTACTAAATAGGGGATAATAAATGAGATCAATTAGAATATTAGCATTAATGAAGGTCTTTTTTTGACCATTGGATCTACTTAAATCTAATGGTTTAAAAAAAGTATAACTCTTTAGAATTATACCAGGTGTAACTTGAACCCATCTCATATATATATATATATATATATTTTTTTTTTTCATGACTAAAAAATCATTTTATTTATCTTACACAACTACTTTAACAACACACCATACATCTCAATCTTTATTTTACACTTTATCACATTAAAATAATATA
Organism: Quercus parvula; assembly: GCA_030820535.1. Taxonomy (NCBI): domain Eukaryota; kingdom Viridiplantae; phylum Streptophyta; class Magnoliopsida; order Fagales; family Fagaceae; genus Quercus; species Quercus parvula. Next base: position 17,024,479 of record JAUAME010000002.1, read on the forward strand.
TTTTCTACCAAAAACAACAATAGCAAATGTAAAGGAGGAGGGAGAATGTCAAAGGAGAGAGAAAGAGAGAGAGATGAAAAAAAGAGAGAAGAAGTTATGACATTTGCAAGATGCTACAATGTTATGCAAATATACATAACATTGTAGCATGTTGTAAATCAGAAATGCAAAATGCAATTTAGGATGAAAGTTGTTTTTTGTGCATTTTTGTGAATATTATTATCTGTAAGGACAAGATTAGGATCCCAGGCCCAAAGTGTTAATGGATCTAGGCCTAATGAGCTAAATACAATGAATTTTTAGAGAGTGGGTTGGAAAACTAGGTTCTAATGAGTTGGGTAACAGTTAGAATGGATTTAGGAGACAATTAGATAAAAGTAGACTGCATTTGTCTAAGGAAATTTGTCCTTGGCACAGTCCGAGGAGATCAGTTCTTATATATATATATATATATAACTTGAAATTGGTTACAGATACAGCTTTGATTGCTACAGTGCTTTCTCTCTCAATTCTCTGATTCCTTTTACTTAGGGTATCTCTTCTATTTTATAATATCTCCCCTTTCATCTCTACCCTCCACGTGCTGATTAGATTGTTGGTGTTGGTTATTATCCCATCAGCACCTTCCTGAAGTCCTTGGGTAGTAGCTGGAAGGCTGAAAACTACTGTTCAGGTATCACTTCCTCATTAATGCGGCCAAAGAGTTAGCTGCAGAGTATTCAATGCGGTGGTAGTAGCTTTTCCTTAGATATTTGTAACTTTCCTCTGTTCTGTTCCTTCTTGATTCTTATCCTTATCCATGGAACGATCCAGAATGTTGGCTTTGATGGAAAACTACATCTTCCGACCTCAGCTATGTTCAGTCGAGGTGACTTTCCTCCTCGGATCCCTTCTTGAGCGATCATGACCAGATCTTACCTTTTACCTACTAACACAGATTCTTATGACAGTGCTTGCTCGTCCTTGGACTACTTAACGTCCTCGGATTGGGCCCCTGACCCAACACATATGTAGATATGTACTCTTGGGCCTTTCATCCCCACATTATCTATTTTGCATTGTTTTGGGTTTTGCATGACCCAATGGGAATGCTCTTAGAGCATTAGCATTAGTATCAATGCACTTTTAGTCAAATTTTATCCTAAAAACTCCACTTTTATTACTTTAGTTAATCTACTATTCATATACGACCACATTGGCCTCAATGTTCTATATCCATCTCATTTAGATATTATTTTTCATCTTTCCAAAAATCAAACCAAACAACCAACATTTTTTTTTAATAAAAAAAAAAAACCCAAAAAACCATTGCAGCAACCGCCATAACAACCACCAAACCCAAAAATTTATCAAGCATTAGCCCATAAATCTCTGATTTTCCACCACACGAACCAACTTAAATCACAACTTTGATCAATGAGAGAGATGAATAAAAAAAGAAGTTATAACATTTGCAAGATGCTACAGTGTTATGCAAATATACATAACATTGTAGCATGTTGTAAATAAAAAATGCAAAATGCAATTCAGGATGAAAGTTGTTTTTTATGCATTTTTGTGAAATTCATAAAAATAATTCACAACTCTGATCAACTAAATCACATCCTAGATCAAAGTAACTCGAGTTTTACCGCCTCCACAAGCCAAATCAAAACTCCAACACTGGACCACCAGCACCCTAAATAACTTAACAACTACTGATCAACGTGGATCTGTTCTTGTGAGAGAGAGAGAGAGAGAGAGAGAGAGAGAGAGAGAGAGAGAGAGAGAGAGAGAGAGTGTGAATAGTTTTTTTTTAAAAACAACAGTGATGAACAATACCCTTAATAGAGTTACTATTCATATGTTACTACTATGCAATGGATTATTGAGTTTTGAGCTTTGAGCTTGATATGGGGTGGTTTTTGGTTGATTTGCTAAATATAGCATATGGTGAGCCAAATGTGAGATGTGTACATGGACTACTATATTACTTCAAAAAAGAAAAGAAAACCTTAACTCACCATAAATTATGAATGGTAGGGTAAGGTTATCAATCCCAAAAAAGGTATAGGCACAACATTTTTATAGCGATTTCACAATAAAACCTAAGTGGCAAGTTGTGAATGATAAGTAAAAAAGCGATGTCACTGATGAGTTCGTATGAAAACTAATAACAGTTTGTCACCTAGGCTTTATTGTCAAAATGTTATGCCCATATCACTACATTTTCAAATCCTATCAAAAATAATGAATGCATAGTACTAAAAGACGGTTTTGGACTAGATAAAAAGTGGTAAGAGCACAAAAAAAGAGAGAAAGGTTTGAGATTGATTTCTTTTTAGTCTTTTGATTTTAGTTTTTCTGTGTTGAGAGAGAGAGAGAGAGAGAGAGAGAGATTACAAGTACATTTTAAAACTTGAATAAAAATTTTATGTACCACTTTTTGTGTTCCACCAATCACAATTAGCCATGTGCTTGATTTTTTTTTTTTTTAATTTCTCATATTAGACTTTGATTATTTTATAAGGAAAGTCAATCAAATACATGACAAATTGTGATTGATGGTACATAAAGTAGAATACAAAAAGTGGTATAGAGGATTTGTATTTCTAAAACTTCAACATAAAACAATGGAATCATATGTCTATAGCCCATCTAACGAAGATTTTATATATATATATATATATATATATATATATATATATATATATATATATATATATATTTTTTTTTTTTTAAATTTCTTGACAATATTTGAGGCCTTGACTCCTACATGTTAAAAGATACCCATTAATTAAAATTAAATAGCCTTATTTCATTTGTGGGCCTTAAATGGTTACCTTACTCATAGTTGTCAAAACATGAATCGTATTGTAAATCAATTTTTAATTTTTTTGTATTGTAGATCATATTGTATCGTATCGTGTATCGTAAGATACACAAATACTTAATAAAATTTATAAAAAAATTATAAATATACATATATAAAGGGTTTATTCATTATAAATTTTGAATATATTTAACTAATGACTAATTTATTCATCACTTATATAATAATATTTAATAAGCTAACTAAATAAATCAAACTAGCATGTGTTTAGAACATACACATTCAAATTACTTAAATTCAAAAGTGATAATATATTGCAAATGACCCAAAAATAATAATTTATTTTCATCATATTGCCTAATCAACCTCATCTAAGTTAATTTTATTATCATGTTTATAATTTTGCAAACTTATTTCTTCATTAAAATTTTCTTCATCATCATTCGTCATTAACATTTACTATCTTTTCTTGTTCTTTTTATTTTAATAATTTTTTTATAAATTATTTTTTGGCATTCTAGTTTCTTGGACTTATAACAATAATGATAAAAATAAAAAATTTAAATTGTCAATTAATATTTCATTCATAGTATATAAAATAAATTTGTAAATATTAAAGTGAAGGGTAAGTGTGTAATGTGTAGTCCAATTGTAGGAGAGAGCGGAAAAAAAACTTATTAATATGTTATTTTAGTAGGCTAAATTAAGCAAACTAATAATTTTATGTTAAAAACAAGTCTAATAACTTGTTAGATTCAAATAAAAGTACATATTTTAACAAAAAATCTCATTTTAAAGCATTTGTCTATGTATTGTACGATACGTACGATTTTACGATACGATACGATTTATACGATACGCACACTATATCGTATGATTCATGAACACTTACGATACACCAATACAATACGAAACTTTTTACACACAATATGATACGGATCGCATATCGTATAATAATGACAACTATGACCTTACTCACCCAAGGCACTGGCCAACCCTCTATATTAGTGTCTTGTTTAACCCTACTACAACTTGAAAGTTGAAACAATGGCAACACCTTCTACCTTCCCTCACCAACATCCTTTTACCGATCAATAGGTCCTAAAGGCAATTCAAGCTTCCTCAACTTCTTTGATAATGGCACAAATCATACCAAATGATGATAAGGGTTCGGAGGCCATTGAAGCATCAACAACTTCAATAATGATGACACCAATTATTACAGTAATAACAATGACATTGAGAAATACCATCGGTTCAATCGGAATCCACTTAATTAAAAAAAAAAGCCTAAAAAGAGAAAATCTAATGGTATATAGATCATTTATAAGTACAAAAAGCAAAATTATGATGAAAAATCAATACCTGTGCATATAAAATTTAGGTAGGGGTGACCCTGTATTGATTTTATAAGGAAGTGCTTTTGCTTCTTGTGTCCAAAAGCGTTTTTTAGTCTCCAAACCCAATACCAAACAGGGCTCAAGGTTTAGCTCAAGGGTTTTATTTATTTATTTATAATAAAATACCAAAATCCCTATAATTTGGGCTAATACCAGTCATTATCAAAATATTTACAAGAATTAAAAAAAAAAAAAAATTTAATCTCTAAGCACAAACATCACTTAACATAATTTGAAAATTCTCTTGCTCCTTTTGCTTTCTTGTCCATATTTGGTTGCTATTTATATACCAGGTTACCCAAATAGTCAAATACTCACTTACGCGTATAATTGCCATAGTACAATCATTGCAGGAGACCTATGTAGTCAAAACAAGTTGTTGGAAGGAAATAGATGACTTAAAGGAGCATTGAACTTTCAAACATCATTAAAGTGTTGTTTGCTCTCAGGGAGAAAACTGAAATTTTTTGAAAATTTGGTAAAACCTGGTATAATCTGAAACCTTAGAGTATCCGTAGCAGATGTTTCATAAAAAAGGCCATTTTGACACACTAAAAGCCTACTTTATTATTTTACCACATCATTTACAATATTCTATTTATCAGATGTTTTATTATTCAATTCTATACAATAAAATAATATTTACTACACATTAAAATATCTCTTTCCCATTATCATCAACAACAGCAACAACATCAATGGCACAACCACCAGCCACCAATATCCACTGACGCAACAACAGCTCTACTACAAACCAACCATCACAATTACTCACCAATATTAGATCAACTCAAATTGTAGCAAAAAAAAAAAAAAAAAAAAACCACAACTAGAGAGAGGCAGAGTGAAAGGTGGACAGAGAGGAGAGGGAAAAGGGTGAGATTGACGGCTGCCTCGGGGTGAGATCACTTGCCAAGCACCATCTTCAACCACCAAATCCACCAACCACTGGCCGCTGTTAAAACCCATCTACCACCATCTATGAACCCAAGAGAGAGGCAATCTTAGCCATTCACCACCATGGCAAACCCAACAAATCAAGCTAATTAGTCACCATCATCATAAAATTGTGAACCCACAACCCAATTTCAACCTAAAGAGAGAGATCAGAAATTAGAAGCGCCTCAACCCCATTCGCCAACTTCTCCGCTCTGTTCTGTGAATCTGACGCTGCCGTCGCCGCCAATTTCGACGAAGTCGCGGTTGCCTTTTCTCCTTTCTTGGCCGTTGTTGCCACCTTCTTCTTGCTTGCGTCTGATTGTGAGAAGAGGAAGAACACAGGTTGGGAGAGACAGACAGATTCTGAGAAGAGAGAGAAAAAATCAAATAAAGAAGTGAGAGGAGAGAGAAAGATGAATAAAAAAATAATAAACTCATATGCTATTCTCATCCGTATCATGTCAAAAATGCAACATTACCGTAGTATGTTGCAAAAGTTTGACATATTTAACACATTTGATAAATCTCCGTTTTTAGTGTTTAGTGTGCCAAATGTCAAATATTAACACATTTAACACATTTAACACATTTGATACAGATGCTCTTAGGATGAATTTTGTATTTCAGCCTTCTTTTTTTTAATAAGTTAGGCCCTAACTTTAGCTTGAGACTTGATACCCTCTTCCATGGACTAATCAACATACGTTAATAATTGACTAAACTACACTTTTGTCCCTTCATATTTGATTCTATTTTTCATATTATCCTAGCCGTTCATTTATGTTGGTAATATGATCATTAAGTGCCAAATGAGTAATTAGTAATCTAACTATTAGTTTGACACTTAATGCTCATATTATTAATAGAGATGGATGGTAAAGCTAAATATGAAAACATAATCAAACATAGGTGTGTCCAAGCCAACTAATGACCCAACCAAACTTGATCAACTTGTCGCCCGAACTGACGAGATTCCCTCAGGATTTGGCGAGATCTCACTAAATTCGATGAGATCTTTGTTGAATTTAGGCAAAATTTTCAATTTCTTCACTGTTGCTGGTTTTGACCAAACTGACCGACACTTGATATGTGATTTGACTAGTCCGATTTGACTATCTCATTGGTCGGTGACGGGTTTAACATTTCTTCACCAAATTTGGTCTGGTCAATTGCGGGGGGACAAACCCAACTTAGACCAACTTGTGGACATCCGTAATCAAACATAAGGAAATAAAATGAAAATTTCAAACATAAAAGACCAAAAGAAAATAATTCCAAACTTTAGGGGTAAAAAATATACACTTTACTTTTAATATATATATTTTTATTATAAATTCAATAATTACAATAGAGTGTCGAGGTGCTAGTTGAATTATAGAAACTTTCAATTAGATAGCCTCGTAGCCATTATCAAATTTCTATGCACGTATTGTTTTTGTTGCCTTCGGCCATATGATGAATTGGGCCCAAACTGTTGATATCATGGCCATGTTATGGGTTATGTTGGGTTCAAAACCAAATAAGTCTGAAGGTGTAAATATCTTGGGCTACATGCCTACAAGTTGGTCCAATCTGAGCGAGGCATGATCATCCTAAGATGGCCATGATTATGTGTTATGTTTGATTTACACTAAACTCTCGGGTTCAAAATTTTTCCTTGCATTAATGAAGGACCAAAAAAAATAAAGAAGGAAGAGAGATTCTTTGTCTCAAGATTGTTTAAAAAGTTTTCTTTTAAAGATAAGATGAAATCCAACAAACATTTTCTCAAGCTCTTCTCCCATATTATGAACCACTCTCTCATACTCCGATCCCCAAATGCATGGGTCCCAAGTCTCTCAATTAGTATCCACCTATAGGGCTCTGAAATACTACACATAAGCTTATTACAAAAATTAATGTCAATCATGGGAGGCCCATCTTTAATTCATACTGTATCTCCATTACAGTTAGCCATCATGTCGAAAAGAGTTGTTGATGACCTCAGTATTGCTCGAGAAATGGTGCATCGGCTTCACACTGAAAAAAACTAGAACTAGATTATCAAAAAAAAAAAAAAAACTAGGTCTATGATCTTAAAATTGACTTTAAAAAAAAAAAAAAAAAAAGCTTATAATAGGCTTGAATGAAGATTCATTCAAGAAATACTGCTGATTTTTTTAACTTTCCTAACCACCTTAAATTAAAGTTAATTATGAGTTGCATAACTTCGCCCAAGATCTCAATTCACTTTAATGGTGGGCAATTACTTTAATTTGCACCTTCTCGAGGTATCAAACAGGGTGATTCACATCTTCATCTTGTAAGAATAATATTGACGAAATAAATTTTCTAATGTATAATTAATAGTAATATCATTTTCCTCACTTTTTCTTCAAATTATTAGCATAAGATTTAGTTGCATGTTCCATCTTTAATCTTCAAGCTTATTATAGCGATATGGTTATGTTAATAATAATATTATTTTTGGGTGAGTATAGCAAGTAAAGGTAGGTTCCAATTAATTCATTTTGTAAAATCTATTGTTGTTGAATAAAATATCTCATGTACGCAAAAAGTCAATTGATGTTTTAATTTGATAATAGATAACGATCATAGAAAAGTAGACACTATAAGCTTAAATATTATCGTATCTATAAAAAAAAATTGTTATTACATAAAGAATTCAACATTTATTTATTTATTCTTATGTAGGTGATTAGAACTCTATCATGTAATCCCATTTATAAATTATAATGACCCTTTAGCCCAAGTGCCCAATTCACTTCCAATCTTAATTACCCAAAACAAAGAGGCTACAATTTCCCATTCATTACAATTAAATAAAAAATCTATCAATTATGACAGAATTACACAACCAATTTAACAACATTTTTCGCATCTTAACAAAATTTTATTGGTTCTTATTTGAACCCACAATTAATATCACATTTGTATTTACTATTAACCATCTTTAACATTAGCAAAAGGTCAATTTTTTTTGGTAAAATTGTTTGTCTGACTTTCTCTTTACAATAATTCAGCACTTCAGCCCATGCCCAAACAAACTCAAACTTTTTTCTAATAATTTTAAAGTGTTATTGGCTTGCACTTAACCCTTTTTTTACCAAACAAACACACGGTCACAGTCTCAGAGAAACATTTTTGTTCATACATTAAAAAAAAAAACAGTCAAACAGCCAAACTCAGTTTAACGTTGACCTGTAACTTTACCTTACTACATAACTAATAACAGTTTTACAGCCTTTTTTAGGTAGTAACTAACAAAACAGGAAGACAGAGCCGCAAGTGTTTCAGAAAATCCAAATCTACACCAACCTCGTTTAATGTTCAAAAACCATCCAAAAATGATGTGATTTTGAGATTAACCCATTAATGCTTATTTGGGAAATTATCAAAAACCAATTCACAATCCCTGTGAAAAGTTAGGGTTTTTTTTACTTTTTACTTGCCCCCTCCTAAAAATACCAGTGTTCTTCTCAGTCTTTTTATTGTGCCTTTTAATTAAGAAAAGTAGTTTATAAATAGTATATATTGCAAAGGGGTTCGTGGGTTCTCTCAGCTTCTTCAGGATTCAATGGGTCGGTCTCGTGGGAATTTTCACTCTCCTGATGAGGACCCAACCCAAAGGTTTGAAAATTTGAATGATTTTCTTTGTTTTTTTAAAGTTTAATTCACGTTTGTGCTTGAATGGTATGTGGGTTTTCTTTCTTTTCTGTGAAAATTTGATTTTTTGTGGGATATACATTCTGTGTTCTTAGTTCTTACTGTTTCATATCCTGACAGTTGCAGACTATAACAAAATTGTGAAATGCTGTTTGTGATCAGCAATGTGTAGTATTGTGAAAGTGAAAATAATGGACTAAATGCAAAATGGGGTTGTACTACTACAGAATAAGGAGGAAAAAAAAAAGATCCGTTTGCTTGTTTTTATTTTTGGGTAGCTGTGCATCTTAGTAGCTACTTGTGTACTGTACTTCAGTTTCTGCGGCAATTTGGTTAAGATGATAAGCTAGGGGACTAGTTAGTTATTTCAAAGCCTAGTTAGTTATAAAAGAGCCAATCAAATGCTATGAGCCTATAGCATTGCAGTTGGCCAATGGCATGCATTCTTGTGTAACTATAAATTGACAATGTAGTGCATGTTGTAGTCAGTTTTGATTATCAAAAAGAAAGCATGAGAGGCATTTTCCAAGATTTTGTCTCTTGAAGAGTTGAAACACCCCTAGCTTACTCTAAGAAACTTAGCATTGCCCACCATTCCAAGTCCGAAACTCAATCCTCTCAATTTGGTACTGCATTTTGGTGCAATCCTCTACTGAACATTATGGCTGAAGATTCTATGGATGGGTGTTTTTATTAGTGATTTTTATAGTGAAGAAGTTAGAGCTTGTGTCAGTGTTATATTGTACTTAATTTGACAATCTTTCCATGTGTTTCTAGAACAACAAAATGAACTATAGGAAGGAACACATTGTGTTTATTAATTCTTCTCAAGCATTTTGACATAATTACTTATCAATTTTTTTGAGTTTTCTGCAAACAAAGTAGTCTTATTAACTTTCTGGTTTTATTCTTCTTTCGGCTTGAAGTGCCCTCTTGTCTGTAGTATTTATTTGAATCTTGAATTGGTAACTAGGATTTTGCCGAAGTTTTGTAGGTTTATATGAGATGCATCATATTAGTTGTGTTATTGATTTATAGTTGGCACATTACTATAAGTCTTATTTCTAAATACCAAAACTTTCTATGCAGATCAAGGAGAAAAAAGAATGCTAACAGCGGTGAAAATTCAGAATCTGCAGCTGCAGGTACTTTTACATGACATAATTTTATATTTGTTATTTGGTCATTTGATCAAGGTTCTGCCTGGGCACAGGTGTTATCCATTTAAAAAAAAAAAAAAAAATTTAGTTAAGTCCTGGCTGATGTTGGTACTTGGTTGATGCATGATGGAAGCCTTAATGGGCTGTGATACCAATTTTTGATGTAGGATCTTTAAGAATTCTGCACTAAATTAGATTATCTTGATGAGATCTTGAAGAGTTCTTGAATGAGGATTGATGTTTAAGGGTTTAGGTAAAGAAAATATTGAATCTTGAATATGTTGATAGCTGTTTGGTTTTAAAACAATGAATAGAACATGAAATAACACTAGGCAATCACACTTAAGTAGGAGAAGGCAATCACACTCTCAAAGCTCAAATTTAAAATAAGCTGTTGGAATTTTAGTAAAATCAATCACACTACTAATTTTATGGACTACAATAAAGCCTTTATGTAGGCTATTGTTAAATCCTTTTACTAGGACTCACTAGGATTACTAATAACAAACAAGGGCAAAGCTTGGGTCTTGTGCCTCTAGCGTACTAGAATCGTTGTGATGATTACATGCGTCAAAAGTGGACGTGTCGAAAGTGGACACGCTCCAAAAAACAAAAAGTACTTTAGAACTTTTAAACCAAATAGGAAAATGAATCTAAACATAAAATAAGACTCATGGGCCTTTATGGCGGCCCATTCCAGAAAATCTGGAAATTATTAAACTGCCCCTATTTTAGTAAAAATTTATTAAAACTAAACCACCAACTTTTTTTTTATCATCTTCTTTTAGGGTAAAATTTAGGTCTAATTTCTTAGGTGTAGTACATTAAGGTTCCCGAATTAAATTAAAATGCATAGTTACATTGAATTTAATTGTTCTTGGAAAAGAAAACATTGCTCGTGCTTCATTGGTAATGCAACTGCGCGTTTGAATCTAACTGGGGAACTTAATGTCTAGCACCTAAGGAACTATACTTAAGTTTTACCTTTGTTAATTATTGCAACAAACATATTGCAGATAACATCTGCATCAAGTGTTTAGTATGCAAAGAAATTACAGCAACTTTCTATTTTTATCTTTGAGTCAGGTCACTTGACTTGTTCCTTAACCTATCCCTCTACTTGTTCCCTGTAATGTCTTTGTTGCAATACTTCTTAAATCTTTGTGTATTTAACTTTGTTTTTACTCGAACTCTTCTTTACTGTCTGTAACTCTGGGAGACCGTGGGTGTCTTGGCTCAAATGGCAAAGATACAGGGTTGCCTCAGAAAAATGATTTAGGCATTGTAAAGTCCTCTGATGGACGGTTAGAAATGTGTATATTGTAGAAGCTTCTATAGGAAAATGATGGTGCTTTTTTTCTCCTAACCAAGCCATCATTGTTAGTGCTACTGTTTTGTCTATGTGCTTTTACTTTCTTTCTTTTTTCCCTGACCCTTCCTTTTTCTCTCTCTCTTTGTGTGTGTGTGTGTGTGTGTTTCTTTCTTCTTTTATCTTTGAGTCAGGTCAAGGAACAAGTGAAGGGAAAAGGGCTTTATACCACTGTAATTATTGCAACAAAGACATTACAGGGAAGATCCGTATCAAGTGTTTCAATTGCCCTGATTTTGACCTATGTATAGAGTGTTTTTCTGTTGGAGCTGAGGTGCAACCGCATAAGAGCAATCACCCTTACAGGGTTATGGTTAGTAATACTGTTAATAAATTATTTCTCCTCTGGATACCATGCAGACTTGTAGAGTTTTTCATTGTGTTAATTTATCTATAGAAGCTGCTTTTCATGTCTTTATAATGTGGATGTAACTTTGTGCCTGTTTCAGCATGATATGCTGCTGCTGATAATAGAGAGTGTGGACATAAGAATGTAAACCCATAAATTGTGCTTATACTCGTGTGTTTTCACTTCAACAGGACAATTTATCCTTCCCTCTTATTTGCCCTGATTGGAATGCAGATGATGAAATACTGCTTCTAGAGGTACTTTCAATCTCGTTTTTAATCCCTACAATGGAGTTGACTGATCCTAATTATTTTTTTCAGCACTATATTTGGTACCTGGCCTGGAGGAGTCTATTTTGACTTTTGTATTATTAAAATTCTTATTTCAGGGTATTGAAATGTATGGCATGGGTAACTGGGCAGAAGTTGCCGAGCATGTGGGGACTAAGAGTAAAGAACAATGTATAGATCACTATACCAACAAATATAAGAACTCCCCATACTTCCCTCTTCCGGTATGACATCTTAAACAAAATCAATTACTCAATTATCTTCTGAATTGCAACTCTTTAGAGAGCAAATAAGTTGTGGAATATATTCTTTTTGTAGGACATGTCTCATGTTGTTGGAAAAAATAGAAAGGAGCTTCTTGCTATGGCTAAAGGACATAGTGAGGACAAGAAAGGTGTGCAATAATGTTATGATAACTCTTTAATCCTTCTTTTTTTTTTTTAAATAAAAAATTTATCTTGCTTACATGGTGATATATCATAATTTATGCAGTAGTCACATCACAAGAAATATTATTTTCATATTCTGGATGCTAATAGGGTAGCTGATGCTCTGGCCTATAAAGTTTATAGCCCTAGGCCACACTTTGGTATAGAAATGTGCCTTGTGATAAAAGAAAATTGTAAATAAAGACATGAGAGGTTTATCTTGACCTAGGGTTTTTTTTTTTTTTTGTTGGGGGTGGGGGGGGGGGGGGGGGAGGGTGGGGTGTTCCAGTTTCGTAATATATATCTTCTGCTAAAGTAAATATCTACTGAATTAGGAGGCAATACATGGTTGTCAATGAATGATTTCCATTTATTTCTTATGATTAGTGGGGCTATGCTATTCATTTGTTGATGAGCAATTTCTGGTGACTATCACAGGATTTCCTATGATGGGGGAGCTTAATTTGAAGGAAGAATCTCCTTTTTCTCCTTCAAGAGTCAAGTATGGCTATCATTCACTACCATGGTTGTATTATACAATTTAGCTCTGATAACCTCTTATGTGTTTTTTTTTTAATCAATTTAATCAGAGTTGAAGAATCACATAAAGGTGGTTCCTCTAGCCGCTTATTGTCAAGCTTAAATGCTGGTGAGGCAAATATTTCTGACTAGCTATGTATGATTTATTAAATAATTAATTCAATTACATCTTGATATTTGATTCTTTGCTTTGTTTTCTTATACTTCAGAAGTGGAATCTGGGGTCCGTTCTAGTAGCTCAAGTTTGGCTGCAACAGCTGCTAACAAGAAGGCATCTAACATGGCCCAAGTTAAGGATGGCCCTGGTGTCATTAAAGTGGAAGGTGAGACAAATATATTATCTACAGATTGCAAACGGTTGTTGGTAGTTATTATTTATTTTTTATTATTTTTTTTTGCTCTTGTTTTCCTTTTTGTTAATATATATTTTCTATTAATCCGAGAGTGAACCTCCTTAAAATTGGGGATAATTTTGCCAACTAACCACCTCTCTCTCTCTTATACACACACACACACACTCTCCAGTGCAATTACATAATTCCCTTGTAGTTTGGGGGTGGTTTCAAATTAAACTCTTAAATTTTAAAATGTTTCAATTAAAAACATAGATTATTTAAAATTTTCCAATTTGCCCCCTCTAATAGTCAACGTTAACTATAAGGAACAAAAAATCAAGTAAGTTGCCACATGATTATTTGGGCACCAAAGGACCTGTAATATGAACATCATATGGAATTTTATTGCCCCCTAAAAAACCTCACAAAATGGTCACATGTTCATTAAACTGAATTTATTTTTGTGGATTTTTTAAAGTTATTTTGTATGCTATTTTGGTGGCAAAATGATATATGTGATTCAAATGGATTAATTTCTGGTATCTAGATAGATTATAATTACCATTAATACAAATTTTCGTTACTTTTTGTTAAATAATAACTCACCGAGGAGGCTAAATGAAACAATTGAAAAAATTCATGTTCTACCAATAAACTTTTTAAAATCTAGAGTTTAATTTGAAATCACCCCCAAAATATAGGAGGAATTATGTATTTCATCCTATTTTATTTTGATGTTGATCTAGCTGAAAGACTTTCTTGAATGAGTGCAATTAATTATACTTTTGCATTTTGTTGTTTGTTGGCATCTGTTACCTTCTATTTTCACTTACTAGAAGGTTGAAAAATTGGTGGTGCATTCATAATCAATATGGTTATGATAAAATAGCTGGTTATTAAATTATGTTCTTTTTATATTGTGTGCAGATCATCAAGCAGACAGGAGCTTTGGGGGGAAGAGACTGCACTCTTCAGGGAGTGAGGGACCTTCTTTAGTTGAGTTGAGTGGTTATAACCATAAAAGACAGGAGTTTGATCCTGAATATGACAATGATGCTGAGCAGTTATTGGCTGAGATGGAATTTAAGGATACAGACAATGAGGATGAACGTGAGCTGAAGTTGCGAGTGCTGCGTATCTATGCAAAGAGGTACTTGGTGAAAATAATTTGATCCTAGTAGTGCAATTGGCACCTCCTGGTGTCTCCAACAAAGACATCTACGATTCAAAAACGTCCACCCCTATCAAATTATCAAAATAATTTGATTTCCATATAACTTCACACTTACTGGTACATTCATTTATTTAGCCATATTAAACCTGTAAGACAGCATTAAGTTAGACCAACTTCTCATTATGTTAAAAAAAATTAAAATAAAAAAAGAAGAGAGGAAAATAGGAATTGAGATATTATTGTCATAAATTATGATGAAGACAGGATAACCATCTCCATCTGTGTGTGTGATTTCTTGATTCTTCTTCATCTGTTGATTTATCACTATATGAAGATTATGTTTAGGCATTCATAATATGGTATAAGCTTACTGTATTTAATAGCATATCTCTCTGCATCATGGTTAACTTAAACTTGTTGGCAGGCTTGATGAGAGGAAGCGTAGGAAGGATTTCATACTAGAAAGAAATTTGCTGTATCCAAATCATTTTGAGAAGGATTTATCGCCTGAAGAGAGGGAAATCTGTCGGCGATATGATGTCTTCATGCGCTTTCATGCCAAGGAAGAGCATGAGGATTTGCTTCAGACTGTTATTTCAGAGCATCGGACCCTGAAAAGAATTCAAGAACTTAAGGTATGATACATGGGTAGCCCCACAGAGGTTGTTTAGACTATGTAAAATAAACGCAGTTGTGCCTAAAATATTTTATATGGTAAATATCCATACCATAGATTGTATACCCAACACTTTTTTGTAAAACAAGCATGCCACATGGCTTTTCTTGAAACTTGCCATTCATGATATCATATTTTATACACCCATGCATGCACACAAACACATATAATATATACTAAATAGGAATGCTTCATTCTGGTATTAAGTATGATGATGCTTTCAATTTGTCAAACTAATGTCATATCCACATGAATTTTTATCATTCAGGAAGCCCGAGCTGCTGGTTGCCGCACTGCAGCTGAGGCTGATAGATACCTTGAACAGAAAAGGAAAAGGGAAGCTGAAGAAAGTGCTCGTAGAGCAAAGGAAAGTGCTCAAGTTGGTCCAAGCAGTCAGGCTGGTCCAAATCCTTTCATGGCTTCAGAGTCTGGTGGCAAGGAGTCAAATTCACGACCAGCAGTACAGGCAACTTCAAGCTCCATTAACGATTTGGAGATAACAGGCCTTCATGGGGCAGATTTATTGTCTGAAAGTGTAAGTGTGCCATCTCAATCTTCTAATTCTTAATCCACAAAGAAACGTGAGGGTATCCAGTTTGTTTACCATATTCCTAGAAAAAAGTACCACTTGCTACTAAATATCCTTAACGTTGATAGGATGAAAGCTAATTGGGGCTCATTAAACTATGACACAAATAACAGTTTAAGCCAGTTTTCTGTGCACTGTATATGTGTGCATTTTTATTGAACCAATGACTTAAGCAGTCTGCTTCTATGTGTTTACAGGAGAAACGACTCTGCAGTGAGATTCGGCTACCCCCAGCTCTTTATCTCAACATGCAAGAGGTTATGTCAATCCAAATTATCAATGGAAATGTCTCTAAGAAAGCCGATGCCCATCGCTTGTTCAAGCTTGAAACAAGCAAAATTGACAGGGTTTATGACATGCTTGTGAAAAAGGGGATTGCTCAACCATGAAACTATCCCATGTTTTCCATTGTTCTTGGTCTTAGTTGTAATTAGCTTCATTTGTATCAATTTTGACCCCGAAAATAAAAAGCATGGTATATCTTCGTGTGGTCTATTTTGAAATATTAATAGTATAGGTATTCATAAGACATCCAGAATGGTGTATCAATCAAGATGAGTTGAATGAAATTAGAGAAAATAAAACCCCTTTTCTTCACTATATTGTGGCCTCATTGCAAAGTGTAGGTACTACTCATCATGTTTCTGATCCCCTGTCCCATGTTTTTGAGTCGAACTTGTACTGTTGTACCCCATTTCTATCAGAAATAATTGCGAGTGCAAGGGATCAATGTGTGCCCTGGAGTCTGGACCTCCGGGAGGGAAATTGGTGCTTGGCAAATTACACTCAAATACGGATTGTGTGCTCTGAACTCTTGGTCTACTGTCATTGCATGTTACTATGAGATGTATGCATGACTAGACCTTAAGAACATGATTCAACATTTTATTATTACACAGCCTAGGACAGTTTGGAAATAAAATGTACTTCAACATGGAAATTATCCTGCATGCAGGCCCCTTAAACCATCCTAAGTACCTCGTTTGTTCTATCCGTATGCTTACAAAGAAATGATATTTGCCAATTGGTTAATTGGACATTCTCTAACATGAGGTTCAAATCATGGCGGTTGCTGAATTATATAAGCCAATGTTGCAACATTGTGCATAAATAAATATATCACTAAGATTTTGGCTAATTGGTGGAAGCTAGTTTGAACGTATCATTAGTCAAAGTCAATTTGCTTTTGTTCCACGTAGCAAAATATGTGTTGCTGGTACAAGAAATTGTTAAACCGAGAAAGGAATTCGCACTGTTGCACCATTAAAGTGTTTTCAAGAAAGCCTATGACTCAGTTGATTGTGCGTTTGATTGTCGTTGGAGTTTCTCTCAAGTTTGTTTCATAGGTTTAGGGAGTGTATAAACTACTTCACAAATCCCAACGATTTTCAATGGCAGCTTTGCAGGCTACTTTAAACCAGGTGATCCCTTATTCCTGTACAGGTTTGAAGTGGCATGTGAGGTGTTTTCCATGTTGATGGTGCAGAATGTTAAAGCCTTCAAGTTTCACCCTAAAAGTCTAAAGCTCACTCATCTTTGTTTTGCTAATGACCTGATGGTGTACCCGGTGCGGAATTGCCATCCATAAGCTTGATACAGGAAGTGATTAAGGAGTACAAGAATCTGTTTGGACTTTGTGCAACTTCACTGAAGAGTGAAGTTTTCTTGTTATTGCTGCTTTATTTGGTTGTTGTTAGACTCCTTGAATAGAAACTTAGCAGTTTTTATGCGAAACTAACTTGGAATATATGCACACCTAAAAAGGTCAAAAAAGGTGGATTAGGTTTGAAAGGACTGGAAGAGTGGTATACAGATACTATAATGAAATATAATTAGAATTCTCATATAGGTTTTCTTTGAGTGGCTTGGATAAATAATCTTTTGAAGGAAGGAGAAAATTTATTTATCTAACAAATGGTGCAAATACCTTAAAACAGTAAATGGGGTTGGAGGAAACTTCTAAAGCTTCAAGGCCAATCCCTAGGTCTAGGCCACCTAGCTATGGCCTAGGGCCTTGAAATGTGAGTTGCAATAAGTGATTTTTTCCCCAATATGGGTTGTATATATATTTTTTCTCTACTCTAAAAATGGTCCAAAATATTGAGTGATGTTAAAGATACAAATTTTACTGTATCAGTTTTATAAATTGATGTGTTACTTATCATATGAAGTAATTCAACTACTTATTTATGATCTTATTATTTTTTTGTTGTTGAATAAGATATTGCATTAACATAGCAAATTCAACTTATTATTAGTTTTCTTTAATATTCCAATAAGTTTACCAAGAATCTTATAACTTAATTGATTGACACTTCAATTTAAATAGAGACATTCATAATTCAGATCCCCCAACTATCGCTGTATAAAAAAAAATTTCAAATAATTTCTTTGTAAAAAATTGTAATCTTTAGTTATTTTATAAACAAAATAGAAAGACACTAAGAGTCGTGTAGTGATTTGATAACATTATATATGTGTTCACGAATTGAAAATTGCATGATATACTAGTTGATATAGATAAGCATATTTCATGCTTACTAAAAAAATGCATATATCCTTCAATTATTTTTTTTACATTCTTGATTGTGTAAATTCACAAATATTTAATTTTTTATGGTTTTTGTGTCAATTGTTGTCAAAGCAACTAAACATGATATTCTGAATTTATTATTATTATTCCAACTAAAATTATCTCTTATATATAGAGTTTATAAAAATAATCATATAAATTAATTTAATATAAATAAATAATGCACAACTATAGATAATTAATATATGTATTTACATATAAGTGTAAACTTTGTTGATTTAGAACCCTAAATAAAGAGAACTTTAAGAAATGTACCACATGGCACAACCTTAAACTCTCTAACATGAGGTCTCTGCTTACACACACACACACACACACACACACTAACTAAAAATTATCTCTTATATAGAGAGTTTATAAAAATAATCATATAAATTCATTCACTATAAATAATTAATGCACAACTATAGATAATTAATATATGCATTTACTCTATTGGCTAATTTAATGACTAATACTTTGATATAAAAGAAAACTTTGTTGATTTAGAACCCTAAATAAAGAGATGCACCATAAGGCACAACCTTATACTCTCTAACATAAGGTCTTTAATTTTGTATATTGTCTTTAGTCATGAATTTTGTATTTTGTCTTTAACATAAGGTCTTTAGTCATGAATTTTGTATATTGTCTTATTTTGATATTTAAATCATCTGTTGTAGACTTGTAGTGTTGATTTTATTCAAATAGTTATAAGTTATATCACCCACTTAGCTGTAAAACTGACATATGTAATATTCTAATTTACTAATAAAAAAAAAACAATACCCTAACTTAATGTAAGATTCTAACTTCCTAATAAATAAATATGACACATATATTAATATTACACATGAAAAAATAATGAATTTAATATTAAAACATTTGAAAACAAAATTAAGCCAAAATCCCAATTCATTAATGAAAAACTATCTAAATTGCTGAACTTTTTTTTTTTTTTTAAAGAAAAAAAAAAAAAAACAGACTTTGTCTATTGTATCCAATTTCATGTTTGTGGATACCGTATTTTTTCCGCCCTCGATTTGCATGCTGGAACTAGACGCAAGAACATCCAAAATGACGTGGCACAACCCGTTCAAACATCGGAGCACCCAAAGTGCATTTTTCAACCAAAATTACCAAAATGCCCCTAGTCAACCCTAGGTTGACTGAAGGTCAAACAAGGTCAAAATCCTCGCAAAAAAATATTGTTCATGGTTTTATATCAAACCTGAGCTCCCCGGAGATTTTTGGCAACTTTGATCAAGTTTGACTCCCAATAGGCCCAGAAACCTTAATTTTGATTTGGTCATTAGAACGGGTTGAAACCAATGTCATTGCGAAAATTATCAAATTCTTAGTCCAAAGACTATTCATGGGTTGAAATCGAAGTTAGAACGGTCGAGATATCATGAAAACCGGGGTAACGCACTGGTTGATGCACTGCTAACTTCCGGGAGCCGTAAGTTTTGATCTGGCCGTTGGATTTTCAAGTTCCATACCTTTTTAGAGCATTCTCATTAGGTGTTCCAAATGCCAAATATTTGGCATTTGGCACACCAAACACCAAAAACAGCCCCTCATGAGGTGTGTTAAATGTCTCAAAATTCTAAGACATGCTACAGTACGCTCTCAAATATGAGAGAGTACGGACAAGAATGCTATAATTCTTTTGATTATTTTATTTACTTTTCTCTCTCCTCCAACACATATCTCTCTTTGTTTGCAACACAGCTATCTCTCTTTCTCCTCTCTGGTCTCCATCTCTCCGTTGCTCCCTATTTCTTTCTCACTTTCATTTTTTTTTATCTCTCACTCTCTTTCTCTCTCTCTCTGCATTTCAGTATTATCACCACAGATCCAACCCGTTTCTGCGCCTCTCTCTCTCTCTCTCTCTTTTTTCTTGTCATTGTCTCTCTCTCTTTCTTTTGCTGTCACGAAGAAGAAGGCGATTCCGATCTGAAGCAGAGCTCGCCGATTAAAGCTTGCCAATCTGAACCTCTGCTCGCCAATCTGAATCTCTGCTTGCCCAGGGGCAATCGCCGATCTTTGCTCGTCGTCCTCCAAGCTCTCTTCGCCGATAGTTGGTTGAGTTTGGTCATTGATTGATCTGTTGGGTTGGGGTTTTGTTGAAGATTTTGAGTTTCTATTTTATTTTATTTTTTATTTTGTTGAGGTTTTTGATTTGGAATTTGTTGGAGGATTCGGTGATTGTGTATGTAGTTTGTTGCGGTGGTTGTTGTTATGGCAGTGGTTGTAGCAGTGGCTGTTGGTTCTTGGGTGGTGGTGACTGCCACTGGCTGTGCATTTGTATATTTGCTAGGTTTTGGGGAAATATATTATTTTAATGTGTAGTAAATATTATTTTAATGTATAGAATTGAAGTATAAAACATATGATAAATGGGATATTGTAAAATGATGTGCTAAAATGATAAAGTAGAATTTTGGTGTGTCAAAATGACATTTTTTATGAGAGAGTTAATGAGAATGCTCTTAGAAACTAGAAGTCAAGATATTTCTAAGGGTGTCAAGATCAAACCCATTTGAGATGCTTCACAGGTGGCGGCTCTTGAAGGGCTGCCAACAACCCTACAAGGGCCGCCACCTCATAAAGCGTGTTGGGGCTATAAAAGGCCCCAAGCACCCCCAGACCAAAAAGAAGAGTCTTCTTAGGTCCTGCTCTCTACCTAGACGTTTTCTACGCATTTTCCCTCTCTCTCAAACACACACACACACACACATAAACACAAAAAAACACATCAAAGTCTCTTGATTCTTCATTCTCCACAAAAAATACAAGGTATTGTTCTTATACCCAATCTTCTTCTCCTTGGTTCTACACCTTGGATTTGGGGTTTAGGAGTGCGGATGTAGCTTTTTAGCTACCATCCACACCCCTAACTTTCTAAATCTTTTTCTAGCATTTATCTTGCCCCTTTATGCCTTAATGACATGAATTATTGCTTTCCTTAGCATGTTTCTTGCTTTATCTTCTTCCTAGTGTGTTCTTAGTTTAGATCCATGTTCTTCTATGCTTGTTTACATGTTATTTGTCTTGATCTACATGCTTTATGCCATGTTTTCCTATGCTTTGTTCCTCTTTTTGTTCTATGTTGATGTTAGGGTTACATGCTTACATGCTTGCATGATGTTGTTAGCTATGCCTTGCTCATATCTATGTGTTGATGTGTGTATTTCCATGCTATATGGTTAGATCCTTGTTTTCACATGCTTATATGCTTGGATTCATGTTCTTCCATGCTTATGTACCAGGCTTGTACATGTTGATGTGTATGTTTCTATGTCTACTTGTCTAGATCTATGTTTTCACATGCTTGTGTGTCTTGATCTATTTTCTTTACATGTTTTATACTATCTTCCATGTGCTTGTGCACTCCATGCCATGTTTGTGTGCCTAGACCTAGGCTATGTTTGTCATGCCATGTGCTATTGTAGCCTTTTTTTTTTCCTTTTATCACATTTTCTTGTGTTTTGGCTTATTGGTTTAGACCCGATCTAGACCCTATGGTCTTTGTCATTGTCCATACACCAAGGCCCACATCAAAAGGGTTTGGATCATTCCTATTTGCATGTCTATGCTTGCTTGCTTCTATGCATTATGCTTATGTTAGCCTCTCTAGTTCTAGGCTTTCCCATGCTTGATGCCCTTAGCGGGTTTGTGGTTGCGTGGTTACATCCAACACCCATGAGGCCTTGTTTGGATGTAACCATTTGGGATGCATCGCCATTATGCTGGTTGCTTCGTGCATACCCTTCCTTTTCCTCTCCATGCGATGCTATGCTTACCATGTTTGTTCGCGCCACCCGTTGGCTTTCTATGCATCTTTACACGCTTGCTCACATGTCCATGCACGAGTCTTGCTTGCCAGTGTGTCGTCCATGCTTCAACACAATGAAGTTACAGAAATTCGATCCAAACCTACACTTGTCCCTCGTGGACACCACCTTTTGTTTGCTTTCTTGCTTGTTTGCCTTCTGACTTGTTTGCTTGCTTTCTTGTTTCTTTGCTTGCCATGTCTATCATACTTATCTGCTTTATGCCTCTTTCACATGCTCTTTGCATCTTTTTTCCTTCCATTGCTTGTCTACTGGTTTCTTGCCTTTGCCTTTGCATGTACATATATAGAGACAGGATGCATGGAGCTAGGGCATGGTCTCCCAGGCACAAGCAAAAAGGGCAAGGATTCGAGCATGTGGATATAAGCCAAGTGGCTATGTTTAGTAGATTTAGGGGTTTAGCCTCTCCCATTTGGTTTTGCACTCTTATAAACCCCCTTCCTTCCTCCCTCATTTCTTTCTTAGATGGGTTGTATTCGGTATATCATGTCATGTACCATTCATCCTCATCTCTAGAGTATGGCGACCCTTGTTTACTTTCCTGCACCAATATTTTGGGCCATGCTCTAGGGATGTAGGCATTTACTTTCCTGCTCTGTGTGCTTGCATTATGCATGATGTATGTATATATATACCTGCTCGCCCCCTTCTGGTGTGATTGTCATAGTTCGTGTCACCTAAGGCAAAGTGATGCCTAATTTACGCCGTGAAAGTAAGGTGACACGTCACCGGATTTTCGCCATAGAAATTTGGTACTTTGCCCAAATGCCTTAGGAAAGCATAGATTGGGATCACACCTATTCAAAAGCCAAACCTCAAAGCCCCCATGCATGCAAAGCCTCGAAAGCCAATGTCAAAATCATGTTTTTTACTGCCAATCTTCGAAAACTAAGGTTTTATCAAAACAAAGGACTATCCTTGGACAGGCGTTATGGGGTGCCTAACACCTTCCTCACACGTAACCAAACTTCTGGACTCAAGAATCAAGATTTTTTTTTTCCATCCACATTAGATTAGGAAAAATGCCATTTTTCTTAACCTAGGATCAGTAATAAAACTAACTAAAAACAGGTGACCAATCACAACTTAGAAAACCCCAATGATTGGTGGCGACTTCATTTACTTTTGGTAATCACTTAAAATTTGGTCAAGAGAGAGAGCACTCGAAGGTCCTCACGAACCTCGCAAAATCATCGAGAGGGGCCTCCAACGGGCCCTGTGTGCGCGGGAGTGTCGCCATGGCAGATGGTCGAATGAAGGCCCGACGGTTCTCCGTTTCGAGCCGGGTGTCGACAATGTTGACAGCAAATTTTTCTTTAAAGAAGATAGATCACATGGAACAAAGTACCAAACAAAAACTATAACAAATTAAATCCACAATAAAATATTGATATCAACAACAAATAATCTTGTGATGAGAAAATAAATGATATAAATATGTTGTTTGCTATATTGACGTCTAAAAAAAAGGCTGAAAGGTGCGATGACTGTGAGATAAGTCTATATTTTCAGCATAATTCATAAACGCAGACATAGAATTTCAGCTTATCCATTAAACTTGTTGATAAAATCATATAGTATATAATAAAAAGGCAACAAATACACAAAATCTATTCAATTTGATGAAAGGAAAAAAAGTACTTGCAGGGTTGTAGGTAAGGTGAGAGGAGAAGTGAAGAATATAGAAAATAATTGTAAGGTAGTTAGTAGAAAGAATAATACACCAAAACATTGTGTGTATATATAGAGAGAATTTTAGGTTGTGATGAAGATAATATGAACAAAAAGAAAGAGTTTAAGTGAAAATCAAATAATTTTTTTTTACTTTATTATTATTTATTAGGAAAATGATGACATGCAAATTTATCCCCCCTTAAAAAAAAAACGTAGTAAAAAGAAAAAATTCTAACTTATTTTCTTTTATGTATTTTTTATCTCTCTTTTTATTTGTTTATTTAAATTCTATCCTTTTTTTTTATTTTTTATTTATTTTTTATTTAGGTAATTCTATCCTATTGATTTTAGGTTTTGTTGATAACATTTCAGATGGACACAATTAGAGTTGTAGTTGTAAATCAAATGCTTTCTTTTGTTACCTGATTATTAGGAAAAAGATGACATTATGTAAAAAAAAAAAAAAAAAAAAAAAAAAAAAAGGGGTAGTCACACGATAAAATTTAACAATGCATATTTATCCTATTGATATTCTATCTTATTTGCTTTTATTTATTTATTTGTTTATTTAAATTCTATCCTTTTTATATAGCTAATTCTATCCTATTGATTTTAGGCTTTGTTGATAATATTTAAGATAGACAAAATTGTAGGTTGTAGTTGTATGGTACCAACCAACTAAATTTAATCTCTTTTTGAAATTTTAGAAAACACTTATTGTAGGTTGCATGTTTTGTTAAAACACCTTATTGTTATTTTATCCAAAGAAATTAATAAGAAATAATAAAATGTTATTTTTTATCTAAAAATTACTGCAATTTGGTGCAGACACTTGGTACCAGTGTTGGAGCTTAAATTTCAACTCAGGGAGGCAAGATTAAATGACAACTCAATACTCATTATTATGATCATGTTTCTTCATAAGCTCAATTAACTACTAGTATGTATGTGTATGTATATATATATATATATATATATATATATATTTCATATCATTCAAATAAAGAAAACAAAAATAATAAAATTATAGTAAATAATAATAAAATAATCTAAATACATAATGTTGAAATTAAAATAAATTAATGTAGGAGTGTTAAGAATATAATAATATACCTATAAAGTTGTATTAATGTTTCAATGCCTTGAATTCTTTACAAATTGTTGAGGGGAAAATTTTGATGTTCCCAAATAGAATATGGGGTAGCCAAGCCGAAACTCGACGATGGACTCTTGAAATAAAGCCCAAAGGCTATCGGTGTGGTGTAAGTCCACCCAGGCAAGAGATAGAGGTTGCACCATAACAAAAAGACAACAATAAAGCCCAATAAACATGTTAGTGTTGTTAGTTTGTTATATTATTGGTCATTTTACATCATCATAGTTCAAATTAGTCCTCCAGCGGTAAGGGTAAAATTACACTTAGTCTAGAAAATAGAGATTTAAACAGTCCAATAGTCAATGATTAAATAAGTTTAGAAATGTATTAACTCTTGGGGGTCCTTGTGTGTCTTGGTCAGGGGAATTTATAGTACTTTCAGCCATCATTACATTAATATGAGAGAAAAATTCAATTGTTATAAATACATTATATCCTTCATCATAATAATAATAATAAACAATGATTAAATGCTCTATAGTTACAAATAAAAGAGGAAAAATAAGATGGAATGAAGGGAGAGAAAGATCCCCAGCTCAGCGCAGCAAGTATTAAACTAAGATTTTGGTGAGTGTATAATTATAAGGCATGAATGAGGTGAATGTGGGCTATTTTGAGTGAGTGAGATGGGATTAACATTGAGATTGAAGCTTTTTGTGAGTAATGGGTTGTTTGTGTCTAGTTTGAGGACATTTTTGAGCTATGGTTATGTAGAGGGGTGAGAAGAATATCTGGGATTAGATGAGTATAGGCTGAAGATGATGAGTGGCGAGCTTAAAGAAAGCTAAACCATGAGCAAAGTAGTAAACAAACCAAGGGTTTCAGAGGAACTGGTTGTCCTGGTCAGTTATGGGACGTTTATGAAGTAGGAAGGTGTAAGCAAGGTGATGAATGTTGGTGTTATGGTGACTATAGGCTGAGAAAGGTTGTGAGTGAGTTCAAGAGAGCTTGGGGAAGTTTAAAGAAAGCAAATAGGGATTGAATTTCTGCAGATTGTAGTCAATGACAGAAATTTTTAGAGAGGCTTCCTTCTCCCCTTGTGGGCTGAGCTGTGTATGTTTTTATAATAGAGCTTTAGAGAAGCATTCGTTGACAAGAATCCAAAAATGCATGATTCATTAGGGGTGACGAATCAAGGTTTAACTTTCATGGGATTTTTTATCAGAAGTAGGAAAATCCACTTTGAGGGGATGTCTTGCTTCTTTGGGTAATGATGGGATTTTAGAACTTTTTGCGTTAAATGCTAAGATTGCTGAGATTGTGTTCAGCTAATGGGATTAAGACAAGTATCAAGAACGAATCCTAATGTTGCAACTGAGATTTGGTCCCCAAGAAGTAAGATTCAACACCCTAAGCCAGGTGTCAAATCCTTAGCCACTTCAAGGGGTTCCGCTGGAGATCCCTTTATGCCCTCCAAATCACATGTTCCCAATTTTTCCCCTTTAGGATTCATGAGCTTGGCACATGAATGAATGCTTTTAACATTTATAGCATCAATTTGTTGAAATTTGGTTTCAACTCCCCTTCCATTAGAGGTGCAGTCTTGAGGAAGATGATGAAGTCCCTTCATCCTTTTGACTTCAGCTGATATGACAACCCTTGGGCATTGTTCATGTCAGGCAGAGGGTGGCATAAAACTGATGGGACAGCTCTTAGTTCATTCTCAAAGGCTTGGTTCCCTTGTATGAGTACCTTGTTGCTCTTTTTGGTTAGGAGTGAACAAAGGCTTTTTGCCCACTTTCAAGCCTCTTGCTTGGGGACCTTTTTGGGCTGGAACTCTTCTCCATTTCAGCACTCTTAGTTGGGCCACATGGCCCTTTCTTTGCTTGGGCTTGTTCCCTACTTCATAAGATTCTTGAGCCTACAAAATGGGCGTTAAAGACATGCTTTGCCATAGGTTTTTTACTCCTCATGGGCTTTAGTTGTTAGTAGAAATAAAATGAATCCATGGGCTTTTATGAAATATTTATGATAGATTTTGGGTATTAATTTTCATGGGTTTTAAATAACAACTTGTATAGTTTCTTTATAGATAATCATAATGGACATGTAGGATGAATAATTACCATGAGTTTTGGTAATAAATATTATGAATGTTGTGATGTAAGATAAATAGTGACCATTAGTTCTTATATAAATTCCATGGGTTTATATTATGGTTGAAATAAATAAATGTCATAGGTCCAAAATAAATAATCATAACTTTCCATTGGCTTTTATATCAGTAACACAAATTCATAATTCTCCATGGGCTTGATATATGTTTGCCATGGGTTTTGGAAAAATGAATAGTGTTACGTTACATAAATACTTACCATGGGTTTATAATAAGGTATGAACTAAATAAATATTATGGGTTTAAAATAAATCATAACTTTCCATGGGTTTTTATATTAGTAACACAAATTCATAATTCTCCATGGGCTTGATGTATGTTTGCCATAGGTTTTAGAAAAATGAATAGTGTCACGTAACATAAATGTTTACCATGGGTTTTATAAGATAGATTTCATAGGCTTGTAATATTGTAGTAATAGGTTTAAGAACTTAAAACATTGTTGATCATTGGACTCTTAAGTGAAATAATTATGATATAGTATTTTGCCAAGTATTAATAATCTTGGACTTTTGATAGAATAGTGTTAAGTAGTTAGCTTAAATATTGCCAGCGAGAATTGGGTTTTGATATTGCTAATGAGAATTGGGCTTTTTTGTGATGTTTTATATCATAACCCAATTTTAGATAATGAGATATGAAACATTTGTGATTAACATAATAATAGAGCAAAAAATATTTGGGAAAACCCAATAACTTATTAGTGGTGTTTGAAAATAAATAGGTGGTACTTAAATAAAATTAGGTGTAAAAAAAAATACCCTAACACAATTTTTTTGTAGAATTAAGCATATGTTTCTTTATTTGTTTAAGTAGTTAAAATTTAGATTTATAGAAAGTTAATGAAACTGTGAAAAATTAGAAAAAAATATGTTTCATGTCAAAGACAATATAAAAATTCATAGCAATTTCACAACATTCCTCAAATTAGCACATCACCTCATACATGTGGGTCATTAAAAAAAATTTAAATCATATATTGTGTTTTACATCCTGAATGGAAAGAACACAAAGTAGATTTTTTTAATGCTCTACACACAAAAAGAAGGTGATTTCAATTTTTTCATCATTGACCTTTTTAATGTCTAAAAAATACTAGTAGTTTGTAGTTTGTACTATATACTATGACCTGTGAGAAGCAAACAAATTCTATAATAGTAAATTTAACTATTTAAGTGGCCCACTAGGAAAAGACGAAAACTATTATTGTGAATTTTTTTTTTTTTCCTCTTAAAGTAACATGCTTTCTGGTATGTGTAGAGGGGCAATTTAGGCTTTCTAACATCAAACTCTAATATTATACTATTATATACAAATTCTAGGGCAGGTAGGGGGGCAGTTGCCCCCTCTCGCCCTCCATTGGCTCCACCCTTGCTTGCACAACCATAATTTTTAAGCCCAACTTTTATTCTATATGGGTTGGGTTCAAGTTACACCTAGTGTAACTCTAAGCAATATTACACCACTTAATATTTTTTAATTGAATGTGAATATTGACAAATCCACCGTTAGATTAATAGTCATGTCATCAATCAATTGTTAAAATTCAAATCTTTGTAGTTTAAAATAATGCATAAAAGATGAGTTTATAAATCAAATGGTAAATAGCATTTGATTGATATGAAAATTGGTAAGCATGTTAAGAATATGTAATTCAACGGTTGGATTTTCAAAAGATTAATTCAATAACAAATTATTGGGTGGTGTAACATTGCTTAGAGTTACACCAGATATAACTTGAAACCAACCAACCCCCCCTCTCTCTCTCTCTCTCTATATATATATATATATATATAGATAGATTTGGTATGTTTCATGTATTATAATATCTCATGACATTATAATACACGAGATACTATAATACACGAAGCGATGACATCCCAAATATATACACTTAAGACACTGACCAAAGAGGGGATAGAAATAATCCAAAAGAACTGCTTTCCCCGGAGGAACTGAAGCATCAGAAGTGGGAAACTTGAATTTGGATTGAAAATTTGAGAATCTTTCATCCAATAAAGCTGGGCCTTGGCTAAAGGCCTAAAAGAGTAAGCAGGTCTCATCGTTGAGATAGTATCTCAGTTTCTTAAGAGAACTCTCTCACAACATATGTAGATCCCACATGTTATGTAAGAGATGCCTTGAGAGAGAGAGAGAGAGCTACAAATTTTAAAGTCACAAAGAATACAACACACAGCTGAATTGCCTTATCTTTGATAGGGTTTCACTTTTTGAAAAATAAGAGTCTATTTGGATACGGCTTATTATTGAAAACTGAAAACACTTTAGCAAAATAATTTTTAAATGTGTAAATAGTGCCTTAGAATCCAATTTTAAAGAAAAATTTACTAAAATCTATTCTTGTGAGTCTTGTGAATAGTGCATGGAACCCATAGAAAAAACACAGACACGCATTTTGTTGCTTTTCATCGCAATCCAAACCAAGCCTAAGAAGATTCTTGCATTTTGGGAGTACTGATGAAACTGCAAAATTAAAGGCCCATGAAGGCCTGAAACTACCTTTGCTTCCCACACCAAAAAAATTGTACTTTTGCTCCATATCAAAACCATCTTTCCTATATTCTCACCTTTTTTAATCCTAAAAAAAAGAACATGGAAAGAGAGGACAATATTGAAAATAACACAACCTTTAATTTCTTTCCCATACTAAAATAAACTTTACAGTTGAAAGTTCAGAACTATACTTGCACTATAAAACTGCGGGTGGAAATTAAAGCACTGTAGTCCTATAAGTGAATTGAACTACCTGTCTGCCTAGCCTGGCATTAGTGACCTTAAACTTTGCTTACATCTATAATGCTACTTTTCATCCCCACCATGTTTAAACCTATCAGATATCTATACACCGCCAATTCGCCTAATGTTAGAAAACTCGATAATCATAATTTTCTGTTTTCCTATACCAACAGTCATGCACCTAAATTTACACAAAGAAAGAACCCAACTTTAAGGATCAATCTTCGACGTCAAAACTCTCTGCCTCATAAATTCCATTAAGTGACCACTTGCTATGGCTTCAGCTGCTAATCACATCTCTGGTTGGCAGAATCAAGATCACCATTATTGTTATTGTCACCATCTTCATCCTCATCATCGCTACAAGATTGCTTACTGAAATTGACCCCCTTCATTTTTTCCAGGTCATTGGGTATGGCTAAATTGGGTGATGCTTGCTTGTCTTCTTCAACTGCTTCAAGTTTGGGAGTTGTGAAAACTTTGGGCTCCAACAATGCAGACCCACCACACTCAGATGCTTCAGCTGAAGTAGAACACATTGAGAGCTTCAAGCTAGGACTGACATTTTCAGATAAATAGCTGAGTATGTCAGGCTTCGGTTTTATATCAACCCATATGTTACCTACCCAATCTCTGGAAGTTCGAAGATTCATTCTCTTGAGCTTAAGAAACTTGTCTTCGCCTATATCACAGGATAGGTCATGTAAGTCAACATAACAACTGATGGGTATAACCATAACATTATTCATCACTTATTAGCAGGTCAATAAGCCCATGTACACCCCATACAATGTCACAAGAAAAGTCGAACTTTTTCTGATTGGTATGTTACACAAGAATCCAATGGGTCTAGAACCCATGACCCCACCCTCCACCTAGCACTTATAAGATGAGGAGGTGCCAATTGAGCTAGAGCTCATTGACAAGATTAAATTAAGTTTAAATGCATCAAATATTGCTATATTAAAACATACCAGGGAAGTAAACATGCACAGCATCATTTCCAGATGTGTCAAATCCAGTTATAACACCTTCCCACCAGCCATCACTCCACCATGCATCAACTGCTGCGCCAATGTCCAACGTACAGTCTGTAAAATCCTTAGGAGGCCTTGGCCGAATTGTCAAGCGGCCTGAGCATCTCATGCCCAATTTATCAGGAGCTGCAACTCTAGATGCAAGGACCCATTCCTACATATTAACAAAAGACGATAAAATTCTATTTTTGTTCCTGGTTAGTTCTTTATTTGAAAGGAAACATTTAATGCACATGCACATGCTCAAACCAATTGCTGGGATGGGTCACCTCTCTCTGGTTCTATAGGCTGGCAATCATCAGAATTATTATTACTTCAACCAATAAACAATTAACAGAACCATCAATATAGCGTTAACAGCCTAATTGCTTACCATCCAATTTATGTTATCAAACTTCATTGTGTATGAACTGAGGCGGGGCCCAATAGAAAAAAAGACAAAAAAGAAGAAGAAAAGAATAGGCATTCTACCAATATTTGCCTCTGCCACAACTTATGTTTCATTCCCAATAAAAACCAAGGAAAATTCAGAGCTTAAATTTATGGAGAATTTACCTCTAGATTGCCACTTTCATCTGCATCCTGCACATCATTGTATTGAACTTTCAGACGCTTCTCAGATGCCTGCAAGATCTTACACCTAAACCAGCAGCCTCGAATGCCACTATCTTGACAGAGCAGTTCTATCTTCTCATCAACCTTAAAAGAAACAGAACACTGGACCTGGGGTTCAACGATCTTTATTCCCATCATTTTCCTTGAAAATCTTAATTTCAACTTTGGATAATTTGGTTCACACTTCGTTAATTGATTCCTAGGGGGTGAATTTCTGACACCAGAAGAACCAGTTACAGGTCCTTGATGCTCCTTGTGACTTCTGTTCCTCTTAGTACCCACCCTTACAGAATCATCATGTGCAAACTCTTCCTCATCTTCCACATGCAATTTATGGCGCTTAAGTTTTTGCTTGGGCACAAGAGAACAATCTAAGGAAGAGAGGATTGCTTGATTAGAATATCCGCGCAATTTAGGAAGAGTGAAGGGCTTGATCTTATTGTTCCTGAACTGCCTAAAACACATGTGGATTCCAGGAGAAGAAGTAGGTGCAACAGCAGACACAAATTTTTCATAATGCTTAGGAGTCAAAACCGTTGCAGGGCCATCAATACACTCAGCACTGATCACCTGAACATGAGGTGTGATGAAAACTTCTCTTGGATGTGGATTAAGTTGAGGGATTAAATCTTCAACTTCCTTATTATGGAGAAACCACCGCACTTTCACCTTTTTGAGTCCTTTCTTGTCTTCATAAATATCTTCCAAGTAACCAAGATATTGTCCTTCTTCACCCATAATAAATACAAATGAATGAACCTGCACATCAGGGAAAAATCAAGGAAAAACATAAAAAAAAACAAAATGATATTCTTGAGGATCTGAATATAAGTGAGAGAAATTGTAACACCACTTAAGAAGGGCAAGACCATTACTAAATGTAGAAACAACCAATGTGTTGGTGCTTACAGCTATGGTGGTGCCATTCCTGTCAAAAGCTGGGTAGTGCTTTAACTGTTTGGCACAGATCAGAGCAACACCAGACCATACAATGTCTGAATTTTGAACTTTCAGTTTCCTTGGAACCTGGATTTATGAGAATTCAAAATTTCATACTAAAGAACATGCACTAATCTAGAAGCAGATAACAAACTACAGTAAATGGATACCATATGATCGGGAAAGTATGTTTGACGCCCAGCCATTGATACTTCAAGAGATCCTAAAGCTTGCCTTGAGTCCATTGGTGTATCTGTTTCACATATACTAATATTGTTTTAAAATCTTCCCCTTCAATAATGGAAAGAAAGCTTCACTCACAGATAATTCACTAAAGACTGATTTCATGACTTAAGTTTATGGATATATGTAAATATAATAATGTGACAAGAAGACAATGCACAAATTCAAGTGTGATGCCCACGATTGAATACCAAAAGAAGCGAAAACTTAGGAATGCATCAACTTATAAATCATAGAATGCTTCCATACATTTCTGGCAAGTGGAAAGGTAAAGGGGCCCCTGGTTCAACCCAAGATCCAACCTGGCCAATTTGAATCCCTTAGCATGTTTTGATTCCGTTTCAATTGAATAATAAAAAAATAAGCAGTCTGCTTATCACAAGGGTAACAAGCCCACTCAAGACTAAACCATCTATCTATGCATAGTGTTAGGCAACTGGGGGTGCTCAAAACTTTGGAGAGAGATATCTGCCCTTCTCATTCCAAAGATATTGGACTTATGGGGATAAAACAGACAGTGATAAATATATTGTAATTGCTATTTAAATACTTGTAAACAATTATTTTTAACATGCATAATTTATTCTGAAGATGAAAAAAGAAAAAAAAATTCTATCCTATAACAATAACGCAAATGATTCCTGGTTCAATTAATAATACCTACTTTAACCGGAAACTCTTAGTTGTAATCTCTTGGTAATCAGTTTCTAAAAACAAAATAGGAATTAGAAACTAAAGAAAGGCTATTCTATTTTGCTCCACTACCACAACAAAAACCAAACATTAGTCCCAAAATTTTTGGGATCGGCTATGAATTCTCAACAAAATAACCATGGTAGATCACATGTATTCTTTTCCACCATTCTATTTGAAGTCATACCCTTAATTACTTCCTTAATTGACATGCCCTTTTTACTACTTCTATTAATTGTGTATTTTGTCTTCTTCCTCTATCTTTTTTCATTCCCTAAACTTGAATCAACTGACTCTTTCTCATTGGTGTATTAGTCGCTCTCCTTTGAACATGACCAAACTATCTCAAGTGACTCCCCCTTATTTTTTCCACCCCTGCATTCCATTTCATCGCATGATTACCGCACTAAATTAATTTTCTGCCTTTCCCATAACTGGTAATTGCATATGTCAAAGAACAGTTAAATCAGACAAAAAATAATTGATTCCCAAATATAGTAAAAACAATCACAAGAGTAAATCATACAACAGCTAACCATTCTCATATAAAATAAAAATGCCATCCTCTTACACTCTTAAAGAGAAAAGACTCTAAGACAGTTTAAACTAGAAAAACTCTTAAAGAACTATAACTTCCCATATGCTTTAAACTAAAGTAACAGCATGTTAACCCAATCATACAGTTTTCTAGACAAGTAAATTTCATGATTCACCATACAGACTCTGTTTAATCAACCCATGGAACCCATTGCCATAATGTCAATTGGTATTTTTGGACAGAAATTCACTGCTGACGTGAACTAAAATTCCTAAGATTTAACAGATGCAGTAAAATACCAGCATAATTAGCATTTTGAAATTCACAAATGAAGAAAGGTGGAGATCTAGTTGAGGCTTAAATTGAGAAGGCAAAGAGAAAAAAGAAAAAAAAAAAGGCATTGAAGTTATAGATTTAGGAACAAAGGAGTTGGATCTGTAACAATTATAAACAATTGAAAAGAAATAATGCAAAGCATGAAGAAAAAAAAATTGACAAAGGTTTCAAGGTATGCTACTGTACCCCCTTCGTTGTCGCTGCTTGAGGATCCTATCAACAAACTCATCAAATCTCTCTCTCTCTCTCTCAAGAGTGGATGCAGTGGTTTGTAAATATCGAAGGCAAAAAGGACGTGGCAGCAAGAGCTCATAAGAGCATGCAAATACACAGACACGTAGCACCAGCCACTCATGCATGGAAAGCTGGTACAATATAACTGGCTGACCGCTCTCTCTCTCTCTCTCTCTCAATTGAGTTGGGTGCGCAGGGTTTTTTAAAAATCAAAGAAGTAAAAGAAGAAGGTGAGGTGGCAAGAAGATTATTATGATTCTATCAACATAGTCAGACATGCAAATACCAACCTCTCTTTCTCAAAAGATGGTCTGATAAAATTGACTTAAAATTTTTTTTTCACAATAGTATTAAGTGTTTCTTATGACACAAAACTTCTCTTAAAAGTCAGATCATCGTACTAGATTCTATTTTAATTGAAGCTAAGAAAGAAACTACAACCCCTGAAATCGATTCTGAGCCATAGGAGTATAATGAATTTCAAAGAAAATATGACCTATTCCCATCCTAATACAAAATATTGTCTTAAAATGATAGCATCTCTTATAATAACAGTATCTCTAACGTGTAGAATCAAGTTAATTTCTATCTTCTAATCCCAAATCTATAAAGGATCACTCCAATCTTAATTAAAAGGTATGCTAAATTACCATATTGGTCTTATAATAGTATTTTTCCAGCCTGACTAGCCACATTCATTCAAAATATAAAGTTAAGACCAGTAATAAAAAGTACCACTATGAACGGTTACTCATGAAAAATGATGAGTTATTACTCCTAAATACTTACCATGCCAGTAGATAACATATAACTGTGTGCACTTGCACATGCACATGCACGTGAGAAAGGGGGAATCATAAATGAGTAAAATTTATTTTGGTAAATTAAAAGAAAAAAGTGCAAGTATACACCTTTTAGTGCGTGACAACAAGATATTGCCAAACATTTACAGAGTTTTCCATGGATACTCTTTTAGCATGTATCCAAAAGTTTCAGAAAAACCTCCGCATATTGAAACCCATTGAGACTATAACATATTGAATCAAAGGCATTCTCAGTCAGATCATATATTTCAGGTAACAACTATATTAATTGTTAGCTTTGACTTGAAAATAGAAGCTTACATAGAAACCAATTTGAGGAGTAACAATTTTAACTTCAAAACTGTTACCCTTTGTAGAACACAATCTTGCATGAACTTCATATTCATAAACCTAAGTGTCCCAAGTGCTAATTTTCTTCCATATTAAATTTTATTTCGTGCAATTTGTTGCACCAATCATTTTTATAAGTAAGTTTTGGCGGAAAGAAGAGGTACGAGGGGAGATTTGAAAAAGTTGGTAGCACCAATGCTGTTGTAAAGTTTTGCAATAAGTTCCAATCAATTACCATTTACTCTACAAAGACTACAATGATTAAACATTATAGAAAGGAATTTATAATTCAACATGACCAAAGGTGGAAATACTTAACCCATGATAACAAATGGTCAGTACGGAAGCAACAAGTTACACATAATTCGATAAGTAACAACAATCTTCACATTGCACTATCATAGAAAATTTCTTTTCTCCCAAGCAGTAAATTTTGATCATGCACACAAATTACTATCGTAAACCCTGCATCTCAATGCTTGTGTTCTTATATATAGAATTTAGGTGTAAACAACATGTTGAGGCTAGTATTATGCTATTCACTGATTTCATTCAATATAGATCCCCAAACTTCATATTTCTAATTAAGGAATAAAAAATTGTAAGACATTCAATACATACTTGATATATCTGAAGACGGCACACGATGCCTTGAGACCAAGGATTCAAGCCACTCTACCACTTCTCTTCTCGCCCGCCACTTTCTGCACACATTGACAGATCTCTCGAAGTCGTAAAATTGAATAAAGTCATCTGAGACAACATAGGTCATGTGTCTTACACTCCTCTCAGTTCCTATAACAGCAAGAACTACATCCCCAGATACACCCTTTAAATAAAAATGAGTAACACGGTTACCACGCTCATGACTTATAATGTGCTCCTCCCAAGACACAAAACTAGGATCATTCACATCCATAATTATAAAGAGCCCCAAAAGAGTTCAAGGAGCCTTTTCTATCACATTCAGCTAAAAAACCCCAAATCAAGCAACAAAACCTTTGATACTCAACAAAACCCAACTATTTACACACTAAAAGGTAAAACAATCGAACCCCAGTTCACAATACAGAAAAATGGCACTTTGGTTCTTCACAAAAACTCCAGCCCCCCAAGTCAAGGAAAACCAAAAGACACGCAAAACAGACAAAACCCAATTCAGCAAAACTCACCCACACTCAATATCTATGAGGAAAAACGCAGTATACATAAAAAAATTACATGGTTCCATCTGTGAAGCAAACAAATTGGGGTTTAGCCAGAAGTGAAAAAAAACGCATAGACTGGAAGATAGCAGTCCAAAAACTAAACAGGGGTTTGGTTGTTTCAGTCTTGGAATAACGCAGAGAAGGTTCAAAAGCAAAATAAAGGTAAATAAACCAAAAGGGTCTCTAATGGGGGTTTGGATAAACAAAACAAAAATAAAAAACGAGAGAAAAAAAAGTACAACTTTGCTGAGAGTTTCAAAGTCTCCTTAGTAATACAAATAACTATGAAAAGTTCATAAAGGCACCGAGTTAGTGTGAGTGACACAGAGAGAGAGAGAGAGAGAGAGAGAGAGAAGGTTCAGGGTTTTGCAGAGCTTTGAGGGACAAAGGCAAGGCCAACAAGACAACAAGTTGAGAGAGAGAGAGAGAGAGAGAGGCGGAGGCAAAGGAGGATGGACATGAAAGGAATTATGGGAAAGGTGTAGGGTGATACTTGGTAACGTAAAATTCGATATCTGATTTTGTACACATGGCAAGGAATCAGTACATGCATCGCATCAGCATTTAGATTTTGATATTGGATTCGAATTTCAGTAATGTTACTTAGAGGAAATTTACAATAATTTTTTTTGACTAAAATATTATTTTGGTCATAAAATTTTATTAAAAGTTTGTTTTTTATTCATAAACTTTGTAAATAATATTTTTTCTTCATATTTTATATATAAAAATGAAAATAAAAAATGAAATTTTTTAATAGTTTAAGGATGAAAAAAAAGATCTATTTTAAAGTTTAGAGATAAAAAAATGAGACATTTTTATTAGTTTAAGGACAAAAAATAAACTTCTTAAAGTTTATTTAGAGTTGAGTAATAAATCTTTGGTAAAGTTTAGTGATGAAAATTAATATTTTATCTTCATTATTTTTAAAAAATTGTTGAAATTATCAGTGAGTGGTGGACACGACCTTTTACATTTATCATTTGTTTTTTCCAACCACTCGTTGTTAATTAAACTTGGACTAATCTAGTTGGTTAGACCATTAACTTGATGAATTGGCACCTACATCAGTCTAATTGTCTAATTAGATCACTTGCAATTGAATTGGCAAAATTAAGTGGATTCTTTGTGACTCAAACATGTCGTTTTCACCAAATAAATTTTAAAATATGAATAAAATTATTTTTACAAGTCCATTGCAGTATCATTTTTTAAAAAGGAGCATAATGGAAATAGGGAATTTTATACTAGCTGATGCTAGACTTTTTAATGAAGGCAGAACTTCAAGTTAATAGCTCAATTTGTAATCCTTGGGAGTAGCTAGTGAGATATGAGATATACTTTTCGTTACTATGATTTTAAAAAATGTTATAAAATTTTATTAAGCAAAAACACGTTTGTAATTTTATAACATGTCTGAAATTTTATGGTTTCTAGTGTTGTTAATTGTGTAACGTGGCTAGCTTTGTTAGAATTACTTTTTATTAGTAATTTTGGTAAATGTATTTTCTCAATTTACATATTTATTTTATTATTTTTCCATCTTATTTCTATATTTTTATAATTTTTTTTATTAATCTTACCGTTTGACTAATAACGTACTAGTTGAACCAATGACCCAATAACTCAACTCCTAAACTAGGTCAACATTCCATCTGAGTTTAATAAACTTTTATCATTTCAAAGACAAATGGGGATTTGTAACATAATATAATCAGAGATTTACTCATTTACATATTTGATTTTGTCACAATATAACAAAGCGGGAGTTAATAAACTAATGAATAATCGGCGCAAAAGCTTAAGGTGAAAATTATTGAATATTGACTAATGCTAATCTATTTTATTGCTGTTTTTTTTTTTAGAGTGTATTTTATTACTGTTGATATTAATACTTTATTCAAATTCCTTGATTAGATTAATAAATTAGATTTTCCCTGACAAGTAATACTTTTTTAGTGCTGTAGTTTGAAAGTTTGACCGCCTGATATCACTAGAATAGTTATAGAAATATTTTTTTTAAGTAATAAGAGTACCTAGTTACCTACTACATATTCCAATTAGGTATTTGATTTAATTTAGAGACGTTTGTCAATTATTTTCTACATTCTCGATGTAATTGCCACCAACTAATACGGTAATACCCTTGTTCTATTCTCTTAATAAACATATGCTCCATTATTCAATTACCAGAACTCTCTCTCTCTCTCTCTCTCTCTCCAAGAACATGGGAGGAGGAGTCCAATCCATTTCCCTCTTCTAAAAATATCGAAACTAAGGGTCCATTTAATTGTGGAGGAGAGAGGAGAAGAGAAAATATGAGAGAAAAATGTGTTTGGTTGAGGAAAGGAAGGTAGAGTAAAAATGGTAGGGCTTAAGAATTTTATCTCCAGGCCCATTATTTGGAGAAGGTATACTATGCGTCCGGTGCATGTATTCTCCCTCTCACATAGAGATGGGGTCCACCTCCAAGTGAGAGGGAAGATATATGCATCATACACATAGTATACCTCCTCCAAATGGTGGGCTTGGAGAGAAAATTCCTAGACTTTCTCTTATCAAGGCTCATGGTCCTTCCTTGTCTTCATGGGTTGGATTTCCTTGTCATTTTGGACCTCAACACAAGACAAACCTTTTTTTTAAAATTAATTAAGAGGGGCCAATACACTAGACTAATCAAAATTATGAGTCTATTACATATGTTAGCTGCCCTATCAAGGGCAAG
This sequence comes from Quercus parvula, assembly GCA_030820535.1. Classification (NCBI taxonomy): domain Eukaryota; kingdom Viridiplantae; phylum Streptophyta; class Magnoliopsida; order Fagales; family Fagaceae; genus Quercus; species Quercus parvula. Next base: position 17,064,063 of record JAUAME010000002.1, read on the forward strand.
CAATTTCTTCACCACAAATAGTGGGTAGTCAAAAAGCACAAAAGTTGAATCTAGATTATAGCCCAACTTAGCTAGTGCATCAACGTACTGATTGGCTTCTTTATACACATGCTTAATGTGAGTCTTAAGAATTGCTCTCAATAGGTTCCTACAATCATTAAGCAATGGTTCCAAGAATTGGTTAGTAGTGGAACTCTTCATAAGCTAGGTAACAATTAAAGCATCGATTCTATAATAAGATTTTTAACTTTTAGGTTTGAAGCAAGATTGAGATCATCTTTCAAAACTCAAAACTTAGTTGTACAACTAGTTAATATGCTTGAGCCTCTAGAGAAGCCTCAAATTTGTTCTCCTTCACTATTTCATAGTAGACCTCCACCTCTTGCCCTCCTTGGGTTACCTATGGCTGATCTATCAATGTTGAGAGTGATCCAACTCGAAGGTGGCTTCTTCCAATTTACTTGAACAATGGCCTTTGTAGTTAAAAATTTGTCATTGAGTCATTGAGAGAGGAAGGAAGACAAAAGACCAGTCCCACTTAATACCATATTATTATTATTATTATTATTATTAGTATTAGGACAAAGTTTGACTATAAACTTGATTGTAACCTAAAATTACATCTCCTACTAAAAAAATTAACATAATTATATATTTTGAAAATCTAACTATTGAATTGTATGTTCTTTATGTTCTTAACATACATATCAATTTTTTTGCAAATAAGATATTATTTACTATTTGATTTATAAAATTATTTTTTTAGCATAATTTTAGATTACAAAAACTTGGAATTTAAACATTTGATTGATGACATAGTTATTAATTTTTGATTTCTTGAAATTTTGTAAGTATGGAAAATATAAGAAAATGTAATCCAATTGTGGATTTATCAAAATTCACATCTAATAAAGGGATATTAAGTAAAGTTGTAGCCTAAGAAGAAATTGTAATCCAATAGTGGATTTATCAAAATTCACAATCCAATAAAAAGCGATTGGGAAAGTTGTTGCCTTGGACTACAATCAAATTTGTTGCAAAAATTTATCCTTATTATTATTGTTGTTGTTAGGAGAAATTATACAAAAAAGACTGGAGTTTATAACTTGTTTCAAATTATGTTCTAGGTTTTTCATTTTGTCATAAAGTTTCAAACTCATGAAACCATTTCAATTTAAAGTTCATGTCCATCTTTGTTTTTATGGGTAGTAACAAAACAAAGAAAAACGATAAATTGTTGATAACTCTTTATGTTTCACCTAAGTAACCAATTTTGATTTTCTAACAGTCACTTTTTTCAAAGATTTATTGCATTTCTCTACTCTATTAGACTATTACAACTCAAAATAACAAAAATGAAAAATAGAGATGAATAGAAGCTTCAAATTAGAAAATTTTCCATAAATTTATTATTTTGATTGGAAAAAAATGGACCTAAATTATGTGGTATAATTTTAGGCTTTTTATTATATATATATATATATATATATTTAATTTCTGCTTATTCTTCCTGCTATTATTATTGTCACAACTGTACAGGTTACCAATCTTTTTTCTTTTTTTCTTAATTGAAAAGGTTACTTATATATCTTTATCACTAGTGGGACACCAAATGAGATGGCTTATATTTCTGCTCTAGAGTCTAGAAGATAAGGTGGCATTGTGTACACCTTCTTGCCCATTCATATCACTTTACCACTTTAGACAGTCTCGGTAACATAGATAACGTTCAAGAAAATGAAGACCTTTTTCTTGAGATCCCAGTTCAATCTACTTCGTTGCACCACTTTCACCGATTCAACTTCAAATCCTCCATTTCTCGCACCCATCAAAACCACATCATATCCAAAACACATTAAAGATCTTCCCACATCTGTTCCACTTTCAAAAAATACTACCATCCGAAGACAAAATCTAGTTTTTCCTACAAAATCCAATCACATAAGCAAGCCCCTAGTATTAGAACTCGTTCCCAAATGCCAAACTCCCTTGAAGGAGGACCCTCTTCAAGTTTACTCAAATGGGCATTCAAGGTTTGTGATACTTGGAGCTGTTTCTCTAGGATTGATGCTGTTTCTTATGGGAATGGATGACCAGAAAGCTATGGCTCTGGGTCCAGAAGGGCCTCTAGTGGAAGAGTTTTGGGAAAATGTGAGGAGATATGGTCTTTACGCTCTCACAGTCAGTACAGGTGCTATTTACACAATCTTTCAGCCTATATTCGAGTTGCTGAAGAATCCCATTTCAGCAATTCTCATCCTAACCGTCTTTGGGGGAGCTATTTACATTGTTTCCCAAGTTCTTTCTGCAATGGTTGGTGTATCTGATTTCACTTATGATTATGGATATTAGATTATAACTTTGTAAGTTTTTTTGTATGAAAAGGTTTCCTCGCCTTAATTTAGCTCAAGAAAACATGTTACTGATTATTAATTATTAGCATATATTTGTGAAGGGATGAAAATTTTAGTCCTAATATTTACTATATATGGTAAAAGAATTAGTTAATCAAGTCGTTTATGAAGAAGTTCAAACGTGTTTGAAAAGAAAATGAATAAAGTTTGAACACTTAATCTAATTAGGTAATGAACTTGGCTCATGTTAAAAAAAATTTAACAATCCTAACTTTTAAGACTTGACTCAACTTGTTTATGTATTCAAGTTGAAGGAGATTTTCTTAATTAATACTCATCCTTAGTAGTTCAAGTTATCTCAACAATTAAAATTTCTTGTTGTGAAATAAAGATATAATGATCCAAATTCATATACACTTGAAAAAATATCTGTTAGGGTCTTTGATAAAGAACAAAAATTGCATAGTCTGCTCAATCATTTGTCGCCCATGAAATGGATTCCACCCCAAATCGGCGGGATCAAAATTTAATTTTGACACTGCTATCAAATCCCATTTCATTGTCATTGATGCTATGGGAAGAAATTAATTTGGTGAGGATGTGTTTGCACATTCTAACATCTTCCCACCCTCTCAGTTCTCACACATTCACCTCATCCCTAGTTTTTAGTCAATTTGCTCTCTGAGCTAAAGACAGTACTAAGAGCATTTTCATCAAGAATGCTAAATGCTATAAATGCTAAATTTTAATCATCAAATTTATAAAAAGCACACTCCATCAAGAATGCTAAATGCTATTAATTTTGACATCTAGCTACAGTGGACTACTATCTCTAGCAGCCCACTGTAACAAGATGTAAAAAAAAAAAAAAAAAATTCTTTGTTTAATAAAACACTTGGGGCCAATGCAAGTATTTGGGGGGCACTTTTGAGTGCTTGTAAAAGCCATGGGACCAGCAAGCTTGGCGCAGGAGCTATCTCTCAATGTTCTTGAGTTGGAGCCTTTAAATTCATCAGGTAATTTGCTTGCATCGAGCATGTGTGCATCACGTGGATCATTTGTTGATGCTACAAGGATGAGAAGGTTGGTGAAGGAGAGAGGTGTGACGGTTGTTGCTGGGTACAGCTTGGTGCATGTGAACAACAGGACATGTAGATTTTTAGCTGGGGACAAGTCCACCTCCACAACTAACATGTAGTTAATTGAAAACATAAAGAAAGAATAAAAGAATAAAGAAAACATAAAGAAAGAATAAAAAAAATATTTAAATGAAGTAGTAAAATAATAGAACCTTTGATGTTGGGTATATTATAAAATGAGATGTTAAAATGAATAAATTAACTTTTTGAGAAGTTAAATGCTATATTTTATAGCATTCTTGATGAGAATGCTCTAAGTTCCCTAACTTGTTTGGAATTTATCTATTGTTTTTAGAAATGTGAATTTTTTGCCTCACAACTTGGTTCATTGGGCTGCTTATAATAACTAAAATGGGCCCATTTTCATCTCATCTCTTCTACCCTAGGTTTCTCTTCTAAAGATTGAGATGGACCGGGACTATCCTTAGTTTTCTACATAATATAATCATTATTACTTATGAAAAAAAAAAAAATCATGATGGAATGGAAGTAATGTGATCAGATTTTATTATAACTATTAAAAACAATTACTCACAGTGTAATATTAAGCACTCATTTTTATCAATGTGATCAATGTGATAATAGTTATAATAAAATTTGATCACATTACTATTAAAAACAATTTAATTAAGCACTCACTTTTATCATTATTATTTAACTAGCAGCTAATTCATGTTATGAACGAAAAACTACTTAAAGAAATTTAAAAAAATAGTACTAATATTTTCCAAAGAATTTTTTCACTCCCTCTATCTCTCACTTAGTAATGGTCTTATCCCTTAATGTTTAAATGTTATTAAATTTATAATTTTCTCTATTATTTAATTTTTCTTTGCAAACGTATATTAATACAAAAAAACATAATTCATGAAATATTCCATTGTTAGAAGACTATTATTCTAATGTTGCAATTTTGGGTTTTTATGATGAAAGTTCTAATGAACTAAAAATACCAATTATGTGGATGGCCTAGTATGCCTAAATGCACATGAAAAAAAAGAAAAAGAAAAGAAGATTAGTGGAAACTAATGGTCCGTTTGGATTGAGGGAGAATGAGGAGAAGTAGGGTATAATTGGTTGGAAATTAGCCTAATCTTTGGCTAACTCTACTCTACTTCCTCTCCCTTTTCCCTCAATCCAAACAGGGCATAAACCAAGAGGCACAAACTTTCAAGTTGACTTAAACTAATGCATAAGTGACACATGTTGTCAGACACATTGTGTACATGTAAAGAGTCAATTTTTTTATTGAATACTATTTCAATTTGGCTACGAGAACGATATATTTCGGTATTAATCAATACCGATATATTGTTTTGAAATTAATGCTATATATACATACTAAACTAATTGTTTGCAAAATGCTAAAAATATTACAAATTTTATGCCATACTAACATATTGTAATTTGATGTAATAATAATTGTGATTGGTAAATGGCAATATCATAATAAATAATAAACAAATATCAAAAAAATTTTTTTGACCGGTGACATTAGTTTCTAGAGGTTAAGTGATGAAATTTGTTGTATTTTTAGCATCATTTATATTTTTTTTACTCTAACTTTCATACCAACATTTTTTTTAACCTTCTTTTATTTTTATCCACTTAGTGCACGTTTTGATACAGCGTTTAGCGTTTGTGCATTTTTCAGTGGGGTCTCATGCATTGTTTACGGGACCCGCAAGTACTTTATTCAGAAAAAAAATTTTAAAACTAGGTCCCACAGTACTATTCACACATTTAAAAATTCTTTTGCTATAATATTTTCAGTTTCCAACAATAATCGGTATCTAAACGAGCTCTTATTCTCACGAGTTTTACGGTTTTTTTTTTTTTCTTTCCTCTTCTTTTAAACTCCTTCACATGTTCCCAGTGGGGTTATTCTAGCTTGGAAGGCCACGCAAAAAGAGATACCACCACCATCAATGCACTTCACTTCACTTCCTACCAAGCCAATCAATATGTTGATGCTTCATTACTAGTCTCTCTGAACTCTCATTCGTCGTTAGTGTTGAGGTTAGAGATTTAGTTATCCAAGGAACTTTTGTTGGAATTCATGCACAATCGGATGCATATCTTTTACACTTAAAGCCCCAGCACCTCAATCTCCATTTCCCTCAAAGAAATAGAGAGAAGCAGTTATAGAGAAAAAACGAAGAAATAGAAGACGGAGAAGCACATAAGTAAATTAAAGAAGCAGCACGAAAAGTAGAGAAACACTACAACAAACATGAGCTTTTTCAACATATTTGTATCTACGGTTATTAAAAAATGTTGATAAAAGCCTTTAGTTTCTACATTGGCAGAGGCCTGGGGAAAGAAGTTGGCATGGCCATATTTCTAGTTCCGAAAATACGTATGAGGAAAGGAAGATCACTCGACCACCTAGTACTATTACTACAAGAATTAGCCTTCCTGTTCCGCCAAAAGGACCTGAGCAGGTATCTTGATATGTATTTCGTAGTTGATTACCATTTATGTATAGTCTTTGCTTTCAAAGCAATTACCTGTATGGATAAGATGAACAAATTGAACATGATGACTTCTAAAGTATTACTTTATGAACCATCATAACCTTTTGGTCCCACAATACGTAGAGAATGCCTGTAATTTAGCTTTGCAGTGCCAGTTATTGGTGATGCCTAAAAGGGAGGCCCAAGGGGGGCCATGAACCCCAATGCCTCTCACGTTTGGTCATTTTACCTGGAAGTGTATCAAAATTCCACAAACTTACTTTAAATGTTTTAACCAAGTACTCTACTGCACTGTTTAATAATGTTTAAAATAAGTAAATAATTGTAAATTATATTTTTAAGCAAATAATTGTTGTACATTTATAACAATATTATGCTCTGGTTTTCTTCTATTCTCTTTGTGGATGTCTCAAAATGTTTGGTCACTTTGAAAACTTGACCTGACCTGACCGTGCATTTATAACTTCATAAATTATAAAGTATTCGAAAATATCTGTCAGGTCATACAAATTATAAATTATTCTAGTATATCGGTCTGAACAATGTAAATTTAAGAGTGTAAAGAGCACTAGGCAAAGTAGTTGAGTTGTATTGATTTTTACGGTTTGTTTCAGGTTATTAAATTTTGATTAATGTGAAAGAGTGCGTCCAAATTTATTTATTTATTTTAACAAGAAAATACTTATTTCAACGGTTGGATGTCTGTGGATAAAAGTAATAAACATACTTTAATATATATTTATGTGTATATATTTCGACAGTTATTAACCGTTGATAAATGTGTAATATTTTTTTCAACGGTTGCATAGGACGTGGAAAAATATTCTCGACACGGTTTTTAATAACAGTTCTCTACGATCATTTCAACCGTTGAAAATATTTTTTTTGATGGTTTTTAACACTTTTTTCGACGGTTTCAACCGTTGAAAATAACCAAGTTTCTTGTAGCAAAAATACAACGAATAAGAAGAGAAGAGACCGAGAGACAGGGGTGGCTTGATGCATTTGGGGGCTTAAGGCGAAAATTGATCATCTTGTTTGAGATGCAAAATTACTACTAATTAACATGAACTACGTTGAATTTTTTTTTTTAAAAAAAATTTTATAGACAGAAAAAATTTTACAAAATTTTTCATACTTGTTGATGTAGTAAATTGATTGTAGTAAGTAAAACAATGGTGTTAGTGGTAGACTTAGATGAAAACTAGTAAAAGTTTGCTAACTAAACTCTTATTATTATTCTTATTTTTTTTAGAAGTGCAACATTCACAATATTTTTTACAACAAATCCTAAATTTTAATTTACTTTTTGTTTTCTATTTAAAAATATCACTATAATTATTTTTTTTTGCCATTAACAATAGGCTGTAACAATCTGGTACTTAGCATTAGTTGTAAAAGTATTGTGAAAAATATTGTGGATGTTACATTTTTCTTTATTTTTTATTTGTTTTTCATCTAGTAAAACAAAATTATTTTATTTATTGATTATAAATAACCCTATTGATTAAAATTTGGGAGCTTTTTTTTTACTTGGGGCTTTAAGCAATTACATTTTTTGCTCCACATTCAGCCGGCCCTGCCGAGAGACCCCATACTTCTTCAATAGATCAGGTTTGAGAGAAAGAGGAGAGATTGTATTGCACCCAGGAGAAGTTGGGACAGAAAGTGACTGAGTGAGAGCGCCTTTGACTTTGAATAAAGACAATGAGATTTGAGAGTGTAAGAGGAGAGAGGAAGAAAAAGTGTCAGGGAACATCCGTTGAAGATAAGAATTGATTAGTAAAAGAAAAGAAAAGAAACATTGAAAAAAAAAACTTTGATGTGTAAAATTATGAGGGTTCCAAAGTTTAGATGGCATAATATAAGTTAGTTAATAAAAAATCAAAAATTTTGATTATATAGTATTTATAGATTATAGATGTGAGATTTCAACTACATGTACGTCAATAGGCTTTATCCAAAATAGAATAATAATAAAAAAGCCATTGGTCCTCAATAGTAGGTGGATCATTTTTTATGGTCTATTCTCACAAAAGAGTTCTACAAATTCCAGTACAAGCCATGCCTAATCATTACACATGCTTTAGTAACATTTTATTTCTTTTCCATGGCCCAAACCCATGCAATCTTTACGAGGATTTAATAAAATTGTGATTAGGAGAGTAAAATTGGTCCTATTTAAGCTTTTTCTTGGACAAAAAATGTGAATTTTACTAAGTGAGTCGGGGCTACTTGCAAAATTTGAGGGTCCGGAAGTAAGTTACATGCCAAACACTTTCACACAAATGGAAGCCTATTTGTGTTGTTGCTCTAGAACTTGCAACTAAAACCATTTTAGCCTATATTAGCATGCTTCTTTATTTATTAATTTTTAACAAGTTTTTGTCAAATCAAGCTACTTTTTTTAAAATAACAAAAAAGAGTTACTTGATGTGACAACCAATTAGAATGTCAAATCAAGCGACTTTTTTTAGGAGTGAATTAGTTGAGAAAGTTTTCACCAAAATAAATTAGTTGAGAAAGTAGAAGCAATTAGGGATGAACAACTTTTTCTTTATCATGATTAAGAGTATTTACAGTAAGATTTAAAAAAATATATAATTTTTAACAATTCAAAAACTTATTTTATCTATTTTAATAACTTACTTTACAATACACCAAACATCAAAAATTTTATTTTAACAAACAACACATTAAAATAATATAAACAAACAAATATAATAAATATTACACATGAATAGACTTGAGAGAGAGAGAGAGAGAGAGAGAGAGAAACTAATTTAATAATGAAAAAAAAAAAGAAAATAATTTAATATTTGTAGCAACTTGCTACAGTGTGGTGTTAGTAGTAACAACTCACTGCAGCAAGTTGGTAAAATATTTTAAGTTTAATAACATTACTGTGAGGGTGTTTTTGTGTGTTTAGAGCTATAAAATAAGCTATTTTAAGAGTATTGCTGTGAATGTTCTAAAGTAACTCATTTCTTTACCTAATCTAAAAGAAATATAAAACTTACACTTGTTTATCAACGTGGGGTCAATAGCTTCGCTTCTTATTAAAAAAAAAGCAGCCCTTACCGACATATCAAACTTGCTATATATAAAACTCCTTATCAGATCTTACACAAAGATGAAAGAACTCGTCATTACAATTTACAATTTCAACCACTACACTAAAACTATCTCAGCAACTTAATAAAAAAAAATAGCAGCAGAATATTTAAGGCTTAGTGTGAACGTGGCAGCACAATATATAGAGTTCTGCCTCTTTTAAAATTCAAAGCTTTCATTGCAATGCAGGTTCCATGCGTGGCAGCACTCTCTCTCTCTCTTAAAATTCAAAGCTTTCATTGCAGGTTCCATGCGTGATTGCATAGGTCGTTGTCAAAACAAGGCCAATATTAATTGATTTCCCTTTTTATCTAATTGTTTAGCCAATAAATCCCATTTATTCATATTAAGGTCTATATAGAAAGCTTAATTAGAAAACCACTCAACATTATTGAAAATGACATCTATATATATATATATATATATAACCGAAACTTATAAATCTGTTATAATTTTCCACATCAGCACAATATTTAAAAAATAACAAATAAAATTAAAAACACTATATATATATATATAAAATAAAAATTGAGCTTATACGCTGTAATTGCGTCAAGTGACTTTACCATATTGCAAAAAAATTTTAGATTTTTAGTTTTAAAAATATATATAATTTTGACCTCTTGAAAGTGTGTCACCTCAGCCTTCACAATTTTATACATCATTGTTATTTTCTTTTTAATTTTTAATGTCCTATTTTTTTTATCGTTCTTATTTTCTTTTAAGGTTGTAATTTTAATTATGAATTCAATTCCGATTGGGTCTCTATGAAATCTTTTTATCCCATTACAATATTATATAGACAGCAATGTTTTCGATGTTCTCTAAAACTCCAAGGCAAAGAGAAGAACAGCAATGACAATGAGTTTGAACAATCTCCCGGATTTCCTATTGACAGAAATCCTGCTTCGCGATTGGCTACCTTTAAATTCCAGAGTTCAATGCAAAAGCGTATCAAAACACTGGTACTCTTTCAGTTTTGTTTTTGGTTTGGATAAGTAGTAGAGATATTGTGTATATCTCTTTTTAATCAATGAGTCTGTGGAGGGGTGGGAACTGGGAATAAAAAATAGATAAGATCAAGAATACTTACACATTGTTACATACACCAAATGACTTGAATTTCACCATAATAGGGCTCGAATTTAGGAAAAGAATTAGTGATAGACTATAACCATCACTGATAGTATAAGACTCTTTTAACCATATAAATTGAACAAATACTTACACATACACAAAATCCTGATAGGACTTGATCATGAATTCTCAATCCCAAATCCTGATAGACTCGAATTAAAAAAAAGAAGTAATAGTAGTATGATAGGACTCTTTTAACCTAAGTCAATATAAATTGATTAGTGTGTTTTATTATCTTGATGAATAAGCTTAGGTTATGCTTTAACCTCATAAATTTGTTCTTTAAATTTTTATTATTTAAGAAGCAAAAAGGGTGTTGATATGTTTCTTGTGGCATTTTATCCTGAAGGCAAGAGCCCCTTTCTCTCGCCAAGAATAAAAGTTGGAATAATAAGTAGATGAGAAGCAAGAAGGTGGAAGCTGAGGCCATGCAGGTAATAGGAGGGTTCCAAGTGCGTCCTAGATTGGTTGTCTGCTATCTCGATTAAAACTCTATGGCCTTTCAACTCGTACTACCTTTTTCTTCTTTCTACATTCATATATTCCAAAATCTATTCTTTCTACTGCATTTATTTGTCTTCATTCTCTAACGAAGTCAATTTATTCTTCTGATAGGCCTTTCTATTTTTGTACTTCTACGGTTTAAAATAATTATAACTATTGCCTATAACACTAAATTAGCTTTTCCAATTCTCTCTCTCAAAAAAAAAAAGAAAAAGAAAAAAAAAAGAAGCTTTTCCAAAACCTATTGTTCTAGATTAATTACTCTCTTTCTAAGTGTCAATCCATTTCTGAGCGTAATTAATTATTGTTTCCTATGTAAAAACTTCTATAGTTTCTATTTTCTTATTTTTGGATTTCTTGGTTGCATTTTATATGGCAAGAAAGAAACCTAGGGTTTTGCAAACTAATTGAGCAATGAGAGGAATTATATTATATTCTTTCTCCAAAAAAAAAAAAAATTATATTAAAAAAATGATTGAGACATTAATTTTCATTAAAGAAAGGATGTCATTGATCAGTGGCGGAGCCAGGATCTGACATGAGAGAGGGCAAAATTACATTTGACATCACATTTATGCATATACAAGCGAATATATATATATATATATATAGTATTTGAGATTAATTTGAAAAATAACAATTCATTCGTGTGTATATTAAGCAATATTTGAATGCAAGAAAATTCAAAATAAAATAACATATTCATTATATTATTTATCTATTAGGGGTTTATTTACATAATGAATCATTTTGAAATTGTAATTATAAAAATGTTATATCAGGAGGGTTTTGGTTTTGGTTTAAAAAACCATCCTATTTATTAACCATTTATTTATATAATTTTTAAATCCATATATTGCATTATATAATATAATAGAAGAAATATTAATAGATTTTTTGGGTGGGCCCCCCCGGCTCCGCCCCTATCATTGATAATAGACATGGCATGCCTAACATTATTGGTGTTAGTATTTTTTTTCTCTCTCTTAAATTGTAATTTATTTTTTCAAGTGATCATAACTTTAGGCAAATTTAAAATTTAAAATTTTTGTTCAACTAATTCATTGCATGGGCTAACGACTAGTTATTATATATTAATGTTCTATACAAAAAAGAGACTATAATTAATAATCACACCAATCGATCTTTAATATTAAATTGAAAAATGGTATAAATTCCAAACTTTGCTTGTATTAATTAATGCATAAGGCACCCAGTTTTGTTGTTCACGGTTCTTATTGCTAATTGTTGCCTATATAAACAAGTGTAGCCTATCAAAACTTGTTTAAAACTCAAGCAACTTTGTGTCTTTCTCATAAGGGGACAGAGAGAGACATGGCTTTGAGTTGGCTTCTTCATTCTGCATGTCATGTTCTAGGGTCACCAAAAATCACTAATATGCATGTCAATAGCAGCTTGAAGACCCCTAATGGAGTGCCTGAGATGATGCAACCAGCTTGCAAGGAAATGAAACCTTCAGCTTCAGGGTTCCAAATGCCTCTTCATTATCCTCGCTACAAGAAAGCTGACTATGAGCAAATGGAGGAATGGAAACTGGACCTTCTTCTCAACCAATATGGGCTGAGCTTCAAAGGCACTCTTGATGAAAAGAGGGCATATGCAATGGGGGCATTCTTGTGGCCTGATCAATATTAATAAAGGAAGTTCTTTTATGACATATAATATATATATTATATGCCATTATATATTATGCTCACTTTATGTGGTAATTTTCTACCTAAAGCTGATGCTTGCAGTTTAAGATAGTTATCTGCATGGAATAAATGATAACGTGAGCATATTTTCTTGCTCATAATGTTTTAGTGGTAAGACTTCGACTTGTTTTGTAAATAATCTTGTGGCAGGTCCAGTCACCAGTTTCAGTAGTGTTTCACACTCGCTGCCTCAATCCCAGGGTTTTTTGTGTGTGTGTGTGTGTGTGTTTCAATTCAAAGTAACTTCAATAAATTTAAAGGTCCTCCTCCTAAAATGAATATATGTACTACTCCTTGTGGCTAGCAACAGCGTGAAAGTCGATATTCCCATATATTTTTTTCAAGTAATATTACTACAACATTCAAATGAAACATCTAAACTATATATATTGGTAAAACCAACCAGACTCCAGAGCCAATTTGGCTCAGAGTAATAGCTTGCAAACTTGCTTGGTGGGCAACAGTCTACCATATTTGGCTGCAAAGGATTGCGATATATAGTTCATGAAGAAGAATTTGAACTAAAGAGTGGCTAAAAAGAAGCATCATTAAGGATGTTAAAGCTAGGCTGGAGTTTGAAACCAAGTTCAAAAACTCAGTTTTGAGTGCTACCATTTGTTGTAATTGAGGGATTGATCCAAGTAGTATTTTAATTGGATCCTTGAAATCTTGTGCTGCTGTGTTTTGCCAAAGTGCTAGTCATTGTGCTATTGTGCTAAAGGTGCTAGTTTTTTTTTTTTTTTTTTGAGAGAGAGATTCAACCACATCCACTTCTGATAATAACTATTTATTATCAGACCAAAACACAAATTGATTTTTGGTGTAGGGAAGAGTTGAACCCCAGATCTCTTATTTAATAGTTAAAAACTTTACCAATTGAGTTAACTGGAATCTGCTAAAGGTGTTAGTTTGGATGCCTAGAGCATTTGTATTGGTGGAGGCATATAGTTAAAATGCTAAATTTAGCAACTAGATATAATAAAAGCGGCACAAAAAGCTAATGCTTTGGTGGAGCTATAGCCATACCATTTGGCTGATGCGCTACAGTGCACAGCATTAGCGCACAGTCAAAGATGGATGTGCACTATTGTGAAGAAAGTAAAAAAATATTAATATTTTATTATAAGATATATTGTTTTATTGTGTTAGTGGTGGTGGTGGTGGTGGTGGTTGTTGTTTATTATAGTAGATATATTATTTTATTGTGTTGAAAGTTAAAATAAAATCATTGAAGTTGGGTATTTTGTAAAATGAGGTGATAAAATAGATAAAATAACTTTTTTGTGGTGCCAAATTGATAAAATTTATGGCTCCACCAATTTTTGTTTAGTTGTTAGTGTGTTTTGCTTTGCTATTTGTTTTGGCTTGCTTTGGTTTTATAGTTAGTTTTGTTTTTTGGGTTGGTGTTGCAGGGAGGTTTTCCTATTTGCTGGTTTATTTTTGAATTTTCTTTTATAATACGTATTTGTTTCAATGAATAAAAGCTGAATTACCAAAAAAAAAATCCAAGGTTTAACAGGTGAACATGACCAAATAATTAATGAAATAAGGTGTTATTCCTTAGGTTCTCCTTTTAAAATTCTGTTATGTGGATTTTTCGTCATGGGATGGAAGTGTATTTTTTAGTAAGCAGTCACATGGCTCAATCTTAAGTGATGAATCTAAGGAATAATACCTAAAGGATTGTACCTAAGTTTTGTCCTTAAAAAAATATTTGCCCACAGTAGTGTGAAAAATAAGGTTTCCAATTTTTGGAAATCAAAGTCCGAGTAAAAGATAATCTTGGAAACATCAAATCATCCTTCCAATATACACTTTTGGATCATTAGGAATATATAAGCCTTTTTTTTTTTTTTTTGAGAAACCAGCCAGGAAGGCTACTTTAATTAAAAGACGAAAAATTCGACAAATAACAGTTATACAGATCTGGAGGAACAGACTCCATCCAAACCAATAAAGGACTAGACAACCTAGCTCTCTTAGCGAAGGCATCCGCTAAAGCATTGCCTTCCCTACACACATGAGAGAAAGAAAAGCTTTGAAATGATTGAGAAAACAATAAAATGTCATGAATAATATGACCACATGATGAATGTAATAAAAGTCTATTACTAATAGCATGAATGGACGACTCCGAATCACCCTCAAAAACAACATGACGAAGACCAAGTTCTTGAGCAAAAAGAACTGCATGCCTAGCTGCCAAAGTTTCAAGAGTAAAAAAAAAAATCTGGAATGAGAATCTACTCTGCCAAAGCCGCAACTACTTCCCCATGTTCATTCCGAATGGCGACTCCAATACCTGCTGCTCTTAAATCTTCAAAGATCGCCGCATCAAAATTTACCTTCACCAAATCCGCATCAGGAGGCTTCCACCGAGGTCTCTGTGCACGAACCTTCTTACTGGGATAGTGCTGGACCTGTTGAAACTCCTACAGATGATGCTGCGCAACACCAGCAATTTTATTTGATGGCCAGACCACCTCTCCCACTCGCAGCTTATTCTGGCGACTCCAAATACTCCAGCATGTCATCACAAACACTTCAGCGTTCAATGAGGAACAAAACACCAGCTCAAGTAGGTCTCGAAACAAGCTGACCCTGGAAAATTTAGAAGGTAGAGATGTGAAGCAAGAGCCCCACACCGAGCAAATATCTTGACAAAACCAAAGGGCATGAAGCACTGATTCCTCTCTTGCATGATGGAGGCTACAAACCGAGGAAGGAACAATTCTGCGCTTATGTAAATTGAGCATAGTTGGGATGGAATTTGTACAAGCTTGCGAATGGAAAATTTTCATCTTGTTTGGAATGTTTAACTTCCAGAGGTTGTTCCAAAATTTTTTCTGCCCAGCAGTGTCCAAAGATGAAGCCACCTCATTTTTGTGCAAATCACAAAGCAAATGGTAACCTGAGCGCACACCTTAAAGTTATTCTATTCGATATTTTTTTTAGATGGAAATTTAAACAAACCCAACATTGTACTACATTTATTTTTTTCTTGTAACCTACCTAAAGTTACTCCACTCAATAATTTTTTTATTTGATGAAAATTTGGACAAACCCACCCATTGTACTACATTGTTTTTCTTATACCCTCTGTGTTTGCAAAATTTTAAGATGAGTTTATAGATGTTTAAAATATTTACAAAAATACAAGTTTTTATATATGAGTGAGTGCAAGTTACACTTGAAGCAAAGGCAAACCTAGGATTTTAAGCTAGTGGAGGTCGAGTATAAAGGAAAAAAAAAAAAAAACTCCAAATAGGGATGTATATAGTTTTAAAAAATTATAAATATTCAAAATCGTTGTTTCTAAATACACTAAGATGCAATAATTTACTAATAAAGACAAACATAAACAAAATAATGTTTTTTTTTAATACTAGGTTGGCTAGGATTTTATTTTATTTTATTTTTGTTGAAGTTAGAGCATTCACATTGGTGCAATTCAAAAAGTTACTTTATCTATTTTATCACTTTATTTTACAATACACCCAATATCAAATGTTCTATTTTTTTTTAATTTCATTTAAAATAATACAAACAATTCATTAAAATAATAAAGGAAGAGAGAGAATTTGAGTTTTTTAATTGAAGGAAGAAATATGATCTTAATAAAATATTTTATTTTATTTTTAATAACTTGCTATAGTCAACTGGTATTTATATCAGTAAAAAAAATTTAGTTTTAATTTCTCCAATAACACATGATTATTTGGTTCTTGGGTGGTAAAATAGTTTTTTTTTTTAGATGGATATTTTTAGCTTTAATTTCTCCAAATATTTCACCATTGTAAATATTTTTATTGTTTTTATTAAGTTTTTTAGTTGGATAGTTGCTATTTAGGTGAGGTTAGTTAGGCTTATAGCGGAGAAAGGGGCCTAACTACAAAAACAAAAAATATTAGAACTATATAAAAAAAAATTGTTTTCGACCGGGGCGGGGGGTAGGCTCCTTGGGCCCCCACCTGGGTCCGTCCATGACTTGAAGTAACTTTAAATAATGTTATATCTTTTAATATTTTTTTTATCAAATGCGAATTTCAATAACTTACTATTATATTATATTTTCTTCTTATATCTTTTGTGATTGCAAATTTTTTGTATTTTCTTTTACACTTACAAAATTTTAAAATGATTCAAGTTTTTGTATTTTAAAATTATGTATAAAAAAATGAAGAATTTATATATATTTGGTGCCTACTTTCTACATGTTTATTAGTACAATTATTATGTTTTGGAAGCTTCCTCATTATATTTTGGTTCACCACATTCTGCCATTTTTTTTAGGGTCTTTATATGTTTACAGTGTAGACACATAAAAAAGTGATAAATGTTGTACACATTTGCAAATAACATTTGCCACTTTGTGTGTGTTTACAATGTAAATTTACATTGTGTTGGATTATTTTGATAAAAATATTAAAATTTATTTTTTCAAGTGAATTGATTAAATTGATTTTTATCCTTTAGTGGCTATATCAGTTTCTTTGTTATTATTGAAATTCAAGTCCGATAATAATTTCAAGTACGTCAGTTTTTTTTTTCCTTAATGATATTGACTAAATGAATTTTAGTGGCTCAATGTATATGGCAATATTTCTTTGTCAAATACAATTACTTATAAATGTTTTTTTTTATATATATTCTGAAGTTTTTTATATGAAATTTATATTGGTATATAAATGTTTATTATTTCAATTAATGGGAAGTCAAAACATCAAATTTATAATATTGATATATTATTATTATCAGCCACATTGTAAGGGCATGTTTTACTCCCAAAGCCCAAGTTGATGGTCAATGGCCCAAAGAGCCCAAAACTATGAATTTGATAGAAAATGGGCTTGCAAATGAACTTTCGATGAGCTAAGATTTTAGTGGTCAAAGTAGGTTAGTTGCTCTTAGAAAGAATATAACAAACAGTTTTATGTAAGAAAAGTTCTTCTCGGTCAAGTCCGAGGATGATTTGTTCTTATATATGTTTCTTAAACTTATACAAAATTACAATTCTTGAGTATACAGTGATTTTTTCTTGAATCTTCTGATGATCCCTTTGTAACGGGGTTTCTTTCATTTATATTCTCATTTCTTCTTTCATTCTAGCCCTTCGCGTGTAGATCAGATTGCTGGCCTTGATACTTGTCCCATCAGCACATTTTTGAAGTTTTTGGGGCTAGCTATAAGGCTGAAGATTACTGTTCATGTATTACTTCCACATAAATGCGATCAGTGGGTTAGATGTAGAGCATTTAATGCGGTGGTAACAGGTTTTTTCTCAAATATTTCCCAACTCCTTTTTGTCTTAACCTTATTTGAGGTTTATCCTTACCAGCACGATTGCCTGTTGCCTTGTTCTTGATGAAGGGTCTGACCTTTGACTTATACTTTGTTTAGTCGAGGAGGTACTTCTCTTCAGACAACGTTTCTAACTCCTTATGATCAGACTTCTTCCACGGCCCATTAACCTGTATGCCTTTGTTAATATTTACCTATCCTCGAGCTATTTGATGTGCTCGGGCACGGCCCACGGCCCAATACCTATATATGGGCCCTTCATCCCTACACACATTATGGACTATTTATTGACCATTGATTTAATAGCATTATGACCATAAAAAATGAATTTAAAAAATGGCTGATTGCTTAGCCTATTTAGAGGCCTTCATGTTCGGCCAATGAAGGGAGAATTGAACAAAACTTTAGAAAGAAATCTGATGCTTTATCTTCTCTACTTCTTCTTCCTACTTCTTAAAAATATATTATCTTCATAAATTATATTTTTTGGGGTAAAAGAAAGTACTATTTGAGAGTTTCAAATCCTATAAGTGGTGTAGTCTTGTAAGAATAATCAGTGAAGGTGGTTGGGTTGTTGTATCTCTGGGGCAGCATGTAAATGTTTAGTCTATTACACCAAATACCTCGTAGACGCATGTATCATCTCAAGATAGTGACATAGTCCATGCCTCAACCTAGTCATCTAAAAACGTATATGAATTGACGGTAAATTGCTTCTTGTTATGAGATCAATTTTATAGTATCATCAAGGTAACATCTCTCCACTATTCTCTAATTTTATGGTAAATTTCAATTATGAGAATTTTTATTATTTATATGATATGTTGAATGTAATGAAATTCAATTTATTTACCAATTGTTGTTCTTAGGAACAATACATTGCAAGTACAATGTAAACATAACTTTTTTAAATGTAAAGTACATTTCATTCTGTTAAAGAAAATTTGGGTAACAAGTCCATAAAGGAAAGATTGTAGAACCAAAAGAAGAACATTATAAATAGATTATAGTTGGTTTTGTGGATGGTGGTTTCTTTTTCTTTTTTTCTTTTTAAATAAGTAGACCAAAGAAAGAGCAAAGAAATTCAGACTCACATAGTGAGTATATGGATTTCGTGTCAACTCTCAAGGACTTTATGCCACCTGAGTGAAAGGACATCCCAGCTAGGCATTGAAAGCCTGTCCTATTAGGCAATTCAAGTGCAGGATGACTCGGCATATCCAAGTCACAAAGCACCACTCTCCCTATAGATGAGTAATGGGGAAGCTCTCAAGATGAACAATGAAGCTTTGTATTTTGATCAAACAAAAAACAAGGTCTACAAACCAGGGGAAGAATTTCATAACCAAGTTACTGATAATTTCGTAGAACTTGTAACAAAGGAAGAAACGGGCGAATTACTTGAAGAAGTCCTGTTATACTACCAATTAAAAAATAAATGTTAGTAGAACAAAAATGCAAAATTTTAATGAGTACAATTTGCATCTAAAAAAACAAGTACACCTCTCTCTCTCTCTCTCTCTCTCTCATCTAGTCGTCTATGTGCCAATTACTAAGCACTGCTGTGCAGTTAACTTTTGGCCAACTAAAGTAAACTTTTAGACTAGCAAAGAAGTTCCCTACAGCTGTACAGCATTTTACATATAAATAGTTTTGTTTTATTTATTGTTTTTATAATAGACACATATATTAGTTTTGTTGATTTAAAGTTCTGTATAGATAACAGTAATAATAATACAATAATATATAATAGTATGGTTTATAGTATTAGATTATCTATTTATATTTGAAATTAGTGTTGAACCCCTTTAAAAAGCTATAAGTTGTTAAAAAAAAAAGTTTGAAATTAAGTATAAATAATTTTTGTATGATGAAAGAATGTAGGCGCAACTTTATTGACTTCAAGTTAGTTTATGAAATAAAGATTTTATTTTGGATCATGATTTAGGCGAAATGAGCTTGAAAATTTCGCATTTTGAGTTGAGATAAGCCCAAATTATGTAGGCATAACCTATGGACAATGTAGACATAATTAGCTTCGCCTCCCTAGAAAAATTTCTTGGCTTTGCCATTATATATATATATATATATATATAAAGTCATATTTAAATATATAAAATACTTCAATTTAGTTTTCGCTCCAAAAGTATATTTGTTTGAAGGTGAAATAGGGTGGATGGAAAATTTTGGAGAGAAAATAAGAAGGATAACTTTTTTGCAGTGTGTTTAGTTGAAAAGAGAATAAGGAAAATAAATGATGGGGTTTAGGTATTTCCTCCCTAGACCTATCAAAAAGTTTTCTCTCAAAAATAAAGAGAAAACTGAAAGGAGAAAATGAAGTTGCTTAATAGACGAAAATACCCATGTGCACTTGCACATGAGCTTCATCCATACATTGCCCTTCTTTACCTTTTTTTACTTTTTTTTTTCCTTTCCTCCTATATGTTGCCTCCTCTTTTTATTCTTTCTTTTTTTCTGGACATTACCTTTTCTTTCCTTTTTTTTTCTTTTGACTTACTGGGCAGGAATCCAGTGTACGTTGCTCTTTTTTTTTTTGGCTTTCTTTTGTGTTTCTTTTTTTTGTTTTTGTTTTTGTTTTTTTTGTTTAGATGTGATTTGTTTTTGAACATGATTTTTATTTTTTTAATAAATTTAGGTGATTTTTTTTTGGTTGTTTGTCATTTTTTTTGTTTTAATTGAGCACCATTTTTTAATAAGGGTATATGAGTAAATTTATACAAACTCACTTTTTCCATCAATTCACTTTTCCACTCCCAATAAAACAAAAAGAAGAGATTAAAATTTTTTCTATCCTTTTATTTTTCCATCCCTCCAACGAAACAGATCTTAAAACTCCCAAATGCATCAAACCGCCATCAATTGTAGGTTCCATTCCATGCATTGGCTGCACTCAATGTAGATTCAATGTATTATAAATACGTACTCTCTCTTCTCATATAACTGTGAGTCATACTAATTAAATTTATTATGAAATCCATAATTTATATAAAAAGAGAGAGTACGAATTTATGATATTTATATAATATTTAATAATTTTCCTCAAAACAAAGCCATTATTAAGGTCTCTGTAGAAAGCTTAATTACAAAGCCACTCAACATTATTGAAGATGACGTCAAAGGTATCATAGGAGGGTCATAATACCTCAATACGCAACTCAGTCATTATTATTTTATTATTATATAGGGCGTGGCTCCAATACGCAAAGATATTAAATTGAAAAATGGTATAAATTCCAAACTTTCCTTGTATTAATGCATAAGTTACCCAGTTTTGTCGTTCACGGGTCCTATTGCTAATTGCTGCCTATATAAATTTAAGTGTAGTCTAGCAAAACTTGTTTTAAAACTCAAGCAACTTTCTATCTCTCTCTCATAAGGTCTGAGAGGTGTAGAGAGAGAGAGAGAGAGAGAGAGACATGGCTTTGAGTTGGCTTCTTCATTCTGCATGTTATGTTCTAGGGTCACCAAAAATCACTAATATGCATGTCAATAGCAGCTTGAAGACCACTAATGGAGTGCCTGAGATGATGAAACCAGCTTGCGAGGAAATGAAACCTTCAGCTTCAGGGTTCCAAATGCCTCTTCATTATCCTCGCTACAAGAAAGCTGACTATGAGCAAATGGAGGAGTCGAAACTGGACCTTCTTCTCAACCAATATGGGCTGAGCTTCAAAGGCACTCTTGATGAAAAGAGGGCATATGCAATGGGGGCGTTCTTATGGCCTGATCAATATTAGTAAAGGAAGTTATCTGCATGGAATAAATGATAAAGTGAGCATATATATATATATGCCATAATCATGTTTATGTAATTATGTTCATTCTCTCTATATGTATTTTGGCCTTATGGTCAGTATGTTTTGTAGTTTATGTTATGTAGTAATTTTCTGCCTAAAACTGATGCTAGCGGCTTAAGATAGGCCATAATCATGTTCATGTCCATTCTCTCTATATGTGTTTTGGCCTTGTGGTCAGTATGATTTGTAGTCTATGTTATGTAGTAATTTTCTGCCTAAAACTGATGCTAGCAGCGTAAGATAGTCATTTGCATGGAATAAATGATAAAGTGAGCATATTTTCTTGCTCATAATGTTTTAGTGGGTAAGACTTCGACTTGTTTTGTAAATAATCTTGTGGCTGGTCCAACCACCAGTTTCACATACACTGCCTCAATCCCAGGTTTTTTTTTTTTTTGTGTGTTGAATTCATAGTAACTTCAATAAATTTAAAGGTCCTGCTCCTAAAATGAATATATTTATGTACTCCTTGTGGCTAGCAACAACATGAAAGTCAATATTCCTATTTTTGTTTTCAAGCAATGTCACTGGAACCAACATTCAAATGACAGATCTAAACTATATATATTGGTAAAACCAACCAGATTCCAGAGCCGATTTCCTGGTTTAAAGTGTTTAACAGGTGGTCTTGAGACTCTTGACCAAATAATTAATGAAATATGGCGCATGTTAAAAAAAAATTCTACCTACGGACTACGGTGGGGTGAAAAATATGGTTTCCAATTTCTGGAAATTAAAGTCCCAGCAAAAAATAATCTATTAATCTTGTGGCAGAGTTGGTGGAAACATCATATCATCCCCTGTGCAATTTTGGATCATTAGGAATATATGTATATATATTAGGAATATATATATATGATTACTCCACTTAATATTTTTTAATTTGATAGAAATTTAGACAAACACATCATTGTACTACATTTTTTTAATACCCTCCTCAAAGTTACTCCACTCAATGTTCTTTTTTATTTGATGGAAATTTGGACAAACCCACCATTGTCCTACGTTTGTTTTTCTTATACCTTTGGAAAATTTTAAGAGTAGTTTATAGATGTTTAAAATATTTTTAAAATTATAAATTTTTATATATGAGTGAGTGCAAGTTACACCTAAAATAACTTTAAATAATTTTATACCAATAAGGGCCGACATTACATACAAGTGAGGGGGTTGAAATGAACCCAGGCCTGGTCTCAAAAAAGAATATTTTATATAAAATTTTAATTTTTTTGACCTCTTAAAATAAAATTTTGAATACTCTGACTCAAAATTTTTTTTTTTTAAAATCCAACTGAAATAAACTTGAATATGATCATTTTAGTGCTACTTTCACAATATTTTCACAATAAAAGTTAAGTGATAAGTTATAACTGGTTTTTATCTAAACTCACTACTAACATCACTTTTTTACGTACCTTTAATAGATTGCAACCTAAATTTTGTTGTGAAATTTTTCTAAAAGTAATAGTACTCTTAAAATATTCAATTTTATAAGGGGGGGAAAAAAACAATCTTCTGCTCATTCATTAAAAATAAATAAACCTTCTCTTCAAGACTTTGGCATTGACAACATAATGAACTTATTTTTCACTACACTTTTCTTCATCAGCAACAAATTACACCATCGATACAATCAGTGGATTAGTATTTACATTTGTGATTCTTTCCCCATTTTCTCTATTTCTCTTTCTCCCTTTCATGTTTTCTTAGTTTTTCTCTATGCTCTAGTTTTTCTTTTTGTTCAATCAAGTAGTTTAATAAGTGCTCTATAGATTTTCAATTCCAAGAAATCTTTTAGTGCTTGCTCGAATTCCAAGTGAGTGACCACGTGAATAATTAGTGTTTTTCTTAATTTCACATTTACTCCCAATAATATTCCTAGGTGTTTTAGTGTTTTTATTTAGAGTAAATTCCATTTACACACCTTGAGGTTTGGGCTAATACCAACTAGGTTCAAGGCTTTTCAAAAATAACCAATTTGATTCCTAAAGTTAATTTATTTCTTAAAACAGTTGAGAAAAAATAACTAACTATTTAAGGACTAAATTGGCTTTACCGCTTTAGGGACCAAATTAGCTAGTTTTGAAAAATCTTGGACTTGGTTAGCATTAACCCATATCTTAAGGTATATTAGTGGAATTACCCATTTCTTTATCATATCTTTTTATTTAATTGATATTACATAAATAAAATAAGTTATTATTAAATTAACAAAAGAGTATGATTAGTTATTTAATTCTATTAGTTTATGCATTCTATTTTTGTATGTTGTCTTACAAATCTTTAAACTTTTAATAATTCTTTAAAATTATTGTACAATATAGTAGTATTGTAAACTACATTTTATGTAAAATACTATTTCTGATTATTGTATATAATATGGAAGTTGTTTATATAGAAAAAAAAATTAATCATATTATTTTTTACTCGTCTTCACAACAAATTCTTAGCTCTGCTAGTGCTAACTACCCTAGAAAAAAAATCCTGGAACCACCACTGATACTATTTAACATTTTTTTATCGGATGCGAATTTTAATAACTTATCATTTCATTATATTTTCTTCTATACTTACATAATTTTAAAATGATCGATTCAAGTTTTTGTATTTTAAAATTATATATATTATATAGGGAAATACTAACGAATGCTCTTAGAGTAATGGTTAACAATCCATTTAAAGAAAGTTTTTGATAGCTTTTTTTTTTTTCCTCATAAAAATGAAATCAAAACTTTTTTCAAAATGAATTATTAAATATTACCCTAAGAACGTTTGTTAGCATAACTCATTTAACAAAGATAATTTAAACACATAGTAATGTTGAGTAATGGAGACGATGTGGGCATCGATGTCCTTTCGATAAACCGAGGGTGATGAAAATAGGCATTAAAAAAATCAGTGGATGTTTCTAAAGAATATTCATACAAATTACTACAAACTAACGTCCAAGTCTATTGCCGCCTGCGTCAGCGAGCTATGCGGCCAAGTGCACGCGTATTTGTGGGGCTCGCCAACACCAACGTTAATAGTTGCAATAACCAAAGTGTTTTTATTTATTTTATTTTATTTTATTTTTTTGTTTGTTTGTTGTCATCCCCATTTGTAGTTGGAAAAATCAAGATGGACACTTTTTTTTTTTTTTTTTTTTTAATATGGAGAATCAAGATGAACACTTTGTCATGCCCATATTGTGATGGAAAATGCACCATGATTTCCTATGACTTAAATCTTATTGGGCTGTGAGGTAAGTAGATATGAGATGAGTTCAAGTTACATTTAGTATAACTTAAACAAAATTACACATTTTTTAAATCATTGATTTTCATTAAATCTAATGGTTAAAAAAACACTTGTTCCATGTCATTATTTTTTAGAAATTAATGAGTAAGAGCATTAAATGATTATTAAGCCTCTCCACCCCATCTCTCTCTCTCTCACTCTCTCTTGCCTGGAACTCTCCAAGCTCACATCTTTTTGTAATCTTCTTCTCCAAATGGCTTTATAAATCACCTGCCAAATTTTAAAACTCAGGCATAAAATATTAAGGGATGGATTCCCATATATGCAAAGACAAAAAATATTGGTAGGGAAGAAAAACATAATAAGGGAAATCATATATGAAATATACAACAATAACCCAAAACATAACGTTTGGAAGCTTATCCGAGAGAGAGAGAGAGAGAGAAGAAAAAAATATTGAAAAATCACAATCTAAAAAGGTTGGCCTCTAGGCCATTACACATTTGAAACAATAAAAATAACTCAAAATTTACTTAAAAAAGGATTAAAAAACATGTGATACGAAAATTAAGAAAGTTTACAAATTGGGAATTGTATCAAACTATCAATCCATTGTACCAAAGGGCAAACATAAGCTGTTTTCACATTTTTCCCTTTCATTTCTTCTTTGGGTTGTAGCCTTTTAGGATCTACGGGTTTCTTTTCTTTCTTCTTTTTATTATGGGTTTTTGTGATTTTTTTGGGTCATTTTGTACAGTGCATGATGGAAAAGACAACCAAATGGCCTTGTATGATACTAAAGAAAAGTAAAAAAAAAAAGAAAAAAAAGAGAGTAGAGATTGATTTCTATTCACTCTCTCAGTATTTTGTTAATTCAAATATTATTTTATTTATTTATTTTTTTGGCGTATAAATTGTAAAAATAGAGTTAGATGCTTGAAGATTGAAGCAAAACGGAGAGAGAGAGAGAGACAGAGAGGTAGAAGAAGAAGAAGACAATGGTTAATGGAGGAAAGAATTCAACAATTGCTTTTTTTAAGAAGGTAATTTAATGACTTTAATGATATTAGATTTGACGTGGCACTAGTGATTTTTAACCATTAGATCTAATAGGAATCAATTATTTAAAAAAGGTGCATCTCTTATAGTGTTACACTAGGTGTAACTTGAATCCATTCAAGTTACACCTGATTCAAGTTACACCTGGTGTAACTCTAAGCAATGTAAGTTTAAGTATTATATAATTTATATTTTGAAAATCTCACCGTTGAATTACATGTTCTATATGTTTTTAACATTCATACCAATTTTCATGTTAATTAGTTGTTATTTACTATTCGATTCAAAAACTCATTTTTTATGCATTATTTTAAACTACAAAAATTTGAATTTAAATAATTGATTGATATCATGACTATTAATCTTTGATCACCTCGAAATTTTGTAAGTATGGAGAATATATGAATATAATGTAATCTAACAGTGGATTTTTCAAAATTCACATCTAATTACAAAATATTGAGTTGTGTAACATTACTTAAAGTTACAATGGGTGTTACTATATATATGTGTGTGTGTGTGTGTGTGTGTGTGTGTGTGTAATGAAGAATTCATATGTAATTGGTGCCTACTTTCTACATGTTTATTAGTACTATTATTATATTTTGGAAGCTTCCTTATTATAAGAGAAGTGCTACGTCTATAACATTTTCATAATACTTTCACAACAAATCATAGATAGTTAGTTGTTATTAGTTCTAAGTTACACATAGTGTAACTCTAAACAATGTTACATCACCCAAATACTTTTCATAGAATTCATATTTTGATAATCTCATCGTTGAATTACATATTCTATATGTTTTTAACATTCATACCAATTTTCATGTCAATTAGTTGTTGTTTACTATTCGATCCAAAAACTCATTTTTTATGCATTATTTTAAATTACAAAAATTTGAATTTAAATAATTGATTGATGTCATACTTATTAATCTTTGATCACCTTGAAATTTTGCAAGCATGGAGAATATATGAATATAATATACTCTAACGGTGGATTTTTCAAAATTCACATCCAATTAAAAAATATTGAGTGGTGTAATATTACTTGAAGTTACACCAGGTGTTTATATATATATATATATATATATATATATATATATAATGAAGAATTCATATGTAATTGGTGCCTACTTTCTACATGTTTATTGGTACAATTATTATATTTTGGAAGCTTCTTTATTATAAGAGAAATACCATGTCCACAATATTTCGTAACACTTTCATAACAAATCATAGATGATTAGTTGTTATTAGTTTTAATTTGAACTTACCACTAAAAAAAAAATGTTATGAAAATGTTGTTGTCATATAGCATTTCTCCTCATTATAATTGCTTGGAGATCGCCATCGAGATCGTCAAACATTAGAAGGA
Source organism: Quercus parvula (assembly GCA_030820535.1). Taxonomy (NCBI): domain Eukaryota; kingdom Viridiplantae; phylum Streptophyta; class Magnoliopsida; order Fagales; family Fagaceae; genus Quercus; species Quercus parvula. The sequence continues at coordinate 17,091,299 of JAUAME010000002.1, forward strand.
TTAATGAAGTATAACTTCTTCTTTTTTTTTTTTTTTTTTTTTTTGAGAAGATAATGAAGTATGATGTTATTGATAACAATTAACAATTTATGGTTAACACGTTCTTTTAAGTGTAATTGTTTAAAAAAAGGTTGTACAATATATATATACACACACACTTGTAGTTATAAGTTGTAGGCCCATGCATTGCTCAGACTTCTTTTTGAGAATCATGTATTGTTCACGCTTAATCATTAAATTAATTATTTTGTAGTTTTCCAGTTAAAATATAATTATATTGGCATTAGTTTTCAATATATATTTTTTATTATTAAGAAGAGAAGAAAATTTTAGGTTTTATAATTCATAATTATATATTAACCCGAGTTCTATATTTAAGATTTCGTTTGTAATAAGTAATTAAAGAATTTCTCTTAAAAATTTTTGATCCCGTAGTCATGATTTGTTGTAAATGAATCTTATTCAAAAAAGTGTCTTTCTGTATAAAAATATTACGCAACACAAAACTAATGAGCCGAGCCAAAGGTGCCAGAAAAAAATTGACGGACAAAAAGTTAAATCATAATTTATTCTCAACTTTCAATGGTTATAAATGACCCTCTAACAATGCAACCAAAAAAAAAAAAAAAACCCTCTAAGGTCTCAGGTTATATATAAATGACCATTTACAGTCTCTGATGGTTGAATAAAAGATTTGAGATTCAATCATTGCCTACACCAAAAACCGGTTAATATTTTGGTTTGATAATAATAAGCTATCATCAAGAGCAGATGCCATAAGTTGGAACTCTAAAAAAAAAAAAAAAAAAAAAGATTAAAAATGAGATTCTATTCACCAATAATTTATCTCTTTATGGTTTGGGTCTGTCACACCTTAGTCACACAAATCTTTTATTTTTTGAGAAGAAAAGAAAGGGGTGCAACACGAGTGTAGATTTCAAAATTTTTTGATGTATTTACAATTGTCCAATTCATCATGACCAAATATTTTGATCAAGTTAATTTGTAATTGATGATGTGTCAACAGTGAATAATTAGCAAATGAAATCAAGCCACATATCAAGCCTTTGAGTTATCACAACTCACATAAAACTGACACGTGTCATAAGTCACATAAAGCCATATGAAAACATCAAATGAAGAAAGCCGTGTGGCAACGTTGAAAAGACTCACATGGAAAGTTCTTATTAAGTAAAAGATTAAATTAAATTTAAGGGATAATTACAGCAAACCCCCCTAAGGTTTGGCTCGTTTGCGCTTTGCCTACCCGTGGTTCAAAACTTATTACTTTGCCCACTTGAGGTGCCTTTCATTAGAGATCTGTTACCCACCTCTCCCTTTGCCGTTAGAAAAACACATTTTTAGAGAAAAAAAAACATAACAAAGATAAAAAAAAGTTGGGGCTTTTTATTGCATAAGAACTTCTTTGAGAACAAAACACAGGAATAGCACACAGATCAAATGCTCAATGAAATCACTTTTAATCTATATCAATATCAACAATCTCATAACAACTAAAAATTGTGAACTAATTTTTACAAGAAGACCAACAATCTAAAAACAACCAGCAACATTATTAACAAAAGACAGTGAGATAGAGATAAGCAATCAACAACCAAAGAATGAGGTAATGAGAAATCCAGCCGTGGGTTTGGATTGTGGTAGATCAGCCAAGGGTTTGGTGGTGTGGTGGCGACCCTAGTTGCTACTTGTGCCTCTCCTAATTCTCAGTCCTTTTCTACACAACCAAACACCACCAGTTAAGGAAAGGAAAGGAACCTTCCAACTTCAAACCCACCCCCAATTCCAACTTCAAACCCACTTCGAATCTCAACCACAGGAGCAAACCCACCCTCAATTCCAACTTCAAACCCATTCTAAATCCCAGCCACAGTAGCAAAACACTTGAATAAGCAACTTGATGAAACTGAATCGGATGACCCCACAACTCGGCGAATCTGACGACTCTCCTTGCAGCTCCTCAACCCAGATCATGACCGTGATCAACACTAAGAAAGCCAGAAATTCAAGCCAAAAGAAACAGAGAAGTGAGAAAAAACAAAGACAGATTTATATATTGATTCCTTCAACTTTCTCGAGAAACTAACGGAAAAAATAATGAAGGAAAAGTGAAGTGTACTGGCAAATAGGTGACCGGTGAGGAAGAGGAAGAGTGCGGCATTGAGATTGGTGGGTCTTCTTCAGCTTCGTGTTGGCTTGTGAGATCGCTGCTGAGATGCGAAGAAGAGTGTGAGATCGCTGTTGAGAGAGAAGCCATGGCTGCACCGCTGAAGCTTAGAGAGAGAGAGAGAGAGAGAGAGAGAGAGAGAGAGAAGTTTTGTTTGGTAGCTTTGTGAAATGTTTGGCAGCCTTTGATAAATAGGAGATTGCTTTTTAGGCAAAGAAACAGCTCAGAGTACAAATTCAAACCAATACACGTTTGAATAACCCATTGGACAAGAGAATAGTAATACTGTTGATTTGTGTTTTGTTTTCAAAGAAGTTCTTAAGCAATAAAAAACCCTAACTTTTTTATCTTTGTTATGTTCGTTTTTCTCTAAAAATGTGTTTTTCTAACGACAAAGGGAGGGGTGGGTAACAGATCTCTAACGGAAGGCACCTCAGGTGGGCAAAGTGATAAGTTTTGAACCACGGGTAGGCAAAGCGCAAACGGGCCAAACCTCAGGGGGGTTTGCTGTAATTATCCCTAAATTCAAATTTTTAATTTCAAATCAAAGGCTATTGAGTTGTATATAGAGGTTTCTCATATGAAAATATGGACAAACATTCAAAGAGAAAAATCATACTAACTGTGAGTGACAAAAACCAAGAAACTCTGGGCTTTTGATTTAGGCCCAAAACAATTTATTTTTTAGAGATGGGATTGCGGACCAGCACTTGGGCTTCTTGACTTAAGAATTTGGGTAATGAAAAAGATAAAGCAAATTTGAATTTAACTAACAACAAGAATGTGGAAAAGATTGATTTCCCTTATTTCTTTTGTTCCCTCAGGTTGTCCAAGGATCAAAGATACAACTTTGAGAGTTGTTTGAGAAAGGTCGTCTAAGAAAGATAGATTGTCCACATGACAAGAGATTGTAAATGACCAATGAACACTTAGTAAATTCTAAGGTGTTCTTTGCAAACTAAGAACGGTTGCACCACGATCCATTATTCCGAGACTTGGGATGAATTCCTCAAAATTCGCTCCATTCTCCCTACGAAGTCCACACATCTCCCACGATGTTAATGGCACTTAACAAGTAGACCCACTCCAAACTCTCTATAAAAGGTACCAAGCCTCACCAAATCAAGGTACGCACTACTATTCATCCACTGATCATACTTGAGTCTTAAAGAGAAACTGACTTAACTATTGGAGGGTCCTTGGCCGGTTCATCCTAGCCACCTTCAGTAGTCTTTCTTTCTTTTTCAGGTCATCCATCTGCCGTTAAATTTCGAAGCATACGGCCTACTAATTTTCAAACATCATTCATTGCTATTGATTCTAATTTTTACTTTTTTCTGATCCCTGTTCATATGGGATCTTTCCCCTTTTATAGCCGACTTGCTTCAATCCTAGCCCTACACTTGGAGGGAGGTTGTTTCTCCTTCAGATACTTGTCTCTTCCTTGCCTTGCTAGTGGTAACTGAGTGAGATACAGGTTGTTGTGAGCACTGTTTAGGTGTCATTCTGCCATAAATGCGGCAAGTTGGGTGGTTGCAGCATATTTAATGCAGAGGTGACGATTACTTTATTGGGAAAGTTTCCCTTCCATATTGCCTATATCAACCACTATGGCCTTCTTTGGCTCACTGGTCTTCCATTTAGATGGTTTCTCCTCGTCTCACCTAGGGCACCCCCTCTAGCACCTCCTTGGGCTTAGTATGCTCCTTGGGGATATTGGTCACTTCGGTTGGGCTTGGCTTGGTTAGTGGGCAGGTTAGGCCCATCAGTTCTTTAGCCCACAAGGGTTACCACTCTTGGACTCCCCACACTAACATTCTGCCAAAATAGAGAGACATATCTATTTTGGAGTCATACTAACTTCAAATCAAATACATCCAATCACACATCCAACTTGGAGACATCAAGGTATGATTCAAGATCAAGTTTCATAGCCCTTTGGATCGTAAAGCACTATGGAGATTGAGTCAAAGGAGTTTATTGTATTTTTTTTCATTGTAAAGATTCATACAAAGAATTTTACTTGTTTTCATATAAATCAATATAAATTGATCATTTGTTACGTTATTTCGTGACCATATAATTTATCTCCTACAAAATTTGTGTGTACAACCAATACTTCCCAGGATCACACATACAAAATTTGTGTGTACAACCAATACTTCCCAGGATCACACAAACTTTTTTAATTGTCATATTTTCACTCCTTAAAATTTGGATTAAAATAAAATCATTAAAAGTATTTTAGACAGAAATCCTAAAAATTTCATTTTAGTCCAAACCTTGAAAGATGAAACGTAATAATTGAAAATTTGTGAACTAAATCTATATCTATATATAATATAAAAGTGAAACGTTTGACTTTTTGTTGATCATTCTTCATTGCACCATGTGACTACATAAATTAATTCCACGTTTACATTTAAAAATACCGAACGGTTATGCCTTTTTATTTTGCCTATTGAGTTTCAATATCTGTTCACCGTTTCACATAAGATTTATATATATCACCTTTTCATAAATTAATTTTGGGATGATTGGAAAAATATTTTGTGTGTGTTTTAAGTCATTTGAATTAATTGATGGTGCTTGCGTTTGATTCTGCGAGAGGATTTGTGAATTCTGCATGGTATTATGATTTCGGTTTGGCTCTTGTGTATGGTATCCGTTTGCAACGATGATTTGCTTTGGAAATTTGTACCGCTTCGAAGATTTACTAATTTATTAACCATTAAGAACTTTTAAAACTATTTGGTTTTTTGTGATTGTTATGAATATACAGGTAGATTGTCGATTATAAAAAAAGAAAAAGAAAAAAAAGATTATCTTTTGATTATTGTATATTATATTTGTTTTAACATGTTTAGGAATAGATGAGTTTCTTGGCCATGGTTATATTATATTTTATATTGTATTCAAGTGCTTGGATACTCGTGTAATACAAATGGCTAATAAAGCACTAGTAATAGTGGTATTAAAAAGCTATTTTTAGTACCACTACATATAAAAAAGAGTGTTGCAATAATGGAGCTAAAGGTAAAATTTTTACCTTCATTGCTACAATGCACAGCTATATATGGCTGTGCACTGTAGCTAAGAGCTAAAAAATAAAAAATCATTTTTATTCTCCATCCGTTTAAAATAATATTTGTTTGTTTGTTTTTTTTCTATTCTTTTATTCTCCAACGGTGCAAACCTCTGTGCCTCTAAAGACAAAACACTCAACTCCCTCAAACTCACTCTCAACTCCCTCAAACGACTCTCTCAAACTTACTCTCTCAAACTCTCACCTCTCTGTCTCACTACCGCCGGCCTGGGTAATTGGAATGATAAATTTATAATATTTGTTGAATGTAATGATAAATCGTTGAGGATTGGAATGTATTGGGAATTTTCTATTTGCAGGAATTTATGTTTTTGTTTTTAAATGTTAGTTTGGGAGTTTTTTGTGTGAAGGGAAGGCTACAATTTTTTTTTTTGTTTTTGTTTTTGCTTCTTGCTGATTTTTTGTTTGTTGATTCTAATTTATTACAATAAATGTCATGTTGGAAATTGTTTTGGGAATTTTTTGGTTGCAGGGAAGTTTATGTTTGTTATTTCTAATCAAATCCTTAATGACTCATGAGCCTTCTTAATCATTATAAATTCCTTTAAAACTCTTCCTAATCACCTATATTGTCTTTGTTTGAAGAACCTGCTAAGCACTCAAAAATTGAAGTGTATGATGTTGATCAATAAAAAATGCAAACTTAGACTATATATTCATCTAATATAATTTCATATTGTTAGGTCAATACTCAAATGAGAAAAACCTTCCAAAACCTCAAGCATTTGTATGATGAATATTTGATTGGTGAATATTTGGAATTAATTTATGAGGAATTGATTTTTTGATTTTAAAATTCTTACAAACAAACTTGAATCATGAATTTTAGTTTTAATGAGAAATTGTTAGTTTGGTTTTGAGATGCTCAAAAATGAATTTGTTGTTTTCTTTATCAGTGGGATTAAGCTACATGTCAAATTAAGTATTTATGCATAATCATGTTTTATTGTTATACTTCTAAGTATTTTAAGTTTTGATATAAATGTTAGTTTGAGAATTTTCTGTGTGCAGGGAATTTGTATATATATAATTTGGGGTTTGTTGAGGACAAATTTTTTCATACCACATGGCTTCATTTCATTGGCGACCTGCACCACGTTAACACTATCATGGATTTTGGGAGAATCTCTTCTAAAGCCCAAAAGAGCCCATATTTACACAAAAAAGTGTCAAAGCCCATGGTTCAAGCTCATAGCACATCATCTCATTTTTTGGCTCATGATCCAAGCTCATGAGTCTCATCGGAGGAATTTTGGGAGTCGTGGTTTGGAGGGCTAGGAAGTATGTTTAGTAAAGCTTCAGTGGTTCAAAGTTGATAAAGGAAAACATGTTGCTTGGCATGTCTTCCCTAATTCCCTGAACTCTGATGAGTCAGTGTACAATGAGTAACATTTGGTAAGCCTCTCATATCATATAACACTTAAAATTATAAAACTCCTCATGCTCTTTACATAAAAATTAATGTTCATCATATAATATAAGTTTAAAAATGTAATTATAGTATTTCATATAAATTATATTATTATCATCTTAATTCAATTCCAAGCACATGGCTAAATATACATTAATATCTCATATCTAGCATTAAATGCTCTCCTTACTCTCCAAGATTTGGTTAAAATACAAAAAGACCATAATTATATCTCTAAAATTTCATCAAATATCAACCAACTAGTCTATTACTTACCAAAATTATATATAGACTAAGCACATAATTTTTCAAAAGAAGAAACTTAGCCAAAAATACCAATAGCAGCTCCAGCAAAAGCTGCAAACAGCTTCATCAGAAGCAGAAACAACTTCTATGGGAACAACTTTTGCAGAAGCTGCAATAGCTCCAGCACATGTTGCGGTGGCTCTAGCTATGGTACTAGAAATAGAAGGATCTCATAAAAATTATCTTACTATTTTTAGCCAAACCATGAATTTAATGCAAAGTATTTTCCCTCCAAGCAAAAGATCTCATTTCAGATGGCATCATTTGATAGGTAATAGCTGTAACAGCTGTGACAACATCATTAAGTCTCTAACTTTGCTTCTTTTGGCTAAAAAACAAAATCCCACTAATGAAACCACTTACTTTGTCAAAGATTTTTCCTTATTTGCTAAATTTCCCTTCAATTAGTTCTAATCTAGTTACATGCTTGGATCTATATAAAGAGGATCAAGCCACACACCAAGGGGGATCCCCCTCTCATCCCCAATATTCTGAAACTTCACTTTGCTGCATATATCTCTAAACTCTTCCATACTTCTCCATCTCCCTTACAAAGATATCTCTTCTTAAATGACACTATTACATCACACCTATTATATCACACCATTACACACTATCCATCTCTCCCACACTTTAATATTTTGAAACTTCATCATTTTGCTGCCCAAAAACACATCTCCATCTCATTTTTTATTTCTCATACAAAATCTCCCTTCTTAGAAAGTAACATAACCCATGACATAATATAAAAAACCACTCCAGCAGTAGCTATAATCTCATCTATTTACTATATTTAACCTTCATATCATCTATCTCACACTTCCATATATTTTACAAACACATTCCTCACAAAATACCCATACATACTCCTCATATATCTTTAAACTACATGTCTCACATAGTATACATATACAAGATCCATGTCCAACAAAGTATCTACATATAATTCATATACATATTACAAACACCATATCTCACAAAATATATATGCTTCTTACCATCTCCACACATCTTAAAACATATCAAACACTCTTTCAAGAACACATTACAAAAGCCCTTTCTCATGGAAGACATATATTTATAATGCTAAAAGCCTTTCTTATGAAAGACAAAAACTTATAATACTAAAAGTCATTCTTATGGAAGGCAATATCACTCACATTTGACTAAAAAACTAAAAGAGCATTACATGGGGAAAGTCATTTAAGTGCATCATAAAAGAGGATAAACTTAACCAACCTATGCATATGGCTGGACATGCTCTCTCTCCCTCTAATTGCACCCATTTTTCCCCTTCAATCATGAAGTCACCACGAAAGGACTCATAATATCATATTGTACCACTGGACTCGTTTTATTGCATTGCTAAAACATCATAAGTCCACTGCTATTCTACGACTGGAGCTACAAGTTGTGAAGATAAGTCAATCTTTCTCTATTTTCAAGATTACATTATTAAGTATATATTAACTCATTATCATTTTACCGTTGGATGCAAGTTATTTTAATATCATCTCACTATTTAATGAACATGATCTCACTAATACTTCATTAATGAACATACGTATTAATAAATTGATCTACCATCATCGCACATATATTATTTGGACATGAACCACCATTGGACACATATTATTTGGACATGAACCAACCTGGGACACATATTTTTTGGAAATGAACTACCATTGGATATATATTTTTTGGACATGGACCATTGCTAGATATACCTTATTATGTTGAACATGAACCATGAACCACAACTAGACATGGACTATTGGACTCATCCCATTGTTGGACATTTGACACCTAATTAATTATTTTCTAATATTGGACATCACTTAATATACATAATAATAACGTATTAACTCACCATTTAATCAAAGCTATCATGCTAAGCATATTATTTATTTATTTAAACCATTATCATGATTTTAAGACTTTGGGTTTCATCAATTTTGTAGGCTTAAAAATATACTAGAAGCCATTGGTCTATATAGCCTAATGTTGAGTTCCGGGTTGAACTCCCTAAAACAAATCTGGGTTTAGCAAAGTCACACTTCCAGTAGGAGACATGTGGCTACGTGTAAAAACCGCCCCCAACAGGGTTAAAACAAAATATTATTGTTACACTAGATGATTATTTGCTATCATGATAATTGAGAAATTTTTTTAGTAAAAAAAAATGTATAAGTATAATTTGGGGTTAAAAAAATCACTTGTTAACACTAGACGATTATTTGCTATCATATGGCAGCGGTGATGGGGGTGGCGGTGGCTGCAGCGGTGGAAGAGTCGGTGGCGGCGGCGGCGGTAGTAGCAGCGGTAGCAGTTGCGGTGGTTGTGATTGTTGTTTATTGTAGTGGTATATTATTTTATTGTGATATTTATATTATTTTATTGTGTTAAAAGCTAAAATAGATTTACTACTGCTGAATATTTTGTAAAGTGAGTAGATAAAATAAATAAAGTAACTTTTTGTAGTGCCAAATAGCTAAATGTTTAGCTCCATTGTGGATGCTCTTATATACCTGTTGTGTTTATGAATGAATCAATATAGATTATCTTGGTTGGAGATATTGATGACCACTCCTTATTTGTAGAAACACACAACAAAGTTTTTTATGTTCTACGAATAGGAATTTTGGAGAAGATCGACTCACAAGTGTTTTTGTGTTTCTAAGAAAAATGAAAGAAAAGAAGTTGAGAAGAAATTACTAAATGAATATGAATCACTATTTATACTCAAAGGATTATGACCCTTCAATAAACATATTTTCATTCAATATGCAATTTTTCGGCCAGTAGTCATTTTTTGTCATTCAATAAGTACATTTTTGGTCAATAGGAACATTTTCATGCAATAGACTTTTTATTTATTTATTTATTTTTTTTTTTTTGAGAAAGAGACCAATAACTTTAATAAATCAGGGCTGAAGATCAGCTAATACAAAAGATGTAATATCTATTGGATAGGAGTCCAACCAAACTGAAATAGGAGAACAATGTCTAGCTCTCTGGGCTAGAGCATGAGCAACCATATTGTCCTGCCTACAGACATGAGAGAAAGAAGTACTCACAAAGGAGTTTACAATACAAATGATATCTCAGATAAGATGACAAGCCGAAGCAAGATCCCAGCCACCCCATTGAAGGGCCTTCATTACTTGCTCCGAATCCCCTTCAAAAATCACCCTGTCAAGACCAAGTCCTTGAGAGAAGAGGGCAGCCCGTTTGGTAGCCAGCAGCTCCAGTGCTTCCACTGATAGGGGCTTCCTGATTTTCTCTACCAGAGTAGCCTTCACTTCGCCGAAGGAATTTCGAACAATCACCCTAACCCCAGCTTCTTTAGATTCACAATACATTTCCCCGTCAAAATTTATCTTCCAATCATTACGGTTAGGTAGACTCCAAACCTTAGGAGCTGCAACCCGGACAGTGGGAGTGCAATGCTTCATAGACGTAAAATCACGAACATAATCCTGCGCAAAGCCCACAATCTAGCTCAATGGCCTAGAATTTTCATTTAATCAAATCTTATTCCTATGGAACCACATTGACCATGTAGCCGTAGCAAACAGGGGAACCAACTCTGACTTGGTGAAGACCAGATTTACCAACCCTTTCAAGGAAGTAATGACCACCCCAAACCTGAAAATCCAACCAAAATCCTTCTCCCAAACCTCCTTAAGACCATTGCAACTCCACAAAGAATGAAAGGTATCTTCATGAGCACCTGAACAGCAAGAGCAAGCAACATCCAGCAAGATTTTACGTTTCACCAGATTTTCCTTAGTAGCTAGGGAGTTCAAGCAAGCCCTCCAAAGAAAGTGTTTGATTTTTCCCGGGACCTGAATTTTCCAAAGCTTTTTCCAGAAACCTCTTTCTTTAATGCTGGCTTGAGACAAGTTTTCAATGGAATCCCGGACCTCACACAGCAATTTGAACCCCGTTTTGACCGTATACTTACTAGATTTTTCAAGAGGCCAAAACAACACATCGGACTAAGGAGTCGAGCAGAGTGGAAGTGCTTTTATTCGAGCTGCATCCGAGGGAAGAAAGCATCGATCAATCAACTAAACATTCCACCACCCCGAGGTTTGATTAATAAGCGCAGAAACAATAGACTACGGATGAAGCACACTCAAGAAAGAAGGTAAAACTCCCTCCCTATTTGGCAACCATTTATCGGTGAAAATTCTAACATGCTACCCATCACCTACTCTCCACCTAGCACCCGCTTCAATTAAATGCCTAGATTTCAAAATGCTTTGCCAAGCAAAGGAGCTGGAAGATGTAGTAGCTTCAAAAATGGACCCTTGTGGGAAATACTTTGCTTTAAACACCTTGTAAAATAGGGAGTGCTTATCATGGACCAACCTTTACACTTGTTCAGTGAGCAAGGCCTCATTGAACTTACACAAATCTTTAAAACCCATATCCCCCTCTTTCTTAGGTTTGCAAAGCACCTCCCACTTCTTCCAATGTATTTTTTTGGCAATCTCCCCATTGACCCCACCAAAACCAATGAGCAAGTGTCTCAATGTCTTGACAAAGACCAACTAGGAGACGAAAGCAACTCATAGCGAAGGTCAGGTTAGCTTGAACAACGGCTTTTAACAAAACCTCCTTCCTGGCTTGGAATAAGAGTTTTTCCTACCAACCATGTAGTTTTCCCCACATGTGATCTTTAATATAATTAAAACTTTCTTTTTTATGTCTACCCATAACCGCCGGCAACCCCAAATATTTCTCGCACTCCTTGATTTTCGGAACACTCAAGAGACTTTGCACTTGCAACTTTGTCGAATCAGTCACATTACCACCAAAGAAGATAGTGGTTTTATTTGCATTAACTTTCTGCCCCGAGGCTCCCTCATGCTTCCCAAATATCTCGAGGATTTTTGACACATCTTCCACACTAGCATGGCAAAAGAGGAGACTATCATTGGCAAACAAAAGGTGAGAAATTTTTGACCCGTATTTGCATAGAGAGAAGCCCTCAAGAGATTTTGCTACCACCACCTGCTCAAGGAGACCATTTAAACCTTCCGAGCAAAGAAGGAAAAGGTAGGGGGGAGAGGGTCCCCTTGACGAATGCCCCTAGTTGGGGTAATAGATTCCGAAGGCTCACCATTAATCAACACCGAGTAAGTCACTGATTGAACACACTCCATTATCCAACCTACCCATCTACTATGGAAACCCATTCTCTCCATCACCTTCTTAAGAAACACCCATTCCAATCTATTGTATGTCCAATTTCAGAGCTAAGTGCCCCACTTTACCCCCTTTCTTTCACTTCATATGGTGCAAAGTTTCAAAGGCTACCAAAATATTGTCGAAAATTGCCTTATCAGATTGAAAAGCACTCTAGGATTCTGAAATGATATGAGGTAAAACTTTTTTCAACCTTTTAGCCAACACTTTTGATACCAACTTATATAAGATATTATAGAGCGCAGTGGGTCAAAATTCTATAACATACTCAGGATTTTTAACTTTAGGAATAAGGGAAATAAAGGTATGGTTCAAACTTGAAATCAGACTGCTAGAATTTAGGCAAAACAACACTACCCGGACCACATCATTGCCAATATCACTCCAGAATTTTTGAAAGAAAATGGGAGGCATTCCGTCGGGGCCGAGGGCTTTTAGGTGGGCCATTTGATTTAGAGCGCACTCAATTTCCACCCGAGAAAAGAGGCTGATCAAACAATTATTCATATCGTTAGTAATAACTGGTTTTATGGACAAGCAATTTCATCCACTTCTGTCGGCCCCGAGGAAAGGAATAAATTTTTATAGTAATCTCGAACAATTACCGAGAGATCTCCTTCACCCGAGACCAACACTCCATCTGAATTTCGGAGCTCCACAATTCTATTCCGACATAAACATTGCGAGGCTCTTGTATGGAAGTACTTGCAATTAAGATCTTCGGAAATCATCCAATGCTCCTTGCTTAGCTGCTGCCACATTTTTTCATCTAAACGGAGGAGATCAACAATTTTCGATTTAAGTTTAAGGAACCAATCCACTTGCCTTCCCTAGGCTGCTTCACCTTCAACCACCTTCAACAATTTCTTTTTTTTGATAATCTCCCATCTCACATGGCAGAAAGAATTCCTACTCCATTGCATGAGGCTTTTTTGACAAGCCTCCAATTTTGAGACTACTACTTCCATAGAAGAGCCTAAAACAGATCTATCCCATGTTCGCACCACTGTATCCCTACACCCTAAGTCCTCAAGCCACATCTGCTCAAAGCGCCAAGGTCTCAAAGATTTGACTTCAATCCCCTCAAGACAAATGCAAATTGGATTATGATTCAAAGACACACAAGTCAAAGTCTGAACACAAGTTGCCGGAATAATTCATACCAATTTGCCAAGCCCACTACCCGGTTTAACCTTTCCCAAACCATACCTCCGTTTGGGTAAGTCCTAGACCAAGTAAATTTATTTTAAGAGAAGCCAAGATCCAATAAATTACACTAATCTAGTACTGCACGAAATTGTTTGATCTGGCCATAGGGTCTAAGTCTACCACCACTCTTTTCATGTGATTTCAAAATTTCATTAAAATCACCTCCACACAACCAAGGCAGAGAACCCTGTCTATGCAGCCCATGAATTAGCTCCTAAGTTTTAGATCACAAATGGGTTTCTAGAGCTCCATAAATGCCTATGAAACACCAAGCATTGTCCTTTCCTTTATTTATCACAACAACTATATGATTCTGGGAAGAGGATTCCACTTCTAAATTAAACCCATTCTTTCAAAAGATAACGAAGCCAGCCCCACGAGTAAACACCGTGATAATGACCAAACAGAAGAAAATCACGAATATTACTTAGCCTTACTTCTTCCAGCCATATTTCGGCTAAAAACACGACCGAAGGATCTTGTGCTTGGACTAGCTCTCTAAGCTCTTGAACTATCTGCCGGTTCCCAAGCCCCCGACAGTTCCAACAAATAAGATTCATAATTCTTGACAAGGCTGGGCACTAGCCTCCACCAATATGACTGCATTTTCTTTTTCAGTCTAAGAAACCAATTTCGTTTTTTTTGCAACTCCTTGCTGTTTTTTCTTGGGCGGTGAAACCCTTTTCTTCCCTATGGATACCTCTAGCTTTTCCTCAGGTTTAGAAAAACTACCGTTAATACATGTCCAGGAGGGCTTAGGTGGTAATAGGGTGCACATGGGAGAATCTAAAGTATTTGAGAGATCAACCAATGAGAGTCTAACTAACCTGGCATTAAGTAATGGAGACTCACGTGTGGCTGAGGGCTAAGTTGGACTTTTTACTTTACTACCCTCATCCCTAGGCTTTTCTGAAGTAGCAGACCCCTTTCTTGGTAACGTCTCCAACTTTCATCCCTATCTTCCATCACATCACCTTTTCCAAGTTTTGCATCAAATTCGTAGAAAGCGTGCGAAAAGTTACTTTTTATATTAGCTTGACCCCCAAAAACCCGGTGGGAGATCTTCCAAATCCCTGTCACTAGGATATGTAGTAGAGTTAGAGATATTTGGAGGCACAGAAATTGGGATTACCTTATCCAATGGTTTCATCAGATTTCCACTCTTCGACGAGGAAGTCTGGTGAGGTTTCAAAGAAGGTTCCCTCCCTCGCCCTTTGAGACCTTTGAATATTTCTTTTGTTGATAGAAACCCGGAACATCAATGGTTGATTTTCTGATTTGGTTTGATAGAGGAGCTCTTAACCATGCCTTATACTTCCGATCTTCCACAGTGAGCGACCTTCACTGGTAATCCATTGCTCGCAATCCTTTTCCCTGTGAGTTAAATAACCACACCAAAAACATATACTTGGCAACCTTTCATACTTAAAAGAAACCCAACCCATGGTTCCTCCTTCGAGAGTGATTTTACGTTCGTAGCAAAGAGGCTTTGAAATATCTAGAATAACACGAACGCACACATGGTCACCACCTTCCATGATTGAGAATTCAGAAGGGCATACTTCACCAATACCAGAACATATTCCTTCAGCCACCGTTTTGTTCATAAAACCAATCGGTATGTCGTATACTTGCACCCAGAAAGGGACTTTCTCATATTCTAAGTTTCAAACGTGGGTACTATTTTTGTATCTCTAAAAAATCACCAAAAACTTGTCAAAACTCCAGGGCTGAGAAGAGAAAATTCTATCACAATCAAACTTGTTTTTGAAAATAAAGAGGACAATATGGTTACCTTGATCCTTAATCTTAAAACCATTAAAAGTATGCAAAAGTTGAGAGAAATTGTGAGCTACGGCTTCTACATTAAGGACCCGTTTTGTGTGAAATTTTGTAGCCAAAATGAAATCCTTTGATCCCATCTCAGATCGGAGATCAAAATTTTCCTCCTCCGGTCCCTGAAGAGACATCTGATTCCCCCTCACAGTAATCTCCTCCATGAGGCCAAAGAAAAGAAGTGTTTCCCAAAAACCCCTACAAGAAGTAAAACCCACTAGCCTGTAGCAACTAAATGGTGGCTAACAAGGACTGACTGGCCTTCACAAGGAAGGGATGGCACTTTCTCAACCTAGGAGAAGTTGGGGGACCCAAACTTTCACTAGCGAACAGAGAAAACTAAGAAGTTGACATATTTTCAGTTAATAGAAACATTTTCGGTCAATAGGCACATTTTCATTCGATAAGTACCTTTAATATATATCTCATATAAAGGGTTATGACTTTTCAATAGGTACTTTTTGGTATATCCAATATGAAGATTTATGATCTTTCAATAGACATCTTTTGATATATCCAATATGAAGGGTTGTGACATTTCAATAGGCACGTTTTAATATATCCAATTTGAAAGATGATGACATTTCAATAGGCTCCTTTTGGTATATATCTTACAACTTATCTTGTATATACCTATATATACGACACAAACTAAACTAGATATGCAACATTCTATCTCTTATTTCTTCATATAAAAAACTAATAAATAAAACTAACGGATAAAAATTTGTACTATTTCTTTTAATATCATTTTAAAAAAAAATTTATGCATTTTTGCTTACTATTGAAACAAAAAAATAATGGTTTTTTTTTCCCCTTAAACTCATTTAGTAATTATTTCCGTACATTACACGAGTTAGCGATTAGTCTATATCTATATATAATATAAAAACAAAATGTTTGACTTTTTATTGACCACTCCTCATTGTGTTATGTTGTTACATAAATTTATGCCACATATACATTTAAAAACACCGAATAGTTGTGCGTTTTCATTTATAGACACATTTTCATTAAATAGACACCTTTAATAAATATCCAATATGAAGGGTTATAACCTTTCAATAGGTACATTTTGGTATATCCAATATAAATGGTTATGACCTTTCAATAAACACCTTTTAGTATATCTAATTTGAAGGGTTATGGTCTTTCAATAAGCACCTTTTGGTACATATATTACAACTTATTCTTTATATGTTGTATATATTTCAACAATTTACTTTTTTGAAAACAACATACAAATCTAATTATAAGCAATAGCACAAAAAGATGTGATAGGAAAAAATAATAAATAAATACTGTATATATAAGAAGAAACCTACAAAATAATTAAGAACTCATAGACCAAATGTGTGGAGGATGAATGATACCGATCAAGTCTTATGTTTAATACAATCTCATCAAATTATGAAAGCCATTCTGCCCAAGATTTAATGAAATTGCTCCCTCTTGCAAAAGAGTTAATAATAGATTGACAAAACCATTTAAATTTTTACCCGGATCAAATGGTCAACCAGTTTGTTTATAAATGAATCACATAAACAAAACTAGATTCTATACCACATATTTGTTTATATGACTTTATAAACATATTCAATGAACCAATCTGATACGACATAGTAACAATGTTTGTAATTTAATAACAATGTAAATTACCTTACGTCACAGTAAAGGAAATATAGAAGGAAAATTGATACTATGTGTCTACGTTTATGAACCATTGCAAAACCTAGGGGTGTATATACCAAGCCGTTCATAAACAGCTCAAGCTTGACTCGATAAAAAGCTCGTTCATGTTTGTTTGTTAATAAACAAGCCAAGCTTAGGCTTGTTTAATAAACGAACCGAGCTAGAGTAAAAAATATTGTTCATGAACAAGGTCGTGAACACCAAGGCTCGATACAAAAGTAACAAAACAAGTTGAGCCTGGGCTTATCTATGAGTCTAGTAATAAAATTGATATGAGCTTGACAAGTAAACTCATATCCTTCTAAGACTTTAATTAATTATAAGTTGAGATCACTCATCCAAACCAAATAGGTTAGATAATAAACTTGATATAGGCTTGATATTATATTTGTGTTGGATCTCAAGCTCAAAAGCATGATATTGAACTTGAGTTTGGGCTTGATATTGAGCTTGAGCTTGGCTTGACTAATGAATCAAGCCAAGCCAAGCTGAGCTCAAGTTTTTATACTCTATAACGAGCTCAAACTTGAACATTATTTTTAGGCTTGTATCAAGCTCAAGCCAAGGTTGAACATTCTACTTTTGCTGTTGAGCCGAGCTTGAACATTCACTACTCAACAAAGCTCGGCTCGTTTATAGCCTTAGCGAAACCATAGTATTTGCCAACTTCGAGGAAACACGAATAAACAAAATCAAATTTCTCAATAGCGGATCCAACGCTAAATCCTTTCACATATATCACAAAAATAAATTAAGAAAAACCAAATTCTCCTTTAAGATTTCGACCTACACATAATTTGTGATGTTTTGAGACTCATGAACATCTACCTTTAAGGATAAAATGATTTACGGCACAGAGAAGAGCCTCTAAGCACACACGTGAGTGCGTGCTCAGAGGCTAGTTTCTTTAGGAGAGTTTCTCTTAAAAAGGCAGTTTTTATGAATGATGGACTATGAATATATATACATTAGTAAAAGACACATTGTTCAAAAATAATTGAATAGACACATTGTTCAAGAATAACTGTTATGCACAGACTAACTGATTCAAAAAATAAAATAATAAAATATTATTATTTGGACAAAAGGGCCTAGTCCACATATGCCAAAGCCCAACTCAATATCTAGCCCATGAGTATATAAACTCATATATTATCTATTTCCTTTCCTATGTAGACTCAATAATTTTTACCACTTTTAATAACATCTTCAAGTTGACATATTAGGAGTCAATTTCTTATTCACTACATACTATATTTCTAACTGTATATTCCTATAAATACAATAAAAACTAAACTAGAGAGGTTTTTTATTAACCAAAAAAAAAAAAAATTGCATGAGTTTGCAACTAGTATAATATAAAATTGAAACGTTTAATTTTTTGTTAACCGCTCCTTATTACGCCATATGGCTACATAAATTAATGCCACGTATACATTTAAAAACACCGAACAATTGTGACTTTTCATTTTTCAATTGGCATCTTTTTGGTCAATAGGCATATTTTCATTCAATAGATACCTTTTCGACCAATAGACACCTTTTCAGTTAATAGACACCTTTTGGTATATCTAATATGAAAAGTTATGACCTTTCAATAGACACATTTTCGGTCAACAAGCACATTTTCATTCAATAGACACATTTTTGGTCAATAGGCACCTTTTAGTATATCTAATATGAAGGGTTGTGACTTTTCAATAGACACCTTTTGGTAAGCACTTTTTCATTCAATAGACACATTTTCGGTCAATAGGCATTTTTTTGCATATATATTACAACCTATCTCATATATACCTATACATATATATAATACAAACTAAACTAGAGACGCAACATTCTATCTCTTATTCCTTCCCTCAAAAGATTAATAAATAAAACAACATTGCTTTCTTTTGTTTAACTAATAAAACTTTGTACTATTTCTTTCAATATCATTTTTTTTCTTCATGCATTTTTGCTTACTACTACAACTAAAAAATAATGTCTTTTTTTTTTTTTTTCCTTGAAACTTATTCAGTAGCTATTTTTGTGTATCGCACAAGGTAATAACTAATTTTTAATATGGCTAAATTATATGGAGTAATTAGTAATATATATATATATATATATATATATATATATTTAAAAAAATTGCTTCCCTGTAGTGGCCACTAATTCAGAAGGTGGACCATGACCTTGAATAATGTATTATTGGGTCCATATTTTTCCATAATGTCTGCAAATATTGACCTTCATGGGAAATGCATATGAAGTTTACTCTTGACTTCACAATAAGCATATTTTCAGTCAATAGACACATTTTTATTCAATAGGTGTATTTTCAGCCAGTAAATACCTTTTGGTATATCCAATATGAAGAGTTATAACTTTTCAATAGATACCTTTTGGTAATCACTTTTTCATTCAATAGACACATTTTCGGCCAATAAACATTTTTTTTTTTGCATATATATTACAACGTATCTCATATATATCTATATATACAACACAAACTAAAATAGAGACGCAACATTCTGTCTCTTATTCATTTCCATAAAAAATTAATAAATAAAACAACATTGTTTTCTTCGGTTTAACTAATAAAACTTTGTGCTATTTTTTTCATTATCATTTTTTTTTAATTTCATGCATTTTTGCTAACTACTCCAACTAAAAAATAAAATATTTTTTTCTTGAAACTCATTTAGTAGCTATTTTTGTATATCGCACATGTTAATAACTAGTTTTTAGGGTCCGTTTGGATACAACTTATTTTGTTGAAAACTGAAAACACTGCAGCAAAATAATTTTTAAATATGTGAATAGTGCCGTGAGACCCATTTTTAATGAAAAAATTACTGAAAAGTGAAGTTTATTAGTCCTGTGAACCGTGCATGGAACCCACTGATGTGCACTGTTCACGCAAGAAAAGTCAACAACTGTGGCCTAAAAAAAAAAAAAAAACGCTGAAACATATGGCTAAAGTATATGGAGTAATTAGTAATTAAAAAAAGTAATTTAAAAAAAAAAAAAATTTGCTTCCCTGTAGTGGTCACTAATTCATAAGGTGGACCATGACCTTGAATACTGTATTATTGAGTCCATATTTTTCAAAAATGTACGCAGATATTGACCTTTATGGGAAATACATAGGAAGTCTACACTTGACTTCATACCGTGTTATTTACGTAGTATATCGTTTTGTGTAGTTTTGTGAACGCTAGAACCTTCAAAGAAAAATCCTCTATAAGATTACAACGGTATCTTTCCGTTTCTTTAACCTTTGATTCTTTCAATAGAGTCGTATAAGCGGAAAGTTACTGACTTGGGTCTCATGGTCATGATTACTTAGAAAGTTCCAATTCATTTCCTACAATCAGGCATGTATGTTATCAAAAAAAAATAAAAGAAGGCAGGTATTTTTGTAAACAATAAATCTAGTGAAATAGAAGTTTTTGTAACTTTTTTTTACAACCATTATATTAATAGTTGTAATTAGTGTATGTAAAAAGTTAACCAATATCTTAAAGGTATTGGTTTAGAATATACTTTTAAATTTTTTTTATGAAAAATAGAAAAAAAATTTATTAATTTTTTTGACAACTTCTTATATTTTTCATGCAAGTGTTATTCAAAATTTTCTAAAATAATCAATTAACAAATGTCTTAAAAAACCCATTAACATGACCCATGTGTATTAATAAGAAAATAGTAGCTATGTAAAGTTTCATACGGTTCCAATTACATCTTACTATTTTAACAAATGAAAATTTGTAAAAAGTTTTATTCCCACTCTCATTCTTATGCGAATTCAATAATCCATGAAACTGTAGAGGTTTTTAGGACTCCTATAAATAGAGAGGGCCACAGGGGCATGAATGCCCAACCAACATACAAATTCAAGAACCCAAAAGACAAACAAAGACCCCTCTTTCAAGGCCATCCTTATAAGATTCTTCTCTACCTAGAGCTTTAACTTTTGCTTTACAGAAAAAAAGAACAAACAAAGATGGAGCAAATTGAGGACCAGAAGTTCCAAACTGTTTGCAAATTCAATAAGTTCCAGTTCTTGAAAAGGACTTTGCTGTTTGTTTTCTCAGTCTCTCTAATTACTTTGTTTATTAGCTATACTTCAGGCTTCTGCTTCTTTCCCTATTTCTACAATGTCTACTTCTCCACATTCTTTTTCTCCCTATTCACCCACACAATTGAAAGGAAGTACATGTTTCTCATTTGTAATGGAATACTTGCTATTCTAGCCAAAAGTGCAGTTTCTTGCAGCTCTTCACGTACAGAGAATGTTGCCCTTGTAGCTGAGAGAGAAGAAGTAGCTGAAGCTGAAAGAGTAGAAGAACAGGAAGATGGGTCTTTAAATACAGAGAAAGAAGAAAGAGAGAGTGAAGCTTTTCCTGCAGAAGATGAAGGGATAGAGGAAGAAGAGAATGGGGTTGTGTTGAGAACAGATGGAGAAGAAGAACTTGCAGCAGCTGCAGTAAATGAAGAATTTCAAAGTACAGATGAATTAAACAAAAAATTTGAAGAATTCATCAGGAAAATGAAGGAAGAAATCAGGATTGGAGCTCAACGACACTTAATTGCAGTCTGATATATATATATATATATATATATATATTTAGAGATATATCATACTGCCAAAATGATTTGGTCACTTTCAAAATCACTAAGTTCTCTCCTATATATGTCCAAAAGTCCTTTTTCAATGTCATTGGCATATAGCTTTGGTTTCTTTTAAGATGCCTATAAGCTCTAATGGTTTTTTTTTTCAAGCCCTTTTTCATATTATGTATGCATGCAGAGCTTTGCTTCTTGTTAAGTTCTCCTTGTTGTAATGTAACTCAGGCTTGTAAAACGCCATGAGTCTGAATAAATTAAGCTACTTTCTTCTTGTTCTTTTACTTCACCAAATTAGGCAAAGCAGCAAATTAATTTTAATTTCATGAAAATTAAAAAAACTTAAAAACCACTAGTTAGACAAGACAACAAATTAATATTATGCCTTGAAGAAGAGTTTGAAGGATCAGGAAAGTAATATTAAATTAATAAATAAACAAAGAGTTTGAACTTTGAAGTGGAAGATATTTCCAGTCCAGCCTTGAGCCTACCCTTGAAGACAATAAAATATTTTGGTGGACTCCTGGCCGGAGTTTTGTGGAAAATACTAGAAACGACAAGACCACGCAGAACATTTGTAGTTACTGAAGAATATATTAATACATTAATTCAAAGAGAAATTTTAGTAGACAACTATTTTTTTTTCTTTTTTTTTTTTCCTATTTTTCGCATCTTTTATGGGGACAAGTTATAACATGAGCAATATCTCCTCTTTTTTTGTGACAAGTAAAAAATTTAATAAAAAAATAAATAGAGAAAGACATTAAGGATGTACACTAACCATTTTAAAAGAATATAACGGAACAATACAACTTTCATATAAATCTATCGTTGACACGGCTTTAATACGTAGCAATAAGATGTAGCCTTAATAGCAGTGAAAATTTGTGTAATGCAAATGTGTCAGAGATAGCAATTGTTACAGGGAGCACTCCTTGAGCCACAACTTATTTTACAATTTCCTCAAATTAAAGTCCAATCAATTCCACATAGATTCATTTTATTGACACTACTTTTATTATGCGTCAAAAGTTATGAATAATATTGGGAAAATTTTCATAATATTATTAAAAATTTCATGTCTCTAAACTTATTGTAGTAGAAGAAATCAAATATAAATCAAGTATATACTACAGCACTAACAAGGATAATTGTTTTTGGAGTTTCTTTTACTTTTTTTTTTTTTCATAACATAGATAATTATTTATGAAATCATGGCCAGTTGTACTCATGCACAAAACTCCCACTTTTGTGACATCTGGGAGAGCTGATTAGGCAACCTACCCCCAATTTTTATTGGAGAGATTGAGTACCAAATTTGAACCCGCAACTCGTCGCTTTTGGTGAAAGGCACTTGCTTAAGGCCTGACCTCTAGAGGTCATGGTAATGAATTATTATTATTAATCTTCATTGACCCATTATCTCACCTCCATCTCACTCTTATGTCATTTAAGTTCTCAATGAGGTCATGGTAGTGAATTATTTTTTATTTATTGGTAATCTTCATTGACCCATTATCTCACCTCTTTCTCATTCTTATGTCATTTGAGTTCTCAATGCCTATTAATACACTACTGTACACAACTAATTAGAGGAATGCCGAGATCTTTATAGATCAACTAGCACCTCTTAGTATTTTCAACGAAGACATTTAAGGTTTAAATTTCATTTCCTCTAAATATCAAATTAGAGGTTAGAGAAAAGATCGACAATAGAACTACTTTACTGTCTATCTTTCAAAGAAAGTTTATATGATTGCACCGTTAACTATTATACATTTAGATTCACAAAAAAAAAAAAAAAAAATATTTACCATAAAATAGTTCCTATCCTTCCATTAAAAACCAGAGAGTATTCTTAATGCAAAATATGTTTCCGTGAAATGATCCTTCTCTGTTTCAAATTACTCCATTTCAAAAACCAATTGAGAGAATCTTAATACCAAATTCAAGGTTTGCAAAGTAATTGTCTTTTATTTATTTTTGATTAATTGACTACTGCTCTATAATTTTTATTTTATTTTATTATAGTGCTGTTTTTTAAGCATTTTGGAAACTTGTTAGCATTAGAATAATAGTAAAATAATTAAGATTATTATTTTGTAACAACTTAAACTTTTGGAACAAGTGTTATCAAAGAGATAAATCTACCTCTTTTCCCCAAGGTGAATATGTGGGTTAATGGGTTAACATAAAATTTTTATTCTCTCTCCAAAGTGAAGAGTAAAGGACATTCCATAGAAATTATTCTATTGAAACCAATAAAAGAATACTCAGATTTCAACTCCTACATAACTTTCTTAAGGATAAAGAACAAAAGAAAAAGAAAAGAATACCTTTAATCAGCTTTTAACTTTTAAGCATATAGTCTCTCGTTTAATGCACCCCCATTAGACAAATAAAAGAAACCACATCCTTGCATTTCCTTCCGACTAAACTTTCCACAAGCCTCCATTTCCTTGCAGCCAAATACATCCAAATGAGACCACTAATACAGACACACATTCATAACTTTTAGGATTCATAAAGGTGCAACCAGACATGAACCCCAGGTCAAGCCCGTCCCTCCACCAAAAAAGCTGTAGGTCCGCCTAGGTGATTAAGATGGTTCCAAAAAGCAAATATCAATGAACCATTTCATGAAAAGGTTACAGGACAAAATTTCACATAGGAACACTTATAATGGAGGCTTGATAATTACTTGACATCTATCTTTCTTGGGAGATTGATATTTGTCATTTTTGTCATATCCTATATTGTACAGTACAGGAAACCGACCATTCATGTGTCTACACTCATGTGGCTAGAAGTTTGCAACTATCATTTTCATTCTTTTAAAATTTATATTTAATAACAAATATCATGGACAGGGCTTCTCCCAAAAGGGACCCTCTATTGAGTTAAGATTCAAGTTGAATCAATCAATAAAATTGTTACCTGCCACTGCCATTCATTTATGGAAGAGAGATCTGGAAGGAGCCCAGATTGATGAGCATCATTGCAACATGTAAAAGACCAGATTTATCTGCCTGCAAGTGGGGACAAGAATGTTGGTGCTAAATAATTGTCAATGACTCAAGTATGGTGCAGCTCAACAACCATCTTAGGAGAACACAATTTTTTTATGGAAGAAACAAGGGGATTGGATGGTATGAAGATCAGTACAATGTTACTGTCCTTATCCAAATGAGGCTAGTGAATGTGGATCCAGATCATCCAACCTGGAGTCATTTGAATTAAGTAGAGCCTCTAAAATCATTTCAGGTAAGTAGAAAAGTCAACCATTGGACATATTAGATCAGATTAATGGCATTGGTAACTTCACATATACTGTGCATACTAACCTACCCTATCAATTTGTGATCCTTGCAGAGACATATTACTATTAAAAGACTGAGACAGCAGAAAACTAATTAAAGCACTCCTTAAGTACAATAATTATCCCATGCATCCTCCCTCTTACAATGTGGGCCCTACGATCATGTGGGACCTACACATTGTGAGAGAGAGGATACATATATCCAATGGATGAGATAATTTCTCCCTCAAGGAATAGAAGGGGAACCTCAATCATGCATTCATGATTTGTGAGTCCCTCCCTGAAGCACTCCTGGGTTCAACTGTGAAAAATTATCAATAATAATGGAAACTCTCTTTCAAACAGCTCACCTTATTATACATCTACTAGTCTAATAAGTGAAAATTTACCCCCATTATCTCTTAAATTGAAACCAACTAAGAAGGATCAATTAAGATGCATCACCCTAACATTGCAGGTAGTGCCTCAAACAAGCAAATTTACTGTCTGGTCCAACTGCTCCAGAAACAATAACTGTTAAAGATGAGAATAAAATAATATAGAGAAGCAGAAGCAAAAAAGAGAGAAGAAAATGAGGGATTACATGGTTTGACCAATAGCCTACATCCACAGGATAAAGCTTTAGCGGCTACATTTTTAGTGTATACTCAAGTCAACGATTACAGTGAACCCTTAACAAGGTTTAGAGATTAGAAGCTAGGGTTAGCCCTAGATGGGCTTACAACATAACTAGGCCTCTTGGGCCATTACATACTTACATCAACATAATCCCAATATCTTTAACAAATACATCATCCAAACATGAGAAACTTTATCATTCAAACCATTAGCAGTTGTGTATGGACTCTGGACTGTAAATTTCCAACATGAATCTACAAACCAATCATTTTAAGATTCTTTTATGCATGGCCGGAAGAAATCAAAGAATTTCTTGGGAATCCTACAAGATCCATTTGTTCTTTTTTCTCTGACAAATGGTCAAAACCTCATCTGGGTTCAAATCCTATTGAGAGGTCCACTAGAGATTAGAAATTGTTCAATAGTATGTACTACTGTTCTGGATGTTCAACAGATGAGGGCAAGTACATTCAACGATAAAAAGTCTGTCGGATACAAGAGCATCGGATGAATCTATAGTTAGTCAATAGTAGAAACAAAAAAGTTAATGTAAGCATCAAGGACTAGTGTATCCAAGGAAACAAGATACCCTTTTTTTTTTTTTTTGCTGCTAAGTACATTAGTTGCTGTAAAATCTAATTAGTTATTGGCAATATCCAAGGATACAAGAGACTTCGGAATTGAACCCTTCATGTTATTCTTATATGTCCAAGATGAACCCATTATGTTATGTTTTAAAGGTGTTGAAAAACTGTCCAATATTGCAAAGGAGAGCAATTGATGCACCAATGAGGAAAAAGTGGATTTAAGTTGAGGGAACAAAAAGAGGTAGAGAAAGACCTAAAATAATATTAGCAGAAGTAATAAAAAGGGACATGTTAATTAAGGAACATAGAGTATGATTTTGGATATGATAGAATGGAAGAAAGAATACATGTGGTTGATTCGAATTAATCTGTCAAGGATATATATATATATAGTAGATACCAACATTTTGGGTCTAAGGTGTTGTTGTTGTCGTGTTACAAGGACAGGTGTAAAGATGAGATAGTTTCTATTTTCTATTGTGGTGATAATTTTAGTCATGAATCCAATTTACAAAGAAACTTAGGCATATATGCTGTCATATATTTAAGCAAAAGAGAATTTAGATCAATATGTTCTCGCATTCATTTAATACGCAGTCCATCAACATAGGTTTAAACAGCATAATCGTCAAATAATTGATGACATCACCAATTTAGAGGAAAACGGACTCAAAACATTTACAAACAGCTACTTTTTATAGCATATAAAAATGTATTAGATATTTGAAACTAAAATAGATGGTTAAAAAAGCTTCTGGATAAAACCTCATTGGTATGCCCAATACATGATGTGTAAGAAATACAATACAAGGCTTGGATGGCAAGACACGAGTCAAGGTATTTATATATATAGATGCTTTGGAGTAGGTTGTGCCATCACGACCAATTTATTTGTCAAAAGGGATAAAATGATGAAAAGGTATTTTATGTCAAAAGTATCTTATGCAAAAGACAGCATGTCTGCAGTATCAACGAAAAATCATTCTTACACCTTAATAAATCAAGCAAACACTAATTGAAATGCACCTGTTCCAAGTTAAGAACAGTATAAGATAGAAACTATGCTTCTGCTTCATTACTAAAAGAACATTGTCACATGTTACAAAGTACACCTTCCTAGGTATATCTATTGAACCCATCTGCATTCTTTTCAGCCTAATTATTCATCCAGGAAGCCACAGTCACAGCTGGCTAGTGACAACAATAAATATTGTAATATACATTTCTGGTTAACCCTTCTCAAAATGTTACCTCTTCTGATCGAAAGTGGTCAATGAGAATCCATTAACATTTTGTCCCCCCTTTTTCACCTTCTTCAACTTTTGCTCATACTTTTTTTCACCTGTCTTTGCTCTCCATTAGATGAAAATAAAGCTGCATTTGCTAGCATGCATAGAATCCTTCACTTCAAATCAACAAGTCGGGGAAAGTGTCAAATCCATAGCAACTCCATCAATCTCTGGGAGGTTTCTGACATCATTAAGGAGCCTTGTGAGCTCTTTAGTGAGTTCAATACGAACATAATCAGAACGCTCCTTTGTAATAGATGATTCTGAGAATAGAGTTTCAGTAAGGCAATGATATTCTTGAAACCATTCATCCTCACCATTTTGAGTACAGTTATCTTCGTAAATAACTGGAGAACTTTCTCGGCGCCATCTACTCAGAAAATATTTATCAGGAAGATGAAAGTAGTTTTTTACTATAAGTATCTTAAGAGCATGTCTGCACAAAATTCCTGAAGACTCAAATTCTTTACAGGAACAATGGATCTGTTCATCTTCTGGTATCCATATGACAAGATGCTCTCCATCCATCTTCTTGAAGTGGCGTACAATATATGATCCATTAGCCATCTCAGATGTTGCATACTGCATGGTCATCACCAACTCATTTTGTAAAGCATTGAAGGCAAAAGGTGTAAGAATGCTTCGTGCATGATCTTCAATGGGTATGCATGTTTTTATATGCATATACTGCATTGCTAGATGTGCATGATTTTGAAAGTTAGCAGAAATACCAACCTGAAAGAGTTCAAGCAAGAGAAGCAATATCAGTGCATGGACTACAGGGAAGACATAAATGCAAGGAGAATAGGGAAAATAACTTTTAACTAATATACCTGCTCAAAAAAGCTACGCAAACATGTTTGTGCACTAAAAACCCCTTTCAAGAATGAATCTACAGACTTTGAATATGCTGTCGTCGCCATTCGAGCAAGAAAGTAACCTCTCATATAGGATAGTGCCCAAGATGCCCGGAAAGAAAAGAGTAAAGCAATGTGTTTGTCTGAACCAAGTCCAAACATGGAAAGCATTTGATTCCATCGAAGATCAAATTCATCCACGGTATCCACATGATATAACACATCAAACTCAGATTTAAATTCTGCATATCGAGATCCAAGCAGAAGAGAGAACCAACTTGGTAGTTTGGAGATAATATTCCATATAGAAGTGACATGTTTAGTGTTTGGTAGCTCACTTCTTATGGCATCTATAAGCCCAGGGTCCAAATCAGTTAGAATTGTTTGTGGACATCTTCCTCTCATGAAACGGATAAAAGTCTGTATTCAAGGTGGGAAATAATTATTGCAAGGGAAGATATATGAATACATAACTAAAACCATTATAAAGGATATTAGCAGTAAACCTGTAAAGCCCATGAGAAGGAACGGGATGTTTCATCCTGTAACAGGACACAACCAAAGAATATGGTTCTACCATGGTTGTCAATGCCAAGCCATGCTCCAAAAAGCATTCCATATGTGATCGATCGATAAGTAGTGTCAAAATAAACCACATCACCAAACATGGTGTATGCATGAACTGAGTCACCATAGGACCAAGCAACATTTTCAACCTTATCATTCTCATCCACAGAAAAATCATAAACAAAGTCCTCATCTGTTTCTTTTGTGGACTTGCATGCCTCCAGCAGTTCCAGCGTATCATTTTCCCTTTTTTCAGTGAGCAAAGCATCATTTTCTTGAACAACCTTCTTACGGTTCTGAACAAAGTTTCTGACATCCCTCTCCAAAAATGGTAAATGCCCACCTTGAATCCCCTTTTCCAACTCCAGCACCTTCACTATGCGATGAATAGGAAAACCAGCTTTAGAAAGTAACAGTATGCGCTCTTGATCTGCCTCGTGAATTTTACGATATGCTGGAAGGAGGCGTACTTGGTCATCTTCCAAAAGTTCATGGTTATGAACATTACTGAACTGTACAACAAACCACTGAGAAACCCCTTCAACTATCTCTTTCGATAAATACATTTTTGCATCACATCCACATCTCACCGATTTCCTATCCCTATGGTGCTCCCCGATGGGCTTTTTCTTTGCAGGCGCAAATCCAGAACGATAACAAACAAAGTCGCGTTTATAAATACCCAATTGCGGGCTAAGTCTTGATCTCTCTTTCCTAATTGAAAATCCATTCTTTCTAGCAAAATTGCCATAATACTCAAACGCATCATCATCACTCTTAAACACCATTCCAACATAAGGAGAAACCATAGATTCTGATGGCACCATATCATTCTTTACCAATTGAGATGCTATGGATGTTTCTTCAGCATCACCCTCATATGAAACATAACATTTCCAATCCCCACAAGGGCACTGTTGCCGCCGTATCCATATATTTTTCGACGGTAATGATGTCATTACTTACACTTGGAATAAAGTATACAGTTCAATTATAGTTACCCAAAGCCCCAAAAGCTAGCTGGCAGTACAAATTCAACAATGGCATTAGAAACAGAAAATCAAAAGATAAAACATAAAAGGTCTATTCTTGCTAGCATAGGATATACAACAGACTAAAAAATTAATCCTATTAAAGCATAGACTTCAATTAAAGCTACTCAAAGCCCCAAAAGCTAGCTGGTAGTACAAATTCAACAAATGGTCTAAGAAACAGAAAATTAAAAGGGAAAACAAAAATGGGTTCTTTTTACTAGAACAAAGTAAAGAGCTAATACCCAGAAATGCTAAGATTTATGAACTACAAATGGTATGAGAAATATGGGTTTTAAACTGCAAAGGGTTTGAAAATTCACTGAGAAAGAAGCAAACAAAGTAAATGTGTAATTGAAGCATGAGTTAGTGTAAGAAAACTTGGAAAGTGTTGTACCAGTGAGAGAGGGATGGGAAGTGCTTAAACCCTTGCTTTTCTTCTTCTTTC
The DNA here is from genome assembly GCA_030820535.1 of Quercus parvula. NCBI lineage: Eukaryota > Viridiplantae > Streptophyta > Magnoliopsida > Fagales > Fagaceae > Quercus > Quercus parvula. The sequence continues at coordinate 17,121,594 of JAUAME010000002.1, forward strand.
TTCCCCAGGTCGAGTGCTTCTACAGTTCTACTTCTGGATTTTCCCTCTACTCAGAGTCTCTGACCAAAAAAAAAAAAAAAAAAAAACTGAAACTAAATTGAAGTCCAAACTCCAAGTCTCAAGAGTGTGTAGTTTGTAGAGCCGGACCCTTTTCTTTTTACTTTTTATTGGGCCTGTAAAGAGAAACAAGTCATTAAGACCACAGATTGGGCTTGGGTCCATAGTTGTTAAACATGGACCTACCCAGCTGGTTGGACCAAAAAGCCGGTGACCCGGCACCTAGATTGGTCTAGGTGTTTAAATGGATCATTTATGCACAAGACCCGTTAAACTCAGTCAAACCCAGTGGGTTTGAAGTGGCCCATGTAACCCGAGTAAGTTTTTATAAACTGATTGGGTTTGTGAAATTTGTAAATTTACATATATAAATCCACTTTTTTGACTTGTTTTACTGCTTAATATGTTATAATATGGTAAGGATAAAATTTATTTACAAAATTGGTTGTAACATAAAGTTATAACCTTACTTAATAAAATAAGTATTACTGTATATTTTGAAAATCTAACCATTGAGTTGTATGTTTTTTACACTCTTAATACACGTGTCAACTTTTGTGTTAATCAGATATTATTTACTATATGATCTATAACCTTCTATTTTATGCACACTTTTAAACTACAAAATCTTGCAATTTAAACAATTTATTGATGACATAACTATTGATTTTTAATTTTCTAGAAATTTTGCAAGCGTGGGAATATAAGAAGAAGAATTAATCCAACGGTGAATTTGTCAAAATTCATATCCAATAAAAAGATATTAAGTAAGATTGTAGCGTAATACTACAATAAATTTTGTAGCTAAACTTTGTCCATATGGTAATTTAAAGAGGACAAAACCTAAAGAATTTTTTTTTTTTTTGAGATAACAAAGCCTAAAGAATTTTTTAAAAAGTGCTTTTTTATCGATCTATCTACCATTAAGATTATCATCATATCAAAAGAGTACTCTATTATTGTGAACCTTGATTTTGAATTATGATGGCCAGTTTAATAAGCATATGCTTTTTCTTTTTCTTTTTAATTTACATATTTATGTTACGATTCTCAAACTTATATATATATTTATTGTAAAATAAAAAATTTTATTTAACCCTATAGTTTGACCGATAACCTACTAGTTGAACTAGTGACCCAATGACCCAGCTCATAGATTAGGTCAATGTCTGAGTTGAGTTTAATAACTGTGACCTGAGTGGCTGGCTATATGTAATTTTTGCAATGGTTTTGGTGGTTAAAATATAAAATTTACTCCTTCTCCGAGTGTTTTTGTTTATTTGTTCTTTGATTTTTTGTGTTGAAAATGAGATAAAGTCAATATTAAAAAGTTTCAATTTTATTTTTATTTTGCATGTGAAAAAAAATACAAATTATAACGAGTTGACCTGACCTAAAAAGATCAAATAAGGGTCATAGATTTCATTGTTGGGCATTTTAATATTAAATAATTAAAATGAATAAATGTTACAACATAAATGTAAAGATATAGGAGTAAATATAGAAGATGAGGAGTTAGTGAAAATGTTTAATCTCATATTGAAAAGGAGAGAGACTATTTTATTCTTTTTAATTGTGATGGTTAATGGACTAACATGAATTGTCTCAGATATTAGGCTAAATACATACCCAAGGGGAAGGTGAATAATTGACCTAATTAATCAGATTAATTTGGATAGTAATTTCGTGAGGCCCATTAAGCCTATAAATAGACTCATTTGTGAGCGCCTCAGTTTTCTTTTTGTGTTATTTCCATTATCATTGTGTTTGCACTAACACACATTTTGGTTAGAACTATCCATGTCAACCCTACGAAATACAAATCATAGTGTTATTTCCATTTCATTGTGTTTGCACTAACACACATTTTGTTTAGAACTATCCATGTCAACCCTACGAAATACAAATCATATTTATATTTGCATTATTCGTTCCATTGGTTACTGGTAAGTTCCTATTCAAATAGTGTATGTAGTTATAACCGTCAAACAAGATAATGCAAACATTTTATCATAGTTGGCGTGTTCATGTGTGTATGTGTGTGTTTCTTAATTGGGATTGCGCCCTCATTTTTGTTTATGTTGGGTGCGTGTTCATGTATATTTAACTATTTTCAACTGAATAGTGATCATTCAACTTTTTGGGTTGAATTAAGAATTAAATATTAGTGTTCATTTTGGAATAGTGAGTAGTGAGTTTAAATGTTTAATAGACTTTAAAGATATACAGTAAACTAGAATATTCCTAGTAAACTAGAAGATTTCAAGTTTTATCGACCACACTACTGATTCATGGGATTTTCAGACTATTTTCATGCTATTTTCAAACTATCTCATGGGCAATAAGTAGATTAATTTAACAAAGTTGATATACCACTTAAAACTAATAAAATAAAAAAATTAGCTCCCTAGTTTCAAGTAATTGTTACTTGTTAGCTTTTATGGCATTCTAGATTATAGCATACTATTTTTATATTATTAAAAGATAAAAACAGAAGAAGATTAGAGCATGCTTTCTGGTATGTGACATTAGCCATATGGGCCTTAAGTAATTGTTACTTGTTAGCTTTTATGGCATTCTAGATTATAGCATACTATTTTTATATTTTTAAAAGATAAAAACAGAAGAAGATTAGAGCATGCTTTCTGGTATGTGACATTGACCATATGGGTCTTAATAATTGGAGGTCAAAGTCCATGTTTGGTTCTTATTAGTGGTGAGAAACTGGCCAGTTGGACGCATCAGAGTGAATCTTGGTTCCTTTTTTTTTTTTTTTTTTTATCACTTTGATACTACTTTCCTGGGATATGACAGTTCTTTCGGGTCCTATGTTTCTGAGTTCTCTGGGGGTCATGCAAAAGTACAGGCACATCACTTACAAATTGAGCAATTGATTTGCAATAACGGCTTTCACGTGTAAGACAAAATCTCCAATTTTCAATACCCTCTGGGTTCTGTTTCTATCTTTCCATAAACATCAATTCATCTACTTTCTTTTTCCTTTTTCTCTTTGTTTGTGTGAATGTTCATATTGGTATGGTGCTTAAGTTTGCCTATCTTCACATATAACATTTTATTTTTATGAGTTTAAGAAATATAATATTCTAAAAGCATATTCATTCATATTCATTCTTTCTTCTATTAACTTTTTTTTCTTCTAATTTTTCAAAACAAATTTATAGTTTCTGAGAAGCCATTTTATTTGATTGCATATCTAACGAGAGAAAGTTGATTTGTTATACATGTTAGGATCCAATATGATGGTAAGAATTGCATGTTGTTTGATTCAGTTATAACGGACATTCAGTTAAAAGCCAGGACCTTTGTGTTTCAAATAGATAATAAATGATAAAACTAGGATAATTAATATTTGTTTTCCTCGATTTCCTTCGGAACAAGTTGGCTAACCTTCTAACCATGTTTACCTTGATTTCAATTCCAATGTAAATGTTATTAGTTTTTTTTTTTTTTTTTTCTCCTAATGAAGATGTCCTGAGCTCTTTGAGTACTTGACTATTCCTTTTGGTATTTGTAATTTCTCCGTCCCCCACACACAGTAATCTCTCGGAGATGGCACCAAGTGCAATTGTTAACTGCAAGTGCATTTTATATGCTAAAATCGCATGTGGTCACTTACAAGGAAAAAATTTGCCAAACTGTTATTGAATGGGCTGAAGCATGATTGCTTTTTTAGTAACTGAAATTCAGTTTAGTGCTCAGCAATGAATATGTCAATGCAAATTGTAAAGAAACAAAATAATTCATTCTCGTCAGTGCATATCAAAGACATTAGTGTCACTGTTTATGATCTACTAGGTAAGTGAAAAGTTTTGTACATTAAATCCATTGATTTTTGGCAAGCAATGATGATTATAGTTATTAACTACTGGCCACTAGAAATTAATGTAAAATGACTTATGTTCAATGATTTTATGTAAGGTTAGAGTTCAGACACATTATGTCACATGGCTGATTTCAGCTCCTTTTTCAATTGTGTTCTGCAGGTTTCCCATTCAGACGAACCTAAGTTTAGTTTTCTGATGGCTTATAATGATGCTAATGAATCATTGCTTTCAGAGTTCAGGCAACAACGTGGTAGTGCTGCTTCTTTAGCTGAGACCAATCGCCCAGAAGAAAATGGAGTTGAATCTCCTTTACATCCTGAATCAATACCTGCGAAACCACAATTTAATTTCAAGCAAGTGTTCATGTGGTTGGCTGCTTACCTAGGTGGAGGCACCATTTGTTTCTTCCTCATCAGGCATCAGATCAAGGGTCAAAAAACAAATGGAATTCTTGATTCCATTTACTTTTGTGTTGTTACAATGACTACTGTTGGATATGGGGACCTTGTGCCAAATAGCATGCTGGCAAAACTACTTGCAACTATTTATGTCTTCACAGGCATGGTTCTTGTGGGGCTGATTCTTAGTCAGGCTGCAGATTATATAGTAGAAAAACAGGAAATCCTTCTAGTTAGAACCATTTACATGCGCAAAAAGGGTCCAACTGAGATTCTTAAGGAGTTTGAAACTCACAAAGTTAAATATAAGTTTATCATGGCAGGGATCCTTCTTTTTGTTCTTATAATAGTTGGAACTGTCTTCTTATTTGTAGTTGAAGAATTCAATTTTATGGATGCATTCTATTGTGTCTGTTCAACCATCACCACTCTGGGTTATGGGGATGAGAGCTTCTCAACTAAACGGGGTCGTATTTTTGCTACTTTCTGGATATTGAGCAGTACCATTTGCTTAGCTCAGTTCTTTCTCTACCTTGCTGAACTATACACTGAAAGAAGGCAAAGCTCATTCGTGAAATGGGTTCTTAAACGAAATTTGACACCCTCGGATCTTGAGGCAGCAGATCTTGATCATGATAAGGCTGTTAGGTAAGAGTCATTTGTGTAGTGCTGAACACATAAAACCTGATGGAAGAGAAAATAACTAGCAGTAACTTTAGGTTCTTTCTTTCACCACACATGCCTATTCCCTTCTATGTAAAATTTTATGATCTTGTAAATGATGTTTTCATTAATTGGCTGAGTTTTCCCTATGATTCTTATGCGTGTCTTGTTGGTTTCTCTTATCAGTGTTGCAGAATTTGTCATCTATAAGCTTGAGGAAATGGGGAAGATTAGCCATGAGGATGTTTCAGTTGTGATAGAGACATTTAAGAGACTTGATGCTGATCAATCCGGAGCTTTGACAGCATCTGATCTTATGTCATCTCAGTCATCCTAAGTTCAGATCTGACTAACACCATCCGGTTAACCCCTTTGTATAAGGTATAATAACTATTGAAGATGTTGAGATCTTTTATTTTGTAGCTATATTTGAAAGGTAAGTGCAAATGTACCTTTGCTAGAGAAGGAATGACTAAGAATTCATTGAATTGGTGACAAGACTAGAACATATTTTTGCCAGAACCGTGAGATGATGAATCTGGTGGAGATTAGACTGCTTTAAACTTCATATATTAACTGACTTATTGAAACTCAACAACAATCAAAACGCTAAACGCAAAAGAACTATGAGATGGTCGACTGGTACTATTGCAATTCGGTAAAGAAAGGAAGGGAAAAAAAAAAAAATCAAAATCTATTAAAAAGAATTCAGTGAATCGACAGAATTTACAGAACCATTATTGTGGAAATTCAACGAAATAACAAGCATACCATTCAAAATTTTCATTTTTATATGGGCATCATTTGCGTTGGGCTGAGCCCAAAAGATTAATAATCTTGCATGAATGCATCACTAAAAAATTGCTGAACATGCTCTAATTCACAAGTATTTGAATTCAATTGAGAAGCCTAATGTACATTATACTACACCTAAGATATTGTAATTAAGTTTACCCTCACTGTATTACATTAATATATCATCAATCCCACCTTGATTTCATTCCATGCATACTTATTAGGCATACCTCAAATTCATATCGATATTATATCGTTAATCATTCATTACTCAACTCATTAAGTCATGCATTTATAACCAAGAACCTTGTAACTCACTTGGTACTATCTAGTTATTTATATAGTAAGATAGTTGAGAAAACCTTGAAAAATTAAGTCTTTAAACTTTTATCTTGATCATTCATGAGTTTTGCATCCCATGGAACTCTGTAGGTATTGCATGGGTTCTCACTTTATATATGACTTAATACACTTTTTCTTAAATATAATATATATATATATATATCTCCAATAGGGAGGTGTGTGTTAGGATGTATGGATACTCTATTTTTTGCTAACATGTCCATATATGATACATATTGTACAAGTATTGTACTGAATACCTCTAAGATACATGCCTAGTTGTGTTTAAAAAACACAAAACAAAACAAAAGTGCCAATACATCTAGGATATACCTGTGATACTGCTTGGATATCATTGTAACCCAACCCTGATAATGAGCGATAGCACAAACTTGTAAGAATTTTTTATTTTTTATTTTTTTGAGAGAAAAGATAGAAGTTATCTTTTATTTACTCTTTTGGATCTTGGTTTGTACTATAAACCATCATTTAATGACCATAAATTCACTTTATTATCCATTATTGCTCTTAAATTAATATATGCTTAACAATATATGAAAAGTAAATGCTTAACAATATATAAAAAATATATTTAATAAGTAATTAATATGTGTATCTGCTACGTATCATACCTTAGGTTTTTCAAGAAATATTGTATTACCATACTCGTATTTGTGCATCTTAGGTGTTAGGTTAGTGCTCAAGTCTCTTCTTTGGCATTTGCGACTTTTGTATTACAGAAGTGGTTTGCTTAAAGACAGGCATAGGATAAAGCACTTTCATGCTTTTACCCAAGGATCATTGTTAGAGAAGGGGAACATCCAGAGTAATAGACAAGGTAACCAAACCAGCAGGAATGCAAGCTCTCTTGAAGCATATCATATGTATAGTGTATGCATAACAGAAACTTAAGACATCTTAAGGCAATCAGTAAACTCATTTCATCATGAAACAACTCATAAGAACTTGACCTATAAGGAAACATTGATTTGCAGTCTCAAAGGACAATTTTTTGAGATCAATGATTGAAACTTGAAACACCAACTTCTTGCCCACCAGAATTCTTCATATGATTTAATTCTTATATTAAGTTCTTCTCAAAACTAGGAGCCCATCACAACAACCCAATCAATCCATTAAAAGTATACAACAAAAATGATAAAAGAAATGGTGTCACAAAGTAAATTTCTCAGGCCATAAAATTTGGTTATGTACAAGAGAACCAAACTGTCTTTCATTTATTATTACCAGAATTTACATTGTCACTGTCATCCAAGTCACTTTAAGACTTAGGGGGGGAAAACAAGGTGGGAATTTGAAATTTCTTTTCTTGCAGACATTGTTACAGAGAAAATGAGGTCATTGATCAATGGATACTAAATCTATGTCTGAACCTCATAAGTTTACACACGATTTTGATGCTCTTAACTATGTTCTGGCTGTCCTCCAACGTAATCTAGAATTCCTGCGCCTGCTTTTTCACCATGAGCTTCATTTGAAAACTGGGATAGACCACCAAAGGCTATTAATGCTATCAACAAAACTGCTGTAGATGCAAAGAGAGGCCAAAAGTAGGACAGGATGGTGAGAAGCCGAGGAGCTGCATACAATAATAAGGAAAGAACTAATGGAACAATGGCTGCTATGGTAATATGATATCTGTACTGCAGAAGTTTATCTGGGATGTCCATGGCTTCTTGGATTATAACTATAACCCCAGAGAGAGAGAGAGAGAGAGATTGTGATTATATATATCCTTTCTTGAGGTTCTCTGTTGGGGAATATGGTTATCTATATATATATCTCTTCCTAAGGTTCTATGCTGGAAATGATGGTTTCAATAATTTTATAGTTTGCTTGGCCTCTACCTATTTTCATAGTACACATGGTTTCCCAAAGTGTCCTCCCTTAATTTAACTAATTTATTCTTTGATTTACAAATTGATATGCCAAACCAATAAGTCTCTAGCCTCTAGTCTAGAGTCACAAATTCCACCCCCCTCCCAAATTATTTACAACCACTGAGGTGACAAGTTGTAAATGAGATGATATTAATAACAACTTAACAACTCAACAGTTATGAAATTTGTTGTAAAAGATATTGTGCAAGTACGTGGTACTGCTCATGGCAAAGGGATCACATGGTTAAACTAGTAAAACCATAAAAGATTGTCAATCTAATGTCATTATAAGTTAGACCAATTTGTAAGGGGGCAGCAAATGCATTCAGATCATGATTTCAATATTCTTTTAAAAAAAAAACCGACACACACAAGGGAGAGTCCAAAGGCAGTACACTTGGTTCGAGTCCTCAAGGATCATGCCTCATGTAATGGAAGTTACTTGTTTAAATCTCTCCAACCCCCTTTCCTTAGCCAAAAAACTCACTCATAAACATATAAAAATAAAAACCTTTTTATGCCTAGTTTTTACTCCAGTTAATTTGTCAACATTGATTGCCCAGGGACAAGTCGGACAACTGCAATTCAGAAATTTGGAAGGGCAGATTAGTCATTGCAATGGATATAATGGAATGTTTTGTTAAGGATTCTTTATTTACTTGATTGCCTTGTCCATTTTCAAATGGTCCTTTTTCAATTTAAATGAAGATTAGAAGTTAGGAAAGGAATAACTTTTTTTTCTCCTTTGTATTTATGGAATCCAGGAAAAGAATTAGTTGATCAAAGAAGAATATATGGAGAGTTATCTTGGCTAAATTGATTCTTCTTTTGCACTTTGTTTAATGAAAAGCCAAAAAGGATAACTTCTTCAAGGGTTTCTGGAAAGCAAACAGTTTCTCTTTCCCATGCCATTGGCAGATTCTAGTCAAGGGATAATATGATAAAAGCCTTGTAGGACATATTGATTTTTTGTTACCAAGGAGAAAGTGTAACTCTGGTCGGTTAAGATAACAGCCAAAAGTCTCTTCAGATGTGCAGCCAAATAGATTCTTCTGTCCTATGAAATTAATCTTATATTTGGAATGATGATCTTAATCCATTGCAATCAATAAGATAAGGAAAATCATGAGTATAGTTACTAGTTACTGATATTTTTTTCTTCTTCCTTTTGCTGAATAGTTGCTAGTTACCACTTGCTAGAACTTTTATAGGCATATAGGAAGCTGCTGGGATCTCTAATTGGGCTTGATTGGACAGTGGACAATAAAAGCCCACCATGGCTTTTCAATGGAACAATGGAAGGAGCATGGGACCTAAATACAATTAACTACCTACTCTTACAACTCAATTGGAATGAACAAGCCCAGGCCAACTGGGTAGTGAATATAGAATAAGCTTAAGTTAGCCCCTCCACAAATTGGACAGATATAAAATCCACCAGCCCAACTCGAAATGTTTTGGGAGACTGGGACCTGGAGAGACCAATTGGCCAGAGACAAAGAATTTTTTTGGGCCGATCCAAAGGATTCCGAGACTTAAATTTACTTGCATCATTGTTCTTTGTTGATTGAATTGCTACAAAGGGTAAACTTTGGTTTACCCCCGTTTAATTGGGATTCTTTGTCCTCTTAAGATTCGAAGCGTTGTTTACTTCAAGATTGTCTTTTTCCACATTATATAGTTGTTGCTTTACTGTTGTTGTTGTAGTTGTTTTATGGAAAATGAAAAAGACCTATGAACTAATTTGACCTAGGCATAGCTGCAAAGAAGCTTCTGAAATTAGTTCACCGGTTTCATGACCAAATATAGGTTTCAACACTTAAGCAAATAAATTGCTTTTGTTAAATTGCTTATGCAAATAATTGGTTTAAACACTTACGCAAATAATTTCCAAATGTTTTTTTTGGTGGCCAAATTAGAGTTCAACATAAATGCGATTTTGATGATTTCTCATTAGGGCATAGCCAAAAAATTTTGTTTGGGGTGCCAACTTATTATACGAATTTATTAGCTTATAGAAACTTTCATAAACATGCACAAACACATACATCTATATTCATATAACTCAGTATCCTTCATAGTGAATCCTTTAAAGTTTTCATTTTTAATATAAGTTATCAAATTTTCTATCAAAGTAAAAAAATTTCAATTGAACTAATGAAGTATTCAAAGACACGAATGATCCAAAACTTTAACAACACAAGAACACATTTTACAATAAAAAATGAATGTGAGAGAAAAAAAATTCTCTATAACTACTAAATCCATTGGACAATTTTTTTTAAAACATCATTGAGCTAGCTCAAATATTTATTGGTGTCAAGTCCCTTTTTTGTAGGCTAATAATTAAAATGTTAAATATTTATATATAGTATTAAAATATTTTTAAAATTTTTGGGGTGCCACTCATACAAGTAGCTCCACCCTTGCTTGTGGTACTTTGGTTCCCAAATTATTCATTTGAATTTACCATACAAGACATGGAAGGTCCTAGTTTTCTTTTCTTTTTCTTTTCTTTTTTTTGAGAAGAAGGAAGGTCCTAGTTCAGGGCTCTATAACCAGCTGCACTTGCCAATTAAATTAGCAAAAGTTTGAGTCTATGAAAACCTAATAGAGTAAAATACTATGATGCCTTTCTTTTTTAAATTATAATCCTTCTACGAACCTTTTAGATGATCAATGGTCCCTTCATCTCAACCATTCCACAAAATGTACACCTGGAGGAGGCACCCTTTTGAGGACTCTCACACATATTCTATATATGACATCATTAAAAATACTCTAAAAGGGTTATTTTAATCTACCTACTCAAACCAATAAGGAACACAAAATAAACAGAACAACTCAAGGCTTAGCTTGATCCCACTTTCAAATCACTTTCACAGCTACTTTGGTCAGAAATTTTATCAAGAAATAATTAACATATATATCCCCAAATAATCAAGAACCCTTTTGACTATTTTGGTTGTATTTGGGGTTTGGTTTTGGTTTTTTATTTTTCACTATTATAAAGGGTTACTTGGTGTTGGTGAGGGGTGGTGAAGTCCTCCCTTTGTCGTCTAATCAAACAGCCACACCAACATATACCCTAAAAAAGAATTTGCCAAGTGGCTAAGTGTCCAAATGCTGCTGGAGCTTCATATAATTTTCGTATATACAATAATGCTTTTAAGCAAAGATGAATGGCTCCATCTACACTAGTGAATATGTTGTTCTTTCAAGCCACTTTTAGTTGGTCCCTTTCAATAAAGAGGTCATCAAATACCTCATTTTCTTAGTTTTTATTCAAAAAATTGTTTGAGTGACTTCCACTGAGTAGAAAATCATAGCCCTTTAAAGACTGATTTAGCGCTCAAGCAATTGAGTTACTCCAAAACAAGAGCTTTCCATCAGTATATTCAGATAATGACCAGACCCAACACAGTTCCTTCTTATCATTTGCAAAGGACTCTAGCGGAGGAAATGGATTTTTCTCTGATATTGGATATGCATTATTATGAAATTAAAGTCTTTAACACATAAATAATAATAATAATAGAACTAGACCTATCATCAACCACTTTCATCAAGATAAGGACAAAAACAAAATGCATGTTTATCTTACGGATTTTAATCTCTCTTTTTTGGGTGATTTTATTATTGATGATAGGAATCTACCAATTTTACTTTTACAAATTAATTTATATGTTGAGTGATTGAGTCTAAAAAAAAAAAAAAAAAAAAAAAACTTGTATCAAAAAACTTGTGTCAACTTTAAAAGTAAAACAAAAAATTATTTGAAAATTTTATTTACTAGTATTATATACCGTATTTTTTATTATAGGAAGACTGAAATTTCATTAAGTTGAATGAAAAGGGATTACATTGTTTGAGAGAGTGTGTTCTAAGAAGCAAGAGCTCTCCTCATTTCAAGTAACATAATGGCCTGACTGGTTTCCTTTCCTTTAGTTATGTAAGACCTCAAATTGACGAAACTCATGCGAGAGGTAGATGATTCCATGGACAATTGAGGCTATTGATGATTTTGGGGGGGGGAGGGGGGTGGGTTCCTACGAGTGCCGATGAAATTAGTCAATCACAAGAGAATCACCTTCAAAAAATTATTTGAAATTTTTTTTTACTATTATATTATTTATGTGTCAATTTGTAAGTTTTTTGTAGTAAAATTGGTAATAGTTTTAAACTATATTTTTAATGGGAAGATTAGATATTCTAGTGGTTTTTATTCTATCTTTCTTGTTTTAATTTTTCACTTATTTGGGTTTTATTTATCCAATCACATATTAGTTTGCAACTCAAGTTGCAACACATGTAACCAACTCATCCCTATCCCTTTGATCCTTCTCTTCAACAAATGTAAATGGGCATACCCATTCTTAAATAATCAAATATAATAGCCTTTTACTTTTTAAATAATATAAAAATTAAATAGGAAAATCATTTCTTACTTCAGAAGTTCAAATGTATCAACTTCATTATTCAAATTAGATATTACAAATTTTAAAAGGCATTTATATGTCACATTGTATAAAATTTGAAATAATATGACAACATATTTACTATTAAACATAAAAAGATATATATTCTTAACCATCAAATACACTATCACCCACCACATAGATTAGATAATTAAGCATTTCACATTTGTTTGTTCCTATATAAAATTGTAATTTAAAACATTTATATGCAGCTTGCACTAGAATAGAGTCATCATCACTTAGAACCATTGAAAAGGTATGAATTATATATATATATATATATATATATATATATATATTTGGAAGAGAGAATATCTATAGGTTATGGATTAGTTTAAGATAGTGAGGTTCAAAATAAAAATGATGATGAGGAAGAAGTAACCGTTACTGTAAAGAGGAGGGAAGAGAGGAGCCAAAACAGGCGGCAAGGACGGCTTATAAGTCATGATATGTGCCTTTCAATTTTTTGCTTCACAGCAAGGGAAAGCCATCCCTCTCTTTGCGGTCAATTTCCTTGAAATATATGACTCTTCCTCAGATAAAGTCTGTCATTCAATCACCCATTAAAACCCTTTAAAACCCACTTCTTTGTTCTTATTCTCGTACTTGATTTTTTGTATTCCTTGAACTTCCAAGCACCCAAAAAAAGAAAAAGAAAAAAAGAAACCAAAACCAAAAATGGTGAGCTATGAAGAACAAGTTGCATGTGATGAGCTCTCTCTTTCTCACCCAGACCCTCTTGTGTTAGAGCTCAATCGCCTCCAGAACCTACTCAAAGGTTTCTCTCTTTTCAAAACAAACACACACACACACACACTGTCTAGCACGACATTAAACTTCTTAATGTGTCCATTCCTACAGTGAGTTCAATAGGATCATTGAATTGGATGTTAAGGTTTTTGGGTCTATCTTAGTTCTGCTTTCTGATTTAGTTCTATGTTATCCTAGAGGTCATACGTATTAGGGACCAGTGTTGTGGTTCGTGTGATGCTGCCTGTACTACATGTACAAGTTTCTTCTTTTCCCCATGAGTTTTTAGAGTTGAACTATGCCATTACTAATAAATTCTTGCTATTCTCTTTGTATCTATCTTAGTTTTTTTTTTTTTTTTTTTTTTTTTCCCACTATTTTACCCTATTCTAAGGGCTCGTTTTCAAAGCTTTTTTCCAATATATTTAGCTTATGGAGTATATAACCACCTCAAAGCATGATTTCCCTTTTTCTTTAAAGAAAAAAAAAGAGCTTAGGCATTTCATGATTTGAATGTTCAGAGAAGGATAGGGAGTTGGGGGCTGCTCAAGGTGAAATCAAGGCATTGAGAGCCACTGAAGCTTTGAAGGATAAGGCTGTAGAAGAGGTAATCAAGAAAACATATGCAAACATTGGCACTCAATTTCCACACATTTGTGCACATTAACAGGACAGACATGCGAGCAATATGTTAATCTGTGCTATTATTTCACATTTCAGGACCAAAATTTTGTAGTACTAAGTACATTGGAAGTTTTTGGTTTTGTAGAAAGAAACTATTTTTTAACAAATTTTCACTACTAAAATTCTGTTTGAATTTCATTAATTTTTTCCAGCTCAGAAATGAAGTTGATAAAATGGAAGAGAAACTCCGAGTTACTGAAAATCTTCTTGACCATAAGGTATATTTAGCAGTCACTAAATATTGTTTGGAATTATGGTGTGTTTAAATGTGAGATACTTCATTGTGTCAAAATCTGATGAAATGCAGAATCTTGAAGTCAAGAAACTAACAAGTGAGAAGAAAGATGCATTGGCAGCACAGTATGCTGCTGAAGCAACACTAAGAAGGGTGTATGCAAACCAAAAAGAGGATGATTCTCTTCCTATAGAATCAGTCATTGCTCCTCTTGAGGCTGAAATCAAGATGTACAAGAATGAGGTAGGTGATGAAATTTATAAGGAAATTGCTTTTAGAAACCAATGCAAGATACCAACTTTGTTGATAGCTCACAATGCATACATTTTTCCTTCACTCTTGGCCTTTTCAGATTGCAGCAATGCAGGAGGATAAAAAGGCTCTGGAACGTCTCACTAAGTCAAAAGAATCTGCCCTGCTTGAAGCAGAGAGAATTTTGAGAAGTGCTCTAGAAAGGGCTTTAATAGTAGAGGAGGTTCAAAATCAAAACTATGAATTGAAGAGACAGATAGAGATTTGCCAGGCATGATTTTGCATCAGATGCTTTTATTCTGATCAAGATAATGAAGTTTGAGTAATTAACCCAGTTAATACATAACACATGCAGGAGGAGAACAGAATTCTTGAGAAAACCAACCGCCAAAAGGTTTTAGAGGTTGAAAAGCTGAGCCAAACCATTCAAGAACTTGAGGAGGCTATTCTAGCAGGTGGAGCTGCTGCTAATGCTATACGTGACTACCGGCGGCAGATAGAAGAATTGCATGTATGTTTCATAGATATGTGGCGATTTCAAGTGTTCCACTTAAAATTTATTTACCAAGTCTTCTGATGATTTCGATTTTTTGGATTTTGTTCAAATTTCTAACCATGGTTTTGTCCAACTTCTCAGGAGGAAAAGAGGACACTGGAAAGGGAGCTAGCAAGAGTCAAAGTTTCAGCAAACAGAGTTGCAACTGTGGTGGCTAATGAGTGGAAAGATGAAAATGACAAAGTAATGCCTGTCAAGCAATGGTTGGAAGAGAGAAGAATTCTGCAGGTATTTTCCTTCCCATAAAACTATAGGAAGCCCAATTTTCTAAACATTTTCGACTTTAAACATACCCTTATTGTGAATGTGGGACTGGTTCTGCAGTTTTAATTAGCTAGCTAAATCCATACAAGATCAAAGATATTAAAAACAAGAACAAAAAAGATCATTGAAGTATAAACAATAAAGCAATGTCAATGTTAGAACTCAAGTAAATATACAGAAGAAGGCATTTGTTACATATATTTTCTGTTTGATTAATCATACCTTGCAAATGTAGGCAGAGATGCAGCGACTGAGAGACAAACTAGCCATATCAGAGAGAACAGCTAAGGCAGAAGCACAACTTAAGGTGAACATATAATTTCCTATCTTGTTTTTTCGTTTGATCTCTTAAATCAGTAAAATATCTGTACTAATGTGAATTTAATTCAGGATAAATTAAAGCTGAGACTCAAAATAATTGAAGAAGGTTTGAAGGATTCCTCAAGTTTCTTAGTCAACCCTAAAAGATTCAGTAAGTCCCCAAAAACTGAAAAGTCCAGCAATATATTTGGCTTTTTAACAAGCAATGGTGGACTAAGAAAGAGGTCTACATCCCAGCCAAGGGCTTCTACTGTCAGTATAAGCTCTCCATTGCAAAATCCCACTGTAGAAAATGAAACAGGCAATGTTACTCTAGAGCTCAAACAAGCAAATAACTTGAAAAAGAAATATGCTTCTGGAGAAAATATGCTGAAAAAAAGTATATGGGCATCTAGAAGTAAAGTTGTTGATAGCAATGAAAAGGAGAACACAGATAATGATGAAACAACAGCCTCACCAGAAAGAAAATCCAAAAGTGGTCCACAAAACAAAGGAAGTAATGAAGATGTGGTCTCAGGATTGCTGTATGATAGACTTCAAAAGGAAGTCATCAACTTAAGGAAGCTTTGTGATGTGAAGGAAAGTACTTTGAATACTAAAGATGAAGAAATAAAGGTAATGTATAAGAAACTATGCTCTCTCTCTCTCTCTCACACTCTCAGAGAGTATTGATTGCATGTGGTAAAATTCCATGCAGGTGCTCATAAATCTCTCTCTCTCTCTCTCTCTCTCTCTCAGAGAGTATTGATTGCATGTGGTAAAATTCCATGCAGGTGCTCATAAAGAAGGTTGATGCATTGACAAAAGCCATCGAAGTAGAGTCCAAGAAAATGAAGAGAGAAGCAGCAGCTAGAGAAAAGGAAGCTGCATCAATGAAGGTGGATGATAATAGAAAGAATAGACATGCAAACTCATCTACAAGGTTTTTTCCTCTGTTTACTCAGCATTCTTGGTATAGCTATTACTAATTTAGCCTAATGCATTGAAAGTCCTAGATGATTTAAAGATGACTTTTGCACTAACTTTGGCTGACAAATATTAAACTTCTTGTGGTTTCCAATTGCTGCAGGGTAACAAAAGCATTGTGAATATTCCCTACATTGGAGAAAGTTGAAATTATCAGGAAATCTGAAATCGTTTGATTCATCAGCCACTTTGTGTGATTTCAAATGTAGATACATAAACGAAGTTTAACCAAGATAGTTAGAAGAAATAAAGGTCTGATTGGAATGGGGGGAATTGACTTTGTGATGTGTTAGATTTGTTTTGTCTACTGTTTGATATTGTGTAAATTGTATCCAATATGGTTTTGCGTCCATACTTGTGAATAGTAAGAAGGAAATGAACTTTCAACTGCCTTTTTTTTTTATGGACTGAAATGGTGCTGATTTTTTTTTAATTATTAATGACTTACACACATAATGAGTTTTTGAACTCATGACCTCACCTTCCAAACGTTCTTGTGGAAAGAGGAATTGCCATTTGAGCCAAGACTCAATGGAAAAATCATGTTGAATTTGAAACATAATTGAAAAGTGCGACTTTATGATAAATTTGGGAAATGACAAATCATTTGACATAAATAAAAATCAGGCTTTCAAGAAAGTTATGTGAGCCTAAATGGGAAATCTTGACAAGATGCTGAAGTTTCTAACATGAAGATATTATGTATCAACAAAACGCATTGGGAAACCCAATCCTTATAACAAAGTACTTGAAAGCATACATTTTATTACCACATTTTATTACCTTCTATGAAACTAAATACTCTCAGTAGATTTTAGTCTTCCTGAAATTTTTTATAAGTCATTTGCTACATACCTGCATGCTCCACAACAAACATGTCTTCTGTTATGGTAACTATGGCATTAAACTTACCCAGAGTCAGAAAATATTCATTCCAAGAATTTAGGTAACAAAGCTAGAGTTTGGCTGGCCTCTGAAGTTGATAAAGCAACTCTTCAGCATAATAGCATGGGTGCCACAAAATCATGGAAGTGTGAAATTAATACAAAGATACTAAATGATTACGAGATTCTTTTGAACTATGTAATATACACATCTATTGTGAAACTAATACTTTTGCAGAATTCTAGTGAGATATACTACTGTCACTTGTTACTCTATAATGACAAGTCCTATGGCTTTCGTAACTAGATAGGATGGAAAGCAATCCATACAACAATCGTAGCAAGAAACAACTGTAAAATGTCATTAGTTTATACAAGCCATAAGTCATATACAACTGTTGTAATTGACTTGGTAGGAAAACACATTTTACATGACTGTCATAGCTTGAAACAACTGTAGCAAATTGTAGACAGAAATTACAACTGTCATAAACATATTCTACATCCTACACTGAAAATTTTCCCTACATTGCTAGAACAAAAAGAAGAAATACATTGAAAAGTTTGAGAATCCCAAACTGCTGTTCTCTTCACCATTGTTTGATTGAAATATATAGTTATATACTATACATAAAATTTCCATGGTGAAATGGTTATGGCACAACTAGTTAGAAAAAGGAAGAAAGATACCAGAAGTTGTCCTATCGCTCATCTCTATTTCACTTGAAATAGAGTGGTTAAGATTGTGTTTCCTAAATCTGATAGTGTACAGAGTTCCATGTCATTTGAAATTTTGTATGACATAGCCTTAGATACACTTTTAGATTTGTAATATCTAATCTAAACCATCATATGGATCTATTCCAATTTCCAAATGAAGAGGATGCTAATATACCTCAGGAATGGTAGCTAAGGATGGCTGCCATTTCTGACACCCTTCTACTCGAAAGCCCCCCAAAGATCTGACTGAAATTTCTTCAGACAGGAACTTCTCTGTGCTTCTTAACAGTAACTGAAACTGTTCCTTAGTCACTACAATCTTTATTGTCCTTCTCTTGCCAGTTTTGTGGTTGGCCGTTTTCGAAGACATCCACGGGCAATTAGGCTGTGTCAGGAGTGGTACAAGGTAATAAACCTCCCCAGGTTCCAGCCTAGTGTTGGGTGGCAATGGTGAATAAGGCTGGGCATGGTGTACCAGCTCAAAGCCATTGTAAGGACCAGAAGTGATCTTCTCAACTGGTGTTGAGGCATTGAACTCTTTATCTCCTCCATTAAAGATGAGAACTTTGATCTTCTTCTTTTGTGAATAGGACACTACATTCATGCAGTTTCCCATTGTGCTTGAAAACAAACAAATTAGGATCATCAATTTATAATTTGGCATGGCCATATTTCAAGTTGGAGGCAGTTCAACCTGCAAACCAATACCATCACTACCTCATTATCAGTTCAACTTTATTTATATAACCTTTCTTAGTTGCCCAAGTCAAGGATAGGGATTTTCAAGTAAGCCCCCTGCCCATATGAAGAGATCCCACTATTTTCATTTTGATAATCTTGATGTCAACAAAGTCAGAGGTCTGTGCGTTTTTTATTGCAGTCCTTTATCAAAGAACATAATATTTATTCAGATGTCAAAAGCTAACTTATTTTTTAAGCAGAATTTAGAGTCAATTTTTTTCTTTTTTTTAAGCGTTTAGTCGAATAGATGTCAACAAACTTAGGGTCACAAAGGAAATTGCCCTGGTTAGGTGCTTAGCTTAGGTTCATGCATTAAGGGCAGTATCCTCTCCTGTGGTGTTACAATTATCTACAATATAAAATCATCCAACTGACTTTAGACTTTAGAGTTTTGGCAATAAAATCAAAGTGAATTCGTGACTTTGCATTAACAGATTTATTTCCTTCAACTCAGTTTTTATACAGATTTTTTATCTTGATCTCCATGCTATGAGCAGGGATGTACATTCAATCTACCAACCTGACAAACAAGATCAAACCCAACCTAACATCACAACTAGGTTTTTTGTGGGTTGACGGGTTCAGTTGGGTTAATATTTTATTTTGAAGATTGTGTAGGATCAAATTTAGGTTGACAAATTTTCAACACAATTAAACCCACACTATTAATAGTTTAAAAATTTTAATTATTTAAAAATTTAACTTTGAGTTGTTTAGATTTTGGGATTTAGTTTAACTTGGTTGGTTTAATTTATTTGGTATTTTCATTATTTAATTATGATGAAATTGAACTATTAGGCTTAATTGTGTAATTCATACTTATTTCTTGAATAAGCTTAAATAGTTGGATTAAAACCCAATTTTTTTTATTTGATCAATCAAAATAGTCTCAACCCAACCCAACTCAATACCTGATTGGGCTTGTTTTAGAGTTACCATGAACCGAATTTGGTTGGAAATTTCTTAACCTAATAAGGTCGTGTTGGGATTAAAACTATTCCAAACCCAACCTAATCCATGCACACCCGTCTTTGGGATTAGGAAGTGAACAGCCCAATACATTGCGCAAGACAAGGGAGCATGAATCTCATGGTCACGCAAAAAAATGTCATTTGCCAAGTTATTCAAGGGTGTAATAATTCTTATAAAAGATCTCAATTTTTTTATCAAGATTTTCCTGAGAAAAGATAGGATCACATACCCCAAGAGATGCAAATCTAATCATAAGAAATGTGCCAATTGAATATCTAAGCTGATTAAATCATCTAAGTTCTTCAACAATGTTTTGTTAATTTGTTTTTCTTCATGCCAATAGCTTACCTACTAGTATCATAACCTTGTGCTTGTAAACTGCTTCCTTCCAATTATTCAATATATTCTTTCATAAAGTCCACAATGATATAGGTCAAAGAATATTTGACACATCCAGCATCAACAGAATTCAAAATCACATCTTTTCGGCTCTCCATGGAAACAACACCGGCAAGGCACCAGTTGCTTCAAGTCTCGAATCACTTATTACCTCTCCGTCTTTATCTTCCATTATCACAGCAACAGCTTCTTCCTTCTTTTTTTCTTTTTTTTTTTCCTTGAAAAATAGTAAAATACAAAACAATACTTTCCCAATTCCCATGTAGCTGTTCCTGAATTTATTCAATCATGGTCCTATAAGATCTGACTTATAATGTATTAAGGGATCAGAGTACAACTATTGGCAATTTTATCCAACAATTCTTAAAACTTCATTAACTCTACAAGAGATTAAAGTATAAATAGATTTCATCGTCTAATATCATCTCCTCTGAGAGATAAGATAAAAAAACAAATAAAAGAAGCATTTGAGAAGCAGCACATACCGCTTCTAAGCATTACATATCAACGAGAAGAGCAGTTCATGAAACACCTAAGCAGCAACTAATCCCGGTGAACTTCTAGTCTCTAACCATGATTGGGCTGCAACCTTTGTAGTCAAAAACCAGCCAACCTTATCTGGAGCCTCATGGAATGGAGCACTGAGTTCCTTCAAATGTGACTCAAAAACAGCTGCTAATCCCTTATCTGAGTACTTGTGCTTCCCATGTCCTGTATTGATTCCAAGCAACGGAGGAAGCTCCTCCCCAGAGTCCAATGCCTTGGTCAAATC
Organism: Quercus parvula; assembly: GCA_030820535.1. Classification (NCBI taxonomy): domain Eukaryota; kingdom Viridiplantae; phylum Streptophyta; class Magnoliopsida; order Fagales; family Fagaceae; genus Quercus; species Quercus parvula. The sequence goes on from JAUAME010000002.1 coordinate 17,142,589, forward strand.
ATTTATCCAGACATGTAATGCAGTCAAGGCTGCACCAAGAGAGAGACCCTTTAGATATAGAGACCACTGGGTTGAAGACCTAGACTGAATATCTGTGTATATCTCAAGTGTAATCCCCAAGTCTAGTAGCTCACATGCTCTCTGCAACAGATCTAGCTTGACACAGATATCAATTAAGCAATTGCAATATGCCTTCCTTACATCAGATCCAATGGAATCAAAGAGTTCTGATGATCCCCTTTTAAATTCTTCATCATTATCTTGCTCCCCCACCAATAGTTGTACCACATGACCAAGCTTGGAATCAGCCTTCTCAACACAATCAGTAAGCTTACTAAGCTCTTCCTTTGGTGTTTGGGTCATGACATTCAGAAGACAACAGCAGAAGCGTTCATCTGGAGTAATTCCCAACTCCAAGAGTCGATGGAATGTCCTCACAACATCATCAGTACGCTGAGCTTTCCCATAACATTGTATGAGTGATGTCAGAACAAAGATGTTTGGCTCAAATCCTGCTTCGAACATCTCATTCAATGTCACCTCAGCCTCTGAGACTTTACCACTGCAGGAATAGATGGTAATCAAGGATGAAAAAGACCAACTGTCAGGCTTGCAGGTCCCAGAATTTTTCATATCTTCAACAATCTCAACAGCCTCATCAACATAGCCAAGATCAGCACACATAGCCAAAAGAGTGTTGTAGAGAACTATAGTCAACTCCGCCCCCTTCTCCTTCATCTCCTTATACACACTAAGCGCATCTTCACCATATCGAGCTCTACCATAAGCCCGTAAAAGAGATGCATATGTCCCAAAATTTGGCAAAAATCCATTTTTTTTCATCTCTCTGTAAATGATCTTAGCTTGCCAAGGCCTCTTAGCTCTTCCCATTGCATCAATCAAAGTGTTATATATAACTAAGTTAGGCTTCACACCAAGAGCTTTCATCTCTTCATAAACATTCAAGCACCCATCAAAATTTCCCGATGTTCCATAAATTTTAATCAATGTTGAGAATGTCACTGGATCAATACGCCATTTTTGAGTTCTAGCTCTGTCATACAAACTCAAAGCCATATTAACATTACCAGCCCGTCCATAGGCGTCTATCATAGCCGAATACGTAACACCATCAGGAACACACCCAAAACTGGGCATCTTCTCAAACCACTCTACAGCTTTATGTGGAAATGAACATAGCCTAGCACAAGTAATCATAGTCGAAAACGTAGTGTTAACAGGCTTAACTCCTCTCTCAAGCATTTCATCAAACAGCTTCTCTGCTCTATCAAAATCCCTACACTTCCTAAACACTTTCAGAGTCACATTATAGAGTATCACCTCTCTACTTAGTTTCAACCTTTGTTGAAAGTACCTAAGTGCAAGGTATGCAGTTTCTGGATTCACCATATTATTAATAACAGTCACAGCATCTTGTTCTAAAATTCTATCACCTAAACCCCTAAGAACTTCAGCAACATCTTCCTCATTTGGACTACATGAATTCAAAGACTCAGCCATTTTCACAAGAGAAGCATACCTTGCATCATAGGAATTCTTGCGAAGCTGTGAGGCTCTGGAGCTTTTGGGATTGACCCAGATATAGTTTTTGGAGGAGGACCCAGATTTCCCATCTGGGTATTGAGAATCATTGCCCTTTGAGGGGTTTAAGTTCTGGGTTTCTAGTGGGATTGGGTCTTGTAGAGAAACATGGGTTATTTGAAGTAAGGTTTTTGGTTGAGATGGGAGAAGAGTGGGCTTGAAAGAGTAGGTGAAAGTGGAGGTTTTGGAACCAAGTTTTGGTGGAGAGGAAAGAGAGTTGCAGAGAGGTTGACGGTCGTGGAAAAGGGAGGAAGGTGAAGAGCAGAGATGGTAAGCCATTTCCCTCTCTCTTCTCTCTGAGTGTTTATTTTGGGGGGTTTAGAGGGAGGGAGGAGGCCTTATCAAGTGAGCCGTTTATGAGCAATTTGTTTTTCACTATATTGTCCTTAGTTTCATCATTTCATGTGTAGCTACTAGGAATTGCAACAGGTCGGGTTTGGGCCAGGTTTTTCCATATCCGAACCTGACCCGCGGGCCAAGACCCGCGACCCAGACCTAGTCTGTTTACTAAACGAATTTTTTTTCTAGGGCCCGGACCCGCCCCACCGGGCCCCGTTGGGCCGTGGTACTTCAGGGCCCATTCTGTGGCCCAATCAAAAAAAAAAAATTTGTTTGCAATTTCTAGATTAGCTTTTGTAAATTCCGTGATCAGATCTCATTCATATTTTTCAATATATTCTGTTACTTTTTCTAGGACAAAAAGTCTTATTTTTTCAATAGTCTCATCCTTCTGCTCTCTTTCTTTATTCTTATTATTATTGGAAGAAGATGAGGAAGCATTCTGAGACCCTATCGGCCTATTCATCAAGTGAAGAAGCCATTTCTTACTTTGGAGGAAACCCTTTTTTTTTTCATTACAATATTTTCCAACATCAAAAGCAAAAACAAGAATTAACATACAAACCCTAGGTTTGAACAATAAGACCCTACAAAATCAAATCAAACAAGCCGATCTATTCAACCAAAATAGCACTAAAACTAGAAATTACAAATTTGATTCTTTGAACAAAAAGAACAATTTTTACTGCAAAAGCTTGGAGATGAGAAAGTTGCGGCCTTGTGAGGTGGAGGAGGGTCTGGCAAGGTGAGGGAGGAGCAACAACGTCTGTAGGCTGCGGCAAGGTGAAGGAGGCAGCGAGGTGGAGAATGGAGCGACGCCAGCGAGGTATGCAAGGAGGAGCGGCACCAACGAAGTGAGGAGTGGCGCCAACGAAGTGAGCATGGAAGGCGTTGCAGCGGCGCCGGCGGTCTTGCTCAAGTGAGAGTGAGAGAATGGGAGGTGGCTTGGGAGAGAATGAGAGGGTGAGAGAATGGGTCTGAGTGATTTAGGGGAAAAGTGAGTATTTATAGTTAGGGTTTTTTTTTTTTTTTTTTAAATTTTATATATACGGGTCTGGTTCGGGTCGAGTATGCCTAATACCCAGACCCGACCCGAACCCGCTTCGGGTTTTTTAATGAAAACCTAGACCCGACCCTAATGTTAAACGGGTCGGGTTTATGGTCGGGTCGGGCCGGGTACCCGCGGGTCGGGTTCATTTTGCCATCCCTAGTAGCTACAAACCTTTTTTTTTTTTAATAGAAATTCTACTCGAGCCTAATTTAGTATATGTGTATGAAACTCCTTCCTAGAAACTTAAACCCAGTCTTTGCCCCTCACACTCCACAAGCACTTATACGTGTAAAGTGATCATCGCGTCAAGAGTGCGCTAACTTTAACTATTTTTGAGTGAGGTAGAGTTGTGGGTTGCAGTTAATTGACTTAATTACTGGTAAAGTTTTTTTGTTTTTGTCAAATAAGATATATGAGATTTGATTCGTGGCTATACAAAACAACAATTATCAAAAGCGGACACCTACTATATCATATTTATCAGCCAAACAAAAGTGAGGCAGTGTTGTCCATTTAGCATGCGATTTGGGTTTTTCTGTTTTTGTTTTTTTGGTTATTGATGATGCCAAAAAATCGTTAGTTAGTTGCACGGTCCTCACATACTCGATACCAGACCTGCACAACACAGAAAAAGAAGAAGACCTTACAGAGAGTACTGGTGTGGTATCGACCAAATACCCTTCAAATGTTAAGTTAGAGAACTCTTCACAACTCTAGAGTGCTAGAGCTGGGGTAAATTATGCGTGCAGAGTAAATGTAAACATAGTTGCAGGAAGTGTACTTCTTCAAGCGTTCGGCATTCTAAGGGTGAGGTAGCTTCTGCCCATCAAGTGTCTCTTGTAGGGTGGTTGTCATTCAAAGGGTCTTCTTCTTTTTCTATGTTGTGCAGGTCTGGTATCGAGTACGTGAGGACCATGCGACTAACTGACGATTTTTTGGCATATCAGTTATAATTTGATAGTTAATGGGTTTAGGGGATTTAAATCGTGGATGTTTTTGTTTGGAAACACTTGGAGGTTGACATTGAGCTACAACTTACAAAGTTTTTGGCTATCTTTTTTTAGAAAAATACTTTTGGTAAATGCATCAACTACAATTAATGTTTCACAAAATAAGACCTAAAAAGTATGAGAAAATTTGTACCAACCCCGCCTCCCTTGAATGAATGAATGAAAAAAAAAGCTTTTTAAAAAAATAAATAAAATAAAATTTAAAAAACCTTAATTTCCAATTAGACATGGTGTGGACACTAAAATAGGAAATTCTATATTTTTTTGAGCCTTTATTTTCAGTCATTTAAGGGATATTAGTGTAAATAGTTTGCATTTGATGAGAGGGGAGTGTCTTATTTCTAGAGAAGAGGTAAGCGTAATAATAAAAAAACCGCATTGGAGGTTAGTGCAATTGTCCCCTTAAAAAAAAGGAATGGCCTTTGTTTTATAGTGTGAATGTTGGAATATTTGAAATTTGTTAACTTCGCTGGTTGTTGCAATTTCTTTTAGCTGTTGAACCATTGGAAATTGGATGTTGATAAACTGTCGACAATAGGAACTGTTTTTTTTTTTTTTTAATATATATATAAATTAAAAAGAGATGTCAATGGAATTTTATTTGTCACTTAAATTGCTTTTATGAAAATAAATATTGAATTTAATATGGCCTTGCACACTTAGATGATGAATTCTTATGGGTGTGTGGCCATTGTCATGTATCTAGTTCATACATTAGGATTGAGGCATGCAAATAAAATGGCTCTAAGTTTGATCTAAAGGGATTATCGTAGGTTTAATTATTAGAAAAGCAATAATTACGGGCCCGTTTGTTACTGTAGGGATAATTTTTACTTCAAAGGCCAAGGGCTAGACCATGTTGGAATCTTAGGCAATTTTTGTTGTCTCACATAGGAAAGAAAGCCTCCCTTAACCAAACTAGTAGTACTTTTCAACCATTAGTTTATGTCTTATAAGGTAGAAAGAGGAAGGCTTTCCTTTCAATGTGGGACAACAAAATTGCCAAAGACTCCAAAGGTTTAGCCCTTGGCCTTGAAGCAAAAATTGTCCCCACAATAAAAGGATCCTTTTAATGTGGGAACAATTTTTGCTTCAAAGGCCAAGGGTTAGACCATGTTGGAACCTTAGGTAATTTTTGTTGTCTCACATAGGAAAGAAAGTCTCCCTCTTTGCACCTTATAAGGGATGAGCAAGTGGATGAAGAGTACCAAACTAGTTTGGTTAGTGCAAAGAGGGAGGTTTTCTTTCCTATGTGGGACAACAAAAATTGCTTAAGGTTCCAACATGGTCTAACCCTTGACCTTTGAAGCAAAAATTTTCCCCACAGTTACTATTGTTTAAACAACAATTTTCAGTATTTAAACAGTGTTACATATTTTCACACATTTTTTCATCCACACGTATTTCAAAAAAATACAAACAACGTTGTTAGAATAACATTACCAAACGGACCCTACATGTTTTGGAATATGTTTTGCGATTTAGAAGTTTGCATTCTTGTTCTTTTCTTTTTTTGGACCAAAAAATGTTTAACATTCTAAGGTTTAAGGTTTTGAATTATAACTCTTCTAAAAAAAAAGTTGTGAATTATAAATGTGATTTTTTTTTTTTTTTTCATTTTATGCTAAAGGTCCGTACACTTATATCTTTTGGGGACACAGATAATATTATCCTTTTTTTTTTTTTTTCTTGAATGATAAATTTATTTATTTATTTTGTTAATGAATGATAAAACTTTATTGAAACAACGGCAACGGGCACAGCAAGGGACCATGGCACGAATGAAAGATGGGCTACGGAGGGTCCAAATTAACATCAAACGGGCCAACAAAATCAAAAGTCCGGGCCCAACGAGCAAAGGGATTTGCCTTTGCCTCTCTAAAACCCAAGGAGAAAGATAAACTGGGAAAGCCTCCAGTGAGGCAGCGATAGATTCACTTTCTACACAAATCTTGCTCAATTGCCTGACTTAATTCAAACATTTGAGTGAGCAGAGTTGTGGGGGTTTCTGTTAATTGTCTAACTTAATTCAATTGGTAAAATTTGTTGTCATTGAGTAAGAGATATGGGTTCAATCACTGTCTATACTAAAAAGCAACCATCAGAAGTGAACGCCAACTCTATCAAATTTATCAACAAAAAAAAATAGCAAGTCAGGTTTTTTTTTTTTTTTTTTTTAAGTTGGAGGATAGGGATTTAAATTGTGGATGTCTTTATTTGGAAACACATAGATGTGCCAATTGAGCTACAACTTACAAGACTTTTGACTATCTTTTTCTTTTTCTTTTTAATTTTTCCTAAATATATCAACTGCAATTAATGTTTCACAAAATTACACTTAAAAAATAGGAAAAATTGCATTGACCTCTCTTGAATATATGAAAAATATGAAAGTCTATATTTAAGTGAATTGGACAAAGTTTAAGTATAGGATAGAATATGAAATTCTATATTTTTTAAAGCCTTTTTTTAATCATCCAAGGAACGTTATTGTAAATAGTTTGCATTTCAAGAGAGGTGAGTCTTATTTCAAATTAGATGGGAGATAAGTGTAATAACGAAAAACCGCATCAAAGGTCAATGCAATTTTCCCCTTAAAAAAAGTAATGGCCTTTGTCTCATAGTGTGAATGTTGGAATATTTGAAACTTGTTAACTTTTTGCAATTTTCTAGGAATTCTCTTTTAGCTGTTGAACTATTGGAAATTGGTTTTTGATAAAATATCAACTACAGGAACTATAAATAAAATAAAAAGAAATGTCAATGGTATTTTATTTGTCACTTGAATTGATTTTAAGAAAATAAATATTGAATTTTGATGTGGCCTTACACACTTTTACAATGAATTTTTATGGGTGTGTGGCCATCGTCATGTATCTAAGTCATACATTGGGTTTGAAGCATGACAACAAAATGGCTCTAGATTTGATTTAAAGGGATTATCGTAGGTTTAATTATCAGAGAAGTAATAACTACATGTTTTGGGATATGTTTTGTGATTTAGAAGTTCTTCTTCTTCTTCTTCTTCTTCTTTTTTGGACTAAAAAATGTTTAACATTCTAGGGTTTAAGGTTTTGAATTATAAATGTGAAATTTTTTTTTTGGGTGATTTGAAGTTAATGGATTAAATTTTTCACTAGGAGATGAATTGTAATGTTGCAAATTGTGTAAAATGCCATGGCTTGTACTATATTTAAATTCAACTAGTGACCCATATTTTGGTAGGATGTTGATCCTTGAGTTGTTTATGAATGTAAGTGGCAACTGACTTTATTTTGAAAGACAATTGTATTTTGAAGTTATGATTGTGATTACGGTTGCAGTACCAATGGTTCAATGTTGATAGACGATTAAGGATTATAAAATTGTATGGTGCTATGAGTTTTGGGTTATTGGATTAACTCTCCAATAATCAAAAAAATTATGATACTTTTACCTAGGGATGGCAATGGGACGGAGTGGGTCTGAAGGATTGGGTCTTTGCCCCCATCTCGCAAGATTTTGTCTCGTCCTATCCTCGCCTTGCCCTGCATGACAGGGAAATTTTTCTTGCCTCGTCCCCGCCCCTTGGGGCCCTGCGAAGCCCTACCCCATCTTGTAAAACTCTACTAATTTTGTTAATTTTCCCTACAACTAGTACAATTTTTTTAATGAAACCTATTTCATTAATAAAAATATACTTGAAATTACAACTAAATTTATCCCATCAAATCAAATCAATTTTTAGAAATAATTGAATAATATATTCAAGTGTTTAACAAGACAATCATAAAAAAATAAAAATAAAAAGTAAATAAAAATCTCATCGTATAACACATGACAAAATAAAGGCAAAGAACCACATTAGGGAAACTAAAATAAACTAATATTAGTATGTTTGTTTGTTTAAATAGTAGGATTTTAGGGTTTAGAAAAATTATAATTATAACCCTTAACAACGTGAGGTAGGGCAGGGACAGGAAGAGGCAGGGCAGGTTTAAAAAGTCTAAACCCTTCCCTACCCCGCCCCGTGGTGCAGAAAGTGGCAAATTAAGCAGGGTGGGAAAAAATTGCCATCCCTACTTTTACCTAGCTAATTTTAGAGTAGTCTATTGGAAATTTTAAAAGGTTTGATAATTTTTATGGAGATTATCTTCTCAAGCCTTATACAACCACAAACTATGGTTTCATACTGGATGGTAAAGTTATGAAGATTTGAATTTATTTTATGAGTTCAGTAACAAATATCACTGTGACAGAATATAATACCTAAAAGGGTAGAGATGTTCAAAATTCTATTTAATCTTATACAGTGATTATGCGTGATTGAGGAAATCTACAAGAGCGACACTAAGGAAGTTCATAGTTTATCAATCGATAGGACAATGACCTTATAGGATAGAGGCAAAGATAAAACATCCATGATCTAACCTTTCCTCGTCTCATTACCATTTCTAGTGGATACGAGTCATATTATGATTAGGTCATTAGAAATTGGAGTATGCGGCAAACTAATAGTTGAAGGGATTGTTTCAACATAAGCATCGATATTTGCCAAATGATGATGTTTTGTTTTACACAAAAGAGTTATTCTTATAGTGAGTGTTTGGATTCACGTTTTTCCCTTACATTTTTATTTTTTTTATTTTTTATTTTATTTTTCAACGTGTATGAACAGTAATCTCACTGTTCATGCACATGGATTCACTGTATAGGAGACAAAAGGTACTGTTCACAGGACCCACGTTATTATTTACACATTTAAAAATTATTTTACTACAGTGTTTTGTGAGAGACCGTGCCCCCAACCCCCTTTTTATAGGATATTGGGCCAAACCCACGTGAATGGATGGAGTCTTGTTATTGCCTCTCAAAATAGAGGTTCGACTAGTTATATTTTCTCCCTTAGATTAGGAGTTTTACAATGGAGCCGCCACTTATTTAATTATTGGAATAAATAAGAAAACCATAATTGAAAAATTCCTCATTTTATTAACTTGAAATTAAATTTACATTGATCATAGGAAAATTACATGGTTTTGGTCCTAGATACAATCTAAGATAAAGTACATGGCCTTATTTCCTAGTTACAATCTAGAAATTGGAAAATTACATGGATAAGCACTTGATCTACTAACCCTTAATCTAAGCTCGGACGCTATGTTACAAGGTGGGAAGGTGTTAGGCACCCACCTTACCTGGTGAAACCGGTCTTCTAGATTATGGTGGCTAACATTTATATCATATCATCCAATATATCAATCAAGTTACATGTTGAATTTAATGTGTGTGCATGTGATAAATCCTAATTCAATTTATTTAGCATTGCATTTGGATTGAAAAATAAATTTTAGTGAATGTGTGTAGATGGTGATAACCAAAATTTAAGGATTTGAAAGAATTATTAAAACAAACATGTTTTTCATATTTTTGATGTGGATTTAAGATCAAAACTAATGTTTATGCATGAATATGTGATAAATAATCAAGAACATGTGAAGAACATATAAGAACATTCAAACATATTCAAGAGAAAATAATTACTATCATGCTTTAATCATAAATTCTCACCATGGCAATACAAAAAACAAGTAAAGGAAAGGGATTATACATTCATGCAATATCCATACGGTGGAGGAGGAGACTCTTGGTAGAGGTCCTAAGGGTGGAGGAAAAGAAGAGTTAGGAGAGGAAGAGTAAGTCTCACTCAATACCTTGAGTCTCAGAAAGACCAAGATATGACAATACTACTCAACTTCACTAGAACTCAAGAGAAGAGAAGAGAGGGGGTTTTTTTTTGTGTCCTTTGGAATGAATGAGAGGGGGAGTATATATAGTAGTGGTGAAAGAAATATGAATGGAAGGCCATTTAATGAGGGTTGACAAAGAATCATGAACCTAGACCTCATTTTAGTCTTTGGAGAAATCTGGTGCATTAAATGGAAAGATTGGTGAGAGTGAGGAGCAAGCAAAGTTCGGTTTTCCCGTAGCTGCTGTAACAGCATATAAAGCCAACTTCGAAAAATCATATCTGACTCAATTCTGATCAGAATTGCCTCATTCTTATGCTCAAACTGAAGCCTCGGATGTCTAGTTTCTGTGAAAATTAATCTCCTTCAAAATATTCTAAGAGATATTGATGAAATGGTGAGCAGAAGTCATTTGTTAGAAAATGGTTTTAGCACAATTAACATTAATAGGTCTCAAATTAGCTCCCAATTAACATTAAATGGCTCCAATCACTCCCATTTTAGACTTAATTGGTTCTAAATTTACTCTAATTAAAAGATAATTGCACAAATTACTCATTGAATAATTAATGTTTAACTATCTAATTAATTAGGTGTATGCAACCTCACCATAAAATGTAGTCCTAACCAATCAAATTATGACACATCATTGATCTCAAATTGATTATACTTATAACCAATTGAAATCAATTGCTCATAATTACATATAGTCGGACTCAATTTGTGATTGTGCATCTCAGCCATTAAAACTTGATTTGATGATAACTTTCAATCTGGTGGTCCGATTAGGGCTCATGACTAGTCGATTTGACTGTTACAACATCAAGACCATTTTGGTGAAATGAGATTAAAGATCTAATGACCAGAATCAAAATGCATATTTTCAAGGTGAAATTACCCTTTTACCCTCCATTTGAGGTTAAATGCGAGTTGCAAAATAGGGTGTCAATATGTTTTCAGTTTTCAGCAAAATAAGTTGTATCTAAACAGACCCATAGTGGATTAAATTTTCCAAAAAGTCTCTCCAAATCTACTTGGCCATTCTCTGCTTTTTTTTTTTTTTCTTTTTTTTTTTTTTTCAGATTCTCTGACACTTTTGCCTGGGCATAGTACACCAATACACTTTTTTTGCTAAAGGGCCGTATACTTTTTAGAGACACAGATTGATGCGCGACACAATTTACTATTTAATTATTGTAATTTATTATTTTTTGTATTTTTATGTAAAAAACGTTCTTTTAGGTTTAGGTTATTTATTTCCTTGTTTTTAGGTGCATTTAATACTTTTTAGGTTAAATTTGATTCCTGATATGGTTAGGTATCAATTAGGAGTTATTTTAGAATATATTTTCTTATATATCAAGTTTTATGGAGCCCTTAAATAGACCCCTAAGTCTGTAAACGTTTTTAAGAAATTATTGAATAAAAATCAGAAAATGTGAGGCTTTGCTCTTCTTTTGGTTCTTCAAGAACTGTGAACTTATCAGGGATTCTTTCTTGTGGCGTTCAAACTTTATACCTCTAGTTCGTGATTCAATTGTAATCATTGGGTCAAGGTCTGTTTATACCTTCGGTTCGTGATTCAATTATAATCATTGGGTCAAGGTCTGTTTATACATTTGGTTCGTATTTCATTTATAAACGTTGGGTCAGGGTTCTATCAAAAATCTGAATTTTAGCTTTCTTGGGCAAGTATTCCAATATTTTTGTTAGGTCTCAAAGCGTGTCGATTGAGGTTCGCAACATATTCAAATATTTTTGTTGGGTCTCAAAGCGTGTCTATTGAGGTTCGCATCATTTAGTATCAGAGAACAAGTTCTAAAATCAGTTTTCTATCTCTTTTATCTTTTGTTTCCTGTTATCATCCAAAAAAAAAAAAAAAGTGAAAAAAAAAAAGATATGGTAATTATTGAAAACATTGTGGAAGATTCAATTGAGGTCAAATATGAGGATAAGTCCACAACTCACAATCCCCAATTCTCAGTTGATTTGTTGAAGATGATTATACAATATGTTGATTTTCTTGGAGTAGAAAATTTTAATTTTATTATCAACCCTGTGTTGATTGACTTTGCAAATAAATTGAAAGTAGATGAGAAGAAATTTTATGCTACATTTTATGAAGGATTCAAGTTTCAGAAATGGATCAAGTTATTAAAGCATTCGAAGTATTTGTTTATTTGGAGCGGAAGATTTATGATTTCGAAGATGAACTCGAAGACGAGTTTGTTTCAAGAGGAAGGGTCTGATGCACGACACAATTTACTATTTAATTATTGTAATTTATTATTTTTGGTATTTTTATGTAAAAAAACGTTATTTTTGGTTTAGGTTATTTATTTCCTTGTTTTTAGGTGCATTTAATGCTTTTTAGGTCAAATTTGATCCTGATATGGTTAGGTATCAATTATGAGTTATTTTAGAATATATTTTCTTGTATGTCAAGTTTTATGGAGCCCTTAAATAGGCCCTTAAGTCTGTAAACGTTTTTAAGAAATTATTGAATAAAAATAAGAAAATGTGAGGCTTTGGTCTTCTTTTGATTCTTCAAGAACCTTGAACTTATCAGAGATTCTTCCTTGTGGCGTTCAAACTTTATACCCCTGGTTCGTGATTCAATTGTAATCATTGGGTCAAGGTCTGTTTATACCTTTGGTTCGTGATTCAATTATAATCATTGGATCAAGGTCTACTTATACCTTTGGTTCGCGTTTCAGTTATAAACGTTGGGTCCTCAAAGCGTGTCGATTGAGGTTCGCAACATATTCTAATATTTTTGTTAGGTCTCAAAGCGTGTCTATTGAGGTTCGCATCACAGATAATATTTATCATTTTTTTAAATTCTTTTTTGTGCTTGAACGATAAACTTATTTATTTATTTGTTAATGAATGATAAACTTTATTGAGTATCTTGGATCCACGTTCACGATTTCAGTTTTTTTTTTTTTTTTTTCTTTTAAGACAATTATCACTGTTCATGCACCGTAGTAGCATTGTTCACACACTTTAGTAGCACTGTTTACGTACTGTTTATGGGACCCACAACCACTTTATTCAGAAAAAAAATATTAAAATTGGTCCTATGGTACTATTTACGCATTTAAAAATTATTTTACTACAGTGTTTTCAGTTTTCAATTTTTAATTTTCAATTTCAACAAAAATAAATTGTATCCCTAGGCATAGTACACCAATACACTTTTTTTGCTAAAGGGCCGTATACTTTTTAGAGACAGATAATATTTATCATTTTTTTAATTTCTTTTTTGTGCTTGAACGATAAACTTATTTATTTATTTGTTAATGAATGATAAACTTTATTGAGTATCTTGGATCCACATTCACGATTTCGGTTTTTTTTTTTTTTTTTTTTAAGACAATTATCACTATTCATGCACTATAGTAGCATTGTTCACGCATTTTAGTAGCACTATTCACGTACTGTTCATGGGACCCACAGTCACTTTATTCAGAAAAAAATATTAAAAATGGGTCCCATGGTACTATTTACGCATTTAAAAATTATTTTACTACAGTGTTTTCAGTTTTCAGTTTTCAATTTTTAATTTTCAATTTCAACAAAAATAAATTGTATCAGGACGTGAAACAATGATAAAGGGCACAACAGAAGACTATCCTCACAGGCACGAATGAAGGATAGAGGGTCCAACAAAATCAAAAGTGAAGGCCCAACGAGTTAGATTTGCCTCTCTAAAAGCCCAGGAGAAGGAGAAAGCCCTCACTGATAAGTCTCACTTTCTACACAAATCTTTTCTCAATCTCTGCTGACTTGCTAATTGGATCAACCACTTGTTCAAGGATAGATAATATTATCCATTTATCCTTGAACAATGTTAGACCCATCTAAAAAAAATTACACAATTTTTTTTTCATAATTTATTAAAATGGTAAGTAGTAATTTGTGCAACATTATTTTTACATGAATCTACATTGTTTTTATTGTAATTATTGTAAGTCAATTATACTTTGTTATGTCTATAGTTGTCAAAAAGAAAAGGCCTTGAATTATATATATATTATTTATTTATAGATAAGATAAAATTTTAATGTATAACGCCCATTCCATGATAATTGTCTTTTATCATTGAACTATATTACCAATTAAGTTAACTTGAACTAAACGAAAATTTATCAAATTGTACTATTTTAGTGACTAGACTTATTTGTATATTATCTTGTAGTGTCAATTCATTTGTAGCCTAAACAAAAAATTGACAATTCATGAACCAAGAGCCCAAGGGTTGGGCTGACACTCTGACTTGGTCACCTCAATCAGTTTAATTCTCATTGCTTGAATCACTGGTTCATTGTATTTTCATAGGCCACATGATGATATGAACTGGACAAGACTTATTAGAGTGATACACCTTTTGATGGGAAATGTATCTGATAATTAAATTGATTTTTATAATCAAAATAGTATAAAATTTCTTCTGTAGGGTCACAAATTGTAGCCCAAACCCAAAAGGTATAGGATATGGGCCCAATAAGCCCAATACAATAAATTTGTAAGAGAGTGGGTGAAAGAACTGGGCTGGTAATGGGTTTTCTAACAGTTAATCGGGGTTTTAAGTTTGTCCGAGGAGGAAAAGACACATAATCAAAGGTTGAATTTAAGTCCGAGGAGTAAGTTTTTGGATGAATTGGCTATTTCAGATGGTTTGTTCTTCCCAGTGCTACAGTAAATCTTGTTCAATCTCTCTCCTTAATATTTTTTGTTCCCCCACTTATGGAGGTTTTCCTCTATTATATAGTCCTCTCCATTCATTCCCACCGTCCACTTGTTTATCATCCAACCTTGCACTCAAGTCTCTATCCTCCTGAGCAGCTTTTCTGGTTTTCTGTGAGTGATAGGGGTTGAAAACACTGTTCAGAGGTCTTCTCTACATTAATGCGGCCAGGAAAGCTACTGTAATGCATTTAATGCGGTGGTAGCAGCTTTTCCCCAAGATATTTCCGCGTTCTTATCATTTCCTTGCTCACCTGAAGTCTATCTTCGTTGCCGGAATTTCCTGGAAGGTTACATAAGTCAAGGTGAAGTTGACTTGACTGACATTTATCAGGTCCGAGGAGTACGACCCTTTCGGACTAGTGTCTTTCAACATTTTTCTGCACTACCACCTACTATGGGGACTTTCCCAACGCTTTCTCCTCCTCGGATGTGTTATTGTTAGTAAATGGGGCTTTAAGCCCAACACAAAAGCTCAAGTCTTGGCACCCCACAATAGCCCCTCAAAATTTTAATTTTTCCCTCACACCTGAGGAGAAAAAGTATAATTTTGACTTGTGTATACATAATTACATTTAAAACCATAAAAATATTCAAATCCATACACGTGGAAGGGTCATTTCCGTCACCTCACAATTGTTTCTGACGCTTCAGAACTCGCGAAGCATCATTAGATACTTTGGGCTGCGTTACGCTCTAGACATCCAACGGTGGGGTTCTAATCCAACGGTCTAGATTTTTTCTCCAATATTTGGGCGGGATAATGTCCCCCTCATTTTCAGTTTCTTCTATAAAGGCTTCTGAACGCCATTTCTTTCTTTTTTCATCACAGTTCGTAATTTCAGAGCATTCAAACCTCTAAACTCCTTACTCATCAGATTGTTCATCATATCTTCAAAGATCCTCAAGAGATACGAAGATCAGTTCACATCCTAATCTACGTAAGTTTCGTTCTCCAAACTCTCTTTATCTCCTCGGATAACCTCATCGGCTCTTTATTCTCTCATCCGCAAACTCAGAATGGGTAGATTCGAACGCTTAGTGAAGACTCCAGCTTTGATAGAATTATTCAAAGAAAAGTACCACATCCCCCAGGAAGTATCGATACGATACTGTTCCATAGAGGGATTGGCATTTGACCGAGAAGTAGGAGAAGTTATAATCCCAATGATTGCCTTCATAGAAGGAGGCATGACCATCCCTATGGGTAAGATTACAAGGGACTACTTACGTGCCCATAGGCTCTGCCCTCAACAATGCTCACCTAACTTCTTTAGGGTTTTAGGATCGATTGACGCTTTGGACCGACATTTAGGATTGGGGCTGACCTGGTATGATGTAGCTCATTTATATGAAGGCCACATAGAAACTCGGGTAGGATATTACCTTAAGTCCCGATCCAATGTTGTCAAGCTCATCTCATGCCTCCCCAAGTCTAACAAAGGGATGAAAGATGACTTCCTTATCATATCAGGCCCTTGGAGTGACGGCCTTCCTTGCCCAACAAAGCTAGGAAAGCCAGGTGGAGTAACTTAGATCTAGGATTTCTAACATTAGATTTGAGGAATTTGTCCTCGGCTCTACTTTATCGTACCTGAGTCTCATTTTCATTCATTCGTTTTTTTTTTTTATCGAAGTTTCTAACTGTTTGATTCTTTTGTCTGACAGATAAAACGTATACCAACCCCAAGCTCAGTTTAATCAACGTACCAGCACTTAACTACCTGCTAAGTTCTCAAATTTTCATGAACGACGACGGACAATTTTGTGCCATTCACTTAATTCTAGACTTTGAGCCAATTTCCAGGTCTTTCTTGGACGTCGGCAACTCTATCCGAGCAGACGACTACCGTTTGGCTTGCATAAACGTCTCTCGGCCAGGTTTCCTCGCTCCGCACGATCTTCCACCTGTTGACCATCCTATTCCACAAGGAATACCATTTGCCGCCCAGCCACTACAACAAGTACCCCTCGAACAGGCTATTGTCAGGGAATGAGCTGCTTCCTCTTCTTCTCTTGAAGAGGAAATTGATAGATTCCAATTTGAAGAGGAAGCCATCGTTATATCGGAGGCTGAAGAAGGAGCAAACGAGTACTCGTGTGTTCAGACTCCTACCCAGATAATAACCTACATTGGTGACTCTTCAGACGAGGAGGAAGCAATGGCCCCCAAGACAGGTCCAAGTTTAAGGGAACTTATGAAGAACAGGAATAAGGCGCCCTCTCCTAAGGACAAGAATAAGTCCAAGCCCCCAGTAAATCCTCCTCTTCCTCCTCCCCCTCAGATTCCTGCTAATCTTAGGCTGAAACCCAACCCTGATCTAAGGAAGAAAAGGCATATTGAAACTACTGAAGAGGGAGAGTTGGGCCCTTCCAAAGGAAGTAAGTAGCCCAGGCAATCACAAGACCACAGGAACAGAAGGTCCAACTCTGTGGATAGCCGAGAGGAGCCTCCGATGGCCTAAGTACGCCGGTCCACCCGTACTTGGTCGCCCGTGTTGGAGGTGGATGGTATGCTAATCGCGTATGATGCCACCCTCAGGCATTATCGCAGAGGGCACGCTGGTCTGGTGGCCGAGGCTCTAGAGCAGCCTCTCTTCCTCCCACAGGACATGGAGGCCTATAGGACCTTCAACCATCCTGAACTCTTCCTATCCCTTAAAAGGGACCTGGCTATGGTAAGTGACTTTATTCATTATTCTTCATTTATACATCCTTATTTCCTTGCATTTTATAGCAAAAGTGACATACCTCTTTTTTTTTTTTTTTTTTCTAGGTCACACAGCAAGTTTTTGTGGTCGAGGAGTGGGTAAAGAACGCCCGTGGCGAGACCAGGCTTGCCCTGGATGCTCGAGCCGAAACAGAGGCACAGCTAGGTACCCTAAAAGAAAAACAAGCTAAAATGGCCGAGCAGCTGAAAGAAGCTGTTAGGGCGAGAGATAGTGCCGAGGCAGGCCTGAAGACAATGAAAAGGCAATTTGAAGAAGTGCGCAAGGAACTGCACTATTTTGAAATAAATCTGGCAACAGAGAAACAAATGGTGACAGAGCTTCGTGAAGAACTTCGCAAGGCTAGGGAGGCTGCCTAACTACTCAAGGAGGCAACTGAGGCCGAGAAGCAGGCTGCGTATGACTTGGGGGTACAGGAGACTCAAAGCAGACTCATAGAGGAGTTCTCTGTTGTAGCCAGGGATTACTGCGATATCACTTGGGGTAGTGCCCTTAATGACGCTGGAATCCCTGCTGATTCCAACATGAGGCGACCTGAGAGCATATACTATGACTCGGACATCCGTGAGCTCCCAGGTCCTGGCTCTCCTCCCCCAGAACATCCTGCCCAAGTGTTTGAGGTGCCCATAGCAGATCAAGTCCCTCCTGCCCCTATGGAAGTTCCAACAGATTCTCGCCAAGATGTTGGCCAAGGGAAAGAAGTTGAAGCTCCCTAGGGCAAGGATAAGAGCAAGGATAAGGGTAAGGGCAAGGGCATGGCCTCAGACACCACTATCTCTCAGTCCGAGTAAGCTGTTGATCTAGGAGCTCCCAAGGCACAAGCTTAGGATATTAGTTTTTGTAGTATATTTATTTTCTTTGTTTACTATTTTTGTATCTTCTTTTTGTTAAGGAAATGTACTACACTTTTATTATCAATGAAAATATGCCCCTTTTACTTCATAAGTCATGATAAATAATGGAGAACTGTTCTGATGCCATCTTCCTTTAATTTGAATAGTATGTATGGTTATACTAGGCAAATAGAGCATATTATAAGATGAGTCTAACTAAAAAGGTTCAAAACTTGGGTCAACGCATAAATTGAATAAGCATATTCAATAGTAACAAGGTAACAATAAATTCAACTAACCCAAATGGGAATTTTAAGTAATATGCTTAGGTTTAAATTTAGATACTTAAAGAAACTTAGAATGAGTGTTAACTAACCCAAATCATTTGGTCCGAGGATTTCAGTCATGATTGAATTTAAGTTTAAACATTTAATAGAATTGAGAACGAGTGTTAACTAACCCAAATCATCTAGTTCGAGGACTCCAAGCATGATTGGATTTAAGTTTAAACACTTAGTAGAATTGAGAAAGAGTGTTAACTAACCCAAATCATTTGGTCCGAGGACTCCAAGCATGATTGGATTTAAGTTTAAACACTTAGTAGAATTGGGAAAGAGTGTTAACTAACCCAAATCATCTGGTCCGAGGACTCCAAGCATGATTGGATTTAAGTTTAAACACTTAGTAGAATTGGGAAAAAGTGTTAACTAACCCAAATCATCTGGTCCGAGGACTCCAGGCATGATTGGATTTAAGTTTAAACACTTAGTAGAACTGGGAAAGAGTGTTAACTAACCCAAATCATCTGGTCCGAGGACTCCAGGCATGATTGGATTTAAGTTTAAACACTTAGTAGAACTGGGAAAGAGTGTTAACTAACCAAAATCATCTGATCCGAGGACTCCAGGCATAATTGGATTTAAGTTTAAACACTTAATAGAACTGAGAACGAACAGCATAAACATTTTATCTAAAGAACACATATTGATCAAATAAACACTTATTAATAATAATACCTCTTTAGGTTATTTACATTCCAAGGACATGGTACTACATGTTCGTCCAGATCTTCTAAAAAATATACTCCAATGCCAGTTTTGGAGGTGATACGATAAGGTCCTTCCCAATTCGGCCCTAGTTTTCTCCAAGCTGGATTCTTTGCCGTTCCCACAACTTTACGCAGTACCAGTTCACCAAGAGTTAAAGGCCTTAACTTTACGTTGGCATCATAACCTTACTTCAGTTTTTGCTGATAATAAACCAGTTGAACCATCACGTCTTCTCTCTTTTCTTCAATCAAGTCCAAATTTCTTGTTAGTTGCTCATCATTATCTTTTGGATTGAACGAACTGGTTTTTGTCGTCGGGAAGCCAGTCTCTAAAGGGATGACAGCCTCAGCTCCATAAGTCAATGAGAAAGGGGTCTCTCCAGTAGACCTGTGAGGCGTGGTCCTATATGTCTAGAGTACCTGTGGTAATTCCTCCACCCATTTACCTTTCGCATCATCTAATCTTTTCTTCAACCCACTTACTATGACTTTATTTACAGCTTCAGCCTGCCCATTCCCTTGAGGGTAAGCCGGAGTCGAATACTTATTAGTAATCCCCAGCTCGCCACAGTATTTTCTGAACATCTTATTATCGAACTGAAGACCATTGTTCGAGATGAGCACGTGAGGAGCTCCAAACCAAGTAACGATGTTCTTCCAGACGAATCTTTTTACATCTACATCTCTGATGTTGGCTAGAGGCTTTGCTTCCACCCACTTCGTAAAATAATCTATGCCAACCAGCAGATATTTTTTGTTTCCCACTGTTTTGGGAAATGGTCCCACGATATCTAAACCCCACTGCGCAAATGGCCATGGGCTAGATAATGGATTTAGCATTCCCCTTGGTTGGTGTATGCTCGGCGCGAACCACTGGCACTGGTCACACTTTTTGACATACTCCAATGCCTCTCTCTGCATATTCGGCCACCAGTAACCTTGGGTAATGACCCTATGTGCTAAGGATCTGCCTCCAGTGTGGCTTCCACAGATTCCTTTATGCATCTCTTTTAGAAGTGACTCGGTCTGTTCGGGATGAACACATAACAGATAAGGTCCTGAAAAGGAACGCTTATATAGTTTATGGTCCTCCGATAACCAATAACTAGTAGCCTTTCTTCGTATCTTGTCAGCTTCGATTTTTTCCTCAGGCAGAATATCCTCCTTCAGGAATTGTATGATGGAATCCATCCAGCACGGCCCTGCTCTAATCTAATTAATTTGAACCGTGTCTCCTGTCCTTGAGGATTTGTATAAGTCCTCAACAAGGATTACTCGAGGCAAGTCCTGTGCTGAGGAGGTTGCAAGCATGGCCAAAGAGTCTGCGTGCGCATTACCACTTCTAGGGACATGTAGCAAGTCAAAGGAATCAAATTTTGATTGCATACATTTAACTTGGCTAAGATACCCCTGCATCCTCTCGTCTTTCGCTTCGAATTCTCCTCTTACTTGACCAACAACCAGCCTTGAGTCCGAGAAGAGTTTTATGAACTTTCCTCCCATTCTTTGGACCATAGTCAGTCCTTCCACCAGAGCTTCATAATCAGCTTCGTTATTCGTGGCTGAAAAATCTAACCTCAAAGATTTCTCAATGACAACCTTCTCAGGAGACATCAGTACTAATCCAACCCCTGAGCCTTTTTGATTTGATGCTCCATCTACATGTACCTCCCATGTTGGAAGGCAATATTGGGAGATCGTACCAACCAATTTTTCATCCATGTTCCCATCTGACGGTAATTCTTCTATCTCAGGTTCGGTGAATTCAGCCACCAAATCTGCGAGGACTTGTCCTTTTACGGAGGTACGGGGCATGTACTTGATATCGAAAGCTCCTAGAATTGTACCCTACTTGGCTATTTTTCCTATGTAGTTAGCACTTCGGAGTATGGTTTTGAGCGGGAGCTGTGTAAGAACGACTACTGTATGTGCTTGGATGTAGTGAGGTAGCTCACGCATGCCAAGCACTACTGCCAGGATAGCTTTCTCCAGTGGTAGATAACGCACTTCAGTTTCGTGCAACGACTTACTCACGTAATAAACTAGCCGTTGTATGCCATTATCAACTCATATCAGCACCAAACTTACTTCATACGAGGCTACAGTAATGTAGGCGAAAAGAACTTCATCTGGCTCAGGACTAGACATGATTAGCGGCCAAGCTAGATAGTCCTTGAGTTGCTGGAATGCTCTAGCACATTCTTCTGTCTACTCAAAATTCTTCCATTTGTTGATCAGTAGAAAGAAAGGTCTGCATCTATCTGCTGATCGAGATATGAACCTGTTCAAAGCAGTGGCCATTCCGGTTAGTTTTTGCACTTCTTTTGGATTCCGAGGAGTTTGCAAATTGTTAATAGCTTTAATCTGGTCAGGGTTAACTTCAATTCCCTTGTGAGTGACCATGTAACCTAAGAATTTGCCCGACCCTACACCAAATGAACATTTGGAAGCATTTAAGCGCAGTTTGTAGCTTCTAAGAATTTCAAAGATAACTCAAAGGTCTCCCAGATGCTCCGAAACCACTTTACTCTTCACCACCATATCATCTATATAAATTTCAATGTTTTTCCCCAATAGTGACTCAAACATCCTCGTTATCATCCTCTGATACGGGGATCATGCATTCTTCAAACCAAATGGCATTACTTTGTAGTGGTAATTCCCAATAGAAGTAACAAAAGCAGTTTTTTCTTGATCATCCAAGGCCAAAGGTATCTGATGATAACCCTGAAAAGCATCCAAGAAACTCATCCGAGAATGGCCGATAGTAGCGTCTACCAGCTGATCGATCTTGGGCATGGGGAATGGATCTTTAGGGCAAGCCTTATTCAAATCCGTGAAATCAACGCACACTCGCCACTTCCCGCTCTTCTTCTTTACTACTACCGTGTTTGCTAACCATTCAGGATAGAAGACCTCCTTGATAGCCCCAGCTTGCTTGAGTTTCGCTACCTCCTCTTGGACTGCTTCTACATGCTCTTTGGATGGACGACGAGAGAGCTGCTTTTTGGGGGTTACTAATGGATTAACATTTAAATGGTGGCAGATGAATTCTGGATCCACCCCTAGAGCCTCGTAAGTATTCCAGGCAAAGACGTCAATGTTCTGTTTAAGGAACTCTATCAGCTCCTCCCTCTCTTGTTGAGGTAGTTAGGATCCGACTTGAAAAAACTTCTCCGGATCGTCTCCTATTGTAATTTTCACAAGATCTTCACATTCTACCTCCTCGGATGTTTCATCAATGGATAACATTGGGGGTTTTAACTGCTATAACTCTTTCTCCCTGAGAGTCACAAGTTCAGCTTCGGGCCTATGCCGGATGGCTGCAACCATGCACTGCCTCGCCATGGTTTGATCACCCAATATCTTTTCGATCTGTCCTTCGGATGGGTACCTGATCTTCTGATGCAGAGTGGAAGAAACTACTCCTAAAGTATGAAGCCAAGGTCTGGCAACAATTGCTGTATAAGGAGAATATGCATCCACCATGATAAAGTCTACCTCCACCGTCTCCGAACCAGTCTGCACAGGCAACCTGATCTGTCCCTTCGGGATAATAACCTTCCCTTTAAAACTCACTAAAGGAGAACTGTAAGGCGTCAGATCTTCAGCACTTAAACTCAGCCCTTTGTAAAGGTCAAGGTACATTATCTCGACCGTGCTACCTTGATCCACCATTACTCTCTTCACATCATAACCTCCAATTCGAAGGGTGATCACTAAGGCATCATCATGAGGCTGAATAGTTCCAATCTTGTCCTCGTCCGAGAACCCCATGACCAGGGGCCACTCTAGTCTAGCTCTCTTCGGCTCGCGACTAGTGTCCTCAGAAGGCAGGCGAGCCACAGACATTATTCTAGACGGGCATGATCCTGTTCTGCCAGGTGCTGTGAAAATAACGTTGATAGTTCCCAGAGGGGGTCTTGAAGGAGTTTCTCTTTCAGACCGAGAAGTGGTCTGTCCACCGAGCCCGCTAGAATGGTACAGCAGCTGCTTCAATTTTCCTTCTCGAGCAAGTTGGTCCAAGTGATCCCATAAACTCCTGCAATCCTCTGTTGTATGGCCATGATCCCGATGATATTGACAGTAGAGGTTTCGGTCTCGCTTTTCAGGATTTCCCACCATCTTATTGGGCCATTTGAAGAAGGACTCGTTTTTTATTTTTTCCGATACTTGATGCACTGGTTCTCGGAATACAACCCTGACCACTTGATTGTTATTTGACCCTGGTTGCTCTGCATAATCCCTTCTCGGCCGGTTATTGTTGTATCTGTCCGACCTAAAATCTCTTCTTTTTTGAGGGATAATCTTAGCTTTCCCTTTTCCCTGTTGTTGATCATCTTCTATCCTCTTATACTTGTCAACTCTATCCATTAATTGTCGCAAACTGGTGACAGGCTTACCTGTCAAGGATTTTCTCAAACCATGTTCAGATGGGAGGCTGACCTTGAAAGTTCTAATAGCGACTTCATCAAAATCGCCATCAATCTCATTGAACATCTCCCAATACCTTTCAGTATATGCCTTCACAGATTCCCCTTCCTTCATTGTCATAGACAGCAGAGAATCTAAGGGCTGAGGAACCCTACTGCACGTAATGAACCGGGAACAGAATGATTGGATAAGTTTCTTGAAAGAACTGATGGAATTCGTTCTTAACCCATCAAACCATCTCGTCGGCATCGGTCCTAAGCTGGAGGGAAATACTTTGCACAACAAGGCCTCGTCCTGAGAATGGACCGCCATCTTTTGTTTAAACTGGCTTACATGCTCCATAGGATCTGTACGTCTGTTATACATCGTGAACGTGGGTTGATGGAAATGCCTGGGGAGCTTTGCCTTCTCTATTCCTCGAGTAAAGGGGGACTTAGAAATTTGACTAAGAGATTTCTTCATGACATTAGTTCCTACCCCCCTCCCAGATGGACTCCTTCGCCTCCTCTTGCGAGAATGTTCCTCCTCATAGGAATAAGGCTCACTAGGTGGAGTTTCTGAGCGTTTTCTGTAACTGGCATCTCCGTCGTCATTGGAAGAAACATCAGAGCTGGAAGGGGTTTGTTTTCGTTGTGCACGATGAAGTTTCTTTTTTAGATCATCAATTTCTCGTTGCAAATCATTTTCATCGGCTTGCTCATGTACTAAATGACTCTTTCATCGATAACCACTTCCACTGGTATGGAGCGTCTGCGAGCTGCCCTCCAGCTGGTTATCCATATGATTTTCGTGCTCGAGGTTATGGAGCTTGCCCTGCTAATGAATGTTAGCTGATTCTGCATGGTGTGGACTAGTCTGGTGTGGTCCTGAACCCGCTATAACCGTCATAATCCTTCCGAGCACTAGTTCTTCCCACAGACAGCGCCAATTGTAGGGTCACAAATTGTAGCCCAAACCCAAAAGGAATAGGATATGTGCCCAATAAGCCCAATACAATAAATTTGTAAGAGAGTGGGTGAAAGAACTGGGCTGGTAATGAGTTTTTTAACAGTTAATTGGGGTTTTAAGTCTGTCCGAGGAGGAAAAAACACATAACCAAAGGTTGAATTTAAGTCCGAGGAGTAAGTTTTTAGATGGATTGGCTATTTCAGATGGTTTGTTCTTCCCAGTGCTACAGTAAATTTTGTTCAATCTCTCTCCTTAATATTTTCCGGTCCCCCATTTATGGAGGTTTTCCTCTATTATATAGTCCTCTCCATTCATTCCCACTGTCCACTTGTTTATCATCCAACCTTGCACTCAAGTCTCTGTCCTCTTGAGCAGCTTTTTTGGTTTTCTGTGAGTGATAGGGGTTGAAAACACTGTTCAGAGGTCTTCTCCACATTAATGCGGCGAGGAAAGCTGCTGTAATGCATTTAATGCGGTGGTAGTAGTTTTTCCCCAAGATATTTCCGCGTTCTTATTCTTTCCTTGCTCACCTGAAGTCTATTTTCGTTGCTGAAATTTTCTGGAAGGTTACATAAGTCAAGGTGAAGTTGACTTGACTGACATTTATCAGGTCCGAGGAGTACGACTCTTTCGAACTAGTGCCTTTCAACATTTTTCTGCACTGCCACCTACTATGGGGCCTTTCCCAACGCTTTCTCCTCCTCAAACGTGTTATTGTTAGTAAATGGGGCTTTAAGCCCAACACAAAAGCTCAAGTCTTAGCCCCCCACATCTTCATATGAAAAATATTTTTGAATTTGTATTGTATTTAAAATAGGCGCAGTGAGTTTTAATTGATCAAATTTGTTGTTGTTGAATAAGAAAATTGTAATCGAATTTTGCCTATACTATACTAAAAAATAAATAAAAAAAATAAAAAAACTATTAGTGTCTAAACATGTTATAGTAAAGAGAATCATCATGAAATTCACACTACAATTCCAAATTATATGGTATCTAATAAAAAGAAATGGGTGCACATGAACAGCCAAACTCATAAAAACTTAATGAAAGAGGACTAGAAGGTGCAATATGCCATATTTTTAGCATTTTTCCTTGTACAATCTGCTTTATTTTAAATTATTGCCCTCCTGATGTGATATATAATTTGTCGTTGATTATAGTGGAGCCAAGACTACCTTGTTAATTGTTATGTAACCTTCAGTCCTATTGTCCAAATACTCTACTATCATTTAAATCTAATTTTTTTTAAAAAGTTTATAAACGTGTTGAAATAAAAAAGCATATCTTGGTAAATAGGAAACTATTTGATAATTCAAAAAGCTGTAAATTTCTTAGCCTACTCCACAGAGTGGGCATAGGAGACACAGTGTCCATTCAGAATAAAAAAGCATATCTTGGTAAATAGGAAGCCTTTTTTTTTTATAGAGATAAATAGGAAACTATTTTTTTTGAGAAACAACACTTAGAATCATTCAATTAAGAAATACCAGCTAAATCAGCATGGTAGGAAGAAAGTACATCAGATGGAACATCTTACATCCATATTACACAATTTTGGTGATTAAATGCTAACTGAGCCAAATTGTGTGCAACAGAGTTGCCCTCTCTCTTAGTGTGAGAGTAGGACAATTTAGAAAAGCCAACCGAGACAATTAAGGAGTCATGAAGCAATAAGCCAAAAGGAGCAAGATCGGGTGTCTTTGAAGCCAGAGCAGTCATCACTAGTGAAGAGTCTCCCTCCAGGACTGCATCCGAGATACCCACCTCCCTAGCAAATTCAAGAGCCCTATATGCAGCCAAAGCTTCAATCTCAATAGGTTGGAGCAGTTGAGGCACTCGGGCAGCCATGGAAGCAATCACAAGACCTTCCCTGTCCCGAATGATAGCTCCCATACCAGAGCATTTTTCTTCTGCAGAAATGGCTCCATCAAAGTTGATTTTAAATGTTCCCGGAGCAGGAGGTTTCCACCGGATTCTGCCTGCTGGTCTACTGAAGGTTGGCGCAACTTTTAGAGCTTGGAACTCCATGTACCTGTCATAAGCCCGTTGAAAGAGAAGATTAAGAGGACGGTGGCTCTGCTGGGTTCTCACCTGATTCCTTTGGTGCCAAATGGACCAAATTGTGAAAGCAAACAGGGCCGGATTCCTCTGGTGATCACAGACCCAAGCCAAGAGCTCGCTGAAGTTGGTGAAGCACTGATGGTTCCGAAAACTCCATAAGTTGTTTTCTTCCCACACACCATCCAGCTCTTTGTAGCTCCACACAGCATGTAAAACATCTTCATTCTCTTCCTTGCAACGGTCACAGCTCTGTTCTGAGATAATAGTTCGGCGTAGTAAATTGCACTTTGATGGAAGTGAATTACGGCAAGCCCTCCAAATAAGATTTCTTATTTTATTTGGGCATTCAAGAGCCTAAACCTTTTTCCACAGATCTTTTTTTTGGTCTTGAGCCTCACCTGAAAATCAACTTCATCCTCCTTCAAGAAGCGATAGCCCGATTTGCAACTATAATTCCCATCATGCTCCCCCGGCCAAAACATGGTGTCTTTCGTTTCATTCCTAGCCAAAGGAATATTTTTTATTTCTTCAGCTTCTTGAGGAGCAAAAATCCCATCCACCATCGTTGCATTCCACGTTCTAGTTTCTTCATCAATTAAGCAATCAACCGTGGCTTCTTCCATTGTACTTACCATTGGGGATAGAATCTTGGTTGGATGTTTTCGGGGCAGCCAATGGTGCTGTCATATTTTGATCGATTTACCATTCCCCACCCTCCAACAAGCACCATTTAGGATAACATCACGACCATACAAAATACTCTTCCATGCGTAGGACCCCATACTTGATTCCTTAGCTTCTAAAATAGAGTTATTTGGAAAGAACTTCGCCTTAAAAACTTTATAGAAGAGGGTATCCTTGTTATGCAAGACCCTTCAAGCTTGTTTCGCCAAAAGGGCATCATTAAAATGAGCCAAATCACGAAAACCCATACCGCCTACAACTTTGGACTTTGTCAACTCACTCCATCGGATCCAATGGATTTTCCTTCTGTTGCCCCGTTGACCCCACCAAAACTTCTTTATCATTACCTCAATGTCATCACAAAGCCCCAATGGTAATTTAAAACATCCCATAGCGTAGGTGGGGATGGATTGAATCACGGACTTGATTAGGACCTCTCTTCTGGCTTGAGAAAGCAATTTTCCCTCCCATCCTTGGAGCTTTCTCCAAACCCTTTCTTTTATGTAGTTGAAGCTAGCCTTTTTTCCCTTACCCACCAAGGATGGAAGACCCAAATATTTTTCGTAAGACTTAACTTCTTGAACTTGAAAGAGGTTCATTATGTTTGATTTTGCACTCTCCATGGTGGACTTGCTAAAAAAGATTGCGGTCTTCTCCTTGTTGATTTTTTGCCCTGACCAAGATTCATACTCGCCCAACACATTCAAGACATTATTACAATCTTCAGTAGTTGACCTACAAAAAAGCAAGCTATCATCTGCAAAAAACAAATGGGTTAGTTTAGGGCCTCGTTTGCACAAGGAAAAGCCCTTAATATCCCCATTCCTTGCTGAATGTTTGATGAGAGCATGAAGGCCTTCCATACACAAAAGGAATAGGAAAGGAGATAGAGGGTCTCCTTGTCTAATTCCTCTATTAGGGTGGATCATTCCGGTGGGCTCCCCATTCACCATAATAGAGTACGACACCGTTTTCACACAACTCATCATAAGAGTTACCCATCTAGCACAAAAACCCATTTTCTCCATAAGCTTCTCCAAGTACACCCATTCTACCCGATCATAAGCTTTACTCATGTCTAATTTGATAGCTATATAATCATGCTTTCCTAAATTATGATGCTTCATATGACGAAGGGTCTCAAAAGCTACCATAATATTATCTGAAATAAGTCTATCCTTAGCAAAAGCAGATTGATGTTTCGTGATAAGGGAAGGTAAAAATTTCTTCAATCTATTTGCTAAGACCTTAGAGTAAATCTTATAAAGAACATTACAAAGGCTAATAGGGCGAAAATTAGACACAAGTTCAAGGTTATCTATTTTCGGGATAAGGGTAATGAGTGTATGATTAATGGGTTCGGGAAGGATACCTGAGTTCAACCATGAGAGAATGGCTGAAGTAACATCATGTTGCATTGTCGACCAAAAATGTTGATAGAACAAAGGAGGCATACCATCTGGACCCGGAGCTTTTAGGGGAGCCATCTGATTCAATGCTTCCTTAACTTCCAATTCTGAAAATTCCTTTACCAATTCGGAGTTCATCAAATCGGTCACCATGCATGGGATTTTCTCTAGGGAATCAACTTCAAGATTCGGGTTGGCAGTGGAAAAGAGTTCTTTGTAGTAACTCTCCATCACATGCCCAATATCATCATGATTGGTCAACCAAGCTCCATTCCCATCTCTTATACCTCTTATCAAATTCTTCCTAAGTCTCTTTGTCGCTTTACAGTGAAAGAAAGCTGTATTATTGTCACCTTTACTTAGCCACAACACCCTAGACCTCTGACACCACATTCTTGATTCCCAGTCTTGCAATAAATTGATCTCCATTCTTAAGCTTCTAATCCGACAATTTTTTCAGAATGGCTATGCTTGGATTTTGATCCCTTGTACTTCCCCACACATCTTTTATCGTTTCGCCACAAGTAGGATCCGATAACCACATTTCTTCAAATTTGAAACACTTCTTCCTCCTAAGATCTGGCACCCCCGATAAATTAATCAAAAGAGGAGAATGATCTGATGACATACAACTAAGATGGTGAACCCTTGAACTTGGAAATTTTTGAAACCAAGAATTAGTAGCCATACACCTATCCAATCTCACTCTTATGGAATGCCCATCAACATAATGTTTTGCCCACGTAAATTTTGGCCCTACAAAACCCAAATCCATGAACTGACATTCATCAATCACATTTCTGAATAATTGCATTTGATCATGATCTCTAGGAGCCCCACCCCATTTTTCCTCTTGACAGACAATTTCATTAAAATCGCCACCACAAATCCAAGGAATATTCATTCTAGCATTTAAGCTCCTTAATTTACTCCACGCTTTGCTCCTCCTATGAGTTTCAGGCTCCCCATAAAAACCAGTAAACCGCCATGCATCCGCAGTATTCCCATTAATGATTGTATCAACATAATACCTATGGGAATCAACCACTTCAATATTAATAGAAATTTTCCAAAATAAAACCAGACCACCACCTCTATTCAGCCTTGGAACCACCCACTTCTTATCAAAATTAATCTTACTCAAAGTACAATCTAGCCTTGCTTCGTCTGTCCATGTTTCGGCTATAAACACGACAGAGGGATCTTTTGCCTGAATCAAACTAACAAGCTCGTTCTCTATACGTGGGTTCCCAAGCCCACAACAGTTCCATAATAATAGACTCATTGCTTCTGGCAGGGCTGGTATACAGCCTCCGCCAATATCTTATTTTTTGTTGCACCATCCTAAGAAACTCTTCTCTTTTTTGGTAACTCAGTTTGGTTGAATAAATTACCTGCACTTCTTTTTTCTCCCAATGCCTCAGCCATTCCCACATCTGGTCCCACTCCTACTCTCATGAATCTTTTCCATGTTCCTTCAGCCTTCACGTGATTGATAATAGGAGTCCCAGCTTGTGGCATGCGTGAAGATAGAGACAAATGGGCTGCATGGCCTGACAAGCTTGGCATGTTTGATTCATTGATGCAAGGCTGACCCATGAAGTTTTCCTTTCTTATGCTAACACTAGGATCGGATGCTACTGTGGGTTTGGGGCCATACTTTTTTATTTCCTTGTCAATCTCTCCAAGTACCTTTTCAAAAGACTCATCTGACACCTTTAACACTGTTGACCCGGTCTGGTGCTGCAACCCTTCCTCCATGATTCCCTCATCAGTTGGCAGCCTTAATTTCTGCTGAGATCTCTCCTTAAGACCCGGTTCATTGGTTCTTTCATTGCATGCTTCAATGCTTTCCATATCAGGAAAAAAAGTCTTCGAAGGTGGTTTCTCTGTGTGCACATTCACTGCTAGCTGCTTCCTCGCACATCCAGCTTCGCATGCTTCAGTGATTACCATTTCCGGCCGAATTATGACCGGCGTTGGATTCTCAGACCGCACCACCATCATCGGCGGCTTTTCCGTTGTCCCAGCATTATCCTTCGACACTCCCCCCTTTTTTCCCAGCAAAAAATCCTGGAACTTTCACCATGTATCTTCGGCTTGGTATGAATGGAGCTGCCTTAAGCCAGGGGCTAAATTGCTGAGCTTCATGTGAAAGGCTTCCTTCACTTTCAATCCAGAGTCTGCAGTCACGGTCATCGTGTGTCAAGCAACCACACCAGAAGCAGAGACTTGGAAGTCTTTCATATTTGAAAGGCACCCATCGTTCTATGCCATTATCAAGAGAGATAACTCGTCCCCTGCATAGTGGTTTGGAGATATCAATAATCACTCGGACTCTCATGAAATTATCACCCTCAGTTTCTACTTCATCAGTTTCTGTAATCACCTTTCCTACCACTTCACACAACTGTTCAGCGATTTTTCTTGTCCGAAATCTGATTGGGAGGTCATGTACTTGCACCCAAAATGTTGCCTTACTAAACACCATATCTCCCAAGTCTATATCCTTCTCATATCGTTGCAATACCATTAAGCGTTTGTCAAAGCTCCATGGCTCTGCTGCCATAACTTTATCTATCTCACTCTTATCGTCAAATGTAAACAGAACCACACGGTCACTCTCCTTTTTTATTTTGAAGCCGTTTTTCAATCTCCAAATGGGTGTGAAAGTCTTAGCTATGGCCATATTAAGAGCTCGCTTAGTCAAGAACTTAGCTGCAAGAATGAACTCAGCCTTCGCCTGTTCCTCCGTGATGCGAAGATTAGTTCCTTCACATTCCGAGAGGGTTAGGCTGTTCCAAGTTTTCGTAAGCTCTTCCATCCTAAACTAGATTCTATTTCCCAAAGCCCTGAAGAAAAAAACCAACAAAGCCTCAAGGTAAACCTGTTACCTTGGGGAACAAAGACACCTTCAAGAGAAGGGACACCTATTCTACACTCTAGGGAAAGATGGACACCCACCTTCACTAGCAAAGAGAAACTAACAAAAAGCCTGGCGAGGATTGAACTTCCCTATTTGATCATTCAAAAATCTGTAAATTTCTTAGCATACTCCATAGAGTGGGAATAGGAGATACTGTGTCCATTCAGAGAGAGCCAAAGTGATTTTGCTTTCTTCCAAATCCCACTATTTTGATTCATTTTAATAGTACTAAATTAGCCAACTACCCTGTTTCCAATCTTTCTATACGTAAGTGAATCTGGTTGGTAGTGTAGGGAATTATTCCAAATTCCAATATGTGAGAAACAAAAATAGAGAAAGCACACGTCAAAGAAAACAATTACACGCACAAGACAATATTTACGTGGTTCGGCAATTTACCTACGTCCACGGAGTTGTAGGGATTTCACTATTATCAGGGAAGAATACAAAGTACAACTTTCGGCTACATTTTTTTCTCTCTATGTTAAAAATACGGCAACAACACCACACTAAAAACCCTAATTATAAAAAGCGGTTCCACAATGAGATAAATAGGCCAAAAAAAATTTTCCTGGGGGCATTGCCCCTAGACCCCCAAAAGGCTTGTCCATGAGCACTCCAACTTGGGCCTATCAGCTTAAGCCTCCATTCCATAGACTAAGTCTCAATAAATCTCTCATTAAAAACCACGCAACATTATTTGGGTCGAGTTATCAAATTGAATCAAACAAAACTAAACTCCACAAAGCCCAACAAATAAAGGTAGAGCTATTTGTTTTTCTCCCCCGCCTCTTGTTTCCTTTGACAAGTGATGCTAAAGAAAACTTGTAGACCTTTTTCATTAAAGGAAGAAAGTAACACAAAAATATAGTGCTAAATGGTGCTTTGCTTTCTAGTGGCTTTATAGAAAAAGATTTATGTATCATTTTAAAGTTTTAAGTCATGTAAAAGTTGAATAAAGGGACAATGTTACAAGGGGCTCATATATATAAAATATTTTTTCTGGTTCAGTTACATTCTTGACCAACAATGCCCAATTATTTACAGCAAAATAGATACATTTCATTAGGTGTGAGTTTCAGTTATCTTAATTGGCAAATACTTTTATCTTTGAATAATATATTTGAGGTTTGATTCCCTACTACACCAAAAATCAATTGGTATCATTAGTTTAATGGTAAAAAGCAATTAGCAAGAACAATGCCAACTATCTTTAAAAATAAAAATAAAATAAATATAAAAGAAAAAAGAAAAGCTTTCTACTAGCTGAAGCAACACCTGAGTCCACTTTGCCAGTCCCTTTCACTTACCTAGATTTATTAGTTTCTTTTTCATCTTTTCTCTTTTGGCTTATCAAAAGAGATGTAAAGAATTTTTGTTACACTTATTTCAACTTTTTGATCAATCATACATGGTGTCTTACAGTTCATCTTTCAATAATCTCTTTCTTATCCACATCCTTCATCGCAAAGAAAGTGAATTTCATAATTCGCATATATTTCTATAGGTAATTTTGTGTAGAGATGAAGATTAAGAGTTAGATTGTGACTTGTGAGTGTATGATTCATGGAGTCAATTTTTATTTTTTTTGGGTTAGAAAAAAGTTAAGCTCATCCAATAGAGAAAGTAAAGCTCATTCAATAGAGAAAGTAAATAAGTGGTCCAAACTCGAGCTCACTCTTTTAAGGAAGAGCCAGAAGTACTACTTGGCCAATTTTTGGAGTCATTCTCCCAACTATTTCTAAACATCAAATATCATTCATTTTTTATGCAGGAGAAGGAATTTGGTAATATCACTGAGATATATCATACCACTTTCACATGGGAGTGGATGTGATACCCCTCTCACATGAGAGTGGGTGTGATATATCTCAATGACAAAAAATAAACATTGATTTATGTAAAGGACAAATTTGCCAAAGAACCAACTTAAATGTTCTTATTAGGGGGTGGAAACACTTGAATTGTAATTTGGTATAAACAATTTAAAAACTTTATAAAAAAATTATAAAAAAAAAAAAAAAATGACCTACACACAAATAGCAACAACTATACGAATGTGATAAGAAATAACTTATGCTTTTTTTTTTTTTTTGAGAGGAATAACTTATGCTTTGAGTGCCATAGTGATATTGATCTAATTAGTGTGCAGTTTATAGTACGCTCTATCCTTTTGTAACATGGTCTACAATTTGTAATGTTGATGACATCTTCTTCATCTCCTTTCTTTCTTCTTTTATTCTATTTGAGGAAATAGGTGAAGGATTGCTTCCTTGTTATTTCTTTTGTGTGGCAAATTCAGGAAAAATGCTAGGACATACCCCTAAACTTTGGGGTAGTGGTCTTTTAGCCAATTTGTTCTCTAAAGTTTATACATGTGTCAAATTGATAAATTTGTTAGTATGTCATTTAAATTGACTAACGTTACTCACTTGACACTAACATGGAAAAAATTACTAAACACAATTGCAACAGAGAGAGACTCTTAATCGAACCATTGCATCACCAGACTTTGTGTTCCCATCGCAAATCTGTCCATTTGTGGTATTAACAATAATTTGATTATTGCAACCCAAAATTTTGGTATATGAAATTCCACTAACTAGTGCTTTAAGAAAGAAAAGAAAAGAATAAGCAACACAAAATTCGAAAACAAATATGCAATTAGAATAAAAAGAAGCAACAATATCCATAGTTTTTATAACTGGACCGGCCAATTTGAACGGGTTAATTGAGACTAGAGGTCAAGCCGATTTTTTAGACTTATAAACCAACCAGTTCAGGGGTTTACCCCTTTTTTTTAAGGAAAAACCTTGATAATTACACACAACTACACATGCAACAAATTCTATTTGACAGGCTAACCATATAAGCAAGTTAGTATGTTGTGTTCTAAAGACACTAACTCTTATATTTATTTAAGGTATAAGTGAATTAACATTTTTTTAAAAATTTTTTTTATTATGGTTCGATTTCAATTTAACCTCAAAAATCTTGAATCTCTCGCTTTTCTGGTTCTTTGAACGGTTTGGGTTTCAGACCAGAACAGTATCCCAAGCAAACAATCAACAATAAACAATAGGGATTTTTCATAATTAGCTATATATAAAAGGTTAAGGTTTTGGGTAGAGAATCGCCAATGGCACCACCAATAGTAGTGTTGCCGACAACAACTTTAGCGATGACATGAGCCAAATAGCAAAACTCTCTTGTCGACAATCTATTAAACCCATCTTCCCCAATCCTTCCACCCTCTCTCACAGCCGGCCACCACGTAATCATAAATGTTGTTGTACTTGAATGCTGAGATCAACGACAGGACCACAAAGTTCAATGATGCAACAATTCAATTAAGAAATCCACTCTCTCTCTCTCTCTCTCTCTCAATCGGTTGCGATTGTGTTTGATATATTTTGTTGATGTATGTGTCTTGTTATCGTTAGTCAATTTAAAAGCTAGAGTAACATAAATATCAATCAATTCCTTTCATACCACAAACGAGCAAAGTAATTGATTGAGGTCCAACCAATTGCATGAGGTAATGTAATACTATAAAATTAATTAAGTTCGGTGGCTAATATTATTTCGCCAAATAATGTGCACCAACTAGCATACTTTGACATTTGCGTACGCTGCCATTAATGACCCTAACATGAAGAACTCATCACGGTTTTAGTTAAAACAGGGGAATCAAAAGTCAGCACTACAAATTGGAAGGGGAAAATGATTAATAGAAGCTTTTTATTATTTGACAAAATCATTACAACAAGTAACACTAAAATGAACAACAAATTGTCCCCACCGACAGTAACCGAACCCATATAATAATATCCTTATTATTATTATTATTATTATTAATATATAATATTTGTTTGTAATCCTATAATTCAAACCCAGCCAATCGGAACCATGTGAGATATAGGCAACTAGAACATGATCACCATCATCATCATCATCATCATCATCATCATGCTATGAAGTTTCCATTTTTTTTTTACATGATGGAGCATCCAGAGGAATTTTCTTCACTGAAGTAATCACATGGACTCCCGTAACTACTTCTATACCCACCACCACCACCACCACCACCATAACTATCATAAATGGGCCTTCCATAGTAGCCACCATCACTTGGGGGTGGCCTAGCATGTCCAGAATAGCATGGCCCCCCACCACGACCATCATAGCATTCAGTGCAACAAGTCCCAAATGGAAACGGGTAAGCCAGTTGTGGTTGTGGCTGTAGCTGTGGTGGTTTTTCTTTTGGATTTTCTTTAGGCTTTTCAGGCTCCTTCGGCTTCTCAGGCTCTTTCGGCTTCTCAGGCTCTTTCGGCTTTTCAGGTTCCTTGGGCTTCTCAGGCTCTTTCGGCTTTGCAGGTTCCTTGGGCTTCTCAGGCTCTTTCGGCTTCTCAGGTTCTTTCGGCTTTTCAGGCTCCTTGGGCTTCTCAGGCTCTTTTGGTTTCTCCTTAGGCTTCTCAGGTTCTTTTGGCTTCTCAGGTTGTTTAGGCTTTTCTTTAGGCTTCTCAACCTCCTTGATCTCAATGCTCTTAACGGTACTACCACCCTTGCAAATTATCTTTTGCTTAATCTTTTCAGGAGAGCAACATACCACTCTGATTAACACACAGTTTTCCTTCTCGTTGTATACCTGGTCTTGTATTTCTCTTGTTCACAAAAATTACCAACACATAATAACTCAGTTTTCATTTTTAGCCACATAAAAAAAAACACAAACTTGTTCATTCGATCATATATACACTAAAAAATAAAAATTGAACTTTAGAAAGAGAGACTCACGAGGGATTCTACTAAGCACTTTCTTGATCTTCTTGAAGCAGCGACTGCACTGAAGGTCGACCTTGATCAACATCAATGTTGTCTTCTATAAAAAGCAAAGAAATTTTGGTATATATATCATCCATATTTAAGCCAAAGAACAATTCTGAGCAAAAAAGAGAAACTTGGAGATGTTGCCGACAGAATAATCAGAAAAAAACAGTATCAGGTTCTGACATAAACAAAGAGTTTCTGCGAAAGAATAAGTGGTAGAAGCCAAAAACAAAAGATTAACTTTTGACACAAAATCCCCACCACACACAAAAAATAGAAGAGACTAGAAGAGTTATCATCAAATGGGTACTATTAATCAAAAGGAAAAAATGATTACAGAATTGACAAACCTTATCCACCTCCATGGCTGTACAGCTTTGAATTCAGATCTCAAAACTCAGACCAAAAAAGTATTGAAGGGGCAAACACTGCTAGATTGAGAAATCAGAGTACAAGTTTAATGGAGAGGCCACGAAGAGAGTTAGAAAGAGTTGTACATATATTATGCCAAACCACATCTTAAGAAGACGTGAAAACGTCATATGTCGTATGTCTACACCCAATGGGATGCAGACACGTGAAGTTTCCCATTGAATTTTCACGCAGACGTGAAAACGTAGTGTTAACAGGCTTAACTCCTCTGTCAAGCATTTCATCAAACAGCTTCTCTGCTCTATCAAAATCCCTACACTCTCTAAACACTTTCAAAGTCACATTATAGAGTATCAGCTCTCTACTTAATTTCAACCTTTGTTGAAAGTACCTAAGTGCAAGGTATGCAGTTTCTGGATTCACCATATTATTAATAACATTCACAGCATCTTGTTCTAAAATTCTATCACCTAAACCCCTAAGAACTTCAACAACATCTTCCTCATTTGGACTACATGAATTCAAAGACTCAGCCATTTTCACAAGAGAAGCATACCTTGCATCATAGGAATTCTTGCGAAGCTGCGAAGCTCTGGAGCTTTTGGGATTAACCCAGATATAGTTTTTGGAGGAGGACCCAGATTTCCCATCTGGGTATTGAGAATCATTGCCCTTTGAGGGGTTTAAGTTCTGGGTTTCTTGTGGGATTGGATCTTGTAGAGAAGCATGGGTTATTTGAAGTGAGGTTTTTGGTTGAGATGGGAGAAGAGTGGGCTTGAAAGAGTAGGTGAAAGTGGAGGTTTTGGAACCAAGTTTTGGTGGAGAGGAAAGAGAGTTGCAGAGAGGCTGACAGTCGTGGAAAAGGGAGGCAGGTGAAGCGCATTTCACCGCCACTTATTATTGTAGAGTGACCATCGTAACAAGAGTGCGCGATAATAACTTCAACAATTTTTGAGTAAAGTAGAGTTGTGGGTTACAGTTAATTAACTTAATTACTGATAGAGTTTTTTTTTGTTTTTGTCAAATAAGATATTTGAGAGTCGATTCGTGACTATACAAAACAACAATTATCAAAAGTGGACACCAACTATATCATATTTATCAACCAAAAAAATGCGAGGTAGAAGTGTCCATTTAGCATGGGATTTGGGTTTTTTGTTTTTGTTTTTTTGGTTATAATTTGATAGTTGATGGGTTTAGGAGATTTAAATTGTGGATGTTTTTGTTTGGACACACTTGGAGGTTGACATTGAGCTACAACTTACAAAATTTTTGGCTATCTTTTTCTTTAAAAATATTTTTGGTAAATGCATCAACTACAATTAATGTTTCACAAAATAAGACCTAAAAAATATGAGAAAATTTGTACCAACCCGGCCTCCCTTGAATGAATGAATGAAAAAAAAGGCTTTTTAAAAAAATAAATAAAATAAAATGTAAAAAACCTTAATTTCCAATTAGACGTGGTGTGGACACTAAAATAGGAAATTCCATATTTTTTTGAGCCTTTTTTTTCAGTCATCTAAGGGATGT
Organism: Quercus parvula; assembly: GCA_030820535.1. Classification (NCBI taxonomy): domain Eukaryota; kingdom Viridiplantae; phylum Streptophyta; class Magnoliopsida; order Fagales; family Fagaceae; genus Quercus; species Quercus parvula. The sequence continues at coordinate 17,180,879 of JAUAME010000002.1, forward strand.
TAGTATAAATAGTTTGCATTTTATGAGAGGAGAGTGTCTTATTTCTAGAGAAGAGGTAAGCGTAATAATGAAAAAACCGCATTGGAGGTTAGTGCAATTGTCCCCTTTAAAAAAAAGGAATGGCCTCTGTCTTGTAGCGTGAATGTTGGAATATTTGAAATTTGTTAACTTTGCTGTTTGTTGCAATTTTCTTTTAGCTGTTGAACCATTGGAAATTGGATGTTGATAAACTGTCGACAATAGGAACTTTTTATTTATTTATTATATGTATAAATTAAAAAGAGATGTCAATGGAATTTTATTTGTCACTTGAATTGCTTTTATGAAAATAAATATTGAATTTAATATGGCCTTGCACTCTTAGATTATGAATTTTTATGGGTATGTGGCCATTGTCATGTATCTAGCTCATACATTAGGATTGGGGCGTGCAAATAAAATGGCTCTAAGTTTGATCTAAAGGGATTATTGTAGGTTTAATTATTAGAGAAGCAATAATTACGGGCCTGTTTGTTACCATTGTTTAAACAACAGTTTTCAGTATTTAAACAATATTACATGTATTTTCACACATTTTTTCATCCACATGTATTTCCAAAAAATACAAATAATGTTACTAGAACAACATTACCAAACGAGCCCTACATGTTTTGGAATATGTTTTGCGATTTTTTTATTACAATATTTTGCGATTTAGAAGTTCGCATTCTTGTTCTTTTCTTTTTTTGGACCAAAAAATGTTTAACATTCTAAGGTTTAGGTTTTGAATTATAACTCTTCTAAAAAAAAAAGTTGTGAATTATAAAAGTGATTTTTTTTTTTTTTTTCATTTTATGCTAAAGGTCTGTACACATATCTTTTGGGGACACAGATAATATTATCCTTTTTTTTTCTTTTTTTTCTTGAATGATAAATTTATTTATTTTGTCAAATAAGATATTTGAGAGTCGATTCGTGACTATACAGAACAACAATTATCAAAAGCGGACACCAACTATATCATATTTATCAACCAAAAAAATGCGAGGTAGAAGTGTCCATTTAGCATGGGATTTGGGTTTTTTGTTTTTGTTTTTTTGGTTATAATTTGATAGTTGATGGGTTTAGGAGATTTAAATTGTGGATGTTTTTGTTTGGACACACTTGGAGGTTGACATTGAGCTACAACTTACAAAATTTTTGGCTATCTTTTTCTTTAAAAATATTTTTGGTAAATGCATCAACTACAATTAATGTTTCACAAAATAAGACCTAAAAAATATGAGAAAATTTGTACCAACCCGGCCTCCCTTGAATGAATGAATGAAAAAAAAGGCTTTTTAAAAAAATAAATAAAATAAAATTTAAAAAACCTTAATTTCCAGTTAGACGTGGTGTGGACACTAAAATAGGAAATTCCATATTTTTTTGAGCCTTTTTTTTCAGTCATCTAAGGGATGTTAGTATAAATAGTTTGCATTTTATGAGAGGAGAGTGTCTTATTTCTAGAGAAGAGGTAAGCGTAATAATGAAAAAACCGCATTGGAGGTTAGTGCAATTGTCCCCTTTAAAAAAAAGGAATGGCCTCTGTCTTGTAGCGTGAATGTTGGAATATTTGAAATTTGTTAACTTTGCTGTTTGTTGCAATTTTCTTTTAGCTGTTGAACCATTGGAAATTGGATGTTGATAAACTGTCGACAATAGGAACTTTTTATTTATTTATTATATGTATAAATTAAAAAGAGATGTCAATGGAATTTTATTTGTCACTTGAATTGCTTTTATGAAAATAAATATTGAATTTAATATGGCCTTGCACTCTTAGATTATGAATTTTTATGGGTGTGTGGCCATTGTCATGTATCTAGCTCATACATTAGGATTGGGGCATGCAAATAAAATGGCTCTAAGTTTGATCTAAAGGGATTATCGTAGGTTTAATTATTAGAGAAGCAATAATTACGGGCATGTTTGTTACCATTGTTTAAACAACAATTTTCAGTATTTAAACAATATTACATGTATTTTCACACATTTTTTCATCCACATGTATTTCCAAAAAATACAAATAATGTTACTAGAACAACATTACCAAACGAGCCCTACATGTTTTGGAATATGTTTTGCGATTTTTTTATTACAATATTTTGCAATTTAGAAGTTCGCATTCTTGTTCCTTTCTTTTTTTGGACCAAAAAATGTTTAACATTCTAAGGTTTAGGTTTTGAATTATAACTCTTCTAAAAAAAAATTTGTGAATTATAAAAGTGATTTTTTTTTTTTTTCATTTTATGCTAAAGGTCCGTACACATATCTTTTGGGGACACAGATAATATTATCCTTTTTTTTTTCTTTTTTTTCTTGAATGATAAATTTATTTATTTTGTTAATGAATGAAAAAACTTTATTGAAACAACGGCAACGGGCACAGCAAAGGACCATGGTACGAATGAAGGATGGGCTACGGAGGGTCCAAATTAACATCAAACGGGCCAACAAAATCAAAAGTCAGGGCCCAACGAGCAAAGGGATTTGCCTTTGCCTCTCTAAAACCCAAGGAGAAAGAGAAACTGGGAAAGCCCTCCAATGGGGCAGTGATAGACTCACTTTCTACCCAAATCTTGCTCAATTGCCTGACTTAATTCAAACATTTGAGTGAGCAGGGTTGTGGGGGTTTCTGTTAATTGTATAACTTAATTCAATTGGTAAAATCTGTTGTCGTTAAGTAAGAGATATGGGTTCGATCACTGCTTATATTAAAGAGCGATCATTAGAAGTGAACGCTAACTCTATCAAATTTATCAACAAAAAAAATAACGAGGCAGTTTTTTTTTTTAGTTGGAGGATAGGGATTTAAATTGTGGATGTCTTTATTTGGAAACACATAGATGTGCCAATTGAGCTACAACTTACAAGACTTTTAACTATCTTTTTCTTTCTTTCTTTTTTTATTTTATTTTATTTTATTTTAATTTTTGGTAAATATATCAACTGCAATTAATGTTTAACAAAATTACACTTAAAAAATAGGAAAAATTGCATTGACCTCTCTTGAATATTTGAAAAATATGAAATTCTATAATTAAGTGAATTGGACAACAATTTAAGTATAGGATAAAATATGAAATTCGATATTTTTTAAAGCCTTTTTTTAATCATCTAAGGGATGTTATTGTAAATAGTTTGCATTTCAACAGAGGTGAGTCTTATTTCAAATTAGATGGGAGATAAGTGTAATAACGAGAAACCGCATCGGAGGTCAATGCAATTTTCCCCTTTAAAAAAAAAGTAATGGCCTTTGTCTCATAGTGTGAATGTTGGAATATTTGAAATTTGTTAACTTTTTGCAATTTTCCAGGAATTCTCTTTTACCTGTTGAACTATTGGAAATTGGTTTTTGATAAAATATCGACTACAGGAACTATAAATAAAATAAAAAGAAATGTCAACGGGATTTTATTTGTCACTTGAATTGATTTTATAAAAATAAGTATCGAATTTTGATGTGGCCTTACACACTTTTACAATGAATTGTTATGGGTGTGTGGCCATTGTCATGTATCTAAGTCATACATTGGGATTGGAGCATGACAACAAAATGGCTCTAGATTTGATTTAAAGTGATTATCGTAGGTTTAATTATTAGAGAAGTAATAATTACGGAGGTGTTTGGTAGAGTAGTTTGAGAATTGTTGTTTGTAGTTTTTTGAAATATGTGTGAATGAAAAAATGTATGAAAATGTATGTAATGTTATTTAAAATGTGAAAATGTGAGTTTGAACTCACTCACCAAATAGACCCGTTTTGGTATATGTTTTGTGATTTAGAAATTCTTGTTATTTTCTTCTTCTTTTTTGGACTAAAAAATGTTTAACATTCTAGGGTTTAAGGTTTTGAATTATAAATGTGATTTTTTTTGTGTGTGTGTGGTGATTTGAAGTTAATGGATTAAAATTTTCACTAGGAGATGAATTGTAATGTTGCAAATTGTGTAAAATGCCATGGCTTGTACTATATTTAAATTCAACTAGTGACCCATATTTTGGCAAAATGTTGATCCTTGAGTTGATTATGAATGTAAGTGGCAACAGCTTTTATTTTGAAAGACAATTGTATTTTGAAGTTATGGCTGTGATTACGGTTGCAATACCAATGGTTCAATGTTGATAGACGGTTAAGGATTATAAAATTGTATGGTTCAATGAGTTTTGGGTTATTGGATTAACTCTCCAATAATCAAAAAAATTATGATACTTTTACCTAGGGATGACAATGGGACAGGGCAGGTCCGAAGGATTGGGTCTTCACCCCAACCGCGCAAGATTTTCTCTCGTCCCCGCCCCTTAGGGCCCTGCAAAACCCTACCTCATCCCGTAAAACTCTACTACTTTTGTTAATTTTCCCTACAACTAGTACAATTTTTTTAATGAAACATATTTCATTAATAAAAATATACTTAAAATTACAACTAAATTTATCCCATCAAATCAAATCAATTTTTAGAAATAATTGAATAATATATCCAAGTGTTTAACAAGACAATCATAAAAAATAAAAAAAATAAAAAAAAAATCTCATAGTATAACACATGACAAAATAAAGGCAAAGAACCACATTAGAAAAAATAAAATAAGCTAATATTAGTATGTTTGTTTAAATAGTAGGATTTTAAGGTATGAAAATTTTATAATTATGACCCTTAACAACGTGAGACGAGAATGGGAAGAGGCGGGAATGAGTCTAAAAAATCTAAACCCATACCCACCCCGCCCCGCCCCGTCCCGTGGTGCTGGACTAAAATCTTGCCTTATCCCCGTCCCCATCCCACCACCACCTTTGCAGGGTGGAGAAAACCCATGTGGAGCGAAGCAAAAAGGAGCCGATTAAGCGGAGACGGGAAAAAATTGCCATCCCTACTTTTACCTAGCTAATTTTAGAGAAGTCAATTGGAAATTTTAAAAGGTTTGATAATTTTTATGGAGATTATCTTCTCAAGCCTTATACAATCACAAACTATGGTTTCATACTGGATGGTAAAGTTATGAAGATTTGAATTTATTTTATGAGTTCAGTAAAAATATCACTGTGACAAAATATAATACCTAAAAGGGTAGAGATGATCAAAATTCTATTTAATCTTATATAGTGATTATGTGCGATTGAGGAAATCTACAAGAGCAACACTAAGGAAGTTTGTTGTTTGTCAATCAATAGGATAATGACCTTATAGGATAGAGACAAAGATAAAACATCCATGATCTGACATTTCCTCATCTCATTACCATAGTAGATACGAGTCATAAGCATGTTGGAGGGTTTTTTTTGTGTGAATAGTGACTTTTTTCTCCAAAATTAAGAGATAGAGCATCTGCTGGTGATACTCTAAAAGCATCACCAGCAGGCTGGTTATCTCTAAATTTTGGAGAGAAAAGCTATTGTTCACACAAAAAAAACCCCTCCAACAACCTCTCCATCTCCAATTTTTTTTTAGATTTGCTACAGTAGCTCTATTAACATGGAGAGTACTGTAGCAAATACTGTAGCACATCTAAACAATATTCACACTTAAAATAATACCCAGTTGAATAAAAAAATAATTCTTTCTCTCTCATCCCTTTTCTCTTTCGTTCTTCAATCTTCACTCTCTTGTGCTTCTCTATCTCAACGGTTACAAACTAAAACATACCACAATTAAAACAAAAACCCAATAAAAAGATTTGAAACACAAAAACAATGTTTCTCATAAGCCTAATGAAATCTGAACAATAAAATAAAACTAATCAAACCAAGAAAAAAAAAAAAAAAAAACATGTAGAAGCACAAAATCGACGGAGCTCTCAATCAAAATACAAACTCAAATCACAATTTTAAAACTAATCAAATTAGAACCAAAAAAAAAAGAAAAAAAAGAAGAAGAAGAAGATCAAAGCTGACCCATCTGAGCCTCGGTGGGGAGGACATGCGGAGGTGGGAGGAGAAAAAAGGGACCCATCTGACCCATTTGAGAGAGAGAGAGAGAGCTTCTTGAATGCTTTGGAGTAGACGAAGTGCTAGAGAAAAAAGAAAAAAGAAAAGTGAAGAGACGAAATGCTAGAAAAGAAAAGAAAAAAGAAAAAGAAGTGAAGATAGAGCTCCAACAGAAGAAGGAAAAAAGTAAAGTGGAGATAGAGATAAGGGAAAGGTGTGGAGGAGACAAAAAGAGGAAAAAAGAAAAAGAAAAGTGTGGATGAAAAAAAAAAAGATAAGGGAAAAATAAAATAAAGAATAAGAAATTAAAATTGAGAAATGCTATTATAATATTTTTACAATAAATTTTAATTGGTGGGTTGTTATTAACTAATATTGATGAAAAAAAATATTTAAGTAATGTGTTCAAATTAAAATCAGTAATAACTTATCACAGTGAAAATATTGTAAAATATTAAGAATGTAACACTTCTCATTAAAATTAGATGAATGAAAGAAGATTGAAAAAGAAATATTAAAGAAAGAACGAAGAAATAATATTTAAATGGGATATAGAAAATGATAGAGAGTTTGTTGGAAAGTGTATTTGAAAAAGTAAGAAGGCAAAAGGTAAAATGAACTGTTCACTCTCCAAATAGGCAAAAATTTGAAGAGACTGCGGGTGATGCACGTTTTCAGTTCAGCGTTTGCATTTTTTTTTTTTTTAGCATGTATGAATAGTAACTCGTACTGCTTATACACATGAATTCATTATACAGGAGACAAAATGTATTGTTCATGCCTTGTTCACGAATCCCCCACAATATTATTCACATATTAAAAAATTATTAAATATTATTTTGCTAAAGTATTTTCAGTTTTCAGCAAAATAAGTTGTATCCAAACCATTATTTTATTTTAAAAAATACCCGGTTGAATAAAAAAAAATTCTTTCTCTTTCCTCCTCTCTTCTTTGTTCACCTGTCTCTCTCTCAAACGGTAACACAATAAAAACACACATAATCTAAAATCAGAATAGAAACAACATATCAAGAACAGGGAAAAATACAAATTTAATTAGAACAACAAATCTAAAATCAAAACAAAAACAACAGATCAAGAACATGAAAGCCTATCTAGGCTCCATTGTAACAACAAAGTGAATCAAAACAAGAAAAGAAGGAAGAAAAAAGAAAAGAAAAGAAAGACAGATGAAGGCCAACTCTCTTTGCCGGCTGTGTGTGTGAGTGAAGTGAGATGAAGAAGAAAGAAAATAAAAAACAAAAATGCAAACATAGAGGAGAAGTCAAAAGATCATGGTCGGCTGTGTGTGTGTGAAGCGAGATAAAGAGGAAAGAAAATAGAAGTAGAAATAGAAGTCATGCTAGAGAGTGTTCTAGAATCAAGTAGAAATAGAAAAAGTAAAAAAGAGAGAGCTAGAGAATGAAAAAGAGTCTGGAGTGAACTAGAAAAAGAAAAAGAAGAGTAGATAGAGATATGAGTGGGATACGTGTGTGGTGAAAAAAAAGAAAAAAAACCCGTATGGATGAAATTAAGAAAGGAAAAATAATATAAAAAAATAAGAAATGGCAATTAAGAAATGCTACCACAATATTTTCACAATAAATCTTAAGCAATAGATTGTTATTAGTTAATATTGGCGAGGAAAAAAATAATTTCAATGGTAGGTTCAAATTAGAACTAATATAACAATTTTTCACATAAGATTTTGATATGATTCTTGCGAAAGTATTGCGAAAAATGTTGTGGATATAACACTTTTTATTGAAAAATATAATTGTTGGGAATAAATATAGGAAGAATAAATGATGATTAAAAAAAAGGAATGAATGAAAAAAATAATATTTAAATGAGATGGAGAAGATGATAGAGAATTTGTTGAAAAGTGTATTTGAAAAAGTAGGTAGATAAAATAAACCGTATGGATGAAATTAAGAAAGGAAAAAAGAAAAGAAAAAAAAGAAATGGCAATTAAGAAATGCTACCACAATATTTTCACAATAAATTTTAAGTAATAGATTGTTATTAGCTAATATTGGTGAGTAAAAAAATAATTTCAATGATAGGTTCAAATTAGAACTAGTATAATAACTTTTCACATAAGATTTTGATATGATTCTTGCGAAAGTATTGCGAAAAATGTTGTGGATATAATACTTTTTATTGAAAAATATAATTATTGAGAATAAATATAGGAAGAATAAATGAAGATTAAAAAAAAAGAATGAATGAAAAAATAATATTTAAATGAGATGGAGAAAATGATAGAGAATCTGTTGAAAAGTGTATTTAAAAAAGTAGATAGATAAAAACTAAATATCACTGTTCATTCTCTAAACCGTACAAAAATTTGAAAACTTTGGTTGAGACGCTATTAGTTCATTAGATATTGGAGTAAGTGGCAAACTAATAGTTGAAGGGATTGTTTCAACATAAGCACCGATATTTGCCGAATGATGATGTTTTGTTTTACACAATAGAGTTATTCTTATAGTGGATTAAATTTTCCAAAAACTTCTTATGAATATAAAAAGTCTCTCCAAATCTACTTCGCTGTTCTCTACTTTTTTCTTTTTCATTTTTTTATTTTTTTTTCCAGATTCTCCCACACTTTTGCCTGGGCATAGTAGGGGTGTCCATGCCAACCCGAGAACCGACCCACCTGCCCAAATCGCCCAGGCCGACCCGAAAACCGACCGACCCGACGCCGGTGACGGTCGGAGATGGGACTCCTTCACCAAAAACCGACTTGGGCGGGTCGGATGGCAGGTTTTCTTCTTCAAAACCCGATATACCCAATCCGATCGACGAAACCCATGAGAGAAGGCTGGAGTTCCTAGATCCGTTCAGATTCATTAGTATTCCGGTGAAGGTTTGGTAGTTTTTGGTTAGATCCGATGAAGATCTAGGTTTTCTTGCTCAAATCCGGCGGTGAGATGAAGATTTTGCTCGGATTTGCGCGTGCTTGTGCTTCGATTTTTCTTAGATCCGGCGATGAGAAGAAATTTTTGCTCAAATCTGAACTTGATGTGGGGGGTTTTGCTTAGATCCGGTGATTTTCGCTTAAATCTGAGCTTGATGTTGTGGTTTTTCTTTGATTTTTGCTTAGATCCGTTGATTTTCGCTCAAATCTGGGTTTGATGTGGTGATTTTGAGCTTGATCCGATGAAGATTCGGTGATTCAAACTCAGACCGAGGCCAACCGACCCGACTGTTATCCACCGGAGGCTAATCCGACTCGACCGGAAGTCGTCGACGGTCGGCGGCAGGTCGTTAAACCTTTCACCCGATTCCGGCGGGTCGGTTCCGGGTTGGGCACAAACCCGACCCGGACTGACCTGTGGATAGCCCTAGGGCATAGTACAGCAATACACTTTTTTGCTAAAGGGCCGTACACTTTTTGGAGACACAGATAATATTTATCATTTTTTTAAATTCTTTTTTGTGCTTGAACGATAAACTTATTTATTTATTTTGTTAATGAATGATAAACTTTATTGAAACAACGACAAAGGGCACAACAGAAGACTATCCTCACAGGCACGAATGAAGGATAGAGGGTCCAACAAAATCAAACGTCAAGGCCCAACGAGTTAGATTTGCCTCTCTAAAAGCCCAGGAGAAGGAGAAAGCCTTCACTGATAAGTCTCACTTTCTACACAAATCTTTGCTCAATCTCTGCTGATTTGCTAATTGGATCAACCACTTGTTCAAGGATAGATAATATTATCCATTTATCCTTGAACAATGTTAGAGCCATCTAAAAAAAATTACACAATTCTTTTTCATAATTTATTAAAATGGTAAGTAGTAATTTGTACAACATTATTTTTACATGAATCTACATTGTTTTTATTGTAATTATTGTAAGTCAATTATACTTCGTTTTTATTGTAATTATTGTAAGTCAATTATACTTCGTTATCTCTGTAGTTGTCAAAAGAAAAAGGCCATAAATTTTTATTTTTTATTTATATATAAGACAGAATTTTAACACACCCGCTCCATGATAATTGTCTTTTATCAGTGGACTATATTACCAATTAAGCTAACTACAACTAAACGAAAATTTATTAAATTGTACTTGTAGGGACACATTTTTGGCACCCAAGCCCAAAGTGTAGAGGGATGTCAGCCCAGTGAGCCCAATACAATAAATTTATAGAGAGTGGATTAAAGAACTAAGCCCTAATGAAGTTGACAACGGCTAGTATGGACTTAGAAGATGATTAAGCAAATACAAAGAATATAGAACTGAGTAAAATCATTGTTCGAGGAGGTCAGTTATCATATAAATCAATTAAACATGTTGAAAGTGTGATTTTGATTGCTACAGTGTTCTTTCTCTATTTTCCTAACCCTCTCCTCATGGAAGGTCTCTCACATTATATAGCTTTCTTTGGATTATCTTGATCCTATACTTGTTGATCGTTTGAGCCATTACTTGAGTACATGTTCCATTAGACATCCTCTTTGGCTTTCTGTGAGTTGTGATTGCCAAGGTAGTATTGTTCAGGGGTCTTCTCCACATAAATGTGGCTAGAAGAGTAACTGTGGTGCATTTAATGCGGTGGTAGCAGCTTTTCCTTAGATATTTTTGAATTCCTATCACCCTGGTATGTTTATGATGCACGTCCTTGTCACTGGAGCTTCCTGGAAGGTCACCTTAATTATCAAGATACATACTGGAGCTGTTCCCAGTTTATCTGAGGAGATGTTCCTCCTCAGACCACTTTCCACTCATTCCTTACTCATGAGGCTTTAGACTGGAATCACCCATAGCTATTTATTCCTCCTCGGACCATTCGTGTCCTCAGACCAGGCCCAAGGCCCAATACACACTTTAGGCCCTTAACCCCACAATAGCCCCTAAAAACTCAATTTTTTCTCCTTCATCCGAGGAGAAAAATGAGGTTTTGATTTTTTAAGGGTTAACACCAACTAATTTTTTGATTCACATGTACAAGAGTGTTGTTTTACGCGCCTCATAATTGTTATTGACGTTTCGAAGTCCACAAGGCACCATTAAATGCTCCGGGCGGCGCTTTGTTCCCCAGATAACAGTGAGGCGCAAATCCAGCGATTGATCTGGCTCGTGGAATTTTGAGCAAGATAATTCCCACTCATTTTTCACCCCCTATATAAAGCCTTGAAGGAAGTCACTTCCCCTCATTTTACAAATTTCCTAGTTCTTCAGAAACCTCAAGTGCCCCAACTCATTAAGCTTTCTACACTTCTAAGTTTCCCAAATTCTTTCCTTAAGAAATTTCCAAAAGATCTTTCTGAAGATTTAGGATTTAACATATTCACTTGCTCTCGTAAGTATCGATCTTTGTAAAATCTCCCTTTCTCCTCGGCCAACCTCCTCGGCCTTCTTTCTTCTTTAGAAAACTTCTTTCGCGTCATTTGTGTTTGCTGTATATGGGTAGGTTCAAGAATTTAGTGGACTCTCCGGCTGGTATGGAGGGTTTTAGGACCTAATATCACATCCCACAGGGAGTAGTCCTAGAATACTGTTCCTCGAATCGGGTACTCACAGATAGACAAGAAGGTGAAGTTGTTTTTCCAATGATCGCATTTATAGAGGGAGGAATGACATTTTCCATAGGTAGGATAACTAGGGACTACCTACGCAACCACAGGTTATGCCTCCATTAGCGCGCTCCCAACTTGTTTAGGGTCTTAGAGAGTGTAGACGCTCTAAATGATAAGATGAATTTAGGACTCATATGGCATGACGTTACTCATATGTACGAGTGTCATTCCCTTGCCAACACGAGGTATTACCTCAAGTCCCGGTTCGACATTGTTAGGCTGATATCCTGTCTCCCCAAGTCCAACAAGGGCCTGAAGGATGACTATCTGATCGTTTCATGGGAGTGGCACGATGGTCTTCATTGTCCAGTTCGGGCGGGAAAACCAAGTGGGGTACCCTAGGATTTGGTTCCTCAGCGGGGACTTTAGCCTTTTTTTTTTTTTTTAATATTTAAATTCTACCTTAACATGTCTTCTCGGATAATAGCTCTTATTGATCTAACACCATTTCTTCCTCGGATGCCTTTGTAGATAAAGACCACATTGCTCCGAAACTCAATTTGGTCAACGTTCCGGGCCTCAACAAACTGCTAAGATCTGAGATAGTCGTAAACGAAGACAGACATCCACATGTTGCTCATCTAATTTTGGATTACGAGCCTTTGTCTCGCGTATTCCAGGACGTAGGCCAAGCAATAAGGGCTGGTGACCCTAGATTAGCGCGCATAGACGTCTCTAAGCCGGTGTTTTTAGCTTAGAGAGACCTTCTGCCAGTTAAACTACCCATTCAATGCATGCCTCAGGAGGTAGCTATTCTGAAAGAGGAGATAGCTTCTATACAATTATCCTTCGAGGCCGAGATTGACCAATTCCATCTCGAAGACGAAGGAGTCCTATAAAGGCCTATGGAGCACTAGGATTTTGAAACCGAGTTCGACAGATTTTCAACAACTCATCCTTCAAAGTTAATTGTTGCCCGAGTCGACACTAGCTCAGAGGAAGAAGAAGAAGGCATGGATCTGAAACAAAGGACCAGCTTAAAGGGCTTACTGGCCAACAGGAACAAGGGGTCAACCACAAAAAGGCCCCCAAAACCCAAGTTTCTCCCAGTCTTCCTCCTTCTCCCCCCCCCCCCCCCAGTTCCCTACTAACCTCGGACTGAAGGCCAATCCGAACTTAAGGAAGAAAATGCTAGTTGAGGATCTAGAGGAAAGTGAGGTGGCACCTCAAAAGGACGCTAAGCAACAAAAGAAGACTAAGGATGCCAATGACAAAAGGGCTAAATCAGTGGAGAGCCAGGATGAAGCTGAAGTGCGCCGAGGGCAGTGCTCCTAGGCCCCTCGGCTAGAGGTGGAGGGTGCTCCCATTCCTTGGGATGCCACAATTTGGGAGTTTTAAAGGGGGCACGCCACCATCCTCGTCGAGGTCCTAGAGCAACCTCTTCTCCTCCCTCAGAAACATAGAGGGCCTCAGCCGCACTAGGCAACCTGACCTTTTCATGTCGTTGAAAAGGGACCTCACAATGGTAAGTTAGTTAACATTCTTTTTTGTTAAACACTTAGATGCATATTTATTCGTATATGTATAAATTTTTTATGACCCCCTTTGCTACTTATACACAGATTACCCAGCAGGTTTATGTAGCCGAGGAGTGGGTCAAGAATGCTTAACGAGGTTAAGGCTGAGGCCTATTCCCATTTTGAGGTTAAGAAAGCTTTCAGAGCCCTTAAAGAAGAGCACACAAAGCTGTTTGAGAAATTAAAGGAAGCGTACAAGGCTCGACTAAGCGCTGAGGCGGGTCTAAAGACCGCAGAGAGGCAGGCTGAGGATCAGCACCAAAAACTGCACATAGTCGAGATAAACCTGGCCACTGAAAAACAAATTGTTTTGGATCTTAAGGTGGAGCTACAAAGAACCAAGGATGCAGCTCGGGTGGCCAAGGAAGATGCTGAGGCCGTGGTGAGGGAATCCTATGAACGTGGGGTGGGGGACACAGAAGCCTAGCTGGCAGAGGAGGTGGCCGTAGTGTGTAGGCATTACTGCACTGAGTCATATGGAGTAGCCATGGACTGGGCGGGAGTCCCTGCAGACTCCGAGCTGAGGAGGGCCGTGAATATCTTCTTCCTGGAGGATATTCGAGAAATTTTAGATACAATCCCTCCTATCGAGCAACTCTCTACCACCCAAGCTCCCCTTCCTGATGTTGAAGTTTCAAAAGGGGTTGAAGTGGATGAGGAGGCTCAGCTTTCAGTGAAGGCCAAGCCCTCTAAGGATGCCCTTACAATCAGGGATGTGTTCTCCCAGGCCAAGGATGGAGAGCTTAAATATCAGGTCGGGGATTCCTAATCTGAGAAGGCCAATCCTAAGAATGATCCTTTACAGGCGAAAACCTAAGTATAAGATTTTATTTTTTAGCTTTCTATGTGTACCTTTTTTTTTTTTTTTGTAATGGCATTCTGCCACCATTTGTAATGCGTCTTTGTTTGATTAATGAATACATTTTCCTTTCTACCTTTTGTGTCTTTACTTTATATACTTCCAAGTTTATTATTATTGCAAACAAAATAAAACTGTTGCCATTCTAACTTTAATAAAAGCTGGAAACAATACCCTACTGGTAGTTTAAATAATTTGATTAAGTATCAGCAACAAAGAGATTTACCCCATACTTGTACTGTGAAATGATCCTTTTGTAATGAAGGTTGACTCTAATAAGGATAAGTAATGGACTTTGAAAGGAGAATGGAAGGGCGAGATATTCTTAATTCTGCCTAACTCTTGTATAAATAATCAAGGTCCTTAACTTAATCAAAGCCACCAGTCCAAGGAATTGGTTATAATCTTGGATCTATTTTGACATTTAGTGAAAAACAGGTAGATATCAGAGAATGTCAATTTTCCTCAAAGTATGTGGTTCAAGGATTTAGGCATGACTAAGGTTCTGTTTAGACACTTATAAAGATGTCATAGAGTGTTAATTTCCCTAAAGCATCTAGTTTGAGGATCCAGGCATGACTAGGGTTCTGTTTAAACACTTGTAAAAATGTCATAGATGTCAATAAGTGTTAATTTCCCCCAAGTATGTGGTTTGAGGAGCTTGACATAACTTATGTTCTATTTAAACATTTATATAGATGTCAAAGAGTGTTAATTTTCCCAAAGCATCTGGTCTGAGGACTCAGACATGACTAAGGTTCTGTTTAAACACTTATAAAGATGTCATAGATGTCAGTAAGTGCTAATTTCCCCCAAGTATGTGGTCTGAGGAGTCTGACATAACTTAGGTTCTGTTTAAACACTTGTAAAGATGTCATAGATGTTAGTAAGTGTTAATTTCTCCCAAGTATGTGGTCCGAGGAACCTGACATAACTTAGGTTCTGTTTAAACACTTGTAAAGATGTCATAGATGTTAGTAAGTGTTAATTTTCCCCAAGTATGTGGTCTGAGGAGTCTGACATAATTTAGGTTTTGTTTAAACACTTATATAGATGTCAAAGAGTGTTAATTTCCCCAAAACATTTGGTCCGAAAACCTAGGCATGACTAAGGTTCTGTTTAAATACTTATAAAGAACAAATAATGGAAAGTACAATGCCTTTGCACAATAAATGAACATATTGACAAAGGAAACTTTCATTAATAATAATACATTTTTTAGGTTGTTTACATTCCAGGGACGTAATATTACATGCTTATCTAAGTCTTCCAAAAAATATGCTCCTATGCCAACCATCGAGGTGATGCAATATGGTCCTTCCCAATTGGGCCCTAACTTTCCCTATGCTGGGTTCTTTACAGTGCCTAGAACCTTTCTCAGTACTAAGTCACCAGGCACTAATGGCCTTAACTTTACATTGGCATCATAACCTTGCTTGAGTTTGTGTTGGTAATATGCCAATTGCACCATTGCACTTTCTCTTCTTTCTTCAATAAAGTCTAAACTTTTTTCTAGCAACTCATTGTTACTGCTCGAATTGAATGAACTAGTCCTTAGCGTTAGGGAAGCCAGTTTCTAAAGGAATGACAACCTCTACTCCATAAGTCATTGAAAAGGGGGTCTCCCCTATTGACCTTTGAGGTGTGGTTTGATATGTCCACAGGACATGTGGCAGCTCTTCCACCAATTTTTCTTTCGCATCATCCAACCTCTTCTTGAGTTCGTTTACTATGACTTTGTTAACAGTCTTGGCTTGTCCATTCCCTTGGGGGTAAGCTGGGGTAGAATATTTATTCGTAATTCCCAAATCATAGCAGTATCTTCGGAAAGATTTGTTATCAAACTGAAGACGATTATTCGAGATGAGGGTATGAGGGACCCCGAACTGGGTGACAATGTTTTTCTAGACAAATTTTTTGGCATCCACATCTCTGATATTCGCCAAAAGCTCAGCTTCAACCCATTTGGTGAAATAGTTCGTGCCGACCTGCAAATATCTTTTGTTCTATGCTGCTTTGGGGAAAGGGGCAACAATATCCAAGCCCCCACAGAGTAAATGGCCAAGGGCTGGATAGGGGATTAAGGACTCCTCCTGGTTGGTGTATGTTTGGTGCGAATCTTTGGTATTGACTGCACTTTTTCACATATTCATGTGCTTCATTTTGCATATTTAGCCACCAATAGCCCTGAGTGATAGCTTTGTGAGACAAAGATCTGCCTCCCGTATGGCTTCCACAAATCCCTTCATTTAATTTCTCAAGAAGTAGCTCTGATACTTCAGGGTGAATGCATAGTAGAAAGGGCTCGAAAAAAGAATGCTTATACAATTTTTGATCCTTGGACAGCCAGAACCGAGGTTCCATTCTTCGTACTTTGTCAGCTTCTGATTTATCCTCTAGCAAGACGTCCTTTCTTAAGAATAGTACTATGGGATCCATCTAGCTAGGCCTTACTCTGATTTGGTGAACATGGACCACCTCTCCCTTTTCCTCTATGGGTTAGCACATATCTTCTATAAGGATAACCTGAGGCAAGTTTTGCCCCGAGAAGGTTGCAAGCATGGCTAGGGAATCAGCATGTGTGTTTCCATTTCTAAGGACATGCAGTAGACTGAATGATTCAAATCTTAATTGCAAATGCTTAACTCGATTTAAGTACCCTTGCATTCTCTCATCTCTTGCTTCTAGCTTACCCTTCACTTGACCAACGACCAATCTTGAATCCGAGAACATTTTTACTGCTTTTTCCCCCATTCTTTGAACCATGAACATTCCCTCTAACAAAGCCTCATATTCAGCCTTATTGTTTGTGGCCGAGAAGCCCAATCTCAACGATTACTCAATGGTAAGCTTCTCAGGTAAGACCAGAACTAGCCCCACTCTGGATCCCTTTTGGTTGGCTGCTCCATCAACATACACCTTCCAGTATAACGGTTCTTACGAGGTAATTGAGCCAACCGAATTTCCATCCATGTGTTGTGCTTTTATCTCACTCTTATATGGGGCTTCAGCGAACTTAGCCACCACATCCGCGAGGACCTGGCCCTTAATAGAGGTACGAGGCATGTACTTGATGTCAAAAGCCCTAGGATCGTCCCTTACTTGGCAACTTTTCTTGTATAATCAGCACTTAGAAGCAAAACTCTAAGGGGGAGTTGAGTTAAGACAACAACGGTGTGCACCTGGAAGTAGTGGGGGAGTTTGCGTGTAGCGTGTACTACTGCCAAAATGGCCTTCTCTAGGGGTAGATAACGGATCTCGGCCTCATGTAGTGATCTACTTATGTAATAGACTGGCCTTTGTATGCCGGTATTAACTCATATCAAAGCCAAGCTCACAACATGAGGGGCCATAGCAGTATAAGCAAATAGAACTTCATCCATCTCAGGATTGGACATGATAAGTGGATGAGAGAGGTATTTCTTAAGTTGCTGGAAGGCCAAAGCACACTTCTCGGTCCACTCAAATCCCTTCCATTTATTTATCAACAAGAAGGAGGGGCTGCATCTATCAGCTGACTGAGATATAAACCGGTTTAAGGCAGCGGTCATTTTGGTCAACTTCTAAACTTCTTTGGGATTCTAAGGGAGTTGTAGACTTTTAATTGCCTTAATTTGGTCGGGATTTACCTCGATTCCCCGGTGAGTCACCATGTAGCCTAGAAATTTGCCTGATCCCACACCAAAGGAGCACTTGGAAGCGTTAAAGCGTAGCTTATGTTTCCTCAGAATTTCAAAGATGTTTCCGAGATTTCCCACATGCTTGGACACCACCTTACTCTTTACCACCATGTCGTCTATGTAGACTTAAATGCTCTTGCTCAACTGTGGTTCAAACATTCTCGTCATCATCCTTTGATAGGTAGACCATATGTTTTTCAACCCAAAGGGCATCACTTTGTAGTGGTAGTTTCCAATGGGAGTGACAAAAACTATCTTTTCCTAATCGTCCGGTGCTAGTGGTATTTGGTGGTATCCCTAGAAGGCATCTAGGAAGCTCATCTGAGGATGGTCTACTGTTGCATCTACCAATTGGTCTATTTGAGGCAGAGGGAAAGGATCTTTTGGACAGGCTTTGTTCAAGTCTGTGAAATCTACACACACTCGCCATTTCCCATTTTTCTTTTTTACCACCATGGTGTTGGTCAGCCATTCGGGGTAGAACACTTCCTTAATAGCCCCTGTTTGCTTAAACTTCCTCACCTCGTCTCTAACAGCATCAGAATGATATTTGGATGAGTGTCAAGGTGGTTGCTTTCTGAAGGTGATAGATGGATTAACGTTCAAATGATGGCAGATGAAATTCGGATCCACCCCCGGGGCTTCATAAGTGTTCCATGCAAACACATCAACATTTTTCCTAAGGAACTTTATCAGCTCTTCTCTTTCTTGGAGAGGTATTTGAGTCCAAACTTGAAAAAACTTTTTCGGATCATCACCAATAACCACCTTTTCTAGATTTACGTACTTTGCCTCATCGACTGATCCATTGTCTGGCAATGCCGGCGTTTTTGATTGCTATAAGCCCCTTTCACTAGAGGCCAAGGACTCAGTTTTGGGTCGATGTGAGATGGCGGCCACTAGGCATTGCCTAGCCATGGACTGACTTCCAACAATCTCTTTGACCTAGCCTTCTGATTGATATTTCACATTCTGGTACATAATAGAAGAGACGGCTTCTAAGGCAAGAAGCCAGGGTTTGGCTATAATAGCTGTGTAGGGTTAATAAGCATCTACCACGATGAAGTCTACCTCCACCACTTCTGAACCAGTCTATTTGCGTAGTCTAATCTGACCTTTCGGAATGAAGGTCCTCCCCTCAAAACTTACTAGAGGGGAATCGTAGGCTATTAGGTCCTCGGGTCTTAGATTGAGCCCCTTATATAGGTCAGGGTACATAATTTCAACACCACTACCCTAGTCCACCAGCACTCTCTTCACATCATACCCCCCAATCCTGAGTGTGACCACCAAAGGATCATCATGGGGCTGGATGGTTCCGACCTTATCCTTGTCCAAAAAGCCTAGAATCAGTTGGGTTTCTGTTCTAGCTCTCTTTGGCTCCAAATTAGAGTCCTCGGCTGGTAGCCGAGCCACAGACATCACTCTGGAGGGACAGGAGCCGGTTCTTCCTAGAGCAGCGAAGATGACATTCATCGTTCTCAATGGAGGTTTTGAGGAATCATCTCTTCGAGGTTCTAAATCTATCTGGCCCCTTTGGCCACTAGAGTGGTGTAAAAGCTGCTTAAGTTTTCCCTTTCAAACTAGCTGGTCCAAATGATCCCACAAGTTCTTGTAGTCTTCGGTGGTGTGTCCTTGGTCCTGGTGGTAATGACAATAAAGGCTTTGATTGCGCCTCATGGGATTTCTTGCCATCTTATTTAGCCATTTAAAGAACGACTCATTCTTAATCTTTTCTAGTACCTGGCGCATTGGCTCTCGGAACACAACATTAATTGCCTGAGTATTGACAGATCCTGATTGCCTAACGAAGTCTCTTCTTGGTTGGTTATTATTGAATCAGTCCAACCTGAAATCCCTCATCTCTTTAGGCATAACCTTAGCCTTACCTTTCCCTTACTGTTGGTCTTCTTCAACCCTCTTGTACTTATCAATTTAGTCCATGAGTTGGCGTACACTAGTAACAGGTTTGCCTGTTAGAGACTTCCTTAAATCGTGCTCGGTTGGGAGGCCAACCTTAAAAGTACTGATGGCCACATCATCGAAGTCGCCATCTATCCCATTGTACATCTCCTAATATCTGTCCGAGTACATTTTCAGGATCTCGCCCTCTCGCATGGATAGGGACAACAGCGAGTCCAAGGGCCGAGGTACCGTACTACACATGATAAAATGCGAGCCAAAGGCCTGGGTGAGCTCCTTGAAGGAATTTATGGAATTTGCCTTTAGGCCATCGAACCATCTCGTAGCCACAGGTCCCAAGCTGGATGGGAAAACCTTGCACATCAAAACCTCGTCATTGGAATGGACGACCATCCTCTGATTGAACTGGCTCACATGTTCTACAGGGTCCATTCGACCATTGTAAATGGTGAACATAGGTTAATGGAATCGCCGAGGAAGTTTCACCCCCTCTATCTTACGCGTGAAAGGTGATTTGGAGATTTGATTCAATGCTTTGCTCATGGTGTCATTTCCCAAGCCTTTAAGAGGCAGGCTCTTATATCTACTTTTACGATAGTGCTCTTCATCGTAGGAGAAAGTCTCGCTTGGTGGAATTCTCGACTTTCGCCTATAATTATCGTCCTCTTCATCATTACAGGACATATCAAAACTGGAAGGAGTTCTTTTCCGCTGTGCATGGCGCAGCTTCTTTTTTAAGTTATCAATCTCCAGCTGCATGGCTTTGTTACTGTTTTGCCTTTGAGATACGTGACTTCCCACTCAAGAGTGGCTTCTGCTTGTATGGGTAGTGTGCACACTGCCCTCTCGATATCTCTCACGATCTCTTTCCCGCTTAAGATTAAGAAAGTCATCTTGTCGTTGAGAACCTGCGGACTCTGCCTGGTGTGGACCTACTTGGTCTGGACCTGATCCTACTATGTTTAGCCGTTACACTCATTGATGCACAAGTTTTCCTCACAGATTGTGCCAATTGTAGGGAAGCGTTTTTGGTACCCAAGCCCAAAGTGTAAAGGGATGTCAGCCCAGTGAGCCCAATACAATAAATTTATAGAGTGCGAGTTAAAGAACTAGGCTTTAGTGAAGTTGACAACGACTAGTATGGACTTAGAAGATGATTAAGCAAATCCAAAGAATATAAAACTGAGTGAAATCGTTGTCCGAGGAGGTCAGTTATCATATAAATCAGTTAAACATGTTGAAAGTGTGATTTTGATTGCTACATTGTTCTTTCTCTATTTTCTCGATCCCCTTCTCATGGGAGGTCTCTCACATTATATAGCTCTCTTTAAACCATCTTGATCCTACACTTGTTGATCGTTTGAGCCCTTACTTGAGTACCTGTCCCATTAGACACCCTCTTTGATTTTCTGTGAGTTGTGATTGCTAAGACAGCATTGTTCAGGGATTTTCTCTACATAAATGTGGCCAAAAGAGTAGCTGTGGTGCATTTAATACAGTGGTAGCAGCTTTCCCTTAGGTATTTTTGAATTCCTATCACCCTAGTACGTTTATGATAAACGTCTTTGTCGCTAGAGATTCCTGGAAAGTCACCTTAATTATCAGGATACATACTGGAGCTGTTCCCAGTTTATCCGAGGAGATGTTCCTCCTTAGACCATTTTCCACTCATTCCTTACTCATGAGGCTTTAGACTGAAATCATCCATAGCTATTTATTCCTCATCGGAGCATTCGTGTCTTCGGACTAGGCCCAAGGCCTAATACACACTTTAGGCCCTTAATCCCACCGTACTATTTTAGTGACTAGACTTATTTGCATATTATCTTGTAGTGTCAATTCATTCGTAGCCTAAACAAAAAATTGACAATTCATGAACCAAAGGCCCGTGGTTTGGTCTGACACTCTGACTTGGTCACCTCAATCAGTTTAATTCTCATTGCTTGAATCACTGGTTCATTGTATTTTCATAGGCCACATGATGAAATGAACTGGACGAGACTTATTAGAGTGATACACCTTTTGATGGGAAATGTATATGATAATTAAATTGATTTTTATAATCAAAATAGTATAAAATTTCTTCATATGAAAAATACTTTTGAATTTTTGTTATATTTAAAATAGGCGCAATGAGTTTTAATTGATCAAATTTGTTGTTGTTGAATAAGAAAATTGCAATCGAATTTTGCCTATACTATACTATTAAAAAAAACAAAAAAAAAGTATCAGTGTCTAAACATGTTATAGTAAATAGAATCATCATGAAATTCACACTACAATTCCAAATTATATGGTATCTAATAAAAAGAAATCGGTGCACATGAACAGCCAAAGTGCCAAACTCATAAAAACTTAATGAAAGAGGACTAGAAGGTGCGATATGCCATATTTTTAGCATTTTTCCTTTTACAATTTGCTATATTTTCAATTATTGCCCTCCTGATGTGATATATTTTTTGTTGTTGATTATAGTGGAGCAAAGACTACCTTGTTATGTAACCTTCAGTCCTATTGTCCAAATGCTCTACTATCATTTAAATCTAATTTTAAAAAAAGTTTATAAACGTGTTGAAATAAAAAAGCATATCTTTGGTAAATAGGAAACTATTTGATCATTCAAAAAGCTGTAAATTTCTTAGCCTACTCCACAGAGGGGGCATAGGAGACACTGTGTCCATTCAGAATAAAAAATCATATCTTGGTAAATAGGAAACCATTTTTTTTTTTTTATAGAGATAAATAGGAAACTTTTTTTTTTTTTGATGTGAATAGGAAACTATTTGATCATTCAAAAAGCTGTAAATTTCTTAGCATACTCCATAGAGTGGGCATAGGAGATACTGTGTCCATTCAGAGAGAGCCAAAGTGATTTTGCGAATCCCACTATTTTGATTTCTTCCAAATCCCACTATTTTGATTCATTTTAATGGTACTAAATTAGCCAACTACCCCGTTTCCAATCTTTCTATACGTAAGTGAATCTGGTTGGTAGAGGTAGAGCTGTTTGTTTTTCTCCCCCGCCTCTTGTTTCCTTTGACAAGTGATGCTAAAGAAAACTTGTAGACCTTTTTCATTAAAGGAAGAAAGTAGCACAAAAATATGGTGCTAAATGGTGCTTTGCTTTCTAGTTGCTTTATAGAAAAGATTATGTATCATTTTAAAGTTTAAAGTCATGTAAAAGTTGGATAAAGGGACAATGTTACAAGGGGCTCATATATATAAAATATTTTTTCTGGTTCAGTTACATTCTTGACCAACAATGCCCAATTATTTACAGTAAAATAGATACATTTCGTTAGGTGTGAGTTTTAGTTATCTTAACTGGTAAATACTTTTGTCTTTGAATAATATATTTGAGGTTTGATCCCCTACTACACCAAGAATCAATTGGTATCATTAGTTTGATAATAAAAAGCAATTAGCAAGAGCAATGTCAACTCTCTTTTAAAAAAAAAAAAAATTATAAAAGAAAAAAGAAAAGCTTTCTACTAGCTGAAGCAACACCTGAGTCCACTTTGCCCAGTCCCTTATTAGTTTCTTTTTCATCTTTTCTCTTTTGGCTTTTCAAAAGAGATGTAAAGAATTTTTGTTACACTTATTTCAACTTTTTGATCAATCATACATGGTGGCTTACAGTTCACCTTTCAATAATCTCTTTCTTATCCACATCCTTCATTGCAAAGAAAGTGAATTTCATAATTTGCATATATTTCTATAGGTAATTTTGTGTAAAGATGAAGATTAAGAGTTAGATTGTGACTTGTGAGTGTATGATTCATGGAGTCAGTTTTTTATTTTTTTTGGGTTAGAAAAAAGTAAAGCTTATCCAATAGAGACAGTAAATAAGTGGTCCAAACTCAAGCTCACTCTTTTAAGGAAGAGCCAGAAGTACTACTAGGCCAATTTTTGGAGTTATTCTTCCAACCTATTTCTAAACATCAAATATCATTCATTTTTTTATGCAGGAGAAGGAATTTGGTAATATCACTGAGATATATCATACCACTTTCACATGGGAGTGGATGTGATACCCCTCTCACATGAGAGTGGGTGTGATATATCTCAATGACAAAAAATAAACATTGATTTATGTAAAGGACAAATTTGCCAAAGAACCAACTTAAATGTTCTTATTAGGGGTGGAAACACTTGAATTGTACTTTGGTATAAACAATTTAAAAACTTTATAAAAAAATTATTAAAAAAAAAGACCCACACACAAATAGTAACAACTATACGTATGTGATAAGAAAGAACTTATGCTTTTGAGTGCCATTGTGATATTGATCTAAATAGTGTGCAGTTTATAGTAAGCTCTATCCTTTTGTAACATGGTCTACAATTTGTAATGTTGATGACATCTTCTTCATCTCCTTTCTTTCTTCTTTTATTCTATTTGAGGAAATAGGTGAAGGATTGCTTCCTTGTTATTTCTTTTGTGTGGCAAATTCAGGAAAAATGCTAGGACATACCCCTAAACTTTGGGGTAGTGGTCTTTTAGCCAATTTGTTCTCTAAAGTTTATACATGTGTCAAATAGATAATTTTGTTAGTATGTCATTTAAATTGACTAACGATACTCACTTTACACTAACATGGACAAAATTACTAAACACAATTGTAATAGAGAGAGACTCTTAATCGAACCATTGCATCACCAAATTTTGTGTTCCCACCGCAAATCTGTCCATTTGTGGTATTGACGGTAATTCGACTACCGCAACCCAAAATTTTGGTACATGAAATTCCACTAACTAGTGCTTTAAGAAAGAAAAGAAAAGAATAAGCAACACAAAATTGGAAAACAAATATGCAATTAGAATAAAAAGAAGCAACAATATCCATAGTTTTTATAACTGGACCAGCCAATTTGAATGGATTAACCGAGACTAGAGGTCAAGCTGATTTTTTAGACTTATAAACCAACCAGTTCAGGGGTTTACACCCCCCCCCCCCTTTTGTGTGGAAAAACCTTGATAATTACACACAGCTACACATGCAACAAATTCTATTTGACACGCTAACCATATAAGCAAGTTAGTATGTTGTGTTCTAAAGACACTAACTATTATATTTATTTAAGGTATAAGTGAATTAACATTTTATTTTTTATTTTTTATTATGGTTCAATCTCAGTTTAACCTCAAAAATCTTGAATCTCTTGCTTTTCTGGTTCTTTGAATGGTTGTGGTTTCAGACCATGACAATATCCAAAGCAAACAATGAACAATAATCAATGGGTTTTTCCATAATTAGCTATATATAAAAGGTTAAGGTTTTGGGTAGAGAATCGCCAATGGCACCGCCAACAGTGTTGCCGACAACAACTTTGGTGATGACATGAGCCAAATAGCAAAACTCTCTTGTCGACAATCTATTAAACCCATCTTCCTCAATCCTTCCACCCTCTCTCACAGCCGGCCACCACGTAATCATAAATGTTGTTGTACTTGAATGCTAAGATCAACGACAGGACCACAAAGTTCAATGATGCAACAATTCAATTAAGAAATCCTCTCTCTCTCTCTCTCTCTCTCTCTCTCGGTTGCGATTGTGTTTGATATATTTTGTTGATGTATATGTCATGTTAACGTTAGTCAATTTAAGAGGTAGACTATCATAACTCATGAGTATCAATTTGACATATTTGGGAAGTTCAAATCGCAAATTGGCTATTGGCATATTCAGAAAACAAAAAGAAGGTATTTCCTTTCATACCAAAAACGAGCAAAGAAATTAATTGAGGTCCAACCAATTGCGTGAGGTAATGTAACATAAAATTAATTAAGTTCGTTGGCTAATATTATTTATTTGGCCAAAGAATGTGCACCAACTAGCATACTTTGACATTGGCGTACGCAGCCATCCATGACCCTAACATGAAGAACTCATTACGGTTTTAATTAAAACAGGGGAATCAAAAGTCGGCAGTACATATTGGAAGATGAAATGGTAAATAGAAGCCTTTTTTTTTTTTTTTTTTTTTTTTTTTTTTTGGATTTGAATGGAAGCTTTTTATTATTTGAAAAAATCATTACAACTAAAGTAACACTAAAATGAACAACAAATTTTCCCCACCGACAGTAACCGAACCCATATAATAATATCCTTATTATTATTAATAATATATAATATTTGTTTGTAATCCTATAATTCAAACCCAGCCAACCGGAACCATGTGAGACATAGGCAACTAGAACATCATCAACATCATCATGCTATGAAGGTTCCATTTCTTTTTACATGATGGAGCATCCAGAGGAATTTTCTTCACCGAAGTAATCACATGGACTCACGTAACTACTTCTATACCCACCACCGCCATAACTATCATAAATGGGCCTTCCATAGTAGCCATCATAACATGGGGGTGGCCTACCATAACCAGAGTAGCATGGGCCCCCACCACGACCCTCAGAGCATTCAGTGCAACAAGTCCTAAATACCGGGTAAGCCAGTTGTGGTGGACATTGCGGTGGTGGACAGTGTGGTGGTGTTTCTTTTGGTTTTTCTTTAGGCTTTTCAGGCTCTTTTGGTTTTTCCTTAGGCTTCTCAGGTTCTTTCGGCTTTTCAGGCTCCTTGGGCTTCTCAGGTTCTTTGGGCTTCTCAGGTTCTTTTGGCTTTTCCTTGGGCTTCTCAGGTTCTTTTGGCTTTTCCTTTGGCTTCTCAGGTTCTTTCGGCTTAGGCTTCTCAACCTCCTTGATCTCAATGCTCTTAACGGTAGGACACTTGCAAATTATCTTTTGCTTAATCTTTTCAGGAGAGCAACATACCACTTTGATTAACACACAGTTTTCCTTCTCGTTGTATGCCTGGTCTTGTATTTCTCTTGTTCACAAAAATTACCAACACATAATAACTCAGTTTTCTTTTTTAGCCACATAAAAAAAAAACACAAACTTGTTCATTCGATCATCTATACACTAAAAAAAAAAAAAAAATTCAACTTAAGAAAGAGAGACTCACGAGGGATTCTACCAAGCACTTTCTTGATCTTCTTGTAGCAGCGATAGCACTGAAGGTCGACCTTGATCAACATCAATGTCGTCTTCTATAAAAAGCAAAGAAATTTTGGTATATATATCATCCATATTTAAGCCAAAAAATACAAAAGCCAAAGAACAATTATGAGCAAAAAAGAGAAACTTGGCGATGTTGCTGACAGAATAATCAGAAAAAAACAGTATCAGGTTCTGACATAAACAAAAAGAATTTCTGCGAAAGAATAAGCGGTAGAAGCCAAAAACAAAAGAGTAACTTTCGACACAAAATCCCCACCACACTAAAAAAAAAAAAAAGAATAGACTGGAAGAGTTATAATCAAATGGGTATTAATCAAAAGGAAAAATGATTACAGAATTGACAAACCTTATCCACCCCCATGGCTGTACAGCTTTGAATTCAGATCTCAAAACTCTCAGACCAAAAAAGTATTGAAGGGGCAAACACTGCTCGATTGAGAAATCGGAGTACAAGTATAATGAAGAGGCCACGAGGAGAGTTAGAAAGAGTGGTACATATATTGTGCCAAACCACATCCTAAGAAGACGTGAAAACGTCATATGTCGTACGTCTACACCCAATGGGATGCAGACACGTGGGGTTTCCCATTGAATTTACACGCTCCATCAAGATTAAAGAACTTGTCGTTATTTTACTTGCAGGGTGTGGTTTTTATTACACTTTTATTTTTTTGATTTCTGACTCTCCGATCTATCATTTTGCATGTGCTGGATTGGATCTGATTGACCCACCTCACCTTCCAATTTTTCCTACATTATCAAGGAAAATAATACTAATAATAATAATAATATAAGGCACTGTACATAGTTTGGTCAGTGCAATTATGGGCCATGCACCCTTAATGGGAACCCTACACGTTTCCCCAACCCCCAAGCTTCTTAGAGTACTGCTTAAGTTTGGGCCAGATCTGATCTATGATCACAAGGTACTGGTTCAGATTGTACACTCACCAGTTTCACCCAACCTCTTGATTTTATGCTTGTATAATTGTGCATGCAGTCAGAATTGTCCAAAATTGTTTGGATAAGCCTAACCATTGCCTGCCATTTATCTCTTCTGAAAAAAATAAAAAATAGAAAACTGGTTGCAGGCTTTTGCAACTCGAAAGCATGTAAGCAATCGTTACTCCTAACAAACTCTGCCCATTCTAGTCAGATCTGTGGGCTCATCTTCTAGACTGGTCCAATCTAAATATGACTTTAGTAGTATTTTTGTTTTATTATATTTTATTATCTCATTATTTAATTATTATTGGGAAAGTAATAAAAGTTGAAGACCACACACTATTTATTCTAAAATTTTAGTATACCATTAAAAAATTTTAAAATTTTAGTATGTTCCCTAATTAGATATCTATGTGCAATAAACTCAACTAATAAAGTTTTCCTATAAAAAAAAAATAATAAAGTTTTTTTTTTTGTAATTAAATAAGAGAATTGAGTTTAAATTTTGCTACAATAAACAAACAATTAAAGTCTTCAAATAATAATAAAGATAAAGTACAATCATTATAGTGATTATTGAGTGAATGCCATATATTTAAATTATATCTTATCTACTCTTAAAAAAAAAAACCTATCTTATTTATATTTTTTTAAAAAGACATGAATGATAACACTTTAAAAAAGGTATGTTACACTTTAAAAATTCAGTATAATTTTTCTAATTTAACATTGAACCATATACTTTTATATTTTATCAACTTAAACTCATAAAGAGTAAAATTCAAATTTGAAATGTCCAAAGTTTGAATTTATATGATTTAGTACAATTATAATATTTAATTTCAAAGTTTATTTTAAAACATAGGATATAATTTCAAACAATCCTTAAAACATATGGTTGAAACTTGAAAGTTTATATATGAAAATCCAGGCCCCTAAATTATTTATTGAATTAATTCAGCAAAAAAAAAAAAAATTATTTATTGAATTATATATATATGGGCGTAGGCCCAGCCCAGCCACTTTGCATAAAATGTTTTTGTACATTAACTTCCTTGATGTTGTGCATAATATATATTTCTATTTTTCCCATAGAGACATTTCTTAGTTATCTAAGGATAATAATAATTTAGTAACTTAATTGATAAAATTTCTGATGGTTGAGTAGGAGCTATGGGATTCAATTTTCACCTATACCAAAAACTAATTAGTATCTTAGTTTGATGATAAAAAGTTATTATCAGAAGTGAATACCATAAATTGAAACTTTTTATTAAAAAAAAGATAAAATAATAAACTAGTGTTTTTGGACTCTCAAAGTTGGATTTGGAGCACCTCAAATCAAAGAGTTGAAAGAGGGATGAGGGATCTCAAATTAGAGTAGCTATCTGAGGATAATACTAAACCACCCTTGCAAATGATCTTCTGCTTAATCTTTTGAGGACAGCAACATACTAGTTATACCACTTTGATCACCACCAAGTTTTCCTTTATGTACTTTATCTTATATTCTCTTTAAATTTGTCTTATTTCTAGTATTACTCCATTTTCTTTTTGAATCTTTTTAAAATTAGAGGAAAAATGTGAAAGTAATATATTTTTTTATATCTCTAAAAATAAATATTTATATATAAAATAAAATCATTTTTTGCCCTCATAGTTGAGAGAAGGTATACCTTGCATTGGGTATATGCTCCAAGACCTTGGCTTAACTTATACACAAACTTGAGTATCTCTTTAGCGGCCATAAAAACTTCTGTGGTCCATCTTGGATTAGCCTTAGAAGTATTGTGGATCATAGAAACTAGCTCGAAGCTGTGAAAAGATGCTTCCAAAAAAGCATTAGCATCAATGTAGGGTATGGACAACTCTTGAGAAATAGTCTTGGGCTCCTTCATGATGGTCACCAACTGATTCTTAAATATGAACCTGAGTTTTCGATGGTCACTAATGAATTCTCAGATAAGAACTTGAGTTTCCGGTGAAGGGTAAATAGAATTGCAGCTGCTACGTGCAACTAAAGTCTCCCCGAAAGTATGTTGTATGAAAAATCCACTTTAATCACCTGAAAGTTAACCATGAAAAATCTCGAGCTAACTTCAATCATTATGCAGTGAGAGGGAGGAAACATATACGCGATGCAAGGTGTATTTTTCCCACATTTAGGGAATTCCACTATTAATGGGTCCTAAGCGGCCTAGGTGGCCTAATGCAAGAAAGAAGTCATTAAAATTAGTTAAAACGGGAAATCAAAACAGTAGACTGTACACATTGGAGAGGGAATGATTAATAGAAGGTTTTTAATATTTAAAAAATCATTACAACTCAAGTAAAATAACACTGAAATGAACAATCATTTGTCCCCAACCATGCACACTCATTAACCAAACCCATATCATATACATCCTACAAACCAACAAAAGAAAATTCAAACCCACGCGGACCATGTGACATATATAGCCATAGGCAACAAGAGTCTAGAACATATGTTTTTTACTTGCAAGTAGCCAACTAGAACATGATAACCATTATCATCATCATGCATGCATGCATGCAAATTCCCAATTACATGATGGTGCATGAAGTTTCTTCACATCGACTCACATAAGTATAACAACTCCTATACCCGCCACCATAACTATCATAAATGGGCCTTCCATAATAGTAGCCATCATAACATGGGGGTGGCCTACCAAGACCATAATGGCATGGCCCCCCATCACGACCCTCGTAGCATTCCGTACAACACGTCCCAAACCCAACCGGGTAAGCCGGTACAGGTACCGGAACCGGTATTGGTGTTAGTGGTGGCCTACCAAGACCATAAAGGCATGGCCCCCCACCACGACCCTCAGAACATTCCGTACAACACGTCCCAAATCCAACCGGCCGTACAGGCACACAAACCGGTTCAACAGGAGGCTTTGAAACCGGTTCAGTATCTTCTTTTGGTGGTGGCTTCTCCTCAGGGGGCTTCTCCTCCTTCTCAGCAGTTTTTTGTGGTGGGTTCTCCTCCTTAGGTGGTGGCTTGGTCTTCTTCTCAGTCTCTTTGATCTCAATGCTCTTAATGGTATCACCACCCTTGCAAATTATCTTTTGCTTTATCTTTTCAGGACTGCAACATACCACTTTTATTATCACCAAGTTTTCCTTCTCCTTGTATTTTTGGTCTTGTACTTCTTTTGTTCACAAAAAGTACCAACACGTAATAACTCAGTTTTCGTTATTTATTTATTTATTATTTAGCCACATAAAAACACAAACTTGCACATTCATATATACACTAAAATTGAACTTAACAAAGATAGACTCACGAGGGATTTGACAAAGCAATTTCTTGATCTTCTTGCGGCAGCGAGGGCATTGAAGGTCGACCTTGATCCACATAAATGTTGTTTTCTATAATGGCAGAGAAATTGTAAGTATGTTATCCACGTTTAGGCAAAAGAGAATTGAAAAGCCGAAGAACTTGGTGATTTTGTCGACAGAAGAATCAGAAAAAACAGTATCAGGTTCTGACATGAAATATTAATGATTGTGTGTGCGAATTTATTTATAGCCCTGCCCCACATGTGAAAATTTTAAATAAGATAAGATGGACATAAAGAATTAAACTCAGATATCATATTAAATTAATCATATTTTCAAATTATAAAAAAATGGTGAATATGTTCATTTGATATAACAATTACAATGTTCATAAAAAAAGAAAAAAAAGAAAAAAAAAGGATATAACAATTACAAAATTGACAAACCTTTTCCTCCGCCATGACTCTATAGCTTTGAATTGATATCTCAAACTCTACCAAAATTACAGAAGGGGCTAGCACTGCTTGATTAAGAAATCAAGTTCAAGTATGAAGAGGCCACAATAGTTAGTGAACACAGAGTACGTATATTATGGCAAATTAAGTAGACCTTAAAAAGACTTAAAACGTCATATGTTGTACGTCTAGCCCAATGGGAAGTAGACATATGGGGTAAGGGTTTTCATAATTGAATTTCTTGGTCTATGACTCTCATAAAGTCTAGACCCATTGTCGTTCTTTTATTTGCACAGTGTGGTTTTTCTTTTATTTTTGTGATTGCTGACTCTCCAATCTATCATTTGCATGTGCTGGCCCCGATATATTGACCCACCTCACCTTTCAATTTTCCTACATTACTAAGGAAACTATCAAAGTGATCAAGAAAAGAAGAAAGACATTCAGCAAAAAAAAAAAGCAAAAAGAAAAGGAGAAAGACAGCACTGCCAAGAAGAAATTGAAAAGAAAGAAGAAAAGGACAAGAATAATGTGTAAACGACATAAATGTGTAACTTTTTTTTTTTTTAGGGAAAACATAATTTACTTTATTAAAAAAAATCGGTAATGTTAGCTTGGACAACAAAAAGAAAGAATAGTAAAACATTTTCCATCCACACAATAAAATTTAAAATATATAAAACATATCTAGCTACATTATGAGCAACATTATTACCTTATCTCTTTATAAGAGAGTAACGTAATTGAGAAAAAAATCTAGTGCCAAATCATACATAATCAATAAGCAAACTATTAGAGGACAAAAACAAAAAACAAACTGTTGTTGATTAGTGCTGTCATAAGAACCTGAGAATCTCCTTCTATGATCACCTGATTGAATCCCAAATCTGCAGTAAACTAAAGATTTGATGACGCTGCCTTTGCTTCGATCTCCAGTGGATTGTAAACCTGTGACAGTTGCCGAGATAGAGAGGCCAGCACCAAACCATGGGCATCACGCACCACCAATCCCTGACTTACGCTCCTTAGTGAAGATGGCTCCGTCAAAGTTTATCTTTATCGTGCCCGAAGGTGGAGTTCGTCATTGACCCCATGTCCTAGGAGGAAGAGAGCGAGGGGCTAGTTGTACTGACAAAAATACCATCAATTAAATCGTGATTCCTCTACCTAGCCGAAACATCAATGAGAATTTCTACTTTGGCGTCAGCCAATGACTCAAGCAAATGGGAGAGAACCTGGGGTGGATTTTCCCTTAGTAACCAAAAATCATGCCAGATGCTCACTAATTTGCCATCCCTAATACACCATCTACATCCCCTTAGAAGTACATCTCGACCATGTAAGATACTGGTCCAAGCATACAATCCCGATCTAGAATTTCTAGCTTCCTTGATAGAGCAATTAGGGAAGAACCTAGCCTTGAAAACCCTATAATAGATTTTGTATTTTTTGTGTTTTTTAAAGAGAAAGATATAAAAGTGAAGTAAAATTACATATTTAGCTCTATTTTAACAGAGATGGGTTATGAAACTCTAATTGAGCCAACCTTAGGTGGATAAGGTGTCAAATTTTAAATCACAAGTAGCTAACTTAAATTTCGACTAAACTACATGTGAGTAAGTTATAATTTGTCCAAACCTAAAATATTGCTAAACAGGTTTTGCATGCTAAAAAACTAAAAATTTGTTCTTGAGAGAAATTTCTCAAAAAACCTAGAAAAACTTTAAAGTTTTAAAAGTATAAAATTGAAAAAATAGAAAAAGAAAAAGGCCTTTGCTTATGGAAGATTGTGTCCTATGTTCGTATATTTATCTTTGTTCCTATTTTTATCTACTTATCTTACATGATAATTAAATTTTATGTAGTTTATTGAATAATTCATTTTAACGTTATCTTAATGTCATCACATTCCACTAGAAAGTTGGGGTTAGCTTTAGAACTCTCTCTCTCTCTCTCTCTCTCTCTCTCTCGTAGTGATGATGTAATATTTTACGACAGTGACCCTCGAAATCTCTCCACTGGCACTACTTGGAGACCTCATGAAAGGGGAGATATGGGGCATTGATTGTTAACAAAAAAGGCAAGAGAAAATGTTCATTATTAAGCTTTGAGAGTACAAGAATGTATCATCATTAAATAACCAAAACAACCCAAATGATGTGAAATGATAGACAATGAACCGCATCTTATTACTTCACTGATGTGTAATGATAGAAGTATTTGTAATTGTAACAGTTAATTTTTATTTTTTGATAAGATTTGTAACGGTTATTTTTCTTGTGAAAAAATAATTAACACGTACTAGTCTACCATGACTTATTGACATTAAGTACAGCTTCACTCTTTCACACATCAAACTTTACATCAAGAAATTCACTTCCAAATGCCCATAGATGAAACCAAATAATATTTATTTGACCTCATTTTGTAAGGATAGATCCATTAAAACTTATTACTCAGGCCTGATTGCTTGCCTTTTTGGTTCTAATTGTCAAGCTTTTGGGGTGCAAATGCTTTAATTTGTGCTATGTTGACAGCAAGCTTGCTGCCTAGTTTGGATCTTAATGAATAAGAATTACATTGTGCTGGAGTAGGTTGTCCATGTCTAAGAATGTCCAATATCAAGACCTATTCTAATCACTTATTAATCACATTGCTTTCATGCCAAAGTTGGTAGGGCATAAATATATTTTATAAACTTTTTTTTAATTGCTTATGTGGTGGGCAGTTATTGGTAATTAAAAGGGAAGTAATACTACATGTACAAATTATTTTATTTTTACAAACAATCATTTTGAAAATTTTTTACTGGTTCTCACTTGGGTCTACTAATAACACAATATTTTTACTTACCAATAACCACCTATCATATCAGTAATTTGTAAAAATATTATAAAATAGTTTATGACTTTAAATTTTTCCTCTAACATTTTTACAAACTATCAACTTGAAAAATTCTTACTAATTTTCATATGGGTCCACCAGTAACATTATCTTTTACTTACCAATAATCACCTACCATGTCAACATTTTGTAAAACAATTTTGAAAATAGTCAATGACTCTATCATTTTCCTTGAAAAAAAATGTGATGTTAGTGGTAGAAAGCAAAAGAGAAATGCCCACCAAGAGGGAAAGACTTTGTATCAATTTATTAAATAAATTGATACCAATTATTTTTCAATTTATTGCAATGAAAATTTAGAACTTATAGCATAATGCAATGAATTATTTTACAATCTATTGCAATGATAAACATGAAATTGCAACGAAAATATTATTGTAATGATCTGATATTAATTATTTTACAATCTTTCAATTTAACAAGTTTGATGTAATTATCTATTGCAATGAAGATATTGTTGCAATAATTTGATCCAAATTATTTGTGCCAATTATTTGCAAGAGAAAACACTCATTATCAAGCTTTGAGAGTAATAGTTTCACCATTTCACCATTTCACACATCAAAATTTACATTAAGAAATTCACTTCCAAAATGAATGTAGATGAAACCAAATAATCTTTATTTGACCTTATTTTGTAAGGAGAAATCCGTTAAAACTTATTACTTAGGCCTAATTGCATGTCTTTTTGGTTCTAATTGTTAAGCTTTCTGGGTGCAGATGCTTTAATTTGTGATATGTTGATAACAATCTTGCTGTCTAGTTTGGATCTTAATGAATAAGAATTACATTGTGTTGGAATAGGCTGTCCATGTCTAAGAATGTCCAATATGAAGACCTATTCTGATCGCTTACTATCATTAAGTAGTTATCAAGACCTATTCTCTCTTACTTTTCACTCTATATTTTCTTTCTTTCACCGGTGCTAGTACGTCTCTTGAGCTCCTCTCTTTCTCTCTTTTCTTTTTTCTTTCTTCACCTCTTTTTTCTTTCTTCTCTGGTGCTTCTCCTTTATTTTCCTCTTTGTGAACAAATGGAGTCGCCATCTAGTTTAGGTCTAGTAATTATATTGGGCCTTTTGGACCAATCACTTACACACATGGGTCCACATACCAGATTATGGGTCTAGAGTTTGGGTACAACTTAGAAAGGCACCCAAGACCACCCAACTTGTAGGCCGGCTTCCATTATGTGTTGTTAGGTCATATTTAATTGAAGAGTTTATTAAGAAAACCCTAATCCTTATCCTAAACGTATATCATGCACTTAAGGAAATAACACACACAACATGTTAGAAGCATATTACAATATAGAAGGAAACAAAATAAAACACAATCATACAAAATAAAATAAACATGGCAAACTAATAATTAAATAAAACACACGA
Organism: Quercus parvula; assembly: GCA_030820535.1. Taxonomy (NCBI): domain Eukaryota; kingdom Viridiplantae; phylum Streptophyta; class Magnoliopsida; order Fagales; family Fagaceae; genus Quercus; species Quercus parvula. The sequence goes on from JAUAME010000002.1 coordinate 17,216,423, forward strand.
GGAAAGAAAATCAAATAAACTAAACATGGCAAAAAAAATACTCCAACAACATGGAAAATAATAAAACACCAATAATTAAATGTCACACCACAAAAAAAAAAAAAAAAAGGAAACAAATAAAATACAAGTCAATCATATTATACTAAAAAGGAAGAAGATAACGATTAAATCATACACATAAAGAAAGATTATAAAATAAACTAAACATGGACAAAGATTCAAACAAACATGGAAAGCAATTAAACATAAATAATTAATCCAAAACAGAGTTAAACAGAATCAAATAACATATGGAAAATGATCAAAGATAATAAAAAAAAGATTTTACCCTAATCTAGATTTGGAGTGCATGCGCATACTTAAGTATGCATACGCATGCATGAAATATGTGTACACGTACTCAAGTATGCTTACGCAGCCTTTAATACAAATTTAAAAAACTACATTTTGAGAGATTTAATCAAATAAACATATAACATATGAGATTAAACAAGCGTGTTAGAAACTCTAAGAAAACTAAACTAACATAAAACAAACATCAATATAAACATAAAAAAGATAAAACAAACATCAATGTGTTTAGGATAATAGAATAGTGGCCTCTCTTCATCCCAATTTCCAATGTTCAATTATGGGCAAACATGCAACATCATATATTGAGAATCAAATCAACTTGAAATTTTGAGAACTTATCATAAAACTCAAACCATTGCGAACCACTTTATTGATGAATTAAAAGAGTACAATAATTGAAAGACTCACTAAATTGAAACAACAAAGACATATTGAATTGAAATAACAAGGACACTTCTGAATTGAAAAACAAATTGAAATGAAAGACTCTTGTGTATGCAAAAACAAAGACTAAACTTCTTGATCAATCAACCCCAAGTAGGAGGACGCATAGCATTATAGTTGGGAAGATGATTAGTCTTGATGTTTGGGAGGTTGATGGGTGGATTAGGGGTCTTGCTAGATTGAATGAGGTCTTCAATGTTATGACAAAGACGAGTGCACTTATCAGTAGAATGACCATGGTTCTGATGGTACTTGCAATACTCACTTGCATTGTAGTTTGGAGCAGAGGTGTTTGAAGTATACCTTCCTAGATCCAATGGCTTGATAAATCCTTTGGTTGACAAATTTTCAAGTGCTTGGGATAAAGTCATTCCTTATGGAGTAAGCTCTCTTCAAACATTAACAGCATTAACTTCACTTGTCTTACCACCATTGTTACCACTATTACTTGAATTTCCTACCCCAAACTTCTTTTGAGGTTTTGCATAAGTCCACTTTTAATAGTGTCCTCAACTTGTATACTAGCACCATACAAATCCACAAAAGTCTTCAAAGGAATTGGTGCAAGTTGGCGCTCATAAGTAGGCAATACATTCTGCATGACCATCTTCACTTGGTCTTTCTCACTAGGACAATTAGGCATTTTGGAACCTTTTCTTCTCCACATCATCAAAAAATTAGAAATTGACTCATTGCTCAGTTGCTTTGTAGTCTCCAAGTCTCTAAGGCTCACATCCAGTTGAACATTGTATGAATATTGTTGTGCAAAAGCTTCAGCCATCTTGTTCCAATCATTCATCTTAAAATTTTCCAATGAGAGATACCATTGCAGGGCTACACCACTAAGAGTTCAAGGGAAACACAAAATGATTTGCTCCTTGGTAAGACCTAGTGGCTTCATGGCAAGAACATATTGCTTCAAATGATTCTTGAGATTTCCAGTTCCATTAAAAGAATCCATCATTGACATCTTGAACTTTAGGGGTAGTTGGACATTGGGAAATGGACACAATCCCTTAATATCAAGCATGTAGTCCTCCATACCTTGGGATCTCTTAAGCATACCTTCATCTTCTCAATTTCTTAACTCACCTCTTTGGTTTCCTTTGACTTTTCTTTCTTCTTAGGTTTCTTGTTGATCTCAGCCCCTTTTTCTTCAAAACAATCATCATCAAAGATAAAGTCTTTATCTTAAGGTTTTTACACTACCTTCTTCTTCTTTCCTTGAGCACCCTCAAGATAGTGAAATCTCTTAATGATAGGAGCAGTCATCCTTGTCATCATTTCTTCCATCTTCTTCAAAATATCTTGGTCACTTGATGCCATTTGGTCAAGGGAAGTAAGATATGTTCTTATGAGGCAATTATCAAAAGTTCGAGACTAAGATGGTTGTGCAAGATTCTTTTTAGGAGCAATGATGGGTCACTTACAAGAGACTTATCCTTATGAGAAACATTTCATGAAGATCACCAACAATAAATTTTACATTCAATTCCCATTTAACCATGCCCCTAGAATGAGACCACAAAGTTTAGACAAGGCCCAAAAGAAAGAAACTTGAAGACACAACAATGCAGACCCTAAAAGATGACAAACCTTGACAAGACATGGGCCTAATGCCTCTACACAGACAAGAGTGGACCTAAGGCCTAAGACAAAGAATAGGATAAGGTAACAACTCTAGATGACATGACATGGGCCTAAGGCTCCAAAATAAAAACAAGTATGGGTTTAAGGCCCCAAGACAAAACAAAGATGGGTTTAATGCCCCTAAACAAAATAAGGACAGGACTAAGGCCCAATACAAGGCAAAGACAAAACACGAATTGACCTCAGGCCTAAGATGACACAAGAATGGGCCTAATGTCCCTAGACAAAACAAGGTGGGCCTAGGGCCCAACATAAACAAAGACAGGCCTAAGGCCCAAGATGACACAAGAATGAGCTTATTGCCCCTAGACAAGACAAAGGTGGGCCTAAGGCCCGAGATGACACAAGGATGAGCTTAATATAGATTCAAAAAGCTACATTTTTAGAGATTTAATCAAACAAACATCTAACATGTGAGATCAAACAAGCATGTTAGAAACCCTAAAAAACTAAACTAACATAAAGAAGATAAAACAAAGATCAATATAAACAAATAAACATGAAACAAAACAAACAACTAAACGAAACTACATAAAATAAACAGACATGTTAAAGTTTACATAAAACCAAAAATAATAAACCAAGAACAACAAGAACATATTATAAGTAACCTAAAATCATATTGAAACATATCAAGCATAAGTAAACTCAACAAGCAAATAAAATATAATGACTAGAGAGAATACATCAAGGACTCATGTGAATCATATATAGCAAGGTGAGAAATCATGGAAAAGAAACTCACCTTGCTTTAGAATCACAGATTTGAGATGGTTTTAATTGGCCCCTCAGCACCTACAACACAAATATTAGTTTGAGGGAACAAGAATAATTAATGAACAGCACAAAAGTTATTAATCACAACTCAAAAACAAAAGGTTTTGAAAAGGGTTTTAGAAAACAACTTTGAAAACAAATTTTTTGCCTTAGAACTCACTAAAGAGAGGTTTTTTGATGATTAAAAAATGTGTTAAGGGGCTACCCTTCCGTTTTGAAAAGAGAGAAAAAAAAGAAAAAGAAAAAAAAAAGGTTTTTAAGAAGATGGAGGCTAAAAAATCACTCTCTATAACTAGGGTTTTGATTAGAGGTATAAAATGAGTTATAAGTTAAAATTATGGTCTAGGGGCTGGCCCACATCAAACCATGAAATTTTGGGCCTTTAAAATGAAGTTTTAAAACTTAGAAAATTGGACTGCCCAGTTGGCCCAATTTCAAATGGTCATAACTTATTCAATATGAGTCCAAATTAGGCAAATTTTATGTTCAAATTGAAACCTATGATATCTACTTTCCAATGAAAGAAACCTCACATAAAAATTCTTTGTGGCTTAAAAGTTATATTCAAAACAGTGAGAAAATATCATTTTTCAGTATCCAAAGTGATTTGAGCACTTTTAAGTTGTGATTACTTCCAAACTATTGTGAACTCTTTAGTTACCCTTGGTTGACATATGTCAAGCCCATCATTGGAGCTGGAGACCAAAATTTATTAACAGGTACAAAATGCGATGTCTATACTCTTTTCTTTTTTTCTCTCTTCACCTTTCCTCTCTTCTCTCTTTCTCTTTTTTCATTTCTCTCTCTTCACTTGTTCTCTCTCTCTCTTTCTCTCTGTGAGTTTGTTGGTAGTGGTTGATTTTGGGTGTGGTTTTGTGGATTTTGGCTATGGTAGTGGTGGTGATTGATTTTGGTTTTGGCTAAGTTTTGTGAGTTTGGCTGTGGACTTGGTGGTGGTGATTGATTTTGCCATTTTGGTTGTGGGTTTCTTGGATTTTGATGGTGGTGGTGGTTAATTTTGGCTTTGGCTATAGGTCGGATTTCAGGTTGAAATCAGGTTGTGGGTTGTGTTTGATATGATCAAATTTTTGGGTTTTAGTTGTGTTTAATCGAATTGAATTTTGGGTTTTGGTTGTGGGTTGTGGTTGATGAGATTTTGATTGTGTATATTCATATGGGTTTGTGTTTGATATGGATATGAGTTTGGTGGTTGTGATAGTGGTGTAGTGGTGGCTGTGGGTTGAAAAGAGGGAGAAGAAGAAGATAGAGAGATAGAGAAGAAGAGAGGTTGTGGGTTTGGTGGCTTAAAGAGAAATGGAAGAAGAGAGAGAACATAATAAATAAATGAATCGTGTTTAGCTGTGTTGTGAAAAATAAGAGCATTGATGTAAGGTGAGTGGTAAAATGGTGAGTTAAATAAGATAAAGTAGCTTTTTTCTTGGTGCTAAAATCTAACTTTCTAACACCATTGATGCTAATGCTCTTAGTTTCTTTACTCAGGTTAATGTATATGTTTGTTTATAATATGCATGTATGTACAGAAACAGTCTAGAATCAATAAGATCATTGATACATTTCAAATATATTCTCAATTCTCTCTCTAAAATTTGATAGAAATTAATAATAATCTATAAGACATTGTACATAGTTTGGTCAAGTGCAATTAGGCCTATGTGGGGGAAGATTGCAGGCCCATTTCAGAAAAGGCCGAAGAGATGAGTAGGCCCATTTCGAAGTTGGTCTTGGCCATAAGGTGGGCAAAAAAAGGTGAAATGGATCAAGGTTCAAGGTCGCTACATCAACCATGAACCTAAGGAGATTCAAGGATGGACACATCTAAACATCTGACTTGAATAAGGCACAAGTTACCATGCAGTTCTTTCAATGTCAAAAACTAGGGCTCACTTCTGGAAACTGATTTGATAGGTAAGAACAATGCTCCAGACCCAAATAACCACTTTCATCCATGATTAGATGGGTCCTACACGCGTGTGGAGGATTCTGTAATCATAAGGGCTCCACCAACAAGAGAGTATAAAAAGGGAAGGAGGTCATGGTGTTGCGGGTTGGAAAATTTTGGGGAAGAGAGATACAAGAGAAGTAAGAAAAGACATTCCTCGGTGATAGGCCACAAACTGAATGACCTATTGTGATAGGAATTAATTAATTAATTAGCCAAGTTATTAATTAATCAATTTATCATACAAAAGTATGATAGCACAAACAAATCACCAATAAACTAAAATTGCAGTGGAAAATAAATGACACGGTGATTTGTTTACGAATGGGGAAAACCTAACGGCAAGAACCCCACCAGGTGATTTTTAGGCCACCACTTCCGAAACTCCACTATTATCACAACAAGCGGTTACAAGCAAGGAATCCCAAGTACCTTCCCAACCTACAGTTAAACCCTTATCCCAATACCTAATAAGACTTGTTCTGTAGTGACAATTCTCCTTTCTGATGCACGGCTACTAAGTACGTGACTAACCAACTGCGCGGATCCCAGTACGCGACTTCAATCACCAATCTGAAAAGATTGTTAGCTGCAAAGTTATTCAATTCATCTACACGATGAAGATTAGGAAGATGCTTGGTCACAAAACCCTAAGGTACAAATACACAACAACTTCTCCAAGAAAGAGATGAACTAGGTCAAGAACTTTGTCTTCGGTCACAATTTGCTTGAACAGAGTTTGCTCAATGCTTGTGCAACTTATGTACCGTTTGTCGACTCTTAAAACAATCCTTTTATATGTCTAGGGTTAGGAGAAAAGATAGCCCATAGAAAGCTCAAGGTTGTTAGGAACGGGCCACCACAAGGCCCATGCATCCTTAGAGTATTAGCATCAGCTATTCTAAAAAAATATCATATTTTAGTTGTTGTTGTAGTTGAATGGTGAGATCAATGGCAAGCCCACTAAATTCAGTGACGCAACAATTCAATCAATTGAGAGATCCTTTCTCTCCTTAATTTCTCTTTCTCTCTCTCAATCGGTTGCAATAGTGTTTAGTAATTTTTGTTCATATGTGTGTCATGTTAACATTAGTCAATTTAAACGATAGACCAATAAAAGTGTCAATTTGACATATTTCGGAAGTTCAAAGACTAAATTGGCTAAAAAAAATTTTTTAAAGAAAAAATTTGTCCTTTGCCACAAATGAGAAAAGAAATTGATTGACATCCAACCAATTGTGTGAGATGTATATAAAATTTATTATGTTTAGTGGCTAATATCTTTCAGCCAAAGAATATGCACCAACTAGCATACTTTGAAATTTGCGTACGCAGCCATTTAGGGTTGGTCTAACAAATTTGGAGGCTTAAGGAGATAGCTTAAAATAAATCTTTTTTTTTTTTTTTTTATCATTTAAGATAATATTTAACTAGTATTTAACTAATATTTAATATGACTATTATTTTTTTATTTATTTTTTTGGTATTATGAAAATTCTAAAAGTATAACAAATATTACTACAAATAACTTATAAATTGATATAATAATAAATGTGACTGACTGGTGACACTTTAGGAAGATAATAAATGAGTATTTGAATAAACGATGCTATAAATTTTACAATATAAGCTTACAAAAATGCATTAACAATCACAAAAAGTAATTCAAATATGAATTTATTAGGTTGTTTAAGTCCACCAATTATATTCATTAATTGTCACATCAATTTGTAAATTTTATGCAGTACAATTTATAGTATTTCTAATATTTTCTATTTGAATTACTTCTTGTAATTTGTGACAAATTCATTTGTAAGTTCTATGTATTTAAATTTTTATTACTTTTAGGGTTACTCAATTTTTTAGGTATTCTAAAAAGTGTGTTGATACCATATTTTGTCTGCTTTCGATTTATGTGTTGGACCCCGAAAAATACAAAAATATCATTTTCTCTCCATAGGGCTGTGAGAACATCCAGAACGATGTGGTGCAACCCGTTTGAGCACCGAAGCGTCGAAGTGCATTTTTTAGCTAAAATGACCAAAATGCCCCTAGTCAATCCTAGGTTGGACCGAAGGTCAAATGAGGTCGAAACTCTCACAAAACAACATTTTTCATAGTTTCACATCAAACCTGAACAATTTTAACCAAGTTTGACATGAAGTTGATCCTAGACGAGCCTAAAAACCCTAATTTTGATCTGGCTGTTAGAATGGGTCAAAACCAATGCCATTGTGAAGATTATTAGATTCTCATTCCAACGACTATTCATGGGTCGAAATTGGAGTTAGAATGATTAAGATATCATGAAAACCGAGATGACACATCGATTGATGCATCGCTAACTTCTGAGAGCCATAACTTTTGATCCCACTGTTAGATTTTCAAGATCTATACATTTTCGGAAACAGGAAGTCAAAATATTTCCAGGAGTGTCAAGATCAGCACCATCTCAAGCCTTTTGAGGCTGGCAGCCCTTCAGCAGCCCTCCAGGGGCCGCCACCTCGAAAGGTGTGCCATGGCTATAAATAGCCTCTCGCACCCCTCAGATCAAAAAAGAAGACATTTTTCTAATTTTCTACTCTGTGCCTAATTTCTCAACACATTTTTCTCTCTTCCAAACACCAAAAAAACTCATCAAAGCCTCTTGATTCTTCTTTCTTCACCAACAACACAAGGTATTGTTTTTATATCCAATCCTCCTTTCCTTGGTTCTACACTTTGGATTTTGGGTTTAGGGGTGTGGATATAGCTTTTTTAGCTATCATTCACGCCCCTAACCTTCTAAATCTATTTCTAGATTTTTATCTTGCTCTTTTTGCTTGAATAACATGATTTATTACTTTCTTTAGCATGTTTTTTGCTTTATTTGTGTTTCTAGCTTAAATCTCGTTGTTGTTATGTCTTATGCCATGTTTCATGCTTAGATCTATGTTTCCACATGTTCATATGTTTAGATCTACATGCTTAGGTTTTGGGTTACATGCTCACATGCTTGATATCATGTCTATGATTATATCTTGCTTAGATCTACATGTTTGTATGCACGTTCTATGCTCCTATGCCTATATCCGAGTCTTCACATGGTTGTATGCTTGGATTCATGTCCTCCCATGTCTATGTGCTAAATTTCTATATGTTTACATGCATGTTTCTATGCCTATATGTCTATGTCTATGCTTCCACATGCTTGTGTGTTTGGATTTATGCTCTCTATATGTTTCATGTTATATTCCATGTGCTTGTGCGCTCCATGCCATGTTTGTGTGCCTAGGACTAGGCTATGTTTGTCATGCTATGTGCTATTATAGCCCTTTTGTCGCTTTGTCTTTTTTTTTTTTTTTCATTTTTTTTTTTTTGGTGTTTTGGCTTATTGGTTTGGACTTGATCTAGACCCTATTGTCTTTGTCATCATCCGTACACCTTAGCCCACATCAAAGGGTTTGGATCATCCCTATTTGCATGTCTATGCTCGCTTGTTTCTATGCTTTTTTCTTGTGTTAGCCTCTCTAGTTCAAGGCTTTGCCACGCTTGATGCCCTTAGTGGGTTTGTGGTTGTGTGGTTACATCCGATGCCCATGAGGCCTTGTTTGGATGTAACCATTTAGGGTGCATCACCATGATGTTGATCGCTTTGTGCGTACTCTTCCCTTTTCCGCTCTGTGTGACGATATGCTTACCATGCTTGTTTGTGCCACCCGTTGGCTTCTTGTGCATCTTTACACGCTTGCTTACATGTCCATGCATGAGACTTGCTTGCTAGTGTGTTGTCCATGCTTCAACACAATGAAGCTATGGACATCCGATCCAAACCTACATTTGTCCCTCGTGGACACCACCTTTTGTTTGTTTTCTTGCTTGTTGCCTTTTTGCTTGTTTGCTTGCTTTATTGTTTCTCTGATTGCCATGCCTATCATGCTTATCTGCTTTATACCTTTTCATATGCTCTTTGCATCTCTTCTTTCCATTGCTTGTCTATTGGTTTCGTGTCTTTGCCTTTGCATTGACACATGTATAGAGCGAGGACGCTTGGAGCTAGGGCACAGTCTCCCAAGTACAAGCAAAAAGGGCACAGAGGCAAGCATATGGTTAAGCCAAGCGGTAGTGTTCAGTAGACTTTGGTTATGTACTCTTTTAAACCGCTTTCTCCCTCCTCTCATTCTCTCTTAGATGGTTTGTATTAGGTATATCATGCCATGTACCATTCGTTCTCATCTCTTGAGTATCATGACCCCTGTTTACTTTTTTGCACCTAAATTTTAGGCCATGCTCTAGGGATGCAGGCATTTACTTTCCTGTTGTGTGCTTGTATTGTGTATGATGTATGTGTGTGTGTGTGTGTATATATATATATCTGTTCGCCTCTTCTGATGTGATTGTCACAATCCGTGTCACCTAAGGCAAGCGATGCCTAATTTCTGCCACGAAAGTAAGGTGACATCTTGCCGGATTTTTGCCATGGAAATCTGGTACTTTGCTTGAAAGCCTTAGGCAAGCATAGATTAGGACCACACCCATTCAAAAGCCAAACCTCAAAAGCCCTCATGCATGCAAAGCCCTGAAAGCCAATGTCAAAATCATGTTTTTATTGCAAATTTCCGAAAATTAAGGTTTTATCAAAATAAAGGACTGTCCTTAGACATGCACTGTGGGGTGCCTAACACAATCCTCACACGTAACCAAACTTTTGGATCTAAGAATCAAGATTTTTTTTACCATCTACATTAGATTAGGAAAAATGCCATTTTTCTTATCCTAGGATTAGTAAGAAAATTAACTAGAAATAGGTAACCAATCACACCTTAGAAAACCCAATGATTGGTGGCAACTTCACTTATCTTTGGTGATTCCCTTAAAATTTGGCCAAGATTTTTGCCACACCTCCAAAGGTAGATAAATACCCTCCTCCACCGAGAGAGAGAGAGCACTTGAAGCTCTACACAAATCACGCCACACAGCACACATGCGCACACTTACAACACCATAATTTGAGAGGGGCCCTCCAATGGGGCCTCGTGCATGCAGGAGCTATCAATATGGCGGGTGGTCGAACAAAGGCCCGCGACAACGACGGCAATTTATCCACCCTGTTTCGATCAAGGCCGGGCGTCGACAAAGTGGAGGAAAAATGTAGAGGTAATAATTTTTTTAATATTTCCATGGTTATGTGTGTGTGTATATATATATTTGTAAATGTTATTTAAAAAAAAAAAAAAATTCCCCGTAGGGGCCCTGCAGCAATCATCTCTGACCCTTTACAGGAAGAACTCATTAAAATTAATTAACACGGGAAATCAAAAGTAGGCATTACACATTGGAGAGGGAATGATTGATAGAAGTTTTTTAAAATTAAAAAAAATCATTACAACTCAAGTAAAGTAGCACTAAAATGACCAACCACATTTATTAAACAACCCATATATACGTCCTGATTAATCTTCTTGCAAGTAGGCAACTAGCTAGAAGATGATCACCATTATCATCATCATGCATGCATGCATGCAAATTCCAATAATTACATGATGGTGCATCCAGAGGAAGTTTCTTCACATCGACTCACATAAGTATAACAACTCCTATACCCGCCACCATAACTATCATAAATGGGCCTTCCATAGTAGTAGCCGTCATAACATGGGGGTGGCCTACCATGACCATAATGGCATGGCCCCCCATCACGACCCTCATAGCATTCCGTACAACACGTCCCAAACCCAACCGGGTAAGCCGGCACTGCAGGTACAGGAACCGGCAGTGGAACCGGTTTAGCATGAGGCCTTGGTATTAATGGTGGCCATGGCCTAGTACCATGACCATAGAGGCATGGCCCCCCACCACGACCCTCATAACATTCCGTACAACAAGTCCCAAATCCACCCGGCCGTTCAGGCACACAAACCGGTCCACGGGGAAGCTTTGAAACCGGTTCAGGGTCCTTCTTCTTCTCCGCAGGTGGCTTCTCCGGGAAATCGAATGACACATATGTCTCCTTCTTCTCCTCCTCAGGTAGCTTCTCCGGGATATTGAATGTCACATGTTTCTCTTTCTTCTTCTTCTTCTCCTCCTCCTCAGGTGGCTTCTCCTTCTCAGGTGGCTTGGTCTTCTTCTCAATCTCTCTGATCTCAATGCTCTTAATGGTATCACCACCCTTGCAAATTATCTTTTGCTTTACCTTTTCAGGACAGCAACATACCACTTTTATTACCACATAGTTTTCCTTCTCGTTGTATACCTGGTCTCGTATTTCTGTTGTTCACAACACATATATGTACAATATATAACTCAGTTTTCTTTTTTAGCCACATAACAACATATATATACATATAGATAACTATCGTTTACTTAAGAAAGAGGGACTCACGGGGGAATTTACAGAGCACTTTCTTTATCTTCTTGCGGCAGCGATGGCATTGAAGGTCGACCTTGATCCACATAAATGTTGTTTTCTATAATAGTTGAGAAATTGTAAGCATGTTATCCATATTTAAGCAAAAACAGAATAGAATAATCAAGGAACAATTATAAGCAAAAAGAGAAACTTGGAGATTTTGTCGAAAGAAGAATCAGAACAAACAGTATCAGGTTCTGACATGAAAAAATAATGATTGTGCGTGAATGAATTGCGAACACGTAAAAATTTTAAATGAAATATAACGTGTACAAAGTCACATAGGTGATTGAATCCATGACTTCTTATTTTGATATCGCACTATATTGATAATTTTTTTAAAATTTTAAAATATTAAAAAATAGTAAATTTATTCACTTAATCTAACAATTTTACAAACCTTTTCCTCCACCATGGCTTTATAGCTGTGAATTGAGATCTCAAGCTCAACCAAAAGTACTGAAGGGGTTAGCAATGCTTGATTGAGAAATCAAGTTCAAGACTTCAAGTATGAAGAGACCGCGAGAGTTAGTGAACAGAGAGTACATATTTATCATGCCAAGCCACACATTAAGAAGTCTTTTTTTTATTAATCAAGTCTTTTTTGATAGTGAACAGGGAGTACATATTAATCAAGTCTTTTTTGACTCAACACCTTAAGTTAAGATTTAAGAAGACTTAAAACGTCATATGACGTACGTCTTGATCCAATGGTAAACGTCATATGTCATACGTCTAGCCCAATGGGATGTAGACACATGGGGTTTTTTAATTGAATATTATGGTCTATCCAAAAGTCTAGAGGACTATAGACCCATTATTGTTATTTTTTATGAAGCCACTATAGTTATTTTATTTGCAAAGTGTGGTTTTACCTTTATTTGTGATTGCTGACTCTACAATAATCATTTGCATGTGCTGCCCTGATTGGCTTACCTCACTTTCCTCCAACTTTCCTATATTCCTAGAGCATCATCACTGGTGGAAGTAAAAATGTGTATGATACAAAAAGTGACAAAATCTACACAATTTTTATTTTTTTTAAAACTACCCACATCAGTGGATGTAAAAATGTATATATTTACACATTTATTATAGTAACCGTGTAAATATACACTGTTACTGTAACTGTGTATAACAATATTTTATTATTTTTTATCTCTCACTATTCATATTCTCTCTTATTCCCAACGGACACAAAAATCCAGCAAAAGAATAAAAGAAGAGGAGGAGAAACACTCAACTTCCAACCAAAAACCACCCAACCACCACTGCAACCTATTTCAATAGTTGATAATCCACCACAAAAATTGACCCAAAATCAACAGAAAATCCAACTCAAAATCAGGCTAAACCCACCAGAAAACCTAACTCATAATCAACCTAAACCCTTTGAAAAACTCATCCCAAACCCAAACCAAAATCAATAAAAACCAAATCTAACAGAACGTATATGAAAAATCCAACAAAAAATCCATATAAAAAACCCAACGGAAATTGGTCGGATCTGCTGCCATTGCTGCTGCCAGATCTGCCTTGTTCCTTCCTCTATCTGCTTGCTTCTACCGCCGGCAAATCTACCTTGATGCTGACCGGATTTGCTTGCTTCCACCGCCGGATCTTCTACCATGTGTGAGTTTTGGGTTTGATATATGAGAGAGGAAGAGAATTCAAAGAGTACCCGATGTATCGGTTTGAGACATGAGAAAGGAAGAGAGTTGAGGGAGTCCCAGAGGCAAAGAAGAATTGAGAGAGAAAGGGAAAGACGCGGTTGAGATGAGGTTAAGATGAAAAGGATATGTATTAATCAAAAGGATAGATATTAATAAAATAATAATAAAAATACTATTTCAATAAAATATATTGTAAAATAGATGAACTGATGTGGGTGCTTAGGAAAAGTGGTAGTGTAAAATAGAAAAAGTAGGTTCTTAGTGTAAAATAAACGAAAAAATTTGGCTGGACTGATGCAATTACTCTAAGGAAACATTATTAGTTTGGTCATTTTTCATAGTTAATTTGTTCAGGTGCAATTTAGCATTAAAAAAAAAAAAGCATCAACTATTCTAATACACCAAAATTTTACTTGATGAATTATTTAAAATACACACTACAACACAAATTTTCTTTTTAGATTACAACATATTAAAATAATCTAAAAAACACCTCAAGTATATTAAAAATTTAACAAAACAAAAACAAAATAAAACACAGCACCACCATCCATTACCCCACACAACCCTCCACCACCACCACCAAGGACACCAAGACCACCACATAACACCTAGAACCAAACCCACCACATGAACACCACAAAACCCATCCTAAAATCAAAAACCAACACCCAAAATCATATCTAACAAAGCCATAACACCACTGCTGCCACAACTAACAACCACCGCCCAAAATCACCAACACTGCAACTCCTACCCCTTACCAACGCAAGACTCAAATAAAAAAACCTATTCAATCTTAATAGCCAAAATCAAATCGGAAAAGCCAACCCTCCCTTCTTCATGGCCATCACTATCCAGGATAAGCTAAGCTCCAACTCAACCAACTCATAAAGCTGTTGCTTGAGAGAGAAAGAAGAGAGGGGTATGAGTGAGACGGCAAGCAAACGAGTGAGACAGTGATGAGCAAGATGGTGAGAGGTTGAAGGTTGGTTTGAGAGAGAGAGAGAGAGAGAGAGAGAGAGAGAGAGAGAGAGAGAGAGAGAGAGAGAGAGAGAGAGAGAGAGAGAGAGAGAGAGTGAGTGAGCTTTTTAGTTTTACAATTTGAGTTTGTATCATTCTACTAGTAGAATGGCACAATTGCACAGCCACAAATGCTAAATACTTTTAGCATGTTAAATATATATTATGCTAAATTTTAAGAATACAATGCTCAGGCCACTAATGGTCAAACCAAAGCATGGTATTCTTAAATTTTTTTTCTAAGGCACAAGCCCAGTCTAGCCACTTTGCTTAAAATCTTTATGTACATTAACTTCCTTGTACTTTTGTACATAATATATATTTCTATTTTAACCGTAGAGACATTTCATAGTTATCTAAGAGCATTCTTATCAAATGTGCTAAAAAAGCTAAATGCTATTTTTTAGCATTTTTATCACCTCAAATGATAAAGAAACACCTACATCAAATATGCTAAATACTAAAAAATTTAGCATTGAGCTACAATGAGTTGTTATCAATAACAGCTCACTGTAGCTGGATTGTAATTAAAAAAAAAAGTTTTTTACTCATCCCCAATGTCTCTTTTCTCATTTTTGTCCTTCTCTTTCCTCTCTCACTTCTCTCTTATCTCTTCTCTCTCCCGTGGTTATGATTTTGGGTTGTGGGTTGTGATCGTGGTGGCGGTTGGCGATTGTGGTCCGATGGGCATAGGTCGTGGGTCCAACGATCTGATGGTTGTGGTTTTGGTTCCTATGGGTTGTGGGTCACGGGTCTTCACCGATCTATTGGTTGAATGGTGTGAGTCAAATCTAGTGGTGGCGGGATGGTGGGTTATAGGTCTGGGTCGTAGTAGGTTTGGGGCGTGGTGGGTCGTGGTGCAGTAGATTGGCATGATGGGTTTGCTTTTATGGAGGTTTGCCTTGGTGGGTTTGATGTTTTCGATTGAATTCAAGTTGAAGGGTTGTCGTGGTGGGTTTGTGTGTGTGTGTGTGTGTGTGTTGCTTGGTGGTTTGATTGGCAATGGTGGATTAGGATGTGGGTTTGCTGTGTGTGTATTTTTTGCTTGGTAGGTTTGCTCTCTGTGTGTGTGTTTTTGGCTTGGTAGGTTTGCTGGTGGTGGCGATGATGGAGGTTTTATTTATTTATTTATTTTTGCTTGTGGTTTGTGGTGGTGGGTGGATGTGGTGGTTGTGGGGTGGATGCGGCTGTGGATGTGGTGGTTGTAGTTATGGGGTGGATGTGGAGGTGTTTTTTTTTTTTTTTTTTTTTTGTGGTGGTTGTGGTATGGGTGTTGGGTTTTTGGTGGGTGGTGGGTTTTGTGGTGATTTTTGGTAGTGTGGTGGCCAGTGGTGCTAAGAATAGTTGGGTTGAGAAAGAGAGAGACAAAGGAGAGAGAGAGAGAAGGAGAGAGAGGAAGAATAAAACAAAATGAATAAAAAATAATAAAGAAAGAATATTTAAATGAGGTGTTAAAAAAATAGAAGTTTTGATGTAAGGTGTATTGTAAAGTGATGTGTTATATGTTATAAAGTTGGGTTTTTAAACGCTAAATGGTGAAATTTTTAAAATCTTTGATGAGAATGCTTTCAGGATAATAATAAGCTAGTGTTGTTTCTCAAAAATAATAAACTAGTGTTTTTGGATTCTCAAAGTTGGACTTGGAGTACCTCCTTTTTTTTTTTTTTTTTTTGGCTGATATGAAAGGACTTGGAGCACCTCAAATCAAAGAGTTGAAAGAGGGATGATGGATCTCAAATTAGAGTAGCTATTGAGGATAATAATAAACCACCCTTGCAAATTATCTTTTGCTTAATGTTTTCAAGACAACAACATACCACTTTGATTACCACCAAGTTTTCCTTCTTGTTGTATACTTAATCTTATATTTTTTTTTTAAAAAAAATTGTATTATCTCTAATATCACTCAATTTTTTTTGGGTCTTTTTAAAATTAGAGGAAAAATGTGAAAGTAATATTTTTTTTTATATCTCCATATATAAATATATATATATATAAGAAAATAATTTTTCCCTCATATATATTTGGGAGAATATTGTGTACCTTGCATTGGGTATATGTTGCAAGACCTTAGCCTAACTTGTACTCAAATTTGAGCATCTCCTTAGCGGCCATCAAAACTTCTGCGGGCCATCCTAGATTAGCTTCAAAAGCATTGTGGATCAAAGAAACTAGTTCGAAACTGTGAAAAGATGCTTCCTAAAAAAGCATTAGCATCAATGTAAGGTATGGACAACTCTTGATAAATAATCATAGGTCCCTGCCAAGATGGTCACCAATTGTTCTTAGAAATGAACTTAAATTTCCGGTGGAGGGTAGACGAAACAGCACTTGCTGCGTGGAACCAGGGTCTCCCTAAAAGTACATCGTACAAAAAATCCACTTTAATCTCCTGGAAGTTAACCACGAATAATCTGGAGCCAACCTAAATCATTAAGCTGTGAGAGATAAGAAACATGTATCCAATGCAAGGTATATTTTTCCTACATTTGAGGCCTTTCACTACTAGTGGGCTCTAAGTGGCCTAATACAAGAAAGAAGTCATTAAAATTAGTTAAAACGGGAAATCAAAACAATAGGCTATACACATTGGAGAGGGAATGATTAATAGAAGGTTTTTAATATTTAAAAAATTATTACAACTCAAGTAAAGTAGCACTAAAATGAACAACCATTTGTCCCCAACCGTGCACGCTCATTAACCAAACCCATATCATAGTACACATCCTACAAACCAACAAAAGAAAATTCAAACCCAGGCGGACCATGTGACATATATAGCCATAGGCAACGAGAGTCTAGAACTTATGTTTTTTACTTGCAAGTAGGCAACTAGAACATGATCACCATTATCATCATCATGCATGCATACAAATTCCCAATCACATGCTGGTGCATCCGGAGGAAGGTTCTTCACCGAAGTAATCAGAATCACATCGACTCACATAAGTATAGCAACTCCTTCTATACCACCCTTCACCATAACTATCATAAATGGGCCTTCCATAGTAGTAGCCATCAAAACATGGGGGTGGCCCAGGCCTACCATGACCATAATGGCATGGCCCCCCATCACGACCCTCATAGCATTCCGTACAACACGTCCCAAATCCAACCGGGTTAGCCGGTACAGGAAGAGGAACCGGCAGTGGAACCGGTTTTGGTGTTAGTGGTAGCCTACCAAGACCATAAAAGCATGGCCCCCCACCACGACCCTCAGAACATTCCGTACAACATGTCCCAAACCCAACCGGGTAAGCCGGTACAGGTACCGGAACCAGTATTGGTGTTAGTGGTGGCCTACCAAGACCACCACGACCCTCAGAACATTCCGTACAACACGTCCCAAATCCAACCGGCCGTACAGGCACACAAACCGGTTCAACAGGAGGCTTTGAAACCGGTTCAGTATCTTCTTTTGGTGGTGGCTTCTCCTCAGGGGGCTTCTCCTCCTTAGGTGGTGGCTTCTCCTCAGAGGGCTTCTCCTCCTTCTCAGCTGTTTTTTGTGGTGGGTTCTCCTCCTTAGGTGGTGGCTTGGTCTTCTTCTCAGTCTCTTTGATCTCAATGCTCTTAATGGTATCACCACCCTTGCAAATTATCTTTTGCTTTATCTTTTCAGGACTGCAACATACCACTTTTATTATCACCAAGTTTTCCTTCTCCTTGTATTGTTGGTCTTGTACTTCTTTTGTTCACAAAAAGTACCAACACGTAATAGCTCAGTTTTCGTTATTTATTTATTTATTATTTAGCCACATAAAAACACAAACTTGCACATTCATATATACACTAAAATTGAACTTAACAAAGATAGACTCACGAGGGATTTGACAAAGCAATTTCTTGATCTTCTTGCGGCAGCGAGGGCATTGAAGGTCGACCTTGATCCACATAAATGTTGTTTTCTATAATGGCAGAGAAATTGTAAGTATGTTATCCACGTTTAGGCAAAAGAGAATTGAAAAGCCGAAGAACTTGGTGATTTTGTCGACAGAAGAATCAGAAAAAACAGTATCAGGTTTTGACATGAAAAATTAATGATTGTGTTTGTGAATGAAGTGCGAAATTTATTCATTTAATTTAATGCAATTGAGTGAGAGCTCAGCCCCACACGTGAAAATTTTAAATAAGATAAGATGGATATAGAGAATTAAACTTAGAATATTTTTCTCTGATATTATATTAGATTAATTATTTTTTTCAAAAGTTTAAGTTATTAAGAAAATGGTGAATTTGTTCATTTAATATAACAATTACAAAATTGACAAACCTTTTCCTCCGCCATGGCTCTATAGCTTTGAATTGATATCTCAAACTCAACCAAAAGTACTGAAGGGGGCTAGCACTGCTTGATTGAGAAATTAAGTTCTAGTACGAAGAGGCCACGAGAGTTGGTGAACATAAAAAGAGTACATATATTATGGCAAATTAATCAGACCTTAAAAAGACTTGAAACTAGGGATGGCAATTTTTACCCGATCCGCGGATACCCGGCCCGGCCCGACCCTAATGGGCCGGGTTTTACCCGGTCCATTTAAAAATAGGGTCGGGTATGGATTTAAAAAAAAAAAACCCGAAACGGGTCCGGGTTTTATTAAAAAAACCCAGACCCGACCCGTGACCCGACCCGTATAAAAACCCGTATAAAACCCGGTACCCAAAATTACCAAAATGCCCTAATATATATATACCTATTATCTAACCCTAACTAATCCCCATTTCTTCCATCTTCTGATCTTCAGTCTTCAGCAGCCGCAGCACCCCACAGTCCGCAGCACCCCACACCGCAGCACCCCAGACGCAGCACCAGCTGCAGCACCCCACAGCCCGCAGCACCCCACACCGCAGCACCCCACACGCAGCACCAGCTGCAGCACCCCACACCGCAGCACCCCACAGTCCGCAGCACCCCACACCGCAGCACCCCACACGCACTTCAGGTCCGTCCATTTTTCTTCAATCTTCTCTTTCTCTCCTCTCACAGACCCACACATCATCTTCTTCTTCTTCTTCTTCTTCTTCTTTAGATTTTCTCTTTCTCCGTTCCCTTTGTTAACTCTTTCTTCTTGCCATTTTTTTTTTTTTTTCCTTTTCCCATACCATCAAATCCATTGCTTTCCTTCTCTTATGTATTCATCTTACTTGCACTGATCCATGCATTAACACAGTGGCAATGGGCATTAAATCTGAAAGTTTCAGACAGAAACAAGTTGAAGGAAAAGAAAAGTAATACCAAAACCCATTTCGGCCGAAGTCTGCATTTTGGCCGGTATTCACCGAAACACACCGAAATAGCTGAAATACATCGTAATGGGCCAAAATTTGTCCTGGAATTTTTTCTAATGGGTTTTGTTAGTCAGAATGGGTTTTGTTTGTTTATTGCTATGAATGTGCAAAAGGAGCTACCCTACATTCTAATTCTTTGCTTCTTTGTTTGTTTGGGTTCACAACCTTAGAAATTAGAATAAAGTATGCCTATTTGGTAGTTTCAGAGTACCAATGTGAGTGACTATGATACTCCGAACGTTTCTTTTTTTGGCTTTTATTTATAATATTACTGATTGTGTTTTGTGTTGTGATGGAGGATTTTTAGCTCTTCATGTTAAGTTTAGAACTGATCTTGAATGAATTCAAGTGGCTCTAAATTTATAAATGAAATATTTCATGATTAAATGAGACTGTTTTGTTCCTTCTGTTTTTTGCCCTTTTGATGCGTGAAAGATTTTGAAGATCTTTGATTCGAACATGCTTTGATTTTCCAGATTTCTAATTATTCGAATATGTTATTTGTCGCTGATTTTTGTTGAATATATCTGATTATAAATTATGTAATTGCCCGATTTGATTGTTGTGGTTTTTTTTTTTTTTTTTTAAATTTAATTTTATTGCCATTAAATATTCTTTAATTTGTTTAAACTGTTATTGATTTGTAAGCTAGCAATCTTAGTTTGGTGGTTTTTGAAGGATTCTGTGTGTATCTGTGTGCGAGCTTTTGCTGATGGTTTTGTAATATGTGACTGTGATTTTGCTGAATTTCTGTGCGTGTGTGTGTGAGTTTCAGGATAGTGTTTGAAACTTTGAGTTTCTATGACACTTTTAGATCACATTAACCAGTTTTTTAAATTAAAGAAAGAGCAATCAAATATGTGCATTTAAGTTAGTTTGAGTTCATTTTAGAGTGGTACAACAGAAAATTAAATTTCCCATGGCTCAATTTTAATTTAATCCTCTGTTTTTCTTATGGGAACTTTTTAGAAATTCTTAGGTGGTATTTATGCTGCCTCACTCAACATTTTCTAATATATGTGGGTGTTTGTGTGTTTACTTGAGTGCAAATATATATGTTAGTGGAACAAAGAGACCACAAATGTGTGGCTTTAGTGTGAGATATATGCCTTAATTCTTCAAGCTTAGCAATCTATGAAAATTATTCACACATTATCGGGAATCATAAATTTACATGACTAATTCATGAGATATGCTTTGTGCTGATTTGTGTTTGTTGGGAATGCAGAGCCCAAAACGGAGATGGAAGACACAAACACATACACAAACAAATCTGGTTCTTCCTCGCCAAGTGGCTCTCCCTTAAGAACCGGACGTTGTCCCTTGCCAACTGTGCGGTCTCCTTCGCCATTTTCACGATCACCCTCGCCATTGTCGCCTGGCAGCTCACCCTCAGGATCACCATCACTTTTATGCCCTTTAAACAACGAGTAAGTGTTTGAATTTGTTGTTAATCATGTTTAATTTGTGACCTAGGCGTAATTATGAATTTGTGCTTATTAATTAATGAGTATGTGTAATAATAAATTTGTGATAATTTGTTTTGATTCTAACTCCCAAACTTCTGAATCAATTAGGAGTCCGAAATCTCCGATGGTGGACTTAGAGGTAGAGGAACAAGAAGGGAGTCAAGGGAGTCCAGGGACAGAGGAAGAGAGAGAGCAAGAGCCTACAAATGAGGACTTGGATACAAGTAAAAAAAGAAAGACTACTTCAGATGTTTGGGTTCATTTTACAAGGAAGAAAGTTGAAGGAAAAATTAAAGCCCAGTGCCATCATTGTGGCAAACTCTACTTGGGTGATCCTAGTCAAGGTACAACCCATTTGCGTAATCATTTAGCAAGATGTCCACGGATGAAGTTTAAAGATATACGACAACAAGTCTTAATTAAACAACAAAATAAGGTTGATGGAACTGTGAGTTTAAATAATTACCAATTTGATCAAGCTAGAGTGAGGAATAAGCTTGCTCGAATGGTCATCCTACATGAATATCCTCTTTCAATGGTTGATCACATTGGGTTTAGAGAATTTGTGACTGATCTTCAACCTATGTTTAAGCTTGTCACAAGAAATACTTTGAAGAGTGACATTCTTAAAATCTATGATAATGAGAGGGAAAAAGCTTTGAAGATGACGGACAAGAATGGAAGTAGGATGGCAATTACAACTGATATGTGGACTTCAAGTAACAAAAAGAGAGGGTTTATGGTCATTATGGCTCATTTTATTGATCATACTTGGACGTTGCAAAGTCGGGTTTTAAGGTAATTTTTTAATCTATAAATTGAATGTTAAAAACTTAACATTTAGAATGTTTATTGAGTTATGTTAAATTGAATGTTTATTTAGTTATGTTATAATTATTCCTATTATTTTTCTAGGTTTGTTTATGTTCCTTCTCCACACACGAAAGATGTCCTTGCTGAAGTCCTTGTTGATTGTTTTTTAGAGTGGAACATTGATAGGAAGTTGTCCACAATAACTGTAGATAATTGTAGTACTAATGATGCCATGATAAGACTTCTCTTGAATAAGCTTGATACTAGTTCTCTTATGTTGGGTGGGTCTATGTTGCATATGAGGTGTGCTGCACATATTTTGAATTTGATTGTTCAAGATGGACTGTCTCTTATTGGTGATGGTATTGAAAGGATTCGTGATAGTGTGATCTATTGGACTGGATCACCAAAAAGGAGGCAAAAATTTGAAGAAAATGCACGTCAATTGCGTGTTCAATGCACCAAAGAGTTAGTTTTAGATTGTAAAACTCGTTGGAATTCAACTTACTTAATGCTTTCTACTGCATTGATTTATAAAGATGTTTTTTCCCGTTTAGCTAAACGTGAAACATCTTATACTTGTTTGCCATATGATCATGATTGGGAGGTAGCCAAAGATATTTGTGGGAGGTTGGAGTTATTTCATAGTGTGACTGAGTTTTTCTCTGGTCGTAAGTACCCCACAACTAATATGTATTTTGCTTTGGTGTGTGAGTTGAAAATTGCATTGAATGAATGGAGTTTGTCTTCAAGTGAGATGATAAGTACGATGGCAGAAAGCATACTTGCTAAATTTAACTCTTATTGGGCTAATGTTAGTATTGTTATGGCTGTTGCTGCTATCTTAGATCCAAGATATAAGATGAAATTATTGGAGTTTTATTATCCTAACATTTATGGTGATGATTCTGATTTGGAGATTGAAAAAATTAAGAATCTTTGTTATGATTTGCTTGATGAGTATGGAGATGTAGATGAGTCTCCTGTAGGTAATGAAGGAAGTTCTCATATGCCAACAAGTACTTCAAATCAAGTGGCACAAATAAAATTTAGGTTGATTGGGTCAATGTCAAGGTTTGATGGGTTTGTGAACAATAGTTCAAGTAGTTCAAAGAAACATGGGAGTGGTAGAATGGAATTTGATCATTTCATTGATGAGGGAGTGTTGAAGAGGAGTGAAGACTTTGATATTTTGGCATGGTGGAAAAGTAATGGTCTCAAGTATCCTACTTTACAAAGGATTGCAAGAGATATTTTAGCCATTCCTGTTACAACTGTTGCTTCAGAAGCTGCCTTTAGCACTAGTGGGAGACTTTTAAGTCCACACCGTAGTAGGCTACATCCCAAGACTATAGAGGCAATGATGTGTGCTCAGAATTGGCTATGGAGTGAAATCAATGGTTAGCAATTGTCTAATTTTCTATTTATAAAATTAAAATTGTGTTTTTATATTTGCTAGTTATATTTCAATGAAATTTATTCCATTTTTTAATTCATTGTTGTTGTAGGTTCTTCAACTATATCTGGAGATAGTACGTTTCAATCCATTCTTGACGATGGAGAGCCAAATGAAGATGATGAGAGTTGTGCCACAATTGATGGGAGTTGCATCACAATTGATGAAGATTAAATATTTTGTATTAATTTAGTAGTTTTTTTAATTTCTAAGACTTGTTGGATTAATTTGTTGGTTTGTAATTATTCTAAACTTGTGGGATTTATTTTGTAACTTTTTAATTTGTTGGACTCATTGGACTTTTGATACTTATTTCTTGGACTTGTTTGATTAATTTTATTTTTTATGTTTAGCTAGTGATTTTAGTTATGATCTAAGTAATTTATTGATTTAAAATCTTTGTTATGATTTATTGAATTATGATTATGATATTAGTTATGGTTTATTGATTTATAGATTTATAATTAACAGGTGATTTATTTATTTATTATTAGTAGCCTATGATTTGGCATTTGGGCCACGTTATCTAGGCTTGAATTTAAATATGCAGGCTTGAACGTAGGAAAAAATAAATCTGGGCTTTTTTTTTTTTTTTTTTGGTTGGGCCACAAATTGGGCCCAATCTCTAAACGGGGCCCGCGGGGCCCGACTGGGGCGGGTCTGGGCCCCGGGAAAAAACCCGGTACCCTAAACGGGGCGGATCCGGGCCACGGGTCTTGCCCCGCGGGTCGGGTCCGGGTATGAAAAAACCCGGCCCGAACCCGACCCGTTGCCATTCCTACTTGAAACCTCATATCTTGTACGTCTAGATCCAATGGGAAACGTCATATGTCGTACGTCTAGAGCGATGGGATGTAGACACGTGGGCTTTTTAAAAATTGAATTTCATGGTCTATCATAAAGTTACCCACTATGTTTCTTTTACTTTCAAAGTGTGGTTTTACTTTTATTTTTGTGATTGATGACTCTCCAATCTATCATTTGCATGTGCTGGCCCTGATATACTGACCCACCTCACCCTTCGATTTTCCTACGTTATTAAGGAAACTATCAAAGTGATCGAGAAAAGAAGAAAGACAGCACTGCCAAGAAGAAATTGAAAAGAAAGAAGTAAAACGACATAAATATGTACTTTTTTTTTTTTTTTTTACAGGGAAAACATAATTCATTTCATTAAGAAAAATCAACAATATCAACTTGGACAACAGAAAGAAAATGAGGTGGAACATCCTTCATCCACACAACAAATTTAAAATACATAAAAGCATGTTAAGCTAAATCATGAGCAACCTTATTACCTTTTCTTTTTACATGAGAGTAACGTAATTGAGTAAAAAATCTAGCGCCAAATCGTACATCATCAATAAGCGAACCATTAAAGGACAAAAACAAACTATCGCTAATCAGTACTATCATAAGAACCTGAGAATCTCCTTCTAAGACCACCTGATTGAATCCCAAATCCACAACAAACTGAAGATCCGATGATCTGCCTTTGCTTTAATCTCCAGTAAACTGTAAACATGTGACAGTTGCCGAGATAGGGAGGCTAGCATTGAACCATGGGAGAGAAACATAAAAGTGGAGCAAAATTACATATTTAGTCCCGTTTTTAACATAGATGGATTACAGAACTCTAAATGAGCTAACCCCAGGTAGGTAAATTGTTAAATTTCAAATCACAAGTAGGCAACTTAAATTTCGACTAAACCACATGTGGGTAAGTTGTAATTTGCCCAAACCTAAAATATTGCCAAACAGGTTTTGAATGCTAAAAAGCACTAAAGTTGTTCTTGAGAGAAATTTCTCAAAACACCAAGAAAAACAAGTTTTGAAAGTATAAAATTGAAAACAAAAATTCCTTTGCTTATGGAAGATTGTGCCCTATGTTCCTATTTTAATCTACTTATCTTATATGGTAATTAAATTTTATGTAGTTTATTGAATAATTCATTTTTATGTTATCTTAATGTCATCACATTCCACTAGATAGTTGGGACAAGCTCTCTCTCTCTCTCTCTCTCTCATAGTGATGATAAAATATATTACAACAATGACCCTCAAAATCTCTCCATTGGCATTGGTTGGAGACCTTATTAAAGGGGAGATATGGAGCATTGATTGTTAACAAAAAGGGCAAGAGAAAACATTCATTATTAAGCTTTAAGAGTACAAGAATGTATCATCATTAAATAACCAATACAACCCAAATGGTGTGTAATGATAGACAATGAACCATAGCTTATTACTTCACTAACATGTAATGATTAAAGTATTTCTAATTGTAACAGTTAATTTTTATTTTTTGAAAAGTTTTGTAATAGTTATTTTTTTTGTTAAAAAAATAATTGACATGTACTAGTCTACCATGACTTATTGACATTAAGTATATTTTCACCCTTTCATACATCAAACTTTACATCAAGAAATTCACTTCTGAAATTCCGGTAGATGAAACCAAATAATCTTTATTTGACCTCATTTTGTAAGGATAAATCCATTACAACTTATTACTTAGGCCTGATTGCTTGCCTTTTTGGTTCTAATTGTTAAGCTTTTTGGGTGCAGATGCTTTAATATGTGATATGTTGATAGCGATCTTATTGCTTAGTTTGGATCTTAATGAACAAGACTTACATTGTGCTGGTTTCAGCTGTCCATGTCTAAGAATGTCCAATATCAAGACCTATTCTGATCACTTATTGTCATCTTATTAATCACATTGCTTTCATGCCATGTTGGTAGGGCATGAATCTATTTTATAAACTTTTTTTTTTAATTGCTTATGTGGTGGACAATTATTGGTAATTAAAAGGAAAGTAATACTACATGAACAAATTCTTTTACAATATTTTTACAAACGATCATTTTGAAAAATTCTTACTGGTTCTCATTTGGGTCTACCAGTAACACAATATTTTTACTTACCAATAACCACCTACCACATCAGCAATTTGTAAAAATATTGTAAAATAGTTTATGACTTTAATTTTTCTTTCAACATTTTTACAAACTATAAACCTGAAAAATTCTTACTGATTTTCATATGGGTCCTCCAATAACACTATCTTTTACTTACCAATAATCACCTACCACATCAACATTTTGAAAAAACAAATTGTAAAATAGTTAATGATTTTATCATTTTCCTTGAAAAAAATGTGATGTTAGTGGTAGAAAGCAGAAGAGAGAAATGCCCATCAGGAGGGAAAGACTTAGTAATTTTCTACACAATCACACACAATCCATGGGATAAGAAAAGAAGACATTGCAATAGTATTTGCTTAGACATGAAGTGCAACGGAAAATTATTAGGTACTCCCGGAATACCATAAATATGTAATCCCTCATCTCACAAGAATGGTGGGTCCTATCATAAATTTAATTAGTGGGATCCACCATTCATGTGAGAGAAGGGAGTATGCATTTATGGTACTTTGGGAGTACACAATAATTTCCCGAAGTGCAACACCATATGGATGTTGGGATTTCATTTCATTTTATTTGTTTTGGGAGAATTTCATTTTGATTTAGAGAATCTTAATAATCATTAAAGTTTTTAAAGGGACCACTCACATCAATAAGTTAAAAGTTGTTACAATAGTAACTTAAAAATCTTAAATTATTGAATGAACAATAATTAGCTGCAATAACAATAATTAGGAAAATTTGTTGTAATAACTTAAAATGAAGAAATCATTGCAATAAATTGATACAAATTATTTTTTTCAATCTATTGCAATGAAAATTTTGAACTGATAGCTTATTGCAATGAATTATTTTACAATATATTGCAATAAAAAATATAAAATTACAACAAAAATACCATTGCAATGATTTGATATGAATTATTTTACAATCTATTGATATAACAAGTTTGATGTAATTATCTATTACAATGAAGATATTGTTGCAATAATTTGATCCAAATTATTTGTGCCAATTATTTGCAAGAGAAAACATTCATTATTAAGTTTTGAGAGCACAAGAATGTATCATTATTAAATAACCAATGCAACCCTAATGGTGTGTAATGATAGAAGATGAACAACAGCTTATTACTTTAGTAACGAGTAATGATAGAAGTATTTGTAATTGTAACAATTAATTTTTATTTTTTGAGAAGATTTGTAACAGTAATATTCTTGTTCAAAAACAATTGGCATGTAGTAATCTACCATGAATTATTGACATTAAGTATAGCTTCAACCCTTCACACATCAAACTTTACATTAAGAAATTCACTTCCATAATGCCCATAGATGAAACCAAATAATCTTTATTTGACCTCATTTTGTAAGGAGAAATCCATTAAAACTTATTACATAGGCTTGATTGCTTGCCTTTTTGGTCCTAATTGTTAAGCTTTCTAGATGCATATTCTTTAATTTGTGATATGCTGATAGCAATCTTGCTGCCTAGTTTAGATCTCAATAAACAAGAATTACCTTGTGCTAGATTAGGCTGTCCATGTCTAAGAATGTCCAATATCAAGACCTATTTTGATTACTTACTATCATCATTTAGTTATCGAGACCTATTCTCTCTTACTTTTCACTTTTTTTTTTTCTTTCGCTAGTACGTCTCCTGAGCTTCTCTCTTTCTCTCTTTTCTTTTTTCTTTCTTCACCTCTTTTGTCTTTCTTCTCTAGTGCCTTTCCTTTATTTTCCTCTTTTCTTTTTTTCTTTCTTCACCTTTCCTCTCTCTCTCTCTCTCTCTCTCTCTCTCTTCTTTTCTCTATTTCTCCATCTGTGGGTTTGGTGGTAGTGGTTGATTTTGGGTGTGGTTTTGTGGAATTTGGCTATGGTAGTGGTGGTGATTGATTTTGGTTTTGGCTGACTTTTGTGAGTTTAGTTGTGGGTTTGGTGGCGGTGATTGATTTTGCCGTTTTGGTTATGGGTTTCTTGGATTTTGACGGTGGTGGTGGTGGTTAATTTTGGCTTTGGCTGTGGGTTGGATTTTGGGTTGAAATCAGGTTGTGGGTTGTATTTGATCTAGGGATGGCAATGGGGCGGGGCGGGGCAAGTGTGAAGGATGGGGTCTTCGCCCCCGTCCTACATGGTTTCGTTTTATCCCATCTCCGCCCCACTTCACATGATGGGGAAAATTTTCTTACCCCATCCTCGCCCCTTAGGGCCCCACCACACCCTGTAAAACTCTAGTTCTTGTTAATTTGCCTACAACTATTACAATTATTTTTCATAAAGCTTGTTTCGTTAATAAATATATACTTAAAATTACAAATAAATTTATCCCATCAAATCAAACTAATTTTTAGCAAAAATTGAATAATATTATTAAAGTGTTTAACTAGACAATATCACAACCAAAAAAAAAAAAAAAAAAATCTTATAATACAAAATCAATGATTTAATAGTATATAAATTTGTTTATAATAAAGACAAAAGAAAATGTTAAAATTGGTACCTTATTTCCAACCTTGCTAGCGAAAAAAAAAAAAAAATAGAAAGTCTTGTTGGGTAGAATAAAATAAGTTGATGATGTGTTTGTTTAAATAGTAGGGTTTTAGGGTATGAAAAATTTACAATTTAACTCTTATCAACGTGGGGTGGGGTGGGGTGGGGCGGGGCGGGGCCGAGCCAGGCAGGTTTGGTCTAAAAAGTCTAAAACCACCCTCACCTCGCCCCGTGGTATGGGGCTAGAATCTCGCACCATCCTTGCCCCACCACCTTTGCAAGGTGGAGAAAACCCATGTGGGGTGAAGCAAGGAGGGACGATGCAAAATTGCATCCCTAGTTTGATCTTATCAGATTTTGGGTTTTGGTTGTGGGTTGTGCTTGATCAAATTTTGGCTATGTATATTCTTATGTGGGTTTGTGTTTGAGATGGATATGGGTTTGGTGGTTGTGATGGTGGTGCAGTGGTGGTTGTGGGTTGAAGAAAGGGAGAAGAAGAAGATAGAGAGACAAAGAAGAAGAGAGGTTGTGGGTTTGGTGGCTTAAAGAGAGACAGAAAAAGAGAGAGAAAATAATAAATAAATGAATTGTGTTTATTTGTGTTATGAAAAATAAGAGCATTGATGTGGGGTGAGTTGTAAAATGGTGAGTTAAATTAGATAAAATAGTTTTTTCTTTATGCCAAAATCTAAATTTTTAGGGAAAATTGCAATTAACCCACATGTGGTTAATTTGGCCGGTTTTAACTAAGCCTATCCGTGGTTTAAAAAGTGTTACTTAACCCACTTGAGGTGTCCTCCGTTAGACATCCATAACCCAGCTCACAATTTTCCGTTAGAAAAACAAGGGTAAAAATGTCTTTTCAATAATATTTTATGTCTCTCTCCTCCATCTACTCTTTTGAACCTAGAACTCCAAAAAAAAAAAAAAAAAAACCATTTATACTAAAAATCTCAAGATCAAAATTTCACAACCTCATCCATTAATATGAATAATCCCCTAGCACAAGTTAGTTTTGACATTTTGTGATTCTGGATTTCCCTTTTTTGAATTCAAATGTATGAAAAAAGGGCAAAGATAAAGAAACTTTTGCAGATGATGCTATTGAAACAGTGAAAAATTTCTGCAAATGTTTGAACAAAGGGTAGCAAACAAATGTTTTGGGTGGGTATTGGTTAGTCACGACATTGGTGTGGATTTTGGTGTCCTCAGTTGTGATTGTTTAGGGAGGGAAAAAAAAAATTAGGAATAAAATACACCAAAGAGATGTTTTGAAGCTTTCAATCTAACAAAACATAACCCAAAACTAAAGCAACCGCACCTTACATTTTTTTTATGTGTTGTTTGTCTACTAAGAGGCTTTCTTAATACCAGCAAGGGCTCTTTTGCAAAGCACTACGACCCACAAACCCAATCTCCACCACTAACCCCCATCCACACCACCAGCCAAGCACTAGAACCCACAAACCCAAATAAAAAAACCACATCTCATCAAATACACCCCAAAAATCCAAAGCCAGATACATAGAAACAACCACCCTTTCCAAAAACCAGCCAATAGAGAACCCTAGAGTTCCAATTCATCACTGTGAACAGATCAAGACAAAATAAAAGAACACACAACCACAAAACCACTTGGAGAACGACGACAATAAATAGGGACCTAGCTAACATGAACTTAGTCATGGCAAATTGGTGGAGACAGAACTTCAATTATGGGTTTCTTGTAATTAAAAAGATAGAAAGATGAGGTTAGTTCAAGCGGCACAACCAACAAAGACTATCGGCAGCAATAAACGGCAAAGCAACCAAGCTAGTGTTTGGTCATGGTTGCTTGAGATGAGGCAATAAGGAGAGAAGAGAGACAAATTTGGTTTAGTTGAGAGAAAACAGATAGGGAGAGAGGGAGAGATAGAAGGAGATTTCTAACAAATGGTTGTGAGGAAAAAAAAAAAAAATCTACTCACTCACTCTCACGTGAAAGGATTAAATTGAGGCTAGAATTTGTTTCATTCTTGATTCTTGTCACTATTGTTAGGAAGAGCTTTGAGGTTGAAATGAGAATATTAATTTTTATAAAACCCTAACTTTAGATCTTGATTTCTTTGTTTTTGTTATTATTATTTTTTTTAAAATTTTTAATGGTGAAAATGGTGAGGTGGGTTACGGATGTCTAACGGAGGACACCTCAAGTGGGTTAAGTGACACTTTTTAAACCACGGGTAGGCTTAGTTAAAACCGGTCAAACCACAGATGGGTAAACTGCAATTATCCCAAATTTTTAACACCATTGATGTTGATGTTCTTAGTTTCTTTACTTTGGTTCATATATATATATATATATATATATATATATATATATATATATATATATATATTTATTTATTTATTTATTTATTTATAATATGTATGTATGTATATAAACAGTCTGGAATCAATAAGATCATTGATACATTTCAGATATTTTCTCAATTCTCTCTTTGAAATTTGATAGAAACTAATAATAATCTATAAGACATTGTAGATAGTTTGGTCAAGTGCATTTAGGCCCAAGCATCCCCTTAGAGTATTAGTATCAACTATTCTAAAAAAAATATCATATTTTAGTGGTGCACAGCCAGAACAATTGTAGTTGTTGTTGTAGTCAAATGATTAGATCAAAGGCAAGCCCACTAAATTCAGTGACACAACAATTCAATCAAGAGATCCTCTCTCTCAATTGGTTGCAATTGTGTTTAGTAATTTTTGTTCGTGTGTGTGTCATGTTAACGTTAGTCAATTTAAACAATAGACTAATAGAAGTGTCAATTTGACACATTTGGAAAGTCCAAAGACTAAATTGGCTAAAATAATATTTTTTTTTAAAAAAGAAAAGGTTTGTCCTTTGCCACAAGTGAGAAAAGAAATTGATTGACATCCAACCAATTGTGTGAGATGTATATAAAATTTATTATGTTTGGTAGCCAATTTCTTTCGGCCAAATATTGTGCACCAACTAGCATACTTTGAAACTTGCGTATGTAGCCATTTAGGGCTGGCCTAACAAATTTGGAGACCTAAGGTGATAGTTTTAAATTGGTCTTTTTTTATCATTTAAAATAATATTTAACTAGTATTTTATTTCATGATTTTTTTTATAAAAAAAAAAAAAAAAATCTATTATTCTTACTTTTTAATATGACTATTATTTTTAGTTTTATGAAAATGATAAAAGTATAACAAATATTACTACAAATAATTTACAAATTAATATAGTAATAAATGTGACTAATTGGTGACAGTTTAAGAATATAATAAATGAGTATTTAAATAAACGATTTTATAAATTTTACAATATAAGGCTTACAAAAATGTATTACCAATCACAAAAAGTAATTCAAATATACATTTATTAGATTGTTGAAATTTACCAATTATATTTATTAATTGTCACATCAATTTGTAAATTTTATATAGTAAAATTTATAGTATTTTATGTCTCTTCTCTCCTCCCTCCCCCAAAACATCTTGTAATTTGCATTATTTTTAGTAATAATATATGTATAAATATATATTTCCGCGTGTGCGGGTATATAAATATATATATGTTTTTTTTTTAAACAATTTTTGCCGTAGGGGGGCCCTAGGCGGCCTAATGCCTAAGGCCTTGCAGTAATCATCTATGACCCTTAACAGGAAGTAGGCATTACACATAGGAGAGGGAATGACTGGCAGTAGTTTTTTAAGAAGTGTTTGGTAGAGAGATTGAGTAACGTTATTTAGGTATTTTTGATATATATGTATCTGAAAAAATGTATGAAAATATATGTTAATGTGTTTAAAATACTCTAAAAGTTACTTGAAATAACCTACCAAACAGGCCTTAATATTTCAAAAAAATCTTTTTTTTTTTTTTTTTTTGGTTATCATCAAAAAAATCATTACAACTCAAGTAAAGTAACACTAAAATGAACAACCATTTGTCCCCAACCACATTTATTAAACAACCCATATACACATCCTGATTAATCTTCTTATTTTAACCCAGCCAGACCATTAAATGAAAAAAAAAAAAAACAAAAAAAACCAGCCGGACCATGTGATAACAAAGGCAACTAGAACATTTTTTTTTTCTTCTTGCAAGTAGGCAACTTGAACATGATCACCATTATCATGCATGCATGTATGCAAATTCGAATAATTACATGATGGTGCATCCAGAGGAAGTTTCTTCACACCCGCCACCATAACTATCATAAATGGGCCTTCCATAGTAGTAGCCATCATAACATAGGGGTGGCCTACCCTGACCATAATGGCATGGCCCCCCATCACGACCCTCACTGCATTCCGTACAACACGTCCGAAACCGAGACGGGTAAACCGGCACAAGTACAGGAGCCGGTGCAGGACAAGGCTTTGGTGTTAATGGTGGCCATGGCCTAGTACCAGGACCATAAAGGCATGGCCCCCCACCACGACCCTCATAGCATTCCGTACAACAAGTCGGCCGTACAGGAACACAAACCGGTTTAGGGACTTTCTTTTGATCTGGTGGGTTCTCTGTTTCTGGTGGCTTCTTCTCAGACTTAGCAGGTGTTTCTGGTGGCTTCTTCTCAGACTTAGCAGGTGTTCCTTGTGGGTTATTTGGTGCTGGCTTGGGCTCAGGCTGTTTGATCTCCTCAATGCGCTTAATGGTATCACCACCCCTGCATTTTATCTTTTGCTTTATCTTTTCAGGACTGCAACATACCACTTTTATCACCACATAGTTATCCTTCTCGTTGTACACCTGGTCTTGTATTTCTTTTGTTCACAACACGTATATGTATAATAACTCAGTTTTCTTTTTTAGCCACATATGACATAACTACATATGTATTAGATAACTATCGTCTACTACTTAAGAAAGAGGGACTCACGAGGGAATTTACAGAGCACTTGCTTGATCTTCTTGCGGCAGCGATGGCATTGAAGGTCGACCTCGATCTTCATAAATGTTGTTTTCTATAATAGTAAGGAAATTGTGAGCATGTTATCCATATTTAAGCAAAAAAAGAATAGAAAAAGCCAAAGAACAATTCTAAGCAAAAAGAGAAACTTGGAGACTTTGTCGGTAGAAGAATCAGAACAAACGACAGTATCAAGTTCTGACATGAAAAATTAATGATTGTGTGTGTGAATGAAGTGCGAATTTATTTATTTAATTTAGCACTCTCCATTTTGCTGCAATTGATCTGTTGTTTTGATACTATATTAAATTAATAATTTGTCTAAAAATTTAAGATATTAAAAAAATGTTGAATTTATTTATTTATTTAATCTAACATTATAAAATTGACGAACCTTTTCCTCTGCCATGGCTCTATAGCTTTAGATTCAGATCTCAAACTCAGCCAAAAGTACTGAAGGTGGCTAGCACCGCTTGATTGAGAAATCGAGTTCAAGACTTCAAGTATGAAGAGGCCCCGAGAGTTAGTGAACACAAAGAATACATATTTACCATGCCAAACCACAACTTAAGAAGACTTCTTTTTTGACTTAAAAAAAAAAAAAAAAAGACTTAAAACGTCATATGTCGTACGTCATGACGTAATAGTAAACGTCACACGTCGTACGTCTAGCCCAATGGGATGTAGAAACGTGGGGTTTAAAAAACCCCACGTTTTTCGGTTGTGCTTATCCCATTTGCATGCGCTGGCCTGATTGACCCAGAGCACGTTCTTCCAAGTTCCTACCATCCTGCATTATTAAGGAAACAGTATTAGTTTGGTCATTGTTCATGGTTACTTTGGTCAGGTGTAATTTCGATCATACACGTTCTTTTATTTTTTTTTGGATGAACCGAAAACTTTATTAAAGGAAAACAAAACTACAACACCCTGTTGGACTCTTTCAAAATAATTGAAGAGAAACAGTCCGGGCTAAAATCACAACAGAAAGAACCAAAACAATTACTGTGCAAGATAAACACTATTTAACTAAGGTGTTGGTAGGACTGAGCAATGGACCCAGCCCACCCAAAAACCCGACCGACCCGATAGGTTTGGACGGGTTTAAGAATATTTGGGTCGGGTTTCGGGTCTTATTTTCGGGTTCGGGTTGACACCGGGTTATATATATTCTAGTCTGAACCCTCTCTCCACCTCCCTCTGCTCTCCGCCTCCCTCAGTTACCTCCCAAGTCTCAATCTCACAAAACATCACAGCCAACTCTTTGTTGTTCTATCTCAGAAATTTCTCAATCAAGGTTTGCTTTCTTTTTCAATTCTTTTGGGTTCTTGGGTTTGTTTTGATTAGAGGGTTTTTGTTTTTTTTACTGATTCTGGGTTTGGTGGGTTGTGGTTTGTGTGTGTTAATTTTTGTTCACATTGCTCTATTTTTATTTGATTCTTAGGTTTCTGGGTTTGTTTCGGTTAATGGGTTTTTGTTGTTTTACTTATTATTGCTTTGTTTTTATTTGCTTCTTAGGTTTCTCGATTTGCTTTGGTTAATGGTTTTTTGTTTTAATTATAGTTCACAAACCTGTGAGTCTCTCTATCTTCCTCTTAACATTTTCAATTTCTCTGTAACTATTTTGATGATATATTTATAAACCTTAGAGCATTCACAGCAGTGGAGCGAAAAAGCTATAATGTTATTTTAGCTCCACCAATATACCAAAAAAGGCTTGCAGCAGCGGAGGTAAAGCAAAAAAATTTTGCTGATTTGCTACAGTGCACATCTATCTATAGATGTGCACTGTAGCACTCATCTAAAAAAGAAAAATAATTTTTTATTCCAACACCGATTAAAATAATGCAACTCACTTTTTTTTTTTCATTTCTTTTATTCTATCTCAATCTCACCGTGTACTCTCATCATCACTCTCAAGCTTTCATCATCTCTTTCATCTCTCAAGCTCTCATCTCTCTCATCTCCCAGCCCACGCCGTCGCCGTCGCCGTCCCAGCCCACGCCGTCGCCGACCCACGCCATCCCAGCCCACGCCATCCCAACCCACGTCGTCGCCGGCCCACGCCATCCCAGCCCACGCCGTCGCTGTCTGTCAAGCTCTCATCTCCCAGCCCACGCCGCCCAGTCCTCCCCACTCCGCCGATCCATGCCTCCGCCCAGTCCTCTGATCAGACCCACGCCATCTCTCTATTCTCTTTGCCGTGATTGAGTTTTTTTTTTTTTTTTTTTTTTAATGTATTTTCATATGGGTTTGGTGGTTGTGGTGGTGGTGGTGGATGATTTTGACAATGGGTTTGTGGATTTTGGTTGTGGTGACCAGTGGCGATGGGGTTGTGATTGTGATTGTGATTGTGATTGTGGTTGTGGTTTTTTTTTTTTTTTTCTATGTTGTGTTGTGGTTGCCAAAGTAGAGTGGTGGTGGTGGCAGCGGCGGTTGTGGCTGATGGTAGAGGTGATTGGTGTTGTGTATGTATTTTTTTTAGTGGGATATATTATTTTATTGTAGTGGTTATATTATTTTATTGTGATGTTTATATTATTTTATTGCGTTGATAGCTAAAATAGATCCACTGCTGCAGTATATGTGTAGGTATAATAGATAAAGTAACTTTTTGTGGAGCTAAAAAGCTAAATTTTTAGCTCCACTGCTGTGAATGCTCTTATATGGGTTTTTTGTTTTTGATGTTATAGAAACAATGGCTATTCCTTTGCTAACAAAGAAGATTGTTAAGAAGCGTGTGAAGCAATTCAAGCGCCCACAAAGTGACAGGAAGATTTCTGTCAAGGTTGTTTCTTTGCCCAAATTTGTTCATACCCTTTTGTTGTTTTTATCTAATTTTAATGTTTGTGTGTGTTATTCTGGTTTGAATTTTTAATTCAAATGTTTGTTGGGATTATGTCATCGTTTGACAATGTTTAGATTGATTGGACGGGGACCCATTTGTTCAAATCTTAAGTACAAATCATATGCTTTCTGCAAAGGACTCAGCTTCTGTCCAGTGATCACTGATCACTGGACAGAAACCAAACCCTTCTGCAAATGTATATTTTTCACATGTTTCCATTAACATTTTTAGCTCCACTGCTGTGAATGCTCTTATATGGGTTTTTTGTTTTTGATGTTATAGAAACAATGGCTATTCCTTTGCTACAAAGAAGATTGTTAAGAAGCGTGTGAAGCAGTTCAAGCGCCCACAAAGTGACAGGAAGATTTCTGTCAAGGTTGTTTCTTTGCCCAAATTTGTTCATACCCTTTTGTTGTTTTTATCTAATTTTAATGTTTGTGTGTGTTATTCTGGTTTGAATTTTTAATTCAAATGTTTGTTGGGATTATGTCATCGTTTGACAATGTTTAGATTGATTGGACGGGGACCCATTTGTTCAAATCTTAAGTACAAATCATATGCTTTCTGCAAAGGACTCAGCTTCTGTCCAGTGATCACTGATCACTGGACAGAAACCAAACCCTTCTGCAAATGTATATTTTTCACATGTTTCCATTAATATTTATGGCAGCTTTGGGCACATTTTACAAGTCTTTAAAACTTGCACATCTGAGTATAAAGATTAGAGACCTGCATAGCTATTATTGGCCTCTGTTTGTGTCTAAGTCCTAGCATTAAGGTAATGAGTAGATGGTGATGACTCAAATTCACTAGGGGTGTACTTGCTATGAAGGGAAAGATGCTCTTGATATGTTGATGCATGCTCATTCTTCGAAATTGTAACATGAAATGCCTGTTAGACAGCTGTTTGATGCCCTTTTGTTTGGCTGTAATACAATTGAGAGAGAGAGAGAGAGAGGGAGCATAGAAACTTAAAACTAGTAGCCATATCTTTATCAGATGGTTATAAATTAGTTTGCAACCATTAAAACAGAGTAATAGAAAAAAATTATGCTTTATAAATTAGTTTTCAAAATATGCTCAACTATGTTGTACTTCACTATATTTTCCTAAGTTTGCAACATTTAAGTTGGGGATCTGAATTGAAAACAAGATTATTTTAACATTTAAGTCTACGACCTTGTATCATATCCCCCTTCAATCGTGTGTGGTTATGAAAGTAGAGAAAATAAATATGACAATTCTAATGGTTAGACTAAACTTCAACCAGAACATCATATGGTTAGATTAAACTTCAACTTATTGGTATTGTTTTTCCTCGAATCTAATTATAGGTTTAACGCACAAATAAAACAGGCTGAAAGAATTGTTGATAGGTAAAGGGCTAGCTCAGTCTTGGTCTCGGAAAGAGGAGAGCTGTAAGTTCAATTCAATGAGTAATTTGTGGTTCATTATGGGCCAGTTTTTCTTCTTTCTGCTAGTGCCTTTCGTCCCCAAGTCATCTTCACGTGCTTCTTCCTAGTTATTTATTTGTCATCCTTTGCATAACTTCTTTGTGCCCCGTGAAGTCTATGAAGCTAAATGTCAAATGGGAATAGTGCTGCATTTTCCTTTTCTTTTGATAATGTGAATCTTGGATAAGATGTTAAATCAGCTCTAAATCAAGTCAATTCCGCATATTCCACATTGGTCTAAATGTCAGTTTGAGAAAAGGGGATGTTTGGTAAGGTAGTTTGACAAAAGATGTTTGTAATTTTTTGAAATATGTGCGGTGAAAATATATATGAAAATATGTGTAATATTGTTTAAAATGTAAAAATGTGAGTTTGAGATGCAAGACCAAATAGGCCCAAAGTGTTTTTGTTTTTTACTCAAATTTTTGTTTTTGACGTGAATGTATATTGCAAATGTGAGATTAGCAAAAATAAGCCACACAAGGCCCAATAAACAATTTAGGGATGTATTATCATGGGAAATAGAGAGTAGGGAGGATAGAGACAAGAGAGGATAGAATAAATCCCAAAACTTCACTGGGAAGATAGGAACGGTCACAAGGAGAAACCAAATTTCATTAGGAAGAAACGAGAGGCACAAGGCCCAATAAAAGGCTTCTAATCATACACGTATTAAAGCATTAGTATTTGGTCACTCAAATGGTATATGTTGGTATATTTTAGCATCAAAGCACCAAAACCCCCTGTTACACAATCTTTTAATTGTAAAAAAATTTACAATTGTGCTACAATACCATCCTAAATTTATGGTACTGTAGCAACATTGTAAACGATTATATTATATTTTATTCTTAAAGTATCTACCTTTTTTTTCCTCTCTCCTCAGTCTCATCTCCTCTCTCTTTCATTCTCTTTGTCTCTTGTTGTCACTATCCAAATCCATGAAACATGAATTTAGATGAATGACTAACTTACTAATCTTATATAACTCAATAAACATAATTCAATAACCTCCAAATAAACATGCTCTTAATAAATCTCTTACAATAACTAAAACCCATAATTTAGAAATAATCTCTAATACTATAAAATCTAAAATAGAACAAAAATAACTTAATAATCCTTTAAGGCTTCAAGTATTATTGACGTCACCTAAAAACTCCCATGCTCTGTCTTGCACCTTATGCAGTAATTCAAAGGTTCTGTTCCCCAACTAAACTTTAATTTGAAAATTGTCATTGATGGGGTAAGCCACACATCCAATAAGCAATTATACACAATACACAACAGAATAGAGTCAAGCAAAATACGAGTATTTTGATTTTCACAAACCCATTCAATGCTATCAAATATAATTATTCCAAAACATATAATGAATCACTTAATATATATGTAATCACATATTAAAATCATTCAAAAACACATACATATAATTGATCAAAGTACAATGTCACATATCACATATTCTCACATACAATCCTGTGAACGAATACCAACATCTAATCCCTGCTGGTGAGGGATCAATACTTATTCTCACATACAACCCTGTAAGCGGGCTTACACATCTACCTAATCAATTCTTAAAATGCTTATTTTGAGTCACATATCAAAAAAGCAAAGTATATACAAAATAGAATAATTTCTTAATATTAACAATTATTCCAAATAGAAATGCAAAATCGAATATCACAATATTAAATTGAACATAAATCAAAGGATGCTTGACTCTCTTGGAGCATGAATAAAAACTAAGTAGTTTATATAAATATTTTTACAATTCTTGAGTAAGTATGAAAATTCAATTTGCTAAAAGAAACATTTTAAATACAATTTGGAAAATACGAATATGAATTTGAAATAACTTGGTTTTAAACAAATTTAAAGAACAAGAACCTTTTTAGAAAACTTACATTGAAACTCAATTCTTTACGAAAAATAGTTTAGTTTAGAAATCATCTTTTAAATGAGGTTTAGACATTCAAAACGTTATTTAGAATTCAAAATTTCTCTTTAAAACATTATTTAAAAAATTGAAATATCTCTTTCAATGATGTAGAAATGCTTTTGATAAACTTAGAAAATATAAGTTTGAAATACATAACTTTTAACTTCTAAGAATCTAATGGACAAAAACTTGTGCATATTATTCATAATTACTTACAGCAATTGAATCACTCTAAATGTCCAGCTGAAACACCCTTCAAATAGGCTCAAAATAATCTTAAATAGAACCTATAATCAATCATGGAAATATATTTAATATCCTCTACAAAATATAAAACTTATAGAACCATACAAATGGACTCACTAGGATTATACTTTGCTAAACTAATAATACTTTCAACACTAATTAACGTTTCTTTAATCAATGGTATTCTAATCAATAATACATTCTTGCATTAATCGAAACTCATTTTACCATGGGGAATGCAATAGCCAACACTTTAGAGCAACCGCATCAGTTTGTCTAAAAATTTCCGTCTATTTTGGTCTTGAAATCTACTTTTTTTATTTTACACAATCATTTTGTAAAAATACTAACATCAGATAATTTATTTTACCCTTTCTTTTAATATAATATTAATTCTTCCTTTATTTTTCCTTTGTTTTCTCACCAAAC
This sequence comes from Quercus parvula, assembly GCA_030820535.1. Taxonomy (NCBI): domain Eukaryota; kingdom Viridiplantae; phylum Streptophyta; class Magnoliopsida; order Fagales; family Fagaceae; genus Quercus; species Quercus parvula. The sequence continues at coordinate 17,256,986 of JAUAME010000002.1, forward strand.
AAACACAATTTAACCCAAATCACAGCCTCTATAGACACAAATCACAGCCTCTCTTACTACACTAAAACCCCCACATCCGGCCAAATCACAACAAATTCAAGCCAAGATACCACTAAGCAAACCACCACCAAAATCAGCAAACCCAGTCACTTGCACTTCTGGCAAAGTTCTGAATCTTGGTGGGCATGGTCACAAAAAATAGAAGAGCACCAAAGAGGAAAATGAACTACTCTATTATCGGTTTTCAGTTGAGAGAGAAGATAATGGGTGGGAACAAAGGAGAGCCACCAATTGGAGTGGTGGTGGTGGCTAATAGGTGATTAGCAAGGACTGTAGATTAAGGAGAAGAAATAAAGAAAGAAAAGAAAAGAGAGAGAGAGAGAGAGAGAGAGAGAGAGAGAGAAGCCACCGACAGAGAGAAAAGAAAAAGAAGTACGAAAGTAACAAAATGGAATAGAAAGAAAGAGAGAGAAATTAATTAAATATTGATGCACATGTGAATAGTAAACGTGTATCTTTACACGATTATTGTAGCTTTTTGAAATTTGCACAATTTTAGAAGAGCTAATGCAGATAATTTTTAAGGTAAATTGTGTAAAATTTTACATTTTTTATATTTTTGAAGATATGATGCGAGTGTTCTTAGGATTTAATATATAACCCCAATACAAATGGTGGGCCAAAACCAGTATGATTCTGTTCATGAATTTAACATTCATTGATCCTACGGGTTTAATATAAGAATTTTGGTATGAAATCTCAAATCTGTCATTATCCTTCTAAAAAATTGTAGACGTGTTGAACCCTTTTTTTTCTAGACGTGTTGAGCCTAAATGGTTCAAAGTCTATGCCTAGGTGTTGACTATTCCCAAACACAATGAACCATTTAGGTTCAACACTAGTATTATTTATTTGCATTTAATATTTTATTCTTTCTTTATATATTTTGATGATGAAAGAAGATAGTTGATGATAGTTGTTGTACATATAGAAAGAGAAATAATAATAAAAAATTAAAAAAATTGATATTTTAATGAGATATAATATAAATTGATAATCTAATGGGAAAAAAAAAAAAAAAAAGTGGATTCTTATGCTGTAATAATTTTTGCACAAACTCATGCAAATGCTCTAAATTTGGGCCGCTCTCAAGTCTCGTTACAAGAGCTGGTAGTTAGGTTCCGGTTCAGATTGTACAATCACGGGTTTTTTTTTTGCTGTACAGTCGCCAGCTTCACCTACTCACTCATTGGAATTTATGTTGTGCAATTGTGCAAGCTAGCTGTCAGAATCGTCCAAAATTGTTTTTCTTCTGAAAAAAATAAAATATGATTGCAGGCCTTTGCAACTTGAAATCCAATCTAAATATGACGTTAGTATATTTTTATTTTATTTTCATATAAGTGATATTGAAATAGGTTGTATTGTACATCTTATTGCATATTATTGCATTTTTTGTCTTGTAATCTCATTATTTATTTATTGGAAAAGTGAACACCACATATCATTTATCTAAGATTTTAGTAACTTCTCTAATTAGATATCTATGTGCAATTCTCCAAATATACAATAAACCTAGGCTTTAGTAGATTGATCATCACCACATGAATGAGAAAAATGAATTTCAGCTAATTCATGAACTAATAAAGTTTTTTGTTTCTAAATAAGAGAATTGAATTTAAATCTTGCTACTGTAAACAAAAAATTAAAACCTTTATATTTATATGATAATAATAAAATAAAATAAAAAGACACGAATGAGAATGGAAGGCACTTTGAAAAAAGGTATATTGCATTTTTCAACCCTATACTTTAAGGCAGATTTCAAATTAAACACTACACTTTCATTAAATTAAAATTGAATCATAAACTTTTAAAATTATATCAATTTGAACCCACTAGTAAAAATCAAAATTTTAAATGTCCAAAGTTTGAATTTATATGATTTATCACAATTATAATATGTAATTTGTAGCCGTCTTAAATTTCAATGTTTAATTTAACACTATAGGATCTAATTTCAAACAATCGTTAAAACATACAGTTTAAAATGTCATTCTCCAATTTTTAACCTTTTTTTTAAATAAAAAAAATGTAATTATCAAAAAACAAATTGAAAACACTATGCTCGGGTTTGACCATTAGTGGCCTTACTTGCCCTAGATGAAAGTTGATTTTTTTAATCTAATTTTCAAGAAATAACTTAGGGGACTTGGATTTTCATATATAAACTTTCACATTTTAAGCTAAAATGTCTCTGCGGAAAAATGGAAATATGAAATGTACAAGGAAGTTAATGCACAAAAACATTTTATGCAAAAAGTGGTTGGACTGGGCCTGGGGCCAAATATTGCCATCAAGTTTGAAGGCCGGGCTTCAAAATCGCCTAAGAGATGGAGCTGGCCTGGGTGGAATGCAGACCTGCCCAAATACCTACTCAACCCAAAATGCATTTCGTAGTTGTCTTTGTACTGAAACTTATGATTCTTTTTTTTTTTTTTTTTTTTGGATGAGTGAAAACTCTCTATTAAAAAAGATGAAGAGCCAAAATTACAACTAGCTGCCAGGTTCCGGCTTCACCTACTCACTCACTGGATTTTGAGCAATTGTGCAAGCAGTCAGAATCGTCCAAAAGTGTTTTTCTTCTGTGAAAAATAAAATATGATTGCAGGCCTTTGCAACTTAAAATCCATCTATTCATGACATGAATCCAATGCAAGGTATATTTTCCCTACATTTGAGGTCTTTCACTACTAGTGGGTCCTAAGTGGCCTAATGTAAGAAAGAAGTCATTAAAATTAGTTAAAACAACGGGAAATCAAAACAGTAGACTGTACACATTGGAGAGGGAATGATTAGTAGAAGGTTTTTAATATTTAAAAAATTATTATAACTCAAGTAAAGTAACACTAAAATGAACAACCATTTGTCCACAGCCGTGCACACTCATTAACCAAACCCATATCATATACATATCCTACAAACCAACGAAAGAAAATTCAAACCCACGCGGACCATGTGCATGCAAATTCCCAATTACATGCTGGTGCATCCAGAGGAAGTTTGTTCACCGAAGAGACTGATTGATTGACATCCAATCAATTGTGTGAGATGTATACAAAATTTATTATTTTTAGTGGCTAATATCTTTTGGCCAAAGAATGTGCACCAACTAGCATACTTTGAATTTCAGCAAAAAAGTATCCTTGCATACTTTGAAATTTGCGTATGCAGCCATTTAGGGCTGGCCTAGCAAATTTGGAAGCATAAGATGATAGCTTTAACTTGATTTTTTTTTTTTTTTATCATTTAAAATAATATTTAACATGTATTTTACTTCATGAATTTTTATAAAAAAAATCCATTATTCTTACTTTTTATTTTTTAATGACTATTATTTTTATTTTTTTGGTTTTATGAAAATGATAAAAGTATAATGAATATTACTACAAAAAAATTAAAAATTGATATAATAATAAATGTGACTAATTGGTGATAGTTTAAGAAGATAATAAAGAGCTATCATTAAGAGCTCTTTGAATTTCAACAAAAAAAATATCCTAGCATACTTTGAAATTTGCGTATGCAGCAATTTAGGGTTGGCCTAGCAAATTTGGAAGCATAAGATGATAGCTTTAATTTGATTTTTTTTTTTATCATTTAAAATAATATTTTACTTGTATTTTACTTCATGAATTTTTTTATAAAAAAAAAAATCCATTATTCTTACTTTTTATTTTTTAATATGACTATTATTTTTATTTTTTTGGTTTTATGAAAATGATAAAAGTATAACGAATATTACTGCAAATAACTTAAAAATTGATATAATAATAAATGTGACTAATCGGTGACAGTTTAAGAAGATAATAAAGAGCTATCATCAAGAGCGGACGCCATAAGTTGAAACTTTCTCCACAAAAAAAAAAAAAATAATAAACGAGTATTTGAATGAACAATTCTATAAGTTTTACAATATAAGGCTTACAAAAATGTATTATCAATTACAAAAAATAATTCAAATATGCATTTATTAGGTTGTTGAAGTCCACCAATTATATTCATTAATTGTCATATCAATTTGTAAATTTTATATAGTAAAATTTATAATATCTATAATATTTTCTTATATGATTTTTATTTTTTTATTTTTATAAATGATAAAAATTCTATTCTAACTTCATTTAAATGAATATACGTGTGAATCTTTTTTCTCAATACTTAACCCGACACTTATCCCCACTCTCAACATTTTTTTGTGGTAGGGCCGTAGGGGTGCCTAGGCGGGCAAATGCCTAGGGCCCTGCAGCAATCATCTATGACCCTTATCTCCTACTCTCATCATTTTTTGTGGTCGGGGTGCCTAGGCGGCCAAATGCCTAGGGCCCTGCAGCAATCATCTATGATCCTTAACAGGAAGAACTCATTAAAATTAATTAACACGGGAAATCAAAAGTAGGCCTTACACATTGGATAGGGAATGATTGATAGAAGTTTTTCAATATTTAAAAAATCATTACAACTCAAATAAAGCAACACTAAAATGAACAACCATTTTTCCTCAACCACATTTATTAAACAACCCATATACACATCCTGATTAATCTTCTTTCTTTTAACCCAGACGGACAATTAAAAATAAAAAATAAATAATCCAGCCGGACCATGTGATAACAAAGGCAACTGGAACATTATTTATTTTCCTGCAAGTAGGCAACTAGAACATGATTACCATTATCATCATGCGTGCTTGCAAACTCTAAAAACTACATGATGGGGCATCCAGAGGAAGTTTCTTCACATCTATACCCGCCACCATAACTATCATAAATGGGCCTTCCATAAGAGTAGCCATCATAACATGGGGGTGGCCTACCACGACCATAATGGCATGGCCCCCCATCACGACCCTCAGAGCATTCCGTACAACACGTCCCAAACCCAACCGGGTAAGCCGGCACTGGAACCGGTTTAGCATGAGGCCTTGGTGTTAATGGTGGCCTTGGCTTAGTACCATGACCACAATGGCATGGCCCCCCACCACGACGCCCACAGCATTTCGTACAACAAGTCCCACATCCACACGGCCGTACAGGCACACAAACCGGTTCAGGGTCTTTCTTTTGTTGTGGCTTCTTCTTCTCCTCAGGCTCAGCAGGTTTAGGTTTTTGATCTGGTGGATTCTTCTCAGGTGGCTTGGTCTCAGGCACTTTGAACTCCTCAATGCGCTTAATGGTATGACCACCCTTGCATTTTATCTTTTGCTTTATCCTTTCAGGACAGCAACATACCACTTTTATTACCACATAGTTTTCCTTCTCGTTGTACACCTGGTCTTGTATTTCTCTTGTTCACAACACGTAAATGTATAATAACTCAGTTTTCTTTTTAAGCCACATAACAACATATGTATTAGATAACTATCGTTTACTTAAGAAAAGAGGGACTCACGATGGAATTTACAGAGCACTTTCTTGATCTTCTTGCGGCAGCGATGGCATTGAAGGTCGACCTCGATCTTCATAAGTGTTGTTTTCTATAATAGTAGAGAAATTGTGAGCATGTTATCCATATTGAAGCAAAAAAATAATAGAAAAAGCCCAATGACAATTATGAGCCAAAAGAGAAACTTGGAGATTTTGTCGGCAGAAGAATCAGAACAAACAGTATCAAGTTCTGACATGAAAAATTAATGATTGCGCGTGTGAATGAAGTGCGAATTTGTTAATTTAATCTGATACTCTCTTTAGCTGCAATTGAGTGAGATAAATTTTGGTACATTATTATATTAACGCTTTTATAAAAAAAATTAAAATATTAAAGAATGATAAATTTATTCATTTAATTTAACGTTACAAAATTGACAAACCTTTTCCTCCGTCATGGCTCTATAGCTTTGAATTCAGATCTCAAATTGAGAAATCAAGTACAAGACTTCAAGTACAAGACTTGATTCTCCACACCAAAAAAAAGAAAAAAAAGTACAAGACTTCAAGTATGAGGAGGCCACGAGAGATAGCGAACACAATGAGTACATATTTATTATGCCAAACCACACCTTATGAAGACCCTTTTTTTTTACTTAAAACAATAAAAGAAGATTTAAAACGTCATCTGTCGTACGTCTTGACCCAATGGTAAACGTCATATGTCTACGTCTAGCCCAATGGGATGTAGACACGTGGGGCTATTTTTCCCTTTTTTTTAAGAAACAAACACACAAGGAGAGGGACACATGAGGCATTTTCAATTGAATATTATTATCTACCACAAAGTCTAGAGTCTAGATCCATTATTGTTATTTTATTTGTAAAGTGTGGTTTTACGTTAGAAACCAGCTCTTGACATAATTTTGTATCACAATTCGTTATATGATGGGTTGTTATTGGTAAGAATATGTCTTTACATAATCCACTGACATATTCTTACTAATCAGAACTCACCATATAACGAATTGTATTACAAAATTATATCAAAAGTTTTGTTGCTAGGAAAAATCTTTTAGCTTTATTTGTGATTGCTGACTCTTCAATTATTATTTGCATGTGCCCGCGGCTGGCCTTGATTGACACACCTCACCTTTCTCCAACCTTCCTACTTTATTAAGGAAACATAATTAGTTTGGTTTGTTCATAGTTAATTTGGTCGGGTGCAATTTGGCTCATGCACGTCTTAAACATTAGCATACGGTCTCTCAAATGGTATATGTTAGTATATTTTAACATCAAGGTACCAAAACCTCCCGTTACCCGATTTACCACAATTATAATATGTAATTTGTAACCGTCTTAAAATTCAATGTTTAATTTAAAACTATAGGATCTAATTTCAAACAGTCCTTAAAACATACCGTTTAAAATGTAAGTCACCAATTTTTAACTTTTAAACAAAAAAAAAAATGTAATTATCAAAAAACAAATTGAAAATGCTATGCTTGGGTTTGACCATTGGTGGCCTTATTTGCCTTAAATCAAAGTTGATTTTTTTTTTTTAATCTAATATTCAAGAAATAATTTAGGGGACTTGGATTTTCATATATAAACTTTCACATTTTAAGCTAAAATGTCTCTTCCGAAAAAATGGAAACATGAAATGTACGAGGAAGTTAATGCACAAAAACATTTTATGCAAAAAGTGGTTGGACTGGGCCTAGGGCCGAATATTGCCATCAAGTTTGAAGGCCGGGCTTCAAAATCGCCTAAGAGATGGAGCTGTTCTGGGTGGAATGCAGACCTGCCCAAATACCTAGTCAACCCAAAAGGCATTTCGTAGTTATATTTGTACTGAAACTTATGGTTTTTTTTTTTTTGATGAATGAAAACTCTTTATTAAAAAAGATGAAGAGCCAAAATTACAACTAGCTGCCAGCTTCATCCCACACAACAGGGGCAAAAACTGGGGACAGCAGCCAAGATCAAAAGAACAAAAAAACAATTAAATGACAGACCATTTTGCTAGAGAATGAGCAACCATATTGGCTAATCTAGGACATTACACCATTATTGATAAGCTGCCTTACAATACTATGTATCAATCAGATATGTTAACTTTTCCTATTATAGATTTTATTCTTAGCACGTGTTAATGCAGCCTAGCAATCATAGTACATGCATATAGAGGCAATAGATAATTAGTATACAGTGATATATCAATTAATGAGCTTCTAAGCCACTCGGCTTTAGGCCCAACTTCTCCAAGGCTACTAACTTTGATTACATGGTGGATCTTGCTCTACAAGTCTACTTGGATGACTTCCAAAAGACAACCCCTCCAGTTAGTGTAAATACATATTCATTAGTGGGCTTTACCTATCTATATTAGATATCCAATTAGCAATACAATATTCTTCTAATATAGTGTCTGTTTAGTAAAAATTATTTTTGTCAACTTATTTTATTATTCAGTTTATTTTTATTACTATTCATGAGTCCTACTGTATTATTTCAGTTAACTTTTACTTTTATCTGCAGTATTTTCTACAAAAAAAAATTTCAGTTTCAACAAAATAAGAAGATCCCAATTAGACTCATATTAGGATAACCACAATATGAAAAACCAAAATCACAAGTACCCTCTAAATATCTCAACAATCTAGATATTTCATCTCAATGCTCCATACTAGGGTTATGAATATACCTAATCAATCTACCTACAACATATGCAATATCAGGGCAAGTTCAATTTATCAAAAACATTAAACTATCAATAATTTGTGCATATTTATCTTGTGGGAAACTATCACCACGATTTTTAATCAAGTGCACCTTTGAGTCAAATGGAGTAGACATAGGTAATATATCAAAGAGTTTAAAATTTTTAAGAATTTTCTCTATGTAATGAGACTGTGATAGTGTAATGCAATCATTACCCCTAAGGATCTTGATGCCCAACATTACATTTGCTTCACCCGAATCTTTCATATCAAAGTTAGAGGCAAGAAAACATTTAGCATTAAGCACAATTTCAAGGCTAGTACCAAATATAAGCAAGTCATCAACATATAAATGTATAATGACGCCTTCATTATTATTAAACTTGCTATATATGCATTTATCCACACCATTAATCACATATCCATGTGTAAGCATAACATTATCAAATTTCTCATGCCATTGTTTAGGTGCTTATTATAAACCAGATAAAGATTTAACTAATTTAAAACTTTGTGCTCTTGTCCAAGAACAACATAACCCTCTGGTTGTTCCATATATATTTCTTCTTCTAAATCACCATTTAGAAAAGTAGTTTTAACATTCATTTGATGTACAACAAGTTTGTAAATAGATGCAATGACAAATAAAATTCTAATAAATGCAATTCTAGTATAATCAAAGAATAAGTATCAAAAATAAATAAATAACACTTTGATAAAATACATTTGTAGGGACTCAAACCGAGCCACACACGCCAAATTCTATTTGACACACTAATTAACTATTTAGGCAGGTTAGCTTGTTGTGTCCTAAATACACTAACTTTTATATTTATTTTATGTTTCAGTGAATTTTTTTTTTTTTTAAATTGTCATGATCCAACCTCAGTTGGACCTCTTACCTAAAAAAACCTTAAAGCTATCCCTTTTCTAGTTCTTTGAACTGTTCGAGTTTCAAAACTATGACAATATTCAAAGCAATATAAATGAATAATGAACAATTAACAATTGGGGTTTTACAAAATTAGCTATATAAAAAAAAGGTTAAGGTTTTGGGCAGAGAATCACCAATGACACCACCAATAGAGCTACCGACAACAACGCTGGTGATGACACACGAGCTAAACAACTAAACTCTCTTGTCGCCAATCTATTGAACCCATCCTCCCCAATCCTTCCACCCTCTCACACAACCAGCACAAAGTCATAGTTGTTATTATTGTTGTAGTCAAATTGTGAGATAAATGACAAGACCATGGAGTTCAGTGACACAACAATTCAATTAAGAGATCCTCTCTCTCCTTAATTTCTCTCTTTCTCTCTTTTAATCAATTGCAATTGTGTTTAGTAATTTTTTGTTCATGTGTGTGTCATATTAACATTAGTCAATTTTAACATTAGACTAACAAAAATTTCAATTTGACATATTTAGGAAGTTCAAAGAGTAAATTGGCTAATTAATATATATTAGTAAAGGTCTATCCTTTACAACAAACGTGCAAAGAAATTGATTGACATCTGACTATTGTGTGACATATATTTAAAATTTATTAAGCATGGTGGCTAATATCTTTTGGCCAAAGAATGTGCACCATCTACCATACTTTGAAATTTGTGTATGTAGCCATTTAGTACCGACCCAATAAATTTGGAGGCTTAAGGCTATAGCTTTAAATGGAGGTTTTTTTTTTTTTTTTTTTTTTGTCACTTAAAATAATATCATCATAATTTTTTATTAAAAAATAAATAAGCTTACTTTTTAAAACTATTATTATTATTATTATTATTATTATTGGTTTTGGGAAAATGCTAAAGGTATAACAACTTTTACTAAAAAGAACTTACAAATTAATGTAATAATGAATATAATTAATAACACTTTAAGAAAATAATAGACAAGTATTTGAATAAACAATGCCAGGGAATAATACTATAAATTTTACAACATGAGACTTACAAAAATATATCATCAATCACATAAATGAATCCAAATATGCATTTATTAGATTGTTGTAGTCCATCAATTATATTCAGTATAGTCACATCAATTTGTAAATGCTATGTAGTCAAATTTATAGTATTTGAAGTATTTTCCTATTTGAATTACTTTTTATGATTAGTGACACATTTACTTGTAAGAGCTATCTATTTTAATTTGTATTATCTTTAAACTATCATCTTTAACAGTTTACTCTAGCAACAAAGTTGTATAAAAAACAAATTTTATATAGTTTCTCTCTATTCTTTCATTATTATATATTTTCTCTTTTTTCTTTCTTTCTTCTTACCTCTCTCTTTTTTTCTTTGGTCGAGCCTCTCTCTTAGTCTTCACGCTCGCCTCTCTTAGCACTCTTACACCTTCTCTTCTGTCTTTTATCTTTTGTCGGTGATGGTGGCAGTGGTGAGTTGTTTTGTTGCTAGTGGTGCTGGTGGTAGTAGTGGGTCATTGGTGTGGGTTCAATGATCCGTGGGTTTGGGTTGGGATCGGGCTGTGGTTTGAGGTTTGAGGTTTTATGTTTTTTCTTTTTTCTTTTTTTCCCCCGTTAGTGGTGTTGGTTGCTAGCAGTGGGTTGTGGGTGGTTCGGTTATTGTTTGTGGGTTGAAGTTTTATGTTATTTTTCCCAGTGGTGGTGGTGGCTAGCAATGGGGTTGTGGGTTGTTGGGTTCTTGTTTGTGAATGTATTTTTTTTTTAATCGATGGTGATGGTGGCTAGCATAGAAGGGAGAGAGAGATGGAAAAAAAAGATAATAGAGAAAGATGACAGAATAAGAATAAAAAAATATATATATTCAAATAAAACAGAAAAAAAATACCATCTTTGATATTAAGTGTATTACAAAGTAGGATGAAAAAATACAACTTTTGATTTACTAAAACTTAATATTTTTAGCATCTTCATTATAATTACTCTTAACATTGAAGAACTCATTAAAATTAGTTAAAACGAGGAGTCAAAAGTAGGCAGTAGAGGGTGAATGATTGATAATAGGAGCTTTTCATTATTTTAAAAATCATTACAACTCAAGTAACATTAAAATGAACAACCATTTTGTCCCCAACGACATTGATTAATCAAACCCATACATACATCCTTATTAATCTTTCTTTTTTCTTTTTTTTTTTGGGGGGGGGGGGGGGGGGGGAGGGGTAAATCCTAGAAACCAACAAAAGAAAATACAAACTCGGCTGGACCATGTGACATAGGCAACTAGATCACATATTTTTATTTTTTTTCTTGCAAGTAGGCAACTAGAACATGATCATCATCATCAATCACCATGCATGCAAATTCCAATTACATGATGGTGCATAAAGGTGAAGGTTCAGGACTGAAGTGATCAAATTGATTTTGATTCACATTACAACTCCTCCTACACCCACGACTAAAACTTTCACAATTTGGCCTTCCTTGGCAGCTGCCACAGTCACATCGGGGTGGCCTACATTGGCCACAATGGCATGGCCCCTCACTACGACCCTGAAGACATTCAGTACAACAACAGGTCCCAAATCCAACCGGTCCAAGAAGAGGCTTTGAATCCAGTTTAGGGTTTTCAATTTCATTCTTCTTAGTTGGCTTGGACTTCTCAATCTCTCTGATCTTAATGTTCTTAATGGTATCACCACCCTTGTAAATTATCTTTTGCTTTATCTTTTCAGCAGAGCAACATACCACTTTGATTACCACCAAGTTTTCCTTCTCGTTGTATACCTGGTCTTGTATTTCTTATGTTCACAAAAATTACAGAAAAATTATATAACTCAGTTTTTGTTTTTGTTTTTTTCTTTAGCCACATAAAAACACAAACTTGTACATTCATATATACACTCAAATTGAACTTAAGAAAGAGAGACTCACGAGGGATTTTACAAAGCACTTTCTTGATCTTCTTGTAGCAGCGACTACATTCAAGGTCGACCTCGATCACCATCAATGTTGTCTTCTATAAAAAGTAAAGAAATTTTGTATATATGTTTATCATATTTAAGCCAAAAATATAAAAAGCCAAAGAACAATTATGAGCAAAAGAGAGAAACTTGGAGATTTTGCCGACAGAAGAATCAAAAAAACAGTATCATGGTTGTGACATGAAAAATGAATGGGAAGTGAAAGAATGAAATGCAAAATTTATTCATTTAATCTAATATTTGCCCTCCATGTATAAATAAATGGGAGGTAAGGTAGATATAGGGGATTGAATTAATTCATGATCTTTTGTTTTGATACTATATTATATTAACGATTCTTCTAAAAATTTAAGATAAGAGATAATGAATTTTTAGATGATGAATTTATTTATTTAAGTTATCAATTATAAAATTGACAAACCTTTTCCTCCACCATGGCTATAGAGCTTTGAATTGAGATCTCAAACTCAACCAAAAGTACTGAAGGGGCTAGCACTGCTTGATTGAGAAATCAAGTTCACGTATGAAGAGGCCACGAGAGTTAGTGAACACAAAGAGTACGTATTTATTATGCCGAACCACTAATAAGATGTAAAATGTCATATATTGTACGTCTAGCCCAATGGAATGTACACACGTGGAGTTTTTAATTGAATTTCATGGTCTATCATAAGGATTAAAGAACTTGTCGGTATTTTATTTGTAATTGTTAATTCTCCAATCTATCATTGCATGTGCTGCCATGACCTACCTCACCTTCCCATTTTCCTACCTTATCAAGGAAATTAATAATAACCTATATGACACTGTTCATAGTATTGTCAACTGCAATTATTATGTTCATGCGCACTTAGAGCTTGAACATCAGCTAAGATCCATATTTTTTAATACACTAAAAATATGATCAATTTTAGGATAACATTTTCAATACACTCTATGTCATATGTTCTATTTTAATATTACAATACATAAAAATATTCTTAAAAACATCTCAATTATATTAAAAAATTAACAAAACAAAACCTAACACTACCATCCATCACCCTCACAACTATCCACCACCACCATAAACACAAAGACCGCCACATTAAAACACCACATAACACCCAAAACCAAACCCACCACATTAACACTATAAAACCCTGAAACCAAAAACCATCGCCAAAATCATTCCAAACCTAGCCACAACACCACCCCCCTCCCCCCCCCCCCCCCCCAAAAAAAAAAAAACCAACAACTATACCGCCCAAAATCACCACTACCGCAACTCCTACCCACCACCACAGCAAGACCCAATTCAAAAGACCAACCTGATCCCAACAACCAAAACCAAATCAGAAAAACCAAACCTGCCTTCTATGTGGTTATCACTATCCACGTCAAGCCACGTCAGGCTCCAACCCAACCAGCCCACAAAATAGACTCATGAAGCTATTGCTTGATAGAGGGAGAGAAGGGAGAGGTCTGAGCAAGATGGTGAGCGATAGTGGCAAGAGGTTGAAGGTTGGTTTGATCAGAGAGAGAGAGAGAGAGAGATGCGGTGAATAAAATAAGCTTTTTATTTTTACAATTTGGGGTTTCACTATTCTACTAGTAGAATGGTACGAACACAAAAACTAAAATTTTTTAGCATTTGAGATATCTCATATAGCTTGTTTTTTGGTGTTTGGTGTATTAAATACTAAAAATTTAGCATTTAGTACACTTGATGCTAGTGCTCCTCTTTGTATATATATATTTTTTTCAAATTTTATTAGAAATTGCTCCTCTTTGTACTGAAACTTAAGGATTCCTCATTTGGATCTTTGATTTTATTTATTTTTATTTGGTCAACTTGATATAAAGAATCACATATGCATGTGTTGATATGTTCTAGTTGGAAAGTTGGAGACTTGGAGTCAAGATTCTAGAATATAAATATTTAGAGTTTGGACTGTTACCATTATTGTCGTCTGTCATAAATTATTCCTTCTATTAGTATTATGCCATAAGATGCACATCTTAATAAATAATTATATGTAAATTAAATAAAATAGTTCAATAATATAATTAAAATTTAATAATAAAAAAGTTAGTAAAACTAAAACTACAAAAGTTATTTTAAGTAATTGTATGAGAAATGCATATCGTTTAAGTCTAAGTTTTTTTTAATCAAATATTATTATATAGTTTAAAATATTCTAAAATAAATAGTAATGTACTTATAATAAGGCATGGACAAAGTTTCTCTCCAAACTAAGTTGAAAAAAAAAAAAAAAAACTCTTTAAAATCCTAGTTTATCTTTTTATTAGAAGTGAATTTTGAAAATTTAACTGTGAGATTACATAAACTTTATATTCTTACACACACATGGCAAATTTCTTTCAAATAGAATATTATTTACTATTCAATGATTAAACTTATTTTTTATACATAATTTTAGATCACGAAAACTTAAAATTTAAATATTTGATTGATGACATAATTTTTTATTTTTTATTTTCTTATATTTTGCAAGTATAAAAGATATAATAAAAACATACAAACCAGCGGTTAGATTTTTAAAATTCACATTCATCAAAAAGATATCAGTGAAGTTTAAAGAGTTTCTCTCCAAACTTTTTCCACAAAGCACATGTCAAGATTATGTCATACAACTTCTAATATTTACACTAAGCTACATAGTGCAAGCACGATATGTATTATCCAACAGGTTCAGCTTTTACAAAAACGTTGGATTAACCAAGCATTAGTGGCTACGTATCCAACACATTGGACACATGCGAAATTAATAACCATCTAACTTAATTAACCAAGGATTATTGATCAAGACTATAGTTGGATCAGCTACAAAGTGCCAACTACAAGTCATAAATCCTTCAATATAAAACGACACATTGTTGATAAAATACTTTCCAAAACTGTGTGTCGTTTAGCTGCAAGCATTTTTTTTTTATTGTTCAGCTTTAACGACTTGTCACAGACAAGGCCTTAGGCTTGAGTGTTTCTCTTTTTATTTTGGGATAATTACACATAACCCACCTATGGTTTAGGCGAAAATCACTTTGCCTACTCATGGTTTGAAAAGTGTCACTTAACCCATTTGAGGTATGTTTCCGTCAATCTCTGTAACCCACCTCGGTCTTTGCCGTTACAAAAACACATTTTAACCCCAAAACAGAACATAACGCGAATCAAAACTCAAAAACTTTTCGAGAGAGAGACCTGAGGTGCGATTTGCTTGTTCTTCGTGGTTTGGAGCGTCTGGAAGGGGAGAAAACACTTGTTTTGCATCATTGAATCTAGGCAAGATATGTGTGACTGCTGTTCTTTACGACCCACCCACATATTTGTGTCTGTTCTCAATTTAGGGTTTCAGATTTTGTTCAAGTGCGAACTTACTGTGTGAAAGTCTAAATTTGTACTTCCTAGGAATCGTGTTTTGTTGATATGTCTTTATCAAGTGGTAATTTCTTGGGTTCATGTAGGCATATGTGCAATGAGCAGATTGTGTTTTGAGAACAAGTTTGAGTTTGTACAATTTTGGGAGGAGGTTCTTGGGTTGTAGCTGTTATAAGGTTGGTCCTAAGTGTCCTTTCTTTGTTTGGGTTGATAACCCAACCTGTCCTCGTGGGAATGAAACTGCACCTTTGGCTATAGAGAAGATGTCTAGGTTTTAGAGTGCTCTCGAACTTGCCAATGAGAGGGAAAGGACAGCTTTGGAAACGGCAAAAGAAGCTAGGAAAATGGCAGAAAAGGCTCTTGAAGAGGAAGCCAAAGCCAAGGAGAGGGAGAGAAAGGCTTGAGCTGTTTGTGTAAAAGCTAAGGAAAAGGCCATGTTTGCTGAAAAGAAGCAGAGAATGTGGAAGTTTGCATGCATTTTGTCATGGATCTTTTTTGTTATTTTTATGTTATTGTGTTTCGGCTCAATTGAGTTCTCTGGAGTGAAGAGACCTAGATTATTGCCCTGAAGTAGTTAATTGGTTAGTAGAGATAGTTATGTCAATGGTGTTAATGAATTTGCATTGTAATAGCACTAGCCTACTGATGTAATGTTTTGATGTGTCAATGAATGAAGAATTGGTCAATTGTTGAGTATTTTGTGCATACCATAACAATCATTCAATGAAAGAAGTATTGGTCAATAATTAATGACATGTGCATACCATAACAACCATTCCACAATAACAACTTTCATACACTATATTGGAAAAATCTACTTGGACACAATCTGTAGTAGCAATAAATAAAATTCCATATAATCTGGTTTGGAAAAATAATGTTCCATACAGTTACTTGCGCATACCATAACAACCATTCCACAATAACAACTTCCATACAATCTATATTGAAAAAAATCTACTTGGACATAATCTGCAGTAGCAATAAATAAACTTCCATATAATCTAGTTTGGATAAGTATTGTTCCATATGAACTGTAATACCACAACTTCCATATAAAAACTTGGAGTGTATTGTACCTTAACTTCTAGTAAATTACAAAAAAGCACATTCCAAGACTAGCTACATATATATATATATATATACACACACACACACATATATACACATACATATAATTGCCCAAAACAAAGTGATTGTTTTTTACACTAATTGATAATTACAAAAAGCCCACAGTGGTCTTCACAAAAAAAACAAAAAAGACCCACATGTTCCCACTAGCTTTACTCCCAATGCTAACATGTGTACCCATTAGCTTCATTCACTTCTTGCCTTTACTTTTTACTCTTTCCTCTTTCCACCCACTGAATTCATTTTTAGTGGCCTTTGTGCAGCAAGCTGTCCTCTAGTTCTCACACCACCAGTGCTCCTATTTGCATATAAAGGCTATAAAATAAAAAATAGATCCACTTGTTAAAAAATATCTTAGCTTGTTAAAAAATAGATCCACCAGTGCTCCTATTTACCTGTGAAGAACTTGTTAGGGTATCTTAGGTCTCCCTAGGTGTGTGAAACTCTGGCTATAAGGAAGAGAACGATCCTGCTATCCTGTGAGATGGTTTAGCTTGATTTCCTTGCTATGAGGATGAAAGCTGAGTGGTAGACATCATGTTGTAGGTCTGGGTAGGCTGCTGGGATGGTGGCTGGGGTGCAGGCTGAGTTGCAGATTTGGTACTAGGTGCAGGCATCCCTCCCCTTGTTTGCAACAAAACCCAGTTTCAATACATAAATATCTTTGTAAGTTTAAAAATAGGTTTTTTTTTTTTTTCCCCATTTAAATCCCAATTACTTACAGTTTTTTCTCTTTCAAGCCTTTGTCTCCTCTGCCATGGTGTTTCCCCAGTGATGCCAACCTTGCACCCTCTTGAGTTATACCATTCCTTTTTACATTTCCCACACCTTACAGGTCTGTTCAGCTTACTTGATTTGTAAGGGTTCCTAGGCTCATTAGAAACCCTCTTTATTTGCTTGGGTGGCATGCCTGGTGGTTTGTATATGTAAGGGCTAGGGGAGCAGGCTGTCCAATCTTAGCCCATTCTGATTGGCCAAGCATGGGAGGAAGTACCTCCTTGTATATCTCCATGTAAGTTTTTTTGAAGTAGCATGGGTGGGTGTAGTCTTCTGGTGTCTCAATGTTTGTATAAATGGCTGTTATGGCATGTTTACATGGAATGCCATTTAAATCCCAAGACCTACAGCTACATGTTTTCTTGACAAGATCAACTACATGCCTCTCATACTGCCTGCCTACCTCATAAAGGAGACTGACAGCTGGGATAGCACTAAATGGCTTACTTTCAACCTTCAATTTCTCCAACCTATCTTGTATGCTTGGACACAACTTTCCAGCATACTTCTGTATCCCTTCCCTTTTTGTGTAAAGCCTAGTCATAAGTCTAACCCTAATCTACTCCAACATTTCCAAGATAAGCTTGTCTCTAAACTTCAATATCATTGCATTAAAAGACTCACTCAAGTTATTTACCAAACAATCTGTTAAGGCCCTAGCAGTGAAGTGTGACCTTGTCCACTGTGTAGGTGCAATATTTGCAAGATACTCATATGCCTTTTCATTCAAATCTCTTATGTACTACATACATCTCTCAAACTCCCTCACTGTTGTGGCAGCAACACACCTCCACAATGCATCCTTTAGCTTTAATCCCTTGTGATCAACTTTGAAATTTTTGTAGATGTGATTCACACAGTATCTATGCTCCACAGTAGGGAATAATGTCTCTATTGCAGGTATAAGCCCCTACAAATAACCAAACAAACAAACAAAATATGTTAGTTCAGCAAACAAAGTAAACTATTCAAGTGTAACTGAACAAAACAAAACTTGCATACATTTTGCCTATCAGAAATGAAGACCAACTGAAGCTCCTCTGGCCTCCCTATATCATCAGCAAAAATTTCCAAAAACCATATCCAAGACTCTCTGGTTTCTTGTTCCACAACAGCCATGGCTACTGGAAAAATGTTGTCATTTGCATCTTTGCAGTGGCAGATAAGATTTTTCCACCAAATCTGTGCTTTATGTGACGACCATCTAAACCTATAAATGGCCTGCATCCATCTAAAAATCCTACTTTCTGAGCATTGAACCTAATATACATCATCTTAAATTTTGGTTGGGAAGTCTCATCAGCCATTTCTGTCTGCAGTATAACCCTACTCCCCTTGTCTACAGTGCTTATCATTTGTGCATAGTCCCTAAGGACACCATATTGCAGTTGCTCATCTCCATTGATCAAATCCCTTGTCTTTCTCTTTGACCTATACACTTGGTTTACACTTAGGTCAACAGATAAATTTTGCATCACATGGTTGTGTACACCACTTACCTCCCAATTTGGATTTTTGCTAAAATCCTCAATGAACCTCTTAGCAACATAAGCCGATGTTGCTTTGCTGTTTTTAAAAGACCTGGGGCAAGTACAGTCATCAGTCAAGGTCTTAATCTGAAATGTTAGCTCTCCACTTATTTGAGATGCATAACATTTCCACCCACACTCATTCTTGCAGTGAACTGATATCTTAATCCTTTCATTAAGCTTGAATTTAATGTCAATAGGGTTTTTATTTGCATACTCCCTCAAAGCAGCTTTGAACACATTTGCATTAGGAAACTTCATCTCCTTCTTCAATACAACATTTCTCATGTCACTCTTAGCATTAAACTCTACCTGCTCATTATCAGACCCATCTATGCTTACCAGGTCATCCTCAAGGGCTGGCTCAGCCCACTCAGGGTCTACATGGGGTGCATTGCTTGATTTTGGGGTTGTGTGGGGTGCATTGCTTGATTCTAGGGCTATATTAGGAGCAGAACCTTATAGAGCTGAGTTTTGAGCACATGGTTGTAGAGCTGAGTTTTGAGCAGCAAATATGTCATCACCAAAGTCATCCCCCTTTAGGCCTTCATTTAGCCAATTATCATCATCATCATCTCCTTCAACATTATGTTCTTCAACCCTTGTACTAACCTCAACATCTTGTTCTTCATCTCTTGCACCATTCTCAACATCTTCTTCATCATTCTCATCATCTTCATCATAATCACTCTACAAATCTATTTCACCCATTACGGCATCACCACCTGTACCACCTACATCACCACCTGCATCACCACCTACACCATCTGTCACTCCCCCTCCATCACCACCAATACCACTATCTGCCACTCCCCCTCCATTAAGATACACAACTGCTAATGGCTCCATATCTATGTCAGTATAGATTATGATTTTTTCAGCTGACCATGCCCTATGAAGGGTAGTCATGTTCACCACATCTGCATTTGTTTTTATGGCTCTTAAATCATGGTGTAGACCACCTTCAGGAAGTAAATACCTATATCTACTGTGTTCTTTAAGAGCACCAACTAGATGGCATAAATCTCAAATTTCAAAGAAACTCAACTTCTCAGGATCAATCTCTGTCAATGTATGTACAGACCCACCCACATATTCAATAGTTAGCTCCTCCACAAAACATCCCCCAACATGAATTTCAATGTCAAATGTGAAGTTAACCATCTGCAATTAAAATAAGTAGGGATGGCAATTTTTGCCCGACTTACGGGTACCTAGCCCGGCCCAGCCAGACCCTAATGGACCAGGTTTTACCCGGTCCGATTAGGAATAGGGTCGGGTATGGGTTTTAAAAAAAAAACCCGAAGCGGGTCTGGGTCGGGTTCGGGTTTTATCAAAAAAACTCGAGACCTGGCCCGGTTAAAAACTCGACACCTAAAATTACAAAAATACCATATATATATATATTCTAACCCTAATCCAGTAATCCCTCATTTCTTCACTCTTCAGCAGCCGACACTCACACTCCCTCAATCCTCACTCCTCACCTCAGTCCGACAGTCCCTCATTTCAGCTCAGTCTGACACTCCCTCTCCCTCAACTCATGCAGTCAGCCAGTCCGACACTCCATCACGACCTCACTCCCTTAGTCATGCCTCCCTCGCCTCCTCACCCTCACTCCGAATAGAGAAAGAGACACCCTCCACCGCTGACGCCTCATTCCGCCGCATTGACAACCACCCCTCCTGTAAGTTTTACTTCTTCTTCTTATTTTTGTTTGTTTCTAAATTTTGGATTTGATTGGTTAGAAAAATGTAACCAAAAACGAAAATGAATTCTCATCTTCTGATTCCAATTTTACTCGTAAGTTTCTTTCTTTGTACGCTTTACTCGTTTTTTTTTTTTTTTCTTTTTTGTTGGATTTGATTGCTGAATTTTTATGGGCTATATTTCTGTACTATTGTTTGAATTTGAATCATGCTCTTGGCTGGTTTTTGTTTTAAAATTTTGGATTTTTTTTTTTCAGTGTTTCATTAAAATTTGTTTGGAGGTTTTGATTGTGTGGTGGTTCATTGAATTTGTTGTGGGTTTGGAGGTTTTCAATTTTTTAGCTGTGGGTTAGTTTTAAGGTTCGAAAATGATTTCATATGTATTTCCTTTTACTTAAATGAATGGTTCTATATTTTGATAGTTTTGAGGAATAAATGGTGTTTAAACATTTCTCTTGCAAATTCCTACAATTTGTCTGTAACAAATATTGAGCTGTTGTACTTTGTGAGAGAGAATATTTTTTTTTTAAAAAAAAATTAATGTTAATCATAAATTAACTCTGTTTGAAATTTATTTTCAATTAATAGGAGAACCGGGAAGACTGATTCGCTAACGCTATAGAACAGCTTTTCAAGTGGTCCAGAACCAAGTTAGAAGCTTTGCACTTTCACTGTTGATATATGTATGTCTAGGGCTATGAAGCTGAATGGTGTTGTTTAATGTGATCTATTGTTCAATACTTGCATTTCTTGTTTTCTTATTGTGATTTTGTTATGTCCAAATGCATTTACCTCCTTTATTCGTTTAGAGCATAATGGGCTGGGATAAGATCCCTTCCAATTCCATCCACCTTAGTGTGAAATATGGCAGTGAAATATTGTTTTTTGTGTTTGTTAGGAATGCAAAGCCTGAAACGGAGATGGAAGACACAAACAAATCTGGTTCTTTCTCGCCAAGCGGCTCTCCCTTAAGAACCGAACGTTGTCCCTTGCCAACTATGCAGTCTCCTTCGTCATTTTCACGATCACCCTCGCCTTTGTCGCCTGGCAGCTCACCCTCAGGATCACCATCACCTTTATGTCCATTAAACAACGAGTAAGTGTTTGAATTTGTTGTTAATCATGTTTAATTTGTGAATTTGTGTAATTATGAATTTGTGCCTATTAATCAATGAGTATGTGTAATAATAAATTTGTGATAATTTGTTTTGATTCTAACTCCCAAACTTCTGAACCAATTAGGAGTCTGAAATATCCGACGGTGGACTTAGAGGTAGAGGAACAATAAGAGAGTCAAGGGAGTCCAGGGATAGAGGAAGAGGGAGAGGAAGAGCCTACAAATGAGGACTTGGATACAAGTAAAAAAAGAAAGACTACCTCAGATGTTTGGGCTCATTTTACAAGGAATAAAGTTGAAGGAAAAGTTGAAGCCCAATGCCATCATTGTGGCAAACTTTATTTGGGTGATTCTAGCCAAGGTACAACCCATTTGCGTAATTATTTAGCAAGATGTCCACGAATGAAGTTTAAAGATATAAGGGATATGCGACAACAAGTCTTAATTAAACAACAAAATAAGGTGGATGGAACTATGAGTTTAAATACTTACCAATTTGATCAAGCCAGAGTGAGGAATAAGATTGCTCGTATGGTCATCCTACATGAATATCCCCTTTCAATGGTTGACCACATTGGGTTTATAGAATTTGTGACTGATCTTCAAACTATGTTTAAAATTGTCACAAGAAATACTTTGAAGAGTGACATTCTTAAAATCTATGATAATGAGAGGGAGAAAGTTTTGAAGATCATGGACAAGAATGGAAGTAGGATGGCAATTACAACTTATATGTGGACTTCAAGTAACAAAAAGAGAAAGTTTATGGTCATTACCGCTCATTTTATTAATCATACTTGGACGTTGCAAAGCCGGGTTTTAAGGTAATTTTTTAATCTATAAATTAAATGTTAAAGACTTTACATTTAGAATGTTTATTGAGTTATGTTAAATTGAATGTTTATTTAGTTATGTTATAATTATTCCTATTATTTTTCTAGATTTGTTTATGTTCCTTCTCCATACACGAAAGATGTCCTTACTGAAGTCCTTGTTGATTGTTTTTTAGAGTGGAACATTGATAGAAAGTTGTCCACAATAACTCTAGAAAATTGTAGTACTAATGATGCTATGATAAGACTTCTCTTGAATAAGCTTGATACTAGTTCTCTTATGTTGGGTGGGTCTATGTTGCATATGAGGTGTGCTGCACATATTTTGAATTTGATTGTTCAAGATAGGTTGTCTCTTATTGGTGATGGTATTGAAAGGATTCGTGATAGTATGATTTACTGGACTGGATCACCAAAAAGGAGGCAAAAATTTGAAGAAAACGCACGTCAATTGCGTGTTCAATGCACCAAAGAGTTGGTCTTAGATTGTAAAACTCGTTGAAATTCAACTTACTTAATGTTTTCTACTGCATTGATTTATAAAGATATTTTCTCGTGTTTGGCTAAACGTGAAACGTCTTATACTTATCTGCCATATGATCATGATTGGGAGGTAGCCAAAGATATTTGTGGGAGGTTGGAGTTGTTTCATAATGTGACTGAGTTTTTCTCTGGTCGTAAGTACCCCACAACTAATATGTATTTTGCTTTGGTGTGTGAGTTGAAAATTGCATTGAATGAATGTAGTTTGTCTTCAAGTGAGATGATAAGTACAATGACAGAAAGCATGCTTGCTAAATTTAATTCTTATTGGGCTAATATTAGTGTTGTTATGGCTGTTGCTGCTATCTTAGATCCAAGATATAAGATAAAGTTATTGGAGTTTTATTATCCTAACATTTATGGTGATAATTCTGATTTGGAGATTGAAAAAATTAAGAATCTTTGTTATGATTTGCTTGATGAGTATGGAGATGTAGATGAGTCTCCTGTAGGTAATAAAGGAAGTTCTCATATGCCTGCAAGTACTTCAAATCAAGTGGCACAAATAAAATTTAGGTTGATTAGGTCAATGTCAAGGTTTGATGGGTTTGTGAACAATAGTTCAAGTAGTTCAAAGAGACATGGGAGTGGTAGAATGGAATTTGATCATTTCATTGATGTTGAAGAGAAGTGAAGACTTTGATATTTTGGCATGGTGGAAAAGTAATGGTCTCAAGTATCCTACTTTACAAAGAATTGCAAGAGATATTTTAGTCATTCCGGTTACAACTATTGCTTCAGAAGCTGCCTTTAGCACTAATGGGAGACTTTTAAGTCCACACCGTAGTAGGCTACATCCCAAGACTATAGAGGCAATGATGTGTGCTCAGAATTGGTTATGGAGTGAAATCAACGGTTAGCAATTGTCTAATTTCTGTTTATAAAATCAAAATTGTGTTTTTATATTTGCTAGTTACAATTTTATGAAGTTTATTCCATTTTTTAATTCATTGTTGTTGTAGGTTCTTCAACTATATCGGGAGATAGTACATTTCAATCCATTCTTGATGATGGGGAGCCAAATGAAGATGATGGGAGTTGTGCCACAATTGATAGGAGTTATGTCACAATTGTGGAAGATTAATAAACATTTTGTATTAATTTAGTAGCTTTTTTAATTTCTTAGACTTGTTGGATTAATTTGTTGGTTTGTAATTATTCTAAACTTGTGGGATTTATTTTGTAGCTTTTTAATTTCTTGGACTTGTTGGACTTTTGATACTTATTTCTTGGACTTGTTTGATTTATTTTATTTTTATGTTCAGCTAGTAATTTTAGTTATGATTTTGTTGATTAATGATTAAATGGTTATCTTAGCTAGGTAATTTATTGATTTAAAATCTTGGTTATGATTTATTGAATTATGATTATGATATTAGTTATGGTTTATTGATTTATAGATTTATAATTAACAAGTGATTTATTGATTTATGATTAGTAGCCTATGATTCGGACTGATTTGGCATCTGGGCCACGTTATCTAGGCTTAAATTGGAATATGCAGGCTTGAATGTAGGCAAAAATAAATTTGGACTTAAATTTTTTTTATATATATATTTTATTTATTTGGAATATGCAAGCTTGAATGTAGGCAAAAATAAATTTGGGCTTAATTTTTTTTTCTTTTTTTTTGGTTGGGCCACGAATTGGGCCCAATCCCTAAACGGGGCCCGCGGGTCCGGGCCCCAGGAAAAAAGCCGGTACCCTAAACGGGCCGGGTCTAGGCCACGGGTCTTGCCTTGCGGGTCGGGTCCGAGTGTGGAAAAACCCGACCCAAACCCGACCCGTTGCCATTCCTAAAAATAAGTAGTTTGTTTACACACTGACATGTAGAAATTGACAAGAAGCCAAAAGAGAATAAGCCAACAAATTGACAACAAGACAACAACACACGGACAAAGGACCACATAAAGCACATGCAAAACCAGATTCCTAACAAATTCATAGGGACCACACTACCCACAGTTCACAAACAAGTGTAATCATTGACAAATGAACTTGATTTTTTCAGGTATACGCATTACAAACAACCACAGCAGTACATTAGCTACATCCTAAGCGATTCTACATATAAATAGCAAAATGCACATTTAACATACAAAAAAATTTTAAATGTGCAGATGAACAGCAAAACCTAACTACGTGGGTGGGTTGCGATAAAAAAAAGACATCAAGAACCCAAATGCAGATGAACAGCTGTCACACATACCTTGCCTAGTTTCGATGATGCAAAACAAGTGTTTTCTCCCTTTCCAGACGCTCCAAACCACAAAGAACAAGCAGATCGCACCTCAGGTCTCTCTCTTGAAAAGTTTTTGAGTTTTGGGTGTTTTGATTCGCGTTATGTTCTGTTTTGGGGTTAAAATGTGTTTTTGTAACGGCAGAGACTGAGGTGGGTTACGGAGATTGACGGAAACATACCTCAGGTGAGTTAAGTGACACTTTTCAAACCATGGGTAGGCAAAGTGATTTTCGCTTAAACCACAGGAGGGTTATGTGTAATTATCCCTTTTATTTTTAATATGTAACCTTTGGCTTTACCCTCTGCTTGGCTTCATTGACTGGTTTAAACACAATTGAGCCAGGGCTTGCATTTCAATTGCATGCTTTTTTTTTTTTTCCTTTCTTATTTTTCTAAAATGTTATCAACATGGATCAGCATAGATGTGATCTATTAAAACATCCTTGTTCAAATTTTACTGTTGTATTACTGCTATTTCACCACATAAATTTCTTATTTGAACAAACTTGCCTCTTTAGTAGATTCAACTATAGATTTTTTTAGTGTACTCATCAATATATATTAATATGTATGTTACATGTGAGTTTCATTTTTTGGGGGGGGGGGGGGGGGGGATAACTCACTTGTGAGTTTCAAGTTTGGTAACTTTTTTTTTTTAATTTTTTAATTTTTACAAAGGGGAAGTTTTATTTATTAAAACAAACAGTTTAGGAGAGTACATAGTTTGTTACATAGCACTTTCTAAGAGTGTCCATTTGACAAACATCTCTGAGATACTTTTTATACACAAAACTCGGGCATCCCTGAGATACAAAAATTCTATCCATTTGCTAGTTTCCCTTTTTAGCTAGTTCATCAGCCACTCCATTAGCCTCCCAGTATATGTGAGTAGGAAGGACGATCCACTTGCGAGTGATAAAGGACCTGCAATCATTAACTAAAACATAAAGTTGTGGTGCATAAGCACCATCATGTGTTAGCCATTGCATTACCAGGGTAGAATCTATTTGTATAAACCCCAAATTCCAAGCCAGATTTGAACCAAAACAAATAGCTTCTAATTCTACCATGTTATTGGTAGTTGTTCCTAGATGGAGAGAAAAACCTTTTAACAAAACCCATTAAAATCACGAAACCCCCTTCACCAGCTCTACCTAGATTACCAAAAGAACTTTAATTTGTGTTTAATGTGATAAAAGACTCTAAGGAAGGTTGCCAAAAGATGTTTTTTGTAATATAAATTTTTGGATGTTTTAAAGGGTATGTAGAGTAAAAGAATTCAATGGCTAAATGAGTGGCTTTGTGAATTAGATGTGGAACAAAGTTACAAGAAGCTTTAAAAATCCTTTCATTTCTCGACAACGATAATTGCCAAACAAGAGTCTCCAAGGGGGCTGATTTTCATAACCAGGAATGTGAAGGGTAGATTTTTTCTTAAGCCAAATTTGCAAGGGTTCTTAGAAAAATTTGAAGGGTCTAACCCCAAGAAATGAATTCCAGTATTGAATAGCCCAAAGGCATGCAGCTTCATAGTATGTGAATTGTGGACTCAACTTCATTACATCTAGAGCAAAAGGGGCTAATCCCATGTTGATGTTGAGATAGAAATTTGTGAGTAGGAAGACGGTGATGATGGGCTTTCCAAATGAAAATTTGAATGTTTTTTTGGACATGGAATCTACCAAATCCATTTCCATTGATTGGCTTGGTTAGATTCTGATTTTGGATAATAAGTGGGTTGAAAAGCATATCTGACGGAACAAAAACCATTATTTTCTAACTAAACTAATTTATCCTGAGTATTTTGAAAAAGTGGAACCAGAATACGTGGAATAATAGACTTGATTTTTTCTAGTATGGGCATTGATAAACTATCAAAATTCCAGTTTGGCCTTTGCCTAAGAGTGTCAACATTACTGTTTTTTTCCCCAAATTGCAAAGGGCCTTCCAATAATTTTCTTAAAGGGCCCTCGGGAAATGTTTATATTTATTTATCTAAACCAAAAAAAATATGTTTATATTTATTCCATTTCCAAAAATCCAATACATATTTTTAAACAGATTGCAACTACCAAAATGAATCTGGATTCATTCAAAGTCTCAAGCTTGATTTATAAGCAAACGGTATTCATGGCTCTCGTTTTTTTGCTTTTAATGTTTAAACCACCCATTTCTTTAGCCTTTGTAATCATATCCCAAACTATAGTATGACACAAGCTACTAAATGAATCAATCCAGGCCTTGCTAGAATCAACCCTTTACTATGCTTGTGGTCTGTTTGTGTGGCTATGTGAATGAATGAGTTTGGGCAGCCTCATTAGTAGTCAAAGTCCATTTGGTAAGAGTTCTGGGCTAGACTCCTGGGCAGCCTCATTAGTAGTCGAAGTCCATTTGGTAAGAGTTATGAGCTAGATTCCCCATTAAAAACCTGAGTGTTGGCTCCAAAGAATCATGTGTTACCCCATTGACAAACATGATCCAATTGGAAAATTAAAAGATCTTTGCATATGCATGGAACGAGCATTTAAGGTGTAGATAATTGAAGTTTTCAATTGATCTTTTCTTTTCTGCCTTAAGTCTTATTAATCTAGATTTTTTATTGATGAACTTGTTTTGTAAAGACAATGTTATATATATATATATGTGCCATAGATATACACCCGCGGTGTGGTTGATCCACTGTTAGTTTCTTATATATGTTATGTCGGCCGTCTCTTACTCGTTTTTTCTTTTAATCTTCTTGAATTACAATGGTAACATTTCTAGACAAAATGGTTATAATCTGGATTGCTTCTAAATTGTTAGATATATATTAGCCTAATAATATAGGCTCAAGCTCAATCTAACTTTGTGTGCAAGCTAAATCTCCTACTTATACTAGAACTTTATTAAATATAGTTACTATATTGTTAGTATAGGATTTAGTTTACAGTATATACTTAGGTTAGGTTCATTATAATATAAGATTTATATTACACTCTTATATAATAAAGATGTAACCCTTTAAGGTTTCTTTCTTCAACTTAAATTTCCGCATCTATTCTAACATATTTAACATGGCACCAGAGCTAATATTCAAACCATTTGATTCCTAAGATCAACTCAAGAGGATGGATTACAACCTAGACTCTTACAAATTGAACCCAATCCTAAAAGCAAGCACTCAAAAATCTGTAAAATTTTCCAGATCGACTGGTATGGTTGGTAGGCCTAGATGAGCCTCCCCATCTTAAAGTCCATGGGATGGGATGGTAGCTAGAGAGGAGAGTCAATTCACAATATGAAGAGTCATATATCAAACTACATTTTCATTTTTCCTTATTGGACAATCCCACTCCCACTATTCTCCACCTTCGGGGGACCATAATTGAGATAGTATGTTGTCTAGTGGAATTTATCAATCTGTCATGGCTTTTGCTTTCACGATTTCAGAATCAGCTTTTGATCTTTTGGTAAAGTTCAGCGGGATGCGTGCGTTCGTCGTCTTTCCTTTTTGTAATTATATATAGACAATGTATAGTATCTACATTCTACATTTCTCTATTACAAATTCCACTTGTTGTTTTTTTATTTTCTTTTTTTTTTTATTATGAAATTTCCCCTTCTTCTTCTTCTTCTTCTTTTTTTAAATTTTTTTAATTCCCCTTACTCTTCATTTAAAACATCTTTTATTTGTCATCTTCCTATTAAGAAAAATGTAATTTGTTCTCTTAAGTAAAATATGTACTTCCTTATTTTATATATATATTTCAAGACAGATTGACAGTAAACTAAAAATACTACAAATATATACAAAACAAAAGAATAATTTGTGACAATAAACTATACACAATTATAACTGTTAAAAAAATATAACTTGTAACACAAAAATGCTTGACGATAAACAACCATAAACTCCAAAATAATGTACCATATACATGCTAGTCATGCCAACTAAAAGTGAAAATACTTCTAAAAATAACTCCTAAACCAATATCTTTAAAGCATTGGTTATCATTTGCCGTACTTTATTATCATAGAAAAAATATATAATATAATTAAAGGCCAATATCTTTGACTTTATGGGATTCTTGGGGATGGTCCATCAACTTGTCTACGTAAAGACATGAAACCAATTACCTTTTTTTCCGTCCTCACTTTTTTTCTCATACCATTTTCATTTCATTGGAGACTAGGTAGATGACGATAACGCTTATCTTCACACGTGTCATCCAGTCAATGGTCCCTACTGGATGGGGTCCCACTCCGATTCCACCTTTTCCTTTTCAAGATGCTGAGTGATTAGCCTTCCCAGGCCGGCCATACGTTGGGTTTTCGTGTGTGTGTGTTGGGCTTGGAATCCAAAACCGTGGGCTCCATCCCACTTAATAATTGTTTTTCAAATAACAACCGCTGAAAAAGGCTGTTTTTCCCTCCCACACCTTTAATAACGGTTATATTCCATTCATACATAAAAAATAAAATAAAAATGGTATTAATCTTCAGCCACGAACAATTTTTTGTCTACATATGAAAAAGCATTTGGTTACAATTTACACTATGCTTTAAAACATTAGTCATGATCAAAAGTTCAATACTTGTGTATATAATATGCTGGCAACATTTTCGCAACACTTTCCCAATAAATTTTAAGTGATAAGCAGAGACGGAGTCGAAGTCGAGGGAGGCAAATATAATTTTTCTTTGGCTTATTTTCAAAAATCTTAAATATATACCTACTATTTAATATTTTTAATAAAAATGGGGGGGCACAGCCCCCCTCAGCCTCAACATGGTTCTGTCCCTAGTAATCAGTTATTATTGGTTGTTATGAGTGGTTAAAAAAGTAATTTAAATTGTGAATTTAAATTATAACCCGTAATAACTTACCATCTATAATTTATTATAAAACTACTTTGAAAATGTTGTAAATATAGCACTTCTAAATAAAGAATTCAATTCAAATGAAAAATAAAATATTACAAATGTTGATGTTAAATTTTTAGGTGACCATTATTTTGTATTGGTACATATTGCCATATTGGTTATATCTTTCTCTTTATTATTATTTTTTATTTTTTATATCATTGGCAGGAAGACAAATAATTGTTTAAGATAAACTTTTATGTATACATTTAAGAAGTACACGTAATCATTTAGACAGAACAATTTGATTTCGACCAAACCAGGATTAGATCACTTTGTCTCAGACTAATCATGTAAAAGCTAACCTTATCAAAATCATATAAAAAATAAGGTAAAAGCTAACCTTATCAAAATCTTTTTGGACTTTCTGTCAGCCCTTTTTTGGGTGGCTCCCTGAATCACCTCGTAATGTATGCGGCTAAGCTATGATTCAACAACCACGCAATTCATTTAGTTAATATAATATGCTTTTAGTTTGATCATGACGTATAGGATGAACTACTGTTAGTATGTAGCACAATTTTTGCTACAATTTGGACTTTATGATAGGTGATGATGATGACATCCAATGTTAGGATCTCCCACCCATTACAGTGCCTCAACAACCTGTAGCCTACTTTATCGCCACCAGCAAGGTAGTGATGGGACAAGTATCTAAAGGAGGATCGACAACCATCTAAATGGAAAGTTGGGATGCAAGCCAAACAATTATATATAGAAAGGAAAGTCCTCCTTGAGGGGCGATTAGAAAAAGTGAAGAGAAAAGAAATAGAGAGAGAGAGAGAAAGTGACTATTGTAAAACCGAGAAGCGTATTCCTAAAGAACCATGCTCCTCGACCAGTTCGAGGAAGAACTTAAATAAGAATTTCTCTTTATTTGCTATAATTCTTTACTAAAGCTATCATTCTTGCCAATTTTCTTTCTCTAATTACCGAATCATGGCTACATGAGCTTAAAGAGTTGACCTCAACCATCCACCTCTACAAATTAGTTGTATTGGGCTTCCATCCTAGCCTAATCTCATCCAAGTTGGGCTGAGTTGCTAGATTTGTCCCCTACAAGTCTAGCAACATAAAAATTGTCATACATTTTTCTTACATAATTATTTATATATTGTGATTTATACATAATAAAAGTGATGGTAATAAGAAATCAATATAAAAGGAATAAAAGTCCTATTCCATATTTAGTATTTTCACTTTTTACTTTACAAATCGGAGAATTTCATGTGCGTTATATATTTTTTCGTTTTAAACTTTGGTTATTTTATAAGAAAAGAAAAAATGATATGTGACAAGTTGTTGTTTAAGGAGCACAGAGTGAAACCCTCTCTACTAAGTATTAATTCCGATCCTATTAACTTTGATTTTTTTTTTAATTAAAAAAAATGAGAATATTAATTGGGTATAAGAGGATGAGCCACAACTTTTGACAGTAGAGGAATTGGAGATACTCCAACATGAATTAGCAGCTTGTATGAATCAAAAAAACCAAAATGATAATCGTTTGATTGTTATGTTAATTGCAAAATTTACTTGTGCTAGTACATGTACTTTTCTTTTTATTTCATTTGTGGCCTTATACAAGAAGTTCAATGTGTGTAGATAATTGTTCCCCAAAAAAAAAAAAAAAAAAAAATTGTATAAGATAATAACTTAAACTTTCAAGAGTTGGTTGAAGATGATGACAATAATGATGGAGATACTGGTAACTAATATGAATTTATGAATGAGGAGTGTATTGAAAATAAAAGACCTTATAATGAGGTTCATGCATTGGAGTTTTTAAATGACGATAGAACTTCAAAAAAAAAAAAATTATTACCTCATATCATAATCAATGAGATTGGACCAACTACTGAGATGTGCAATGTGCATAGAATATGATTCGGAGTTTCAGATTTTTTTTTTTTTTTTTTCAAAAGAGTTGAAGACATGTAATATGATTTTATTTAATAAATAATTGGATGTGATTCTATGAGATCATTTTATTTTATGTTTCTAGTGTTGTTATTAGTGAAATCTTGATATTGGATTATTTAGGTGGCAAGTTAATTTTAATTAATAATTTAGACATGCTTTTTTTTTTTTTTGGGGTTCAATTTACATATTTATGTTTTTGATTTCTCAAACTTATTTAAATACCTATATAATTTTTATTTAACAATGGGGTTCAACCAGCAAGGGCTGAACTAATGACTTAGTAACTTACTTGTAGATCAAATTAATGTCTAATTAGGTTTTAATAATTATGGAGTGAAACACTCAAAATGGGACAAAATAATTTGTATTTATATAAAAGTAATATTTTTAAAAAAATTATCATTTTAATGAATCGTAGAAAAAGTTGTTTTTAGCATATATATATATATATATATATATATTTGTTATGTTAACTCGAATGTCCAAAAGTTTTTGAATACCTAACTATTCTTTTAGAAAAAGTTGTTTTTAACATTTATCTATATTATACACTGGATGAGATATGTATCAGATCAAGGAGATGATGAATTCATCAAAAAGGAAAAAGAAAAAAGAAAAAAATAACCTGACAAAAATTATTGGACTACACTATACTCTACATTGTATATAGGAACTATTTGACCTAGTTGTCCTACACTTTTAATGTGGTACTAGTGCGACATGCAAGGTCATTTGAAAGGAAATGAAGGGCAATTTTATGAGAAGCTGAGTCAGCTAAGGACGTAATGTCTAGGCTGCATTAAACATTTCCACCTCAGATTCGCAGAATCCCCATGTTACTTAAACGTTCTTTCTCCCCCACACACCACCACACATAGAAAGAGAGAGAGGGACACCGAGACAGCGAGAGAAAGAGAAGCTTGAAAAGCCTCCATTGCTACCATAACATACTGCCTTTCTCATTAGACTATCTCAAAGAAGAAAACTTTCAGAGTTTGAAAAGCATCACAGATATGGGTGAAGTAAGTTCTTTTATTATCACACAGAAATTGCTTTTATATATTTTTGTGTGTACATTTTTTTCTTTCTTTCTATCATTGTTTGTTTGAACAAGGACTACTTAATTTCTTTGTTTGATCTTCTTCACTTTCAAAATGATTTTGTTTGTAGCTTGGTTCCATGTATTTTGTGTTTATATATGTAGGTTATTTTTTATAATTTTATATATGTTATGGGAGAGATATTTAAAAGCTCAAGTTTCTGATATTTGTATATATTCATGATATTTTCTTTATGGTACGAAAGGAGAACAAGGAAGAGGAAAAGAAAGAGGAAAGCAAAGAAGAAAAGAAGGAAGAAGAGAAAAAGAAAGAAAAGAAGGAAGAACCACCAGAGATTGTACTCAAGGTTGATATGCATTGTGAAGCCTGTGCTAGGAAAGTGGCAAGAGCCTTGAAAGGATTTGAAGGTCACTTCCTTATACTCATTTTTTTCTAAAGGCATTTTGAATTTTTCACCTATCTAATTTGGAAATGCATGTAGGGACTAGGGAGAGGCCTTGTTTCTAGCTAGCCATTACTTTTATCTTTTTTTGTTTTTAAGTAAATACCTGTAACATGAGATCCATTAAGCATATTCTTAATCATTATTACACTTTTGTTTTTGCTCCAAACTCTTAATCATTACTTTATAAAACCTTTTAGAGGGCATATATAACATTGTTCATTAGCCAACAAGAATTGGTATTTAACTGAGATTGGAAAATATATCATAATTTTAGAAATGTTTAACACGTTTTTTAATTAGAGAGAACATAATTTATGTGCACCTTTTTTTTTTCCCCCTATTTTTACCAACCATAGAAAAAGAGTACTGTAAAAGTTAACAATGTTAATAATTATATAACTTTTGTTACAGGAGTGGAGGAGGTAACCACAGATAGTAAGACCAGCAAAGTGGTGGTGAAAGGTAAAGCAGCAGACCCAATAAAGGTATGCGAAAGGCTACAAAAGAAAAGTGGAAGGAAGGTGGAGATAATTTCACCTTTGCCAAAACCCCCAGAGGAGAACAAAGAAGAAAACAAGGAACAGAAGGAAGAGAAGAAAGAAGAGGTAAATTCTTAGATGGACACAGTGTTCACACAAGTAATTTGCTGTTTCTATAAATTAACCATACTGGCACTCTAGCAGAGAATTTTACAGATTTTTTTTTTTTCTTTCAATCATACCAATAGTTAAGATTAGTTAGATAGGGTACATAATAAAAAAGATTTTATTAATATGTGTCCTTAGGGCACACATTAATTTTCATTTTTTAAAAAAAATTTCTCGTGAATTGAAAAAGTAATGACAGCTTTTTCAATTCCCAATAAAATATTTCTAAAAATAGAAAGTTTAATGTGTGATTAACCTGACTCTAATAAAAATAAGAGTATACCATATATATATATATATATATATATCTGATAGCATCCAATTTTTTGGATTCGACAGCTCAATCAATGAATAATCATTCATGGACTTTGATAAGACCCTTCAATTTAACGTCATCTTAAAAAATTATTAATATTTTGATAGAAAAGAACCATCAAGCCAAGGTATCATTAATTTATAGATTATCATATAAGACTGTTTGTTGGTAGAAACAAAAAAATGCAAATGATAGAGAGAAAAGGAGAAAGGGTGGTAAAAAGTAAAAAGAAAAAGAAAGAATGGTGCAAGTATCTAATTTTATTATCATGGTCCTAACTAAATGATTTTTAATG
Source organism: Quercus parvula (assembly GCA_030820535.1). NCBI lineage: Eukaryota > Viridiplantae > Streptophyta > Magnoliopsida > Fagales > Fagaceae > Quercus > Quercus parvula. The sequence goes on from JAUAME010000002.1 coordinate 17,291,903, forward strand.
TGAGTACCAAAATAAGTTTCACAAACCTATTTAAACTCTAAACCAAAATTTTTTTTTTTTTCTCTTTCTTTCTTCTTTGGGTGTGTGTTAAAAGGAAAGTAATTATTCCATATTGCTCATGAGAATGAAAACATGTTTTATGCAGCATAATTTGCCTCAATCTATTTTAAAAGTTATCATAATTTTTTAATGAAATTTATAGCGTGTTAGAATCTCGTTCCCTCTCTTCTCACATTTTCAAATGATCTAAAAGGATCGCATTGGCATCTTCACTCCTTCCCATTTCATTTTCCTCCCTTTTTTTCAATGGATTTCAAATTTCTCTCCTCTACTTGACCTTGCCATCTACATTTCCATGTACTCACCAGTCCAGTCTAACTGTCTCAAAAATTGAGGTGATAATGAAATAAAGGCAGGTAAAGTTTCCTATCGACTTAGGACTCCACCCCACAAACCCACTTGCATCATTGCATGGTTGTTGCCACTGTTTTCATGCTGACACATGAAAGTAACAAAACAAAATGGGCAGCAAAGGTTAACCCCACTACTTCTCTTTTGGCTCTCCCAAGGCCCCAAAACATTGACCCCACTCAAGTTGCTAGGCACGTTTTACAATGAGAGAGCCAATGAGACTGCATGTCACGGGCTAATTAGGCTAAAACCACAACCCACAAATACCAAAAGTTACTTGTACTGGACTGCATCCATCACGGGATTTTCACCCCCCTTCCACTCGTGCCTAGTTTATCGGAGAATGTGTATTCTACTCTTACATTTATAGTAGTGTATATTTAGTATATGGATTTTACTAATGTGTGCCCTTAGGGCACACATTAATTTCCATTTTTGGAAAAAATTTTCTCGAGAATTGAAAAAGTAATGACAGCTTTTTCAATTCCCGAGAAAAAATTTCTAAAAATAAAAAGTTTAATGTGTGCCCTAAGGGCACACATTAACCAGACCCTTAGTAAATTTATGGTCAATAAAAAAAAAGTATTATTTTTTCATGCTTTAAAAATACTTGAGAATTTTTCTAATTTTTCTTTTATTTACCCACAATGAAAATTAACGTATACAACATTGACAGAAAAAACTTTAAAATTCATATTTGTGTTAAGATTTTCCTAACGTATACTTTAAGGGTATACGTTAATTGATTTGACAAATTTTTTAATTTTTTATAAAAAATTTCCTATCAATGGATGGTAAAATGTATGCACGTACGTTCATCGAAACTTTTAACTTTTGTGTTAATATATTAGTCCTTTTTGCCGGTGCTAAATGTATTTAAAATAAGAAAAATATGAGCTCTCTGAATAGGCCGGTCGAGCATGTCTTGTCGGCAAAGCTTAGAATTGTCGTACTCTTGTCCTTTGAAAGTTACCTCCTAATCCTATTTTGGGATCTTCAGTTTACTTGTCTCCCAGTGCCCACCCCACAATACCAAATGTAATTCAAACAAGAGTAGTTGGACCAAACATTTTTTTGACAAAAGTGATAGATAGTTGGACCAAACATTAATTGTTCATTAAAATGCTACCCCACAAATCAAAGAAATAAAGAACTATACTTGCATGACATGCTTATTTAGGATTTGTAAAACACTTTAATTAGTTAAGAATCCTGTAATTTAATTAGTGGACGTTTTCTAATATTTTTTAAAAGAAACATTTACTCCTCTCATACATTGTTTAAATACAATATGGATTTTCGGATGATCAAAAGTTATCAAACTTGATCGTACCCTTAAATATGAGGAATAAAATAAGGCTTATGAATCATTAGACAAACACCTTGTCATTGTTAAGACATTGAACATCTACTACCCTGTCTTTTTTTCTTTTTTCTTTTTATTAATGTACTTATTAGGGTTTTTCAATTAAGTAATGGGAAAAATTAATAGATGCTTTAACTCTTAATAACATTGGTTTAAGAATTATTTTTTTAAAAAAATTTATCAAAAAAAAAAAAATAACTTTCTTTTGTTGCTTTTTATATTTACCATGAAAGTATTATTCAAATTTTTTTAAAATTATTTATTAATAAATGCTCTAAAGACACCCTTTTAACATAATCCTAAAATAATCTTAGCCTCTTAGTAATATACTAATATTATATTTTGTAATTACTAAAATGACAAGCAGTAATTAGGTTAACATCACTTCTACGTAAGTTTATTAGTGACACTACAATGCGAAAAGATTTATAGAAAAAAAAAATTTAACTAATTGTTGAGAAATAATTGTATTTGACCAAATGATTGAATCTCCTTTGTCAGCCTCCTGCTGTTGTAACAGTTGTGCTAAAAGTTCCAATGCATTGCGAAGCATGCGCTCAAGTTTTACAGAGGCGAATCAGAAAGATAAAAGGTACGTACATTTGTCACTAATCATTATGTCATTGCCTAATCGTCTAACACTACCCTAAAGATTATCCCCAAATCCAGAGTATGCATGCTCACAAAAATTGCCTTTTGATTCCATTCAAAAGGGGAAGTCACCACCCTCCTCCTATCTGGTTTCTCAAATACAAAATTAAGTGAACAGGTTAAATGGTAAAAATGTGAAGAACAATATCCCTTGCCTTTAAAACAGGACTGATATATCACTGCAAACCTTTAGTGCAATAGTCACTCTACAAATATAAGCATTTATAGAATGTAAGGGGCAAGAATCCATGTTCAAGTCTTCGAAAATGAGCTTCACATACATACATTTAGATTAAATTAGAGTAGAAATCTATTTTAGATTTATATATATGTGTGTGTGGGGGGGGGTGAAAAACCCAGGAAGCCCATATCTATGTATATGTTGGGCTAAGAGCCCAATCTGAGGACTTTAAATAACCTGAGGACGGGAAAACACTTCCATAAGGGACCGTGCTAGTAAATGAAGAAATGAAATCCGATCAGAGCTAGCTCAGGGGTGGTCCGAGGAATAACCCCTCCTCGGCTAGGCAAAGCCGAGGACAAAGGGCATGGTCTACCATTAAGAGCGACATTCCGGACCATTCCATGGAAGAGGATAAGTATTAAGAAGGAATAGGACAAAGCAAGAATCCATGTTCAAGTTTTCGAAAATGAGCTTTACATACATACATTTAGATTAAGTTAAATTAAATCTATTTTAGATTTATATATATGTGTGTGTGGGGGGGGGGGGGGTGAAAAACCCAAGAAGCCTATATCTATGTATATGTTGGGTCAATGGCGAAATCTGAGGACTTTAAATAACCTAAGGACGGGAAAACACTTCCATAAGGGTCCGTGCTAGTAAGTGAAAAAATGAAATCCAGTCAAAACTAGCTCAGGGGTGGTTCGAGGAATAACCCTTCCTCGACTAGGCAAGGCCGAGGACAAAGGGCATGGTCTGCCATTAAGAGCGACATTCCGGGCCATTCCATGGAAGATGATAAGTATTAAGAAGGAACAGGACAAAGGAAGGCCTAGAAATATCTAAAAGAAAGTTGCTACCATCGCATTAAATGCTCTGCAATTAATTGAACCGTGTTTTTCAACCTTACAACTAGTCCCAAAGATTTTAGGGAGGGGCTGAAGGGACAAGTATCAACACTATCAATCTAAATCTACACGTGGACGGTGGAAATGAAAGGAAGATAGTACAAAATAGAGGAAGGGGGAAAAAAAAGGGAGCGGGGTGCCAGACTTGTAATAAAGTCTTAAGAGCAATATTTAAGAATCAATCTCCTTGGATGAAATCCAAGGAAGTCTTTCCCTAATAAACTTATGTTATCTTTCTTTCTTTATCATCAAAATCCATTGATCGATCATCTATCTCGCAAAGGCCCAAGTTTCCCACCCATTCTCTACAAATTTATTATTTGGGCTCTTTTGGGCTTAACTCCGTATCTCTGTTATGCTAGAAGCTCAAAATATGACCTTACAATATATATATATATATAAAGAAATGTTAACGAGTGCTCTTCGGGCATTGGTTAACAATCTATTTTATGAAAGTTTTGACATCACTTTTATGATAAATGAAAAAAACTGTCGAAACATTATTTTTTTTTTCTTTTCCCATAAAAATTTTATTTGACTAGATTGTTAACCAATACCCTAAAGGCACTTGTAAGGACTAGTTTTGACTCGAACCCTAAAACAGGAATGGACTCAGTCCCAACAAGCCCGAACAATAAATTTGTAGAGAGTGGGAGAAAAAACTAGTTTGAATCTAGAGAAAAGATATCGGTTGTCAGTGTTTAAGGGGAAGAGTTACACCTGAAAAAAGGCAAAAAGCGTCATCGGTTATGCCCTAGTAGTGTAATTAATAGTTTAGAGTTCTTTCTTTCTTTTTTACTGTTTTATTTCTTCAACCTCCCTTTCTCCTTTGTTTTTCTTTCGTCCTTTTCTTTTAATTCCTTTTCATGTTATATACCATGGTTTTTGCGCCATAACCAGTATCCACGTGTGAGTCAGGAGTTGGGAGTTTCCCTGTCCCATCTCGCACCTCCTTAAACCTTCTACTATTAGCTGTAAGGCTGCTTATTTACTGTTCAGGCATCACCTCCACATTAATGCGGCCAGAGAGTTAGGGATGGCAATTTAGATCCGACCCGCGGATACCCGGCCCGGCCCGACCCTAATGGGCCGGATTTTACCCGACCCGATAAAGAATAGGGTCGGGTATGGGTTTTTAAAAAAAAAAAACCCGAAGCGGGTCCGGATCGAGTCTGGGTTTTATAAAAAAACCCGAAACCCGACTCGAAACCCGACCCGTTTAAGACCCGATTATATTATATATAAAATTACTAAATTACCCTCATATATATATAAAGTTAAAACCCTAAACTTTCAATTCCTCTCCTCATTTCAGCCTCTCAAGTCTCACGCCTCTCATCTCTTCAGCTCTCTCACTCCCTGCCTCTCATCTCTTCATCTCTCAGCGTCGGCGATCTCACACGCTGCCTTCAACTTTTCAACTGTCTCTCTCTCTCAAGTCTCAATCTCATCTTTTCTCTCCTTATATTTAGATTTTACAATCACAAAACACAACAAACTCTTTTGACTCTTCCGCTTCATTTTTCATCTGAGATGAACATCATGAACTCATCAGACGAGCTAGCGGGACTCCTGTTTCCGACAGATGGAAGTACCGTCCTCGCCGTTCCGACAGATTTAAGAAGGGAAGGAGGCAGTTTCGTCCTCGCCGTTCCCGTTTCTCTCAAGTCTCAACTCCGTTTCGTCCTTGCCGTCGCCGATCTCGCACTGTCTCCATTTTTTTTCTTTTTTTTTTTCTTTTTTTTTTCTTTTTTTCTGGGTTCAGTTCGCCTCATTCATGTGAATTTGTGTTTGTGTTTGTGTATATGATTTCTGAAAGGGAAAAATGAAAATCATAGATCTGAAATTTGTGTTTGGATTGTGATTTTGAAAGGGAAAATGTAGATCTGAAATCTGTGTCTGTGATTTCTATGGTTGTGATTGTGATTGTGTTTGGATCTGAAATTTTTTTTTGGTTGAGCCACAAATTGGGCCCAATCCTTTAACGGGGCCCGGTTGGGGCGGGTCTGGGGCCCGGGAAAAAAACCCGCTTAGTTAACGGGCCGGGTCCGGGCCATGGGTCTTGGCCCGCGGGTCGGGTCCGGATATAGAAAAACCCGGCCCGAACCCGACCCGTTGCCATTCCTACAGAGAGTTAGCTGGGCAACATTTAATGTAAAGGTAGCAGTTTTTACAAATATTTGTTATCCCTCATCCTTATCCTTTATCTGGTATTTACCCATCCCCTTGTCGCAAAGTTCCTTTAATACGTTATATTAAGGGATTGGGAATGTTCCTAGCCACCTCGGACAGAGGTTCCGAGATGGTCATTATCCTTGGACACAGTTAAGTCCACCATAAATATTCTTTACCTCTTCCTATAGTACAGTTTTCATCTCTTCCTTAGCTGATCGTCCTCGGATATGCTCTTATCCTTGGCCTGGGTATTGGGCCATAGGCCCAGCCCTTTTTCATGTGAATAGTACCTATAGGATCAATTGGCCCCCACAGTACCTATGGGATCAATTGGCCCCTACAATAGCCCCTTAAAATCTTGCTTTTTGACTCCTCGGGAGAAAAGGAGGATTTTGATATCCTCGTCTTATTCCCCCTATAGCTTTGCTTCGTTATGTCGAATCACAACAATATGTGTTTACTCTCCTGAGACTTGTTGATTAGCTGTTCCGTCAACATACAATTCCCAAGGTGGTGGGCATTGAACAGAGACCACGCCGATTAACCCCTCATCTAGTTTCTCACTCCCCTCTTCCATTTCTTCAGGACATTCAGCAAATTCGGCCATGAGATCTGCGAGCACCTGCCCCTTTATAGAAGTACGAGGCATGTACTTTATATTAAAAACCCCTAAGATCGTGCCCCACTTAGCTATTCTTCCAGTATAATCAGCGCTTCTAAGCACTGACTTGAGTGGGAGTTGAGTGAGTACGACCACAGTATGTGCTTGGAAGTAATGGGGAAGCTTTCTTGTGACATGGACTACGGCCAATATCGCCTTTTCTAATGGCAAGTAACGCACCTCGGCTTCATTAAGTGACTTGCTCACATAATAAACTGGCCGTTGTACACCACTGTCCACCCGTACGAGAACAAGGCTTATGGCATATAGAGCAACTGCGATGTAGGCAAAAAGAACTTCGTCCACCACTGGGCTAGATATTATGGGTGGATGGGATAGATATCGTTTAAGCTCTTGGAATGCCATGACACACTCCTCGGACCACTGAAACTCTTTCCATTTATGTAGTAGAAGGAAAAAAGGTCTACATCTCTCTGCTGATCTGGATATAAACCGATTCAATGGGCCATCATTCCTGTAAGCTTCTGCACCTCCTTTGGATTCCGAGGTGGTTGCAAGCTATTAATGGCTCTAATCTGGTCTAGGTTTACCTCAATTCCCCTATGAGTCACCATATACCACAGGAACTTTCCTGACCCCACTCCAAAAGAGCATTTAGACGCATTCAAACGCAGCTTGTGTCTCCTCAGGATTTCAAAAATGTTTGCAAGATCCGCTAGGTGTTCGGACACCAACCTGCTCTTTACAACCATATCATCAATATAGACTTCAACATTTTTACCTATCTGCGGTTCAAACATTTTTGTCATCATCTGTTGATAGGTTGACCCTGCATTTTTCAGGCTAAAAGGCATTACTTTATAGTGGTAGTTTCCCACAAAAGTGATGAAAGCTGTTTTTTCCTGATCATTTGTTGCCAAAGGTATCTGATGATATCCTTGGATGGCATCCAAAAACTCATCCGATGATGACCTACTGTTGCATCTACCAACTGGTCTATCCTAGGCATAAGGAATGGGTCTTTAGGACAAGCCCTGTTAAGATCTGTAAAGTCCACACACACACACCATTTTCCTGTCTTCTTCTTGACCACCACGGTACTTGCCAACCATTGAGGGTAAAATACCTCTTTAATAGCCCCTGTCTGTTTAAGTTTATTTACTTCACTCTTGACTGCCTCTACATTTCCATTAGAGGGGCGCCGAGGTGGCTGCCTTTTTGGAGTAACTGAGGGGTTCACATTCAAATGATGACACATGAATTTTGGATCTAACCCAGGGGCTTCATAGGCATCCCATGCGAACACATCTACATTTCTTCTCAAAAGCTCAACCAACTGTTCCCTCTCCTGTAGGGGAAGTTGAGCCCCAACCTGAAAGAATCTCTCCGGGTTATCTCCAATGATCACCTTGTCCAGGTCTTCACATTTCACCTCGTCGGCTGGTCCACTGAATAAAGATGCCGGGGCTTCTAACTGCTATAAATCATTTTCCTTAGTGGCCGAGATGCCATTCTCTGGTTTGTGTTGAATTGCTGCAATTAAACACTGCCTAGCCATAGATTGACTTCCCACTATCTCCAGCACTTGACCTCCAGAAGGGTACTTCACCTTTTGATGAAAGGTGGATGAAACAGCACCCAAGGAATGCAGCCAAGGCCTGCCTATAATGGCTGTATACGGGGAAAAAGCATCTACCACAATAAAATCTACTTCGACCACATCTGCCCCAGCTGGGCAATCTTATCTGTCCCTTAGGGACAACCATTTTACCCTAAAAACTCACCAAAGGTGAGCTGTAGGTTGTCAAATCCTCATGTTTTAAACTCAACCCCTTGTAGAGATCAGGATACATAATCTCCGCTGCACTTCCCTGGTCAACCATGACCCTCTTTACATCGTATCCACCGATTCTAAGGGTAGCCACCAGAGCGGCATCATGTGGCTGTATGGTTCCCTATTTGTCCGCATCCGAAAAGCTTAACACTAGAGGAACGTTCGTCTTGATCCTCTTCGGCATTGAATTAGACTCATCCTCAGAATAACAGGACACTGACATTACCCTGGAAGGGCAAGATCCAGTCCTCCCTGGGGCAGCAAATATGACATTTATGGTGCCGAGAGGAGGCTTCGATGCAGCATTTCCCTAAAACGCCGATCTAGTCTGACCTCCTCGGCCACTGGAATGGTGCAAGAGATGTTTTAACCTCCCTTCTCTGACCAATTGTTCCAAATGATCCCACAAATTCCTACAATCTTCAGTAGTATAACCATGATCTTAATGATAATGGCAGTACAGGTTTTGGTTACGATTCATTGGATCTCCTGCCATCTTGTTCGACCATTTAAAGAATGGCTCATTCCTAACCTTCTCTAAGATTTTTTGCACTAGCTCCCTAAACACAACGTTGACCGCCTGGGTGTTGGCAGATCCAGATTACCCTGAGAAGTCTCTTCGAGGTCAATTGTTCTGCGACCGATCCGACCTGGAATCCCTCCTCTCCTGAGGGATCACCTTCGCTTTCCCCTTTTCCTGTAACTGATCCTCCTTAATCCTCCTGTATTTGTCAATCCTATCCATCAACGAGGGTACACTGGTGACAGTTTGCCAGTGAGGGATTTTCTCAAATCATGCTCGGCCGGTAATCCAGTCTTAAATGTGCTAATGGCCACATCGTCGTAGCTCCCATCTATCTCATTGAACATTTCTCAATATCTATCTGAGTAAGCCTTTAGAGTTTCTCCCTCTCGCATGGACATAAACAGCAAAGATCCTAAGGGCAATGGAACCCTGCTACACGTGATGAAGCGAGCGCCAAAAGACTGGGTAAGTTTTTTGAAAGAGTCAATGGAATTTGCCCTCAGACCATTAAACTACCTCATTGCCATTGGACCTAGGCTAGACGGAAAAATCTTACACATTAAGGCCTTATCCTTACAATGAACGGTCATTTTTTGATTAAAATGGCTAACATGCTCCACCAGATCTGTCCGACCATTATAAAGAGAGAAGGTCGACTGATTAAATTGCCGAGGAAGACTTGCACCCTCAATCCACCGTGTGAAAGGCGATTTAGCAACTTGGTTCAACGCTTCATTCATGGCCTTGTTTCCAAGCCCTTGTGCGATGTACTTTTACTCTTACGCCTATGGCTACTGTATTCCTCGTCGCTAGAAAAAGTTTCACTTGGTGGAGTTCTGGATCGTTGCCTGTAAGTAACATCTTCTGTATCCTCAGAAGAAGACTCAGATCCAAATGATGATCGCATTCGCCGTGCACGGCGTAACTTCTTCTTCAATTTGTCAATCTCACGTTACTTGTCTTTCTCATTCTCTGCATGGGACACATGACTTTTCCCACGCGACTGACTCCTATTAGTGCGCGTGGTTTGCCCACTTCCCTCATGATCTCCCCTTTGTTGAAGGTTCACCACTGAGTGGTTATGTTGTGAACCTCCTGATTCCGCTTGGTGCGGACTATCATTACCCTAATGTGGCCTAATCGTCGGTTGATGCGAACCTGATTCTTCCATTTTCAGAAGTAAACCAAAATCTCTTTTTGATCAGATCAAACAATTCCCATAGACGGTGCCAATTGTAAGGACTAGTTTTGACTCGAACCCTAAAACAAGAATGGACTCAGGCCCAACAAGCCCGAATAATAAATTTGTAGAGAGTGAGAGAAAAAGCTAGTCTGAATCTAGAGAAAAGATATCGGTTGTCAGTGTTTAAAGGGAAGAGTTACACCTGAAAAAAGGCAAAAAGTGTCCTCAATTATGCCCTAGTAGTGTAATTAATAGTTTAGAGTTCTTTCTTTCTTTTTTACTGTTGTATTTCTTCAACCTCCCTTTCTTCTCTGTTTTTCTTCCGTCCTTTTCTTTTAATTCCTTTTCATGTTATATACCATGGTTTTTGCGCCATAACCAGTATCCACGTGTGAGTCAGGAGTTGGGAGTTTCCCTATCCCATCTCGCACCTCCTTGAACCTTCTACTATTAGCTGTAAGGCTGCTTGTTTACTGTTCAGGCATCACTTCCAAATTAATGCGGCCACAGAGTTAGCTGGGCAGCATTTAATGCGGAGGTAACAGTTTTTACAGATATTTGTTATCCCTCATCCTTATCCTTTATCTGGTATTTACTCATTCCCTTATTGCAAAGTTCCTTTAATACATTATATTAAGGGATTGGGAATGTTCCTGGCCATCTCGGACAGAGGTTCCGAGATGGTCATTATCCTCGAACACGGTTAAGTCCACCATAAATATTCTTTACCTCTTCCTATAGTACAATTTTCATCTCTTCCTTAATTGATCGTCCTCGGATATGCTCTTATCCTCGGACTAGGTATTGGGCCATAGGCCCAGCCCTTTTCCATGTGAATAGTACCTATGTGATCAATTGGCCTCCATAGCACTCATTAACATGACCATATAAAAAATGAAACTTATCTATTTAGGGGGAAAAAAAAAAAGTGATTGATCCATTGAGCCTAAGGCCATTTGCAATTTTTAGTTCCTTTTTTGTAGTTTAGGTGTCCAAGGTAATTTATGGGCCTTCAATTTGTAATGATAGGAGGCCATGACAAAAGTAAATATTTGAAAACTGAGATTTTTCTAGAGTAATAATCAATGTTAAATAATTTAAATTAAAAAGTCACTTTACATGTCTAAACCTATACAATTCAATATAATAATAATAATAATAATATAAATTTAAGACCTTGTTTTTCATAGATAACAAATGCAATAGAATCTCTAACTTTGAACCACATATTCTTAATTTCCATTTCTTCTAAAATATAATAATAAAAACGTAGTGTCCATTTCTCTAATTCTTCAAATAGAAAAATACAAAAAAAAAAAAAAAAACAGTTTTCTTTTTGAAAAATAAAGTTTCAATTAAAAATATTTACGATCTATTATTAAGAATATATATCTTGAATATGTTTTGGCTTAATGAACTAATAATAAGAGAAAAATAATAATGATTCAGTCATTTTTCTATATCTATATATTTATTGGGAGCAGTTTGGGTCCAGTGTCTAGAGGCACTGGACTTGTTGAGATGGTGACATGTGGCCATTTTTTATTACGTGTTGCAATCTGACTGGGTCCAGTGCACTAGAAGCACTGGACCTAATCCCGACCCATATTTATTTATACTATTATTTAAGTAGTTTCTATTTTTTAAGCTAGCTTTCAAATTGTGGACTCTAAAATTTTCAAGTCCCAAAATACCCCAAATTTATTTGTTTGAAAAGTTTAAATAATTGGGTTAGATAAGTAAAATTACAAATTAAAAAAATCCCTCATCTAGAAATCTAAACATCCCATGTTTCAATTTCAATTTAAATAATGATCCTCATCCAAACCCACTATCAAGCTGTTATATTCAACTAAAACTTATTCATTAAACCAATCAAAAAGTTTATCCACTAACAAACAGTTACAACCATTTAAAACTTCACCAATACCTATATATATACTCTCATTTTCTTTTCAAATATAGAATTTTTTAAGAACGCTAGCACACAACAAGGAAAAGGAAAATTAATTGGATGCCCCTTGGTTCCTAATGAGTTTTGGTAGGTCATTCTTTTGGTTACTTTTTTGCCTTTTTAATTCTTTTATTAGTTTCATGCTTAAACCATGATTTTGTTGAAAACCATCTTAGACCAAGATTTTCAAACATCTCACTCATATTTTTACTAATATTACGCATTTAGAAAACTGATATAAATAGAAGTATCATGAGGCTAATTTCAAAAAATAATAAATCCCTACATGAACATATGATTTTTTGGTAGCTAAACATGTAAACCTCAAATTTGGATGAAATAAAAAAGAGCAAGTAACCTATCTCATAAAAGTAACAAGTGCAAGAAAATGACGTAATCAACTGATAATTTGCATAAGAAAAAGAAAATAATGTAGTAGTCATTTACATAAAATGCTATTTAAAAAAAAAAAAAAATACAATATCAGCGGGCCATTAGATAAAATTTACATAAAACTTTTTTTTTAAGTATATAAGGGTGGAGGAGGATTTAAAAAGCAAGGGGCTCACCTCGTTTCTCTGATGCAATAGTGTTTAAGAGCATTTACATTAATCTCCCTAAATACAATAAGAGATCAATTTAGAGGGTGAATCCCCAAAAAAACCTCCACATTGGCTTCCCTATATATCCTCTAAAATAACATTTTACTATTTTGCTTCTTTAAACACGTTTTTTTTAATTATATATATTTAGTGTCTCAGTAATTGATATAAATTAAAAAAAAAAAAAAAGCATTTTGTATTTTAAAAAGTGAAAAAAAAAAATTTATTTAAATTAATAAAAAAGAAAATAGAATAGAGAATCATGAGTGTTTTCTAACCAATTAACTAAAATAGAAAAAAGTAAATTTTTACTTAAAATACAGAGGAAATTTTTTGAAAAGTCGACGCGAATACTCAAAATCCGCAATTCCTTGACGATGATCATTATTATCTATCAGTTTCAAGACTAACATCATATTTGGATTAGCCTGGCTAGTTTTGTTTCTTTAGTGGACTGAATAATAATGAATATGAAAAAAAGAAGTTGATTATACAATGAAGTTGATTATACATCATCTTTTACAAGTGTTTCTTTACTAATTGCTCTTGCTCTTATCAAAAGATAATTCTCCCCCGAAGAAGATTCTTTTCTTTAATAGTGATGCATGCAATCAAATCTATTTGTATTGCATGTCAATTGTCAATCACTTTTTTTACTTTAATTTGGATAAAATTTGTTCGATTCCTTTCGGTTATCTTTTTGTATCCAACTATACCAAACCAATCCAAAGTCCAAAGTCCAAACTCCACACACATGTGAATATATTTCGGTTTTTATACGTGAAATGGATTATATAAAATCATTCAAATTTTACAACTTAATGTGTTATTTTAAGCACAACAAGAAAAAATAATCAAGGACATTACAAATTTCATTATATAAAACTTACAAACCAATGTTTCAACTTTCATGTCATCAATTATTAAATAAAAGAGAAGTAATTAAGATATTTATCATGTAGTTTCTCAACAAACAAACAAAAAAAAAAGATATTTATCATGTTATTGAAGTAATATTAAACACATTCATCATTATCTATAAATTGTTGTTGTAAATTGGTAGTAACTAATTTTAGTATTTTCTATTTATTAATTATATTGTTGATGTAATACCAATCACATTTATTATCATATAATTTTTAAAATTTTTGTAACTATATCGGTAGTAGATTTAATATTCCTTTTTGTTATTAGGTTAGGACTTTAAAAGCCAATCAAATCTGAAAGGATGTCTTCTCAAAAAAAGAAAATCTGTCTTTCTCAAAAAAAAAAGAAAAAGAAAAGATAAAAAAAAGAAAAAAAGAAAATCTGAATGGGTGGATAACCACTGTCGTCACTCAAGTAATTTATATGTGTTCTTCTAAAAAAAAAAGAAAAGTAATTTATATGCCTAAACTTAGATGCTATGTAGAAATAAATGGTAGATTACATGGGTCAACTTTTGCTTGAGCATAATTCTCTCATTTTAACAACCAAACTTTCAGTTTTAACCTTCACCCGATTACATGGGTCAACTTTTTCTTGAGCACCATTGATGTAGATGCATTTTATTGTTTGTGTTGCTAAAAAATAACTTTCTTTTTAGCATTTTGAGAGCTTTGATCAGTTTGATGTGAAAGCTCTTAGTGCTTTCTAACAAATGAGACTCCGGGAATGTAAGAATATAAAATAAAATCCATATCGGTACAAACACTTGTAAAAGATGATGCTATGCTAATTAAGTATAAAGATTAATAATGTAGCAGATGAAAAGAAACTTACGAGGATTTCCTTAGGTCTTAGTAATGGTTGATCATAACAGCGAAAGTCATGTCGAACGGCTTGAATATAATTTGTTGATTTGCAATCATGATTCAAGAATATTCCCAGTAGTTCAATATTAACCATTGTAGTAGCCATAGAGCACCAAAAAGAACAAGAAAGAAAAAAAGTTGAACACACACTATATATGGTAGCAACTGTATTGAAGTCCCTATTGGATGCAATTTGAGAAGTTGGAGTGTACTGCAGGCGTTGAATCAGTGTCAACAGACCTAGCTAATGATCAGGTAGTAGTAAAGGGAGTGGTGGAACCAACAATGCTGGTTGATTATGTGTACAAGAGAACCAAGAAGCAGGCTTCAATAGTGAAAGATGAAGAAAAGAAGGAAGAAGAGAAGAAAGAAGAAGAGAAGAAAGAAGAAGAAAAGAAAGATGGTGAAGAAGGCAAGGGGGACGATGACAAGAAGAGTGATATCAAGAAAAGTGAATATTTGCCATCCAAGTACTTGGAGTATGCGTATGCATATCCTCCTCAGATTTTCAGTGATGAGAATCCTAATGCTTGCTCTGTTATGTGACTAATGCTGCTATATGTATGTACCTTTGATGTAGTTTAGTCTGCCCTATGCAATTTTCTAATATGTACTTAGATATGTTAATAAGACATTGGCAAGAACAGAAATCAAGGGGGCTATGCCGAACTCAGCATCCCATATAAATATATTATGCGTCTTGAGGTTTGAAGTATGTACGTGTGGACTGGACTATGGACATCTCTAAAAACTGGCAGTACTGAGCAATGTTGGCCTAAGTTTTTGTATCTAAGAATTTGGCACAGATAGTTTTATTTCATTGATAGTATTTTTGACAATGAAATTCATGGGACTCCTTGATTAAAAATAAAAAGATCCTAAAAATTGTATCTGTTTTATACTCTGAACAATAAGTTTTTTTTGAGAAAGCTCTGAACAATAAGTTGAGAATAAATTCTCATCCTCTGCCACCTTAACCGTCAGTGTATTTGCCACCACAAGATCACAATTGCTAACAATTCTCCTCTCTAGACCGTAACCCCACTCTCTTTTTCTCTCAAACCTAGCTCTCTCTCCCTCTAAAGTCTAACCCTATTTGTTCTCTCAAGCTCAGCTATAGGCCCATAGTCTAGCCATAGTTCTGAGAGAGAGAGAGAGAGTACCATTTTTTTTTTTTTTTTTTTTTTTCTGAAATAGAATTTAAGTATGAACTAATCTACTACTAAAGTTTAAAACATCTTATGTGGCATGCTATTATTGGTGGCTGTATAAGTTTTCACAACGTACTATTAAGCTGGTAAATTAAGGCACCTCACTTTGAGTCCTAACTAATTTGAGTGCGTTATCTGGATTACTAGATCTATAAATACAAATGGAAGTGCAAAGGGCAATCCTAAGAGATTCACATCAGATTTTTTTTTAATTACCTTAACAAAAAGTCACTTTATTTATTATACATAATCACTCTATATCTCATTCTCTATTCTCTTATCGCTTAATTTAAAATATTAACTTTTTTATTTAATCTTTATTCTTTCAAACCAAAGAGAGAATGTTTTGAGGAGATAGTTTTCTGATTTTTTTTTTTTTTTTTTTTTGGGCTCTATATAATATAAAGAAAAAAAATGCATTTTGCATATTCAGATATAAATGCTCTAAGACAACAAGCTCTGGGCCATTATTTGAGATGATAAGGGCAGATGAATACTAGGCTTTTCTTATTATCTTGGGATCACTTTGAGTTAACAATCTAAGCAAATAAAGCTTTGGGCCATATTATATGGCCTTTAGCATTTACTAGCCGTTAATTGGTTAAAGTTTGATATGGTCGATCTCTTTTAATTAGTAAGTTTTTTGGATTGCAGATCCCTTGTGGCACAACCATGGCCGGAAATATTTATCAAGAAACCAACGTGTTAGTGTGTTGATTCTTTGGCATGTAATGGAGAGCTCAACAGCAGGAACATGTTATGACAATTGTCCGTCTTTTTACTAAACTGTAGATTATTGGGACATGTTGGGCTTAATTCAATTCACGTATTTGTAATTAAATTTTATGTGAACTCTGCAACTGTGTTTAACTCATTCAATTCTTTCATGCCAAAAAAAAAAAAAAAAACGAAATTGTAAATTATATGAATCGCGGGTGGTAATGTTTTTTTTTCTTTCTTTTTTTTGAGTTTAATGTCATAATTTTCTATATTTTGAGGATATTTTGGACATAAAAAAAATATGAATTCAAACAAGGGAAACTCCTTAATTAAATATTGATATAGATAAAAAAAATAAAAATCTAAAAAGAGCTGTTTTATTTTCTTTAAAAAAAATTGTTTTATTTTGAAATTTGAATTGACAAAGAAATGTGGATGAAATAAATAAAAATAAAAACTTTTTTTTAAAACTTATCTAAAATTTTGGAGTTTTTAAATTAGTAATTTGACGTGTCTAACCCTATTATTTAACTTCTTAAGTGCATTTGAGGGTATTTTAAGCATCCAAAAATAGGAATCCAAACTAGGGAAATTAACCTCTTAAATAGTACTCCTAGTATAAATATTTTAAGAATGGTTTCAAATTTAATCTTATATTTTTAAAGGTTTCAAATTAAACACTAAAGTTTAAGACTATCATAAATTAAAACTTGTAGTTTCTCTATAGGTTCATTTGGAGTTTTAAAAATCGTATAAATTTAAATCTTGAAATTTTTTGGATTTGCTTAAGTTTGATTGGGAGCTTAAATTGATACTAATGATGTTACCCAAAAAAAAAAAAATATTCAATGGACCACTCTTCCAAAACTAGAGGTTTGGAAGAGGTGTACACAAAAATCACTGTCGTTTTTTGTGTACTTCCAGAATACTATAAGTACGTACTCCCTCCTCTCACATAACTGTAAATTTTACTAATTAAATTTATAGTGAGACTCAAAATTCATATAAGAGATAGGAATACGCATTTATGATACTCATTCACTGTACTCCCAGAATATTTAATAATTTTTCAAAAATAATATAAGGTTTTTGCGTAATATGCGCATTGAAATTTATCGTCCACTGGCTCAGCTAGATACTATGGATGAGAAGCTACCAAAGAGTACTTGATGTAGCTTGTCCACATATTATTATTCTGAGGTACAACTGATCTGACATCATATTGATGCACATACATGCATAACTGGGTTTGGACCTTTTACCGAATGGTTCCTATCATTGCATGACTTGAGCAGAAAAATATCTTATTCTTATTATGAACTTGCACATTGATCGGCTTGACCAAATAAAAGCACTGTTTGACTAACTTGTCCATTATTTTTTTCAAAGCACTCATGGATATTTGATATTCTTGGGCATGAGCTGATAAACCCATTCCTCAGAAACCTCTCACAACACTGGACCTGTTCTTTATCACCTTTGTAGGCTGCCTAGCATTGGTTACAGAAAAGTATTTGCTGCTTGGTTCAGTGCATAGTAAGCATAAAGGATCATGGTTTTGGTATAGTAAAATTTATCAGGATTTTGAGATGGTGCAGCCAATATGGACTAGAAGAAAAAAGAGCCCAAGTTTGTGATCCTAAAATATTAACATGAATTTGAAAGATATTTGATTGGAGGGAACAATTTGCATTTCCATTTATGGTGCTTATAGTGCAGGTACTCATCAAGCAAAAAAGAGAAAAAGAAAAAAGTGCAGGTACTCAAACAAAATATTGAGAAATTTGAAGGTTTAAAAGGAGTGGACAATGGCTCATGGAATGGAAGAAGTCCCCTTATCATTTTAAAGAATGGGACACTTCTTGTGCCTTCTATGGAGGCCACACCATTTGAACCATTCATCCAAGATGCCTATGGTCCATATCACTGCTGTCAAGATCGAGTGACGAGCAAAGATCAATGAAATGATGCACGGCCATGAGATTCCTCTGTCACTCAATTCCAAGAATCAAACGTCTAAAACAAAATGATGCTATCATCTCTTTGCATGCGTGATGCCCCCTTTGTGTCTTCTGGGGCTGTTAGAACCAATAAACACTGGAGCCTACAGAATTCAGCTCCAGCTAGCTAGACACAATAATTGTAAATGGTTAAATCTCATTATCCTTGAAAAATGTTGTACTTTTTACAATGCATTGATCAATGCAGCCATGCAATTGAATTTATCAATTTAGGAATCCAAGGTACAACACTGACTTCTGCGCTTTACATGCATTTGCTAGTGGTTTGGGCTCCCTTTTAGGACTCCTTTGAAACTGAAATGCATGTGAAAAATTACATTGTGACTTAGAAACTCCCAATATGAAGTATTTTTAGCACAGCAAGGTGTGGTGGACATTATGGCACTCACAGAGTTGAAGACGACAAATTAATGGCGTGTGGCCTGCAAAGGTAAAGGTATTCAATTGCAGGTTTAAGACAAATGGGTCAACTGTAAGCTGGCTGTGTTGGACCACATGGCCATTAGTGGATCAAACTTTAAAGCTGAATGAGAATGATAGCTTAAGTTCATGCTAAGCAGAAAAAAAGATGAAGCAGACTGGTTTGGTCCATTCGTTGAGAGTGTGGTGGTGGGGTGGTGGTACCACGTACGGCTGTAAGTGAAAAGTAAAGAATAGTAAAGGTATACTTTTTATGCTGAATGTTATGGCTCTATCTCACTTTGTGTCATGACTAGGTGGATTGCCTTTCTATAGGGGACCCTTACAAGATTCCAAACATTCAAGTAACAATAAGGCCCAACAATCACATTCAAATTTGGATTAATTAGGCCTTCCATCCTGCTTTCAACAAGGGGTTCACATCTATGACTATCAGATTAGTATGAAACAAAAGACTTGAGGCCCATAGAGGGGCAGACGGCGCCCCCCCCCCCGCCGACCTCCCTAAAAACTCCTTTAAAATAGGAGTCTAACGTCTAGCTTGCCCTCCTTAACATATTTTTGGATAAGTTTTCTCTCCCTTTGAGAAGAACTAGCAGATAACTTAATAATGGACTCACATGAGTGTTTTATTTTTTGATAAAATATTATAACTCACGGAACTTTGATCTTTAACAATAATTAATAATTAGAATTCAATTACATGAGGGACTCATGTTGATTAATCCATTGGTTCCTAAGACTTTGCTATTGCTGAATAGTTTTAGAAGTTGACAAACACTCTGTTTCAAAGCTATGTAACAGGGGTGCTTTCAAGTTGGCATCCCTAGTTATTCAAAGCACTGAATGTGAAGTGAAGTTAAGAGGATACACTTGTTAGCTTGCAAGATATGCTCTAACCCTCTAAATCTTATGTATTAGCTTCATATTCAAAGGTAATTCCCTTGGTTTTAGCCAAAGTCATCTATGGCCAAGATTCCATCAGTTGAGAGTTGAGTCGGTTGAAGATGTTATAAGCGTTATATCCAAGTTTTATTAAACTTGCAATGTTTTTATTTTTTATTTTCATTACATAAAGTCTTAATATTTTAATGAACAAAAAAAAGAAAAAGAAAATAAGCTCAGTGGGTCCTATTTATAAACTATTGTTTGGTATAATTCATAGTTTACAATGAGAAGAATGGTATTTGAACTTGAGATATCTTTGATAAATTTTGCTTCCAATCTTATGTTTTTAATCTTGCCCCCCCTAAACTAAAATTCTGGCTCCGTCACTAGCCCCAAATCTCATGAATCGTGAGAGGCCGAGAAGTTGTCAGGTACTTTAATCCAGACAAATATATTGAAAAAAAGAGAGAGACGTTTTTCTTGTGTGAACAGCCTTTACAAACTTTGAACATTACATGTGAAAAGCGAACTAAATGTTGGCTTGATTTATCTAAAAAGGAGTTTTTCCATGCCACTCATTTTTATTTTCCCTTTTTTCTTGAAAGTGCTGGCTTAGTGTAAATAAAAACATTGCTATCGGCTTTCTCATGCCACTCATAGAAAACATAATTTCAATCCATCCATATACCTTCTTACAGATTTGCTCCTTTTCTTCTTCTTTTTCATTTGGAAATGAGATGTAGCCATCACAGAGCATAAAGCAATGAAAAGGCCTTCCAAAATGGGCCAAGTCAAACCTAGGCCAATGATGTATCATCATTAATTGGTGTTGCAAGAGAATTATATAAATTTATCCACATGTGTTCCATCACTACTCACTAGTCAGTAATGAACAGTATTGACAATGGAATTGATTTGGGCGGTTCCAAGTTGGGCCTTTACTTCATCTTCTGCATAATGATACACATACCCCATACCCCTTTGAAGTCGCTTTTCCCACCATTTAGTGGGGGCATAGACACCTCAATTAACATCATCATTATGCTATGCAAAGTGATAGGTACAACATGGAATCTATCAAATATCAAATTATCTATCATACTGCATAAATATATCATTTAGCTATTATGCAAAGTTAATTAAGAGAGTCTTTGAATGGTTTTCCACAAAGTGATTGGCTGAATAATGGTTCAAAATATGATTTCCATTTTCAAAAAAACAAATATAGCCCTTCGAAGTTAGAACTTTGATGTAATGTGAGTTGGTACATCGACTTGAACAAATAACCCCGAACTTTAGTTTTATAACAAATTAAATCTTTTGTATAATCACATGATAAACACTAAATTTTTTTTTCCCATATCATCAATAATTTTGAAATGACATTAGTATCACGTATTTATTATGTGACTAAATTTGTTAGTTTTAACATAAAATACTAACATATAAGGTGTAGTACTTGTGAAATTATAATGATCAAATTGATACTCATATCAAAATTCAAAGGTGATATTTGTACAAATTAACTTCTGTATTGATGTAATGTCCGATTTTTGGTGTTTCTAATAGTGGATTCAATCTTATTCAAATGTTTTCAAAAGGCAGAATTGACACTTCTTTTTCCATTTGCAGGGTCAACACCCCCACTTTCTAATGTTGCCATGCTTATTTCATTTAATGAGAACTACAAATTCTAATTACGGCCAAGCATAAGCATTTCCTCATATAATGAGAACTACTCATTAAAATCATAGAGACAAGAGCCAAAAATAAAAATGTGCTTCAAGTTGGAAATGGCTTTGATTTTTTTGATATGGGCCTACCTAACTATCAAAAACACTATAATTTTTCTCACCCCCTCCACTACCAAAAAAATAATAGCAAAAATTATTGGAAGGGGGTGTATTATATAGGCCTAAACATAACTTTAATCTTCAATGGGCTTTTAAGCTCGGACAGGTGGTTTGTTTTAGACCGTCGATTTGGGTTTTACCTTGTTACCTGATAAAGAGCCCTCGTGGTTCTTTTCCTACATACAATTCTAATTGCCATGGGAAACCTCTTTTACCCGATTCTTTTCCACAAATGGCAGGTCATACCTACCTAGCAGAAGCATCTAGAAAGATTTTATTTGCAATTCCAAACATCATTGCAAAAAACATTTTATTAGTTTAATTAAACTTTAAACTATTCATGAATCAGAAATGATTTCCTTCATCAAAGGCCAATAAAAATATAGCACTTCGTCTATCTTACAATAGACTAGGCCAACTTACTGCTTACAGATTTTGTATTGTTAAATGAAGTTTGCAAAATGACATACATTTTTAATGTAACAAAAAAAAAAGTCTAATAAAAATATTTTTAGGCGAGCTATATATGATTCCAACTATCTTATACTTACATCTAAGAATGTACATGGATCGAGTTAGGTCAGGTTGATAAGTTTTTTCAACCCAACCTACTATGATGGGTTAAAAAATATCCAACATAACCCAACCCAACCCATCATAAGGGTCCAACACAACCCAACCCAACCTACATGGATCGGGTTGGGCTGGGTTGGACCCATGGGTTGGATTTTTTTTTTAATTACTATTATTATTATTATTAAATTGAGCATTAGAATACCACCACCACAAAAAAGAGCAAATTTATACCCAAATAATCTTGAGCATAACACCAAACAAACACAAATTATATGAGAAGAACTTAGGATTTAAGTTTTATTTAGGAAGAGGAGCAAAAAAGTAAATAACAAAATTATATATTATATTTTTAATATATTTTATAAAATTTAAAAATATATTAAATATAGGTGGGCCGAGTCAGGTTAGGCAGATTTTTAAATCTCATGAATTGAACCTAACCTGACCAATTGTAAAAAAAAGAATTCATAACCCAACTCAACCCACCAACCCTTAAAAACCAACTCAACCTGGTGGGTTGGGTTGGGTCAAGTCAATTTTGGTGAATTGGTAGATTCACCGCACACCCCTACTTACATCCATCTTAGTCATTTCAAGAAGATTGTTATTTTTTTCAAAAGTTTCATCTATGGTAGGATGAAGGAGTAATCATTTTCTTTGATAGAAAATGCAAGCAGAAAGTATGTTATAGTGGCACAGTCTCTGCAATTCACAAGCATGTTAATTAGTCAATGCATGTATGATAAAAGTATCCTTGCTTGGGATGGATATTTATTCTTCTCTTTCCTCCAATAAACTTTGGATAATTGATTATAGTCATTATACAATGAAGAATGGAAATTTAAATTTTGATTCTCCTAATAAAAGAGATTAGGGCATGCTGATAAACTATGAGACTCTTGACAAATATTTCATCTTTTATTTGATATAAATAGAAGTGAACTTTACAATTAAAAAAAAAAACCCTCTCATTTTTGTTTATTATATTGAGAATGAAAAGGTAAGAGGATGAAATTTATCAGGATATATCCTAAAATCCACTTCAAAAGATGTACTCTTAGGTGTTGCCTATTGTCAAAAAGTTTTCCATTACTTATTTCTTAGGTTGCGTTTGTTTATGATGACTGAAATTGTTAGTCAATTTGCAAATAATTTTCGTTTAAACCAGTTAACCGTAAAATAAAGACATGTTGGGCGTAAAATATTCTACTCTTTTATTTGCAATCACCTCACCCAAAACTTAACCCAACCTCCACACCACCACCCCCTACTGTCCGCAGCCCAACCACCACCACCCCAAAACTCATTTTTTATCACAACTTCACAAATGTGTTGCGCATGTTTTCTGGCAAGTTGTTAATAATTGAAGCTAAACTAAAGGAAAATGAACATATAATATAAAGGGCTTCAAATTATGTAATCTATGTAACGTTACTCCTCACCAAGCAAATGGCATAGAGAGCGACCCGTGAGGCAATAAGGCCCACTTTCCCTTTGTTTGATATAAGTAGATGTGATGTCCTACATCTTTCAGGACTTTATAATTCCTTTTCCTACTACTCTTTGACTTGTGCCAGCTTGTGTGTGAAGTGTGAAGTTTGAACTATCAAAGTTTTTATTGAATTATGAGTTCCTCCCATGGACAAAAATTTGTCCTCTATCTCTTTTATTCTCATTTTAGATACACAAACGCTCTAAACCCATACTTGTTAATTGTCTCTCTCTTAGAATCTCAAATAAGTTGCGGAGAAAGAGATAATTGATGGACCATGGCAAGAAAATGATAGCATGATACTCCTTTGTGAACAAGTTGATTGAAGAGAGCATAATTTTTTTTTGCAAACAAAATTTTCTTCTAAATCAATAATATCATTAATTGGAAGAATTTTCCCACAAAGTGATTTAGGGGAAATTATGTGTTTTGATTTTTTTTCTAAGACAGTGATACTTTCTCATGGGTGACAAAAGTCATTATTTAATGTTTATATAAGTATGTAGTTGGCCTTTAGATTCGTTAAGCACTTATATGAGAGGGACCCTCAAGTATAATTTCTCATCATATATAATTACTGTTTGACTATTTTACCAAGAAATCAAAATACCCTTAATTTACTCACGTGCCTTGTGTCATAGTCGGCCCATCACATTTGTTTTTTCAAGAGATAATTACAAATTTACAATATGCTCCTACCCCGCAGCTCGAACCATTTCCTCCTAATCCCTTAAGTACTTTATATATGGAGAGATGTCAATTCAGCTACAAAACCTTTAGCGGCCCATCACATTCATATAGTAGTTTCCATCTTGTACATCAAAATGTGGGAGAGATAAAAAAGATGCAAGATCGTTTGTCCACTTGGCTAGCCAAACATGAATTAGTTCATAGATCTTTGGGATTCGACTACTAAGGATTAGAGACTTTACAAATAAAGCCTGGGGATTGGCATTCCATTGCTGTCATTTTATATGTATATAGTTACAATTATTTACATTCTCAATGTGCCTATGATGTAGCACCGGGCAAACTGTTAGGTAGTGTGTATCATCTTACGAGAATAGGTTATGATATAAATCAACTAGAAGTGATATGTATAAAAGTATTTGCCCCAACATGGAATCCTAAAATTCCATCTATTTTTTGGGTTTGGAAAAACATGAGCATATACTAGGTTTGGAAAAGCATAAGCATACACATCAAAAGTTTTGTAGTTCAAATAAGTGATGACTCTTCATTACGTATAAAGTGCTTGGATTCAACGGGGTGGAATTTAAACTGTAAAAATAAGCAACATATTGATATATATATATATATATCTTTAAAAAAATGCATATGCATCAATTCCATGCTAAGTGTGTTGTTGATGCTCTATCAAGCCCCATTCAGTCTAATGCGAGCCATTCTGCCCTATTGGATGATTGCAGGCAATTAAGCATCAGGTTCGACCATGTTAGCTTCAACCACTGCTCAAGGTTTTCAGACCCGGACCGTTCATTGAACCGTAAAAGGGAGAGGTTCAAGGGTTTTGAGGTCGGACCGAGGTCGAACCGGGGTCGAACCGTGATGACGTAATAATTAATTTAATAATTATTTTAAATATATATAAAAACATTAAATTAATAAAAAAATAGAAAAATTAACTAAAATAGCCTAATTCATTTAGAAAAGCTTATTTCTAAAAAATACATAAAACTTACAAAAATACAGTACACAATTATACATTGTTACACACTAGACAAAAAAAACTCATTTCCATCAAAAATGCATGAAAGAAACAAGTCATTAGACAAAAAAACTTTTCAAATGTAACATCCTTTCCTGCTTTCCACAAGTTAATTGAACCATAATACAAAAACTGATCCCTGAAACATCCTAATCCCACATTCACTTTTCCTTTTCAACTTTCCACATAACCTACTCATTATGCAACAGACCCAAATCCAAAAAGTGTATTAAACATAGTTTTCACCGAATAATTCACTTTTCACTAAAGACCCAAAAATATAACATGGTTTTCAACTTTCCACATTCAATTTTCCTTTCAACTTTCAACTTTCAAATGTAACATCCTTTCCACAAGTTAAATAGTATTAAACATAATTTTCACTGAATAATTCTTCTCCATATGAGTAACCATAAAAAGTTGAAAAACAATAATACAACTTCAAAGTCCAAGTTACACACTGTATCTTACAAAAAGACATAGAAATTATCTCTAAAATACAAAATAGAAGTTCAAAGTACAAACATAAATATTATGATTACAAATCATCAATGTCATGATAGTTATCATGCTCATCATCATTCCCTGAAAATCCAGGAGGAGGGCCAATAGGTTGTCCAAATGTTCCCAAATCAATTCCTTCAGTCTCACTGCTATCATCTACAGATTCTATACACAAGTTTGAACAAAATAAAAAGAAAAATCATTATAATGTTTACACAAGCTTTAAAAAAATAAAAGAAAAATTATTATAAGTTATCAAATTGTTTACATATAAACTAACCTTCAATATTAGAAGAAGTCTCTGCACTTGCTGCTGCTGGATATGCACCCTCTTCATAAATTGCGTTCTCCAACTCTTCATAATTAAGATATGGGTCTTCCTCTTCCACAAATACCCAAAAATCAGTTTTGTCGATACTTGCATAATCAATGGGATCAAAATTAAACTTTTTGTTGTAAAGCCTGCATCATAAAATGTCATGCTCATTATTGGAATTTGAACATAATTAGTAACTAACAATTACATTATATAAATGACTTCTTAAAAATTAATATAATGATAAGATATAGCATTTAGTTACCTATGTTTCAATCGCAAGTTATGATGAACAAATACTAGATCATTGAGCCTTTGATGCTCCAATCTATTTCTCCTCTTAGAATGTATTTGGTCAAATAAACTCCAACACTGCTCACATCCAGAAGAGGCGGAAGTTTGGCTAAGGATTCTAATTGCCAATTTTTGCAAGTTTGGAGCATCAGCACCCCACAACTTCCACCATTCATCTGATTTTCATAACACAACGTAATATAATATTAATCAACATAAACAAACAAACTTTCAATTGAATAAGCACTTCAGTTATTCTAACTATAGTGACAAAACAAACTTTCAACATAAACAAAAAAAACTAAGATTTGTTTATAGTATTAAAGTAAACTAATTACTTCTCACCTGGATGAGTGGTCGTGCTTGTTGACAATGCAAGATCTCTATCAAAGCTCCCAATACGGTCTCGAAAATATTGGGTTTCCTTAATTACCTTCTCTTTGTCACCATCATATTTTGTCCCAATGTAGTCCAAAACAGCCATATGTACTGCTGGTTTTCGACAACAATTCTCCTCATCATATTGAAAAGCAGGATTTAACCAATATGCAGCAGCATGAAGATCTTTACGCAAATGTTTGTCCCAACGGTTTTTTATAATTGAGGTGTATGGCTTGTACAAGTGCTTCTTCATTCGGAAGATCTTCTTAATTCCCAACCGTGCTCTATGCATGCCCTCATACACATATCATATTGCAGGCCTTTGATCAGAATCAACAATTCGTAACAAACGAATGAGTGGCGATGAAATCTTGACAAGAACATTAATATCATCCCAAAAAGAATTATCCAAAATGATAGAAACTACTTCTTTTGCCTTTGACTCTCTTGCCAATCTATTATCCACAAAAAACTTGCTAGTCACTAAGGCTTGCAAGTCATGCTTATGCACATGAAGACTTCCAAATGAAAGGAAAGTAGTAGCAAATCTTGTTGCTCCTACACGTACAATATCTATCCAACCAGGTCTCTTCCTCAAACCAGGCAATCAAAGCCACATGATTATAAATAAAAACTGTAACTTTTGATGCACGTTTTTTGAGTCTTTCCACATGAAGCATGTCTCCCATATCTTGCAACACAAGATTCAGGCAATGTGCTGCACAAGGAGACCAACTAATAGTTTTATACTTTTCACACAACAATTTACCAGCAGATACATAATTGGAAGCATTATCAGTAACCATGTGAACTATGTTTTTTGGACCAACCCATGTAACTACTTCATCAAACAATTTAAATAAGTTTCTGGTACTCTTCACAATATCTGAAGCATCAACTGATTTTACAAATACCATTCCCCTAAGACAATAAACAAGGAAATTAATCAATGACCTATGTCTAGTATCTGTCCAACCATCAGCCATAAGTGTACATCCAACTTCTGCCCAATGCCTACGTTGTGACTCAACCAACAACTGAACCTCTTTCTTTTGATCCCTCAACAAAGGAACCCGTACAGCATGATAAGATGGACCCTTGTAACCAGGACCAGCAGCAGCTATGGCATCAATCATCTTTTGGTAGTACACTGAATTCACCACATTAAAAGGAATTCAATTATCATATAGAAACCTTGCAATAGCCATATCAGCTTGCCTCACCCTTTCTTTACTTTGAAACACACTTTTAAGACCAGGTTGAGCTCCTGGAGTAGTTCTTGGAGCAAAGTAACTATCTACTGGATTTGTACTCTTTCTTTTACCCAAAACAGTTTTTTTAGGCAACCCATGGCCACTACTAAATACTTCTTGAACATCATCATCTTCTTGCATATCACTATTTGTGGAAGGCACACTAAACATTTCTTCTTGACGTTGTTTTTCAGCTTTTTTTTTTCAACTCAAACTCCTTCACATATTCCAACATTTGGTATCTCACATCATGAGAAACCTTTTTACACGATCCAATATCACCTTTTATCCCCGCAAGGTGTTTTTTCATCCTATTAATACCTCCACCTTTATATGTTTGCCTACAATATATACATGTAAAAGTATTCCGTCCCTTCTCATCCGCCCCAAGGCTAAAATGTTCCCAAGCCGGATCAACCTTTTCTCTTACTCTTGAGCTAGACTCCATTACATTGGAATCAACTTCATGTGATGGAGTAGACCCGGTTTCTGTTTCCATTTTAATCTAAAAGACTAAACAACCAATCAAACACGCATAGACCCATCAATTTTTGAAATATAGATAGTCAAAGAATCACAACCTCAAAAGTCAAAACAACTTTAGCACATACACCAACCAAAAACAGCATATTACCATTAAAAAAACAAATAATACACACACCAATATCAGCAGTTTAACAAGCCCACCAAATTAATACAGACAATAAAAAATAAAACAACAATAACAGTAGCACATAATCCAACAAAGAACACAACATTGCTGTCCAACAAAGAAACAATCCTTCAGAAGACTAGTTAAGCACATCTAGCTCAACAATTTAACAAGCCCACAATTAGCCCACCATATTACCCACATCATCAACTAACCCAACTTTCATTCCAATTTAGTAATTGAAAACCCATTTATGATTTCATAATTCAAAGATCCTAAGCTCATCCACAACAAATCCAAATGTCTAAAAACCCAGTTATGCAATCATAAATCAAAGATCACAACCAACCAATACAACACAATCATTATGGGCCATATATATATAAATATATATGGCCCAAAATAGATAAGCAAATGACATAGCCACACTGGAATTCAAATTAGCTATGTTAGCCAAGATTTATAAACCAATTCAATTGAAAACAGTAATCCAGCAGCCAATTTAGCAATTGAAATGTAAGAGCAGTTAGTCACATTTATTCTTTTCTGCCATGCTCTACTTCCATTTGTCTATCTTAAGCATAAGTACATAAAACTTTTCAAATTGATCATCAAACCGAATACAGAGATAAATAAAATACAATAGTGAGAAACAAGGGGCAAATCTATTGGATATTCCCTTTTAGAAAGATGGGTTTGATTAAACAATTCTTATTGATCTCTACATAAAAACTTGATTTCATAGCTGAAACTCATCAGAATTCCCAGAAGTTGATTCATAAATTAACAGAAGTAACTAACTGGGTATGACTATATGAACCCAAAAAAAAAAAATTCCAAAAAAAAAAAGAGAAAAAGTTTACTGCAACTCTGAATCTTTGGTATTGGTAATACCATAAATAAAATACCTGGGCTGAGCTGCGACGGCGACGAGGGAGCTGCGATCTAGGCTGCGCTGCGATGGCGACGCGGGAGAGAGGCTGAGCTACGAAGTGCGACGAGAGAGTGACGAAGAGGCTGAGCTGCGAAGTGTGAAGTGCGACGGCGCGAGGGAGAGAGGCTGAGCTGCGACGGTGCGACGGCGCGAGGGAGAGATTGAGACTTGAGAGTGTGAGGATTTGAGAGAGGCAGAGACGAGTGAGGGTTAAGAGTGATTGAGAAATGAGAAATGAGGGTTTCAGAAGAGTGATTTTGAGAGAGGCAGAACAACGCCGTATAGGAGGGAAAAAAAATATATGTTGCAGCTGTTTCAAAACGACGCCGTTTAGGGAAAAAAAAAAAAAAACAAGAAGCTGGACGACGTCGTTTAAGGCTGAAAGAGTCAGAACCGTCCGAACCGGTCACGGTTCACAGAATCGGACGGTCGGACCGCGGTCCAGACGGTTCCGTGCTTTTTTCGCATGGAACGGTTCCTTACCTTAAACCGACCGTAAATCTGAACGGTTCACGGGTTTTTCGGTCCTACCGTACGGTCCGGTCCGGGTTCAATAACCTTGCCACTGCTATCACGAAGCAAACCAATGCGCAGACGGACTGGCCAGGAAGGGCGCTGCTCAAAGTGATGGTTTCATTCTGTTTAATAGTCCGCCTGTGGACTTAGAGGCTAGCTTTAATTTTGATTTGAATGGTCTGTACTCTATGAGACGTTGCTCTGTTTCTTTGGTTTCTTAGTTTTATTGAATGATTCCTTCATACCAAAAAAAAAAGCTTGTGACATCACGTACTAGATTTTCATTTGCCATTATAATTACTCTCTTTTTTATGAAATATAATTACTCCTTGATTTTTTTTTTTTCTTTTTTAAGAGAGTTTCAACCTCTCAACACAACAACAACAACCAAAAAAACACTCCTTGATCCATATAGAATTATAAATTAATACTCACGTGCTTTTATAATCGTTTAGTCCTAGTCCATCGTGCCCCATCCAAAAGAAAAGGTAGTTTTCTTTTTCTTTTTCTTTTTTTGCTGAATAAGAAAAGTTAGTTTTCACCCCACCCCCCCCAAAAAAAAAAAGAAGATAAAGATAAAGAGAAATTTTTTTGCAGTCAAGATCCATGCTTAGCTTGTCACATGACATATTAGATTCTCATTTGCCAATATAATTATTAATTACCCCTTGACCCATAATCAATACCCACTTGCTCTTATAATCCTTCGGTCCATCGTGTGTTAGTTAAATTAACCCCCCCCCCCCTAATTTTAATTTTGTGTCGTTCAATAAATGATATGGATTTGACAACCTGAATGGCATCCCCTTTTAAGTTTTAAGTTATTTATATTTTCTATGATCAATTTGCAAATGAGACCTATAGCAGACAAAGAATCAAACTGTCAGAGTTTAAAAAAAAGAATCAAACTGTCAGAATCATCAAAAACCAAATGGATTATATGTTAAAAGTTAGTGTTTTTGTGTGTGTGTGTGTAATTTATACACATGTAGTAAGTTATTATATGTATTTTAAACTTGTATTCTTTATGATCATTTACTTGCTGGATGCACATGATGGACAAGTGTAATTTATATTTATATTTGAAATAGATATTCATGTAATTAAAAAAGTTTAGAATGGATAGAATAGAGAAGAAGAAGACAAATTACAGCCCATTTTCTCTCTTCCTTGTTTTGAAAATAGTTGTTGTTATCTTACAAAAAAAATTGTCATTTAATAGCAAAATATTGATAAAAACTCATCAAAATCATTGTGGCCTTATATTCCAATCCAATATCAAAACGACAGGAAAAAAAAATGGAACTAAAGTGTTTCGACTTTCGAGTTAAAAATAAGAATAAAAATGGGGGTCTCTGACTTTCTTTTTGTCGTTCTTCTTTGATATAATGATATGTTTCCCATAATCTTATTTCTCTTTTGGCTTTTTGAGCCCTTGTGAGTCCCATACTCCCATTTCCAATTGACCCATAAATATTCCTACATGGAAACAACACAACTCATGCCCTTCTCATCTCATCCCATGGCTTAAAGATTGTGCTATCGATGTGTCCAAAAGTGTTTGATGTAAATCTCTCTCCTCCATAGTCTAGTTCTATCTCATATTGTTTGGGAGACTTCTGAGCAGGGGACCCATATTATGGGCAACCAAATTATATACCTCTTTCCAAGTGTAAAGACTAAGATCAATTAGGATGCACGGACATGAACACAAGTACGAGTACGAATACGAGTATGATCGGTAACAAAAGTAATTTTTGAAAAATTATAATATGATACAATAAATTGGACACCATTATGATACAAATATAACACGGATATTACATTCCAAATAAAGTGTTAGGGAATCTAGGAGATCAAAGATGGGTCTAATATTGGGGATTTTAATCTGTACCATCTAGCTTAATTTGCACATACATGCACAGAGAAAGAGAAAGTTCTATGACAATCTGATTGGAAGCACATGCAGGTTTGAAGTGTGTTCTACTGTGTGAGAAAGTAGGGTCAACCCTAGGAGTTCATTCAAGGGACCCTCCACTATGAAAAAATCATCGGTTTATGGCCCTCCATTTCCTTTATCGTGTGTTCACCAATCACCATCTCCAGTTCTTGCCAATAGTCTACCTAGCTAGACCCCACTGCATGGAAAAAAAATAAGCAAAGGAAAAGTACATTTTCTTTCACTCAATTTCTTCTTGCTTCCAATGATAGCAAATCCATATAGTGGACTTCCTCAATGCAAATTCATCTGTTTCTGGATTGATTAGAAATTCAGGTAATGTTATTGTTTGGTAAAAAAAAGGAGAGTACTAAAAAAAAAAGAGCTGTGGTTTTTTACTTTTCGTGAAACATCATGTGGATAGTATTTAATTTTTCTATTCAAGCCTACCATCATTCATTTGCTAAATGTAGGTGAAAATTAACAAAAAAGAAATCGGGAGTGGGAGGAAATAGAAGTGTTAAATCACTATTTTACCCTTTTTAATCCTTATATATATATATATATAATTGTTTTTGCATCTTTTTTTATTTTGTTAAAAAAAAAAAAAAGAGAGCATGATTGGTAAGATAGTAATGTGTGTCTGTTTATTAATATGCTAATAATTGAGAGTTTTAGCGCCAAAAAAAATAATAAATAATGATTAATATTTAAAAAGAAATAATATAGATTTAATCAACAGAAAATATACAAAATTTGAGTTTCCAAATTGAAATAAAATAAAATAAATTATCGGTGGTCCTCATGGAGAAATATTTTGTGCATCATCATTAGATTTTGGTAACATGCTTGTACAAATATTCTCCTTAAACGCAGTATAGTACAAAAAGTATTTGTTTAAGATGCATTTGATGTCTACAATAGTTATAAAATTCCAATAACCTATTTTATTTTTATCCAAAAAAATAATTCACCTATTTTATATTATATGTTAAAAAAAATTGATTAAGGAATAAAATGTCAAACATGAGGTATAAAATCAACAAATTGCTAGTACTAATCCAATATTCCGAACGACAATATGATATCATCACATTGGTAGTTAAGAAAAACTAATAAAAAACTAAGAAGAAGTCACAGCCACACAAATGAAGAACCAGATCTTGTACGTACGTGCACAGAAATATGATAGTTTGAATCGGATGCGAAATATAGATGAGGAATCAAGGAGAGGAGAGGCAAGTGGACAAGTGATCTGGGACTGGGAATGATGAGAATTGTGGAGAAATTATGCTTGTGCATCACTGCATAAACATTATAATAACTAGTTTATTAGCACTGCAATATTCTTTTTCTTTTTTCTTTTTTCTTTTTTTGAGAAATAGGTCAATGCATTTTATTAAGGTTGGCTATTGAGATCAGCTTGAAATACAGATAAAAAGGTTAGTAGTACATCTTCCATCTATACGGACCTATAAGGGAGGAGTTTTGCTCTCCTCACTAAGGAATTAGCCAGCTTATTACAATGCTGACGTACTAGGGAGAAATTAAAAGCTGAAAATGCGAGCTAAGAAATAGGATGTCTCATGTAAGATGTCCAAATTGTGCTAAGTGATGAAACGTAAGTTCGTCAGTTGAATGATGAAGACCCAGGGGGGATTCGACCTCCGATTCTTGTACCTATATGTTCAATGAAATCCCTTCAGGTGCTATTGATCACCGATGTGGTGCCTGCCACAACACCTCCAATGCCAAAGTCAGAACAAAACTTATGGGATTAGTATGGAATAATCAAGAAAACACGATTGTCTCTTTGCATACCTTTTCACAGCAGTGAGGAAAGCGTTATATATCCTGTCCTGGGTTCTAGCCGTTAGGGTGTAAATGTCTCATTTGGGTAACGCCTCCTGGTGAATTGAAGGGGTCTTAATGAGCCTCCAACGGTCTGTACATTTGGCTCTGAAACCGTCCTGAGAGTTATTGGTGGTATTGAATGACCCAGCTGTCCTCGTCAGTGATGCAGGTACTGGTTGGACTCTTTCCCTGGAGGCTGGTCAAGTTCGCCATTAATCTTTACCTTCGTCTGTGGATAGGTTCGTCAGTCCCATCACTAAGCTTCTACCACCATTCTTCAGTGCTTTAAATAAAATCTCCAAGATGCCTTCAAATATTATGTTGTCAAAACCAATTTCCAATGCAAGCTCAAGCGCTTTTCTTGCTGCTAATACCTCAACCTCGATCACAGTTGATGGCAAAGGCAGTTGCTATGTTAGCGAAGCCATTACAAGACCTTCATTGTTTCGGATGACAACCCCTAGGCTAGCTTTGTTGTCTTCAACAAATGTTGCAGCATCAAATTTGATCTTGTACCAAGGGGTTTTCGGAGGAGGCCAGGATGTTTGTTGTTGGCAATATTTAGGAGTGTAATTTATATATAACTACTTTTTTTAAGAGAGAATTTATCCTCTCTTAATATTTGTTTTTTGTCATCAGAGTAAGACATCAATTGGTTTTTAATGTAGGCAATAGTCAAACCCTGAATCTCTTATATAACTACCTGATAAGGAGTAATAGATAGTAAGTATTTATAGTATTTCATAGAAGTGTAATAAATTCAATTGGAGCCTTTTTATATATATATATATATATATATTTTTTAATTTAGATATATGAATAAGTATGTAAATATAATTAACATATAATTAAAGAATAATTAGATTCCCCCAATAAAAAAAATCTGCCAACAAAAGTCAGATTTTTTTTTTGTGGTGGACACTTGGTATGAAATTGAAGAATAATCAATATATAAAGACAGTTGACATAAAATAATTAGACAAGTAGAATGATACTTGGCATAAAATTAGAGTACAATTAAAATCCAATTTGTATTCTTAATTGAACTTTCTCTCAATTTTTGCTTATATATATTATATAAAAATGGGAATTTTTGTGTGAATAATATATATAGCTTCTATTACAATATTTATAACCATGGTCCAAAAAAACCCAAAGAGCATGCAAACGTTTACCTTTTTTTAACAAACATATTTAGAAATCTGAGTTCTAATTATACTAAAAAAAATTACATATATTTTATCATGTGCAAATTTTAATTTAATTAATTAAGTTAAATGAATTACGTATATTGCACATGTTAATAACAAGTCTTATCTTCTTATTAGTAGCTTGAGCCCAAAATACCGAAAATTTGTTTAGAGCTAACCCAATTAGTACATTGCGTGTATGTTACCCATGATGATTGTCAAAGTTTGGTCACTGCTCAATAAATTCTCATCCGTACCTACCACTATACTAGTACTAGTATTATTCTATTTCATTTTGCAACGTGTCGCGTAGTAAAAAGAGATCCGTGTTATTTACGATTGTATGGTATACATCTTCTTCAAAATGTGGGGGTCATTTGTCACCGGTAATTTTGGAGTTGGCGTGTTGTTGCAAAGGTATGTTATCAAAAAATGTAGGGGTCATAGTCAATGCTGAAAAATAGTATTATAGTATTGTAAGATGTCTTTGCCACGTTGGATCTCAATGACCTTTGTCTTTTAAGCGGAGAACATGAGTTGCACACGAGCTTTTTGTCCTACGTGGATGCCGCGTGTCCCAAATTTAACGGCTACAGTACGTAGATACTAAGGGCCTGTTTGGACAAGGTGTTTTCACAACTCAATTCTCAGTTTCCATAACTCATAACTCAAAAATGGTGGAACCCATAGCAAAAAGGTTGTTTGGCCAAACGATAACTCTGTTTCCATAACTCTGTTTCCATAACTCAATTCTTTAATTTTTGAGTTATGAGTTATGGAAACTGAAAACAACAAAAGGCTGTTTTCAGTTTTCAGTTTTCATATCTCTGGTATTTTTGTAAATAACTCTACTTACCCGGTCCCACACAGTCAGAACAGATCACATGTTGCGCTCCTGTTCATGCTCAGACCAACGGCTCTTCAGTCATATCACTCGTCTTCACTTCATCTCTTCATTTCAAGTAAAGCAGAGCTCCATTCCTCTTAGTCCTAGAAGAAGCTCTCACCGGCCTGACCTCCTCACGCAGAACGTCACCGCTCCGAGCTCAGCCAACCCGCCGCCGTGTCACGGTAACGCAATGCTTCTGTGCTCTCTTCGCTGTATTTTTTTTTCCGTTTTTTTTCGTTGTTTGATGTTTGGGTAAACATTTTGTATGATTTAGTGAAACCATAGATCTGGGTTTGCTTCAATGGTTATGGGTTTGCAGTTTTTTGCTTTTTTTTTTCTTTGTTTGATGTTTGGGTAAGCATTTTATTTGAATCTTGAAACCGTGGTTATGGGTTTGCTTCAACGGTTATGGGTTTGTAGTTTTTTAATTTTTTTTCTTTGTTTGATGTTTGAGTAAGCATTTTAGTTGATTTATTGAAACCGTGGTTAACGTTTTGCTTAAATGGTTATGGGTTTGCAGTTTAATTTTTTTTTTTCTTTGTTTGCTGGTTTGTTCTGTACAATTTTTCTGTTTTGTTCTTGTTAATACCCAACCTAGTTCTTGCTCTTTAACAATTTCTCTTGATAGACAATTAATTCTAACAGTTTCACTTATTATATTTTCTAAGTTGACATGCAGTGATGCATGCTAATCCACCTTCCCTGCTTGAAATCACCCTTAACAATTTGGTAGAGAAGAAAATGTCATCAAATGGTATATGAGCTTCAGTAAATAATCAAACGAAAATGGGAGTGGATGAAGCCCTTTCTGGAATTATTTTAAGTTTACTGAGAAACAAAAAAGGAAGTAAATAGCAAACATAGGCTGTTTGAATTTTTAAAGAGATTAACACAATGTAAAAAATTGTTGAAAATTAGAAAAAGGGGATTGCTATGTGTCTTCCCCATGTTGCTTGTTGCTGAGCCAGAATGAGGAAACAGAAGAAGGAAATCATGCATTTTCAATTTTGATTACCTTGTTCGATTGTGCAATTACAAAGTTAAATGTGTGTTCATCTGTTGGTAGAGTTAATGATACCATATTATGTATTGCACGGTTGTGCTGCATTATTTGTTAATGGGCTAAATAATGATACTTAAGTTAACTTCATACCAGAAACAATGTATTCTATAACTATATGCATTCTCTCTCTAAAATTTTCATTCATCTTTAGCCCATGTGGATGCTTTGTGGGTCTTCGGTTGGGTAAACTTGATCCACACTGATAACGATTCCACATGTATGCCTTTGCAATTTACACAATCTATAAGTCTTCAAGGTATTGATGCATTTTCATGTACCTACAGCACTAATCCATGCAAATTTCCTTACACCTTTGATTCTTTATAATTAATATGCAAAGATCCACAATACTAGTCTTAATTTCTTAAAGATTCATGTCATCATTGAGTGGTGTGGGGTTCATGAATTATTCTTACAATTAACTAAACTATATAAACACACATAAAAAAGAGAAATTTTTTTTTGTCATTTTCTCAAACAACATTCAAATAGTTATTGGGTATTTGAATAGAAACAAATGCAAAGTTCACAAGAGGAAACTAACATAACCAACTGAACACCTAATCCTAATGGTTCAGATGGGCGGCTATGGCAAAAGCCAATATGGCATATTCTCTCTCTCTCTCTCTCTCTCTTCTCATTGCTGTTTTTTGCTGCACTACTTTTGCTGTTCTGAACAATTTTGCTGGTTTGTTCTGCACTAGTTTTGCTGTTCTGTAAAATTTTGCTGTTTTGTTTTGCACTAGTGCCAATATACTGCATCATTGCTGTTTTGGAATGCACTACTGCCAATATATTAATATTGATTTCAAAGAACATAAGTCAGTACATGTCATTGCAATAGTATATACATATTAAGTCTTATCTTATGCTCAATATTTGTTCGTCTAAAAATATTGGGATATCTTTATTGTACTTGTGATATGATTATGTATGAGATGTGTGTGTTGTTCTTTAAGATGGCTGCGGATTTGAGAACATGGGATGCCAATTGTGAGGATCTGTTGTGTCACTCCATACTTGGACACTTGGTTTGTCGGAATTTGCGTCTTTATCGTGACAATCCGCATGTGTGGGAGGAGATCACAAACTTTATTAATGCAAGCTTGGGGAAGGCTTTTAGTGTCAGGCGGGTAATGAGGCAATGGAAGCGGAGTAGACGGAATTATCACAGCTCAATGGGGGTCCGTACCATGGCTCTTCGGCGCAATCATTCCCCCGTGTCCTCTCCAGACAGATTGTCCGATGACCCACCTCAGTAAGAGGTGGATGCGTAGTCGAACTAATGTAGTGCATGTCCTTTTTGATATACTGCTAACATATTTTGTTCCCATTATGTTCAGTAGCGTACTTTGTTATGGGTTAGCATGTACTTAGCCATGCACTAACGTAGTTGTATTTGTTATGGGTTCCATCTTTTGTATATCACATCACACAATATATGTGGTAAACCTCGATGAAGGTTTTATATATTACAACTATTTCGTATGTATTGTCACTATGTCTTATATTTCGCACATGCTTTTTCTTATTTGGGTTGATTTAACTATGGAATGTTTTTTACTTTTTGGACTCTTTAAGGATACATGGTACATGAATCCTATAGTTCTATTAATTAATTGTTAAAATTAGTATCTATCATGAGCTTACCACGTGAGATATTTCAAATAGATGGCACATGAATCACAAGAGGCAGATGAGAAAAAGTGGCCTCCACATGTAGAGCATATTTTTGTTGAGATTATGCTGGAGGAACAACTTAAGGGTAACATGCCAAGCGGTGTATTTAAGGGTGCTACATGGACATCAATTATAGCTGAACTTAACCGAAGGACCGGGAAAGACTTTGTCTTTAAGCAAGTTCAACAGAAGCACAATAGGCTCCGACTCAAACAACGCAAATGGAGCCAATTGCTAAGACACACGGGGTTGGGGTGGGACGAGCAGACCCAAACAGTGACTTGTTCTGATGAAGTCTGGCAGAATGTGATTGCGGTATGTTTACTGTTGTTTATTAATTATAAACCTATTGCAATATCAAATTTATGCAATTTGCCTCCAAGTTGGTAACATAAGAATTGTTGTGATCACTGTGCTAATGTTTCCAAGGATATTGCAGGCCAATCGTGGTGCAGCTAAGTTAAGGAAACAGGGTTGCCCGGACTACCCATCACTGCAGCAGTTGTTTGCCACTAGTACTGCGACTGGGAACCTCCAGATCTCCTCAAACACTCCTCCCCTGAATAGTGACGAGGAGCGTGTCCTAGAAGAAGAGATTGCCAATGCCAATGCCAATGCCAATGCCAATGCCGATGCCAATGCCGATCCAAGTGCACCCACTCATTTGGATGATGACTGTTACACTCCTAATTTTGATAGTTTCCCACATACTGTGGAGGATGCTGAGGTTGAGGAGGTAACTCGGAGGGCGGATAAACGTCCTATGCAAGATGCAAGTCGCAAGGGTAAGAAGGGCTCGAAGAGGTCGGATAGGGTAAGTGAAATAACTGCGGCCTTACAGGAGTACAATGCAATGTCTGAACGTAGGTATAGTGGTAAACTTGGCAGGACTACCGGTTCATCCGACCAATTTGCTCAATCTGTTGTAGGGGGTGATCCTTGTTCACTCACCAAGGCAATGGACGTACTGAACATGTATCCGGATCTAAGTAACAAGGCCTACATCAAGATGTCAAAGGTTTTGCAGCAAAAGGATAATAGGGTAGTGTTTATGTGTATGCCGGAGCATAGGAGGAAATCTTGGATTGATGACATTCTAAACCCGGAGGAGGATTGATGATGCATTGTAGTTGTTTATGTCTAACCTATTTGGTTTTTATATACTATGAATTCGGGTTGTTATATTTACATTTATATTATGTTTAGTATGGAGAAGATGTTGGGTTTATGTTATTTATGAACTTGGGATGTTTGTATGGTTTGTGTTTCGTATGGATAATACGAAAGTTTATCTTATTTATGAACTTTGGATGTTTGTATGATTTGTGTTGTATTACGTGACGGATTTGGATGTTGCGTTTGTTTTATTTTAGGTGTTTATTATGGTGATTGTTGAATTAGGTGTTTATATTATACCAAAATATAAACACGTGATTACGTGACGGATTTGGATGTTGGGTTTGTTTTATTTTAGGTGTTTATTATGATGATGGTTGAATTAGGTGTTTATTAATTATACCAAAATAGTTTATGTGACTACGTGACGGATTTGGATGTTGGGTTTGCTTTATTTTAGGTGTTTATTATGATGATGGTTGAATTAGGTGTTTATATTATACTAATATATTACGTGATGTACTTGTTTTATTTATTTCATTTTTCTGTCTTCTAATAATCTATGGTTGATGCTTTTTTTTTTTGTTGAGAAACTATGGTTGATGTTATTAGTAGGACTATTTGAATAGTGTGTTTCTGGTAATGTATAGGTGACTTATGGCGTCCGGAAATGACTGGATGCAGGCGATCCAAGAGTATGACTTTGATGATGCATACTTCAACAACGCTGGTTCCAGCAATGACTCTGAATCTGATGATGATGATGATTGGACGGATTCGGATTCCGAACGTGAAGAAGAGGCAGAGTTCAATTTAGTGAATCCTATAGTTGGGGA
This sequence comes from Quercus parvula, assembly GCA_030820535.1. Lineage (NCBI taxonomy): Eukaryota > Viridiplantae > Streptophyta > Magnoliopsida > Fagales > Fagaceae > Quercus > Quercus parvula. Next base: position 17,332,439 of record JAUAME010000002.1, read on the forward strand.
GATGTATGCGTATATGCAGCGGCATTATGATAAACAACCAATGCGGTCTAGTGCGTTGACCGGTAAGGCGTATATGGACGAGGTCACTCAAGGTAATGCTATGATGTGTTATGAGATGTTCCGCATGACACCTGAATTACTGTTACATTTAGTGGATGAGTTGGCTCAACATGGTTACTTGAGGGACGGACGTGGTGAGGTGAATGCCACGCAGGCTGTGGCCATGTTATTATACGTACTTGGACACAACACCCGCTTTAGATGTGTTGCCGACAGGTTTCAGCACTCAACAGAAACCGTGTGCCGGCATTTTCGTCAAGCGTTGCGAGCTGTCCACCATTACGCGAAGCATTTAATTAAACCTGATCAGAATGTCACAGGCCTCCCCGAACATCTTCAAGTGAACAAGTACTGGCCATGGTTTGAGGTACAAAACATTGTTTTACTTAACTAATTGGACATAATAGTAAAATAAAATGATATTTGATATATGCTTGCTAAGATTAATGAAAACTTTCATGTGTAGAGATGTATAGGAGCAATTGATGGAACGCACGTGAGTGCCCGACCTCCTAAAAATGAGACTCAAGCACATAGGGACCGTAAGAGCAATGTAACAACTAATGTGCTGTGTGTGTGTAACATGGACATGCAGTTCACATTTATCCATGGTGGGTGGGAGGGCAGTGCGAATGACTCAAGGGTTTTCGAGGAAGTGATCAGTGACCGGAAGCATGGATTCCCATGGCCACCAACAGGTACTATACTGTGACTTTAACTAAAATTATTTTATCGTCCACGACTAAGTAGTATGTTAATGAACAACTGAATTATGTGCTGACTAGTTCTGTGTGTGTGTGTGTGTGTAGGGTCGTACTACTTGGTGGATTCGGGTCTACCAATTGGCACTAGTTTTCTCCCCCCTCACAAGTCAACTAGGTACCATGTGCAAGAGTTCAACTCAAGCGGTAGACGGATAACATCAAAGAAAGAGTTGTACAACTACAGGCATTCGTCATTACGGATGGTTATTGAGCGGTCCTTTGGAGTGCTGAAGACCCGTTTCCCCATTCTAAATTTAATGCCAAACTTCAAACCAATTAGGCAGCGGTACGTGGTTATTGTGTGCTGTGCTCTACACAATTTCATACGCATGAACAATCGGAATGATGAATTGTTCAGAACAATAGGAGAGAGTGATGGCGAAGGTAGTGCGACCACTAGCTTCGCCGGTGGAGATATTGGAGCATCAACAAGCTCAGCAGCCCAAAGGCATGTAGTAGAAATGTCAACTGCATCAAAGAGAGCGATGAGCGAAGTTAGAGACAATATCACTGAGACAATGTGGAATGATTATGTTGCTCGTGGCAATGTGAGATGATTATCTATTGAAATATAAAATTGACAATTTCCTTCGCTGCACTATTTTGGGTTTGTGTAATTTGGAATATTTATGTACTTTTAGTTTAAAAGTATTTTGGGTGTGTGAACAACTATCGAATGCTTTGTTATTGTTAAGGGTGATGTTCTTGGTTCTTCTTAAGGGTGATGCATTTTGTGTGATTTGGATTTGTATTTGTATTATTTGTTGGTTTGCACTCTTTAGCAACCAATATATTGCAAGAGACCCGCCCACCTAAGCAATGAAAACCATCGAATCATTTTCGTAGCCATTACACACTTACAGGATATATCTATATCACATTGTTGTTTTTGATATTAACAACAAGAGGGAATTTTATTTTTGTAGGAAAATTAAACTGTAGTAATGCAATTTGTGTTTTTTTTTTTACAAACATAAGTGCACTTGTTGATAATCTGAATACAGTTTAATACCTCACGTATACAAGGTTTGTAGATATATTTTAAAAAAAGAAAAAGCTACTAATCGGGATTACTTTAGGGAAGTGTTGAACAAAATACATTCATATTCGAACCAGAACCAGTAAAGGATAACATTGACTTATTAGAAGAAAATAAGAATAACATTCTACTTAGGAATTACGATATGTAGAGGGGGAAGTGCACAATTTGCCCCACAAATATACGCATCAACCATAAATTTGCCCCACAAAACTAAAAACAGAAGCACAAAGCACGCTGCTTCACATTTGTTTCATCCAACTTTCCCTAAGATTACCTCATCATTCCCCACATCATTTAACAAGTATATAGTAACCTACAAATATAGCATGATACACTATTGCAAAATTTTGGATCACAACAACTACATAGGTGATCAAACTCTGATTTGAAAAAAGAAAAGAAAAAGATGATCCAACAAAGAAAAAAAGCTTAAATATGAAAGATATTTACATTACACACGTTATCGTCAATGGGTCATGGCAGACACAGTCGTGTATGGCCATGGCTCCCAAAAGCAGTAAACAATACAAAATAAATGCCAACCATAATCCAAGAGAAAAATAAAACTAGCCTATACTGATAGACCTTGTCTTCGGCAGTCCGGAGTGCGAGCTTAGTTTTTTCAGCCTTGCGCTTCGCTATTCTGAGGAGCTCCCGTGCTTCTGCTTCCCTTGCATGAGCCTCATCCCTTTCATTTCTTGCAGCTACGGCCTCGGCCTTATATCGGGTAAACCTTTCATGGACAAGTGGTGCTGTTGCACGGCCACGTGGGCATGTGTTCTTGTCCAACCATTTGAAGAACGTACATGCCTGATCAGAGTCCTGCAGACAACATTGAAGGCATATAAAAGATGGTTAGCAAAACAATAAGAATATGACAACTCAAATATGTAACGACAATAATATCATGTAATACTAACCGGCGACCACTGCTGACATCCATAGAACCTCCTACCGAAATTACGGATAGATAGGGAGGTCCTTTCCACACACCGATCCATATCGCACATATGGCCAGTAGAAGTGGACTCATAAGTAGTGGCAGAAGACATATTACAAACTGCGAAAATGAAACTCATGCAATAAGTGCAATAATAACACACTGGCAGGAGACATATTATAGGTATATTTAATGTTCAATTAGCCTCAAAATTTGGAGTCCTTCAACGGACATTCACTGACACAGGATGGAAACAGTCTGATGGAATTCAAAAAAATAACTATCACAATGATGGTAAGCAAGTTTCGCATGATGGTAAGCAAGTTTAATGTAAGTGATGGTAAGTTGAACTTGCTTGTTAATTAATTATGGAAGTGATGGTAAGTGATGGTAAGCAAGTCTCTCATTCATACTTGTATTGCTTCAAAACTTACAAGAAAGAGGGCACAATCTACAAAAATAGGAAGGCAAGAAGAACATGACAGCTCAGTTACAACTTTGGATCCAAAGAGAGAAATGTAAACAAATTACCTATTGAAGAAAAATGCTAGTCACAAAAACAGATATTCAATGTGACACCAAACTTATTAGAAGGTGGAAATTTACGACATAATCTCTAATAAAATAAAATATAGATATAGATGAGTTTGACAACTTTTTGCTTTTTGTCTTAGCTTTATTCCAAATAATATGACTTTTAGCTTTTTGTTTCACATTATGCAACTAAGCTAATGAGAATAAGTTGTTTCTAAACGGACAAATACGTACAGATTATCTACACAACTGCCCTTTACAATCAGCCAAACCTAATAATGAAGTATAAACTAGGAACTTTTGAAACCAAAAGGCTTGATTTGAATACAATTTAGTCTGTTTTCCTCAGGCCTAAGAAAATGCATGATTATGGTTCAAAAACTTTAGAGATGGAAAGCAAAATTGTTGTCTCAATCAGGCTGATTAAGTTTAATCAAACATGTTATGAGCTCATTGCCTCTATTACCCTTTTTCGTGAGTGTCTGATGCAATTTGTAAAGAAAGATCTAAACAAAAATGTTATCTTGCTCATGCAAGAAAGATCTTGGGAGTTATTTGTAATCCAAATTTTTTGTTGTCTGAGGAGTTGATGGCTAAGTACAGTAAAAAGGAAAGAATCTTTAGTGTTGGGTTTAAACCTTTCAACTATTGGGGTTGCAAAGGTGTAATGTCCTGTAGAAATTCAGCTTGGGTTGTAGCTAAATAGTGTACTGGAGATGGTACATTAGTTTCACTAAATCATCCTACTTGGTTTAAGTTGAAGGAAGAAGTAGATTGAGAGATGAGAATTTTTATGCAAACTTTTGCAGATCTAATTGATCGAGACAGATTGTGTTGGAAGTTCTCACTAGGAAACTTTACCAACCTGCAGTGGCAGGTGAAATATGCAAGATTCCCAGAGGGAACTTTCAGGCGGAGTATAATTTCTTTTAGATAATTTTATTAAGAAAAGACTACTTCATGAGCAAAGAACATGAAAAGCCTAAGAAAAAATTATTAGAACTAATTACAAGAAGACAACGATTCTAAAAACATTGCAATAGAATCACAATGTGTAAAATCCCATGAACGATACAAATCAATTAAAGAGTTATAAAAAGTTACTAGCAACTAACTCTCTATACGCTCCTTAGCTTCAAATGTATGTCAGTCATGTTCTCTTCAAATAATCCACATCAAACACATATAAAGGTATTTCTTAAGCAAGAACATGACAGCTCAGTTACAACTTTGGATCCAAAGAGAGAAATGTAAACAAATTACCTATTGAAGAAAAATGCTAGTCACAAAAACAGATATTCAATGTGACACCAAACTTATTAAAAGGTGGAAATTTACGACATAATCTCTAATAAAATAAAATATAGATATAGATGAGTTTGACAACTTTTTGCTTTTTGTCTTAGCTTTATTTCAAATAATCTCACTTTTAGCTTTTTGTTTCACATTATGCAACTAAGCTAATGAGAATAAGTTGTTTCTAAACGGACAAATACGTACAGATTATCTACACAACTGCCCTTTACAATCAGCCAAACCTAATAATGAAGTATAAACTAGGAAATTTTGAAACCAAAAGGCTTGATTTGAATACAATTTAGTCTGTTTTCCTCAGGCCTAAGAAAATGCATGATTATGGTTCAATCTGTACGGTTTGTCTTGCTGCTAATTGACTAATTCTCATAGCCCATCATAAAGAAGCAAAATGTCAGAAACATGCAGGTACAAATTAGCTTGATGTGATAACATCTGACCACCCATTTTGAACACCCTCTCTTTGATGCATTCTTTAACCATTTTTTACATTACACAAATTTTGAAAAAATCAAATGCCTAAATCTTTTAAAATGCAACCAAGAATGGTCATCAATTACGGCCTGTTTTGTAAGTGAAACCAGTTACCAACAGTTCAGTTTTCAAAGGGTTTTGCAAAATTGTGTTTCAATACATGTTTTCTCAACCAAAACAAAGATTGCTCTGTTGGGGATGAGATTTTTCACTCAAAAACTAGTATTAATATTCATGTAATAAAAATTTATCACAACCCAGTCTTAGTTCTCAACTGAGATCCGATGCAAACAAACAGAGGGAGGAACAAGAGACAAAAACGGAGAGAGAGAGGAGTAAGAGAGACAAACAGAGAGAGGCAGTGGTCAGATTTGGAATCCCAGCTCCGATGACACAGCAACGCTTGGGATGGTGCCAACTAGCAGATCTACAAAATAGGAAAACAAACCCTTTCAGCGACAAACATATATAAATGCAGAAATGGGTCACGACGGAGGAATACCTGAGCTGAGCTGAGTGAGAAAGGGAAGCACCGCCTTGGGTCGGAGGAGCTGGTCCGTGACGAAATCGGCAAATGGTTGACGTTGGTGTTGTTGCTCGTCGGCGCCGCTGGGAAATGGGTCGCGACGGAGGAGCTTTTGGGTTTGGGTTTCCTCCTCGGCGCCGCTGGGAGATGTGGGTCACGACGGCGAGATCGCGCCGCTGTACACGTCGGAGACCTCGGCGTTGTTCACCGGTGATGATGGTACTGATTTGGCGAGGGAGGTTGAGACATTTTTCTGGGTTTGGGTTTCTGCTTTGGGAGAGAGACAGGGCTGAAGGGGAAGGGGAAATGAGAAAAAAGAAATACTGATGGGAAAAATGGCACGCGGGTAACAAAACAGAAGAGGCTGACACAGTGACAGTTGTGGGGTCTATGAATAGTGTAAAAAATATTGAGTGATAGGAATTGGATGATGAAGGCAAACGGATGTGAGAATTTGAGTGATGAGTGATGAGTGATAAAATATGAGTGATGAGTGATGAGTGATGAGTGATGAAAATTGAGTGACGGAAATTGAGTGATGAAAATTTGTTGTCCAAACAGGCCCTAAAGTTCTGTTCAATTCGAATGACTGCTCCGTCAGCTTTCTCAAGCTATTGTGGGTGCCCACCTTGTCCTACGTTTGAGAAACCACGTGTTATTTTGGTTAAAGAAAATCTAGGAATATATTTTTGCCACTAATAATTCCCCAAAAATAGTTCATTGTTTATAATTGGATTAAAAAAAAGAAGTTGTTTTAACTAATATAAATTCATTTAAAATATATAATTTAAAATAAAAACTAATTTAATGTAAACATTTTTTTCCCCAAAATGTTGGGGCCTTTTTCCACTTGAGAGCTTTAGATCATTGCCTAATTAGCTTTGTAGAATGGCAGGCTTGGTTATGAGAGCAATAATGAAAACTAATGAAAATATATTTTTTTCTGTTATTGGTTGTGATATCATTGTAATCTTTTTTTTTCTCTTTTTGTTTGTTTTCTCAGAAAAATTAGGACAATAAAAAATATTGCCAAATATGCTTACAATCTTTTCATTGATTGGATTTTCAAAAAAAATTTCCACTTCCTTGACTACCAGTGATATCACATGTGACATATGTATGGGATATAGGCTGCTTCTCTTTGACTAGTTGCTGCTGTTATTATTATTATTATTATTATTATTATTATTATTTTGTCATATTTTTATTCCTATTTTACTTTCATTATATAAATCGTTTAAGAGGATTTCAAGGGTCTTTTGTAGCAATTGGCTACTAGTGCAATTGTACGGTACGTACACAGTGCTGCAATTCCCTTTAAATAACAACCTCAACAACAACATTCTAGTTAGAATGAGAAAATTTTACTTAGCAAATCAGAACATATTCATTGAGCTGCAACAAACACTCACCTACTTACTACTAATTAAAAAAACAAAAAAAAGTTACTACCATATCAAATGCATGATACAAAATTGCAATATGATAACGAATTCAATTTCTAACACACCATCAATGAGTCCAAACTCCATAGCCTGCAAATTTATCTATTTCTAGATATACAGAGTAGAAATAGCTTACAACTATTTTCTTTTTATTTATATTTTTCATTCCTTTTCTCTTTTAAATAATTAAATAAATCGAAGATCATCAACAACAATAACCAACAAAAAATAAAATAAAAAAAGAAAGAAAGGAAGAAAGAAGAGAGGTGGAAAATGATATGAACCATAGATCCATAATTGCGGCTTGGTTTTGGTATTATTCGTGGGGAATCAAAACCTTTAAGGACCCCACCACGCAACAAGTATTTCTTACATTCCCTGAATACGGATCTGACGACCCATAATCCATCATGTTCTCTTGCTTCAACATTCAACATCACCTTAACCAAAAAAGAGTTTCGTTCCTTTCCCACATCTTCACCATCTCATTCACTCCAACAATGCTACAATCACAATAAATTGCATAATTTTTGTCATGACTTGTCATATAATGCACATACGAACTCACATAGATTCATAATTTTTTTTCCATCACTCGTAACTCGCCACGAGACAGTTTGTATGGCACTTGTGTGATCTCTGTGTTCCTTAAATTTTTCCATCAACTCTCTCGTTCTCTCCACGGCAGTAGTAGTTGGATTGGGATGAACTAATGGTTCATACTCTTTCATTTTTTCAGGTTACTAAAAAAAAGCAGCATATAATTAGGAATTAATGGACACGTGGCACATTTTTAATACATAGAGCACGAGATGAAACAGAGGGAGAGTGAGACAGAATGAGAAAGCTGAAGGGAGACCCAGACGAGAAAGTTGTGGGGTGTGGTTTGCTTTTGAGTTGGTGGGCCCATTAATGAGGTGGCATGCCACGTAGCAGAGTTGTATAAGAAGAGATGTGTCAAGGTCGTGGACCTACACTTTCTGTGTTAGTCCAAAACGAGAGAAAGTGTGTCAAACTCATCTTAGCACGTGATTACACAGGCTTAAGTGAAGCAGCCAAATTTCATAACTCTAATTAATGCTTCGTTATCTCATGTATATAAATATAATCACAACCACATATATTCTCCATTATGAGAATGCACAGCCACTTTGACTGATTAAATTATTTTCTTCCAATCGTTTCATAATCATAATCAAGACTCCGATGGTACACGTTGGGTGAGTGTGAACGAATCTATACTGAAGACCCTCTTTTTTATTCAGCCAAAAACAAAAAAAGGAAGAAAAAGATTGTGACCTAACTTTGTGTCGAGCTATCACGTTATATTCTTTCCATTATATCAAGCTTGTGGCTCAAACCGAAACAAACGGTAAGCTTTCATGAAACCTTTTTTTAATCTCTAGATATTGTTTATAATGATAATGACAAAAATTGTCAGTTGGTATTTTTTTTTTCCCTTTCGTGTTATTGCATTTGACGGCATTAACTTTCATATTGTTATTAGCTTAGGTTAAAATCAATTAGATGGCAATATGTGTAAGACTTGAAGGTTATAATTTATTGAAGGAAGATGTGTTTGTTTTAAAATAATGAATAACAGATATGGATAGGAACAAATTGGAAATATCCCATTTACATGTGTTTGTAGATTTGGAAATTTGGTTAGAAGAGCCATAATCATGGTTGGAGTTTATATCCCTGGACAAATATAATATTACATTACCTATTCAATGAAAGCATGATTTGTTGTTTTCAAAAGAAAAAAAAATGTGAATATACCCCAGGTACATTCAGAATAGTTAACAGATGTAGATTAAAAAAATTATGTTTTAGCAATTTGCATTAGTAACCAACAAACCATGTTATTATTATTATTTCTTTTTTTTTGAGAATGGACACTACTTCTTGTATTAAAAAAATCAGTCAACAAAGAGTATATAATATGGTTGTGGTGGAATATCCTCCACCCATACTGACAAACCTCTAACATGTCTGACATGTCTAACTAGGTGATGGACAACTCTGGTTACTAGTAAACTTTTTTTGTATTTGATTTGCTCTATTATTTTTAAATTAATTTAGAAAATAATTTAATTGGAGATTGCAGTAGCATATTTGTGAAGAAATTGAGTAAGGCTGGGAATGTCTTTCAATATTCTCAAATAAATATAAAATTTTAATTTAAATTGGATATTGCGGATTTAAGAATATTTTTAAATTGTTGTGATATTTTTGTTGTGTATTTCAAAGAAATGAGATGAAAAAATATTTTAAAATTTTTTACTCCTATCTTACTTGTTGCATCGCATGACAAGACTATTCACGGTAGAGTCCAAATTTTCTGTCTCACTTTTCTTGCTCCACTATATACTCCACAAATAAAAACATGTCATATGTCTATCTAATTTATTAAATGTTAAATTTATGTCTTCTATTATTTCAATTACCTAAATATGATGAGTTATTTATTTGTTTATTTTAGGAATTTGAAATAATAGAAAGCATAAATTTAGCATTTAATAAATTAGATAGACACGTGGCAGTGAGTCTCCTAAGTCGTGGCATGACAACTCGATTGGTTAATTACCATTAAAATCAAATGATTTCTGAATTTTCCAAACCATGTCCATTGTGGACTCCTTTTTTTTTTAGTAAGAAACGGTCAATATTTGATATTTCTGTAATTTACAGTTGTTGCAGAATAGTTATAACATCTTTTAAAGCGATTTAATGTTCTTTCAGTCTTTTGTATAAAATAATTTTCCAATAAATAAAATAACTTTTTTTTATGCATAATTTATAAAATAAAAAGTCTATCAATAAGTAAAATGGTGATGTTAATTATAGATACATAATGTTGTGAAAATTTTTGTACCACGTAACATTGTTATTTATAAAACTATAAGAGCAAAGCAATGAAAAGAAAAAACAACCCTCAAATTATGTTTATGCACATATTATACATGAATCCACATCTCTTATATGTTTATTAGAATTTGACAGCATACCAAAACAATAACATCTTACAATGTTATGGTTGGATGATACAATCATTATCTTATGTACTGTAATAACTAAGATGTGAAAGGATACCATCTATGATCACTTTAAGAAGCTATTAGAATGCTTAAATCAACAACAATCACCGTACAAAAATTCTCTTTCATACATAGAGTGTTCCACTAATTTTACTAGGTTTTCTTGTGTTCATCCCCCTCAAAAAAAAAAAAAAAAAAAAGGTTTTCATGTTTTCATTTAAACTTTAATTGTCTTATGCATGTAATCAATATGTTTTTAGTTTTTCCACTCCACACACGTATACATACCATGTCATTAAAAGGAATTAGGAGATGTAAATTATTAAGATTAATATAATTAAAAATACTTGACATAAATCATGAAATTTAGTCTTCAAAAAAATTAGTCTTTAAAATTTAACCCAAAAGAAAATAGTCTAAAAAGGAAAAAAATACACGGGAAAATTCATTTACATAAATACAATTTTAGTGAGTTTGAGGTTATAAAATAAAATCATCTTCTCTTACATATTTTTAAGACTTTTGATAAGGGTTGGCCAGCTGTGATTGTTTTAAATAGAATGAATTACTTTTCAAAAAATATCTTATAGAAAACTATTTTATTTTCATATTTTTGGTAGTAACCTTAAAATTAGGGGTGTCAATGTTCGACCCAACCCGCGAACACGACACGAACCCGACACGGGTTTTTTCGGGTTAGGGTTGGGCCTTAATGGGTTTGGGTCATAAACGAGTCGACCCGAAAGCGACACGATAAGAAACGTGTCATAAGCGGGTCAACCTGCGTAACCCGTAATAGACACGTTTGACACGCCAATTTATTTGTGTCAACATGAAATGACCCACTTATCATAACCCATTTAACTCGTATAACAAATAAATATTTATTTTATTTTAGATTTGTCAAATATCTTTTATATCCAACAAATATTTTAAATTTAAAAAGAAAAGTGAGTAATTATAAAAATTTACAAGGGATATAATTGTAAATTGAAACTTTACAGACCCTAGAACTACCGATACTTGTTTTTTTTTTTTTTTTTTGGCGTAGAACTTGCACAAATGAAATTGGATGAGCTTGTGGAAGATGTTATGAATTTGAACATCAACAAAGAATTTATGGATGATAATCGTGGTCATAGTCAAGATTAGTTTACTGTTTGCTTAAATTATTTTAATATTGATACTTAGCATTTGGCAAGTTCTAAGTATATTATATTTTTGTTGAACTATGTTATTTTATTTTTGTTAAACTTTGTTATTTTGAATTTGGGTTGAAGTGTATGCACTTCTTTTGGAATGCAAAGAACTTATTTTCTAGATGAATGTTATATTTTTGTTGAACTATATTATTTTGAATGTGGGTTGAAGACTTGAAGTTTATGTAAAAAAAATTATTTCTAGATAGATGCTATATTTAATACTATGCAGGTTGAAATGGGTTGTGTTACATTCGTGTCAACCTAACACGACTCGTTTATTAAGCATGTCAAATGGGTTGGGTCAGGTCAACCCGTTTAATTAACAGGTCGGGTTAGAGTTGAAGGATTATGACACGATTATTAAATAGGTCGGGTTAGGGTTGAGCCATTTAATCGAATACCCCTACCTCGACACGACACAAACCCGACACGCTAACCCGAATTGACACCCCTACTTAAAATGAGTTGTAAAATTATCTTTTAACTTCTATTTGCATGAGATAATGTTATTTCCCTTATTAGTTTCATGTGAATTAAAGTTATTTAAAAAAAATTAAATAATTCTATCTTATGCCAAGTTAGATTAAAAAAAGTTAAGGAATAATTCTTGATTAATGATATTAATAAATACTAAAAAAAAAAACTATATTCACATCAAGTTTGACTAGAAATAAATGGAGCAGTTACTTTAATAATTTTTAGGAGGAAAAAAATATTTCTCATAAAAATATATAGTTTGCTTTTATTTATTATTTAATCTATATACTCCTATATGGAAATGAGGTCAATGATTAAGTCAGCAGTCAGCACTGCAGCCAGAAACCAGAAAGTCTAAAAGCTACCACAGAATCAAAGTCACATACCCATTTCGTAAAACAAACTCACAGTGAAGGGTACTGTGGTCACACAACAAATTACAGTGCCCCAAAACTGCTCACACAACACAAACTCTTATATAACCACCACCTCTCTTTGACACTTTGAAACCCAAAAACAAAAAAAACAAAAACAAGAAAAACAGAACTTTGTTTGTTTCAGACATTATTATGTAACATATATAATCTCTCTTTCTCTCAGTCCATAAGTACAGCCCCCACATTTTTTTTTTTTTTATCTTTCAGATAAGAGTGTGACACAGAAACAAAAACTGAGTCTTTATTAGCCACTGCTATATTAGTCAGTATTCTGTAACTCACTATTATATATATATATCTCTTATCTTTGTTTGTTTCAAAGGCTCTAGCTAGCTATTATTGATGGCATCCAAGAATCAAAGTGAGTACCAAACAGACCCAGAAAAATCAAACGGCGGTGGTGCTAATGGGGCTTCAGAGGAAAGGTGTCCCATTGAGGAAGTGGCACTGGTTGTGCCAGAGACTGATGACCCATCAATCCCAGTGATGACTTTCAGGGCATGGTTCTTGGGCATAACTTCATGCACTGTGCTCATCTTCCTCAACACTTTCTTCACCTACCGTACACAGCCACTGGCTATCTCAGCCATTCTCATGCAAATTGCTGTTTTGCCCATTGGGAAGTTCATGGCCGCCACGCTTCCAAGGAACGAGTACAGCCTTTTTGGGTGGAGATTTAGTTTGAACCCTGGACCTTTCAACATGAAGGAGCATGTGATCATCACCATCTTTGCCAACTGTGGTATCTCTTATGGTGGTGGTGATGCTTACTCGATTGGTGCTATTACTGTCATGAGGGCTTATTATAAGCAAGGCGTGAGCTTCCTTTGTAGCCTCCTCATCGTTTTGTCCACTCAGGTTTTTTTTCTTTCTTTTTCATTTTGTTTTTGTTTTTATAATCTTTCTTGAATTCTTTATTTATTTTGGGTTTGTGGGATTTTTAATATGTTTGGGGGGCTTAATTTAGTAATGAAGGGTCTTTTTCTTAATTGCTTTTTCTTGGGGGGTGGGATTTGGATGATGATTTCAAGAACCGATGGGTCAGTAATTGTAACTGGTCAGAATTTCTGAAGATACCTATCTAAAAAAATAATAATAATTCTGATAATAATTTTTTTTACCATTACTTGTCAGTTCTGAAAAGTGTAATTTTTAAGATATTTTATGTGCGTTTAGTTAATTTATTTAATTTTTTGGTGAGCAGGTTTTGGGATATGGATGGGCTGGAATGCTTAGGAGATACCTTGTTGATCCTGTTGAGATGTGGTGGCCTGCAAATCTTGCTCAAGTTTCTCTGTTTAGGTCTGTTTTTCTCTGCCTACCATTTTTTTTAGTCCCTTGATTTATTGATAGTTTAGTAAGAAAGGCTGAGACAAAGCAACTTAGTTTTGAGATGACCATATATTTTTTGATAGTTTAGATTGAACACAACAGAAACCTCCACTTAGCTGACATGAGTTTAGTTGTTTGACTTAATAGAGGTGATACTTTAATTTGTGGTAAGTGAAAGCAACATAAAGAGCATAAGAGAATAACCAAATGAGGCAAAACAAGTGCTTTGGTGGCAGAGCATCAGCTTATTCTATCATGGACTTTTAACTGGAGCAATTATAATGTTTTCAATTTATAAGTTGAATAAGATTTGCATATAACATAGATATGGGGCACTGTTTGAGAATTTGTTTCCTGGGCTATTTTGCCCAGTTGGTGTAATATTCGCTTCAATGACACAAAGAATACCAATTATAAAAATTGGGTCAAGTTGAATGATGAACTACTTACTACGTGTTATTGGTAGTAACGGAGAATTTTAATGTGAACAAAGCAAAAAGTAATCCAGGTTAAGAGAACTTATGTATCAGCATAACTTAGAGAATCTGAATTATATTTTTTGATTAGCTGTTATTTATTTCCATTAGTTTGACATTCATCGAATCATTTACTTTGTTGTTACAGAGCACTACATGAAAGGGAGCCTAAAAATAGTGGCATGACCCGGATGCGATTTTTCTACATTGCCATGGCAGCAAGCTTTGCCTATTATGCACTCCCAGGATATTTATTTCCAATCTTGACATTCTTTTCGTGGGTCTGCTGGGCATGGCCACATAGTATCACAGCTCAGCAAATTGGGTCTGGTTACCATGGGCTTGGAGTTGGTGCCTTCACTATTGATTGGGCAGGGATATCTGCTTATCATGGCAGCCCACTTGTGGCACCCTTCTCTTCCATTCTCAATGTTGGGGTTGGATTTATTATGTTCATCTACATAATTGTCCCTTTGTGTTACTGGAAGTTTGACACCTTTGATGCTCGGAAATTCCCTATATTTTCTAATCAGCTCTTCACTCACAGTGGGTCAAAATATGATACCACTAAGATCTTGACTCCGCAATACGATCTTAATATTGCTGCTTATGATAGTTATGGGAAGCTCTATCTTAGTCCTCTATTTGCCCTATCTATTGGATCAGGATTTGCAAGGTTTACAGCAACCCTCACTCATGTGGCACTCTTTCATGGCAGGTAGGCTGCTTTCAAAATTGGAGTCATGTACAGCAATTACACTTTATTAGATATTACCATCATTTCTGGTAGTTATCATTTAATCAACTGAGATTAGGGCATCAGCATTAAACATTAAAGTATAGGAAACTTTATCAAGTACTATACCTGTTCATATCTGATGAGCTTGCTACTAAGGTATGGTAAGATTAAAGAAGTACAGGATGCTCCAACCAGTCTCCTTTTTAAAGCAGAAGATAAAAGAAGGATATTCTAAATCAGTTTTTAACAATTATGAATACTAAGCTCTGTCCTGTTTTTGTAATTCTTCCCAAACTGATGGCTTGTGAAAACTAGTTTTAAGAATTGTGGAATCTAACTCCCTATTTTCCTCCATGTTTCTCTCCAAATGCTTGGAATAAGTACAATTCACAGGAAAGAACTGGATGAAAATGTCATTTTCCCCCATATAATTCACAATTTCAATGACAGTCTTCAAGTGTAATTAGCTGCTTTATGATTATTATCCTGTTTGACTAAATTACAACCGGTTTCTGTTGTCTAGTGATATTTGGAAGCAGAGCAGATCAGCAATTAAGAACGCAAAGTTGGACATCCATGCAAAATTAATGAAAAGTTACAAACAAGTGCCTGAATGGTGGTTCCTTGTTTTGTTACTAGGGAGCATTGTTGTTTCTCTATTATTATGTTTTGTGTGGAAAGAAGATGTGCAGCTTCCATGGTGGGGGATGCTCTTTGCCTTTGCCTTGGCTTTTATTGTTACTCTCCCAATTGGGATCATTCAAGCAACTACCAACCAGGTATAAATTTTTTATTCTGGTTTGTCGGTTTTCTTCTTGTCTTTTTATGTTTAAAATCCAAGAATCTAATTTGGATTTATAGCTGGAAGGACTAAATTGTAGATTTCATAATGTTGACATCTCAATGTTTTTGCAACTACTATGCAGCAACCTGGATATGACATAATAGCACAGTTCATGATCGGTTATGTTCTGCCTGGAAAGCCCATAGCAAACTTGCTTTTCAAGATATATGGAAGAATCAGCACTGTCCATGCTCTCTCCTTCTTGTCTGACCTCAAACTTGGGCACTACATGAAAATTCCACCTCGGTGCATGTACACAGCTCAGGTTCTGCAGCTCGGAAATATGTTCATTTAAGAAATTTGAATTTTGTTCTTAGAATGTTAGTTCCTGACCTACCCTTTTTCTTTTTCCAGCTGGTGGGAACTCTAGTTTCTGGTGTAGTGAACCTTGCTGTTGCATGGTGGATGCTGGAGAGCATTGAGAACATCTGCGACGTTGAAGCACTTCATCCTGAGAGCCCTTGGACCTGCCCTAAATTCCGAGTGACCTTTGATGCTTCTGTAATATGGGGTCTGATTGGACCAAAGCGGCTCTTTGGACCTGGGGGGATGTACCGTAACTTGGTATGGTTGTACCTCATTGGAGCTTTCTTGCCAGTTCCTGTTTGGGTATTGAGCAAAATCTATCCAGACAAGAAATGGATTCCATTGATAAACATACCAGTTATATCTTATGGTTTCGCTGGAATGCCACCAGCAACTCCCACCAATATAGCAAGCTGGCTTATCACAGGAACCATCTTTAACTACTTTGTGTTCAAATACCATAAAGGCTGGTGGCAGAAATATAACTATGTTCTATCTGCTGCATTGGATGCTGGGACAGCTTTCATGGGTGTCCTATTGTTCTTTGCTTTGCAAAACGAAGGCAAAAATTTGAAATGGTGGGGTACTGAACCTGACCATTGTCCTTTGGCATCATGCCCAACTGCACCAGGCATAGTCGTTGAAGGATGTCCAGTTTTTTAAATAGTCCTGCTTGTTTGAAGATCCGAAGACAAGGTGGGAATGGTGTAGTTTGAAAAGAGGAGCCAATTTTATATGTTAAAAGCTGGACGTATAGATTACATTGAATAACCATCTGCTTTGCATTTTTGTACATGCTTGTTATCTCAAAGGGAGGTGAATGAGGGTTTTCCCCTTGGTGCCTGATAGTAGGAATTGATATTCCCTTGAAATGTTGTTGTCAGTAGTTTGATAGTTTCACATCCTTAATTAAGATGTTTGCATTTGAAATTTCTCCTTGCTACTTTCCTCTGAGCCTCTTGTTAGATTCTAGATTGCTTTTGCATTTGCTTTTTGGTCATTCTTCATTCATATTCTAGCAGCTATGAGGACCAAGAAAAGCAACAGGAAAAGGCATTGCCAGAATCAAATAAGAAAAAGCAATCCACAGGTTGCAACTAATGAGAGCAACTTCTATCTCTTGTGCTCACTCTTTAAGCTGGAATCTAATATCAGTTTTGTTAGCTGGTGTTCAATTTAGACATCTGGAATGAGAAGCCTAGATGATAATTTAGTGGCTGGGGATCTAATTCCTAAATAGAACTTCTCTTTCAACCTCTAAAATTTAAAACCATGGGACCTTTTTCTAGGAGCTGGTAGTTTGAGTTGAAGACTATTACAGAAAGCATGTAGTGCTTGCTTTCCCAAGGAATAAGTCTTGGGAAAGATGGGCTCGGCAAATTCTGTCAAAAAATGGCCTTATGAACAGCCAATCGGATATAGCAATTCTTTTTTTTTTCCTTTTTTTTTAAAAAAAAATTATTATATTCGATTTGGAAACACTAAGAGTGTGAATTAAGCTACAAGGCTTTTAGCAATGACCATTATTCATTCCTAGCCATAACACATGTACTTTTCTATTATATTCCTTTCTTTCTTTTTCTTTTTCTCAAAATTACCTTGCTGATTACTATCTTAATTCAGCATGGCCTTAAAAAAGAATGTGGTTTTGAATACACAATTTGTGTTGGCGAGCGTCAAATAGAGCATAAACAAATTGGTACGCAGTACATTGATTAGACTATTGGCAATGTACCGCAGGTCTTATTGACCACAAGGTGTGTTCTGTTTGGCATGAATGAGCTGGTATAGGCAAGTAGAGTGTACACGAAAGCCATAAAAACTGAATTAACCGATCAAAACCAGCCACAACAGCGATCACCGAAGGCATCGACCATGGTGATTGGAAAAAAAAAAGAGAGAGAGAGAGAAGCAGGACACCGATGATAATGTGCAGTTTGGCTGTCAATTAAATGCTTTAAACCTATTTAAATTTTAGTCTTCCATTTATAGATAATAGATTTTATACATGAGCGGAAAAGTCATTTTGCCCCACATGCAATGAGGAAGTGGAATCAACAGTTCATCAGTTTACCTCATGTCGTCTTTCTAGAGCTTTGTGGTATGGAATCCAATGGGGAATTAAAATTGATGAATTTATTTTCCAAGGCCCAGACCAATTGATATGTCTACTTTTGAATCCTCCTTTAGAATGTGTCCAATAAAGAAGAGCTGGTGCTTTTTGGAGCTATTCAATGTGAAAATTTTGGCAAGCTAGTTACAAGAAAGTTTTTGAGGGAGTGGAGATGCGTTTTAAATCTATCAAATCTATGCTGGCTAGAACAATGTCAGAGCACTCATCAACAATCTCCCCTCCAAGGCTACAGCAACAGCCTAGAAGGTCAATTTCATAGGTTAGGCCAGAGGCAGGAGCTATAAAATTCAATGTGAATGCAGCAGTGGGGTTGGTCTATGCTGCAGTAGCAATGGTTGTTAGAGACTAGAGAGGAACACTGTTATTTGTCTGCTCAAAAAAGGTAAACACCAGCATTCCTTTTCATACAGAAGCGGAAGCTCGAAAATGGGCAGTGTCATTAGCAGCGGCACTATCATGTAATGAGGTTGTTTTTGAACAAGAATCACAAGGGTGCATTCAAGCTATTCCTTGTAATAGGTCAAAAATGTTTTAGAGAAGGCCATTAAAATTGGCTGAATCTATCCCAAATCCATCCTTTTGTTGCTCCCCTAGAGATGGTAATAGGACAGTCCACTCTTTAGCAAAATGGTGTTTAAGATCTAAAGCTACTGGCTATTTGATCTTTGTAATTGCCCCCCTTGTTAATCTTATCATGGAAGAGGCTAGTTCTGTTGTAGATGTTTAATTTTTTTGCTGCTGTTGGAATAAATTTTTTTCAGTTCATCAAAAATGAAAAGTCATTTTGCCACTCAACCTAAATAAATTTTATACTTTTGCGCTTGTACTTTTCTTTTACAATATGGGAAATTGCTGTGTTAAAAAAAGGCTTAAAAAAATGGAAGGCCCAGCCCAACCCCATAAACAAAAATGTGATAATCCAGCCTCAAGAGTCAAGACCATTTATACCTTTAAGGAGGGATAAAAGAATGAAGACCTTATAAATGTAAGGAGCAGAAGATAACCAAATTGTGAGAGAAAATTTTAGTTAACAATGCCAAAAGGGGAAAAAACTTCTGTATATACTTCAATTCAGGCTTTCACTTCTCAACTGCAGGAAACCTATATAATTCATTAACGATTACCATTAAGAATCCAAAGTTTCATCAAAGAATCAAGTGAAAGAGTAGCTGAACATTGCAAACAGAAAGGACAAGCAATAAATTTTCAGATCAATGGTCATCAAGTAATTCTATTATGTGAAATACAATAGTTAAATCTCATTTGATGCTCCTTCCTGAGTAAGCTCTGTCGGAATAACATTACCTCTCAACATATATTACTACATAAAAGTGTTAAGATTACAATGTTGACATGGATGTGTATGTTTACCTCTGCAAGGACTTGTAGAGCACCACTGTCACATACTTGGCTATAAACCTATGAGTTGTACCAAGTGCTACAACTGAAGGGCCACTCTTCCCTTTTTGCATGTACAGATGATTAAGCACAACATGTTGAGGTCTTGACAAAGGAGGTGGAATTTCCATGTGGGATGAAGGCACATTAAGTAAAGTCATTTGTAAGTGTGGTGGAACCAATGGTGGTTCCTTCGCAAAATCTTCTGATCCAAGTGGCATATTGTTATAAGTTGACTCTGGGGACTGAGGAGGTTCAAAACTGGAAATGCTTTCAATGTCTTCGGGAACATAGTCCTGCACATTACAACAATAAACAAAAACTACTCACTCTCAATTATAAAATCAAAACCCCTAAAGCAGCCAAGTCTTTCCAACATATTTTGACTAATGGAAAGTTAAGTGTATGTCTTGAAAACTGCTAAATGAAAACCAAATACTAAGATAAAGATGACCTAAGCGAAAGATGTATGATGACTACACGCATGTACAAAAAAGAACAAAAAACATTATGCCATAGTCAAATGAACAAATCACAGCACACACGCATGCACAAAAATGAACAAAAAACATTAATATATTCTGTTGTAATAAATGGAAAACATTAAAAAAAAATTTTTTGAATGACATCAGCAGTATTGCATTAGAATTACAAGAATAACTGCCAGGAGAGAGACACACTCTTAGAGAAAAACACGAGCAAAATCAAACCAAACATTTGAGAAGAAAACATTAAACAATTAGAGGCATCAAGAGTTGAAATTGAGACTGAATCAGAAGTTGCCACAATCTTGATGCAGTCAAACAACCAGGATAAAAATTATCCTAACAGAGCTACCATAGCTGACTAGAAATTTCTAAAGAGGGATTTTGACCAGTATTGGTTAAATAATTGACTGAGAGAAGCAAATTTTTGTGCAAATCAGTAGGCCCACACCACAGGTTGTTCTCTCACTACTCTGAACATTGATAGTCCAAGCTAATCTTGCATCCATGCACCAAACAGGTAATAGTAATAAAACTTATAATAATACACAGAGAAAGAAATTCCCACAGCCAATCAATTACAGACAATTACAGGTTTTGTATTTTCATATGGATTATGGAGCACCAGAGGTTAATATTAGTTCATTGAATTCAACAGAAAAACCAAACTATATCATCCTTTCAGATCCCAGAAAGAGCAAGAGAGAGGAAAATGAAGTAGAAGGTAGTTTTTTGTGTCATTGTGTGATATTAGGCAAGATTAAAGCATTTTAGCGGGAAAAAAGATAAGAGGCAAGACTAAAGCAAAAAGGAACTGGGTTGACATAATTAGAAAGAAAACATTACAAGTTCTACAATGTACAATACAACAATATTGAATTGTGCTAAAACAAGAATTAGTTCGTACCAAAGATTTTAGTTCATATACAATCCCTAGGTTGTATCTTTAGGAAAAATCAAAACTCATGCATCCAGCTTTAGCTTTCTCATCAAGATTTTTTTTTTTTTGTTGATAAATTCATTGAGATTAACTATTACACAAGTTATCTACACTATAATTCACACATTCATCTGGTACACTGGCATAAACCAGAAAAAAGTGGAGAAGATATTAACCTGCAAGTCCAAAACATGGTAAGCATTGCCTGCCTCGTCTTGGATGCAGGGCAACTCAGGAGCATACCTCCAATGTCCATCAACAATAAACCTGTACTGGTAAACACCAGATGGTAGAACTTTCATGATGGTGAAGTCTTTTCCTGATCTCTGTAGGGGCAGTCTGATCAACAAGGTACAAGGGATATTAGGAGTTTAGACAGCAAATTAAGCACAACTGCAATTTAGAAAATGAAAATGTAAAAAAAAGAAGGCACCAAATTTCTGGAACCTTGTCCTCCAATCATCCCACGATCCCTCCACAGCTACTTCATTTCCATCATAGCTCCATGTAATCATTGTAGGAATTCCTTGCTCAGTGCACATGTCTTCATACCCTGAAGCAGTTGGTGTCCATGATTGGCTCGAAGCATACATCTCATCTGGTCTTTGTAGTGGAACCACTGGGACCTGGAAAGAATAAAAATGTAAATATGCAAAAATACACTTGGACGGAATATGTATAGGAACATCGAACAGCTAGGATTGTAAATAAGCCAAACCTAGTATTAAAAGATAAAATTGGTTCACTTCATTCTATTTCAAAAGCAAACCGACCTTGATCTTATCACCAAGCTAGATTACATTATCTAGCATGAAAAAGTTTCTTGTAGAACAACCTAGAACTTGTTCACAAACTACTTAATTAATTTATTCTTTCCCCATTGATAGCAAACACCATGATTAGATTTTTTTTTTACCCCTTTCACAAATCTATGCTAATAAATAATAACTAAATTATAGTTGCAATTATATTATTTGAGACTGAGTATAATTTACCAATCGAAAATATAAATATTTGAGTTGATTAGAGAGAATGATTCTCATTTATAAATTTATAAAAATTAAAATTTACCGACCTTGTAATGTTAAAAATTATATATATATATATATATATATATATATATACTAAAAAATAGATTGTTTATATTATTAATAAATTAGAAATAATCATTTGATATCTTATGAACTTATCTACAAACTTACACAATGCAATCTCATGCCCATGTAAGTATATTTTTTCACATGCGTACATGTGAACATACAACATTATATATGCTCTATACTCACGACCTAATTTACAAACACGGTATTATATTTGAACTTGGCTTGTTTAATTGTCAAGCCTAAACATGGCTTTTGCTTGGCTTGCTTACTAAATAAACAAACATAAGCAACCTTTTTCCCAAGCTAAGCCCTATCACACACGTATGAATAAAAACAGGCCACATACATGTGCAGTTAATAGGAACATATTTCAGGGTAGAGCAGGTTATATATACAATAGAAATGAATTTACAAAATAGTGATTCAATGGTATTCAAGAAATTTCCCAAGGGAACTCAAATAAATCTCAAGCATAGAATCTAACAAAGTAGCAGGTTTAGAAGTTGTTATCCTCTAATACTTCTACAAGCACTGCGTCTACAGCCAAGCCTCTGCCTCCAAAATAAAAAACAAACAAATAAATGCACACAAAACCCACCAAAACAAAGGGGATATAAAGTCATGCTTTAGTCAAAAGTTGGTAATGAAAATAAGATCCTCTCTACGAAGCTGGATCGAATCAGCAAGTCAATTCCCACATAATAAATAATCAAAACTCGGCAATTGGTGCTATTTTTGCACCTAAGACTGTATGGCTCATAACAGATGATTATATTTCAACATCCACCCTCGATTTCAAAGACGAAAAGTACAACCTAATCATAAAAACACATTGCAAGAGGCAAGAGGCAAAAGCAATGAACTTTTTGTCTGTCAAACAAAGCAGAAGATATGAGAAAAATGTGAAATTAAAGGCTTTTGAGTTTTGAAACACCAGTATTCCTTTTGGACTTTGCATCAAACAAGTAGCGGAGACTCCAGACAGAACATTAAGCAGCAGGGAAAAATAATAATTTGGGGTTATCTCCAAACGATCTCAAACAAATAAATTTCACTTTCTGGAAATTAATCCACGTATAAAACCTTCTCAACACCATTTTTAACCAATTGATCAAATTTCCTTATGCCACATCAATATCCCAGCCCCAAACACAATGTTATTACAATCAAAAGCTATGAACTTGCCCAATATTCACAAAACCCAATAAGTAAAAAAGGAAAAAAGCTGCAATTGGAAATAACTGATATCAATTCCCAATCTTCCTGCCTAAAATTCACAACACTTTCAAAAAAAAAAAAAAAAAGGCCAACAGAAATTAAAAAGAGAAAGAGACAAAGAGAAAAGGAACTCACTTGAGGAGTGAACATCAAAGGTGACTGGGTGGTCCTAGGGCTATGAGGAGGTGACTGACCCATCAAGTCAGGAGGAGACACACCAAGGGCTACACTTGGTGCAGCCATGCCTTCATCCAAACCACTACCAACACCAACACCACCTTCCACACCTTCTTCCTCAGCCCCAGATGGGCTTCCATCCCCATCTTCTCTTCCATTCACATTCCCCATTTTTTATTATCACCTTCCACCACCCCCAACCCCAACCCCCCACAACAAACCCAACCCACCAAAAAAAAAAAAAAAAAGAAAAAAAAAAGAAAAAAAAATGAAAGAAATCCCACTTGCAGAATCTCCAATATGATTCCCCACAACACCACAATTCTACTTTTACCCTCAGAACAATATGAAAATTCAAGACTAACCCATCATAGATAACCCCATTTTGGAGATTCTCCAAAATGATAAAACACTAAACATATATCACAAAATGAGGCTTTTAAGAAGCGCAAAATGAGAAAGTGAAAGGCAAAGTTTTTATTTTTTTATTTTTTTTTTATTTTAATTTTTTATGTATACAAAATAAATAAAAACTACTGCTAATTTAATTATAATCTCCGATGAGTTTGGAAGATCGAATGGTGGCCCAATGAATATGATGTTTTGGTTAGTGGGGATGGCCGTCACGTCATCATGTTGACAAAGTCCTTTCCTTTTGCTTTTCATTATTTACTGCTTTATTTTATTTTTTATTTTTTATTTTTAACCCAAGTGTTTTTTGTTTTTTCTCTTCTTTTTTTTTTGTTTTTATAAAAAAATGTGTCATTTCAACGACTCAGAATGTAACGCCATTGAATTTGAGGTGGAGCTTTTTAAAAAACGTCACATTCACCATCATTGTTAACTATTTCTTAAATATATAGCATTATTAAAATTGTATTATTATATTCTAGATTTGCGTAAATTGCACTCACCACCCCTTGTGAAAGTGAAAAAGACAGTAAACCAATGATTTTTTTTTTTTAATAAAAAAAAATTTCGTTTTTATTGTTTTTCCCACCTCTGTAAATTATTTCATTTCATGACATGACTTCTATGAATTTGATTGCAGACATGACTAGAACTAGTGTCCTCAATTCGCCTTTTTTTTTTTAATTTTTTTAATTTTTTAGTTGCTCCTAAGGTATATTCAATTGTTTATTAAAAATTAGATTTTACTTTTCCTCTAAGTTTAGGGCCCCCCTTCTAAATTAATCTCTAGACTTTTTTATAATTAAAAAAAATAATTGAGAGTGAGATGATTAGAACCTTGGACAAAATTTCTCTCCAAATTAATTTGCAGATAAATATTTTAAACTCCTCTTATATTTAATATTATTGGATGTATATCTTGAAAATCTAACAGCTGGATTTAATATTCTTTATATTCTTTACACGCATGTCAAATTTTATTCAAATTAGATGTTATTTACTATTCAATCAATAAATTTATTTTTTATGCATAATTTTTTACCACAAAAACTTAAAATTTAAACAAGTAAAAAATGATATAGTTATTGATTTTTGATCTTTTTGAAATTTTACAAGCATGAAGGATATAATAAAAACATGCAATCTAATGATTAGATTTTCAAAATTCACATTTAATAAAAAGATATAAAAGGAATTTGAAGAAAACCTTTTCCTAGAACCCTAAGCAATTTTGTTAAAAATGTCTAAACTCTTAAGTTGTCACTTGAGTTCAAACTTCCAAATTCCAATGCTCTTGACATTTCTAGACTTTGAAGACTCACAATTTTTACTCTTCACTCATGGTTGTCAAAATCATGATCTAGATTGTAAAATCACACGATTTTACGATCCCACCTCACCAAAATGTTTAGTATCGCACGAGGATCGTAAAAATTGTAGGATCATAAATAGGATCTTGTAGGATTGTAGGATCGTATAGGATCCTACTGATCCTACCAAAATATCAATTTTTTTTTTTTAATGGGATAAATTTTTGGTTTTGAAGAAGTTTTAAAAGTTTTTATTTTTCTATATTGTGATGGTATGAATTTTTTTATTCTAATTATTTTATATAATTATCTTAACCTAAGCAAATGCTTCATCATTTCTAAATGAAAAGTTTATATTTGCTTTGCTACCTTTTAAGCTATAATGTAGTTAAATTTGTTTGATCAATATACTAATTTGTGTTCTAATATTACTAAAATGTTTTTCTTATATATAATTTTATTAGTATGCTTGTATTTGTATATTGATTGATTGATTTTTTTTAGCATGCTCTCTAACTGTCCTTGAGTGGAATAACTTGAATAATTGAGTATGAAGTTGTATCTTGATCTTTTTTGCAACTCTAGTATACAAATATACAATATCTACATAGATGGTGAGTTAGATGATGATGATTAGGACAGTGGTTATAGGAACCCTAGAATGAGAATAATTAAATGTTCACTTCACCTTAATATTCATCTTGTTTTTGGATTTCATATTTAGTTAGCTAGTTTCCATTTGATAACTTGTTTTGGATTTTAAACTTAGAACTTGGAAAATATTTCCATATGTGTTGATAAATATTTTGATATTTGATTGCTAATTAAACATTTCTTGAACTTTTTAGATACATTGGTCAAAATTTAAATATATTTGTTTCGTTAGTATAGACGTAGAGATGTATGGCATGCAAATTGCATCATATGATGCAAATCTTTGTTTTTTTTTTTCTTATGGATAAATTCACAATTTACGTGATTATTCAACATATAAAGTCATTATCAATGTGTTTTTTTACTTTATATCCGAAAATATGTAGGATCTTACGATCCACGATCCCACCTACCTTCAACGATCTTACGTAGGATCCCGATTTTGACACTCTTGCTCTCACCAATTATATAATATACCTATTTTAATATGATCCATCATATTTTCAATGTCAATTAGCCTAAAAATGACGTTATTTTTATGTTTTAAAAAATGGTGGGTTAACGAAAATATTCTAACATATATTAATGGAAAAAAAAAAATATTGATGATATTGTAAAACTTGAGATTTTCATAACTCAGAGATTAAAAAAAATAAATAAATAAATAAAAAGATCCTCGAATTTAAAGGTATGAATAGTATTTTTACGGATATTGATTTGACTAAAGGAACAAAACAAGTAAAAACACCTTTTGTGGGTTTTTTTTTTTTTTTTTTTATATTCCAAATTGTTACTAGTATTTTTTACTTTCTTATTTTGTATTGGCAACATTGAACTAGACTTAGGTTGCCTTTGATATGGATGGATTTTGGAGTTTTTTTTTTTTTAATGGATGAAACTCATCAAATTACTTTAAAAGTACTTTAGCATTCAAATTGTGAAGAGAGTTTTGTAAAAATTAAATCCATACCAATATTATAATTAGTGAACGATTTTTTTTTTTTTTTTTGAGAAGAATTAGTAAACGATTTGTTTGAGTACTGATTTTCAACTGTGTTATAACACGTTCCAAATGCAAGTAAGACATATATTTTTATTTAAACCCAAAGCTTACAATATAGGTTGGAAATGGATGGAGTATCATTTAACGAGAACCATTTTCTGATGAGAGTGACGGTCCTGACGGACTATATGTAACTCATCAATTAACTTTAAGGCTTTCAATTTATCTTATTTCTCCTCTTGATGGTTAGAAATTTTGTGTACCATTTGTTTTACGCAAATATAATTATTAATATTTTATATATATTTTGGACAGTATTAATTACATACACCATTTTGCACTCATGTCCTTACACTGTTACACAGTACATAGCCACACAGGCAATTGAAAATTTAAAATCATGTATTCATCAACTCATAATTTCAGTTTAAATTCACTTGTGTGTATGAGCATACGTGCAAAATGGTATACGTAACAAGTTATACGGTTATTTTTTTATGAATAGGAGTTGAAGAAAAAAAATTGTCAACACATTTTGACCCATGATCGCGTGCATACATGCGTAAATATATTAGATAATCAAATCATCCTATAAACCCAGTTGTTCTGAAGAATTGGTTTAAGCTATATGGATTGATAATAACTCATCTATTATCATCTTGTTCAGAAGCTTGCATAAACATTGTTCAAATTGTTGTCAATTGATATCTATTTTGTTATAAAAATACATTCAGATTTCATTTATTCAAATGGGTATGAAAGTGAGGCTAGGGTTCTATCTAATAGAAATGAGAAAAATAGCCTAAAGAGAGGAGTTAACTTTGTTGATTATTTGCTCAAAAAAAAAAAAAAAAAAAACCTTTGTTGATTAAAAGAGGAGGAAAATCCGTTAAAATGGTTTGATCATGGAAAGAGGAGAGCAATTAATGAACAAATGAGAAATGGTGAGTTTATTCAAATTAAGGGAACAAAAAAAAAAGGTAATAGAAGACAAAAGTAATATTAACAAAAGTAGTAACAAATGACAAGTAAATTAAGAAATTAATAGAGAGTATGACTTTGGATAGAATATAATAAACAGAAGAAAAAAAATACACATATGGCCAATCCTGACTAATCTATTGAATTGTTATTATGAAGATATGATGACTTGAAAAAAAATCAATAGTTTGGACAAAACAATGGCCGCACTGCTTTTGCAAAGATTGCATCTTTGATTCTTAGAGGAGACTTGTTCAATTCCGCATGACAGCACCATTGCCAGCTCTTATGACCCCACTATAATCCGAATTCCCGGAGTAACCTTCCCTAGAATCCCTACTCCTTCCAAGTTCATCTTGATGTGATTTGAAGAGGAAATTGCCACAAGATTGAGATAGATATGTTTGAATTTTCATTTAAAAAAAAAAAAAAGTAATGCAATAAGAACTCATCATGTTCATCCTTAGAGCATCCACAACAGCTGTGGCATAATTTATGCCATTTTGCCACACCAAAGGCCTATTTTATTATTTTACCACATCATTTTACAACATTACATTTATCAAATGTTTTATCATTCAATTCTATACATTAAAATAATATTTACTACACATTAAAATAATATTTACAACTCATCAAACACAATCAACAGCCACCACACTGCTGCCAACAACCAATAGCCACCACCACACAACCACCACATCCTCCACAACCAAAAACACAACTCAAAGAACACCCAAACAAATCTAGACAAATTCCACAACAAACAACCATAACCCCAACCCAAACAACCCATCAAATCCCAGCCAAATCCTCCACGACCCAAACAACCCATCAAATCCCAGCCAAATCCTCCACGACCCAAACAAATCCCAGCCAAACCCCAACCCAAACAAATCTAGCCAAACCCCAGCCAAATCCTCCGCGACCCATCAACTGCCTCAACCAATCACGACCCAAAACCTTCATCACCACCACCCATTGATACTACAACCAAAGCAAAAGCCCCACCTTCAACTGAAAACCTAGCTTCAAATGAAAACTCATTCAACCAAACTCATTCAACCAAAAACCCACCTTCAGCCGAAAGCCCCTTCCACCGAAAACAGCCCCTTCCACCGAAAACCCACCTTCAACCGAAAACCTAACAAAAAAAACTCACCTTCAACTGAAAACCCTTCCACCAAAACTCACCTTCAACCGCCCTAAAACCATTCCACCGAAAACTCACCTTCAACCGCCCCACCTTCAACACCCACTAAAAAAAAAAAAACCACCTTCAATCAAAAACCCTTCTCCTCTAACACCTAGTTACAGCTTAATTGAAACCCACCTCCGCCGACACACAGCCCAACTGCCTCAACCAAATCCTCTGCGACCCATCAATTGCCTCAACCAATCAACTGCCTCAACTAGTCGACGTCGGCGTGGAAGAGCAGTGAGGGTTGGGGTTCAGAGGAGAGGATTGGGGTGAGAGAGTGAGACTGACAGAGAGATGAGAGAGAAAGAGGAATAAAAAAATAATAAAAGCATTTGCCACATATGTCCGTACAGTGGCAAATATGTGAGGATACTGTAGCATGTTGCAAAAATTATAGCATTTGGAACATCTGATAAAGAGGGTTTTTTGTGTTTGGTGTGCCAAATGTGCCAAATATTTGGCATTTGGCACATTTAGCACATCTGATGCGGGTGCTCTTAGTAGCCTTAAGAATTTTAGAACTATGACTTTTGTTGTTGTATTGGCTACTTTTTAAAACAATGTTTGACTTAGATTCAAGTCACTTGACTAATCTTGTGAAGAGAAATGGATTTGTGAGGTTTGTTTCAAGATTTGACAAGATTGATGATGTTAAACAAAAGTTTAACAATCTTGTAACTGTCATTGGTGATGTTCGGAGTGCGGATCTATTAAAGGCCACAAGATAGCTCTAATACATCCACAAAGAAAAGTTTTTAACAAATACATACCTACTCTGCTTAAGTTTATTACAATGAAGGAAAAAGTTAATGGATGTTGTAACTGCATTAGGTTAGGAAGTATTTTTAGAAAATTTTGTGGGGGAAAAAAGTAATTGATTTTTTTTTTATAGCCTTTTTATGTTTCTCATAAAAGTGATATTAAAACATTTTTGAAATGGTCCATTAATAAGGGCACCTATTAATAGGACCCTACAATAAATCATTTAAGCTTATAATATACATAGTTTGTAGGGGAAAAATGGTTGTTTAGCATTAATCTATTAACTACGTAGTCAAGTAGTCACTTTTTCAAACTATATAGCAAAATACTATTGATGGTGCTAGGAAAAAATTACAACTCTATACTCGTCCATGATGGGTCGTCCTGATCTACGACCTCAACTCATGAAAGTCAGGACGAGGAAAACTCGTCCTGAGCCGAACAGGAGGACGAGATTTTAAGTGATCTCGTCCTTAGCCAAACCTCGTCCTGAGTAATCTGGGCGATGGACTTCACTGATTAGATATGGGACATCACACCTTTCCGTAATCGACGAAATTGATGGGAACCGTTGCCAACGACGGTTAGATCGACTAGGCCAAACGATACGGTACCAAAAACAGTTATAACTTACTGTTAAAACCGTCAACTTACATGAAGGGAGACGACTGTTCCGTGGGTGTGCTATAAAAGCACTGATCTATGAACAAGGTTTTTTTTATTGAGAACTTCCATTCACTTTTCCTTAAAAAATAGAAAATCACAAAGATACTAACTTTGCCATCGGAGGATTTTTGGCCGGCCTCCACCGGTCACCTTTGATTTTAGTCTTTGTTTTCAGGACTTGCTAGCGACCTTTGGTAACGTCAAAGACAGTTTCAGCCCACTGATCATCCAAGCATTATCAGTTGGCGCCGTCTGTGGGGAGTAGTAATTATTACATAGAATTTTTTAGATTTTGAAATTCTATAAGTTCTTTCACTGGTAAAGGGCTGAAATGGTTCGAACAAGATCAAGGGTTACCAGTCCAGACCCACAAGAAAGCAGGGACGCTTCCAGTAATCCTCGCCGCGACCGCCAGTCGGCGCCCGCCATGCAGCCATCTTCTGTCCAGCATATGCAGTCCATGGCTGCTGCCATGGCAGAGTTAACCCGTCAGAATCAAGAACTGACCAGGCAACTTGATTCAAGGAGACAGCATCGTGACAAAAATGTCGAAGGGCATACCCAGAGTCAAGAAAATACAAGGAATGCTGAACCTGAGAGCCAGTCAAGAGGTACCACTTCGCGAAGGGTACCCCATCTGGAAAAGGAGATGGACCAAATGAGAAAGGTCATGGATGAGATGAGAGAGAATATGAGAAGGGCAAATCCAGTGGAGGACTTAGTTCATAAGACTGACTCCCCTTTCACTGCACTCATCAACGGTCACCCTCTCCCTCCGAAATTCAAGATGCCTTCCTTAGACTCATATGACGGGACGCGTGACCCCTTCGACCACATTGCCACTTTCAAAACTACGATGCACCTCCAAGGGGTTCCGGACGAGATAATGTGTAGAGCTTTTCCAACCACCCTCAAGGGGCCCGCGCGAGTGTGGTTCAGTAAGATACCCCCCAATTCAGTAAGTTCCTTTGAAGAGTTAAGCAAGTTATTTGTTAACAACTTTATTGGGGGACAGAGGCATAAACGTTCCTCGTCCAGCCTGTTGACCATAGAACAAGGAGAAAATGAGAGTCTGCGGTCCTTTATCACTCGCTTCAATTGAGAAGCTTTGACAGTGGACGAAGTAGATGATAAGTTGCTACTGGCGGCATTCCACAATGGCGTTAATTCCGATCTTTTCATTCATAAGTTGTACGAGAAAGAGCCACAGTCTATGGCAGAGCTCGTCCATTCGGCTCAGAACTTCATGAATGCAGAAGACGCGATTATAGCCAAGAAGAGAAAAAGAGCTGAAAGAGGGGAGGCGAATCCTGTACGCGGTACTGACCAAGGACCTCGTCCAAAAAAAAGACGTGCAGAAGATAAGAGAGACCGAGACAATAAAAAAGTGGGCCCTTCAGCGCGAAATCAGCAGTACACACCGTTAAATGTCCCGCTTGAGCAAGTTCTCATGCAAATCAAGGACGAGCCCTCTTTAAAATGGCCAGAGAAATTGAAGGGAGATCCCAATAAGCGCAATCGGAATAAGTATTGTCGCTTCCATAGAGACCATGGGCATGACACCGACGAATGCTTTGACCTCAAGCAGCAGATTGAAAATCTCATTAGACAAGGGAAATTGAGGAATTTCCTTGGACGAGACTACAAGGATGAGAAGCTGAAGACGAAGGTAGAGGAGCCATCACGCCCTCCGCTTGGAGAAATCAGAATGATTTTTGGGGGAAGTTTAGCAGGCCAGTCATCCAGATCAAAAAAGACATATCTGAAGGTAGTGCAAAATGTCCAACTTTCAGGACGATCTCCCCGGACGAGGAATCAAGACGAGCAAGCTATCACTTTCACGGACGAGGATGCATCAAGGATACATCATCCTCATGACGATGCCATTGTTATTACCTTGCTCATCGCTAATTATTCAACTAGAAGGGTGTTGGTAGATAACGGGAGTTCGGCGGACATCCTGTATTATCCTGCCTTCCAGCAAATGAACCTCGGACGGGAGCAGCTTTGTCCGGTGTATTCACCCTTGGTCAGTTTTGGTGGAATGAAAGTACAGTCCGTCGGTACTATCTCCTTACCAGTGGTAGTGGGAGCGTATCCGCAACAGGTAACGAGAGATGTCAACTTCATTGTAGTGGATTGTTCATTATCCTATAATGCTATAATTGGGAGGCCGACCCTAAATAGCTGGAAGGCAGTCACATCCACTTACCATCTGTCAGTTAAGTTCCCTACTGCACATGGGGTAGGAGAGGTCCAAGGAGATCAGTTGGCCGCTAGAGAGTGTTATCTAGCCATGCTGGCTATGGACGAGCAGACTCAGACGATGAACATAGCAGAAAGAAGAATCGTGGCAGAGCCCACAGAAGCATTGGAAGAAATTCCCTTAGACGAGGAAAATCCAGGAAAAAGTACCAGAATAGGGGCAGATTTGGAAGGAAAGATTAAGAAGGGTCTTATATGTTTCTTGAGGAAAGACATTGATGTGTTTGCTTGGAGTCATGAGGACATGCCGGGCATAGACCCGAATATCATTACCCATCGTCTGAATGTACATCCTTCCTTCAAACCTGTGCGACAGAAGAAAAGGGTATTTGCTCCGGAGAGAGACAATGCTATTAAAGAAGAAGTACAGAAGTTGACACAGGCAAAGTTCATTCGAGAAGTCTATTATCCCGACTGGCTGGCTAATGTGGTAATGGTCAAGAAGGCGAATGGGAAATGGAGAATGTGTGTGGACTTCACCGATTTAAACAAGGCCTGCCCTAAAGACAGTTATCCATTGCCCCGCATTGACCAGTTGGTGGATTCTATGGCGGGACATAAGCTACTTAGCTTTAAGGATGCCTTTTCCGGATATAATCAGATAAGGATGGACGAGGCGGATCAAGAAAAAACGTCATTCGTCACTAGTCAAGGATTGTTTTGTTATAAGGTAATGCCTTTCGGGCTGAAGAATGCAGGGGCAACATATCAAAGGTTGGTCAACCACATGTTCCGTCCGCAGATTGGGCGGAATGTGGAAGTCTATGTAGACGATGTGCTAGTGAAAAGTCAGGACGAGGAAACTCATCTGGACGACCTACAGGAAACGTTTGATACACTCCGGCAGTACAACATGAAGTTAAACCCCAGCAAGTGTGCTTTCGGGGTGTCGTCGGGAAAGTTTCTGGGCTTTATGGTCTCACACAGGGGAATTGAAGCTAATCCTGATAAAATCCAAGTAATACTGGATATGAAGCCTCCGCAAAATGTTAAAGAAGTCCAGTCACTCACCGGACGGGTTGCAGCCCTTAACAGGTTTGTTTCCAAAGCCACTGATAAATGTTTGCCATTCTTCAAAGTTCTTAAAAAAGCATTTGAGTGGACGGACGATTGTCAGAGAGCCTTCGAAGACCTGAAAGCATACCTTACATCTACCCCATTGTTAAGTCCATCCGTGTTAGGAGAAGAGTTATATCTGTATTTGGCTGTTACCCCGCATGCTGTAAGCTCGGCTTTGATCAGAGAAGAAGGAAGAGTGCAGAAACCGGTCTACTACACCAGTCGAGCACTTAGAGGAGCAGAAGCGCGGTACCCGCAGATAGAAAAGTTGGCTTTTGCATTGATCACAGCTTCTAGGAAACTGAGGCACTACTTCCAAGCTCACATCATCAACGTCTTGACGGATCACCCGCTGAAAAAAGCAATGAGTAAGTTAGAAGTTGCGGGACGATTGATCCAGTGGGCAGTCGAGCTCAGCGAATTTGATATCAAGTACCTGCCAAGGCACGCGATAAAAGCTCAGGCTCTCGCAGATTTTATCGCAGAGTTTACTCCGAGTCACAGTGAGTCGGAAGTGGTGGAAGTGAAAAAATGGATCATTCATGTGGATGGCTCGTCTACACAGCATGCAGGAGGGATAGGAGTTGTGTTGCAGTCCCCTGAGGGAGATAACCTGACGTACAGAGTACGCTTGCAATATCAAGCAACTAATAATGAAATTGAGTATGAAGCCCTTTTGAAAGGTTTGGAATTGGCCAAGTCCATAGAAGCTGAATCAGTACTTATTCTGGGAGATTCGCAGTTAATCATGGGTCAGGTAAACGGGACATGTGAAGCCAAGGAAGAGCGAATGAAGAAATATCTTGAGAAAGTACTGCAGTCAGTGAAAAAATTCAAAGAAGCTACCTTTGTTCAAATCCCAAGGGAGGAAAACGTGGACGCAGATGCACTAGCAAAGGCAGCCTCAGCAAATCAATCTATGGACGAGTTTGATGAAATCCAATATCTTCCAAGTATAGACATTCCTGACGTACTGCAAGTACAGAATAAGGGAAGTTGGATGGCCCCGATAATATCATATTTGAAGGACGGAACTCTCCCGGAAGGTAAGGACGAGGCCAGGAAACTTAGAGTTCGATCAGCTAGGTACATCCTTCTGAACGACATACTGTACAAAAGAGGTTTTTCACAACCTTATCTTAGATGTTTGTCGCCAGAAGAGGCCAACTATGTGTTGAGAGAAATCCATGAAGGAGCTTGCGGGAACCATTCAGGAGCCAGATCACTTATACATAAGGTCGTCCGTGCAGGATATTACTGGCCAACTATTCAAGCAGAGGTTAAAGCCTATGTGAAAGTGTGTGATCAGTGTCAGCGATTCAGTAACATCCCCAGACAGCCATCGGAATACCTCACCCCCATTATGGCCCCATGCCCATTTGCTCAATGGGGTCTAGATATCTTGAGTCCTTTCCCAGTTGGAACCAGGCAGATGAAGTTCTTGGTTGTAGGAATTGACTATTTCACTAAATGGGTGGAAGCTGAACCCCTAGCGGGCATCACACAACAAAATGTGAAGAACTTCGTCTGGAAAAATATTCTATGCAGGTTTGGGGTGCCCCGAGTATTGGTATCCGACAATGGACGACAATTTGACAATTCACTCTCCAGGGATTTTTGTGAACACTTCGGAATTCAAAATCATTATTCTTCACCAGCCCATCCCCAAGCAAATGGTCAAGCAGAAGTTGCAAACCGATCCTTGTTAAAAATTATCAAGACTCGTCTTGAAGGGGCAAAGGGAGTATGGCCGGATGAGCTGCCGGGTGTATTATGGGCATACAGAACGACTATCAGAACCCCCACAGGGGAAACCCCTTTCAAGCTGGCCTATGGAAGCGAGGCAGTCATACCTGCGGAGGTACATATGGCCAACCATAGGGTGACTATGTATCAGGACAAGGATAATGAAGACCAACTCCGTTTGAACCTCGATCTTATAGACGAGGTAAGGACAGACGCAGAGAAAAGAACGGCAAGGTACAAAAATCTCATGGTTAGGCAACATGATGCGCTGGTTAAGCCGAGGCGATTCAACATTGGAGACCTCGTCTTGAAGAAAGTCTCTTTGGCAACCAAGAACCCAGCTCATGGGAAGTTGGGGCCCAATTGGGAAGGACCTTACAGAATTATCAACTCTAAGAGGCAAGGGTCCTACTATTTGGAAGCCTTGGACGGGAGGAAGTTGGAGCATCCATGGAATGTTGAACACCTGAGAATGTATTATCAGTAGAATACCAGCCTAAATGAAGGTTCCCCTGGACGAGTGTGTATGAGATGCTTTATTATATGTATTTGCAGTGTGTTCTATAGTGTTATTCTATTGTTATTATGGTACGGTTATGGACAAGGTGGTGGATTTGCTTGTATGTACTTAGCTTTCTATAAGGCACTAACTTATGAGTATGTGCCCCGCTTGTGAACAATATTTATGTTATATACATAGTGTTGTGTGAATCCATAATCCCCATATTACTCTTGTTTAAATTTTTGTTTTTGTTCAAATCCGCCACTCCATGGACGAGAAAAGTCTCTGGACGACAGAGGTGAAACGCCAGTATGCCCTCCATTACAAGGTATACTCGTCCAAATATAAGACGAGATAAAAACCTTGGGCAAAGGATTTGAGCACCGTCCAATCCATGGACGAACAAATATCCAATATGTCCAACCCATGGACGATGAAATGCATACGTAAAAACTTGTCAAAAATACTCGTCCAGAACATGGACAGGGAAATGAATATATCACCAAAACAATCCAACATGTGGACGAGGAAAAGGTGAACAAGTTTAAAGACGTAATGAAAAATCACTATCCCGTCATGCTTTTTCGAAGACGAATTAAAACTGGAGTTAATAAAAATTACTCCTATGGACGAGCAAGAACTTATATTAGTAAGAAAAATTCTCGTTCACATAAACAAAGGAAAAAGAGTTGATCAAATTATTTAAGGGCGGACTACAAAACGTCCAAACACCCTGAATTTGTTCAAAATCTCGTCCTAAAACCATGGACGAGACAAATGTACTTGAATTACATTTCCTTTAAAAAAAAAAAAAACAAACAACAACAAAAGCAATAGAAAATAAAACTATCTTCATGCAGGAGGGGGTAGTGTGCTGGCATCGTCCTCGATGTTCACGTCCTCTGAGCTTGTTTGAAGGAGAGAGCTAGTGGTAGCACCAAGGTTGAGCTTTATGACGCTAAAATCAATGTTGGGGAAGTTCTCCACAGCGTCCAGCCTGAAGTCCTCGAACCCAGCTGCGTAGTTCTTGTCCAGCAGGTCAGTAAATTGCTTGGACGACTGGAACTCTGCAACTGCGTCCTCCTTCGCCTTTTCAAGAAGGGTATTGAGCTCATTGTTCCTTTTCTGAAGGTCGTCAAGACGAGTGTCCTTTTCAATGACATCCGTCTTGAGCTCTTCATTAAGGTCTCTAAGCTCTTTAGCCTCTTCCCTGGCCTTGGCAGCTACCTCAGCCCACACTTTGCTCTCTTCCTTAACCTCCTTTATCCTCGTCTCCAAAAGCAGCCTCGTCTTGTCCAGTTCAGTGGCCTGCCTGGACGCAGCAATGAACTTAGACATGGCCTGCGCGTTGAAATTTATGAGTCAGTGTCATTAATTAAAGACGAGACATATACATAAAAAACAAAAAAAAGCAGCTTAAGAGCTTACCTTGAAGAGATCGTGAACACCAGAGTGCTCAAAGTCCTTCAAGGACATGTTGTAGCACGCGCCCACGTCCACATCAGTCACTGCCTTTAAGAATCTCTCCCAGGCTAAGTCCTCGTTTTCTAGAAGGTTTTGAGGAACTTCCTTGGGAGCAGTAGACGAGGTGGGAGCATGAATCGTGGACGGCACCTTCCTGGACGGAGGATCCTTAAGCTCAGGATCAAGAGAGAGGATCTGCACAGGGGACTCCAGACTAAAGGGAGGAGGGGACTTCGCACCTTGAGGTCTGGATGACTTATGCTTTTTATCTTTCCCTCGTCTGCTAGGGAGGTCACCCAAGTCCACTCTAGAGGATATGTGTTTCCTCTTTTCACCTGTGGGTGGACGAGGTTGAGACCTAGCTCCCTCGTCCACAGCCTCCTTACCCTTGTTTTCCTTCATTGTTGCCATTCCTACAAGGAAAGACGTTAGTTTTCCTTTGAAAAAAATATATAAAATAAATGTATATATAAGCAATGAAAGTAACTTACGTCTGCGAGTAGTGATCTCGTGTGCAAGGGCTTCAGGAGAAGGTATAGGACCTAAGTCCCAAGTAGCAAGACGCTGTAGGCAAACCAAGGAATGGAACGTCCTGTCGGTGTATAGACGAGCCTTCTGGATGCGCTCGATGTAAAACCTATCCAAGTGAGGTCGTCTAGCACCTGATAAAAGTAAAAGACGAGGAAAAAAAAGTTAGGATTTTTGAAATGTAAAAGATATTAGGAACTAAATAAAGATTGAGACACATACCTTCAGGACGAAGGTTTCCCAGTTCCCCAGAGTATGAAGGGAATGGGTCCCTGTCAACCTCAATGGGGCGTCCAGCCCAGAAACCTGAGACGAAGAAGAACTCCGTCTTCCAGTTCCTATCAGAGGTGACTAGGGATTTGATCAATCTATAATCTTTTCCCCTGGCTGTAAATTGATAAAAGCCAAGGGACTGGTTAATCTCGGAGGGCTTGTAACAGAAGAGGAACTCGTCCACAGTGAGAGGATGGTTCCCCTCAAACACCTCCTTCCACAAAACTTGCATGGACACAACCAACCTCCATGCATTTGGGTTAAATTGACAAATTCCTAAACCTAACCTAGACAATAACTCCCTAGCAAAACTGTTCAGAGGTAACCTAAGCCCTCCCAAAAGGTAAGCCTCGTAAATACCTATACCAAAACGAGGCTGACAGCACCACTCTCCACGAACGGCTAACCTAGGGCTAAGCTCGTCTGGGATTTGGTACCATGTTTTGAGTAATTCCATTTTCCTATCATCTGTCTTTGACTCTATACCTATAGCACAACTGTACACTACTTCTTCATCCTCGTCATGAACTGTGGACGAGGGGGCACTAGTTCCGGCTTGAGCCCCGGACTCAAACCTCGTCAGTAGCTCTTCCTGGAGAACCTCTAAGGGAACCCCAGGAACACCAGATACGTACTCGTCCGTAGTGTTCCCCCCACTACTACTACCACTACTACTATCACTATCACTAGACCCACTAAAACTACTATGGTCAGAATACTCGTCTATGGCTTTATCTACACTATCGCTAGACGAGGAAAGAACAATTGACATTTTATGGAAAGTTTATAAGAAAACTAAGGACGAAGTTAGGAGTATACCTGGATCTAGGACGAGGGAAACTTATGGACGCGGAATACTTCTAGGAGAGGCTCTAAGACGAGAGTAACTGAACACGGAAATTTCAGAAATGAGAGGGGTAACGATGGAAATCAACTATTTATAGACAATGGGCCCTGACATCTGAAACGACACAAACGAATGAAGAGGAGACACGTGGCACTTTCCTCGGTTAGGCAAATCGACGTAATTTCCTGCGAGTTAAATTGTGACACGTGTCACCAATTTGTCGCAGGATACCCAGAAGTCAGATATCTCTGGACGACCCATGGACAAGGGGGCAACTGATGGTGCTAGGAAAAAATTACAACTCTATACTCGTCCATGATGGGTCGTCCTGATCTACGACCTCAACTCATGAAAGTCAGGATGAGGAAAACTCGTCCTGAGCCAAACAGGAGGACGAGATTTTAAGTGATCTCGTCCTTAGCCAAACCTCGTCCTGAGTAATCTGGGCGATGGACTTCACTGATTAGATATGGGACATCACACCTTTCCGTAATCGACGAAATTGATGGGAACCGTTGCCAACGACGGTTAGATCGACTAGGCCAAACGATACGGTACCAAAAACAGTTATAACTTACTGTTAAAACCGTCAACTTACATGAAGGGAGACGACTGTTCCGTGGGTGTGCTATAAAAGCACTGATCTACGAACAAGGTTTTTTTTATTGAGAACTTCCATTCACTTTTCCTTAAAAAACAGAAAATCACAAAGATACTAACTTTGCCATCAGAGGATTTTTGGCCGGCCTCCACCGGTCACCTTTGATTTTAGTCTTTGTTTTCAGGACTTGCTAGCGACCTTTGGTAACGTCGAAGACAATTTCAGCCCACTGATCATCCAAGCATTATCAACTATTATTTTGGAACTTGATATTTCTGATGTTGAGTTCTATGCATATTTTTAAGTGTCTATGAAAAATCTTCAAAAAAAAAGAATTTTGTGGCAAAATATACATAGAACTTAACATTGTTTATGTTGAATTCTAGGCTGAACTTGACATTTCCAAAACATGAGTATTTTGCTATATAGTTGAAAAACTAAGGTTATTTAGTCTTATATATATATATATTACAAGATAGAAATTGTACTCTAGAATAATCTAAGAGTTCGTTTGGTTGGAGAAATAGAAATGTGAAAGGACAGAAAATTGGGAGAGGATAGAAAAGTGAGATGATATAAAAAATTTAGTTTTCTCCTGTGTCTGAATGAGAGGCTGGAAAAGTGGAGAGATAGAAAACTTATTTATTTGATGGAGAAGAAAAATGAGAGGATGGAAGAGTGAAGTTGGTTTAAATTTTCAATTAAGTCCCCCATTAAATAAAACAAAAAAAAAACACATTTTTTTAGCAAAAAGAAATTGTGCATGTGAAAAAAAAAAAAAAAAGTAATACATTTTTTTAGCAAAAAAATTGTGTATGTGCAAGTGGATAAAAAAAGAAAAAAGAAAAAAAAAAGAGCAAGTGGACGGAAAAAAAAAAAGCACATGGGCATGGACAAAACCCCTATGCACTTGCACAGGCTTTTTTGTCCCACTAGGTGCTTCAATTTTTCTTTTCTAGGTTTTTCCCATTTTAGGGAGAAATTTTTTTGATGAACTTAGTGATAAAACATTTGGGTTCCACTCTCTTTTTTCCCTCTTCTCCTCCCAACCAAACGCATTCCAAAAAGTTCTCACTCCTCATATATATATATATATATATATATATATATATATATATATAATTTTTTTTTTTTTTTTTTTTTATTCTTCCTAAAATTCACTCTATCAAACATACCTTAAGTGACCGTTTGCATACAGCGTCCACGTTTTCATTTTCACGTTTTCTGCTTTTTTTTTTTTTTTTTTTGCCCGCATTTGTTGACTTTGGGGGACAGATTTTACTGTTGTGAACAATGTATGCACTGTTCACACACTGTGCATACACTATTTACGTATTAAAAAATATTTAAAATGGGTCCCACGATACTATTTACATATTTAAAAATTATTTTGTTACAGTCTTTTCAATTTTCAGTTTTCTGTTTTCAGTTTTCAGCAACAATAAGCTCAATCTAAACGGACCCTAAGTATATATTTCTTTTCTAAAGATTTAAATCTTAACCATTATCTCCACACTCTACATGCACTTATATTTATGAAGTGAACATTACGCTAAGGGTACGCGATGATTAAAATAAAAAAAAACTACCGGTCTTTAATAATTACCGACCTGTATCAAAAAAAAAAAAAAAAAAAAAATTTACCGACCAATTTTTTAAAAATAAAATTACCCACCTATTAAAATTGTCAAAAAATTTGGTGACACTGAGTTTTGATATGGACTGGGTAGGTACCTAATGATAGGTTGGGCCTAGGCTGCCAACCTTAAAATCCACCCATGAAGGGACTTGGACGACGAGGAAAGCCGACAGGTGTCTCAAATTTGATTTTGACTTTTTGCGACAATAAAGCAAACACCTAAAGTACTAAGGACCATTTTTATCGACCAAACGAAAACGAAAACGATCCAAGCACAGCTCCAATTCTCGTGACTCGTGAGTGTTCGATCACTTCTTGCTTTGCTTCCTTATGTTTGTTCCTTTGCGTTCCTCATTCTGACACACCCATGTTACCCAATAATGCTACCTAGTAGTAACTAGCACTAGTTTTCTATCAACTTCAATATTTCTCTTTATGTAATGTCCAATGGCTTTTTGAAATCGTAGTGTAGATAGCTCGTGTGACTTCATTTGCTTAATATTGGAACACCCATCTTGGTTTTCTGCCAAATATGGCAGTTTTGTAGTTTGTTTTGAGTTCCTAAATTTGTATATTGAATTAAGCTTTTTTGACAGCAAAATTTGGTTGTTTCTTCAAAATATTTGACAAATGTTATTGGTAGTTTGCTTTAATCTTTGGCTTATGGTCCTAAACCCAGATCAAAATTTTCACCCACTCCCACACAAATTGTGTCGGTGAATTCAAATTTAGGCTCTAATGTTCTATGCGCACCAAGTGTTTGTACTATTTGCTAAAAAAGTGAGAAGATAGTAATCAACAAATTAGGCACGTCAGGATTTAGGAATTTGGTTTGGTAAGCATTTATCGGACATTTGGAATTTAGGCCCATTGTGTTTGATGTAGACAATTTGGCGGGAGCAAAATCGTGCTTGTGTGAGGACACGTAAACAACGAGGACCCCTTTGGTAGCTTTATTTGTGGTTCTTTATTCTATTGGTCTAGAGCATGGGGATACATTAGCACTAGTTCCATCCCTGGATTTATAGAGTCATCCCTTTATGCATAATTCTAGTTTTGTGTATTCTTTAGGCTACTCCATGTTAGTCTTTTTGCAATATAACAAATCTTACTTATATAAATAAATAAATAAAAAGGAAAAAGGATTTAGGAACCATCAACTGTTTGATAAAAGAAATCTAGAACTAAGTGATTTTCACAATTTCTACTTTGCCTTCATTGGAATAGAAACTTGGGATAGTGTCAAATAGTTTGCATATGTCATGCGTGGCATCATTATCAGCTTGTAAAAATGCAAGGTTTTCTACTAGTAAGCCGTATTATACAAGTTTCTTGAGCATAGACTAGACTTTACTCTGCAAGTTTCACATGATTGTTCTACTTGTCTTCACTTATAAACTAGGACTTTTCCTAGAAGTTTCCTCGGTCGCATACGATACAGTTTGCGGTCCCAGTCACCAAACAGACATTTGTTGCATAAAAACTACTAGAAGTCAAAATTCTTCTTTAGTTCTTGGTATTTTCCATTTCAGAGAATATTCCTTGTATTTTGCAATGATGAAGTAGACAAGTAGTTTCACATGCTGGACCTTAGTAGCTGCATTTGAGTCTATGTTACATATTTGGTCTAATCTTGAATCCAGAACATTGTAGTTTCTGCATGAGTCCGAGTTAAGACAAGCTAAACTCATTCCTTAAAACTGATATGCATAATTTAGATGTTGAGAACCTTCCCAACTGGTTTAGATTTCCTAATTCCTTTATTGACCTCCGTCTTGGTGATAAACAGTTATTATTCAGGTACCTATATCCTTTATCCAATTCAATCTGTGTGCCTTTACTTGATATAGAGTTATATGAGTTTATTCATTTGGCTTTTTCAGCTTTCCTGAACATGCAAAGCATAAGAATTTCCATCTTGAGGCATGTTAGGGTGAATGGATCAGCTGAAAGTTGGTTGTTAGCTGAGAAACAGAATGTGCTCAAGCGACTAAGCCGCCAGATGTGCTCATCAACAGTAACTTGTCCCGATCAAATAATGGATCGAGTGATTGGACTGGTTAAGAAATTTGATAAAATTGATGCCTCTAAGGTAATGAATGGTATCCTATATTAGTATAGACTGTATTATTTGTCCATCTTAAAAATGTTTTTAAACAATAAACCACTTTTTATGCTGTGTCTATTGTTTACTTTGGTATATACAGAACCGTGCTTGTTCGATAATGTTCTATGTTTGACATAGATTTATTTTTAAAAGGGCTAACAGTTAGAGGGAATATGTTATTTTCACTTGACACTTGAAACAGGTTACTGAAACAGCGGATTTTCAGAAAGACTTAAGCCTGGACAGTTTAGACAGGGTAGAGCTCGTAATGGCTTTTGAGCAAGAATTCTCCCTTGATATCCCTGACGAGAAAGCTGATAAGCTAACTTGCTGTGCTGATGTTGCAAAGTACATTGTTTCTGGAGCTGAGCAAAAGGTTGTGGAGGAGTCCTGATTGGTTTTTAAATTTGTAATGCATTCAAGGTTTTACTGGTGGGTGCATCTGCCATGTTCTCTTCCCATTAATAAGTCTTGGGTGCAAAATTTCTTTTTTTGGTTTACATTGATGTTTCTTTAGAAATGTAATGATTGCAGAAAATCTAGAAACTCTTTATTCTCAAGTAATTCTCTTATTGATTCTACAACTCGCTTATTTCTATTTCTTTTGTGGAAGAACTCTAATAGTATCATCCACATGGTATTTATCAGCTCATA
Organism: Quercus parvula; assembly: GCA_030820535.1. Taxonomy (NCBI): domain Eukaryota; kingdom Viridiplantae; phylum Streptophyta; class Magnoliopsida; order Fagales; family Fagaceae; genus Quercus; species Quercus parvula. The sequence continues at coordinate 17,376,520 of JAUAME010000002.1, forward strand.
GCTTGCTTTATGAGAACATACTGTACACACATGCTACATATGTTATTGTTTTGCTCTATACCTGTGCATCTTATACAACCGATAGAGAGGGATGAAACTCTTGTTAACTCAATGCTGTGACTAAAGCGCCATCCAAAATAATGAGCCATGGTTCTGATCCCTATCTGCTTATCAATTAGATATCTATCATTGCATCTCTTTGTTACCATTCTTCTTCATGCATGCTTGCAAAGGTCTAGAAGTCAAATCCATGAATCTAATCGTTCCGGCACTGTAAGTACGGATGCCATTCCCAAGTGATAATAGTTTTAGTCCCTTTTGTTTCTTGACGTAAGTTGGTTGACAGGGTGAGTTCTTTGGTATTTTCAGAACTTTAACAGAACATTTTTGTTCCATGTTGGGAATTGAATGAAGTTGGGAAGGAAGATCAAAAGTGAAATCTCCAAATTCATCTGTTCTAGCTTGTTCCCATCTTGATCTGCTCTTCTTTCCACTCTTATGGCAGTTAACACCGACCAAAGCACCTGCAGATTTTAAACCACGTGATGGTGATAATGATGATTATAATGATGTGTGCACCCATAATCATGATGCATTGAAGAATGCACCTTGTCCTTGTGTGTGTGTGGGGCTTATGACAAGTGAAGGAAGGGAGATTTAAACCTAGCTCTTCTCATTTTTGTAAATCTTACAAAATTACTAAGCTACAAGGTTCTTAGCAATGCACATCATCTTTGTGTACAGAGAACAAAGTTAAATATTTGTGTACAGAGGGCAAAGTTAAATATTGGGACCTTCATTTATAAATCTCTTTCATTGGTCATAGTATACTGGGACCCAATATATATGCTCAACTTTAATTTTATAATAATTTTATATTAAATTCAACTAATACATCCTTCTCAACTCCTACAAATTGAATGGTTGTTTTCAGAATAATTAATCCTTGACAAAAAATCATACATGCAAATTATGTTTTTGCTTTTCATTTAGATGGGTGTTATTCTTTATTTTTTTGAAAATTTATTGAGAGAGGCCCCCACGAATGTGGCTTCTTCATTTTATTCTTTATATTCTTTGGGAGAGGGAGGTGGTTGTTTTCAGCATAATTATATACATATCGAGAAATCATAAACTCAAAACAATGTTTCTGCTTTTCATTTTAATCAGAATTATTTTATGTGTCAATATTTATTGAGAGATGTTGCTATTGATGTGGGATCTCCGTTTTTATGTACACGTTTTTTTCGCTTCTTTAGAAAAAGAAGAAAGAGAGGGAAGAGGGATATATCAAACTTCAAATTCTCATTCTCAACATTGTTCTATAGCTATCGAATTTTAAAAAAAGAAATAAAGAAAAAGAAAAAAACAAGAAAAAGAAAAAGAAATAAAGAAAAAGAAAAAGAAAAAGAAAGAGAAAGAAAAAGAAAAAGAGAGAAGAAGTAAGAAAAGAAAAGAAAGACACTGCAAATTACAACAATAAATGTTATAATTACTTATAAACCAATCCATGCATATGAAGATTCAACGTTAAACGCTTTAAAGAACTGTTCTCTGCACAATCTGGTGGAGCAAATTACTTGGGCACAAGCCTTTTCTAAAATATGAAACTAGCAAACTACTGGGCTTTGGTCGGGCTGGCATGTGACCTTAAGGAACACCTTAAATTATTACTATCATTATTAATATTTTGGAAGCAATAACAATTCAGTACAACAAGCACTCAAAATTCAGTAAACTGAACCTTAAAACATTTTTCAAGTACTTGCTCTATTTCATACTCCTACATCCTCTTATCCTAACATAAAATACTAGGAAAAGATGTAAAATTTGCATTCTCTGACCAATATATAAAAAGCAACAGGAAATCATTGTAATATGATATGAGGACAAGCATGAAAAACATGAACTGAAGGGATTATACTAGAGGGTCAAAATTAACTAGCTAGTAGTGCATTAAATATCAAAGGTTCTTAGCCTAATTTTCCATTATGTGACCTTCGAACAATACAAACAGTCGTGATAAATATAACTTCACAAAGCACTAAAGCATACCATTTACAAGGGAAAGTATTAAAAGGAAGAAGAAGAAGAAGAAGAAGAAGAAGAAGAAGAAGAAGATTGTGATCAAATTATAACTCAAACATAGCATGCAATATAATGATCTTTTACTAACCTGATATGGGCCATTCAGTAAGTTGAGCTTCATGACCATGCAGGCAAGCCTGACAATGAACCGAACCAATGACTAGCACGGTGGAGAGCTTCTCTTCTCCATATCCAGCCAAATGCACCATTTCTTCTTGGCTATTCAGTTCGAATATTGGGTCTTCCTCGATGTCGGTGGCCATTGAAGTTGCAGTGATCGTGAAGATCATGAAGCAAATTGTGAACATCACAAGGTTGTGGGAGCCGCAAAAGTTGCTCATCTTCTTTGTGTTTGTTTCTAAATACATGTAATATGTACGTTAGACTTGGGTACCAATAGATGAGGCTCCACTCCACACCTTTGGTTTATATAAGGTTTTGTGTTATTATTATACCCTTGTAAGCAACATATATTACAACCATATACTTTTTTGTTGTTGACATTTGAAGGTCAAGATTTCTTCCTTTTCACACTCATCACTCATGTAAAATTACCTTTGTGTGCTTTTAAAAATAATTTGTTAATTAATTGTTTTACTTTTTTTTCCTTTATTTTATTGTATTTTATGGAATTCAGCCAAAAATTAGACTCGTATATTCGTATCTATTTGCCCCTTTAATATACAAATTAGTTCCATACTTGATTCAATCATCAATTGGTGATTGACAATGATAAAATTATTACCAATTCATTGACTTAGGGGTAATAGATATACAATGTTTTGGCCAATCTGTATGCTATGTTTGCATGTCCAGAAACAAGGAAGTTTAGATTATTGGTCTATATATTGGCAAATAGCGAGGATTAGTGAAATTTGATTGGTGTGTGTTCGGTAAAATTTCGAAAAAATTTCAAGTTTATGTTATGACTGCTTTACCTTAGAATTAATTTTAATGAAAATTATTGCTAATAATCAAATAATAGCCAATTAATCGATAATGGATGATCGTTATACAATGTTTTATCCAATCAATATGTGATTTGCATGTCCGAACATAAGAGTTTGTGCTATGCAGAAAGGATTAGTACTGAAATTCAATTGATTAATGACTTGTAATCATTCTTTCATATTGGCTATAACTTTGATCCAAAAAAAATGTCACAAAATTGTACAACATACTTGCATTAATTACTTGAAGAGTGAAAAATAACAACTCTAGTTACAATTGCCTATAAAAATGGGTGAGGGCCATTTGAAATTTTCTCTTTTTCAATCATCTTAACTAAGATCCATTTAAAGATCTTTCTACGCATTGTCTCTAAGCAATTGACAACTTTTTTAATTGAGTAATACTTTGATATATTGCTGACGTTTATGATAATAATTTTTCATGGAAATTAAAAACCATGACAATTTGAAGAATATTGGATTTCAATTAAGTAGGTTGGAAATCCATTTTTCATTTTATAATGCATGATATCTTAAATGAATTTACACTTACAAGAGGCTAATGGTGTTTTTGGTCATTTAGCAAAATAGTTAACACCCAAAACACATGATGATGACAATTCTGAAAATTAATATGAGAAAGAGGGATAGATTGGTCATTAAGTTCACTTGGTCCAGAAGGCAAAATTGAGATTTGGAAGTTGGAAGTTGGAAAGGAAGTTAAATGTAAGGTTGGTAGCCTACTCTTATCTTATACTTTTTAAAGAGTTTGTATAAGCAAAACAAATTCGTTTACCAAGCTTTAAGCACAGCCACGTCTTTGTAAGTTGTAACCTTGGCGGAGAAGCACAAGTTCTCTCTCTCTGCATTTTCAAGCCTGCCCCAACTATCCCTATCTGCAAAAGCACAATGTTCTACAAACTTGTCATCTATGGATTTTTGGTCTTTTCTTTCTTACTTCACAATGATCTGAATATAGCATTTTAGTTACACGTTGCACCCATGCAGGTGGATAAAGCATGACTAATCAAGCTAAGGAACAAAAAATCTAGTCAAGTAGAACAACATTCTAACAAATAGGGAACAATAAATAATAAGTTCTCATTCACAATTCATCCTTTTTCCACCTTTCAAAACATAAATATTTTAAGATGAAAAAGTTCTCTTGCATTATGGTAAAAGTTAAGAAACTTCATGAAACTGTTTCTAGTATAAAATAATTTTAACTTGACATATGGGTGTTGTTCAGAAGTTTTGGATTATCCAAACAGACAAAACTAGCTAACATCTTAGTTAAGTGATTTTGGAAGTTTGTATGGCATTTGGTGGTGATAATGAAATCCAAATTTCCAAATTTCATCATTAATTTTCCTGTTGTTTTCAATGGACAATGGGTCCATGTTTTTAAAATGTAGAAAAAAAAATTAAAAAATCTTGAAAACGCTCCTTTCTCTAAGAATTATTCAACATTAATTTTGAAAATTCCACATCAAATGCAATTCCTGGTTCTTAATTTCATTTCTTGCTTTCAAAAGTCAAAAAGGAGATTATTTTTTTTCCACAAAAAATATCTATTAGAAGAGGTGAGACAAAGTTTTGATACCATATTAGAATTAATATTAAGATTAAGAATGAGAGAGAGAGAGAGAGGGAAAGAGAAAGCAAAAGCACATAGAAATTATAGGATTTAACCTAACAACCTACATCTAAAACAAAAGCTCTTAACTTTAATGGCTTGAATTGTGTGTTACAATAAATTTATTAAAGTTTATATATATAGCAAACTAAACCATAAATTAACCCTAAGGTTACCTTACTTACACTACAAGTAGAATTTGGATTATGTAGATCCTAGTATAAGATCTTGGATTAGAAGAATACATGGTTTTCAAAATCGGATCATTCAAAGAACTGAAAAAGAGAGAGAGGTTCAAGCTATTTAAGGTCGGATCAAAATTCGATCAGTCAAACTATAATGATGTCATAATAAATTTAGTAATAAATTAAAATACAAATAAAGGTATATTAAATTTGTAAATATTAGCAAAATTGACTAAACTTATCTAATAAAAATTGAAACAAACTTTCAAATAAATTTTCATGATATTATAACGTTAATAGAAAATAGTACAACATAAATAAGCATAAAAAAATATGTTATAATAATCTTTCAAGTAAAAATTATTTTGGTTAAATAAAAACAAATAATTTTACTTATTTTAGTAAATTCCCATGCAAAGACATTGTAATTAAATCACAAGAAAATTTATTAAAGTAAACAAATTTATTAATATTTAATAAATTAAGAGAGAGGTGGTCAATATAATAAGTTGAAAAACTATAAATTATGTAAATCTAAAATCAATATAATAATACTTCACAGTTGTTCACAAAGAACCTAAGTGGTGTGTTGTTTATAATGTCTGCCTTGGCCTTGGTTCTTAAATGAGGCTTGAGATCTCAGGTTCTACTCCTAATAGCTCCCTATTGCAATGATAGTCTCATGAGGCTTGAGGGGCAAATTTAATCGAAAAAGGCTTAAACTTTCATGAAGTTCAAAACTTCTAAACATAAAAATGTCTCTTTGATATTCAAGACTCTAAATGAAACATAAAGCTAGAAGCTTTTGATTGCAAAAGAGAGTTTTAATAAATAAAAAATGGAAATTTTATGCTTAAACATATTTTTTACATAAATCTTCAAGCTTCATCCATGGTGGAAAATGGTGTGTAAGCATAGAAGGCTTAACATAGCATAGACATAATATATGAACATAGATAAAAACAAACAATAAATACACAAATGTCACATAAACAAGCATGGGGCTCCATGTCCAAAAGCATAGAAGATGGAAGCTTCAAGTTCTTGAAGATGGAGAAACCCCTTATTCTAAAAAGATAAAGATGAAGAAGATAAGATTAGAAAGACATTTATAGCTCCCTATTCTTTTAAAAGAGGCTTAAGGTCTCAAGTTCTATTTTATTGAATCCCATATTTGGTTAAGGTTTGAGGCAAAAATAAATAAATAAAAAGTTTCAATTACAAGAAGGCAACAATGATAAATATAATACAAGATAACAACAATAACAGCGTTGCAACATGAATTTAAATCCATTTTATGTTCCTTGTGAAATAAACATCAACACCATGGCAGCCCCGTGTGGGCACAACCATCAAATGAGGCTTGAGTTCTGCGGTTCTATTTTATTGAATCTCATATTTGGTTAAGGTTTGTGAAAAAATAAATAAATAAAAAGTTGCAATTACAAGAAGGCAACAATGATAAATATAATACAAGATAACAACAATAGCGTAGCAATATGAAATTAAATCCATTTTATATGCCTTGTGAAATAAACATCAACACCATGGCAGTCTAGCGTGGGCACACAACCTAGGTCGTGGCAAACTCGCGTACACATTGCCTAGGCCATGGCACACACACATGCACGCAGCCAAGGCCATGGCCGTGGGCGGGCTACCAAGGCCATGGCATGCCCTTGGGACCCCTCAAAGGCCATGGCAACACCTGGGGGGCACATTGTTGCCAACGCCAGATAACCTCTTCAGACATCTCCTACTCTTTTTCCCTTAAAGGGTGCTTAGGAGTGAATCTTGCCTTGCACTAGGAAACATTGATTTTTTAAGGAAACATAATGGCCTTTTTTAGGCCAAATCTTTAAATCGTGTCATGATTTTTTGTACACATGCTAAGAAAAATCCAACCTTGAAGTAAAAAAAATTTCAAGACCAGATTCAACATATGTGTATATATACATACATAAGCCTCACGTCCATGTTGCTAAAGCCATCGTAGCCCAACATTGGCACGTAGCCCAAGCCATGCCCATGTGCACATTACTTAAGCCATGACAATCAGCATGGGCACGTAGCCAAGGCAATGGCATGCTCGCATGCATGTTGCTTAGGCCATGGCAAGCCAACATGGGCATACACCCAAGGCCATGGCATGCACCATGGGTGGGCTACCAAGGCTATGGCATGCCTTTGCATGCCCTCGAAGGCCATGGTAGCACCTGGGGGGCACGCTTCTGCCAAAGCCAGATAACCTCTTCAGACACCTCCTACTCTTCCTCCCTTAAAGAACACTTAGGAACGAATCTTGCCTGGCACCAAAAAACATTGATTTATTAAGAAAACATGATGACCCTTTTTAGGGAAAATCTTTGAATCTTGATCTAATTTTTTGCACACATGCTAAGTAAAATCCAACCTTGAAGTAGGAAAATTTTCAAGGCTAGATTCAACAATTTTTTTAATGATTTTTGGAAGTCAAAAGTTAGGAAAAATCATAAAAATTAGAAAAATTTTCGGAATGCCTATCCAATTGTTGGAAACCCTCTCTAAAATCATAGAATAAATTTAGGAACATAATTTTGGAAAAAGGCACGAGCCAATTTGGCCGGGAGTGGGAATAGGCGATGTGGCATGCATGCGGGCATGCCCAAATAATCTCCTTTGGGCACGCTGGCATGCCCATGGCAGCCCTACATGCACCCTCCTACCAAGTCCATCGCATGCCAAATAACCTCCTTTAGGCATGCTAGTCTATCTAAATAACCTCTTTTGGGCATCCCAGCATGCCCAAATAACCTTATTTAAGCATGCTGCATGCCCATGGTAGCCCCCTTGGATCACCTTGTGAAATAAACTTCAACGCCATAAATTTTGATATAGTGATATATCCAACATAAAAAGAAAAGTTATACAAAAATCCCAAAAATAATAAAAAGTTCTAGTCTACAAAGAACTGCGGAGGATTCACATGACCTTTTTGTGCCTGATAATCATAAAACATATTCATTGCTAAAATATCACGAAATGTTATGCGTGCTCCCTCCTCTCACATGAATGGTGGGTCCCACTAATTAAATTTATGGTGGGACCCACCATTCATGTGAGAGGAGGGAGCACGCATTTATGGTACTCCTGGAGTACCTAATAATTTTCCGTTAACCATTTAATAGTAACTTGGACGCATGTAATCCTATCTTGAGAATTAATTATGCTTTCTTCCATGCTGATCCTGTTTTCTTCCATTGTAAAGCAAGATCAACAAATTGTTGGACTTAAACGAAATAATGAAGTTTAAAAGATGCATTGATAATCTAATTTGTGTTTTGATGCTGAAAAAAGATGGTGTGTGCAGTATACTCCACTACTGCTTTTTTAACAATCCAAAATGACGAAGATAAATAACTCTATGTAATTATCTAGATTTTTTAGGTCCAATCATTTAGGTGGTATATAGTTCCTACTTATAAAAAAAAAAAAGGGTGGTATATAGTTCCTCAATTAGGATCTAAAAAGCCTGGACCATTAGGATATCATGCATGCCCAAGGTAGTACTCATGTATAATAAAAAGTAACAAAATACCAATCTATATAACAATAGAGCATAAGTTAATCAACTCATATAGTCATATATGTACTGTTTATATATTACCATTTGGAACAATGGGCAAGACTTAGGTACAGTACTTAGATAATATTCCTTAGGTTCCCCTTTTAAGATTCTGCCATGTGGATTTTTTCTCATGGGATAGAAGAGTATTATTTAGTTTTGCCCAAGGTAGTACTCATGTATAATAAAAAGTACCAAAATACCAATCTATATAACAGTAGAGCATAAGTTAATCAACTCATATAGTCATATATGTACTGTTTATATATTACCATTTGGAACAATGGGCAAGACTTAGGTACAGTACTTAGGTAATGTTCCTTAGGTTCCTCTTTTAAGATTCTGCCATGTGGGTTTTTTCTCATGGGATAGAAGAGCATTATTTAGTTAAGTAGCTACATAGCTAAATTTTAAGAGGGGAACCTAAGGAACAACACCTAAGGTATTGTACCTAAGTTTCATCCTAGAACAATATAACAACTACTCCCACCTAAAGCATTTTGAAGAACTTGTTAATCAAATGCAAAACTCTCCCAGCCAGAAAATACATAAACAAATTTTAGATCTGGATCACACTCCTACCAAATTAGTAGAAAGGTTACCCTTTCTTTCCAATATCTAGGTTGGTCATCAACCTACATAGTTACTAGAATGAGTTCCATCAAATGCTCTAAGACAAATCTGAAAATTAATAATAATAAATTTAAATAAGTACCAATGAGAAAATTAAAATAAAATATTTAACTTTTTTTTCCCTAATTTTGTATGTACCTCAATCCATTTCTACTTGTCATAAAATATCATATTTGATACCAAGAGCAGATGATGGGATTCACAAATTCATAGGTTTTTTTTTTTTTTTTTTTTTAATACATTAATAATTAGGGGTGTGGAGATTTGAATTTTGAATACCTTTGTTGAAAGCACCAAGAAGTGCTAGTTAGGCTATAAAATTCTTATCCAAATTCATAGGGTTTAATAACTGAGAAATGTGTTATAAAGTTGAACCTACTTGTTCAAACCACTCTATTTTGAGAAAAATTTTTCTTGTAGCCCCCATATTTAAGGGGAAATCTACAATACAATTTCTTAAAAGTTTTATAATATGGTACTTTTACTTATGCTAGTAACATATAGCATCTTTAATTTGTAATAATGGTTGATTGGCTAATAACTACCTATCAAAAATCAATTCGCTAGTAATTCATGTCAAATCCCTTTTGTTTATATTATACATTGATATCCCAAACACATTGAAAGTAGCATAGAAGGGTACTTTGGGGAGTGCAACTAACCCACCATTCCGCTAAAACCAATCCAATTCAATCTAACTCAAGGGATTGGGTTGGGTTGCCAAATTTTTTTTTACAGTAGGTTGGGAATTGAATTGCCAAAATAAAATTGTTTACAACGATTTTGAGTCGAGTACAGGTCAAGAGATTCACAAATCCACTTACTTGACCTAACCCACATATATTTAATATATATTTAAAATATTATAAATCTATTGTTATTTGTGTTGGTTTAATGCACTAATAAAATAGTTTAAGTTGGTTTGATGCTATGCTCAGGTTTGATTAACAAACATTAATAAAATTATAAATCTACTATTCTTTATGTTGATAATCTTATAAATAGGTTGTTCTAATATAATACTTAATTTAAAAATAAATAAAAAATTAAACTATCTAATTCATGGGTCCAACTCCAACTTGATCCATGTGAATTGGGTTGGGTTTTTTTTATTTCAATCCAACAATAGTGGATTAGGTTGGGTTTGGATTGTGAAAACCTCTCAAACCGACTCATATACACCCATGCACCTATCTATGGATTGTTTGGATTAGGGGTTCTAATGTTCTATACGATAGTTTATACCTTATCCCAACAAGAAGGGGAAGACCAAAAAACAAAAAAGAACAACTTTGTTGCTCTATGTCCTACTAAATAATACATCAGTTGAGTTACAGGCCCAAACGTGGGGCTATGCCAATATTAATTATTGGATATAAAGGTTAGAAAAGGTGAGTCGGTAATGACCAGTGCAGTGACCACCATACGGTGCTACGGGGTGATCTCCAGTCAAATAGAAAGTGGTGCGACCCACCACACCCAATGATGCTTCAAGCAATGTCAGTAAGGGGCTCTACCAACTTAAGAACTCCCTTTGGCATATATGATTTGGCCTGCTTACTTATTTATTATATTATATATGGTGCTATAATTAAGCCTTTTTCTTTACTATAAATTTGCTTTACCACAAGCATTAAGTCTCATAATAATAACTTAATAAGATTCCAACCTATAGCTTCTTTTTGTTATCTCTAATAATCTAAATTATCTTAGAACCCTGCCTTTATAACTTTACCCCTTTTAGTTTCTTCTTTCTTTGTCATCTAACAGATACATTAACAAACAGAATGCATATTGGGAAGGCCTAAAATATAGGAAAAGAGTTTTAGACATTGGCCACTTGTCTTGTACTGAAACATGACCTTAAAAGCATGGGAAAAAAAATGTTTAAATTACTATCAATTTTGTTAAAAAATATTCATAAACTAACATGATAATGCATGCCCTTTATATCATTTTTCATTAGAGATATATTAACTCAATAGTATAAGTCTAAGTCTAATCCTACTTTTTGTGTAAGCTAAGTTTCTTATTTGTACTAGAAATCTGTTAATCATATTTGGTGTATGGTTAGTGTTTCTTCCGTGGACGTAAACTGTACATCAGACTGAACTATGTAACTTTTTGTGTTTTTGTAGTACTTTATTTTATGCTTCATCTTCCATATATATTTTAGGATATTTAACCAATAGTATCAGAGCTAATAGTCAACAATATAATAAATAAATATTTAAATATTCTTTTGTAAATTTTGACACAAAGTAATGAAATAATGAACTTTTTGACAAATAATTAGTTCTTTATATCTTTTGCTAAACACCCTAAACTGAATCACTGTTGGTTGTTGCAGATAAAACACACCACTTTGTGAAGTGGAACCCCTGCATGCTTCCAACATCGGAACATGGCCGATAGAATCATTGTAAAAACCATTAAATTATGAATTAATGAGGTGGTGCACCCTTAATTAAGCAAAGTGATGAAGTGGCCCCAATCCTAATCATCAATGAGCCCACGTAGCATGTTTTAACATCAAGGGGAGGACCCCACAAATTCATTGCTTATTGCTTAAGATCAGAACCGCCCAAAGTGGACAATTAAGTAAAAAAAGTCCTAGACTCTTCAGGCCATTGGATGATCTTATTGGTTATTTTCTATCGAATATTTGATCCTAATTCTAGGATTTGACAGAAGGTCCCACAATGAATTAACCAATTAGACATCATCAATTTGTAAGGATGACGAAATAAGTTCAATGGATAACATGGCAGCTTGCCAACAACACTGGCTTGAGAAGGTTGAGCCTTCACAATGTGTCATATGTGGTTGCAGCTTCGTGGTTGCAGTTTTCGTATCGCTTCACATTATACTTGGTAAGAGTTGAGTTATTTGGACAATTACATTTCAATGAATATGTTGTACCCACAATGATAGTGTCATTAATGTCTCGATAGTACATGTGTATTACCCATTGTCATCATCGGACATATTGGTGTGAGTCGATAAATCCACACCGAAAACCTACTTTTTCTTTTTCTTTTTTTCAGAAAAAAAAAAAGTAATATATATTACTCCCATATAGTTACAATCCACCTCTTCTAGAAGAAGAAGTGAAATGCAAGTTGTGGATTTTAAATCCCAGAATTTCTCTTTAATAGAAGGACTCTTATAGACAAAGCTCAAAAATAAATGAGAACTTAATTCCAATACGCATTTTATAGGTTAGTCCTTTCTTTCATATTGTTATCTATAATATTTTTGGCTAAGTGGAGTGCAAAGGATATGCATTCTAGTTTTTGAACTCAGTCTTAGTTATTGATGGGGAATATTCTCACAATCCAGAAAGTTTTTAACATCCTAGAGTCTTCGATTACCAAAAGCATCATGAGCTTACAAAAGAGTCTTTGATCACCAAAAGCATCATCAAGTACCTTTCTTGACACCATGCGACACACTCTGCCTTGACGATCGCAGCATATCTGACCCATCAGATCGTGACCATACCAATCGACTCTGTCATCAGGGATCCATCAAGGGATGTCACGCATCCTCCTAACCCATCAGATCATGACCATGCTAATCGATTCCGTCATCAGGGATCTGTCACGCATCCTCCTAACCCATCGTATTGTGACCATGCCGATCAACTCTGTTATCATGGATCTGTCACGCATCCTCTTAACCCATCGAATTGTAACCATGCCGATTGACTCTGTCATTAGGGATTTGTCACGCATCCTCCTAATCCATTGGTTTGGAAGACCGACGACCAGGACCTCCCCTCCCCTGATGATAGATTACTTCAGACTCCATGTAGAATTTGCGTGCTCCCTACTCATATGTCTCTACATAGAAATAACTTGCATACCACGCCCAAAGACCCTACTATGCAATCAAATCTTCCATATATGAGAAGAGAAGCCCTAAGATCTCAGGGACTTTAACTCCATATCCTCTCCATAAGGAAACCCCCCACATCAAGGGATTCAGGTTAGCTCTCCACTACTATATAAGCACCAAACCCTAAACTTCTCAAGGTACGTGAATTCTCCCTAGCTCTTACACTCTTGAGTTCTTAGAGATTCTTCTATCACTGACTTTACTTTCGGAGGGTCATTGGCTAGCACTCCATCGATACTCTTTGAAGGTTCTTTCTCTCTTTTTGTTCTTCAGGTACACCCATTGGTGCGTGTGTGGACGATCAACTCACTGACGATTTTATGCATCATCAGTTATCACCTCATATATTTATGCACTCATTGTGATTCAAACTCACAATCTTATCACCTCATATGCAGGGAGGAATAAGTGTCATTAGACAAAGTTATAACTTATAAGACAGTCTTTTTGCTTCCAAAAAGTATTGTTACTAATTACAAGATAGTGTTATTAAGCTTAAGGAACGTTGGTCTATTATTATTTTTTATTTGGGGAGTTTTGTAAATGATAGATATCATATAATTCTGAATTCTCTAAGCCGAACAACGAAATCACCGATATAACTTGTTCTGTAAAATATATATGAGATGGGTTCAAGTTACACCTGGTGTAACTCTTTAGAGTTACACTTTTTTTAACCGTTGGATCTACTTCCGTTGGATTTAAGTAGATCCAACGGTTAAAAAAAGACTCTCATTATTACAAATATTCTTATTAGGTTCTCATTAATTACCCTCACTTATTACATTCTAAACCTATTTCTAAACCCAAAAAAGTTTCTCTCCGTTTCTCTCTTTCTGTCTCCTCCACCATTGTCCTACCTCTACAGGTTGCCAGCAGAAGAAAAAAAAAAAAAAAAAAACCAAGCCTAATACTTTATGAATAAGATATATAATCAAATAAGGAAATCCCTTAAATAAAAAACCACTCAATTCGAATACTTTTAAATTTCCCATCTTTGAGAGGAATTTAATCCTTTCAGCATTCTAGGAACGATAGCTGGAACCACATAAGTACTTAACTTCTAACAGATCCGAAGCATTCAATGAAATAGATATATTGCTAGTATTGCCATAATATGAGAGTCCACATAATATAGGAGAATCAACCATGACTTCTACCATATTGTCACATGACGACAATCCCAATGATTTAAGATGATGATGACGACTTGAAAGCTTTATTCTTTTCAGCATATAACAAGAAGTTATCTCTAAGGTCTCAAGGACTGGAAGTCCAAAAAGATGGTCATGAAGCCACTTTTCTGTTAAGTTTGGCATATCTAGATTTAGCTTTTTCAGATTTTTTAAAGGAAGCAAGTTGAGCTCGGATATATGCTTCTCCGTTAACATAGATAATGACGATTTGATTCTTCCAATTCAAACCTCTCAAGGTCATTGTTGTGAACCTTAATTTCCATGAGTTTAGGAAGACTGAAAATCTTTATACATCATTTCCACAATTGTGTTCATCTATATATATATGGCATATTTGTAGTGTTTGGCTTGGTTTTTTTTTTTTTTTTTTCTTCTCTTCTGGCAACCTGTAGAAGTGGAACAATGGTGGAGGAGACAGAGAGAGAGAGACATCAAACGTTTTTGAGTTTAGAGATAAGTTTAGAAGGTAATTAATGAGATCTTAATAAAAATATTTGTAATAATAAGTATCTTTTTTTAACCGTTGGATCTACTTAAATCCAACGGTTTAAAAAATGTGTAACTTTAAAAAGTTACACTATGTGTAACTTGAACCTATCTCAATATATATATATATATATATATATATATATATATATATATATATATATATTTATCACTAGTGAAGCTAAGAAATTCAATTAGTATTCTTTGCCATAAATAAGTGCCTTTATTTCACTAAATCATTGCATAAATATCACAAACTTCACCTAACTATTAAGTTAATAAAACTAATCATGGTAACTTGTCATTATAAAACTTTATATCTCATTTTTCGTCCAATAAAAATGAACTCTTACGTACCTTTTTAAAATAATTAATTGATTAGGGAATGATTAACAATTATGATTTGCAATTGCACCATTAGTAATTATATTCTATTTTTCATTTTTTTTTTCCCCATGCAACCAGCTTTGGCTTAAAAGCTAGTCTAGGTAGAGGCCAGAGCCAAGCTGAGCCAACCAAACGCAAAGGCCTGGATCACGTGCTAAAACCTCAAACAGAACCAGATCTCCTCTCCTCCATCTCCATCTCCATCTCCATCCAACGGCACATCCCATGTCCACGTGTCATAATCTTATCATAAAAATGAACGGTCCAATACTATCCCACCTGTCACATTGGATTTAATATTTAATCCAACATTAATACCATAATTAAACTTAAAATATCCCCCCTATACCTACAAAGTCACAAACCCACTACAGCCCACCCTTAAAAAAATCCGCCTATATTCAACATTCCCAGTTCAGTTTTTCTCACTAAAACCCTAAACCAAACTATAATTCTAAACACTCATTCACACATATATATTCTATTCATGCAGTACAGTTTCCCTCTTTCTTTCTCTCTTTTTTGGTGACATTTAGAACCTACTTTTTATTTTTGTGTATATATAGAATCAACCTCAAGAAGTTTGTATTTGTTTGGTATATATATATATTCTGGGCTAACCAGTACTAGCTAGTTGGTTGTGTGTGAAAGTGTTCATATATGGCTGACTCAGACAATGATTCTGGAGGGCAAAACAACACAAACTTGTCACCGAGAGAGCAAGACAGGTTTTTGCCAATAGCAAACGTGAGTAGGATCATGAAGAAAGCCTTACCAGCCAACGCAAAGATCTCAAAGGAAGCTAAAGAGACTGTACAAGAGTGTGTGTCTGAGTTCATTAGCTTCATCACTGGGGAGGCTTCTGATAAGTGTCAGAGAGAGAAGAGGAAGACAATCAACGGTGATGATCTTCTGTGGGCCATGACTACACTTGGGTTTGAAGAGTATGTTGAGCCTATGAAGATTTATCTGCAGAAGTTTAGAGAAATGGAAGGAGAGAGAAGTACAGCTGCCATGGGAGGAAGACTTGGAGATAGTAGAGATGGTATTGGAGATGGTAGTACTACTGTTGTTGGGAATAGTGGGAATTCTGGGGGTGGGATATTGTATGGTGGGGTACAGTCAACTATGATGATGATGGGCCATAATCATCATCAGCAGCAGCAGCATAACTATCACCAGAACAATTATCATCAGGGCCATATGTATGGATCTGGTAGTGCTAGTGGAGCCTCTTCCGGAAGGCCGAGGTAGGTTTTTGTTAATGGCCTGTTTGGATAGAGGGATGTTTGGATAAAGGGAGAAAGGAGGGAAAGTAAAGAAAAATTAGTTAAAAATAAGTTAATTTTGTGCTAAATCTATTTCACTCTACTCTATACGCCCTCCCTCCCCCTCAATCCAAACGGAAGTATTTGAAGGATATGATTTTGTTGTTGTTTTGGTTTGCATAATGGAATGGTGTTGTTGATTCTATTTGCTATATAGTGTGGATTGTGGATGATTATGATGGTATGCTTCTTTTCTTTTTTTTCTATATAATTTGTTTTGTTTTCTCTCTCTTTTAATTAGGAGATTGCTTGTGTGAAGCTAATGCAGGAGTTTTTTGGGGAAGAAAGATAGATAAAATGCCTACCCACATTAGCGCTAGATCTTCCTATTGAGCATTTTAAATTGTAATGACTCCATATCATATTAATTATATTTGTGGTAAATCTTAGTAGTTTTCTTTGCTATAATTCCTAGCAAAATGATTTTCTTTTTTAGATAAGCATGTGATGGTTTAGTTCATAATTCATATAAATGAATGTATATATATATATAGAGGTTTTGTTTATTATTTTCAAACTTCATAATTCAAATTTAAGGTAGAATATATATATATATATAGTATAACACCTTTTGGCTTGAGAATACAGATATGCAGTTCAGCAAAAACTATCATAACAAAGCCTATTTATGGGGTCGGTGATCAGTACACAAGAAATGGATAGAAGGACCGGTTAATGTTAGTTGTTTGAGTGAGTAATGTAGATCCTATTTTGCTACTATACTTGTAGACTGCTTTGTTTATATATCTAGCGATTACTCCTCATAGGAAAAGAGATCGATGAAGCATCTTTGTTTCCATTTGAATTTGGCTAGTTCCAACTTAATAGTTTTCACTACTTTTTCTCTATGAATAATTGTCTCCATATATGTAGTTACCAAAAAAATAATTGTCTCTATATATTTTTATCAGTTTAATCCTAATTACCCTATACTTGGATAAGGTAGATGGGGGAGAGGAGTCCTCCTCCTTTACCTCTACTCTATTTATTTTTCTTTAGAAAAAGATCATCTCCATTTGAAATATATCACTTTCATGATATAGCTTTGATATTAAAACTTTAATAATAATACTATATACGCAATAAATATTTACAACTTTTTCTACAAGTTATTGAGATGAGAAATTGTGATAAGTGCAATATTACTTCCATTGGACTATTAATATAAATTTTATTGCACATTAATCACAATTTTTCAAATTAATAATGATGAAAAATATTTTAAAACTTGTTGTGTAATTAAATTTATTGAAAATCTAAAAGTGCAACTTGTGTTACATCATTCAAAAATTTAAATGACTTCATATCATATATACTGTTGAAAATCTTAACTTTGAAATGTATTCTTTTTATTTCAAGTATGAAGATGATCTCTTTGTTCCAGACCTATAAATTAGGAAGAATTGCAATCATTTTTGCCTTTTCATTTCAAAATAAAATGCCCAATTGTCAACTTTTTGAGTGGTTGACAAAATGTACGAAACAGGTTTGTCCATAACCCCTAGTCAGAGTTCAATGTATAATTGATAAAAATGATTAGCATATAAAAGAACATTGCTGTCAATGCTCCAATTGGCTTTGTTATTTAGTCTTAGGAGGTCGGGCCTTTTGCAGAGAATCAAGGGGCGGTGTGGTACTTTGAATATTAAGGTCCAGAGTTACAAACTTTCTTCTTCTTCTTTTTTTTTTTTTCTTTTTTTTTTGAGAAAAGAGTTACAAACTTTCAACATATAAATGATATCTATCATAAAACTGTGGCAAATACATAGTCGTTACTCCTTATAGCAACCCAAAGGTTCAAAAAATCTTTTGGCTCAAACTCTATCATAATGGATGAGGAATTTGAATTAAAAAGAAGAACAACATTCATTAGTGCTCCAAAAGTCCATGATAGCTAGCTAGCTTAATTCTTAGCCTCCCCCTACCCACTATTTTTGTTAAATATTTTTAATAGCTACTAAAAGAGAAACAGTGTTAGTTACACACGGTGTCTTTAATGGCTATCTAGCTAGCTACTCGTCCTGCGAGGCCAAGCCTGCAATCAAGAGTTAAGGTTTGGTGCTAGGCTTTATCAAAATAAAACGCCCACATTTGCAGTTGCTCTTACCACTAACTGATCTTTTCCCCATCATATGTGTGTGTGTGAGAGAATATGTTGCTAATGAAGCTCTAGATAAAACCACACCTCCACTCCAAGTAAGAGCAAATATAGAGTAAGTTTGTGAGTTCAAGACTAATCAGGTGCAAAGTAATGATTATTACACACTTGTTATTACACACTCCGTATATACTCCAATTGAAATCGTTTTTTAAAAATACAATTTAAAAAAAAGTGTATATAGAGTGTGCAATAACAAGTGTTTAACAAGATTTTCCCTTGGTGCGTGTGCAATTATCAGCAACAAAAGGTGACTGTAAATACTAAGGATACATGGTTGTATATCATTGGATGCTTTTCAATTGACACCCTTTAACTCCTTTCTACATGGCAAGAGTGCAGCAGCTAGCAGGAGGCAGACACAGTTTGCACTGTCCTTGAGGGAAAAGGGAGGTGATAATGATGTGTTGCCAGCTTTTAGCTTTAGCCTTTAGGTGTTTCATGGCCTGGCCTTGTCTACATCACAAGTCGGTGGTTTTAATCGTATGCCATAGGTAATTGATAAAGTTTCTCAAGTAGGAGATTTTTCAAACTACAAATCAAAGCGACAAAAAAAAAAAAAAAAAAAAAAAAAAAAGGACTCATTTCACCATTGTTGAGATAATAAAGTATAATCGGTGTTCAATAAACGCCATGAAAACAATATTATACCAATCACAACTTAATTACCGCTTTAACAAATAAAGAAAAAAGTTGTGAGATATAGCAATGTTATTTTTCAAATTCATTAGCTTGTCAAAAGTTGTAATAGCATTTTCATTTTTACAAAAATATCTCATTCAAAATACGCTACTACTGCATTTTAATAAGCCAAGTGAGATCGTTGACAACTTGACGTAGATGTGTAGTAAACAACTTTTGGGGTCTCATTAATGGTTGAGAACGACCAGTGACTAGAGAGAATATAGAGTTAGAATCATTCGTGTGGTTAAGCTTGAGTCCATCCGCCTAGTGATGCATAACTAGCCACGGTATTCTTATCAGAAACCAGACTACTAGATTCAGTTGATAAAGCAAATTTACTTCAATGTATACCAAAGATATTTTACATATAGGTATAGCCAACTCCAAAAGGAAAAATCTTGCCCAATATATTCATGCTCTAGTTGCTACTTGAACCCAATATTGAATTGGTGTTCCAGATTTCATTTCTTTTATTCAAATAACATACCAAGATTTGGTTTCTAATTGCAGGCAACTTAATGGCTATTCTTAGTAGGATTGCAATGAAATGTATATAACAAAGCCCCTCAACAATGACGGTTTCTCCTTCGGTATTTGTTAATTCTACTGTCCATGGATGGAATAAGAAATCAACTTTGAAACAACTACAAAATCCAATGCAACTTTATTATCATCACTTCTATATTGTATAACAACCAAAATTGAGCTTGAAGCTATCATCTTTTCACAATTTTGAAAGAAAGATGATAAGCAACAAATTATTTGTTTTAATGTTTGGCTTCCCCTCATGTAGAGCAGCATCACTGCATCATTCACATAATGAATAAATAATACATGTAGACTTCTAGAAATAGAATTATAGAATTAAATCCTTGTAAGAGAAAAATTACAGGGGCTGACAAACATCTTAGTCCCTATTGAGGCCTGATCTACTCAAGTACAAATAGGCCTTTTTTTTATCAGAAGAACTTGATGTACTTGGCATAGGAGTTGCAGTTGGCACTGGAGAAAGCCCAGGATACACCCCATCAGTCTTCGCCAGGCATATTTCAATAAGATACTTTGTGAGTTCATGGTTTTGGACAAATGGTTGTGCTGCGTACTCTGTGATTGGCATCCACTGCAGGCAAAACGTGTGAGTAGTGTTTGTCAGTTAGAGCAGATGCTGCTAGGTTTTGAATTTAACTCTTTTCGTTGTTAAATTTACACAACACTAAAATCGAAAATATTTGATATATTAGACTAGTTTCAGGCTTCAGGTACGTTATCTTTTGATGTGTAGTACAGAAAATTTTTATCAAAGTTAAGAGGGGGGAGGTGGGGGGGAAGAAAGCATTTCCTTTCTTTGAGAATGGATACTTCCATACACATGTCGAGTGAAAAATATTTTGTTCTTATCTTCTACTTTGATTAAAAATTACCTGAGCTGCCGCTATCTCTGAATCCTGTTTCTGGATGTCAAAAGAAAGAGGTTGCATCATGCACACAAAAAATAAATCCGACTTCTGAAAGAATGCCTGGTGGCTTTGTCTGTAAATCATGTCAAAGAGTGATTAATTAATGAACAAAAAATGACGCAAAAAATTTAAAAAAAAAAAAAAAAACAATAAGACAGAGATGAAGAACGAGATTTATGTCCTTGTTTTGAACACAGGAACTTTGGGAAGCTCCAATTTACATGGATGTTTACTAGTTAGTACTTTGTAGCAAGTATGAAGGACAAAGAAAGCACATAGTTTCCTTTAAGATGGAGGAGCATTAGTGTAGTGTTCTGTTATCCAAACATATACAGACATGAAACACATGACTACCATAAAGACCGTGGCCTGGCTATGAGGACATAGCGGCAGAAGTTTGGCCAGGTTCAGGGATTCTATCAAGGACAACTTACCACCTAGACACATAGAATATATGACCGTAAAATGAACAAACACAAAATTATCTGATTTTAAACAAATTTCATACCTAAATGCTAGTACTTCCACAAATTTGGAGTCCACCTGAAGCAGCAGAAATCCCAGAAACATTAGAAATAAAATTATACCAATAAACTAGTATTCACAAGGCTTAAGCAACTGATATTTGTAATAACTAGGAATGAATTGAATATCAAATTCATGCAATTCTCACTTACTCCTGTCTCTTCTTTAACCTCTCTTACTGCAGCATCAAAGATGTCTTCCCCCTTGGAGATGATAAAGTTCAATAAGCGGAGAATATACACAATACATGGTTCTACAATTTACAAATAACATGAGGAGCTCAGCTTTATGCACTTACCTCTTCAACAACTCCCGTAGGGAACTTCCAGACACCTGTTCCCCGGAAAACTCCACTGTTTTCTTGGACCACTAACACCTAAAAAAAAAAAATTTGAAAAAAGAACCATAATACATGACTCCAGAGTCATAGAATGTAATTCTCTCAATTTGAGTATGCAATATAATGAACGCAGGTCTGTTGCATTACTTCAGAAGCAAGAAGCATAAGTGCTTGCTAAAATGTGAAAACTACTGGCAAGAAATAATAGTATCATGGAGGAGAGAGAGAGAGTAGCACTTAAATTTGTCAAATGAAAAAGTTCAGTAATAAATGATTGGATTTAGAATAGATGATACCCAAAAAAAAAAAAAAAAGGATAAATCTGAATGGTTAGAATAACTGCGACGGTCCCTTCATTCCTGCCATAGGTATAACAAAGTTAAAGAAAAACATCCTGAACAGTTGGATGAATGAGTATAAGCTATGTAAAATAACTAAAATCATAGCAAAGGATCTCCTGAGTCCTGACAGTTTGAGTGACACAAGCCTATATCATGAATTTCAATTTGACAAGATCTAGAACACACTCAAGGAAGGACAGGTGTGAACCAAAAATTTTGATAGAAGAAGCAGCAGTATGAATTTGAAGTATGTTTGCAAATTTGCATAGACGTTTTAAATGCACATTGTCTCCCAATACCAAAGCATAGTTAAAGGGCATAGCAGGCTTCACTTTCCTATGGAAGTTTTCCTGAACCTTTTTTTTTTTTTTTCAGGGTAGGGGATGGGGTGGCTATCATAGAATGCTGGCAAGCATTGGAGAGATCAAGCATAAAGATGGCTATTAATTAGATTAAGAGGATTATATCAAACAACAAGGCAAAACCAGTTATAAAGAGAGGATGGCATTCTAATGATACATTGCAGGGAAATACCTCTCTTTTCTCATTCATGACAAATGCACCAATACCCACTCGGTGTGTGGCATTTGCAGGAAGAGTATGTTCAACTTCAGGAATCCAATATACAAGCATCAAGTACTTTGGCTCTGCATGGTGGTACCAAAATCCTTGCTGCACAAGCATATAACAGAGGATAAGGTCAATGGGCAATAGATAACTAGCCAGACATCAATTTTTTTCTTAAACATGAGCTCCCTGACGAGTCAATAAAACAAAATTGAACCCAAAAACAAAAAAATCACCTGAACAGTAGCTTCAACAAGATTGACAAATTCAATAGGTAACTTGATCCAAACTCCCCTCTTACCCTGCAGGCGTTTATTTAAAATAACATAAAATAAGCAGAACTTTGTACCTTTTTTTTTTGAGACACAGAACTTTGTACATTAACCAATGTAAACAGGTAAGCAAAACATAAATGAGCATGTATAAGGGTGTGATCCCAAGTCAAATGGAATACTCGAATTCTCCTTAGAGAGAGAACAAGTAGAAGAACAAGAAGAAGCATGTACAGGTTCCAGTTTACCAAACATGCTCAAATTGACAAATACATTCAAATCAAGCTTCCTTGCAATTAGCTCAAGTAGGAAATGCACACTCATGGATACTAGAAAGCACCAATTAAGCACCAAAAATAAATAAATAAACCCTCCAATTAATGACAAAACATAATCAGCCAGAATCATATATACAAACACCTTATACCCATGATTACCATTCCCATCTTGTAATAACCATACCACATCACACCAAGATCAGTTCAAAACCCATAATGAACAATTATAGAACAACACAAGTTACACAACCATGAAGCCTGATCTTTCAACTATGAAAACAAAACAAACATTTAGTTAGAAGTTGATAAGAACAATGATTGAATACCTGTTGCCTCCAATGAGAAATGGAAGCTCTTAGTGAGGAACCATACACAGCAGCGTCCATAGGCTCAACCAGCTCCACAATGACACCTTCATGTTCATCATTAACCGACCTTAATATCTCAACTCCTCGTTGCCCTTCTTCATTGCCAACAACAACTCGCTCAACGGCTTGTGATGAAACTCTCCCAGATGCTGACATCGCTGCTCTCACGCTCAAACAACCTGCTCCTCTAACCTTCTCTGTATCGTTCCAACCTGCTCCTCTAACCTTAATATCTACAACACCAACAAAAACAAACTTCACAAATATCCCACAAAAATTAAGTACAACACAAAACACAAAACTCTACCAATATCCCACATAACAAAATTAACAACGTTAGTAGTAACACTAGCCTTACTATTAATGGTTAATAATACCCATAACACAAAAAACAAAACTTTATCACAACCCCACCAAAAAAAAAAAAAAAAAAAATCTTAAAAATTTTATAGTAAAGCGTTTTCGTTATGTACCTTTTGAAGGTAAAAAAGAAATGGGGTTTGCAAAATAAGAGCGATTTGGGGTTGTAGACAGTAAGAGAAGGTATCCGCAATGCTTGGAAAGCCATCTGATTCTGATCATTTTTATACCCTTCAAAATGGGAGAGAAATTATCATTGCATTTTCCTTTTAACGGTGAAAGGTACACACCGTGGGTTCAGGGGCTGTGAATGACTGAGACTGACTGACTTTGATTCTTCGCTAAGAGCCTAAGACCGTTTGATTTGAACAACGTAATTCATAATTTCGTTTCAACACACAGTCGCACCTATTAGATTCAGGGGGGAATCTGGCCGTTTAGTTGGAGATTTTTGGGATCATTGTCTAAGATGATGGGAAAATTGTGGTTTAAAATGTATCGTAAAAACACATTTTTATGGTATTTATAAAGTGAAAAATTGTGTCCATATTTCAAATAAAATATTTCAGTGCGTGAAAAAAATAATGGGTTTGGCTTGCGTCTAGTGACACGAGCCACTGAATAGAAGCCGTGTCTAAAAATAATTGTATGATTAATATATGTGTGTTTTTTTAAAAAAATTTGACAAGTCGGCCTCGTGATTGGAATTGAAAATTGAAGTTTCATGTATTGTCTAATCAAGTGAGGTCATCGTTTTCAACATATATCACTAGCAACCTTGTTTGAAAATTGAAAACTAATAAGAAATGTTTTTTAAATTTAGCGTTTAAACACCTTAAAATAAGCAATTTAATTCAAACATTCCTAAAAAACATTCTTACCAAATACATTATTTTTTATTTTTTAAAATACAATTTTTAGTATTTAAATATTAAAATTTGTTGTTTAGAATTATATACCAAACAGGCAGTTGACCTTTTAATTTCAATAATTTGTAAAAGAAAAAAAAATGAAATAAATTAAACCTTTGACGATATGGTTGAAAAAAATGAAAGGTACAATTTAAAGTAAAGAGAATGATGGTGATTTTTTATATTATTATCGAAACAAAAGTATAAATTAAACAAGAAAGAGAAACAGGGTAAATTATTATAAAATAAAAAAGTTGCAAAAAATATATATAATTTAGAGTAAGTCATGCTTACTCAGTCTCAGGTTGTTACTTGTCGAAGACTCTAGCCATTGTCACCGCGTGAGAAACATGCATGGATCTGGTCTCTTCAGCGTGAGAAATTGGTTCAATTCAACCCAGTCTGATGCCTGAGTTGGGAATAAATAGCAACACATTCAAGTCCACAACTTTTGTCATAATTTGATAAATTGTAAATAGTGAAATTATGACCCATACAATGGCAAAACTCTTATATGTGCGAAGCGCATGAGATATCATCTCTTTACATAAACTCACAACTCTTTACTTGAACAAACTGTAGTAAAAGATGTGAATTTTGTTATGGCATTAGCATTATTCTTGAGATGGTGGGTTGAGTCACCAAGTTTGTTTTTGATTTATTGAATTTGAAAATTTACAGTATAATTTAGAAATATTGTGTAAATTGTAATAATTTTATTTAAAAATAATTATATGATTAGCGAAAGTCTAATTTTAAGACATAAGACATACAAGCACATCTCACTAACCCAATTCAACTGGTATCGTGGGTTCTAGTTAACTCAATTGATAAAGTCTCTGATGATTGAATAAGAAATCTAGGTTTCAATTTCCGCCTATACCAAAAATCAATTGGTATCTTGGTTTGATGATAAAAAGTATCATTAAGAGCAGACGTCATAAGTTAAAATTCTCTATAAAAAAAATTCAAACTGGTAAAAATAATAATAATAAATAAATAAATATATATATATATATATATACACACACACACACACACAGATTCTTTCTCACGTTCTTTGAGTAAGTCTTGGCCATTACTTCACATTTTGTGTTCTTTTCCTCTCTGAAAAAACTAACCCAATTCAACCCATGTCTAACCCTACAATTGGGTCGGTTTCTATTTTCTACACAAGTAATGGGTTGGGAATTTCCCAACCTAACCCAATTCAACCCATGTTAACCCCACACCTGGGTTGGTTTCTACTTTCTACACAAGTAATGGGTTGGGAATTTCCCAACCTAACCCAATTCAACCCATGTTAACCCCACAATTGGGTTGGTTTCTACTTTCTACACAAGTAATGGGTTGGGAATTTCCCAACCCAATAGGTTCAGGTTGGATTGAAAGACCCCCCACCTCTAATTTTTGTTTTCAAAATTGTTTTTAAAAGCATAAAAAGCTTGTTTTAAAATTCAAATAAAAAAAATAATTGTACTTTTCAAATAAAAAAATTTGTTTTGTATGATATAAATAAAAAACGATTTAAAAAAAATAGAAGTAAAAAAAAAAAACCTTTTGATGGCCAAAATTATTTTGCTTACAGATAGATGGGTATGGACATTTTGATAAACACTCAGATTGACCAAAGGAAAAAAAATTTGAGAGTTTACATGCCCAAATTACGAACGAAACAAAATCAATGTTACAACAAACTGTGTAACATCATAATTAAATCACAAATTCAATTTAATCTAACTCTCAACCTAACATATATACCAATTGGGTTGGGTAGGTTTTCTACGCAAGCATGGACAGAGGCATGGTTGAACTTGCCCCCAATTTAAAAAAAAAAAAATATTATTATTATATATTGGTACTAATTTTAGTAATTTTGTTTTATAAAATTACATTTTTGTCCAAATATATTGTTATATAGTCACAAATTTTTCTACAATATTTATACAAACTGTTAAGGTAACAAATTTTTATTAATTCACATTTGGACTCACTACTTACATTATTTTTTTACTTACCAATAATTGTTCATCACATCAGGGGTTTGTAAAAAAGTTTGTAATTCTAGCATTTTCCTTACTTTAAAGATCATAAAAAAAAAAAAATTATAGATCTAAAATCTAAAACAAAATATACAAGCCCAAAAAAATTAGTCCAACAACAAAAATTACCAATAGTAAAAAAAAAAAAAAAAAAAAAAAAAAAGTAAAACTAAAAAAAAAAAAAAAAATTTAACTCTAGTCAACCAATTTTACCCAAACAAATAACTTGACCCTTTAAAAAATTTTAAACAAAATATTTTTTTTCTTACCCAGTAGCGCATACATCAAAGACCCAAAAAAAAAAAAAAAAAAACATCTTATTTTCTAGGTAGCAACAGAGTCAGAGACCGAAGTCACTGTACACAACTAGCAACAAAACCGCTCCCCTTAAGTTTTAGCTCTGTCCCTATATGCAAGTGATAGGTGGGAGATTTCTCAACCCAACAAGCTTGGATTGGATTGAAAAACCCCTCCAACACAATTCATGCACACCTTTAATTTGCATTTTCAAAATTGTTTTTAAAAGCATAAAAAAACTTATTTTGAAGGTTCAAAGCCACAAAAAATAGCTGTTGTTTTCAAATAAATAACGTTATTGGTATGATATGAATCAAAAACGATTTTAAAAAAATTGATGTTAAAAAAACTTTTAATAACTAAAATTATTTTGCTTACAAATGGGTATAGACATTTTGATAAACACTTGATTGACCAAAGAAAAGAAATGCCAATTTTCAAGCCTAAGTCACCACGAAACAAAATCAATGTTACAACAATCACCATAACATCATAATTGAATCACAAATTGAATACAATAAAATTATAAAAAAATATATTTAAATTTTTTTTAAAAGAAAAGCAATTCACCAAAAATGTCAAATTGTCAACAAAATCCAGCCCCGTACGTACTACCATTAAGCATGGCCTAAATCTTCATATCCCACCAGAACCCTCTACCCTTAATCAGCAAACACAATTGGCAAACTCACTCATGATTCATGAATGCCTAATCAGCAAACTGAGAAGCGACAACTCATCGGCTTCCCCATTAGAATAGTCGCATTGTTGAAAGCCATCTATATCCCCAATTGACAATCAATCTTCGCTTCGCAACCACTAAATTCATGCCCCATGGAAATGATTGGAGAAAGGATTCCAAGGTTGGTGCCAATTTTATTATTTTTATTTTTTAATAAAAAATTATTTTATTTTGAATAGTCTACAACTCCTTAAACTCCCATATTCACAAGCTTTAATCCATCAAATTCATGGCCCTTCATTTGCTCACCCCTCATCAACTAGAGATCACTTCGACTCCACCAAATCAACCACGCAGTTGTACAGAAAATGGCTTTATCTATCCCAGCATGTTCATCCTGAACATAAGCTGCAACATCTTTAAACTCCTTTGCAACATCCATGATAGTAGGGAAATGCACTATCGAAGCACTTGAAACATCAATAGAATATTGACACCTCCCAAAGACATAAGAGGCCATTTCAACTTCCTTACCACACAATTCACAACCCCCCCCCCCCCCCCCCCCCTCTCCTCTTTTTCAAATATTTAACATTTGAAAATTTTAGCCTACAAAAATAGGAATCCTCCCCACCCCCAAAAATATTTGAGTTTGTCCAATGATACTCTTAAAAGAAGAATTGGTTAATTGGTTTAATAGTTATAGAGAAGACACTTTATTTAGATTAATTAAAAAAATTTACTCACTTTGGTAAACAATTTGGTAGTTTATATTGATAGAAAATATTGAATTTTTTTTTGGTGTGTGGGAGTTTGTCTCAATATATTTTAATCCCAAACCTTATTAAACATGTAGTAAGCACTCCTCAACACAAATTGGCCAAACTTCATTACAACCAAGATGAAAACATTTTTTGTTGCCCTAGAGCTTAGAGGGATACCACTAATCATTCATGTCTCATGAATTATGAGGAATAAAAATATTTCCTAAAATGATTTCATGGATTAATAAGAGCATTCATTGAGCATTGTTAGGAAAAATCATGCATGGAGACATGACAAAATTTGGGAATCCACCTATCATGCCATATCTTAACTTTACCTATCCTCCAATATGAAAAATTCTTCCTTTTTTTATTTTTAATGAAAATTCTTTGATACGAACCTCTTTCAACAACATCGTGCCCATGCATAAGAAGCATTGCAAGAAAGCATAGCTTGCATGAAATGCACGCGGTTAAAATATTTTGCTTTGAAAACCCTAAAAAAAATTAAAATTTTTTTTATAGTGCAAGAAAAAACCCTATACTATTCACAAGAGAATGAGGAAATAAATATCTAAAAAAAAAGGAAATATGGCATGCTGACAAAGTGACACGTCAGCTAGGAGGACAGGAAGGTAAATATGTGCAAAGAAAAAAAACCTATCTGGGACTTTTCATACTCTTTTGTTGTTTTGTAAGTTTTTACTCTTATTTACTAACCCCATTTCACCAAACTTAAAAAAGAAAAGAAAGAAAGAAACGAACCCTCACTTCACCGCCGCATAAATTTCATTCGTTTATTTTTTTACCTTTTACTTTTAAACGCTTTTTCTTTCAACTCCAATGGAGGGTTTCACCGGCGACGGCGAAATTCCGAGTCCGGAGGAGCCTTTCCATGGCCACGTGGCGCCATTTCCGGACACAACCGAACTGATTTACGCCAATCCGCCGCCTGCGATTAACTTTTCTCCCGTGGAGTTGATCCCTCAACGCCATAGCCTTCCGCCGCAGAAGCTCCGCCCGATCAGGCGGTCTCCGCCGGAAAGTTCCGAGCTTCCTGAACCTACGCTCGCCGGAACCCTGGCGACTTACTCGGCGGAAGAGGAGGACGCAGGGTTTCTGGCCGCCTGTAAGGAGGTTTGTGCTGTTAATAGAGTGGCCGGCAACGGCGATGGCGAGTGTTTTGAGACTCCGAAGCGGGTCGGGTCGGGTACTTGTTGCTGGGGTCCGAATGATGAGGGTCGGGTTTTGGATGAACTTGAAGCAGCATCTAGGTGAGCTTTTGATGCTTTTTATATAATTTTTCTCTTAAAAAAGCTTTCTTTTGTTATAAAAAAATGAGTTTTTTTTGTTGTTGTTGGTTTTCACTATTCAATTTGGATTTACAATTTTTGTGAGGGTCCCTTTGGTATTGTTTATTGGAAAAAGTTAAGTTTTGCACCCAAATAAAAAATTAGACTGTTAAATTTTTTTTACATATGGTGAAAATAAGCTGAATTTTATGGTTTTTCTTTCACACTATGAGGGGGGAATGTTGGACTTGGGTGTAGTAGAAATGTGATGAAAATTTAAGATGAAATTGTTAGATGGTTATGTGTGGTTGTGTTTGAAATGGCAATGGTTGTATGAGTTTGTATTAGTTTTTTGTTTTTTGGGTTGTAGTGAACTATAATAGTGTATGTGCATGATGAGTTTGCAATTTTGTTGTAATGGGGGATCTTGGATGTTGGTGGTGATGGGACTTTTTGGGATAATAATGGCTGGTGGAATTAGGTTTGGGGTTGAGAAGGGTTCTTGTGGTGTGATAAGGGCATAGGCAGGTGATGTAGATTAAAAGTGTTAACTGCTTTTTTTGTTGTTGTTATGTGTAGGGTCAGAAGGGACACACTTGGATTTTGTAATTGGGCCCTTTTGGTTTGTTTATGCACTATTCAATTGCTTTATGGAAGTGTTTTATTTGAAGTAACATCATCCCATCAACTATAGGTGGCTGATTTTTTTGTGTTTCAAGTCATAGTCTTTGGATAGTAGGACATTGAAACTTGTATGACATGTTTAACCAATTTAATGGATCCCTTTCTGCTGTCAGCTCTTCTTTGGATGAAGATGATGATGATGATGATGATTATACATCGGCAAACATCAATGAACCTATAAACCGGAAGAGAAAGAGAAAACCAAGTAAAAAGCTTAAGGGTTTTCTGGAAAGTTTGGTAGCTAAAGTAATGGAGAGGCAAGAACGGATGCATATGGAGTTGATGGAGGTAATAGAAAAGAGGGAGCAGGAGAGAAGAATCAGAGAAGAAGCTTGGAGGCAGCAGGAGATGGAAAGAATGAAAAGGGAAGAGGAAGTAAGAGCCCAAGAGATGTCTCGTAGCCTAGCCCTCATTTCCTTGATACAGAATATTTTGGGTGACGAAATTCAAGTTCCCCAACCATTAATTACCCGATGCAAGGAAGAAGATGGAGGTGAAGTTGGTATGCAGAATGAGGTCAAGTGCGATCCAAATAATAAAAAATGGCTAGAAGCTGAAGTACAAGCACTGATAACACTTCGAACTACTTTGGAACATAAGTTTCGCCCAACAGGCTCCAGAGGATCTATATGGGAGGAGATATCTGTTGAGTTGTACAATATGGGCTACAACCGATCTGCAAAGAAGTGTAAAGAGAAATGGGATAACATGAACAAGTACTTCAGAAAGTCAATGGAAAGTGGGAAGAAGCATGCTGCAAATGGTAAGGCATGCCAATATTTTCATGACTTGAACATCCTGTATGGAAATGGACTCGTTAATCCAGGAAATAATGTTAAAAATGCAAACACTGAGAATGAGGCCAAGAGTGAAAACTGAAAAGGAGTAGTAAATGTTGGAAAAGCTTTTTATTTAGACTTTGAAGAAGCAGCTGAGAGCTAAATATTATGGGCCTTGGTACCCTTTTTTGTCAATGTTTTCAGTGGAGCTTTCTTGTATATATTAGCATTGAACTTTTAGATATATGCCTATGATATTGTTTTTAATTTGTCTGTATAAGGGCAGTGTTTTATGCTGTTTCTTGTCCAACTGAAACAGATGAAGGGATGCAGTTAGGCTGAAATCAAGTGCTGATCCGAAGTTGGTGTTCCATTTTATGCTTCCTCATGTCTGCTCTTATCCTTCGCCCACAGTACATATTTATCATTCTCGTTTTTGTAGGCAATTGACAATATGATTTGGCACGCTAGCTCAAAGTGTTCTTTAAATTTGTTGAAATCATCTTCAGATTTATTTGGGTTTGGTGGCTGCTGAATTTGGTGCCTATACCAAGTGTGCAGTTTTGTCTGCAAGAATTGCCGCTCAAGAGTTCTCATTAATATTATGTGAGGGCTTGATTCTTGATTCTTGATTCTATTTTTGCTTTTCATGAGTTAGATTAGGTACTATATGAAGATGTTCTAAATTAGGGGTGAAATCTGTGCAGTTAGGTCGGTTTGAAGTGCGATTTTTCCATCGGACCAAAATTTCCGATTTTACCAAATTTGGTACTGACACCAAACCGTATGGGAGGAACACCGACACCGAACTGACTGGATTTCAATTAGTTTGGTTTGACCAGCTTTCGATTGCTTCCAATTTCTTAGAAACCCAACAGATCAAAGAAAATAAAGGTTTATTTCCCTTTGCTTTCAACACCCAAACACCAAGCAAAAAAAAAATTCAAAATCATGTATATATTCAGAGAACATACCAAAATAAGAAAATCTATATATTTCCCTTTGTTTTCCAACGTTTTCTCACCACTCAAACACCAAGCACCAAGCAAAGTAGTAAACACAAAAAAATAAAATAAAAAAGAGAATGATGAAAAAGCGTATTGAGAGAGAGAGAGAGAGAGAGAAACGGAGGCATGACAGAAAGAGAGAGATGGGGAGAAAGAGAATGACTGGAGAGGGAGAAGTGAGAATGGGTGCTGCTGAAGTGAGAGAGAAATACTGAAAAATGGGTTAGTATGGTTATAAAACAAACCTAAAACAACATAGTTTTGGTAATAAAGAGAAAAAAAATAAAAAAGTTTTTACTATGGGTCAAACTTGGGTTTAGTTGTGAGAATACACATGTTCTTGCCACTAAGATACCAAGAACTTTTTTGATATAATTTGTACAAATTAATATATAATATATTCTAGTTCGATTTCGATCGAGTTGGTATATTTGTGTGGGACACTAAAATCGAAAATTTTGTTTTTTATAAAATGAAAACCGATACCAAACCGCACCATTTGTGTGGGACACTAAAATCAAAATTTTTCGTTTTTTATAAAATGAAAACCGATATCAAACCGCACCGAAACTGAACCGAAATTATGGCAACGGTTCTGCCAATTTTGGCCTTTTCTTTTCTTTTTTTTCTTTTTTTTCAGTTTCTTGGTTTTGTGCACACCCCTATAAATCTAAATGTTTTCTTGATTATCAAAAAAATGTTCAAATTTTTTTTCTCACAACTGCCGCTGGCAATTCCCACATAAACTAGTGTACAATTTTTTATGTAGTTACAATCAATGGAGACATGTAGTTGAACTAATGACATGGGAACCCGCCAGATGCCCAAAAAAAAAAGCCTCTGTATTTGGTATTCCAAATCCCTTGAGTAATTTCTGCTACCAAAGAATAAGTAGAAGGGGAAGTTGGTCCGTTTTGTACATGGACTACAAGTTGATCAGCTGATGAGGTCTTCTTCTTTTTTCTTTTTCTTTTTTATGGAAAAAAAATGGATAAAAGAGGACGACCTAAGTTAAGAACTTCCACCTGAGCATGACCATAGTAATACTCTACCCGTTGGGCTCGGTCCTGCAGGAGCAGAAAATCATCTGAGGTCTCTAGAACTACATTCAACATAAGAAAGCATGAATTGCAACTCGGCATCACCATTTAAACACAGCTAAAATGAGGAAATAGACAAAGATGAAGATGGGGATGGCTGAAAATAACAATAACAGTACAAGAGGTGGCTCAGGCTTCATGTAGGATGGGAACATAAGCAACGATGATATCAGGAGCAACCCCATGAAGAGCAAAGCACAACTTTTATTTTCACCGTCACTGCTCATCCTTATTCTCAGAAGAATGAGGGTAGAACGTGGTTGAGAGCGCATTGGGTTTTCATTAAATATATTGATGACGCGGAAAGTCAATTTTTTTTTTTGGAGATATCGGAAAGTCAAATTAAGTAAAATGTATTAATAAAATTCAGTTTGCAATTCTATTTTCAGATTGATTGGTATATGCAATGTATGAGCAAAAATATGTTCCAAGTGCATGAATTTTGCATTAATGCGCGGGAAAAAATAGATAGTAAATTCTCGATAACTTGGAAGTTGACGTTACTCCCTGAAGTTTCCTTCTGTTGAACAGTATGTGATGAGGCTGCCTTATAAGAATTCAAAGTTTCAGACTTTGACATCCTCTTTTATGGCCTTGTTGGTGTACGTTATTTCCTTATTACAATTCTGAATCAATTCCTTTAGTCATTAAAAACAGTTTAGCCATTAAAAACACGTGTTTAGTTTTTTGAACCAAGTCGATTCCCTTACAATTCTGAATCAATTCCTTCAGATTGATCTATTGTGAGATGGCCAATCTTAGCCATTGAGTTATTGATCTAGATTGTCAGTGACTAATCCTAACTCTGGTGGGAGAAAGTTCATTGTTGGGTGTCCAGTTGGGCATGAATGGGTCGAGTTGGTCGTGGGGTGTCATATCTTGGCCATTGAGTGATCGATCTTGGACTTGGGCTATCAAATCATGCGAAAGATATATGTCATCCAATTTTTTTTGCGTGTGAATAAAATATAAATGATAAATAATATGTAAATGGACAAAATTGAGCTACAATACTTTGGGTGTTGTTTCTTAGGTTCTCCATTTAAAATTGAGCCATGTAGTTACTTAACTAAAAAATATACTTTCATTCCATAAGAAAAAATCCACATGACAGAATTTTAAAAGAAGAAAATAAGGAATAGTACTTAAGTACTGTACAACTGTACCTAGTCTTTCCCTATTTAAATAGACTAGTAAAAAAGATAGATAGTTTAATGCTAGTATAAATATGAAATAGACTAGACAAAACAGAAAAAATTACTTTTTAAAGTTAAATTTGGCTCAAAATTGCCCAATCCAATGCAAATACTCTTATCACTGGTCTACTGTGTTTAATTTATTATTTATAATTTAATATTAATAAAAATAAAAATAATTCTTTTACGACATACTGTTAATTAATGGGTATTAGGTACTCCCTCCGTCCCACTTTGTTTGTCCTGTTTGAAAAGTCAAACATCTTAAAGAAATATCATTTATTATTTTGTCTACCTTATAAAAATGTATAAGTTTACAAAACTACCCTTAAATAGATTTATCAGCTTTTTTTAAAAAAGAGTTATTCTTAATGAGGCTTAGGAGTATAATAGGAATATTAGTAAACTAATAACTTTTATTTTTAGAAACACGACAATATTTTGGGACATCCTAAAATGAAATAGAGGACAAATATAGTGGGACGGAGGGAGTACTTTAAGTCATGATTATCATGAATATCCACTGGTTTCTTTTTGACATAAGATAGATTCAAATCTACCATCTTTTATTAGTTGACCTAACTACAGCACACCAAAATATGTTTATTAACTTTTACGTTTTTCTGCATTTATCAAGTGATTTGACCAATGGTATTAACATTTTACAAGCGCATTCGATTAGAAGTCAGTTGCTTGTTTAAGATGACATGCACCGCACATTATAAACATTATCAGAGATTACATAGCTTTTTATAATAAGACATGTGCCAAACAATCGGTGTAATGGTTAGATTTAGAACAATATCATGAGTTTTACATGAAAAAACATTGAACAAAAATCACCATTGTTGTTCACCTTGTAATTATTAAAATTTGTGATTTGAATTTTTTTTTTTTTTAAAGGAAGAAGAAGAAGAAATTTTTATGAACAGTGTGCTAAATTGAAGGTGTAGTTTTACCAAATAAAAGACTCTGTCGACATTTTCTATTATTAAGTCGACGCAATCAACTTTACAAAACTTTTGGTAAGGTCTTTTAGCAAGGCTAGGGCCGCCTCTATAGTATAGGCAAATGAAGCAATCATATAAGGCTTCAAGTAAAAAAAAGACTATCAAATTTTAACCAATAGAGTTATTTCTTTTATTGTAATAGTATTAATTAAACTCAAATTAATAATAGCCAATAAATAAAATAATATTTTTTTTATCAAATGAAAAGCAAGAAAAATAGAAAGAGAGAAATGTTACGTCCAAAACATTTTTCACAACACTTTCATAACAAATTCTAAGTAGCAAATTGTTACTGACTGGTTGTTATTGGTGAGTAAAAAAGTAATTTCAGTGGTAAGTTCAAATTAGAACTAGTAATAACTTAATACCTAAAATTTATTGTAAAAATACTGTAAATATAACATTTCTAAAAAAGAGCAATATACAAAAAAATTCACAACAATTTTTAACAACAGTTGAGTTAGCAAATTTTTACTAGTTCTTATCTAGGTCCCTCACTAATATCACTTTTTTACTTACTGCTATTAATCTACCACGTCGACAAGTGTAAAAAATTTTGTCAAATTTTTTGTCTAAATTTTCTATAAAAAAAAAAATTCTATGTGGTTCATGTTTAATTAGTAATTTGCATCTAAAATAAAATAATAGAGTCTAAATAATATTTACTTTTTCTTTAAGTCATTAAATATTAATACCTCAATTCAGTTTTTGCCTTAGGTCCGCAAATACATTAAGCCGCCCCTAAGCAAGACACTACAATAACCTCTTTTATAAGGCAAAAAAGAAATTGTATATACATTATACAAACACATTTATTTTTTCCTCTAAAAATTCTTTGGGTAACATGTTTGCAATATACTAATAGATGTACAGAAAACCTTTTCAAAGGTTTATCAAAAATATTTTTCTGAGGCAGGATTATTTAAAAAATGATAAATAAAAACGATATAATTGATCCCTAATTAATGATGCTTTCACCTTAGTTATGCATTTAAATTTTTTTCCCTGTCCTCAGAAAAATTCTTTCTTTAAACAACTTTTCAAGATCTCTCTATGATTACAAATCATTGAAAGCAATTTTCACACAACATACTGAAAAATACATTGACAATGTAATACTACAAAATCTTCGCATAGTAAACATTTATAGTATTATGATAAAAATTCCTATATATATAGATAAATATACGACTTGAAAACATTTTAAATAAGACTCAAAAGATATAGATTTAATAGAGTGACTCAAATTTTTCTCACCCAAAAAAAGAGCAACTCAAAGTGTAACTCAAAGTACACCATGTCTTATTATAATTCACAAGTCTTGAATGCTCATTGAAATTGATTTGCATTCAGTTTTTCAGAATTTGTACATAAAAGTATTCATTCATGTAAACCTAACAAATATGTAAAATTTCACTGTCCAATAATTAAAGACTGCAAGTATCATATTATTGAATTAAATTAACCACCAGATGCATCTAAAATCCACACGGACCTTTTCTCTTTGGGTTGTATATTTAACATCACAAGTCCACTACGATTATTTATTTCAATAATTTACAATACTCCAATAAGCCTTAATCAATCAAAGAATCAGATAAACAGAACATTAGAAAACAGTTAATATTGACAAAAATATTCAAATGAAAGAATAAATTTAAGGAAAAAAAGAAACCGAACATTTTTTTTTTTTTTTTTTGAAAGCATAAGAAACCGAACATTAGAAAAAGTAGTTAATTAATATTCAAAAGAAAGAGTTTAATTATGATTATATATAAAGGGCTTCAAGTACATTTCATAATAAAGGGACACAATCTATTCCAAATGTTACATTACACACTCTTCTCATCAACCAAAAAAACCGAAAATGTGTATCACAAAATTAATTAACCACAAACACACTAATTAAAAAGAACAAAAATAAAAAAGACATATGCATCACTTAGAGGCTTGACGAAGGAATATGAAAACCGCGACCAACACGATGGGGAAGATAAGGAGTACAGAAGCAGAAGGCGGATGCAATGGACCCATCACCAATGGGAAAAAGAAAATCACCGCGGCCACCACCAACATCGCCACTATCGAACCAATGCCCCAACCAAACTCTTCCATATTGATCAAAACCTCTTGTTCAGTCCCTCACAAAACCTTGAATATTAGAGCGGTTAATGTCAATAAGATTAGCAAAATGGGTTGTGTAAAAATGTGTGGGGGAGTCACATGCAGATTTAGGCAATCTTTGGGCGTGTGAATATATATATATAAATAGTTTGCATGGTGTTGCTTGGCAGGGGGTCACAACGGTTGGCTTAGTTTGCATATATGCTAAGTTTTTGAAATTGTACCAACATGACGTTTCGGCCAAAGTTTCACTTTTGAATTGAGATTATATCATATGGGACAGATATGCTAATTCCATGGGGTTCGGAACATGTATCAAAACAACAAAGGTTTGACGCTAACAAGACATGAATTTTATTTATTTATTTATTTATTTTTATAAAAGACATGAATAATATTGCTATATAAAATAAATAAATCAAAGGCCCGTTCTAGGGTTTTTTTTTTTTTTTTTTTTAAATTTAAAGGATGATGCATTGTACAAATAGAAAATATTGTTAATTTATTCGGTCCATTTTATTGGTTATTTGATTCCTTTTTTTTAAAGTGTCTTAAAATATCATCTTTTTAGAAGAAAAAAAAATCATCCACAAAATATCAATGACTTTCCTAGCTTTTTCTTCATTTAAAAAAAAAAAAAATTCAATAGATTTATTTTGGTAAGTTTTTGAAAAGTTTTTCCAATTTTAGGCATAGGATAAGGCATTTAATAATGTCCCTTTAAAAGATAGATTTTTCTAAACATGATTAATAAAAAATAAAAAAGAGAAAAAATAATGAGGATTTTATAATGTGTTTGTTAGATTCATGGGTGGCTTTATGTTGAGTTCACAGTGTTCATATGAATAACCTGACTTGCAAAAAAAAAAAAAAAACTATACTTATAAAATATATAATTCTCTCTCTCTCTCTATCTCAAAGTTTAGGGTCACTTCTAAATTGATGCATCAACTTTTACAATTTAAACGGTCAACTATTACAATTACAATAATATAAAATGTGCCCTTATGTCAAAATTTGTTAGAATCTCATCATTAATCCACACAAAAACAATATCTTCTTAGACCAAAAAAAAAAAAAAAAAAGAGTTGCTTTTAGTCAGGTTAACAAAGAAAATTAGACAAACCATAACGAAAGAGGTGCATTGACTTCATTGTAATTTTAGACAGTGTAAATTGTAAGTTTGAAAGTTGAGAAATCGATTTAGAAGTGACTCTAAACTTATATGGAGGGTATAAAGTGAATTTTTAGTCTTCAATAATTTCTAGTGACACAAAAATTTTTAGAGCTACAAAAATGACTTATTATGATTATTATATTTTTTTAACAAAACATAATAAAATTGGTGTCAATTTTATCAAGGAAAAAAATTATGTCAATAATGGAGCCATGTAAAAATAACTTCCAATCAAAACTTATCACTTTAACAAAAGTAAAAGTTTTTGTCTCCATCATTACTCTTTTAGAGTAAATTAGAATTAAAAAATAAAAGCATTTTGGATACATTTACAAACCACACTATCTAACATTAACCTATTTTTAATTCAATACTTAGGTTTTTATTTTTCCACTTCCTTCGTTTAATTTTAGTCTATTTTTTATCTAGCTATTCTATTTAATTTCATTCAATCTCACTATTAATTTTAACAAATCTTATTTTCAAAACAACATCATTTTGGTAAATTTAATAATTTGAAGTGAATGAAAAATGACTATTTTAGAAAAGATTTTTTTTTTATTAAAAAAAACCCTTAAATGGCTGAATTGAAATAACTAAATGTAAAATAACCCCTTTAAATGGCATAATTTAATAAATAATTAAATTTAAAATAAATAATGTCAATGTAAATTGAAAATAAGTATGTATTTTTACACAATTGTACATGACCTGATATGTGGGTGAATTTTAGAAGAATGTATAACCTGCATCGAGTATACGTTACTCATCTCTCATAGTTGGTAGGTCTCACTCCTCAATAAGATCCACCAATTATGAGAAAGAGGAAACACATATTTGATGTAGGATATATTTTTCTAAATTTTAGACTTTGTTAACTAAAATATTGATGGATCTCGCTTTTTAATAAGACCCACCAATTATCAAAGAGAACAAATACTAAGGGTATATTATTTTTAAAATTTTAGACTTTGTTACTAAAACATATTGCTTTTTCAATTATTCAAATACATTTTTCTACAATTTCGAGTCCCCACCTTTGATATGAGCCCACGGCCCCATAAGATGTGGTGGTCCAAGTTGAAAGGCCTACTTCTATGAATGTGAGCCTCACTCACGTGACTGATTTGTGGGGTTGTGCAAGTGAAGGTTGAGGATGAGGGAGCAACCTGCGAGTGCCGGTCATATCAACTAGCTTCTTCTGAGTGCTGTCTTGTTAATGCGACCGGTTACAAGGGGGTTCCTCGTTCACGTCGCCTCTGCCACGTTGTCTGTACTTAATTTGGCACTATATAACTTGACACTTGCCAAGTACTATTAGCTTCAACTTCACACTCACGCCACTAGCTACCACAGATTGCTCTAAAGTTTTCAGAGAGAGAAAGAGAGAGCAAGCTTTAGTGGGGATATCAGAAATGGAACGTGGAGGCTTCCATGGCTACCGCAAGATCCCCAACACAAACTCTGGTAAACTCAATATTTACACGAACACAACTACTTGTCACTGTAATTTTTATTTTTCTTATATATATATTCTTGCTATAGCTATATGTGTTGTACATTTTATATATATGTGTGTGTGTGTTTTGTACATTTTATAATATGCTTACATTTTCAGTTATCTGGGATCTTTTTTGACCTTCTCTTTCTCGAAGATCTTACTTTTTATTCTTGCATGAAAGCAATTATCTTAATGTTCATCTTCTCTTGCATGCAAATGTATTTTTCTTTCTTCCTTTCCTTCTTCTTCTTCTTCTTCTTCTTCTTCTTCTTCTTCTTCTTCTTTTTTTTTAAAATTAAATCATATTTGATGAATACAAAGGAATGTATCATCAAGCTTAGCCCCTCTTAGCTAGCTAGCGAAGTAATAGGTTATCTGCAGTTTAAGCTTTCAGACCCAGATCGACCTTTTCATGTGACAAATTCTTGGCACCACGATTTGAACACAAACTCCTAACGGTTCATTTGGATTGAGGGAGAAGAAGGAGAAGTAGAATACAGTTAATCTAATTTAGGCCAACTCTACTCTTTTCTCCTTCACTCTCCCTCTCTCCACCTCAATCTATACAGATCCTAAAGCAAGGACCTTCAAGCTTAATAACCATTAAAGAGCTTGAAGGCACTCAAGCTAATTCTTTGATATTTTAGCATAATTTTTCTCTCTATTTTCACTTCAGTGGGTTTCTCTATTGATCTTTCAATTCATGCAACTATATTTGCTTGTGTTGACTCTTTTCTGCTTTCGGGAAAGTGTTAGTTCTCTGTAGTAATATGCGGATAAATTGTTTATTGCTCTCTCTCTCTCTCTCTCCATATTAAATTCTGCAGGATGTTCCGACTATCTATTCACTTACAGTGGGCTAAATATACCTGATCATCTGCTACAAAGATACTTATTATTATTTGATTGATCTGTTGCTTTGATACCTTACACTTCAATAATAATAATAGGGGAAAAATATTGCACACAATGCTTTACTCACACTATATATATATACACGACTTAGTGTTTGGGTAGTATGTATTAATTTCACATATATACACGGTATGCAATAAACAATGTCATCGTAATAATCTATTTCTTTGTTCCTCATTTTAAGTCAGCTTTAGTTATATGATCTCATCTGAGTGGTGTGGGCTACAAGATGTTTGAAATAGGGTTTGTTGTACAAGTGGCATGTATCATGCATGCAATCTAGGACCCCACAACGCCATGTGTCTTTCATGCATAAGCAAGCGTAAGTCGGACCCCACTTTGGTCTCCACCTACTGCAACCTTCAATGAATATGCTAGGGATATTATAACTTTTCTGCATACTTTTTATAAACGTGTTACTCATTGCAAAATATTTCCAATTTCAAATTTTAAACATTTTTTTTTATTAAAAAAAATACAATTATATTTATTATCATGTCAGTTTATAAATTTTTTAATAAAATTAGTAATTAATTTAAAATTTTCACGTAGTAGCAATTAATATCAACACTCATACTCTTTTTAGTCTTGGGTCTCCAATTAATCAATTATGATTCATTTAGAGATAATTTAGACTTGACTCAAAATTAAGAGACAAATTTTTTTTTTTTGGCAACTTATTAACATATTAAGTTGTGATCAATTAAAATTACTTTAAAACATGAGAAATG
This sequence comes from Quercus parvula, assembly GCA_030820535.1. Classification (NCBI taxonomy): domain Eukaryota; kingdom Viridiplantae; phylum Streptophyta; class Magnoliopsida; order Fagales; family Fagaceae; genus Quercus; species Quercus parvula. The sequence goes on from JAUAME010000002.1 coordinate 17,418,475, forward strand.
TTACATTCATAGTATTTTTACAACAGATTATAAATGATAAATTATTATTAGTTTTAATTTGAATCCACAACCTATTTTTTTTTCCCACTAATAAATAACTAATGACAATCTATCATTTAAGATTTATTGTGAAAATATTATAGATATAACATTTTCTTAAAATATAGTATCGTTAATTGTTATTATAAACTAGTTATCTCATAAAATTTTGTATTATTCTTATAAATTTTAGATTTAGTTAGGAGCTGAGCTAGCAGAGTTAAAGTTAAGATACTCTTAACTCGTTTGCTCAGAAGACCTACAAAAGCTCTCGAGGTGCGTTTTAAGTTAATGATAGATGAATACAAAAAAACATGAATAGCATTGGTTGGCTGATTTGTCTTTTTTATTTTTTTGCAAAGTCCAATTAGATATTAGATTTGTTGTTTATTCATATATGCTTATGTGGAGAATAGTAAAAGGGCCACTTGGTCCCTTCCTAAAAAGCCACATCCAATTTATGCCAACCTTGCGTGTCATATTTCTTATGTGGGTGGGGCCCATTGAAGCTATAGATCCCACACAATAATGTAGCTCACACCTTACACAGTTACACTGCACATTCAATTAAATTAAAATATTGAGGTTCTATTTGCCATGCCTAAATTGTGCACATTGCCACTCTCAAATTTAAAAAAAGAGGATGCTCATGTCATCACCTTACCTTTTCTGTTGATCGGTTGAGATGCTCGCGTCACTGCATTACAATGTGCATTTTTTGTAATGTCATAGTATTTTAATAATTTTACCATTTTCTTCATTTTTTCTGTGCTTTAAACATATAAATTTCTCAAGCTAGTGGTGGATATTAGGGCTGTTTGGTAGTGTATTTTGAACAATAATTTTAAGTGTTTAAATAATATTATATATATTTTCATCTATATATTTCTAAAAAATACAAACAATATTATTAAAACAACGTTACCAAACGGAACATCAATTTCTCAAATCTGGTGTATTTACTAAAATAAAAAATTTCCAACAGTTGTAACATAGCTATATTGTTGCTTTTCTAACATTGTCCCAGGCCTGAAGCTAACAAACATCAACATGAGGCAGCTAGCAGAGATGAACCACACCACCATCACCACCTCCACAACCACCACAGATGACAACGAATGCACGGTGAGAGAACAAGACAGGTTCATGCCGATCGCGAACGTGATAAGGATCATGCGCAAGATCCTCCCTCCCCACGCCAAGATCTCTGATGATGCCAAAGAGACCATCCAAGAATGTGTGTCCGAGTACATCAGCTTCATCACTGGGGAAGCCAACGAGCGCTGCCAGCGCGAGCAACGCAAGACTATCACTGCCGAGGATGTGCTTTGGGCCATGAGCAAGCTCGGGTTCGATGACTACATCGAGCCACTCACATTGTACCTCCACCGCTACCGCGAGATGGAAGGTGACCGTGGCTCCATTAGAGGTGAACCGCTAGGGAAAAGGGGTAGCGGTGGCAGTGTTGATTTTGGGCCACTTGGGGTTGCTGCATTTGCACCAGCTTTTCATGTGGGGCATCACCACGGGTTTTTTGGTGCTGCAATGGGTGGGTGGAACTTGAAGGATGCGCCGCCTAATGGAAATGTGGCTGGACCTTCGGCTCAGGCTGCTGTGGCCAGTGGTGAACCACTTGGGCAGTATAAGTGAGATAAGATCACCCAAAGTTTAATATATATATATATATGCTATGGTATGCTAATAATTATGATTATGTAACGCACTAATTAACGTAGAGACATTTGGGGGTTTGAAACTTTGAATCTATCATGCAGTGGAATAAAAGTGAATAACATGGTTTCTATATTGAGGTATTGCTTAATTTTAGTTTGCAGTTTTCAGGTGCTTTACTTTCTAGGAAAAAGAAAATATAATAATATCCATGTGCTTTTTAAAGTACTAGGAAAAAAATTATATGTCTAAAGTCATTATAGATGTATGAATAAGTAGATTTCAATTAGTTGAATTGGTAAAGTCTCTGATGGTTGAATAAGGGAATTGAGATTCAGTCCTTGCCTACACAAAAAATTATTAGTATCTTGGTCTGATGATAAAAAACTATTATTAAAAGTGAACATCATAGATTAAAACATTTTAAAAATATATATAAGGAAGGAAAGGAAAAATACCAACCTAACATGAATTATTGGATTGGAATAAACTAAATTTTTGAGGTACCAAAGCCAATTGGGTTTTTTTTATGATAAATAAATTGACTAGAATTCTGAAATGGAAATGGCAGCACCAGCAAGGATAGAATCGGTGAAATTGATACATACTGAAAATGTTGCCTAAAACGACAAATGGTATCAGTAGACGACTACTATTGAAGGGCCTATGAAAAAACGACAATCGAGTAAAGGAAAGTTCCAGTAAAATAGAAATGGTGAGCTCCCAGCGAGGATCGAACTCGCGACCTTTCGCTTACGAAGCGAACGCACTACCACTATGCTATGGAAGCCACGCTGTTGGTGGTCCTGGAGACGATTATTATTTAACACTTTTAAATTCTTACCCAATGCAAGGACTACAACTGTACCTTCTCTCTCACTTCTTGTGCACTGTTGGTAATTGTTGTACAAACTTTAGAGTGTGCTATAATTGAAATTTGAAACTTTTTGGCCATTTGGATGAACTCCACAATTATCATCTGATGAAGTCCAACATCCAAACAAGATTCCTCGTCTTTTTTTTCTTTTTTCCTTAACAACACTCAAATTCTACAAGAAGCACCAGTTCTCATGTTTATAGTGAATCAGCTATGATAAGCTAACATTGTTGCTTTCCATCGATAGGTTGATATCCCGAATGCCAGCTAAAATTACGCAACCAATCTCATGAGTGGGCAGTTCGGCTTAACTTCAGAGAAAACGAGTAAATTGAAATGCAGAAAGCTATTTGTAAACAAGGGAGGTTTCACACAGCCATCTAGCACCCCTTCATAGTGGGATGATAAAGGGCATTAGCCTAGAGATGTTACTGTAATAGACTAATAGGGTAGAGGCATAGAGATCCCTGGTTTAAGCAGGAGCAGCAATAGGCCAATATCATTAAGAATGATATAAGAGCATTCTTGTGTGTCAAATGTCAAATATTTGGCATTTGACAAACCAAATACCACTATTCAAGCCACATGAGGAGTTCCAAATGTGTTAAAATTTTGCAACATGCTACAGTACCGTCTCAAATATGAGATGATACGAACATCAATGCCAAAAATATTTTGGCTTATTTAATTACTTTTCTCTCTCCTCCCATCATATATCTCTTTCTCCGTTTACAACGCATCTCTTTCTCTCTCTGTGTGTCTGGTTCTCTCATTGCTGATCTCACCACGCCACTGACCACCACACCACACCACGCCAATCTCATCACACCACGCCGATCTCATCACGCCACTGACCACCACATCACATCACATCAATCTCTGTCTGGTTCAAAGATGCAGGTTTGTGCCGGTGGATGTGGGTTTGTGCCGGTGGTGGGTTTGAGATGTGGGTTTGTTTGATTTGGAGGATTTGGTATGTGGGTTTGTGAATGTGATGGGTTGTTGTGGGTTTTTTTTTTTTTTTGGGGTGTGTTTTTTTTTTTTTTTTTTTTTTAAAGGTGGCGTTGGTGGATGTGGGTTAGTGGTGACTGTCGGTGTTGTTGTTGGTGGCCATTGTTGTGGCAGTGGTGGTTGTGCCGTTGTTGTTGATGATGATAAGAAGGAGTTAATATATTATTTTAATGTGTAATAAATATTATTTTAATGTATAGAATTAAAAGATAAAACATATGATAAATAAGATATTGTAAAATAATGTGATAAAATAATAACGTAAGTTTTTTGTGTGTCAAAATAGTTTTTTTTTTTTTTTTTAACAGCTCTAAGGGCCTCAAAGTCAAACTTCCAGTGCTTGATGCACATGATTAGTTGTTTTCTCGCACAGGGACTGTACAACAAAACAGCATCGGTGCGCATGTACATTCAAACAAAGGCAACTAAAACCAACAAGCTACTGTCTACTGCTTCTAGCACTCGTGATTACAGTAAATGTGCAAAAGATATGGTATGTGCATGCAAAATGTGAAGCTCTGGTTGAAAAATCAATTATGTGGCAAAATTTTTCTTTCCCCTTTTACAAATGCAACACATTAATGGGAACTTGTACCCATTCAAGTCCTATCCATGGGAAGGGGCTTCAATACACTTCTTTTTTCTATCCAACTGATCATCTTTCCCTTCATTTTCTTCCCCTTCTACTTCTTGACATCCTTCCGGATCAGCTTCAGGTCTTTTCCTTTGAGAAGGGACTTCAATACACTTCTTTTTGCTATCCAATTGATCATCTTTCCCTTCATTTTCTTCCCCTTCTACTTCTTGACATCCTTCTGGATCAGCTTCAGGTCTTTTCCTTTGAGGAATTACTTGAAAGAAAGAAACTTTCCAATCCTTTGTTTCAATAAACTTGAGGAGTATCTCTATCACTTGGTTCACAGTAAGGACCTGCACTCAAATAAACAAGATGTGAAGTTTTGAAATTTGAGAGAAGGATAACAATCACCAACTTGCAAGAGGCAACATGATAATCAACCAACAGCTTGTAGCCAAACAGTTTAAATGTAAGGTTGAGACAGGTCACTTTAGCTAAATGATGCATCATAATTTGAATTACTACTTTTTCTTGTAAGTTTAACAGTTTAATAAAACAAAAGGAAAAGAATTTCAAAGATTCAGAAACAAGAATCAGAAAGAACGTAGCAAGATCTTAATCACATGATGTTGATCATCACTCATGCATTACTTTCATCATGTTCATAATTCAACACATCAGATTTTACACACACCACAAGAGAGAGAGAGAGAGAGAGAGAGAGAGAGGGTATTTGAATAACTCCTATAAGAACAAAATATGCAGTTTTGGTTGAACATATACTCATAGAGAGAACTTGCCAATGCATACTTCCTAATTTCATGGCTAAGTAAGGACCATAAATTGAGACAGAGAGTACTTCTCAAACTATGAATATATTCCCCCATAGAAACTGGAATAGTAACGAATGTTTGCTGTCAACAACTCCACTTATTGTTAGGCAGCTCTAGCTGAAACTTAATCCTTGCAAATTATATTTCTATTATAACAAGTGCTAGTGCTATGGTAGTCAACCTTCCAAGAGAACGAAAAAGCAATTTTTTTTTTTTGGTAAGTAACGTAAGAATATTATTAATAATAGAAAAAATGCCAAGCTGAGTACATTGGGGATGTACTATGGGGGCACAAATCAGGAAACAACGAAAAAGCTAGTATTGAGAGTTAGTTTAAGACCAACTATACCTGGGAACTTGACATCTTCAAGTAATTCCCAATTGGGAGCTTCGCCGTTTGGATTCCTTGCTCTTTTGCTTTCTTCATGGTAACCCCTTTCCACCTATTACGGTCCACTAATCCACCAACAATATATATTTTCTTCAAATCAAGTTCCTCCAGAACAGTTTCTGCATCTGCTGTGAGATATACCAGATTTTCCTTTTGCTCTTGCAATGCTTCAATATATGGTCGATTTTCTTTCTCAATTATCCAATTATCAAACCCTGGGAGTCTTTTCAATTGGCTTCCCATTTCTCCCTCGCATCCAGTCAACCAGAGATGGCAAGGGCTAGTACATCTTCCATTCACTGCATAACAATACATAATCTGCAGGTTTCATCAATAATAAAGTTATTTCATAAATTACCAAGCAAACCATTATAATATTGAACTGTTCCCCAACAAAATAAATCACCCATTAACAGGACCAATAACATTAAAGAAGGATGCACTGATTTATCACCAGAGACTGACAATGAGACCAGAACAAATATCAATGCTAAGTTACAAGGATTCAATTACAAATATCAGCCGATGTAAGACATCTAGAGATAAGGTTGGGCCTCAACATTTTACAGACCCTCATGTAAGATTAGTAATTCTGAACAAAGATTCAACCAAAACTAAATTTCATCCAGTTTCAATTTCAGTTCCTTAAAAAGTTGCAATTTTCATCCTTACAAAATTTAAAAGATGTAATCTTTGTCCTTTCATTTATCTCCGTTGAAGGAATTGTTTATGTGAGAAAACTAGAACTGGCATGGCATATTACTTTCACATAGACCCATCACAAACATACCTTTCATAATCAAACCTGCACTAAATTTCAATGATGAACCAAAAAAAATAAGGAACTTCAAATATCATTTGCTACAACAATAGTGAACGGGATAAACAGCAATTAAAAGAACTTGTTTTGAGCTAGAAAATCACATGAAAAATTCATATCTAGGTAACAAATCCATAACATTTAGATTAATAAAATAAAAGACCCATAAGCCTTGGAAACTAACCAAATGCACCACTCATACTACAAAATTACATATATGATTTTTACTACATAAGCAGTACAAACTAATGTGTTCATTTTTTAAACACAAAACAAAAAAAGCAATTCGTAAACTTTTTACAATTGGTGATAACTTTAGCATTACGTCTCATGAATAACCACAGCAAAAAATGAAACGACAGCGAATTATAAAACCTACTGCTAAAAACGACGGCGTATTAGAGATAGAGAGAAAGAGAGAGAGAAGGACCTGTTGAACGAGGCTTTGAATCTCAGAGGGAGTCATGAGATGAGCGAAATCGAGGTCGACGACGATCTTGTGTCCGCACTGCATCGCTCTATTCAGCCTCTCCATCTTCTTCTCCTTCTCCTCCGACCGCTTCTCCATCCTCTCTTTCCTCAAGCTCCGCCGCGACTCTATCAGCTTCGCTCGCTCCTCCTCCGTGACGCTCGCCAGAGTCTCCTCCCATTCCTTCCTCTTCCGCTCCGCGTCTTCCTTCTTCTGCCGCTTCTCTTGCGCTTTCTTCTCCGCCTTCTTCGCTTCGTACCTCTGCTGCTTCAGCAGCTTCTTCTGAGCGTTCTTCGAGAGAGTTTGTGGTTGTGAAAGGGCATTTTCGTCATTTTGCGTGGCCTCCATTGTTGCTCTAATCAGTGTTGTTCTCTTCTCTGTGGGTTTGAACGCGAGTGTGTTTGGGGTTAGGGCACTAACGTTTCTTTGGGAAATCGAATGACAAGGAAGACAGTGGAACGACGTCGTCCTCATGCGCTTTTTTTTCCTTTTTTTTTTTTTCCTCCCTTTTCTTAAGACCAAATTTGACCATTGCTCTCGTTCATTTATATTAATGTTTTAATTTTTTTTTTAAGAAAAATAAATTCCTTTTATTTGTAGGACAAAATTTAGCTATAAATTTTTTTTTTTGAGAAATTAACTAATTGTTAAACTAATTATTTATATTAATATTTATTTTATTGAATAAAGTTGTAGTCTAAAACTACAACTAATTTTGTAACTAAATTTTGTCTTTATTTATATAATCAACCAGTCGCTAACCACTGCAATACACGGGTTTATCTCTTCTTTAGGTAGTTTTTGTTATAAACATGTGACTTCAAGCTAATAGAGCATGTTCTCAATATCCATAAATCTACCAATAAGAAACATTACATACAAATCTCTGCACTGAAATAGACATTAAACATGTAATATGATTTTAGCTAAATACAAAGTTAGCTGATGAAAGTCATGTAAGACGTTTATAGATTGAAAGAAAAGAAGAAGAAAGTTGATAGTAAATTTTGAATAGAATAGAACTTCTCTGTTTGTGGTCTACTCTCATAAAAAATAAAAAATAAAAATAATGAGAAAGTTGATATTGCATTTTAGTGCCCATTTGTTTGGGCGTTTTGAACCCAAAAAGCACGTTTTGCAAAAAGCTGGAGTAACTTGTGTGTTTGGTTCAGCCCAAAACGCAACTTTTTGGAAAAAGTTGCGTTTTGGGCCAAGGTTAATAACACGCTGAGAACACGCAAACCTTATGGAGCTGAGGAGGTCCATAAAACAAAAAGTCCAATGTGCGTTTGTAACTATCTGTTGGCTCTTCCTTCAATTACCAAATTACCCTTGATAAAAGTCCTCAGTTCTCACGCTTGAAGCTCACTCTCACGCCTCTCATCTCATCTCTCTGCTCTCCCTTTGCCCTGAAGCTCATTCTCACGCCTCTCATCTCAAGCATAATCAAAATACAAACTCAAAAACATAATCTTAAAATTAATCAAACCACAACAATAAAAGCAAAAACATTCTTGCTCTCATAAAACCAATATAATTTAAACAACAAATCTAAAATCAAAACAATAACAACAGCAGATCGAGAACAGAAGAAAAAAAAAATTAGAACAACAATAAATGATCAAGAAAAAAAAAAGAGAAGCCGATATGACCCCGGTTGCATGCACTCCGCAGTGAGGAGGAGGAGCAGCGATGGTGGTGTGGTGGAGCAAAGACGATTTCTCCTCTCTCCATGCGTGTCTGTGTGTGTTTGAACTTTGAAGATAATGACACCAAAAGGCAAGCAAGATTATGGAATCAAGTATCACAGAGAAAGCTAGAGAATTTATGGAATCAAGTAGAAAAAGAAAAAAAGAGAGAGAGAGAGAGAGAGAGAGAAGAAAATGAGAGAGCCGAAGAGCTTCTGGAATCAAGTGGAAGTAAAGAAAAAGAAAAAGGAGAGGATGTACTAATGGTATACGTGTGTGGTGGACAAAATGCAAGAGAAAAAAAAAAAAAAAAAAAAAGGAAACGTATGGATGAAAGAAAGGCAAAGAATTAGAAATCACAATTTAAAAATACTACTACAATATTTTCACAATAAATTTTAAGTAATTAGCTAATATTGGTGAGTAAAAATATAATTTCAGTGCTGGGTTCAAATTAGAACTAGTAACAACTTTCCATATAAGATTTTGTTATGATTCTTGTGAAAGTATTGCAAAAAATATTGTGGATGTAACACTTTTTGTTGAAAAATATAATTGTTGAGAATGAATAGAAAAAGAAAAAATAAATATTAAAAAAGAATAAATTTGATTAAAAAATAAATATTAAAAAAGTGGGTAGGCAAAAGATAAATGTCACTGTTGATTGTCCAAACAGTACAAAAATTTGTCTAACCTGCTGGAGATGCTCTTATATATACATTGTCCTTTTTAGTATTTTATCCCTCAAACTGCCACTTTTATAAGTGTTAGCCAAATACTCAGTTTTTTTAAAAAGCATTTTTTAACAGCTTTTACGAAACACTCAACTTTTTGAAAATGCACTTTTTCATTATGCACTTTTTGAAAACTCCACTTTTTCATTATGCACTTTTACAAAAAGCTAAACCAAACTCGCCCTTAAGCTTCTCTAACAAACTTATCATTAGCCCACACGGTAGAGAGCACATAATTATATTCCTAACCAAATACTTGCCCAAACTCCAACAATAAATCTTACAAACCTCAAAGTTCATGAATATAATCTAACATAAAAATTGATAAGTAAAAATTTTAGTTTAAAAGATTTTTTGTTTTAAATTCAATACTTACAACTGAGGAAGAAGGATGTTCTGACATAAAAAGCAAACAAAAACCTACCCTTTAAACTATAGACCACAAAAAGGAAACATAAACATGCACATATTTTTGAAATCAAACTAAAGATTTAGAAAACATAGAATTAGACAAACTCATATGAAAAAAAAAAAAAACACATACCAAGATCTTTGTAGCTGTAGATTTAGATTCTAATAGTTGTAAAATACCACCTTTGGAAGGTTTATGATATGTTTGGTAACAGTTTTTATTTTCTATTTTTAAAAACTTGTTTTTTGGGAATATAAAGAAAAAACAATTTTCTTGTATTTTTGAAATAAAAAACATGTTTGGTTAGTTGAAATTAAAAAAATAATTTTTGAAAAAAAATAGAAAATACTAAAATATGTTGTTACTAAGATTTAAACTCTAATATTAACTCATTAAATGAGATAGATTCATTAAATTAAATGTGTTTTTCATTGACTTTTGAAAATTAGAAACTGAAAACAACATTTTGCATGTTTTCAGTTTCCTTTACAAATTAAGTTTTGAGAATAGTTTTCATTTTCTGTTTATTTTGAGTTGCCAAACAAGTTTTTTAATTTCAAAAATAGAAAATTGTTTTTGGAAACAAAAAATAAGGGGAAAAAACAGTTATCAAACATACCCTTAGATTTTGATGGTTGTAGAACACCTTCAATTATCTACTCTTTATATACTAGATTATATGTGACATTAAGTGAGGAATACTATAAAACATCATTGTACCTAAAAGAAGAATTAGATAAAAACAATTACTAATTCTCTTACCTGCTAGTTTGTGTTCCTAGGAAACCTGCAAAATCAAAAGGAAAACAAAAAAAGAAAAACATGAAGAACCATCAAACAAATGAAAAGAGGAGTTATTAATAACATATTTCATAATTTAAATCAAAATTCAAATCTATAGAGATGCATAATAAAAAACTCATAACCAAATACTTTCACTAACTTCAAGAATAAATCTTACAGACCTCAAAGTTCATGAATACATTCTAACATAAATTGATAAGTGAAAATTTTAGTTTAAAAGATTTTTTTTTTTTTAATTCAATACATACATAAAACAATTAGATAAAAACAATTACTACAAATAATTAGAAAAACTCATATGAAAAAAAAAATCACGTTCCAAGATTAAGGTTTGTATTTGTATGTTATAAAAAAAAAGGTTTGTAGTTGTAAAACAACTATTAATTCTGTTACCTGCTAGGCTGTGTTCTTAGGAAACCTGCAAAATCAAAAAGAAAACAAAAAAAGAAAAACATGCAAAACCATCAAACAATCGATTTTTTATTCTATAGTTTAGATCATACGAGGTTTAATGGCTAGAATGGTTGGTGAGTTCTTCAAACATACATGAAAGTCCATTAAGGCATTAATAGCATTAGTGTACACACAAGCATCATGCAAGAGTCACTTTAAGCAATTGTCTTCGTCTTTCTGGTTATAGTACAAATGTTGGACAAATTTGTAGATGGGGAATTGGGCATACGAAATCAAAGAAGCCCTGTGTAGGTTCTTAAGGGAAGGGAAGAGTTCTAGGGTTTTTATGTTTTAGCAGTAGTATAATAGCGTGTAGTTTTAGTACTACGTCTTTTTTTAATTGAAAAAAAAAATAGATTTAAAAATTATAAATAAAAAAATGTCGATATGTAAAATTGTGGAGAGGTCAACCAAAAGTCAAAGGCTTGAGAGAATTTGAATTTAAATTGGACTTGTTAGAAAGATAAAGTTTCACTCCTTGTTAAGTTTGGACTAAACAAAAATAATTTTATTTAAAAAAATGATAATAATTTATTTTTTATTTTTTTAATATTATACTAACGTGAAAAATTGTGGAAGCTTCAGTAACTTCGATTATATATATATATATATATATATATATATATATATATATATATATATATATATGATAAGAAATAATGGAGCTTAAATCACTTAAAAATATATAACAGAGAGCTACCATATAATTTTTCAATAAATAAATGTGTGCGTCAAAAAATACCTTTTAGGAAGAATTACTTAAATAACCGTTAGAATTAATTTAGTAAGTATGGGTCAAGAGTTTAACCAGTAAAAGAAGCTCAATGGATTGAGACAAAATACACAACAGAAATAATGAAAAAGACTAATATCTGGTTAAAAAATATATCATTGGAAGTCCCAAGGATGGATATGAATATAATCAATACAACTTTTCCCTCTCACTTGATATTACACTTACATTTTTTTACTCAAAATTTCTAGGCCCTTGTTTACAGGGAGTCTGCCCCTATTTATACTAGGATCTATTCATCATTTACCATCCACCTATAGGGTGTATATGGCGTAGGGTAGATACTTGTCTCATTCCCTCATTCCCTCCCCATTCTTTTGAGGTAAAACTAGGTGGGAAATGGGGCGTCTAGCACTATTCTGATGTTCATTCAATAATAAATGCGGCATTGCTAGCAAGTGGACTGCATTTAATGTGGAGGGGATGATTACTTAGCTCAAACGCTTTTTTCTTTAGGCCTTCGAATTTGTTCACTATTTAACTCATACAATCCTTTGTTTGCCTTCTCAATGCCATTGTGAGGGTTGGGGGGGGGGGGGGGGGGGTTCTTGACATGCAACAAAGGATAAGGTGATCCTCAGAGATTCGTCAAGGAGTGGTCGACCTTCAGATGATTGTGCCTTTATCTCTTTCCTCCTTGATGTGCCTTTGAGGTTCTTCAAGGTCGGGCTTGCTCTACTCAAATTGGTCAAGCCTCTCTTTATCAGGCTCTCCCAATTGGCCTTTGGGCCTACAAACTCAATCTTGTTAGAGATACAATAAAGATTTTTACTTTCATTATGAAGCAAACTAACTTCATTGCATTGTAACTATTGAATTATTTCAACTCAAAAAATTATTGAATTGTTATTATAAAAAAAAGAGTTTCATTGCATGTATTTTAAGTGTACAATGGTTTAAAAAAATATTAATTAACATTTGAAAATGACACATTTATTAAATAAGTTAGTTATATCAACCCGAATATGATACAATCAAGTTAAGCCTCAACCTATTATTTGCTAACTTCGTGTTGTGTCGTGTAATGTTCATAGGCCATGTCAAATTTTTCCACACCTAAACAAATCTATCAAGAAATTTAAAATTTATTTGAACACTGAATGTTTTTTTTTTTAAAATACTTTTGAAGCGGTTAAATAGAACCTTAGCTATGCCGGGTCCTTGGACCTCCTGCTTTGGGGAAATTAACATGCACTAGAATCTTTTGAAGCGGTTAAACAGAACCTTAGCTATGCCGGGTCCTCGGAACTTCTGCTTTGAGGAAATTAACACACACTAGCAACTTTCTAAATGTTTAAACTAAACTCAATCATGCCTCGGTCCTCAGACCAGATGATGTGGGAAGGTTAACACTCCATGACAACTTTCTAAGTGTTTAAACTGAACTCAATCATGCCTCGATCCTTAGACCAGATGATGTGGGAAGGTTAACACTCCATGACAACTTTCTAAGTGTCTAAACTGAACTCAATCATGCCTCGATCCTCGGACCAGATGATGTGGGAAGGTTAACACTCCATGACAACTTTTCAAGTGTTTAAACAAAACTTTAGTCATGCCTGGCTCCTCAGACCACATACTTTGGGGAAAGTAACGTTCCATGATATCTATTTATTTCTCACTAAGTGTCAAGATAGACCCAAGATTATAACCGACTCCTCAGATTGGTAGCTCTGAAAGGAGCAATTTACAGTACAAATATAGGGCGCGTGAAATGGCACTCCCACGAGTGTAAATCAAAGCATCAAGTAGAGTTAACTCTTAAAGAATTCAAAACCCCACCTTTCTCCTTGAATGAGAGGAAAAAACCGGAGTTTTGAGGGACTATTGTGGGGTCATAGGCCTAAAATCATACAATAGGGCGTGGGGCTTTGGCCGAGAGCGTGGTAGCCCGAGTCCGAGGAGGAATATCTCCTCGGACCAACTAAAGCGCGGTTAGATATAAGTCCTAAATAGTCAAAGTGACCTTCCAGGAAGTTCTAAAGAATAGGAACTCAGGAATATCTAAGGCAAAGCTACTAACATCGCATTTATATGGACAAGATCCTTGAACAGTGCTACCTTGGTTACTGCAACTCACAAAACGCCAGAGAGAGTGTCTGATGGGACAGGCACTTAAGTATAGGCTTGGATGATCAATAAGTGGAAGGCCAAGATCGTTCAAAGGGGACTATATAATAAGAGAAACCCGCCATGGAGAGAGGATCCTAGGATTAACAGAGAAAGCACAGTAGCAATCTCAAGAACTCCTGTAACCATTCTCATTCAATATTTATTAGAACAAAGCTCCTCAGATTGTGCCGAGAACAAACTTTCTTTGATAAACTCAATTCATCTCTGTTTGATTGTCATGAACACCATATTAACTGTTATCCATGCACTAAAGCCTAGCTCTTTGACCCACTCTCTACAAATTTATTGTACTGGGCTCACTGGTCCAAGATCTCATACACCTTGGGCTTGGGCTGCAAAACGTGTCCCTTCAAGTTATTTTTGCAATAGTTGAAACAAAGTCTAGCAAAAGAAAAATAAATAAATTTAATAACACACCATCAAAACGATATTAGCATTTTTGAGTGGGTATGAAACATGCCTATTTATATCAGTAATTATATCATGCAAATTTCAAATTGTAAACACATATAGTAAGATCAAATCTCTACACCACTCTTATTGTCTTTCTTTGTCAATAAAATAAAGAACTAAATATTAAGATATTTTACAAGGAAAATTATTAAAATATTGGAGGAAACTAACAACAAAATGCATATCGCCCAGTGCGAGAACTAAAATAGTACTAACTAATTTGATAATAGAGGAGGTAAAATGGTACTAATTAATTTGATAATAGAGGAGGTTTGTATAAACTATCAAGTATTTGTTTTTTATTTTCTTCAAACTTGGTTCTCAATATTGCATAGTAGTTTTCGTGTCAAAAAATCAGGCTGGAGAGCTTCTAAGTTAAAGTCCCAACATTTACTATCTAATTCCAATACTGGTATTCTGAATCTGATTCTAATTTTAGGTGTGATTCCAAGGTTTCTAACAAAGGCGAGGTATTTTCTATCACCAACAACATTCATGAAATAGTGAAAAAAGAGAAGATTAGAGATATAATTAGAATAGATATAAATGTATATTAATAACGTGTTGTTGTTCAATTATATCATCCCGCATATTTCATCTTATCCTATCAAGTGAACAGATATTATTGCGAGTCATGGCATTATCATTTTATAAAAGCTCTATCATTCCAAAGATTAAGGGAAGGTTAAATTTAGGGTAAAACATTATCACTTAAATTTCAACCCATGTTTTGACTAAAAGATAAGATTCAATTTTATATTTTTTTTGAAGATATATTTCCTCAATTAAGGAAAAATATTTAACAACTGTTTAATTTAGGTAAAAACATCCGATGTTTTGAGAAAAAATAACAAAAAGAAAGATTAATTTATTAGATCAAAGCAATAATATACTTGTGTGTGTGTATATATATCCCATTTGATTAGGCATTTTGAGTAAGAAAACATTTTTAAAACCCAAAACTCTATTTTGTAACCATAACTTCTCATAGCTTTTTTTTATAAACAGCAATAGAGGCCAATATCATTAAGAATGATATAAGTGCTTCAAACATCAGTGCTCGATGCACATGATTAGTCTGTCTTCTTTTTTTTTTTTCTTTTTTTTTTTCTTTTTTTTTTGCACAAGAACTATGCAGCAAAACAGCATTGGTGTGCATGCACATTCAAACAAAGGCAACTAAAACCAACAAGCTACGGTCTAGTGTCTACTGCTTCTAGCACTCATGATTATAGTAAAAGTGCAGATGATATGGTATGTGCATGCAAAATGTGAAGCTCTGGTTGAAAAATCAATTATGTGGAAAAAAATTTCTTTTCCCTTTACAAATGCAACACATTAATGCGAACTTGGACTTACTTTCCCTATCCATGGGAAGGGACTTCAATACACTTTTTTTTTCTATCCAATTGATCATCTTCTTGACATCCTTCTGGATCAGCTTCAGGTCTTTTCCTTTGAGAAGGTACTTCAATACACTTCTTTTTGCAATCCAACTGATCATCTTTCCCTTCATTTTCTTCACCTTCTACATCTTAAGATCCTTCTGGATCAGCTTCAGGTCTTTTCCTTTGAGGACTCACTTCAAAGAAAGAAAATTTCCAATCCTTTGTTTCAATAAACTTGAGGAGTATCTCTATCACTTGGTTCACAATAAGAACCTGCATTAAATAAAATATCACTAACTTGCGAGAGTCAACATGAGAATTGACCAACAGGTTGTAGCCAAACATTATGTAATGGCAATATTTCATAAGTTCTACTACAAATAAACCCCAGTTTATTTGCAAGGTTGAGACATAGGTCACTATAGCTAAACGATGCATCATAATTTGAATTACTCCTTTTTTAATGAGTTTAATAGTTTGATAAAACAAAAGAAAAATAACTAAACATATTCAGAAACAAGAATCAGAAAGAACATAGCGAGATTTTAATCACATGAGGTTGATCATCACTTGTGCATTACTTTCATCATGTTCATAATTCAAGGAATCAGATTTTACACGCACCACGAGAGAGAGAGAGGGTAATTGAATAACTCCTATAAAAACCAAATATGCAGTTTTGGATGAACATATACTCATATAGAGAATTTGCATACTTCCTAATTTCGTAGCTAAGGACCATAAATTGGGAGAGAGTTCTTCTCAAATGATGAATATATTCTCCCATAGAAACCAGAATAGCATATGAATGTTTGCTATCAATATATGCCAGTTCACAGATTGAGAAACAGCTCCACTTATTATTAGGCAGCTCTAGCTGAAACTTAATCCTCACAAATTATATTTCTATTATAGCAATCGCTAGTGCTATGGTAGTGAACCTTCCAAGAGAAACAAAAGGCAAGTATTGGGACCAACCATACCTGGGAACTTGACATCTTCTAGAAATTCCCAATTGGGAGCTTCGCCATTTGATTCCTTGCTCTTTCACTTTCTTCATGGTAATACCTTTCCACCTATTATGGTCCACTAATCCACCAACAATATATATTTTCTTCGGATCAAGTTCCTCCAGAACAGTTTCTGCATCTGCTGTGAGATATACTAGATTTTCCTTTTGCTCTGGTACTGCTTCAATATATGGTTAATTCTTTCCCAATTATCCACTTATCAAAACCTAGGAGTCTTTTCAATTGGCTTCCCATTTCTCCTTCGCAACCAGTCAACCAGAGATGACAAGGGCTAGTACATCTTCCATTCACCTCATAATCATACATAATCTGCAGGTTTCATCAATAATAAATATCTTCCATAAATTACCGAGCAAATCATAATAATATTAAACCGTTCCCCAACCAAACAAATCACCCATTAACAAGATCAATAACATTAAAGAAGGATTCGCTGATTTATGACCAGAGACTGACAATGAGACAAGAACAAATATCAAATTCTAAGTAGCAAGGATTTAATTACAAAAGGAGTGACCCTCTGCTCCATGATATCAGCAGATGTAAGACATCTAGAGAAATGGTTGGGCCTCAACAATTACAGACCATCATGTAAGATTATTAATTTTGAACACAGATTCAACCAAAACTAAATTTCATCCAGTTTCAATTTCAGTTCCTTAAAAAGTTGCAATTTTCATCATTAAAAAATTTAAAAGATGTAATCTTTGTCCTTTCATTTATCTCCATTAAAGGAATTGTTTATGTGAAAAAACTAGAACCGGCATGGTACATTACTTTCACATAAACCCATCGTTAATGTAGGGACACTAAAATTAGTCCCCAAGGAATCCACACAATCAGGATATAAATAATTGGTGGGAAAAAACACTCTATAATGGAAAACACAAACAGTGAATCTCTTTGACCATTAAAATACTACCTTTACTATTACAAATGCCCAAATGACTATGGGAAGCTTTTTTTACTTTTATTCCCGTGGTATTACACTAAATGTTCCTCTCTTTTTTCTCTCTTTTTCTTCTCAGATAGATTTCTCTTTCTTTTTCAGATCCCCTTCTTTTTGCATTTTTTCCCTTTTTATAGCTCCAATCCTTGTTCTTACCTTTACAGCTATTTTGCTCCCACCCAAAGTATCAAGGATATTTTTCTCTAACTTTATCGGTTTCCTCACCTTCTTATCTTGGAATTCTGACGGCCTAGGGGTTACATGTACTGTTCAGATTGTCTTATGTGCCATTAATGCGGCAGAAGTTAAGTAAAAACCTCTCATTAATGCGAAAATAAAGATCTTTTTTCTTCTTGTGCCTTCCAGGAGTTTCCCGTAGTTATTAGTATCTTCCAAAGGTCACGCACTGATTATCCACGCTTCATACCTTGGATAAGCTAATAATTTCCCTTTCCAACGGGAGTGGCTAAACGTGGTACTCAACCTTGTCCTCAACACTTATGACGATCCAACTTTTACCTCTTTCACAGATTATCACTCTTTGAGCTTACTCCATTGCACAAAGATTCAGGCCCAATTACTCTCCCATGACCCAGTAACTTTTTGGGCTCTAGGTCCGAGTAGATACTGTTCCACTCTCCACAGCTAACATATCTTTTTAAATATGAAGGATAGAAATCAAACCTGCACTAAATTTTCAATGAGGAACCAAACCAAAAACAAATATAAGGAACTTCAAATATCATTTACTATAACGATAGTGAATGCGATACAATAGAACATGTTTTGAGCTAGAAAATCACACGAAAAATTCATATCTAGATAACAAATCCATAACATTTTGATTAATAAAATAAAAAAAACCCATAAGCCTAACGGACTAAATGCACCACTCATTCTACAAAATTACAAATATAATTTTTACTACACAAGCAGTACAGAGTTTGTGTTTGTGGTTGTGAGAGGACATTTTCGTCATTTTGTGTGGCATCCATTGTTGCTCTGATCAGTGTTGTTCTCTTGAGCGCGAGCATGTTTGGGGTTAGGGCACTAACGTTTCTTTGGGAAATCGAATGACAAGGAAAAGAGTGGAACGACATCATCCTCATGCGCATTTTTTTCCTTTTTTTACTCCCTTTTCTCAAGACCAAATTTGGATCATTACTATTGTTCTCGTTTATTTATATTTAATGTTTTAAATTTTTTTTTTAAAAATAAATTCCTTTTATTTATAATCAATGATAAGGAATAATGGAGCACAAATCACTTAAAAATATATAGCAGAGAGCTACCATATAATTTTTCAATAAGTAAATATGTGCGTCAAAAACAATACCTTTTAGGAAGAATTACTCAAATAATCGTTAGAATTAATTTAGTAAGTATGGGTCAAGAGTTTAACCAGGTAAAAGAAAGCTCCAAATGGATTGAGAGAAAATATACAATAGAAATGATGAAAAAGACCGATATCTAGTTAAAGAATATATCCTTGGAAGTCCCAAAGATGGATATGAATATGATCAATACAACTTTTCCCTCTCACTTGATATTACACTTAACACAATTTTACTCAAAATATTCGGGCCCTTGTTCACAGGGAGTCTACCCCTATTTATACTAGGATCTATTCATCATTTACCATCCACCTATAGGGTGTATATGGCTTAGGGAAGATACTTGTCTCATTCCCTACTTCACTCCCCATTCTTTTGAGGTAAAACTAGGTGGGAAACAGGACACATGTCACTGTTCTGGGGGTCATTCAGTAATAAACTCAACATTGCTAGTGGGCGGACTGCATTTAATATGGAGGGGATAGTTGCTCAGCTCAAACACTTTTTCCTTTAGGACTTTGGATTTGTTCACTATTTAACTCATACAATCCTTTGTCTATGTTCTTGATGCCGCTGCGAAGGGGAAGGTTCTTGACATGCAACAAAGGATAAGGTGCTCCTTAGAGATTTATCGAGGAGTGGTCAACCTTCGGATGATTGTGCCTATATCTCTTTCCTCTTTGGTGTGCCTCTGAGGTTCTTCAGGGCCTCAGGGTCGAGCCTGCTCTACTCAAATTGGTTAGGCCTCTCTTTACTAGACTCTTAAAAATTAGCTTTGGGTTCTCTAACACCCCCCCCCCCCAACCCTACAACAAAGATTTTTCACTTTTGTTATGAAGTAGACTAGTTTCATTGCATGTATTTTGTGTGTACAATGGTTTTAAAAAATAATAATAATAATTAACATTCAAAAATGACATGTTTATTAAATAAGTCAGTCATATCAATCTGAATATGATACAAACTCGTTAAGCCTCAACTTATTACTTGCTAACTTCGTGTCGTGACATGTAATGTTCATAGGTCGTGTTGGATTTTGTCACCCCTAAACAAAACTATCAAGAAATTTAAAATTTATATGAACACTGGATGTTTTCATTCAAAATATCATAAGGTGCCAACCAGTTGAGTTACAAGCTTCTTGATATCATACATCAAAAGTTTGTATTCGATTTTAAAAAAAAAAAAAAATTTAACACATCATGCCATAATATATCATCTACAATCATTTATAATCTATAATTTATATTGTGATATATATTAAAATGAATTCACTTAATTAAAAAGATTACTAATATAATTAATACATTCATTTTGTTAGATTTTTTTATTTTAAGTGATGCCTTAATTATTTAAATATAATTAAATTTTGATGTCATTTTGTTAATATTTATATGAGAAAAAAATTGATTTGAAATATAATATTTTTAGTTAAATTAGTTATTTTTGCAACAATTAAAACAAAGTCTAACAAAAGAAAAATAAATAAATTTAATAACACACCATCAAAACGATATTTGCATTCTTGAGTAGGTATGAAACATACCTATTTATATCAGTAATTATATCATGCAAATTTCACATTGGAAGAAACTAACAACAAAATGCACCTCACCTCGTGCAAGAACTAAAATAATACTAATTAATTTGATAACAGATTACGTTTGTATAAACTATCGAGTATTTGTTTTTTATTTTCTTTAAACTTGGTTCTCAATATTGCATGGCAGTTTTCATCTAAGAAAATCAGGCTGGAGAGTTCCTAAGTTAAAGCCTCAACATTCAGAATCTAATTCCAATACCGTTATTCAAGATTCTGAATCTGATTCTAATTCCAGTTGTGATCCCGAGGTTTCTATTGAAAACTCTGTATGAGATATCAAGAGTTGTATTCTTATTCAAGAGTTGTATGTATCTACATCAATGTGTTTTGCATGTGAAAGAGGTAAAATGGGAAGCTCTATTCTATCACCAACAGCATTGATGAAAGAGTGAAAAAAGAGAAAATTAGAGATATAATTGATCGCATGTACATTTATCATTAGAGGAAGAGGAAAAGTATAATTGACAAGTTGAGAAGTACGTGTAGGGGTGATTAGCATAAAATCTGTTCTAGAAGATAAGATTTTAGATGGATTTAACATAAGAAACTTAATCATATGTTTAAAGAGATATGATACCAAAAAGAGTTTGTACTGAATGACTTTTATCTGGCTGGAAAAATAACTAATAATTATTAAAAGTAGAGCAGAAAACAAAAAAGAGCTAACAGGTAGGAAGTTGCAACAGACTAGAATTCTAATACAACTAGAATTTGATAAACCTATAATAGAGATTAAGAGAAATATTCGGATCGTTTTTCCTCTTCTCCTTTGCCTACAATAAATACCTGCAAAAAGCAATCTCGCCACTTTTCTCTTTCCTTTCTCTCACTATATATGTTAAGTGCATCAACTCAAACAGTGTTCAATATTGAATGCTAACTATTTTTGTCTCTGAAGCAGTCTCTAACTTTTGGTACGTGTTTTTTTTTTTTTTTTTTTTTTTTTTGTATTGTTATATGTATATCTTGATATCTATATACGTGTGTTTTTTTTTTTTTTTTCGTGTTCTGGTTTTTTTTTTTTCTTTGTGCGTTTTTTTTAGAAAGATTAGGACTTGGGCGAGCGATGGACACCATAGCAAGCAAAACCAGGCAAAGGCAAGCACTTTGGTTGCCTATATCCACCAGAACTTGGAACAGACAAGTTTTGAAAGGCGAATTTCTTGTGGTTGAGGAGGATAAGAGGAAGAAAAGGAAGGAGACTAGCTAATGGGGTTGACTGGGATGGTAAGAATAGGAAGAAATATGAAGGGCTTGTTAGTGAGAATGAGATGAGATTGGGGGTAGAGATGAGACTTTCCTAATGCTCCAAAAAGTCTCATTGGCCAAAGGGAGTGCTCAGTTTAATGCACCTCGACCAAGTCAGAGTGAGTACTTGGGAGGGCCTGAGAAAGTGTTCTAGAAAGTCTCCTCAGCCAAGAAAATGTTCAGAACTTTTGAACTTTGAGAGAATTAGCATCCTCTTTTCCAAATGGTCTCCATCTTTTATAGAGAGCCTGTGGTTGTAGATGTTCAAGGAATTGTGTGGGCTTAATGTACTAAACATGTGTTAGCTCTTTGGTATTACATGTGTCTCACTTTAATTGGTTGCATTCACTTTGTTTAGAAATGGGACCCCCACAATATATATATATATATATATATATATATATATATATATATATTTATATTAATTGAATTTAAATTTCATTTTATATTTTAAGTCTCTGTTAAAATCATGGCATATCATATTTTATTTTAATTTTAGAATATATAATTCATATACAAATACAATCATAATAAATGCCTAATAATGACTATCATAATTATAAATTTTCATTTAAAATTCATGAATAAATTCTTATATAGCGAATGAATAATGCCTAATAAATTAGTTTGGATTATTGAAAAAAGTTTGGATTGGTATAAGTTATGGTTTATTTTTTAAAATACATTGTTTGTCTTTGATGATAAATTCTACTTCTAGTGAGTTGAATTTTACCTTTTATCTCTTTGAAAATTCATGTTTAAATTCTAACATAATGAATTGGAAAAGTGTATTTTCACAAAAAATCAGAAGTGGTAAGTTGTTTTTAGTTCAAATTTGAACCCACTACTAAAATTATTTTTTTATCCACTAATAACAGTAAGCCAATAATAATTGTAAGTGGGTCCAACAGGCTAAGTCCACTTAGAATCATAGATTTAGGTTAGATGGCCTGATATAATTAATTTGTTAAAATGTGGGCTCAAGGTCAACTTTAATATGATTAAATCTTAATGGATGGGAAAGTGTTAGATAATTTGAGAGAGAAAAACAGATTTTTGGAATTAACACTTCCTCAAGCTTGGCCAAAGAGCAATTGTTCATATATTGTTCAAGTCTTAATCACAGGATAGTGCTATACAATATCAGTATTCTTTTTTAAGTTTTTTGTCCCCTACTCTAGAGGGGTTTCCTCTCTTTATATACCCAGCTAAATTACATCACAGCCCTCCAATTGTATAGTCACTGATTCTTCTTTAGATACTTGTCCTATCAGGGCTTTGTTGGAGGTGGTAGACGGTGCTAAAAACTGTGAGGGTACTGCTTAGGAGTCATTCCACTAATAATGCGGCCAGTTGAGTTGGTATAGTGCATTGAATGCAGAGGTGATGAGTACCTAGACATTTCCTTTCTTCTCTTACGAGTCCAAATCTTCTATCCCACTATTCTTACTCCACTATATACTCTACAAATAAAAACATGCCACATGTTCTTCTATTTTATTAAATGCTAAATTTATGCCTTTTATCATTACAATTTCCTAAAATAAATAAATAAATAACTCATCATATTTAGGTAATTGAAATAATAGAAAGCATAAATTTAGCATTTAATAAAATAGATGGACATGTGACATATTTTTATTTGTGGAGTACATAGTGAAGCAAGAAGAATGAGACAATCAGACAGAAGATTTTGATTCTTTGCTTGCACGTCTCTACCTCCTTATTTAGTACTTTGTCTTCTAGTACAAGTAGCCTGCTCGAGGCTTTCCAAGAAATGCGCGCTCTTCGAGCTCCTCAGGGAAGGGGTCGGCCTCTTCATCTTTCCTCCTCGGATTCTCATCTACGTGTCGGACCAAGACTAACATGTAGGTGGTTCCTTCCCTCTCCTCAGATTGGTCCACGGGCTCTATTCAGTGCTCGGATCTTACCCTCCCACAATAATCTATTACCTAAAATTTGTTGTGAGTTATGAATACGTTGTAGACATGCATTTCTCAATGAATTAAAATAATTATAATATCTTAATTACATATTTTTAACTAATCTATATTTGGTTGTCGATCTAAACTCACCGTGAAGTAGTCCAATAACAAATTTTTAGGCGTTAACGTTTTGTTATTTAGATGGAGCTTGAGCAATGGGCAGTGCTGTCGTGGTCAATTCGGAATGCAAGAAATAAGTTCTACTTTGAGAAACTTACAAGCGGGTCTCTGTAACTCAAGAAGCAGTTTGAAATGTGCATCCCCTGTTTTTGTTTCTTACGTTTTATGAGCTTGCTACTGTCTCTCTGAAACAAGCATAGTTGGCTTGTTTTTTTTACCTCTGTTGTATACGGTTACACTTGAAATCAATAAAATTCTATCTGTTCTTAAAAAAAAAAGAAGTTTTGTTATTTAGGTGTTGAGGTAGAATTCGAGATTGTTATATAGGCAACACATAACAAATTTTTGTGTTGGGATCAAATTCAAGATTTCACACATGTAAAAGTGCATTGTAATGCAAATTAATCAAACTTACCAATTAGCAGAATGGCTAATTGGCTATTGTGCCTTTCAATGTTTCTATATTTTTATAAGGTGAAAAGAGTAGAATGACTGAAAGAACATTTTAAAAAAAAATTGTGGTATTTATGAAAAAGGGGCATTCATTGGGTTGTTAGTTTTGCAACTTAATATGGACAATAGTTCTGCTTATCCAAATCCTATGCTTACTATGCAACAAAACATATAGCACAAATAAAAATCTTAACTAAAATTAAAGCAAAAGACACAAAACCCTAAATTTACATCAAATTGTAGACACTTCACCATAAAGTTGCTACAAATTGTAGTGTATAAAGCTTACAAACTAATATGATAATATTTATGGTAATTGGTAACGTATTAATTTGTAAGCTTCATATAGTAAAAGTTGTACATTAAATTGTTTTAAATTATTTTTCATAAATCCTTAGATGTCACATTCTGTGGGCACCAAAAATAAAAAATAGTGTCCCTAACTCCCTAAAACATTAGGGATTAGTTTAAGTTAGAAGAAGTATATATATGACTGAGTATATATACTTAGATTGAAAGTATAACTAATGTAAGTTTTAAACATGTTATATAATATGTATCACTAAATAATTACTATCTTCTTATTATTAAAGAAGCATAAAATAGAAATACAAGAACACAAGGATTACATTTTATACCTTACCGCCTACGTCTTAGGAAACCCTAAAGAGTTACATCTTTAATATATTAATATATAATATAGATTCTGTGTTACAATGAACCATAATATGAGCATATATAAAACTAAACCTTAGATTAATAGACTTTTAATAAAAGTAGGAGACTTGACTTGCACACAAAGTAGAATTAGGTTTGGGCTATGTTAATGAGCTAATATATCTCTTAACATTAAAAAATTAAATTAAAAAAAAAAATCTTATACCTTCCATGCATATCTTTTATGATAAGTATTTCAATTAATTTTTTTTTTAATATTATTGTATACGAACTATGAAGTCGGTAAGCATGGTTATCAGAAGTAGAGTAGAAAACCAAAAAAAGCTAGCTAGTAGCAATTTGATAAACCTACGTACGTACGTAATAGAGACTAAAGAGAAATTCTATGATTGGTTTCTCTTCTCCTTTGCCTACAATAAATACCTGCAGCAAAAGCAGTTTCGTCACTTTTTTTTTTTTTCCCTTTCTCTCGCTATATATATATATATATATATATATATATTAGTGCAGCAACTCAGGCCGTGTTCAATATTGAATGCTAACTATTTTTGTCTCTGAAACAGTCTCTAACTTTTGGTACGTGTTTTTTTTTTTGAATGTTTTCTGTATTGTTATATGTATATGTTGCTATTTATATACGTGTGTGTTTTTTTTGTACTGGTTTTTTTATTTCTTTGTGTTTTTTTAGAAAGATTGGGACTTGGGCGAGTGATGTACACCATAGCAAGCAGAACCAGGCAAAGGCAATCACTTTGGTTGCCTATATCCACCAGAACCCGGAACAGGCAAGTTCTGAAATGCGAGTCTCTTGAGGTTGAGGAGGATAAGAGGAAGAAAAGGAAGGAGATTAATGGGGTTGACTGGGCTGGTACGAATAGGAAAAAATATGAAGGGTTCGTTAGTGAGAATGAGATGAGATTGGGGGCAGAGAGTAGTGATACAAATTTTATTTGTATTGATGGTAATGAAAAAGATGATTTGAGTGATGAGAAAGATTTGAAGGAAAGCTGTGTTCTGAATTCTGATAGTGGTGACAAACTTCTTTGTGATGATTCGGATGCGGTGGCTGATTTGGGAGAAGAAGCTAAGGATGTTCATGATGATGGTGGGTGTGAAGAGGTGGAAAATGTGGATATGAATAGAGAAAGTGGTAGACCAAAAGGAGCTGTATTTGGAGTGAAAAGGAAGATAGACGGATTGGACATGTGGATTAACTTAGATTTTGTTGATGACAATGCAAATCTTAGATGTGTATCACAAAGAACCCGCTCACATTTTCATTCAAAATGGGATAAGAAGGAAACGAAGTTGGGAACTTTAAGTTGTCCAATTATTGTTGATGAGGAGGAAGCATCTAAGGAAAATAATAGTGATGAAGGTGGTGATCTTAGTGATGATGGTGGTGATGATGTTGGTGATTTCAAAGTGGTTTCAACTGGAAAGAAATTAAAGACAAACAAAAGCAAAGGAAAGCGAGTGAAAAAGATTGATGATAAGGGAGAGAATCCTATTCAAGAGCCAGCTCCTTCTAGAGATGCTGACAGCAATCCACCGGCTGCTAAGATGACTCTGCCTTTGAAGTTCACCTTTGGCGTCGAAGAAGAGCCAGAGCCACCAGAGAAAACGGAAGAGGAGAAAGAACTGGATAGACTTTGGGATGAGCTTGATTATTGTCTTAGATTGACTGAAATTGATTCAGATGATCCTGATAAGGTATGTTGGTTTAAAGCTTTTCATGCTTCAAAGCTGTGAGTGAGCCACGTACAGTGACTTCTGTTTTCTGTCTATTTTGCCTTACAATTTATCTTATGATCAATTTTTGAAAATTTACATATTTTAGAAACTGGAATTGTAAAGTATTATTTGTAAAAGAATCTTCAGTTTTGCTGAAATTGTAAATTTAGTATCCCATTTTGATTGTGCTCTTGCTTCACTTTGTTGCCTTGAGGAGCCCAAAAGTCAAAGACTATAAGTTTGTAGTGTTTTGTTGAAATATATAGGAATAAAACTTGCCTATCAAGTTCTAAATTCTAATAACCAAATATCTTATAAATTTGATGGAAAATAATTAAACCACACCTAATAAATAGCCGAGTTTCAATTATTAGGTTTTTTTTTTTTTTTATCAAAATTGGAATAATTGTTTTACATAATTCAACGAGTTTGAAGAAATATGTTTATAGCATTTATTATGCATGTAATAGTTTCTAATTGAAAGAAGGGGAATGCAATTAAATTCATGTATTGATTAATTGCAAATTGATCCATTAATTTTTTTTATTATCTTTGGAGCAAATTTGAGCCTATATTTTTGCTTAATGTCTGTTTAAATATCATTTTGCTTGTGTTTTCGATCCTTGAACTTGGACAGTGGTACATAATTGATTCAAATCTTACAGTTTTGAACATATTGGTTTCAAGTACTCACAGAGAAGAGCAGTTACTTGCTGTCTCATATGTGCATGACATGTATATAAATATGTGTATTAAGCATTAACTATAAAACCTAAAATTGCAAGTTTCTTTAAATTTAGAGTTGTTATTGTAAGGCCTTTTGGAAAACAAAATGGATTGGATGCATTCAATGTATTTTAATTTTCTTTAAGGTATTGTTAACACATCTGCCTCACATTGCAACTTATTACTTGTGTGTGTGCACTTGTTTTTGGTGAAACTTTATTGTTTAATGTTGATCAATAGGTTGAAGACACTGATAAAGTTGATAGAGCTTCCCTTTGTCCATTCAGAGGGGATCATGACTTAATTCTTGATGAACAAATCGGACTTATATGTACATATTGCAATTATGTGGCACAAGAGATTAAGGATATCACATTACCTTCTGTAAGTCATGCAACTTTGTTTTATTCCCATTTAAATTAATCGACATTTTTTATGTTACTTTCTTTCTATCTCTCTCTTCCACTTAGCTGAACGGTTGGTGATTTTATGTCAAACCAAATTTTGGTTAAGGCTTAGTTGAGTTTAGTTGCTTATTTAATTTTACTGTTTTAAGCTCCTATCTCTACTTTTTTACACATCTCTCAGTTCTAGAAATCCATACTAATTAATTTGATAATGGCGGAGTTTTGTAAAAACTATCATCTGTTTTTTCTTTTCTTTAAACTTGGTTTTGCATATTGCAGAGTAATTTTCGTCTTAGAAAATTGGGCTGGATAGACTCACGTGAAATGAACCGCTCCCACTCTGATGAGTTAAAGTCTCAAGATTCGGGATCTGCTTTCAATTCTGGTTGTGATCCTGAGGTTCCTGCTGAAGGCACTGTGTGGGACATCATTCCTAATTTAAAGACCTACATGTATCCACATCAATGTGAAGGTTTTGAGTTTATTTGGGAGAATATAGCGGGAGGAATCCATCTTGAAAAGTTAAAAAACCAAACAACAATTGCTGGTGGAAGCGGATGCATTATATCACATGCTCCTGGGACAGGAAAAACTTGTTTAACTATTTCTTTTCTTCAAACATATTTGAAACTATACCCTACATGCAGACCACTCATTATTGCTCCTTGTAACATGTTCCAAACCTGGGAAAATGAGTTTAAGAAATGGGAGTTTGATATACCATTTCACAATCTGAGTCACCCTAAGTTGTCTGGCAAAGATGATATTCGTAAGTCAATGATGAATTCTTGGAAACATAAAAAAAGCATCTTGTGGATGAGTTACACACTATATGAAGAACTTACTGCACGTGACTACAATTTCAGGAAAATACTTCTTGATGATCCTGGTCTTGTAGTCCTTGATGAAGGTCACATCCCTCGCAACGAGAACAGTCTTATCTTTCAGGTTTTGTCAAATATCAAAACAGAGAAGCGCATCATCCTTTCTGGAACTCCTTTCCAAAATAATTTTGAGGAGCTATATAATTCACTCTGCCTGGCAAGGCCAAAGTTTGCACGCGAAAAAGGTAAATGGGATGCTCTTACAAGTTCTTTTACCAACATCACTAATGAAAATGTGAAAAAAGAGAAGCTGAAGAGGGTAAGAGATATGATTGACCCATTTGTGCATGTGCACAAAGGTTCCATACTACAAGAAAAACTTCCTGGATTGAGGGACTCTTTGGTTATATTACACCCAACCCAGCTGCAGAAGAGTCTCTTGCAGGATCTCAAGAATGATTATGGTACTACAAAGAACCATTTAAAATATGATCATTATAAATCTTTAATCTCTGTCCATCCTTCACTGTTGCTCAAGTGTGGTAAAGAAGAGTTTCCTTCTAATAAGCATAAAAAGTTAGAAAGACTTAGATTGAATGCTGAGGTTGGAGTCAAAACAAAATTTTTAATTGAATTCATCCGGCTTTCTATGGCTTTGAAAGAAAAAGTTTTGGTTTTTAGTCAACATCTTGAGCCATTATCATTAATAATGGACCAACTTCAATCTCACTTTGGTTGGACTGAAGGGAATGAGGTATTGTATATGGATGGAAAGATGGAAATTATGCAGCGGCAATCTTCAATTAACGTTTTCAATGATCCAATCAGTGAAGCAAAGGTATTATTTGCATCAACAAGGGCTTGTTCTGAAGGTATAAATCTGGTTGGGGCTTCAAGGGTTGTTTTACTGGATGTGGTATGGAATCCAGCAGTGGAAAGGCAGGCAGTATGTCGTGCATATAGGCTTGGGCAGAAAAAAGTTGTGTACATCTATCATCTTATTGCTTCCGGGGCAGAGGAAGAGGAAAAGTATAATCTACAATTTGAGAAAGACATGTTGTCTGAGTTACTATTCTCTTCTTCGAGTCAGAGTGATGATCAGCAGAAAATCTCACCTAAAGTCTTAGAAGATAAGATTCTGGATGGATTGGTAGAATGTAAGAAACTTAAATATATGTTTAAAGAGATAAGACACCAAAAGAAGTGTGGATCGACTGACTGTTAGCTTGTTGGAGAAGCAACTAGTAATATGAAATCAACTTGTTTTTTGGTTGAAAAAGTCTAGTTGCATTAGATACTTGAATGGTGTGCAGTGTGCATAGTACTTAATTTGACTTTTGAGTTCTTTTTCTTGAGTTTTTTTATTATTTGAATTTCAGAATTTAAGGTTTGGATGCTCCAGTTTGCAATTAGTAATTGTGAGTTTTGTTTATTTATTTTTATTGATTGGATTTCAGAATTTGTGGTCGATGGTTTGAAGTATGTCAACACTGGTGCAAAGACTTGCTTTCTCATCTAGTCATGTTATTTGTGTGAGCCATCAGGCAGGATGTTGGGTAGAAACATAAGATAAGATATTCTGTTCAAAACAGGGTCCTATGCAGTTTGTGGAAAGTTCCATTTACTGTGCATGTGAACTGCTTTGTTGTCTGTAATTTTGCAGCTCTGATGCTTGTGTTGTATAGTTGCACCTCTGGTTTGGTGAGTGTTAGGATTTGACCACATTGAATCTGCTTGAATTATGATAGTTTACAAGTTCACGCTTTTTTCAAGATTCCACATATGTACACAATCAGATTATTTTATGCATGATTGATCGTAAGAACCATATGTAGGATATTGTCTTAGTATATATATCGATTACAGTAATTCAATAAAAAGAAACAAGGGCAAGCAATTTCGTGATCATAGAATTTTCAGTGGACATTTTCTTCAGCAGCTAGAAAAAGAGAAAAGAGCACAATCTCTAATTAGTTAACCACCACTTCTATAATTTGGCAGTCTGGACCAACAAATAACCCCAACTGGAAAAGAGAACGAAAGAAAAATCATCCTACCCTAAATTTCTCCTTTCAAACGTATCTAGCAGTCCCAATATACAAAAGGTTCGTATGACATCCTGACTTGGATATAGACCATAAGTAACTTAAGAAAGAGTTTTCTCAAGTAAGCATGCAGTGAAGTTGTAAAAGAAGGATATTGTGCTAGCAGCACATATAGTATAGGGTTAAAATGACAATGGCAAGGCCAGAGTGATTGCATGACTGCATAATGGTCGAATACTACATTACTACTCATCCTTTCCTCTTATTGGCATAACCAATGGGAAATTCAATATAGCATCGGAAAAAACGAGTGTAAGTAATATGATTATGCTAGATTATTGGAGTATGCAGATTGCAGTGGAGAATCTCAAGTTAATTACTCCATTTTTTGGAAGAGAGCCTCAAGTTGTCAAAGAAATGAAAGTTTAGGCTAAGTTTAATTTTTAATATTGGGGAAAAAAATGATCTATCAATTAAGGAGGTAACAAAAAATATGGCTTTGGATTTAATAGAATGACGAAAAAGAATGCACATGCTAATCCTAATTGGTTTATTGAGAATTCAAAACCGACTCTAAAATTTTAGGACTAAGTCTTAATTGTTGTGATTATGGGGAGAGTACAAATTGTACTTTCAACTTTTTTAAGGAATTTAACAGAAAGTAGAATGTTTTAATTTTCTGAAGTTGATTTTAAGATTTAATTTCAAGCATGATTTTAAAACTATATCATACAAAATTAGATTCAGTTTGATAATAAGATAGCCGTACCTGTGGAAAGGAAAGTTTGACACAATTTCAAAACAGTTAAAAAAATGATTTGTTGGATTTGTTAAATATATAAGTGTAACTAATAATATGCTTTCTTTCAAGTATCTATTTTGGCTAAATCTTGTCTTGCAAGTGTCATTTATACTCTCTCGTTCCCTTATTACATGATCATGTGTTAGTTTGTTATACATGTAGAGCTTTTATAGGGTTAATGGTTTGGTGGTGTAGGATCAAAAATAAAAATATCTTGTAACAATTACAATTGGAAAATGAAAAATTATAAGAAGGGAATTTACCTAAAAAAAAAAAAGAATATAATGCAATTGGATGAATTTAAGAAGGTGAATAATGGTAGTGTTGAGTGGCTTGTATCATACAAAGTACAATATTGTGTTGTTTGCTTTGAATGGTGCTAGAAAAACTTTCATTTGTGAAGATTGGAAGTAACTAATAAATTTGAATGCGATCACAGTAGTAAATGAGAGAATGAACAATAGCGGATATAATTAAATCAAGTTCTAATCAGGAAATATGCTCTGAATTTTGGTATGAGCAATCTTTTAAGATTCCTGGAAGTTCTAAAAGAATTCATAAGCATTTCCAAATAATCTCAATTCTCACATTTGTGGAAATATTCCTTTGAAAATAAATTGGTATTCACATTTCCATGGAATGAGAAAATACTAGGAGCAATTCTTATAAATTAAAATGGCAAAAATGTCCCCGCCTAACTTGCCATGTCCTGCTGCGTTCCGCATGGACTTTACTAGCTCGGAACAAGGTTTTACTCACACCCCACTTCGCCCCAAATTTAAGTGTGTGTATATATCATCATTATTTATAAGAGGATTCCTCTTTTTGGACTGAATTTGTGGTTCAAAAATACCCCTAAATCTTATATTTAATAGAAAGAAAATTTGAGAACAACCCAGTAAAAATATATCTCTAACTCTACTTAAAATGCCTACAAAATAGGACACTTTCCTCTAATCCATGTTTTCAAAACAAACTTATCTAAATTCATTTTCGTTTTAAAAAGGAAAATTATGACATTAGACCAAAAATAAAAAATAAAAACTTCATTGCACGCGCAAAGCACGTGTGATGAGACTAATGTGTGTATATATATTGATATATATTTAAATTTACATGTAATTATGGGTTCCAATTAACCCAACTAGTAAACTAGTAAAGTCTCTGATAATTGAATAAAAGATCTGTGATTCAATCCTCGTTTATACCAAAAAAGGG
Organism: Quercus parvula; assembly: GCA_030820535.1. NCBI lineage: Eukaryota > Viridiplantae > Streptophyta > Magnoliopsida > Fagales > Fagaceae > Quercus > Quercus parvula. The sequence goes on from JAUAME010000002.1 coordinate 17,451,178, forward strand.
ATTTGGTGTCTTAGTCTGATAATAAAGAATAATCATCAGGAGTACATGTCATAGGTTGAAACTCCCTAAATAAAATTATACATATAATTTATTTATGTTTTCTATACCCATATGAATTATAATTTATTTATTTTATAATAATTTAGACACTAAGACATATTAGTTTCCCTGTAACAAATACTATGTCTTAATTATATTTTTTTTTTCATCAAAAAAAATTATAATTTTTTTACACATATTCTATAAAAGGCAAAACTTAGTTACAATACTTAGGTATTATTCCTTAAATAAAATTATACATATAATTTATTTATGTTTTCTATACTCATATGAATTGTAATTTATTTATTTTGTAATAATTTAGACACTAAGACATATTAGTTTCCCTGTAACAAATACTGTGTCTTAATTATAATTTTTTTTACGCATATTCTACAAATGGCAAGACTTAGTTACAATACTTAAGTGTTGTTCCTTAAGTTCTCCTCTTAAAATTCTGTCATGTGAATTTTTTCATATGGGATATAAGTGTATTTTTTAGTTAAATAGTCACATGACTAATTCTTAAAATTGGAACCTAATGAACAATACTTAACGTACTGTACCTAAGTTTTGTTCTTCTACAAATTCTATAATTGTATTGTTTATATTGTAATCTATCTTAATTTTTCATACTACATGTGAGTTTGGATTGCGATCCAAACTCATCACGTCTGGTGTTTGCGTTCAACAGCTGAGTCTCATGCACTGTTCATGGGACCCAGCTACATGGAAAAATACAAATTATTCATCATTTAAAAAATGTTCATAGGACCCACGGACACTATTTATCATTTAAAATTATTTTGCTATAGTATTTTCAGTAATAAGTTTTCAGTTTTCAGCAATAAACAGTATCTAAATAAACCTTACATGATAGAGGTGGACATGGGGCCAATGCTCCTTGACTTTTCTAATTCCTCCCATCGCCCTCCATTTTACTAAAAAAAATTTATGTAAATTTTATTTAATGATTCGATTCATTTCATATTTGTTAGAAGTCTTATAATTTAATTGACATCTTTCTCTGAAATTCTGAAGTTTGTTCAGACAAGGCCACACTCCGTTGCTCTTTTTGCAGCTACAGCATGGTCCGTTTGGTATCATAGAAACAAGCTCAGGTTGAGTGAAGCTTCCATTCCGTTGGGACAGATAAGGAGATTTGCCCGAGATTATATCCGTGATTTTAAAACTCTGAACAGCAAGCCTTCTGCACCAGTTCGCTCTGCTCCTAGAGGATGGCGTCCACCTGCAAATGATGTTTGGAAGATAAACTTTGATGGCGCAAATTTTGGTGAGTCCGACGAAGCTGGAATTGGTGTGATTATTCGAGATTGCAGGGGCGAAGTTAAGGCTGCTCTTTCTGAAAAGATAAAAAAGCCTCCTATCGTGGATATTCTGGAATTGATGGCCGCAAAGAGAGTGATGACTTTTTCCCTTGAAACAGGAACCTACAGAGCTATGCTTGAAGGAGATTCTGCCTCAGTGATTAAAGCAATTCAGTTTGGTGGTTGGGAATTTGCGCAGGGGGGTCACCTCATCCACGATATCTCTGCATTAAAAAACTCTTTTCAGAGTATTTCTTTCTCTCATGTTGTACGGCAAGGTAATGCAGTTGCACATGCCTTAGCCCAGAGAGCTAGACATTCTTTTCCTTTATCTGTCTGGGTGGAGCATGTTCCACAGGACATTGTTTCTTTCTTTTTGCAGGACCTTGGTTTTTCTTAATATAAAGCATTGGCATGGTTTTCTTTCTCAAAAAAAAAAAAAATTGACATCTTTCATAATTTAAAGGGATGATTTTCACATGACTTTTTAATGATATAAAATACTTGTCACGAATTACATAATTAACTTGATGAAATTTTCTTATATTTAAGAAAATAATATATACGGTCAATCATGTATTTTTTTTTTTGGAATGGTATGACCAATACTTTATATCAAACATATATATGGTGAGTGTGTGTGTGTGTGCACGTGTGTTTTTTTTTATTTTTTTATGAACAATGTATAAGTGTTATTTTGTGGATTTAAAAATTAATTTATAGATTTATCTGGGCCCGCTTGAACAAGCTTTGGTTCCGTCACTGCAGTGATGTGTGCACAAGTTTGAAAATTGACTTGCTAAAGTTAAAAGTATTCTCAATAACAAAAAAAATGTAATATATTTTTCATAAAATGTATTATGAAATGTGGGCCATTTTTGCTTTTTGCTTATAAAGTACCAATTCACCATTAAAATTTTTTTTTGGTGTCAAATTAACAATTGTTGAAAGTTATTTGACAAAAAAGCCTTAAAATATGAAATTTGTCTTTCAATGACAACATGAATTGTGATTCCCTTTTCAACGAAAGTACCCTCAATTTATTCATTTGAGACAACAAATACACCCATTAGTAGGGCTGCAAACGAGCCGAGCTTTGTTGAGTAGTGAATGTTCAAGCTTGACTCGACAGCAAAAGTAGAATGTTCAAGCTTGGCTTGAGCTTGATACGAGTCTACAAATAATGTTCAAGCTTGAGCTTGTTATAAAGTATAAAAGCTTGAGTTCGGCTTGACTTGGCTTGATTCATAGATCAAGCCAAGCTCGTGCTCAATATCAAGCCCAAACTCAAGCTCAATATCATGTTTTTGAGCTTGAGATCCAACACAAGTATATTATCAAGCCTATATTATGTTTATTATCTAGCCTACTTGGTTTGGATGAGTGGTCTCAACTTATAATTAATTAAAGTCTTAAAAGGATATGAGTTTACTTGTCAAGCTTATATCAATTTTATTACCAAACTCATAAATAAGCTTAGGCTCAACTTGTTTTGTTACTTTTGTATCAAGCCTTGGTATTCACAAGCTTGTTCATGAACAATATTTTTTACTCGGGCTCGGCTCGTTTATTAAACAAGCCTAAAACTAAAGCTTATTCTTGGCTTGTTTATAAACAAACAAACGTGAATGAGCTTTTTATCGAGTCAAGTCCGAGCTGTTTATGAACGGCTTTGTTCATTTACAGCCCTACCCATCAGTCGTGTGCATGCCATATGAGTGTGACCCTAAAAATTAATATATTCCATTTTACTTTTACAGAGTGAAATTAGAAAATTAGCCATATTGATGTCCCAAACAAATCAGCCTCCTCCTCCAGTTTCATGGCAATTTAACCCATATTTGCAAACATTTTTGTTAAATAATACATTTAAAAAAAAATTTATTTTCTGAATTTGCAATGTTGTTAAAATTATTTAAGAAAATAGCCCGATTGGTAATGTTATTCTAGTAACGTTGTTTAAGTTTTTTAGAAATACGTGTGAGTCAAAAAGTGTTATGATAATACGTGTTGTGTTGTTTAAACAACGAAAACTGCTGTTTAAATACCCCTACCAAACACCCTAACATTTCTTCTAAACTCGTGACTGACTAGATAAGCGAGTCCAAGTGTAGCCATCTTTCCTAAAAGATGAGTTCCACTCAAAACATAAACTGATATTTCTTAAAGATGAGTTTTATGTAATCGTTCGCCAACATGGACATGGTGTCTAGCAGAGAGGTGGAACTTCTGTGTTGAGCTCATCTCTATAATAAATGATATAGGAATACAATTATCTTGTTAAATACCCCCTCCATCCCAATTCGTTTGTCATGTTTGAAAAGTCAAACTTTTTAAGGGAACATAATTTATTATCTTGTTTGCCTTGTAAAAATGTATAAATTTACAAAACTACCCTTAAATAAATTTATCAGTTTTTTTTTTTAAAGAGTTATTCTTAATGAGACAACTAAAAAGGTGTCCCAATTAGATTGATTTTTTAAACATTTGTTAGTTTTCTTTTCAAATAGTTTTAAAAATAAAGTAGGGGTATACTAAGAACATTAGTAAATTAATAACTTTTATTTTTAGAAATAGAACAATATTTTGGGACATCCCAAAATGGAATAGAGGACAAATAAACTAGGACGGAGGAGAAATTATTTGCTCCTCTCGAGTGGAGGAGTGACATGGTCCTCCTGGTGATATGGACCAATAAAAAGCAACCATGTATTAAAGAAAAGCTGAGTCAGCAACACATTTGTTGCAACAATACTTCAGCCTTTTAAAATAACAAAACTTGAATTCACTTCTCTAATCCTGCTTTAGCCGCTTCACCAAAAATTCTAAAACCCAAAAATTTCCAAACCGCCCAGCTCTCTTCTTTCTCCCTCCCTTCATCATTGAAACAACAACATTCTCCTCATTGCCATTGGGTTCAAAACCCTGAGGTGAAGCTATATCAGATTTTTCCATTACCGGGTTTGAAGAAGTGGTTTTTGATTCAATATTTGAGGTCTTTTGGACAACGGGTTCCGAGAAAATAGATTCTGAGGCTTCATTCCTTTCAGCTAAGATTTTCTTTTTTGGGATTATGGCCTTGGAAGCTACAGATGTGGTTGGGGACATGTAATGCTTTTGGGTTAATTTCTTTGGGTTTGGCGAGTTAGGACCCATTTGTTGATGGCTTTGATGGTTCTCATCTGAAATTACAAAGAAACAAACTTTCTTGGTACAAATTTGAAACTGGAAACAAGTTTTTAAAGAACCAAGAAAAAGAAAGGAAAGATTGAAGCTTTATTACATAGCTATTCTTAAATCTTAATCATGATCTCACCTTCAATTATCAAAAAAACAAACTTTCTCATCATGAATTAAACCAAAACATATATAATGAATTAGCAAATTCAAAAACTATTAGAAGTCTCATAAAAAAAAATTAAAAAAACTATTAGAAGAAATCTCCAAAACCCTTGTTTGGTTACTAGGAAAATAATGGGAAAAATTTCGTCAATGATGCAGGGAGGGAGAGAGAAGAGAGCTGGGCAGTTTGGAAATTTTTGGGTTTTAGAATTTTTGGTGAAGCGGCTAAAGCAGGATTAGAGAAGTGAATTCAAGTTTGTTATTTTAAAAGGCTGAAGTATTGTTGCAGTAGATGTGTTGCTGACTCAGCTTTTCTTTAATACATGGCTGCTTTTTATTGGTCCATATCATCAGGAGGACCACGTCAATCCTCCACCTGGGAGGAGCAAATAATTTCTCGGGATGGAGGGAGTAACTTTCAAATATTACTATTTTTTACAAATATTTTTATTTTAGAAACAAATATTATTTGGCAACATTTACAATGGCAATAAGAAGTTTTTATTTTTTATTTTTTATTTTTTGAGAAGGACAATAAGAAGTTATTGAGGCACAAGTATGAACTATGAACTAGGTACTAGGTTAAATTTTAAATAAGATTAACTATACTTTATCCACTCATGGCTTAAAAATTGTTACTTTTCCTACCCAAGACCTGTTATGCATTCGGTACCCATCTTATCACTTTCATCACTACAAACATAAAAAAAAAACATAGTATTATAAATAAATAAAGGCTAAAATATCATTTTGATCCCTAAACTTTACCAAAAGTTTGTTTTTCGTCTTTAAACTTTTAAGAGTCTAAATTTGGTAAGGATGGGGTGTAAAACCCATGTTTTACACCATCCAATAAGAAATTGAAATTGCCATATAAGTATTTTACTTAAAATTCAATACATCCTATCACATCTAATAACATCTCAATAAACTCCCAATTTGGTTGGATTTATATATGAGTATTAAAATTGACTTATTCTTAAATATGTGATAAAATGATATGGCATTGGAGGGGTAAAACATGGGTTTTACAACACATTCTTACATAATTTAATCTCAACTTTAAAAGGTTCATTTTCCATCTTTAAACTATTGAAAATGTTTCACTTGTTGTCCTTAAACTTTAAAAATGATATTCTTCACCCTTAAACTATTGAAAGAAGTTCCTTTTTTGTCCATATTTTTGTCTTTAAACTATTGAAAAAATCATTTTACAAAGTTTAGAGATGAAAAAAAATTAGAGATGATTAAAAGATTTTTAAGTTTAGAGACGAAAACAAACTTTTTGTAAAATTTAAGAACTAAAATAATATTTTACCTATAAATAAATCAAGATTTGAAACCCAAGGCTCTCTTTCTTCTATAATATTCTCTCAAAACTCTATCTTTGAATCTCTATCTCAATATCACCCTTTATGATTTGTTTTTTGGTGGGTGCCACCATGACCATGAGCAAGGTTATGCAACTTGTTAAGGGAATAGCACCTTGCAGAGACTCAGATTAAGTATTCAATATAACATACATGGACACTATTCAACCCAAATTATTTTTTTTTAGATGGGATCAACCCAAATTCTTAAACCTATGACTTTGGGCTTAACTATTATAATAGCCATTTACTCTTATCATTATTATTTAATGTGAGATTCACTCACACTTGTATACCCAACATTTAGTGAGGTTACCACTGCATACCATGGGTATGTGATTTATAAAATTAAAAAAAAAAAAAAAAGTTGCTGCATTAGTTAGAATCTTTCTTGCTTGCTTGTGGATTGTGGAATCTTGTTGCATTGGACTTATTATGATATTTCACCATAATTTTCTTTGTAATTGTCTTTGGGTAAGATTTGTTGTATATTGTAGGCAGAGAAATTTTTATTTTTAATTTAGTATAGATTTGTTGATTTCTGTTTTTTACTTATTTATTATGTTTTTAATAATGAAAGTGACTAGCTCAAAAAGAAAAAAGAAAAAAAAGAAAGAAAGTGATGAGGTGGGTAACAACTGCAAAAATGAGATAATTTTGGATGAGTAAAGTTAAAAAAATTAGAGAGAAAATTAAAATAATCCAAATCACATGTGGGTGGTAAAGTGTATTTTACTATTTACATTTAAAAAAAAATGAGAGAGAGAGAATCCATTAAGTAATAGATATAACTGAATTGATAAAATCTGGGCATCAGAAAAAGTTTGGTTGTTTTGATTTGTTTTTTGTTTTTGAGAAAAGGGCATCAGAAAAGGTAAATTCCATAACTGAAATGTAAGGTTATTTTGATGTTCTAACTTTAAGAAAATGAGTCATGAGCCTGAAGTGAAGTCAGAAATCAGAAGTATCTTTGCATCGACTTTAGGAATAGGACTATATGACCCTTCCTATCAACATGTTATGCCATTTTGTACTAATGCCACCATCCTCCCTTTTCTTTTCTTAGAGCATCTCCATCCGGATGTCATATCTCATCTTATTTTACTATCCAAAAAAGCTATTTTGTCAATCATATCATACCATTTTACAATACACCCAGCATCCCAAAATTCTATTTTTTTTCCAGTTTATTGAAATACTCTTTTTTATTATTTTTTTTACTATTTCTTTCTCTCTCTTTTCCTTTTCATCTCTCTCCTTCAACCTCTGGCACAAGAACAGATAAGAAAAAAGAAAAAAAAAAACAACTAGCAAGGTCTCTCTGGGTCTAAAACATCACCATCACCGTAAAACCACTATCACTCACATCCCAGTAAACCCACCACATCACTAGCTAGCAACCACCACGCCACTGCCATGGCAACCACCAAAACCCATTAAAAAAACCACCAAACCCACCACTAACAACAACCACCGCAAGAAATAGCCACCACAAAAACCACCAAGAGAAAAGAAAAAAAAAACACAAAGAAACCGCCAAAAGTCACAACCAACAACCACGAGAAACAGCCACTACAAGAACCACCAAAGAGGAAAAAAAAAAAAAAAAACACATACACACACACAAAGCCGAACCCAGAAACCCACGGCAAAACCATAACCCCCACGGCAAAACCACCACATCAACGATCTGCAAAACCCACTTTAAAAACCACCCACGGCAAAACCATAACCCCCATGGCACCGGCGATCTGCACAGACTCACTGTGTGAGCTCCGATCCGGCGTGAGCTTTAATCTGGCTTGGTGATTCAAAGAGAACAGTGAGCTTGGTGATTCGGTGAGAAAGAGAGAAGCTTGATAATGGCGAGAGAGAGAGAGAGAGAGGGGATGAGAAAGAGAGAAGGAAGAGAGAGAAAAGAAAGAGAAAAAATGAGAAAGGAGAGAGAAATTGCCGAGTTAAAATGGTTTGAGAGTATTAAAAAAATATTTTTTTATCCCATTTAGCTACAGTACCATCTTACATTTGAGATGGTACTGTAGCTATATGTCAACAAAAATTTGGCCTTTTCCCATTTGGCCTTCTCATTGCTGGGATTTTCTGGGCCTGTATGCCAAATGTATCTTACATTTGGCATATGCAAGGCCGGCTGGGATGCTCTTATGAGTTAAATTAGTTCCTCTTTCTTTTAATGATCTATTATTTAGTGCTAACTCATTATCTCATTATATAGATTAAATATGAGATATGTCTTTGTTTGATATGGTTAATTCATTGGTTTATTTTTACTTTAAAAAATGAGTTAGGCAAAAATAATGTGTGATTTGAAATAGTTGTATATTCTCTTTTGAGATGAAGAAAAAAAGAAAAAAAGAAAAACCTTTTAGGGCACTAGGGCTTAATGAACTAGGGAAAATTTTTTTTTTTGGAAGGGTGAACTAGGGAAATTTCATTGCATAATATGTTGGTCACAAAATTAAAAAAATTCTATCATGCCAGCAGTATGACAAGTGGCAAATTTGGGATGAGACATCTGTAAAGTAACAAACATGAAGAAAACGTGTAGACCAAAGTCAATAAGAGCATTGTAATGAAATAGATTTTTTTCTCTAAATTTTTTTTTAATACATTTTAAGTGAGATAAAAGGATTAAAACCTGAATGTTTTCATTGAAAATACTAAAAAATATTAGTTGACTTAGAGTCATTAATGATTTTACTCAAATGTGTTAGTCATACATAAATCATCATAAAGTGGACATTATTGACCTAATTAGTTAGGCAAATTTGTTGTATTTATTATATACAATGGAAATTTAACTTGAATTTACTAGCTCATTAAAGTCTCATAAATACAAGAATTTTTGGGTGCATCATTAAAAAATTAGGGGTTAATTAATGGGTGCCCTTAGAGCATTTGTTAATAGATCATTTTAAGAAAATTTTTTTATACCACTTACATGAGAAATATAATAAAAAAGTAAAAAAAAATTATTATTTTTTCATAAAAAATTCTAAAAATATTTCTTAAACAATGATCTTAAGACATCGGTTATCTTTTCCCTAAAAAGTTATCCAACCTACACAAGCATCACCACAAAAAACAAATCATATAAAAAGCCCATAGCATTTATCGGGAGATAGATATCAATTACACAATTTGTGAAGTCAGCAATTTGGAAGAAAAAAACTTCGGTTACATTTAAGAGCTTATTTCTCTTACTTATTTGAACAAAACTGCCCCAACAGATCATAAATAAGCTTTAGAGAGAGAGAGAAAAAAAAAAAGAGAGAACGTGAAAAAACCCTTTGGTTTTTCAATATTGCTGACGCTAATGAGAGAAGTGGTTATCGAGCTCGAAGACAAAGAGCCAATTAGAGCAATGTAATGAAACATATATTTTCTCTAAGTGTTTTATTAATACATTTTAAGCAGGAAAAGAGGGTACAAACCTACACGTTACCATTAAAAATACCAAAAAAATATCATTTGACCTAGAAGTCATTAATGATTTTATTCAAATGTTTTAGGCATACATAATTGACTGATGCTAAAGATACAAACTTTTTTATAAAAAATTTTACAAACTGCCGATGTGGTGAGTGGTTATTGATAAATGAAAAAGTGATGCTAATGGCGAGTCTAGATAAAAACCAATAAGAAACTGGCCATATCAATAATTTGTAAAAATATTGTATAATAATTTGTGACTGGAGTATTACTCTACATAATTATCGTAAAATGGATATTATCAACCTAATTTTTTTTGAGATGCAAATTTCTTGTATTTATTATCTATAATGGAACTTAAACTTGGGTTTATTAGCTCATTAAAGTCTCATAAGTACAACAATAGCAATTCTTGGATGCATCATAAAAAAAAAAAAAAAAAGAATTTGATTAATGATTGTCCTTACTGTATTTATTTATAAACTACAACAAAATAATTTAAATAGGCCATAGCATCTATCGGGAGATAGACATCTCTTACATAATAGGCACAGCTTTGTGAAGTCAGCAATTCGGGCAAAGAAAAAAAACACACACACACACACACACTTCTTCGGTTTCATTTCAAGAGTTTATTTCGCTCACTTGTTCGGACAAAAAAACCCATAAAAAAATAAGCTTTAGATAGAGAGAGAGAAAGAAAAAAGAAAGAGAGAGAGTGAGAAAACCCGAAAACCCTTTGAAATCTTTGGATTTTCAATATTTGTTGTTGAGAGAGAGGCTGATGAGAGAAGAGCTCGAAGACGAAGAAGGGCTTTGAGAGAAAAACAAGACGCCGTTTTGAAAGAAGGAAGGAAGGAAGGAATGGCTCAGAAGCTTCAGCTTCAGCTGAAGGAGGTCGGATCCAAGCTCGAGACTCCTCCTTCTACCAAAGACTCTCTCGTCAAGCTCTTGAAGGTCCTTTTACCTACATTCCTCTTTTGCCTTTTTTTCTTTGAAACTTCTTTTTCTTTTTTTCAGTTTTTCAGTTTGCGCTCTCTGTTTGGTTCCCGAGAAAAAGCTTGTGGAATTAGCCAGCTCGAGTGAGGGGATTAGTTTTGGTTAGGGCTAATTTGGCGACAATTTGAGGTTTTGAATTTGTTTTTGTGTGTTTCGGTTAGACGGAGTGGTTTGTGAGGTTTAGAGCTGCTAGTGACGGGGAATTTGTTGCTTTGGTGACTGTTTGGTGGCCGAGAAAGCTTAAGGAAAGAAAGTTTCAAATTTGACTCTTTTGTGGAATTAGCTAGCTCGAGTGAGGGAGTTAGTTTTGGTTAGGGCTAATTTGGCGACAATTTGAGGTTTTGAATTTGTTTTTTTGTGTTTAGGTTAAACGGAGTGGTTTGTGAGGTTTAGAGTTGGTAGTGTCGGGGAATTTGTTGCTTTGGTGACTGTTTGGTTGCCGAGAAAGCTTTAGGAAAGAAAGTTTCAAATTTGACTCTTTTGTGGAATTAGCTAGCTCGAGTGAGGGAGTTAGTTTTGGTTAGGGCTAATTTGGCGAAAATTTGAGATTTTGAATTTGTTTTTGTATGTTTAGGTTTAAAAGAGTGGTTTGTGAGTTTTAGAGGTGGTAGGGTCGGGGAATTTGTTGCTTTGGTGACTGTTTGGTTGCCAAGAAAGCTTAAGGAGAGAAAGTTTCAAATTTGACTCTCTTGTGGAGTTAGCTAGCTCAAGTGAGGGAATTAGTTATGGTCAGGGTTAATTTGGCGAAAATTTGTGATTTTGAATTTGTTTTTGTATGTTTAGTTTAAAAAGAGTGGTTTGTGAGTTTTAGAGGTGGTAGGGTCGGGAAATTCGTTGCTTTGGTTACTGTTTGGTTGCTGAGAAAGCTTAAGGAAAGAAAGTTTCAAATTTGAGTAATGTGAAACTAAAAACTGAATTATCCTGCTTAAGTAAGGTAATTAGTTATGGTTTGGGCTAATTTGGCCACAATTTGAGGTTTTGAATTTGTTTTTGTATGTTTAGGTTAAATGAAGTGGTTTGTGAGTTCTAGAGCTGGTAGTGTCGAGGAATTCGTTGCTTTGGTGACTGTTTAGTTGCCGAGAAAGCTCAATGAAAGAAAGTTACAAATTTGACTCGTGAAAAAAAAACTGAATTAGCTAGCTCAGGTGAGGGAACTAATTATGGTTAGGCTAATTTGGCGATGAATTTGAGGCTTTGAATTTGTTTTTGTATGTTTAGGTTAAACGGAGTGGTTTGTGAGTTTTAGAGCTGGTAGTGTCTAGAAATTTGTTGCTTTGGTGACTGGTTGGTTGCCGAGAAAGCTTAAGGAAAGAAATTTTCAAATTTGATTCTAATGTGAAACAAAAAACTGAATTAGCCAGCTCAATTGAGGGAATAAGTTATGGTTAGGGTTAATTTTGGCGACAATTTGAGATTTTGAATTTGTTTTTATATGTTTAGGTTAAGCGGAGTGGTTTATGAGTTTTAGAGTTGATAGTGTCAGGAAATGTTTTGTTTTGTGAAAGTTTGGCTCTGTATGGTTGCTGAGAAAGCTTAAGGAAAGATGAAGACAAAAGAAAGTTACAAATTTGACTCTCGTGTGGACATTTTTTTTTTTTTTTTTTCCTCTTTAAGGGAAAAAAAAAACCTGAATTTGCTAAGCTGAAGTGTGGGAATTAGTTATGGTTAGGGCTAATTTGGCAACGAATTTGAGATTTTGAATTTGTTTTTAGATGTTTAGCTTAGACGGAGTGGTATGGGAATTTTAGAATTGGAAATGTCGAGAAATTCATTGCTTTGGTCAAATTTTGAGGATAATTTGGTTAAATTAGGGCTTAATTCACACTCAGTTTTCAATCTTGTAGATGAATTGTTTCCTTTTTTTGAATTCTGTGGTGTAAAATTTTGCATTTTTAGTTTAATTGGGTAGTGTCAAGAAAAAAAACAAAAGAAAAATAGAGAACTGTGAGTGTTATGTGATACATTGTTTTGGTTTCCAAGGTTTGAGGTGCTCAACTCAAAGTAGCCCAGAAGGGTAATAGTTGTACTGGGGTAGGCTGAATGGAAGTTTTTTGTTTTCTTCGGGGTAAGTTATAAAAAAACTCCGGCTTTTGTTCGGGGTTAGAAAGTTGTAATTTTTTTTATTGGATTTTCAGTATTTCAGGTTGAAGTAGGAGCAGGGCCAGTGGGTTACTGTTTCTCTAATATCAATTAATTTGGGAATGGATTAGTGACATTTTGTGGTAGTTCCGCTTTGATTTTTTACTTTATTGGATTGCTTGAGTTGGCTGGGGTTTATGTGGATAGATAATGGTAGTCAGTTTGTGTTCTGAACTGTACCGAGCTGCTAGTTAAATGATTTACTGAGCTGCTAGTTAAATGATTAAGTGGTATTTGATACTAGAACTTGTTTGAGTATGCTAGTTTGAGCTGTTTTCACAGTTCTTGCTTGGCACAATGTACTCTTGTTATGTGGGGCTGTATTGTAGTCATGCTGTACAATGCACTTGTTTGTGAACTGATAGTACTTAGAGCTGTCAGCTTTGATTTAGAAGTATTGGAGTGCACCTAGGAGGATCTTCAAATGAAAATCTATTGAATGAGCTATTCCAGTTTTACACAAAAAATTGGGCTTTTTATAGAAGACTTGGTGTGTTGGTACCTGAGACTGTAGTTTTGTTGGTCTTTTTTTGGTTTAAATTTGGGTGTTCCATCGGTTCTTGGATGTCTTACTGATCTCATCGGTTCTTAGTCTTGATTGCAATATCAATTTTTCAGTTTGTTTGTTTTGTGTGTGTGTGTGTTTTCTAGATTTATTTGTTGGATTTAAAAGCTAAATAATCTGTGATCTTAACCAAATCTTTTCTGATTGAGGAATTCGTTGTTTTCGTTTTCCAATACCAAAATGATGGTTGAAAGATATAATAGAGTTCCATAATAAAAAGGAAAATGCTACTGGTTTGAATTTCCCAGTTGAGATCATTATATTGACAGACAAGATGTGATAGCTAAGAGCAAAAGTGATGATGTAAAAAATTCAGATTAACAAGTGCGAAATATGCAGAATTACATCCTGTCTTTAACCATGGATAGTTATCAGATGATCACAAGATGTTTCATACTCATACGCCGAATTAAAGTTCTTATTTTTTAACTTGAACAGCTGAATCTTATAATCAACTAAATTAGTGTCTGAAAGCTGTCTGAACATCTGTTGATCTGACATGTTGAACTAAGACCTACTAGTTGCACTTAAACCACATATATCAAGATTGCCTCTTTTCCACATGCTTACACTTTTTTATTTAATTCTTTTGTTCCTATTTGTGCCTCTTAGAAGCAATCACCATCGTTTTTATCATTATTACCTGCACTATATTATTATCAATGTTGTCAATAGATTTTTTTCTTTAATTTTTATTTTTTAATATTGAACCGTTAGTATTGGAACACTTTCCTAGTATGTATTTTATGTAAGAAAACCTTAAAAAACGTAGTCATTATCCAATATTCAATTGATTCTGTTAGATGCTGAAGCCTGTAAAATTATGTTTAAAAGTTAAATTTCTTGTTAGTAAAATTATGCAATTTTTCCTATCAACCTGCAGCAAGCTGCAACATGTCTCTCTGAGTTGGATCAATCACCATCAGCTTCAATCATGGAGTCAATGCAGCCTTTTCTTAATGCAATTGTCAAGCCTGAATTGCTGAGGCATCAAGATAGGGATGTCAAGCTTCTAGTAGCAACATGTATTTGTGAGATAACCCGCATTACTGCACCTGAAGCTCCTTACAGTGACGATGTTCTAAAGGTGCATATCTTTTATCAGGGATACTTTTGTAACAAAGTTGGTTGTGCATTTCCAAATAAACTTTTTTATTTTATTTTTCTGTGTACTTGTACTCAAACCTGGTTGTTGTTGGATCTGTTTGCAGGATATCTTTCGTTTGATTGTGAGCACTTTTAGTGGGTTAAGTGATACTAGTGGTCCATCATTTGGTAGGAGAGTGGTCATTTTGGAGACTCTTGCAAAATATAGGTCATGTGTTGTGATGTTGGATCTTGAATGTGATGATCTGGTGAATGAAATGTTCAGTACATTTTTTGCTGTTGCCAGGTTTGATTTTGTCAATTATTTAAATTTTGAATTAGTTTTGATGAATGTGCTTATATTGATAGTATTACAATCCTTATTTCTGAAAGTCAGTTTTACAAATATGGTAATTTCTGTTCCTATTATTTTGAGGCTGTAAGCTTTTATTCTGTCACTTCATCTTTATTATCTATTTTAAGCTTTATTCCCGAAATAAAATCTGCAGATCGGTGCAAATGTTGGGCATTATCAATAATGGTTGTGTAGTTTGCAATTTTGATCTTCATTTTTGGTCCCAAATAATGAAAAGTAACCTAGAAACTTTATAACTCTATTACAGTTGGAATGGGAGATGTGAAACTCTGTTAAGTCATGACAAGGCCCAGAAAAGAGCTATATTTCATTCTCTCTACTAGACTTGGCATGTTGTATGTTCATGTACTAATATAGTCAATAAATTGTTCTTATGAATTAAATGATAGAGTTTTGACTGGAGCTCATTGATAGGCTAAAACACTGAATTATCACTGCTTTGAATTAGCCATTTGTCAGTAACCACCCGACCTTTAGTTGGGATGGCATCTCCAGCTCACCCCACGTGGGTGCGACTGGGTTCTATTTAAGGCATCAGTCCTGCTTATCTGTAGCCAAAAAAAGAGGTTATTTGTCAGTAATTTGCTAAAAGTTGAACCTGAAATTTTATCATGAGCACTCTTATGAGTTAAAGTTTTTATGCAATAGCTGGCTAACATGTTCTGCATAGAGTTTTAGTGGGTATTTGTGCACTGTCTGTTAGCTTTTCCCTACTTATTATTTCCTTTCATTTTTTTTTTTTTTTTGAGAAAGTATTTCCTTTCAATTTGTTGACTGAAGGAAGGATTATTTTTTGGTTTGCAGAATTAATAACTGCTATTCTAAATTTTGTCATGTATGCAGTGATGATCATTCAGAAAGTGTTCTGTCATCAATGCAAACAATTATGGTTGTACTCTTAGAGGAGAGTGAGGATGTCAGGGAGGATCTTTTGTTTGTTATATTGTCTATACTGGGTCGTAATAGAAGTGTAAGTATATTTTCTTTATGCTGGCATTTGCAATTGATTAAAACGTTTTTTGAGTAAAAGTAACATGTATTTAGCTGCAATAACATTAAGTTTACCTTATACTACTTTACAAGGGAACTGACTTTATAAAACTTGAATTCCAGGATATTACTATGGCTGCAAGGAGGCTTGCAATGAATGTCGTAGAGCACTGTGCAGGAAAACTTGAAGCTGGCATAAAACAGTTCCTTGTATCATCAATTTCAGGAGATAATAGGTCGTTGAATAGCCAAATTGACCACCATGAAGTTATTTTTGATATATATCGCTGTGCTCCTCAGATCCTATTAGGAGTAGCCCCATACCTGACAGGAGAGCTATTGGTAATTACTGTTTCAGCGACTTCTTTTTTTTGTGCTTCCCCTTTTGAATGGTATTTAATGATGATAAAGGCTTCTCGGTTTCTTCATCTGCAGACTGATCAGCTAGATACTCGGTTAAAAGCAGTGGGGTTAGTTGGAGACCTATTTTCTCTGCCGGGCACTGCTATCCCTGAAGCCTTTCAGCCTATCTTTTCAGAGTTTTTGAAGAGGTTGACTGACAGAGTTGTTGAGGTTCGAATGTGTGTTCTTGAACATGTCAAGAGCTGTCTGCTCTCTAATCCGTTAAGAGCTGAAGCTGCTCAAATAATTGGTAAGCAAATGAAATTGATATACAAATATAAATTTCTGTAACATTTACTAATGTAATGTACCAGACAAATACCATTGATGTAACATCTACTGATATTGATATTGGTCAACATTTTATAGATGCACTTTGTGACCGGCTGTTGGACTTTGACGAAAATGTACGAAAACAAGTTGTTGCTGTAATCTGCGATGTGGCATGTCAGGCTCTAAATGCTATCCCTCTTGAAACAGTAAAGCTTGTAGCTGAGCGCGTTCGGGACAAATCTGTACATATGATTCCTTCTCTATCTGTTTTTGTTTATTTGTTTCATTAACCAGCTAGTGATTCTGTTCTAATATTCGTTCTGCTCTGAATTTCCAGCTCCTTGTTAAAAAATATACCATGGAGAGATTGGCTGAGATATACAGGGTGTATTGCTTGAAGTGCTCTGATGGCTCAATTATGTCCGATGATTTTGACTGGATTCCTGGGAAGATTTTAAGATGTTTTTATGATAAAGATTTCCGGTAAAAATTTTAATCCATGCTGCACAAGATTTAATTATTTTTTGGCTTATGCCTTTTCATGGTATTTGACTTCAAGCAAAGCGAAAGGCATTAGGTTTGCCATTTTTACAGATGATTTGAATGAAGTACTGCATGGCAGCTTCATACCTTTTTTTATTATTCAAAGATGATGGGTTGTATAGCTGACCTGTTAAGAAACTTAACTAGTTGTATATGAGTTGAGCTGTTCAACAATGAAAAAAAAAAAAAAAAACTTGAGTTGGCAATGGCTTGCATAATTTGCTTTTATTTTTATAAAAAAAAAACCTGCAGTTTTAAAAGTCTAATGGAAGCAGGAAAACTTAAAACAATAATATCATTTCATGGGTCTCTAACAATTATAGCTAATTCCAGAGAAAAGTCTAGTATGATATTTGTTACATACTGACAATAAACTAAACTTCTCCAGATGAATATAGGAATTTGTACTAAAACAGATGCAGCTGATATTCATTGGAGTCTGTTATTTGGTTGCATTTAGTTTGGCCCAACTCCAGTAATAATACTGCACTTCGATTTTGCAAATTTTGGTTCTTTTTGCTGAGTGTTCATGTTCTTAATTACTTTAACTATGCAGATCAGATACAATTGAATCTATTCTGTGTGGGTCCTTGTTCCCAATTGAGTCCTCGGTCAAAGATATAGTTAAGCATTGGGTAAGAGTTTTCTCAGGATTTGATAAAGTTGAGGTGAAGGCCCTTGAGAGGATACTGGAGCAGAAGCAAAGGTATGCCTATAACCGTTTGGTGTTTTAGCACCAGGCAATTCCATTTGATTTTTGGATTTTTATGAATCTCCCAATCTTTCAGTTTTGATATGTGATGATT
Source organism: Quercus parvula (assembly GCA_030820535.1). Classification (NCBI taxonomy): domain Eukaryota; kingdom Viridiplantae; phylum Streptophyta; class Magnoliopsida; order Fagales; family Fagaceae; genus Quercus; species Quercus parvula. Next base: position 17,468,886 of record JAUAME010000002.1, read on the forward strand.
TGTGGATTGATTTTGGGGGATTTCTGGGGCTGCAGGTTACAACAAGAGATGCAGAGATATCTATCTCTTAGGCAAATGAATCAGGTTTGCAGATGTTGAAAGTTACACATATTGAACTATTATGAGAATTATCAAAATCAAAGAGATTGATTTCCATTCAAACACAGGATGGTGATGCTCCTGAGATCCAAAAAAAAGTGATTTTCTGCTTCCGAATTATGTCTCGCTCGTTTGCTGACCCTACAAAGGCTGAAGAGAATTTTCAGATTCTTGATCAATTGAAAGATGCTAATATCTGGAAGATTTTGACAAATCTTGTTGATCCAGACACTAACTTCCATCAAGCTTACACTTTTCGGGTAGGAATTTACTGATTAATGCCACCTAATTTTAGAATTGGTTTTGTTCAGGTCACATGTTGGAAGGAAATAGGTAAGTCATTGATTTGGGGTTCCTTTGTTTCAACTCCAAAGTTTGGGTTTTGATTGAACTTGATATATCACCTAAAATATGAGAGTGGAAAATCCATAATGTGTTGGGATTCACAAATGTGAATTAAGATGTTGATTGCAAATTCTGTGAATATAAACTTTGAGAGTAGTTTTTTAATAATCTTTTTAACACTTAATAAGGTATGCTGCTCTTTCTACCATGATCACCTACATTAGCTTGTCATAATTGTATTAACCCTTCATCACCACCACCTGCATATTACTTCCCCTACAGACACTATAGTAATTGTAAAAACGTGTGCTGTCTTTAACAACTTTCTTAATACCAATGTTATGCATACTTGGAAACCCTTATCACCACCCAAGGCCCAAAGGCTTCATATTTACATTCATCAGCACCATTGCCATCACTTTTGTAGGCACAGACCCCACAGTTACCTCAGAAAACTGTGAACACTACCACTAATATTACCTTGAGCTTCAGCAATATGGTGCTACCATTCTGCCACTCAAGGTGCCATTTTGTTGCCTCTATCAGAATCACATCCTCAACACCTGCACATCCATTGTAAACTTGTAGGTTGTATAGTTCCAGAATCAGACTTGTGTTCAATTTTAAGAAAAATTGGAATTCTGATGATCATTTAAAGTTTGAACTTTAAATACTTATTTCAGGATCTTCAAATTCGAATTCTATGCAAGGAATAATTTCAATCTTGTGAACATAATGCACTTTTATATTTCTTTATTAATAGCAGTGGGATACTGCATGTTCTAATTTTTTATGTGCTGGTTTTCATATGATATTTTCCTTCTTGTAGGATGATTTGCTTAGGATACTTGGTGAGAAACATCGACTCTATGACTTTCTGAGCAATCTCTCTGTGAAGTGTTCTTATTTACTTTTCAACAAGGAGCATGTGAAAGAAATACTTTTGGAGGCTGCCACACAAAAATCCGCTGGGAATACACAATATACTCAATCATGCATGAATATACTAGTGGTAGAAGCATGTCATTCCTACATTTATTCCTGTACAGAGATTCTTTAAGAGTTACTCAATTTTAGTTCTTTTCTTCACAATTTCAGATCCTTGCACGCTTCTGTCCATTGCTGCTCAGTGGTTCTGAAGGGGAATTATTAAATTTTCTTAAAGATGATGATGAAATAATAAAAGAAGGTGTCTTGCATGTTCTAGCAAGGGCTGGTGGTACCATCCGAGAACAACTGGCAGATTCCCTGGCTGATTCATTGAGGTGCGACTCTTGAATTTTTTGACTTGTGATGCCAAGTCCCTCATATATTAATGTTAGTATTATGTTTGTTACCTTACTATCGATTACTTGCAGTTCCATAGACCTTATATTGGAGAGGCTATGTTTAGAAGGGAGTCGAAGACAGGCCAAGTATGCTGTACATGCCTTGGCTGCCATAACAAAGGATGATGGACTTAAGTCACTTTCTGTTTTATATAAGGTTTATTTCTTATTTGGCTGTGGAAACACTGGTGCAATTAGTTTTTTATTAGGCAATCGATACTTTCTCATACATAACTGGTAGATCTCCTTAGCCCATAGCAATTTCAATGTCTGCATATAATATTTGCAAAAGCTGAGTTCTTCCTCAATTTGCAGAGGCTTGTGGATATGTTGGAGGAGAAGACACATTTGCCTGCTGTACTACAATCTCTAGGGTGTATAGCACAGACTGCAATGCCAGTTTTTGAAACCAGAGAGAGTGAAATTGAAGATTTCATAATAAACAAGATTCTGAAGTGCAGTAATGTATGGATTCCAAGATCCACCGGACTTGTGCAATTATTTCCTATTTTGACTTTAATCATAATTAGTTTTCATTTATGTGCGCTTCACTGACATTTGATGTATATTAATGGTTTACTGTTTCAGAAAGCAGAAGATGGTTCAAAAATATCTTGGGATGACAGAAGTGAACTTTGTTTGTTAAAGGTTGGTTATTTTTGGGGGAATTGTATTTCTATTCTTTTATTTGTTTTGTGATAATAAAAGCAGCATTGATAAAAATTCTTTGTGATAGTATTATCTATAAAAAAATGCTTTGATAGTATTGCCTTGATGGTATGTCCAGGATTGTTATCTTCTGATATTTTCAGTAATGCAGTAACTTAATGATTGGTTTACCATTTTTTTTTATTTTTTGGTGTGGCAGATTTTTGGCATCAAGACTTTGGTTAAAAGCTATTTGCCTGTTAAAGATGCTCATGTTCGTCCTGGCATCAATGGTCTTCTGGATATCCTCAGAAACATACTTTCTTTGGGAGAGATATCAAAAGACGTAGAATCAAGGTAATATCTGCCACATGGGATCATTTTCAAACATTGCTATAATCAAATACTCAGTTGATTTTTGTGTTATCATTTACTTTAAATGTTTAGCTTGTTCGATAAAACTTGAAATTATACATACAAGTTTTTGGCATCATACAGCTCAGTTGATAAGGCCCATTTGAGGCTTGCTTCTGCAAAGGGGATTCTTCGTCTGTCAAAGCATTGGGATGAGAAGATTCCTGTTGATATCTTCTACTTAACCTTGAGGACATCAGAGGTGGACTCCTTTCCTTTAATGCTTGTTTTACTATATATGCTTTATGCTTTTGTTGCTATTTTGTTTTTTCAATAACAGAAAACTTAAGATGTCAATTTTTCACATAGATCTGAAAGTATTGCCTTTCTTTTGCTTGCTACTGATCTTGTAGATTAGTTTCCCTCAAGCTAAAAAACTATTCCTGAGCAAAGTCCATCAGTATATAAAGGATCGACATTTGGATGCAAAATATGCTTGTGCATTCTTAATTGGATCCAAGCCGCTAGAGTTTGAAGAGGTAACTACGCTAAACTTGATTGATTCATGTTAGTTTCCATGTTCTAGTCAAGTCCATATTATGTATGCCATAATGGTTATATTTATGATTATGAGATATGGTTGGGTGAATCTTGTGTTTTGTTTGCTATGCAGGATAAACAGAACCTTGCTGACATTATTCAAATGTATCATCAAGCAAAGGCTCGACAACACTCTGTGCAATCTGATGGAAATTCCTTGACAAATTATCCTGAATACATTCTCCCATTCCTGGTTCATGCTCTTGCTCATCATTCGTGTCCCAATATTGATGAATGTAAGGAGGTCAAAGCATTTGAACTAATATACAGGTATATACGTGCATATTTAATAAGTTACACACTCACAAAATCTGGATCCTTGTGCACCGGGACTACCTTCTTTACCCCCCTAGTGGGTTTTGAACCTACAACCTCATCTACCGCCTATTTTTATGGGGGGAGTAGGTGCCAATTTGAGCTAGAGTTCATTGGCTATTTCATATTTTATATTTTCTTAGATGAATTTCTGAATTCTGTTTCATATGAGGAAGTTTTGTATGTAATGGGTGCTATAATTTTTTAGAGCAGCAGAAAGAAGAAAACTAAACCCAAGGCATCGTAACATGTTTACTAATTTATAAGACCCCAAGGGGTAGCGCAATTGATTAGGGACCAAGTCTCATAAAAGAGGTAGTCACTGGTTCAAGTGTCCTTGGCCAAAACTTATTTTGAAAAAAGTCTGTTAATTTATATGCTACAAAATTATGTGGAGATTTTTTGTATACTGAATATTTGAATTTTCGGAAGACTTTATCTACTCTGTTTAGTAATTTCCTTGAGCAAACTCTATCTACAGTTTTTTCTTATGCGTCTCTACTTTTGTGTCAGTGATTCTTCCTTTTTCATGAATGGATATATGTGTGCAGCATAGCTTTGAAACATGACTTATTGTTTCAATGCAAATAAGGGTGAACTATTCTGAATTTAAGGATGTTAACTGTAGCTTGAATTAATCATGTTGTATTTGGTATGTATTGTGAATGCTCATTCTTGCTGACCTTTAAACTATATGTTTTTCAGGCAATTGCACGTAATTATTTCTATGCTGGTGCATAGAGATGAAGATGCCAAGTCAGAAGCTAGTACGAACAAGGAAAAGGAGAAAGAAGTTATTTCTGTTATTAGCTCTATCTTTCATAGTATCAAGTGCTCTGAGGATGTGGTTGATGCAGCAAAATCAAAGGTTCTTATCTCATATTCTTGGCTGTTTCAGTTATTGTTAGTGTCCATTTGGGAACAGCTTATCTAGCTTTTTGCTGAAATTTTTTTGTTGAAAGTGTGCTAAAGTATACTTGTACCTTGAAATTTTTTTGAAAATGTGAGAAAAGGTGGGAAAAAAAATGAGGTTTTAAAAAACTGTACATAAAGTATACTTGTACCTGGAAAAAAATTTGAAAATGTGAGAAAATGTGGGAAAAAAAATGAGGTTTTAAAAAGCTGTACATAAAAACTAAAAGCTAAAAGTTGAAGTAGATGTCAAACAGGCTCTTAGAGTATAATTCATCAAAACCAAAGCAAGAGATTTTAGAACAATGAAGAGATGCATTAACTCCTATCTTTTATTTTTTTGGATAAATAGATGCATAACTCCTGTCTTATCTGTATCATCATTTGAAATTGTCAGAACTCGCATGCTATTTGTGACCTTGGGTTGTCCATCACCAAGCGTCTAGCCGCGAAGGAGGATGACTTACAAGGGTTTACTGCATCAATCCCTTTGCCCTCTATGGTGTATAAATCGTTTGAAAAGCAAGAAGGGGATGACTCTGTGGTAAGTTCTGCAAAGAATTCATTTGTTTTGGTTTATCGTATCATGTATTGGGTTGAACGCCTGAAGAAGAAAAACTTGCTGATTCTTCACTATATTGTTTAGTAAACTGTATATAATCTTGTTGGGATGCTCATGCAACACCTTACCTAATTACTTATTTTTAATTTATATTTATTTATTGATATGTAATTTTGTAATCATAATTATTTAAGAAGGTGGTTTATGTGGCAATTTTGACTTACAACTTTGCTACTTGAATCTGTAATCTATATTTGTTGATGATGCTGTTCAGTGAGTTTTTGTGTGAAGCTCCATTGTGTGTGATGGCAGATCTTTGTGTGTGTATCTGTGGGTGGGTGGATATGGCATGTCATCGTTGAAGTCGGGTGTAGATGTAGCTTTGCTTAGTTTATGGACTTGGTGTACATTTTGCAGGAAAGTTTTGATTATTTTAGTTTTAATTACTATAAACAAAATGATGAGGATAATTTGAGGAAAAGAATTAGTACCTACAGATATGTTATGACTTGGACTGATGTTTATCACCCCAATTTTGACCCTTTTTGGAGTCTGCTACATTAATTCGTGCTTATATTTTTGGTTTTTATATCTTGTCCATTAATTCCCTTTCTTCTATTCAACAGGCCAATGTGGGGCAAACATGGTTGGCTGATGAGAACATCTTGACTCACTTTGAATCCCTTAAGTTAGAAACTGATGACAAGGTAAGTTCTCTTGATCAATAGCTTTCAGCTACATGGTAATGTTAGGTGATATTTTACGCATCTTTACTAAAATAGTGCTGCTTTTATAATAGCAGGTTTTTTCTGAAGGAGCTCAGGATGAAGAAAAACATGGTGAAGTAGATGGGAATGAAATGCCCATAGGGAAAATGTTAAAACACTTAAAATCTAAGGGGGCCAAGGCTAAACAGGTGAAAAAGAACAAGTCTTCACCAGCTGAAGCAAAAAAGGCTGAAAATGATGTTGATATCTTGAAAATGGTGAGGGAAATTAATATTGATAACTTGGGGATGTCCACTAAGTTTGAATCAAGCAATGGTCACGAACATTTTCCAAGTAAGAAAGCAAAAGTTGATCCTAAGCATGAAAAAGGTAAAAAAAGAATCGCTAGTGATGCAACATCTGTTCAAGTACCGAAACGCCGGAGATCATCACCAGCTCACAGTGCTTTCAGATCACCAACAAGTACTTCAAAGGCCCGTTCAAGAGTTTCTAGGGATGAATTAGATAGAGGCAGACTTTCCTCACTTCAATCCATTGAAATGGATCAAGACACTGGCTCTGATGTAAAAGACAAAATATCTACGCAGAAGAAAAAGGTTGAAGGTGCTGAGACAGACTTGATGGTATCTTCCGTTCAGAAGAACAAAAACTCCTCATCAAAACAAAAGGGCAAGTTGTCTGACCGGGGCCATAATGATGAGGAAAATGAAGTGGGAGAAGCCAATGACCATGATGTGGAGGTGAGCTTTGCTACTTGTCAATATGCGTTAAGAGTTACTTAGACCTAATATTCTCCTGGTGTTCTAAAATTGAAGATATTTACTTCTTTTCTTACCTCTCTTTGCAGAAGCCTGATGTGCTGACAGAGACTGATAAAATTAACATAAATAGTAATGTCAAGTCTCCAATGGGGTCTAGCAGGAAGCGGAAGAGGAGAAGCATTGCAGGATTGGCGAAGGTCAATATTTCCACATTCTTTCTGATCAATATTATAGTGTTGTTCTTTTAATGCACATCTTGCTATATATGAGTCTGCTTTTATTTGTACTTCCAGCAACTCCAAAAAGGAGTGATGCCTTCCTAGAACCTTTTAGTATGCAAATATAATGAGGTTTATAAGTTAAATGTTTCTATTGGTTGCTCTTTATTTAGTTTTGTACTACTCCCAGTTGCTGAAAAGGTGTGATTGCAAAATTTAAAGTATTTTCCAGTCATAATAGTGATCGTGATTGTGTAGCAGAATGATACAAAGGACACATCAGAGCTAGGACAGTAATTAAATGATCTCTGATTATAGATTCTCTTAATATGTCTTGGCAGCTAACTTATATCTCCTATTTTTAGCATTTTAAAAAGTGCTATGATATACCAAACTATAATGAACAGTCTTTTGTGCTCACGTCTGCTTTAATTTCATATTGCAAACCATCTTCTCTGTGCGCCCCCCACCCCCAAAAAAAAAAACAACACGCACACATATAATCCTCCATCTTATTCTCATAGGAGGAGGTGCCATTTGAGTTAGAGCTCATTGACCCCTTTGTTTTTTTCTTGTATTGAGGTTTCATGATGTACTGTGTACAGAATCAATTACTTCCCTTAGAACATGTCATTATATGACCTGATGTTTTTTCCCTCCACAGTGCACATCAAAGGCTGGTGGACTAGATATCGAAGATCTGAGTGGTTGCAGAATAAAAGTTTGGTGGCCTATGGATAAGAAGTGAGTCCTCTTTCCATCTATATTAGGCAGAGCAAGGAAGGCAAAAGAAAGCTTGAGGCCATACATTTATTGTCACAAACGCACATGATCAATCATACTTGCTATGAGATTGAGATTTCAGAAAACCTTTTAACATATCCACCCTGTGCCATTTTTTGTAAAGGCCCTACTTGCTTGCTGAAAACATTATTTTTATTTTCCATTCTGTGCCTTATTCTTCTCAAGGGACAAACTTTTGTCCTTTTAATTTTAGCTCAAATATACTCCCTGATGTCTTGTTGCCAAAATTCCCAGATTTTATCAAGGCACGGTTAAGTCTTATGATCCTCTAAAAGGAAAGCATGTGGTAAGCTGCACCTTGTTATCTCCCTCTCAGTTACATTCTTGGGATTAGTTGACAATCTTTTCACACTTAATTTCTACCAAATAATACCTTTTAGTCTTAATTATTTTACATGATATCTATCACATAAGTTTCATAAATTTCATATGGAAGGTATTATACGAAGATGGGGATGTGGAAGTTCTCCGTTTAGAAAAGGAGCGCTGGGAGCTTGTTGACAATGGTCGCAAGCCTTCAAAGGTTTAAGATTTTCATTAGCATTCTTCCTCTAGCTGAAGAAATTCCATTATTTGTTTTTAGCAGAGCAATGAGTTGTAACTTATTTCTGACCCTTTTCTTTCACCAGAAACAGAAGTTAAATTCATCAAAGGGCACCCCTCCGAAAGAAGTGTAAGTACTGCCTTTCTGATACTGTATGTAGGTATCCTCATACTCCAATGGTCAACTCATTTTTTGAAATGAGAATTTGTACTGTTTGGCTTTACAGCAATATCTGTGTGTATCTCTATCATCTTCATTACATGGTTCTGCACTGGTATGCCATCTTCTTTTATTCATATCTTTCATTGTTTTACAGGTCACCTGCGAAGAAAAATAAAAATTCAGGTGGTTCTCATCGGAATAAGGAATCAATTAAGAAGTGAGTTAAAATAAGCATGTCAGGTGCAATTTTTTAGTTTCAGTTTACTTCTTCGGTAGGAATTAATTAAGTAATCATTATTTTCTAGTGTTAAAGGAAAAAGAACTCCAAAAAGAAATCCGAAGCATGGACGGAAGAGTGTATTAAAAAGTGACTTGGGTGAAGCTGAAGACAAAGGGAATTTTGACATGCCAAATCCTGAACCCACTACATCATCCAAAGCAGATGAAATGAACTCAGGTGAAGTGTCTTCTATTTCTATAGGTTATTAATATGTGCCAATAGTCGTTGGACTTTGGACCAATTGGCATCCTCTCCGCATACAGGAGTGGTGGGTGATATCATGGGTCAATCCCATGTGTTGTGTATTCACTGCTTGTAAAAGAATGTCCAATTATGTTTGCTTTATTTACGCAATGCAATGTGCTAGGGAGTTAAAAGGTGGTTTTTGTTGGTGGCGCTGGTGGTGGCATTTGAATGAATGTTATCCTAGTATCATACATGTATCAATTCTAATATTTTAAAAGCCATTTAATCATTCATTTAGATGTGGAATGCTGACCATTACAGGATTGTGTAAAATGTTGTCATCTTATGAAACAAAAATATGTACAAGTTCAATATTTATTTACATAATTGGCCACAACCATATGTTCTTTGAATGAAAGATGGTCGCTTTTTACTTCTGTTTTGGTAGACAAACATCACAGGTGCTGTCTGTGGAGATTGTCTGGTATAGTGTTGTGCTTGTGTTGCAGAATGGTGATTGAACTCTAAAACATGGCATGCCAAGTTTACCTTCAAATTCAGCTCATCTTATCTGATGATATATATCACACTAGTCTATGGGGGCCAATGCTTTCCTTATATATATGTTATTTGACTTTTTTTTGGTGCCGCCGGGGAGGGGGGGTTCTATTTTACTTGTTGAAATTATGTAGTTGTGAGGTGTTTTGCCTTTAAATATAAGTGAGAGAGAGAGTGGTCACATCACTGAATTCTTTCATTTCTTGTTCTTTGTTTTCATTACTGATGTATAAACTTGCGCAGTCATCATGTAGATGATAATATATATGTTTCTTACTATTTAATTCATTTGTTTTCTTTCCAGATGATTCAGAAGGGGAACAAGCTGAAATGGATGAGAACCTAACAGATAGTGAGGAACCTGAGAAGGAAGTGAAGCCAGTTTCAAAAACAAAACAGTTGGAAGACACGGAGAAGAGCCCGGATCTTGCGGATGAACCTGATGGAGAAGAAAATCCCGATTCTGAAGGGATAAGTGCTGAAGATATTGAGACTGTCCCAGAAGATAGTCAAAATGGTCCTGAAGAGAAATCTCATTCAGAAGATAAAGAAGCAGATGAATCAAGCAGCACCTTGAAAGAGGTATCTAATGAAGAAGACAAATCCGATTCAGAAGGGAATCAAGAAACCAATGAAAGCAGTCCCACAAAACAGAAGAAGCCTAGAAGAGGGTCATTAGATCCTTCTGATGCCCCTGATGCTGAAATTTCTGATGATGAGCCTCTTGTAATAATCTCCAGCCTTTGCATTTAGTATAGATTTGTATTAAGTTATGTTAGCTTGCATTATAAAAGTTTGACTCTTATGAAATGCAGATGAAGTGGAAGCGGCGAGCAGGGAAAAGGAAAAGTCGCTCAAGACGGTAGGGTAAGTAGCTGTAGTAGCAGTGACGTACAATACTTCACTAAGCTGTGGTGCTGTTGCAGGTTCAATGTCAGTGCTTTCTGTCTAGTTATAGGCGCCAAGAGTGAAAGAAGATGAATGCCATTCAATTATGTAAACAAGACTAATAAGCGTACAGAGTAGTTTGCCGGGCGGGCAGCCATGTGTAGAATGTAAAATAACAGTAGAAATTCCCACGTTTAGGTAACCAGTGCAGTGTTAGAAAGTGGGGGTGATGATCCAACAGATGACCGTGTTAGTGGCTAGGTGGTGGTAGGTTTGGCACATAATTTTATCATGAGGTGTGGTGCGCATCTTTTTTGATCTCTCAGATTGATAAATTGATGGGCCACATGTACAGTTTATACGTGGGGATAGATGTATGTTAGTATATTCATGTTTGATTCCTAACAAAACCTTTACAAGTTATAATCTGACTGCTACTGTCTACAGTTTTTTCTGTAATTTGTATTCCTCACTTCTCTGTTTTCTTTAACCACAATTGTTGATGTAGCAGGTTGTGATTGGAGCAACATTACTTTGATAATTATGTATCACTTTTTATTAGCATCAATCAAAACATACAACCTTAGTAATTGTGAAAAAAGATTATGATAAATTGTGTCCAGACTTATTATTACACGTGGTCATTTCAATATATATTGGTTAGACCCTAAACAAGAGCCTTCTTGCAGCCCAAATTTCCAGTCAAGGTCAAGCGGAGAGGGTCAAAGGAAACTTGGGTTGACCGTGTCTAAGAATCAAATCTCTTTGCCCTTGGACTGCATCAATATTCATCAAATGTTAGGCTTCCACTACAATCTTTTTGCTGAATGGGCTTCCACCGCAATTAAAATTTAAAAAGTATAATTCTTTTCTATTTGTTTAGTTTCTTTCTTTATCGAACTTACGTTTCAAGGGCCATATGTGATTATCACAGTCACGTCACCATCAATAGCTCCTTGATATAAGCGCATTCTTGATGTTGTCTTTAGACATATACATTAAAAAGCTTTGACCGGGCAGTGATGTCTCATCTGTTTTGAATTGAAATCTTACCTCTGAATAATAACAAATTACAAGGAGAAGAAAAATTTAAGCATAAAATCTTTAACAAAAGCTTCTGTCTCCCATTACCATTTTTTGTTTCACCTACCGTATACTTAATTATTATTATTTTTAATAAAAAGTTTTCTTCTATAAAATCAGAAATTTGCATTTGATCTTTGGAGGATAGCAAAACACACATCCTAAACACCAAGCTAAAGAAGGTTGATGAATTATATAAAATTATATGTTAGACTATTAACTAATTTTTTATTTGGCTGAATTAGACTAATTAAATAAATTATTATTATATATGAGTCATGAGTGAGTGATAGTTATAGAGAAAAAAAAGAATCCAAAGAAATTGGATTTTTTTATAATTTTTTTTTAATAAAAATTTTGACAAATTATTGTTTCAACAAAAAAGCAGATCGGTCAGAGTCATCAAGGAGCCAAGGACCGGATTACTAGTCCTACTGCTTCACTTTAGAAACGAGTAAAGACCTGGTCTCGTCAATGTACTCGCAGACTGACATCTGCCAATTCCTCCGTTACACTATATAACACAGATACACGCGGAAACAAAAGCCCGCAACCCAATAGCTAAAAAAGCCTTAAAGATCTCAACGACCTGTAGTTGCCGGTGTTATAAACTATGTACTAATCTGGCTATGTGAGTATCAAAAAACTGCAAAGAAAGAAAAAAAGAAAAAAAGAAAAAAGAAGTAACCAACAAACAGATCAGCAACCAAAGCTCTCCTGAGAGCCCCTAAATCTTTGTCTTTTTTGGTAAGTCTGTTTCAGCTACTTCTGCTTTTCTTTGTTGGGTTTCTGTTTGTGTATTTGCTTTTAGAGATACACATACTTGCTGGTAGTTATTTCAGTTTGCTCTATAGTTTTAGTTTTAGTGATTTTATATGGGTTCTGTTTGTCGGCAGTTACTTGTGGTTTTTCTTTTTTCGTTTTCTGGGTTTTGTTTTTCTTGGGATTTTGCTTTGAAGCGTGTACTATATGAATAGAACATGCTTGGGGGGGTTTGTCACTTTCTAGATTTGTTAACTTTAATGCAAAGTTTGTTCATTTCTTTTCGTTTTCACAAAGATCTCACAGCCTTTCTCTAATCTAAAGCTATCTCTTCCTCATGTAAGATCTCACAAGGTCCTTTCTTTCTGTAGTATTTGTATGCATTGTATAGATGTATGCGTATGAATGTATGTATGTATGTGCGGGAGCTAAATGGTTTTGTTGGGATTTGTATAAAGAATGGTATTTTAGAGTTAAAGGCGTATAAAGTACCTCTTGAGTTTTTTAACTCATTAGTGTATAAAATTGATTGTGTATGTGTGTAGTATATGATGTATGATTATTGAATTTTAGAGTTGAAACTCATTTTGGTTCGATGCTTTGCAGTGGTTGGGCGTGTTTGTGAAGTTGACAAATCCTTAGAAGCCAATTATGGGGGAGCCGCTTGGGCAGCTAAAAGTGATGGTTGTGCAAGGAAAAAGATTGGTAATCCGGGATTTCAAGAGTAGCGATCCTTATGTGATAGTCAAGTTAGGCAATCAGGTGATTCTAGGCTCTTGTATATATGTGCAGCATGAAAATTTGAGCTGTAGTGAATTCAATCATATTCATCTGATAGCACTTGCATTTCTAACTTTACTCTTATCGGAAATTACGTTGCTGATCTCTAAGCTTGTTTATTGATATTCGGTAGTGTATTATCTTTTCACTTGATTCATTATCAGTGATGATACACATTCTTTGCTGTCACTTATTATGCAATGTATACACCATATGATTTCAAAGCTCATGTATGTTTTCCTTAATCAATGTATGAGAGATGAAGCTATTGAATTGATAGATCTAATGGGTTGAGTTAATGGTTCGAATAAAAACAATGAAGCAAGCAGAGTTGTTGTAAATTATTAATAAACCAAGATTGGACTTATATTTATCTGCCAGGATTTTTCACTTAGTTTGTTTCTATAATTTTTTTTTCCCAAGTATTCTGTTGTCAATAGTTAAAAAATTTCTCTGGTTTGAAAGAATCATAGAATATCACTTGATAACTTCTTTTAGGCACCTATTTGAATGCTTAGGGCACTGGGCTTGTTAATGACTTCCTTCATATTGCATTCTGTTGTTTGACTCTCGTATGTTTTTAAATTAACTTATTTGAGTTATCCGTATCAGACTGCAAAGACCAAGGTTATCAATAGTTGCCTTAATCCTGTTTGGAATGAAGAACTAAGTTTCTCCCTCACAGAACCTGTTGGAGTTTTAAATTTGGTAAGTTCCTAAAATTTTGAATTTTTTAGTTTCTTAAATATGCATATTTTTTCCATTCAATCTTGCCTTTGTCAAGTTGCAAATTGGTTCAGTGGCATGCATTCCTAAAATGCTCTATGATCCCCAATTGTGTTTAGTAAAGGTGAAAAACATGGTTTATTCTGTGCTCAGCAGATTGTTTTGTTTCATTCTGTAATTTGAATTATCAAATTTGCCTAACTTCTTGCTTATCCTTACTTTGAATTATCATTTCTTGTTGTTCCTGATTGTGTGTCTCTTAGTTTTCTTCAACTCCTACATTCAACTTGTGAATTCAAAAAGCCTTTTTCAAACTCCTCTCCTTGAGATGATTGAAACCTTTTTGTAGCTATTAAGTGATGGGCTTATACCATATAATATCCTTCACGTAACTAACAGCTGTTTGCAATATAAGATGAAAGTCAACATTCTTTGTTCTGTAGTGAGAGTACATAATTGAGCTTTGCATATCAAAACCTTAAAGAGTGGGTTTGCTGGATGGAAATTCAACCTTTTAAAATTGTCTTCTTTTCTGTTTTAATATGCCCTGCTCAGTATTTAATTGATTCATTATTCTACCTTCAGTATTTTGGTTTCCTATATTGGTGCAAATTTGATTCTTGTAATCTTTTGGTAATCTTCTGGAAGAAGGTAGATAACCCCTAATCTTTTGTTATTTACAAGAGTAGTTTGGTACTCATTTGACCATGGTATGTAGACTATTGTCTAAATCAGCTGCTGTTTGCTGACTTTTCGTCTTTTCCTTCATTTTTTGGATTCTTGGTATTGTGCTTCTTGTTTGTCTGAAAATTATTGGGCAATGTGGGGACAAAGGGTTTTGAGAACTTCAGAAGGCTGAAAGGTTCTGTTGTAGTATTTTGCATTGCTTTCTTACTTTTTTTTTTTTTTATACTTATCTCCAACCTTTTATTGATTGGAATATTCTGTTATATTTATCATTAAGAAGATCATTGTGTTCTCAGCCTCTATTTTTCTTTTGTTTGTTACTTACAAAACAAAGAAGGTTTTCATTTATTGGTTTTGGCCTGTTTATCTGTCCCAACGTATTTTTGTAAATACAATTTTATTCTCATATCTTCTCTTAAAATGGGAAATCTTGCTGTGTAGCCGTCATTTGATTATTTAGCTCCTAAAGTAATCTTAGTGAAGCTAATGATACTTTTGGATTTTGGAATGTGACCAAAGTGCATTTTTCTGTAGGAAGTGTTTGATAAAGATCGTTTCAAGGCAGATGACAAGATGGGGAATGCTCACCTCAGCCTTCAGCCAATAGTCTCTGCCGCTAGGTTGAGAAAGATTCTAGGGGTTTCTTCTGGAGAGACAACATTAAGGAAGGTAGTCCCAGATGGTGACAACTTTCTTGTTGGAGAGAGCTCTATCTGTTGTGTAAATGGTGAAGTTGTACAGAGCGTTTGGTTAAGGCTTGGTGGAGTTGAGTCTGGGGAGATCGAACTAAAGATAAAGTTCATTGATCCTCTTGAAACTCCCTCGAAGTAGTGGAGAATCTATGTTTTGCATAGGCTTAGATTTCTAACAATGGGGGGATGAGGTCCAATATGTGTGTAGTTTAGTCCAGTCTCATTTAACCCCTTTAGAGATGTTAAAGGCATTCTCAGTGTAGAATTAGTATAATTGTGAGTTGGCTCAAGTGGAACCTTGCTTGTGTAATTTGCTTTTTTCTATATGTTTTCAAGCATGTTGAAATAGGAGGCCAAGTGTTTGCAGGGGTTTTGATATGAATTTTATCAGTGGTCTTTGCATTTTAATTATATATCTTTATATATATATATATTATAAAGTTATTTATATAATATATATCTTTGTCAAGAGTCTTGTAACTCAACTAACACTTCTTGGTGTTTTCAATAGAGATTTCTAGAGTTTAAATCCATCATCCTCTATTGTTATAAACTATCTAATTATCATATATATATATATATATATATATATATATATAAACATGACTTGCAAATTAAGAATTTAACAAGCAATTGAATGGACGGGCTTGATATAAAAACAAGTCCATGATAGCTGGTAGTTAATGCCACTCGCTTGGAGTTTTTGCATTCCTTAGTCAACATTTAGCAGCGGAAAATGCTAGGGTCAACATAAAGTCCAGGGTCAACAAAAAGTCCATAATTTTTGCCACTCGTGAATTGTCATGTGGTGAGTTGTGAGTAAAATAGTAGGTCTATATTTCTACCACTTACAGCATGCCATGTGACGAGTTGTGGCAAAAGTTACAAACTTTTTTTGTATTCTTAGCATTGTTTGCTTTAGCAACTTTTAGGAGTAATCGATTGTTGACATGGTTTATAAAGTCATTATTTCTTTTAAGAAAAAAAATGAAAAACATAAAGAGATGTCAAAAATTGGCATTATTTAGGTAAATACAGGGAGAGGGGTTGGTGGGATTTGAACCACAAGAGGTAATGGAATCAAATATACTTGGGATTGACCTAAGTGTGATAACACATCATTTAAATGTGTCCTCATCCTATAAGTCCATCCATCAAAATTGAAGGGGTATCCCTCAAATCCCATCATTAAATTTGAATTAACAAGTAAATTAATGAGATGAAGCATTTATTTATGCCTAACCTAAATTAAGTAACGCAATCCAATCCAAAATATAGTTATAAAAATTGCATCGACCACCTTAAAAAAAAAAAGTAACCTAAATTAAGTAACCCTATCTAACCATTTTTTTTAAAATTTTTTTTATAATAATCATAACCCTATCTAACCATATAGTTACAAAAATTATACCAACATTAAATCATCTCCTAAGTACTCCTATTAATTATGAAAATTATTAATGATGTGATAAAAAAATTCAAACCAACGAATGATAGTGCTACTAATGTAACAATTTTCACAACAAATTTTATTATCTTTGAATTGATAGATAGGTTATTATTAATTCTCTTATGAGCAAATCATAGACACTATATTATTAGTATTAATTTATTATCCACATTAATAACTTTGCCACCTCATACATTTTCTTTTGTAATTTGTAGTGAATTTTGGCTTGACCCTAAACTTATTGGCTTCACCAATTTGCCAAATAGTATGTTTTTAGAAAAATTTTAGGAGAACAATATACGAAAGAAGTTATTTAGTTAGTTAGGCTATTTTTGGAAGTCGAGTTTGGCAAACTTGAGTTTGGACTGGAAGTTAAACTCGACTTCGAAGTAGGATGCATCAATATTGCTTGGAAGTCGAGTTTGTCAAACTCAACTTTCAGCTCAAACTCGAGTTTGCCAAACTCGACTTACAAAAACAGTCTAATTAAAAAACTTTAAACATATGCTATTCACCCAATTTTTTTTTTCTAAAAAAGTACTATTAAGCAAATTTTGCCCCAATTAGGAAGTCACCTTCCATCAAGAAATGCAATAGTGAGTTGAATTGATAGGTTATTATAAGCATGCCACCTCCTACAATTTTTGTAATTTGTAGTTAATTTTATTTTGCCGTGACTCTATATAACTTATTGACTTGGGTTGTGCCCTCCAATTTTTTCATTCGTAAAAGCATAAAAACCTGGTATTGGCGCGTAACTAGTGTCTGGTCTCTGGTCTCTGGTCCTTTGAGTCGATGAGTTTGAAGTTGAAAGCGGTGTCAGACTCAGACACCGATCCGAAAAACCCCAACAGTAAGCCCATCAATGAAAACATAATAAAGAGGGAGGTAGTGGATTTAAGGAATGGAAGCGAAGTCCTGTACATACAAAGGTTCTTCAACTACGACCAATCCTGGAAATGGTTTCATTTTCTTAACAATCACATTCCTTGGACCAGACCCACCGTTCGTGTCTTTGGTCGCTCTTGTCTTCAGGTACTCCCAATTCTTTTTTATTTATTTTTATTTTATTTTTTTTTAACATGTCCCATTTAGTTAATTAGTGATTGGAATGATAAATTTAACACACCCACACAAAAATTTTATTTTTAGGTTGTGAAAATTTGTAATTGGTAATGCAAGCATGTTAGTAATGAGGTCAACTTAATCAATTAAATTCTAACCTTTTATGTAAAAAATTATAATCAAGAAAAGTTGTAAGGAGGAAGAGGGAGATTTTTTTTGTAATGGACATAAGTTTGTCCCAAATGGTTTGGAGGAAAATTTTTACAACCCACTATGCGGCAATGTTTGAAAAAAAATAAAAAAGGCTCTGGAAATCTTTAATCTTGTGCTGCATAATGGAATTGGAGGCAATCAATTGATATAAGTTGATTTGAAATTTGATTCAAATCGAATATAACTATGTTCAATCGATCTATCTAGTGAATAGATCTGATTGCAACGTTTATAGAATTAGAATAAAATATACCAATCAACATTTATTAGATTTGGAAATGATGCCGAAAGAATTGTTTTGATCTTTGTATTTTTATTTCTTGAATTGGAAGTTCCATGAATCAAGATCCTAATGCATGTATATACAAACAGTCCAATAGGAGCAAGAATTTCAATAATCCTTAGGTGTGCGATGTGACTTGTTTAAATAATTTAATGGGTCATGTGATTAAAGTACATGTTGTGAAGTTTTAGAACATGTTTACCATACTTAGTGAGTGATTCAATTAAAGGTGTTGGAGCTTGTGGAATGTATGACTTGTAATGTGTATGCCATTGTTGTGAATTCAAGGATGTTTTTGTTTGGAGTTGTGCCTCAAATTGTTATGTGACATCCTAGTGGTACAGTGTGGGCTGATCTTCTTATCAGGATGAATTTTCTGGTTATATATGTAATGCCATAATGGGAGGCACATTTCTTGGCTGAATAATTTGATTTAATCATACTTAGTAGGACTTCTTCTTCCTCAATTGTGGGTTCTTATGTTATATTTGTTTCTGTAGCCTAGAGACACATGTTATGTTGCTAGTCCAGGATTGCCAGAGTTGATTTACAGTGGATATAAGCCACATGCCTATTCTTGGGATGATTATCCTCCACTTAAGGATATCTTGGACGCGGTAAGAATAATTTGGTATAAATTTTCTTATAATCAGTACTACAAGATATCTTTTTTAGTGCAATACAGTTGTGTTTGTATTGGAAGCTGATGCCTTCACTAATTTGTGAAGGTACATAAAGCTCTTCCTGGGAGTTGTTTCAATAGCTTACTCTTAAATAGGTATAAAGGTGGTAATGACTATGTTGGTTGGCATTCTGATGATGAGAAGCTTTATGGATTGACTCCAGAGATTGCTTCAGTATCCTTTGGATGTGATCGTGATTTCTTCTTGAAGAAGAAACCCTGCAAGACATCAAATGGTATGATTAAGCGTCTTTTCACTTCTTGCAAGTGTTTTCTATGTGTTCATTTCCTTCTTCTGGAGGGTCTGGACTATGCAGTTCATGGATGCTCTTATATATTGTTGCATCAACTAACTGTTGGTTTGATTTTTTTTAAGCAAGGATGTATACTACTGTTTGTTTGTATATTTCTTACAAACTTGATGATAGCTGTATGTTTGCATCAAGTTTACTTGTTCCTCTGAAGTACAGACCTGGATGCTGTTAATTCATTTTTTTGCATTATACTAATCTTGTAATAATTTTCTATTGAATTTATAGTTTTATGTTTACAACTGTCCTTTGTTTCTAGTGTCAAAAAGGCATGATGAAGAACCTGCAAGCAAGCGATTGAAAAAGAGCTGCCATGCTGATCAGTACACTTTCAAACTTAAGCATGGATCACTGTTGGTGATGAGAGGCAACACTCAACGGGATTGGATCCACTCAGTGCCTAAGCGTGCAAAAGTAGACACAACTCGTATTAACCTCACCTTCAGACATGTTCTTTGATTAATTATGTTACCAAGAGTATGGTTTTTCTTTGGGCTTTATTTGTTGTATTGATTTCTGGCCAGCTTTTGCAGAACCTTCTGTTACAAGGTACCTTGTATTCTGTTAGGAGATAGAATGTATAGTCTAAAAGAACTTGATTTGAACATTAAAGGTTCAGAATGCTTTTAGCTTTTGGTATTGCGACATGCATCTCTGTAAAGGCATCACTAAAAGTCTAAAACGTCGAAGATGCTTGTAGCTTTTGGTTTTGTGACATGCATCTCTGTAAACATCACAAATAATTTTCTTATATTTCTCTGTGGCTAGTGTTGCTAAGTTGGCTTTATGGATAATGGCTTGAAATGTCTCTCATATGATGCAATTGCTAATTTTAGTGAATTCGACATTCATGTTTTCATCTATTCTACTTCCCCTGCTGGTTGCCATGGTTTATACTAAAGTGCTCAATTTTCAGCAATACAGCAACACACATTAGCCACAGGACATGCCTCCTGTTGTTTCATTTGTTGCCACCAGATCACTATTGCTCTTGTTCCCTTAACCAATCCCCTTCTATTGTTCCCAATTACCTATCCTTTCTCCATTTCTCCACTACTCCCATCTGTCTATT
Organism: Quercus parvula; assembly: GCA_030820535.1. Classification (NCBI taxonomy): domain Eukaryota; kingdom Viridiplantae; phylum Streptophyta; class Magnoliopsida; order Fagales; family Fagaceae; genus Quercus; species Quercus parvula. The sequence continues at coordinate 17,488,984 of JAUAME010000002.1, forward strand.
GTGAGAGACTGCGCCTCCGGCCCCTCTTTTTTTTAGGATGTTGGGCCAAACCCACGTGAATGGGTGGAGTTGTGTTATTGCCTCTCAAAATGAAGGTTCGACTAGTTATATTTTCCCCCTTAGATTAAGGATTTTACAATGGAGTCGCCACTTATTTAATTATTGGAAAAATAAGAAAACCATAATTGAAAAATTTCTCATTTTATTAATTTGAAATTGAATTTACATTGATTATAGGAAATTACATGGTTTTGGTCCTAGATACAATCTAAGATAAAGTACATGACTTTGTTTCCTAGTTACAATATAGAAATTGAAAATTACAAGGATAAGTATTAGTCTATCAACCCTTGATCTAAGTTCGGAGGTTATGTTACAAGGTGGGAAGGTGTTAGACACCCACTTTGCTCGGTGAAACCGGTCTTCTAGACTATGGTGGCTAACATTCATATCATATCATCCAATATGTCAATCAATTTACATGTTGAATTTAATGTGTGTGTATGTGATAAATCCTAATTCAATTTATTAAGCATTGCATTTGGATTGAAAAATAAATTCTAGTGTGTATAGTGATATCCTAGATTCAAGGATTTGAAAGAATTATGAAACAAATATATTTTTCATATTTTTGATCTAGATTTAAGATTAAATCTAGTGATATGCATGAACATGTGATGAATAACCAAAAACATGTGAAGAACACATAAGAATAATTAAGAACATTCAAACATATTCAATGAAATTATCATGCTTTAATCTTAGATTCTTATCATGGCAACATAAATAAACAGTTAGGGAAGGGGATTATACATTCATGCAAGATCCATATGGTGGAGGAGGGGACTATTGATGGAGGTCCTAAGGATGGAGGAAAAGAAGAGTTAAGAGATGGAGAGTAAGTCTCACTCAATACCTTGAGTCTTAGGAAGACCAAGATATGACAAGAAAAGATAAGGGTTTTTTTTTTTTTTTTTTTTTTTTTTTTTTTTTTTTTTGTCTTGGAATGAAGGAGATGGGGGGTTTATATAGTAGTGGTGGAGAAAATATGAATGGAAGACCATTTAATGAGGGTTGACAAAGAATTATGAACTTAGACCTTATTTTAGTTTTGGGGGAAATCTGGTGCATTAAATGGAAAGATTGGTGGGAATGAGGAGCAAACCAAGTTCGGTTTTTCCGTAGCTGCTGTAACAGCCTGTAGAGTTAACTTCGAAAAATCATATCTGATTTAATTCTGATCGGAATTGTCTCATTCTTGTGCTCAAATTGAAGCCCCGGATGTCTAGTTTCTAGGAAAATTAACCTCATTCACAGATTCAAAATAGTTTGAGAGATATCGATGAAATGGTGAGCAGAGGTCGTTTGTTAGAAAATGGTTTCAGCACAATTAACATTAATAGGTCCCAAATTAACTTCCAATTAATATTAAATGGTTCCAATCACTCCCATTTCAGACTTAATTGGGTCTAAATTTACTATAATTAAAAGATAATTGCACAAATTACTCATTGAATAATTAATGTTTAACTATCTAATTAATTAGGTGTATGCAACCTCACCATAAAATGTAGTCCTAACCAATCAAATTATGACACATCATCGATCTCAAATTGATTATACTTATAACCAATTGAAATCAATTACTCATAATCACATATAGTCGGACTTAATTTGTGATGTTGCATCTCAGCAATTAAAACTTGATTTGATGATAACTTTCAATCTGGTGGTCCGATTAGGGTTCATGACTAGTCGATTTGATCGTTACAACATCAAAATTATTTTGGTGAAACGAGATTAAGGATCTAATAACTAGAATCAAGATGAATATTTTCAAGGTGAAATTACCCTTTTACCCTCCAAGTGAGGTTAAATGCGGGTTGCAAAATAGGGTGTCAACAGAATGCCCTTATTAACAAAGCTTGAAAAGTGAATGTCAATGTATGAAAGAGACACCTAACTTTGCAATCAGTATTTAACTGTGGTGAATGTATGATGCATGTAGATAAAAATGTAGATGATCATGTTCTGGATGTGGACCAAATCTCGAGGGAGATTGCCTACGTACCTCTTAATGGGAGGATCAAGTCTAAATGTAGTTTATGCATGCAGACTTTTGTTTTTTTTGGAAAAAAAAAAGAGTACAAGACATGCTTACCAATGGTTTAATAGATTTGAAGTTTTGGACGTGTTTCCCAGAGGTCCGATGGATTTGAAATTTGGACGTGCTTCCCAGAAGTCCGATGGATTTGAAGTTTGGATGTGCTTCCTAGAGGTCCGATGGATTGAAGTTTGGACGTGCTTCTCAGAGGTCCGATGAATTTGAAATTTGGACGTTCTTCCCAGAGGTCCGATGGATTGAAATTTGAACGTGCTTCCTAGAGGTCCATTGAAATTGAATTTTGGACGTACTTCCGAGAGGTTCGATGGTTTGAAGTTTGGACGTGCTTCCCAGAGGTCCGATGGAATTGGATTTGGACGTGCTTCCTGGAGGTCCGATGGTTTGAAGTTTGGACGTGCTTCCTAGAGGTCCGATGAAATTGGATTTGGACGTGCTTCCCATAGGTCCATTGAAATTGAATTTTGAACATGCTTCCCAGAGGTCCGATGGAATTGGAATTTGGACGTGCTTCCCAGAGGTCCGATGGTTTGAAGTTTGGACGTGCTTCCTAGAGGTCCGATGGATTTGAAGTTTGGACGTGCTTCCCAGAGGTTCGATGGTTTCAAATTTGGACGTGCTTCCCAGAGGTCCGATAGATTTAAAATTTGAACGTGCTTCCCAGAAGTCCGATGAAAATTATTCATACCGATGTGTGTGGGCCTTTTACCCTAATACCTGCAAAATAAATACTTTCAATTAGTAACAGAGATATTAATTGAAAAGACTTCGGCATACCTGGCAAATGCCCCTAGTTTGGGACATACTCCATGCTTTGATGAATGTTGAGGGTGGACAGTTGACTTGATGTTGCATCACTGGAGAATGTGGAAAATGATCATAGCTTTATGTTCTCGAAGAAGAATTTAATGAAGATTTTTTTTGGACTTTTGAATTTTTTTGTTTTTTTGAAAAATTTTGGAAATCCTGAATTTTTTGAAGGAATTGAAAATTTTGATTGATGTTTTTTTTTATTTTTTATTTTTTATTTTTTTAAGCAACCGAAGAAGTACAAGCCCAATGCCCCTAGTCCCAAGGCCCTTTATTGAAATTTTTTTTTTTTTTTTTTTTTTTTTTTTTTGAAAAACCTATCCTTTGAATGAGAATAACTTTGGCTGGAAGTTGATGCGGATTACTGGATAAGTCCTTGCTCAATTCCTGCAAAAAGATAATTTCAATTAGCAATGGATTTATTCATTGAAATGAATTGGGAATACTTACCCAATGCTTAGATTGAATTTGAATTCATTTGATGTTGTGGCCATTGGGGAACATGAAAGAAGATCATGGTCCACCATCCTTGGTTCCTACAAAAAGGCTTTCTTTCTCTAGCTTGTTAGAAACCAATTATCGTGAAAACTTGCACACAATATAAATAGGCTAACCCACCAAGTTTAAACATGGGCTTAACCTAACATGCACCCAAACAATTTTGTCACATTTTTTTTTACTTTGTTCTCCAAGGTTATTTGGGTGATTGGGACTGGGCCTTTGAAAGGCTGCCTACGTACCTCTTTCACAGAGGATCAGGTCAAGACGTAGTTCAAGAGAACTGGATTTTGAAAAAGAATGATTTTTTTTTTTGAAATGAGATTTCTCTCTTTTTTTTCTTTTTTTTTTTTTTTGAAAAAATAAAATTTCCATTTTTTTTTTGAACAAGATGTGATCCTTTGAACAACCATTTTGGAAAATCATAGTGTTTAAGAACCAAACAAATCTCTTTAATTATGAAGGATCAAGATCATTAAACTCATGTAATTAAAATTTGCTTCTTTCTTTTGAACATTGTCAGATTAAGTCTCCAAAGGCAATCAAGAAATGAAATGTGATAATATTTAGGAATCACATTGTTGGGTGAAAATAAGGAGAGTGCTCCAAGTTTGAAATTTTGTTTTCGGACAAATCATCTTGTGGGGTTTGACAATTTTAAGCATTTTTCCTTTTCAATTCAAGAAAAAATATTATTAGAGTTTAAGATGTGCCTACAATTAGCAAGACTTCAAGGAGGTCTTATTCATAGGTTGTAATGTAGGTCGGGTTTGGGTTATGAAATGAAAGATATGAAAGGCTCAAAATTCCCTATGATGTTTCCCCCAAGTATGCATTACTCAAAAATCAAATATTGGAGGAGTTTTCCTATTTCTTCTTTGTCATCTTCTCACTAGTCTTCATTGGTCACTTATATCAACAATTGTTTTTATGCTCATTCCTCTTGAATCATACCTCTAGACTTTCATCTCGTAAAATTATTCTCTTTTTAGGTTGCATCTTCAAGTTTCCAACTTGGTAGGATCTTCCAAATTTTTTTTTTTCTTCTTCTTCTTCTTCTTTTCTTTGGCCCTAACTTTTGCCTAGACCGCCCTTTTGGGTTTTCAGCCTAGCGGGATTTTTTTTTTTTTTTTTTTTGGTCTTTTGTGGCCCTAGCTTTTGCCTAGACTGCCCTTTTGGGTTTTCAGCCTAGCTGGCTTTTTTTTTTTTCCTTTTTCTTTTTTGCTGTCTTTCATCTCTTTATTGAATGAACTTTTTTGGGATCTTTTGCCTCCCTCTTTTTTTCTCAGCTTAAGTCATTTTGATGCACTCTCTATACATCTTTCTCGCCTTGATGCGCTTGCACATTTCTATGCTTGATGAATCTTTTCCTTTTTTGATGAACTCTCTTTTAGATGAATCTTGTATTCCTCTTGGCATGATGAATTTTGGGTTCTTCAAAATTGATGCACATTTTGTTTTCTCTCACTTTGATGGAATTTCATTTCTCTTTCCTTGATTGAGTGAAAGCTCATTTTTCTTTGATGATCTCTTATCTTTAGCTTAATGAATTCTCTACTTGTCTTTCATGTCTTCTAGGAGAGCTTTGTCAATTAGCTTCAAAGCTACAAGGTCGACTCCTCCTCAACATGAGATTTAAGCATGCATATTTTGAATTTTCCCACCATAGATTTAGATTTTAGTGGGTTCATGCGAAAAAGAGGCTAAGTGTTTAAAGGCTCAAATGGGCTAGCAATGGATAATGATCATTTTAGGTATTAAGGTATAATCTTGGTTTACCAAAGACGGCCTCCTATCCCTAGCAATGCTTGTTTGTAGGCACCGTGATTCAAGCTCTTTTCATAAATTCATCTTAAAAGAAAAAGTATGAATGCTCTAATGATGTGAAACAAAATACTTTTGAAAATTGGATCAAGAGCATGGATTCTTGGGATTTTCTGATGGATGGATTCTTTTTAATTGCTTTTTAAGACCATTTCTTCTTTTATTCAAAGTAATTTAGCAAAAGTGTTTACACGGATCAAATGAAATTAATCCTTTCTCAGTACAAGTTGATTGTTCAAGTCTTTAAACACCACAATTTAGAAAAAATTTTGTCCAAGGGATCCTCATGTACCATTTTGAAAAGAAGACTTTAAAGAATCTTGAAATCTTTGAAAGAAAAAAATGGGCATTTTTTTGAAAAAAGTCACTAGGAAGTCCAATTCCCCTAGTTCAAAGATTTTTTTTTTTTTTTTTCAAAAAATGACTTAAGGGCTCAATGCCCCTAGTCCAAAGACTTTTTTTCATTTGAAAATTTTTCTCTTTTTTTTTTTTTGGAAAGATTTGGAAATCTTGAAATTTTTTTGAAATTTTTTTTGTTTTTTTATTATTATATATATATATATATATATATATATATATAGAGAGAGAGAGAGAGAGAGAGAGAGAGAGAGAGAGAGACACACACACACACACACACACACAAACAAAGCTCATTAAATACTACATGAAAATTTTGAATTCAAAGAAACATAAAAACATGGAATAAACAAACAAACTTTATACTTAACCATGATGTTGCAAACCAAATGTGGACTGAGGCAAAGTTGGGCCACTTGCTTCTTCTTGATCCATTTAGGATGCTTGAGGCTTGGTGGGCTTGAACCTTGATTATGATGAAATGGCTTGGGCTTGCACTTGGAAGACATGCATCTTGTGAACTTTTGGCCTTTGATATTGATCATGCGAATACACCTTTGATGGGCTTAAGTGTTGGGCTTAGACTCATTCAAGAAACAAATTGGGCTTCCATTTAAAGTAGAGTTCAATCATAGGCTTTTGGGTTTGAGTTTATTCACAACATACAAGGTTCAAACAATCATAATGGGCTCAAACGTTGGACTTGAGTCATCATGGTTCAAACAACGACCAAACAAATGTGTAATGAAATGCAATTTACATGGACCGACCTAAAGACATGTTCTATGGGTCATTACAACATGATTAGAAGGTAGGTTAAAGGTCCCTACAAGCTAGGACGTCGTACCTCCCAACTTGTGACGCCAGGAGCGCCGCGTTGGTTCGAACGGTATAGTTTGTCCTTATGAACCACCATGACATAACCATGATGATCCTTGTCGCGGTGGATGGTAGGTTCACCGCAGGGTATGTGAGTCTCAGGAAGACCACAATCCACGGCTAATACTACTGGGTTTCCGGGCTAATACTACCGGGTTTCCGGGCTAACACACAAATAAAATAAATTTCATTCAAGTAAATGATGCATGACATGCAATATAATAACATATTAGACATATTATATACAAAAAGCAATAAACAAATAATGACATGGTTGTCCACCATAATCTAATTGAAGTTTAGCCCTCAATATCCCTAGTGGAGTCGCCACTGTGAGAGACCGCGCCCCCGACCCGTTCTTTTTTTAGGATGTTGGGCTAAACCCACGTGAATGGGTGGAGTTGTGTTATTGCCTCTCAAAATGGAGGTTCGACTAGTTATATTTCCCCCCTTAGATTAAGGGTTTTACAATGGAGTTGCCACTTATTTAATTATTGGAAAAACAAGAAAACCATAATTGAAAAATTCCTCATTTTATTAATTTGAAATTGAATTTACATTGATTATAGGAAATTACATGGCTTTGGTCCTAGATACAATCTAAGATAAAGTACATGACTTTGTTTCCTAGTTACAATCTAGAAATTGAAAATTATAAGGATAAGCATTAGTCTATTAACCCTTGATCTAAGTTCGGAGGCTATGTTACGAGGTGGGAAGGCGTTAGACACCCACGTTGCCCGGTGAAACCGGTCTTCTAGACTATGGTGGCCAACATTTATATCATATCATCCAATATGTCAATCAATTTACATGTTGAATTTAATGTGTGTGCATGTGATAAACCATAATTTAATTTATTAAGCATTGCATTTGGATTGAAAAATAAATTCTAGTGAATGTGTGTGTATAGTGATATCCTAGATTCAAGGATTTGAAAGAATTATGAAACAAACATGTTTTTCATATTTTTGATGTGGATTTAAGATTAAATCTAGTGATATACATGAACATGTGATGAACAACCAAAAATATGTGAAGAACACATAAGAACAATTAAGAACATTCAAACATATTCAATGAAATTATCATGCTTTAATCTTAGATTCTCATCATGGCAACATAAACAAACAGTTAGGGAATGAGATTATACCTTCATGCAAGATCCATATGGTGGAGGAGGGGACTCTTAATGGAGGTCCTAAGGGTGGAGGAAAAGAAGAGTTAGGAGATGGAGAGTGAGTTTCACTCAATACCTTGAGTCTCAGGAAGACCAAGATATGACAAGACTACTCAATTTCACTAGAACTCAAGAGAGGAGAAGAGAGGGGGGTTTTTTTTTGTTGTCTTGGAATGAACGAGAGGGGGGGTTTATATAGTAGTGGTGGAGAAAATATGAATGAAATGCCATTTAATGAGGGTTGACAAAGAATCATGAACCTAGACCTCATTTTAGTCTTAGGGGAAATCTAGTGCATTAAATGGAAAGATTGGTGGGAGTGAGGAGCAAGTCAAGTTCGGTTTTTCCATAGCTGCTGTAATAGCCTGTAGAGCTAACTTCGAAAAATCATATCTGACTCAATTCTGATCGGAATTGTCTCATTCTTGTGCTCAAATTGAAGCCCCAGATGTCTAGTTTCTGGGAAAATTAATCTCATTCACAGATTCAAAATAGTTTGAGAGATATCGATGAAATGGTGAGCAAAAGTCGTTTGTTAGAAAATGGTTTCAGCACAATTAACATTAATAGGTCCTAAATTAACTTCCAATTAACATTAAATAGCTCCAATCACTCCCATTTCAGACTTAATTGGTTCTAAATTTACTCTAATTAAAAGATAATTGCACAAATTACTCATTGAATAATTAATGTTTAACTATCTAATTAACTAGGTGTATGCAACCTCACCATAAAATGTAGTCCTAACCAATTAAATTATGACACATCATCGATCTCAAATTGATTATACTTATAACCAATTGAAATCAATTACTCATAATCACATATAGTCGGACTTAATTTGTGATGGTGCATCTCAGCTATTAAAACTTGATTTGATGATAACTTTCAATCTGGTGGTCCGATTAGGGCTCATGACCAGTCGATTTGATTGTTACAACATCAAGATTATTTTGGTAAAATGAGATTAAGAATTTAATAATTAGAATCAAGATGCATATTTTCAAGGTGAAATTACCTTTTTACCTTTCATGTGAGGTTAAATGCGGGTTGCAAAATAGGGTGTCAACATCTATGCTGCTAATGAATTTTGTCGTCCTTTTTTGTCATTATGGTTTAGCATTTAACAATTCTTTTGGGTCTAGACAAGTAACTTGTAATGCTGGTCTACTAGCAGTGTTCTAGGGAACTCCTATACCTTATAAACCGTCTAGCCCACCAGGGTAAGTGAACCTCTTTTAGGTTCTTGAAGAAGGCTCTGAAATCATGCATTGGAAACATCATACAGTTCAAGTGCTTTTATTTGCCGTACAATCCAATGAACAAGAATTATGTAGGTTTGTTGAGTCACAGTCTCCGATGGCAAGAATAATGTGGAAGATCAAAGTATGCCAAAAATAACAATGTAGAATGGAGCTTCTATAGTCTGAAATGCCATTAGACAGTAGTAATGATAGAGGTGTATAGGCTGATGACTTGATAATGTACATAGGCTGATGAGTGCAGACCACATTTGGTATGACAATTATGGTGTTGAAGCTTTGGCATATATATATATATATATATATATGCCAGAGCTCTAGCATATATAATAATTGTATTTTGTTAGGAATGCTATAAGCATATAGATAGTAATTGTTGTAATGTTGCATTTAGTTAGTTAGTTGATTAGTTAGTTACAATTTCAAGCATTTTAATCATATTTAACACATGTTGGATTTATTAATGTACACGGGAAATAATAGGACTATTAGGATAAGACCATGTGGGCCAATAGAATAGTTTTATGGTTCTATAAATACCTACTTGTAATCACATTTCCATGATTGAAGAATAAACTAACTCATTGCTTAAGTGCATTAGTGCATCTCTCACTCTTAATCTCTTTCTTTCTCTATGGAGGGTGACTACCTCGAAATAAGTCAATTTCCCTATAATTCCTATCTATCCCCATTAGGAACCATGGGGTTCCTAACAAGTGGTATTAGAGCTATAGATCTTGAGACAAATGAATGTGACCAAAGAGAATTTTGGAAAGAATTACGGCAAATGTGAACAAAGTTTCGAAGGATTTCAAGGCTTTGTACGAATCTCACAATGCAATTTCAGAGAAGGTCAAGGACTTGGTTGAATCTAACTTGACCATGAAGGAAGAACTTTCAAGAGTGCAGGAGGATCTTGAGAATATGTCCGAAGAAGAGATACAGCTTCTTGAAGGTACAAGCAACAAGTTAAAGCTTCTTGAATCAACTAAACTTGCCCATGATTTTGAAGATCCATGTGATAATCTTTGTTGTTCATTAAGCAAAAGTCTTGAGAAGCTCAAAGAACAAACAATGGTTCTTAAGAATAGTAAATTGACTGCGTTTAGTGAACAAAGAAAATTGAATAATAGTTCCTTCATGGGTTATCATTTTGGTATAACTCCAACATTCTTCGTCAATGCGGATCACTTAGAGATCAAAATCACACCAGGTGCTTGTGGTCTATATGGGAAGGAGATTTGTCCAAAGGTGAGAAATTCTGAAGCTTGCGATATAGTTGGTACAATGGAAATGTTTTGGATTGATATGTATTTCCCATTCATTAACCATTCATTTGAACATCCCTTGGCATTGAGAATAATGTGTGGGTATGAAGTTTCTAAGAAGTTGGCTTTTGTAATTACAAAATGGAGTGAATTTGTTTCAAAGGACAAGGAAATATTGGCTATGTGGAAAGGTATAGAATGTTCCAAGTTCCTTGGTGCTTTGGCTATGGTCTACACAGAAAAAGAAGATGCTGTATACTACGGACAACAAAGAATGATAGAATTCGGTCTTATTGGTCTAGAGGGACACACTTCCACATGTGATGGTGTACTAGCAAACTTCCCTGTTGGGATTGTTGTGCATGACTTCAATCATTCAACAAATCAAGGGTTAAGGTCCTGCTGCGAGTGTCCATTTGTTGGTCTAATTTGAAATGAAACCCGTTTACTCAAATTTTGAGCTGTGATTAATTGCTTTGGTGTTGTTGGTGTGTTCAACGGTCAAAATGTCTTGAGGTATTGGTATTGGTGTATTGACCAATCACCCCTCATGAAGATTACAACAACACTTTGTGGGCAAAGTGTTTTCAAGGGGAAGGAAATGTTAGGAATGTTATAAGCATATAGATAATAATTGTTGTGATGTTGTATTTAGTTAGTTAGTTGGTTAGTTAGTTACAATTCCAAATATGTTAAATCACATTAACACATGTTGGAATTATTAATGCACATGGGGAATAATAAGACTATTAGGTTAAGGCCATATGGGCCAATAGAAAAGTTTTATGGTTATATAAATACCTACTTGTAATCACATTTCCATGATTGAAGAATAAACCAACTCATTGCTTAAGTGCATTAGTGCATTTCTCTCTCTTAATATCTTTCTTTCTCTATGGAGGGTAACTATTTTGAATTAAGTCAATTTCCCTATAATTTCTATCTATCTCCATTAGGAATCACCGGGTTCCTAACACACACACACACACACACACACACACATATATATATATATATATATATTATGAAATGCCATTATACAGTAGTGATGATAGAGGTGCATAGAATGATGTGTGGAGTGAGGTTCTGTCATGTGATATATATATATATATATATATATATATATATATATATATATATATATATTTGAGATTTTTATTATTTAGGCTTCCTTCTTAACAAAGTTTGCATTCATATCAAAGTATTAATTGATTCATTGAATTAGCTAATGAAGTAAATACATATATTAATTAGAGTAAATTGCAAATTACACCCCTGAAGTTTGGGGTTGATTTGATTTTACACCCTAAAGTTTCAGAAACTTGATTTTACACCCTGAAGTTTGGTCCCGTTAGCAATTCACTCCCCATAGTTAGTTTTTGTTGTTAAGTGACACATCATCATGCTGATGTGTTTTATTTTTGCCAAATTAGCCACAAAACTACGTCGTTTCAATGATGACCAAGTGAATATCTGGCACAATCAAAACTATGTCATTTCAGGCCTAAACTTAAAACACAAACTGTAGCTTCAACGGCAGGACAAACCTAAAATTAAAAACAAAAACCACAAAGAAGGCAGACCTCATACCTCCCTAACCCAAACCTCACGAACCCAGGCCTCTGTAACCCAAACCCATCAGCTCGTCTCATGAGCCTTGGCAGGTGGTGAAGGCTCCAGGCTCACCTCAGACCACCATATGTTTAATTTGTGCTCACAAAGGGGCTATTCCGTCAAATCAAAATTCACGAATTGTGAATGGAGTTGATCTATGACTATGTTCATTGAATTTATGAAAATGCTTAAATTTTTTTTTTTTGGGAATCCGGAGATCTCTGTGCTATACTTGACCAGTAGTGACGAAATAAGGAATGCTATTATGCTTGCACACACAGCCTTGCTTCGTAGTTCGCACTCGTTGATTACAACAACAAGCCCTTTTTTTATAACCCGGTTTTAAGTTTCAACGAAAGCCAAACCCAACTCTCATTTCATTGGCGCATAGAATAAAAGCAAGTGGATCAAGGTTTTCAGTCATAAACTCATTTTTTGGATGATATAGTTTCATCAATGTATAGAAGCTAACCAACAAAGGTGGATGTCATTTCTGTTTGTGGCCCAGTGATTTCGTGAATGAAGATCTTACACGCACAACCTTGTTTGTGGCCTGCCTTAAGCTACAGTTTGTGTTTTAAGTTTAGGCCTGAAATGATGTAGTTTTGATTGTACCAACTATTCACTTAGTTATCACTGAATTGACATAGTTTTGAGGCTAATTTGGCAAAGAAAAAACATATCAGCATGATGATGTGTCACTTAACACCAAAAACTAACTGTGGGGGGTGAATTGCTAATGGAACCAAATTTCAGGGTATAAAATCAAGTTTTTGGAACTTTGGGGTGTAAAATCTAATCAACCTTAAACTTCAGTGGTGTAATTTACAATTTACCCTATTAATTATTTATAGTTGTGCATTAATTATTTATGTTAAAAAATGACACTCCACCTCAAATTTGAAGGGAAAAAAAAAATACTTTCCTCTCTTGACATCCTATTAGCCAAATTTATTAAATTAATATTAAAAATGTTGAGTACTGACCTACCTTTTGCTTAATGTTAGGTTTTTAAAATTATCTTAATTCATAATTAAAATTCATTGTTTTAAAATTTTAACTATAGTGTAATTTAAAATATTAAGTTTGAATTTTGCTTATTATTATTATTTTTTTTTTCTTTTTTCAACGGATCATGAAGAGATTTTCCATTGTAAGTGTTTGATATTTGATAAATTTTGCATTTTTATTATAAATTTATCAGTTATTTTTTTTTACTAACTATGGTTAAAATTTTGTAAAACAATTCTTATAAAAATTTAGAATATTTCATCACTAATATAAACCAATGGGGGGAAGTGTTAATTTCTTTAAATTTCAAGGGAGTGGAGTTTTTTTCTCTTCAGGTATAGGGTGGAGTGTCGTTCCCCCAAACCTCAAGGGAGGGAGTGTAATTACACCTAATAATAAAAATAGATTTAAAATATAACATTCTTCCCATGTTTAGTTGTTTTGACAACAATTGACACAAAAGTTAAAAAAAATTTATGAATTTACTAAAATTAATCTTAACCATTTAAATTTCCTAACTTCTTTAAGTGACATGTAATATATATAATATATATATATATATATATATATATATATATATATATATATATATATATATATATATATATATATATATATGTAGGAGTGAAAGGCCGGGGAGCCCATATCTATGAATATGTTAGGCCAATGGCCTAATCCAAGAACTCTAACTAACCTGAGAACGGGAAAACACTTCCATAAGGCTCTGTGTTAGCAAGTGAAGAAATGAAATCCGATCAGAGCCACCCCGGAGGTGGTCCGAGGAAGAACCTCTCATCGGCTAGACAAGGTAGATGACAAAGGGTATGGTCTGTCATTAAGAGCAACACTCTAGACCATCCCATGGAAAATGATAAGAATTAAGAAGGAACAGGACAAAGGAAGGCATGGAAATATCTAAGAAGAAGCTGCTAATATCGCATTAAATGCTCTGCAAACTAAATTGAACCGTACTTTTTAGCCTTTACAACCACTCCCAAAGACTTTAGGGAGGGGTTGATGGGACAAGTATCAACACTACCAATCTAAATCTATATGTGGACGGTGGAAATGAAAGGAAGATAGTATAAAATAGAGGAGAAGGCCTCAGGGAGAAGGGGGTGTGCCAGATCGGTAACAAAGTTTAAGTGCAATATTTAAGAATGAATCTCCTTGGATTCATCCGAGGATGTCTTTCCTAAGTAAAATTTGGTTGTCTTTCTCTCTTTAACCATCAAAATCCAATGAGCGATCATCTAATTCGCAAACTCAGGTTTTCAACCCATTCTCTATACATTTATTGTCTTGGGTTCATTGGGTCAACATACCCTATATTAAGGCTTGGGCCACAAATTGGGTCCCTATAATATATAACCAAAATTGTAGTATTTACTTTATGTAGTTAAAAAGATTATTATTAGGATAAATACATTTATTTTGTTATATTACTTATTTTATGTGATTCATTAATTATTTAAGTATAATGAATTTTTCTTATTATTTTTCTAATATTTATATGGGAAAAAAATTAATTTGAAATATTATATTCTTGCTCAAATTTAGTTGCTTGCAACAGTTGAAACAAAGTCCAACAAAAGAGAGAAAAAAAATTAATGACACAATCAAAATGTATATTGTTTTTGAAGAATATCATATTTATTTTATCAAAATGATATTTGCATTCTTGAGTAGGCGTGAAACATGCCTATATATCAATCACTATATTTTGCAATTTTTAAAATTTTAAACAATATAGTATGATCAAATCACTATACTACGTCTATTTTGTCTATAAAATAAAATATTAAATATTACACTTTTTTGTCAGAAAAATTATTAAAATATTGAAAGAAACTAATAACGAGTGCAACTTATATCTTGTAGGAACTTGAATAATTTGTTTGTAAAGTTTGAACTAAGATCTTCTTTTTTTCTTTATTGAGCTACATAAACATCAACGTGGATTAAGATAGATACTACAATATGCCAACTTATACTCTATATTCTATATGCTCCAAGATAAGGGAGTTGGAGAAAGGCTATTGTGAGAGAGAGGAACGATATTGGAGACGTGAAGAGAAAGTGGGGAGAAGAGAGGAAGGGTTAGCTTTTATTCAAAGTCTAAAACCCCGAAGTATAATGCGTGAGATACACCCTAAGACCGGGCCAAGCTTTTAGGTTGTTTAAGTAAGTTGGACTAGGTCGGGGCGTTATGGTTGCATTGTGTCTGGTTGTTTAACCAAACTCACCTTTAAAGGTGAGTTTGGTTAAGCTTTTTGCTTTTTAATTTTTTAAAAAAGTGAAGATTTATAATTGTTGCTCAAAAAATAAAATGCAAAAAATGCACCTTTTCATATTTACAAGGCTAAAAATTACACAATTTCAAAATTTTACCAAGTACCCTATATATAGTCATGTTTTCAAACAGTCAATGTGATTTTGACCCAAAAAGCTCTAACCAAATGAGCACACAAGTAACCTTCAACCTCGACTAATTTACCATGTTCACCCTTTAAGTTTACTGTTTACCTTGATTAATTCCCCATATAAACACACTTCCAACTAGTCCCAACCAAAGCCTCACTTGCTGGTTGCTGTCTTGGTGGAGCATACACACAGATTCCTCCTAACTACTAGGATTGTTAGATTCTTATTTTCAGTTAGTAGAATATATAAGTGTGAGATTCAGATTCCGTCCAACTGTTTTATTTAAGAATAATTCTAGTACCTCACACTTTTAGGCATACTTTATTAAGCGAGAATGATTAGCATCTAAGATCGCGTGGGGCCACATAATCTTCCACTGATCCACTCTTTAAGACAGCCTGGAGACTAGGTCACGCTCACATGAAGCCTGTAGTGTGTATCCGACCCTTTTCTCTAATTTAATTCCAACATGCTCGCCATTCTCCTGTGTTACCTGGTCAATAACCCCATAAATCTAGCAAGTTCCACCCTGAATTTTCAATCTTTTGACAATTTTTTTGTGGTCCCACAATTGCCGTTTCATACCTCTCTGATTCCATCTAATTACTACTCCATAAGCAAGCAAATATTATTCGGTACACCCAACCCTCATGACACATTGACAAAAATCTAATTCTAAAGTTTCCTACAAGGTTAAAAAAAAATTAAAATAAAATTACTCACTTGCACTAAACTAAATTACCTTGCCACTATAGTTTCTATGCGAAAATAGCTTTTTTTTTTTTTTTTTTTTTCCCTGCTAACAATCATTTTTAGATCTTCTAAAATGGAAAAGTGAATTATTTTTTTGAAAAAGAGAGAGCATCAAACTATGACCCATAAAAATAACTACTACTCAATTGAATCATATTATGTCTCTTACACACTGATCCCACCTAACACACACACACACACACAAGATGAAGTAACCTTTATTTATTTATTTTTATTATTATTATTATTTTTATCTGTACCTAATTAGCATCTTTGACTGATTAATAAGCCTAATAATAACCACAAAGATGAAATAAGAATAATGTTGTACCACACATCTAGGAAAGTAGTGAAAGAAGTTAAAAGTGTTCCTATTGACTAGTTTACCGTATAATTCTCTATATAACCACACTCTCCAAGTCCCATACAAAGGCATAGACACAGTGGAGATTCTCTTGATTCCTTCAAATTCCCATTCCTTCCTATTCTTAGTAGCGTAACAAAAACAAACCAGAGAAGAGTGAACTGTGGGATTTGATGGCAATGCGTGCTTTGTCTCAAAAGAAACTCCTAAAAAACCTCTCTCACCGCTACTTCTCCCCTAGGCCTCTCAACACCGCCGCTTCCGCTTCACCCTCAGCCTCTTCTTCCATCTCCATCAACCTCACAGAGAAGCCCGAATCCATTCTCCAAAACCAACTTGCAGCATTATCCGCAAACACAAACACAAACACAAACAACTCCTCCTACATCAACCTCCACGATGCTGAGAAGCTATTCTCATCTGTATCAACCACAAAGCTCCTACGAGCCACGGCCAACCTGCACTTGGCGTCCATGGAGCCCATTGTGGATTTGGGAATGTGGGTCATGAACTCCAAGCTCATGGACATGGAGGTTTTCAGAGATATCGTGTTGGCTTTTGTGAAGCACACGTTTTACGAGCATTTTTGTGCAGGAGAGAACGCTTTGGCCACTGAAAACACCGTGCGGAGCCTGAACAGTGGTGGCGCTGGACTTAGAGCCATGCTGGTTTATGCTGTGGAATATGCCAGTGACAATCAGTCCTGTGATCGAAACTTGGAAGCCTTCCTTGACACCGTTGAGATAGCCAAGTCTCTTCCACCATCTTCAGTAAGTTATTTCTCTTGGTTATTTTTATGGGAAAATTTTGATTCACACGTGTTGATGTACGTACACTCTTTACACACATAATATCTATATTTCCACAACCTGTGTTTGTATTTTTAAGAATATCAGTTCACATTTAACGCATGAGATCGATGATATGTATGTGAATTGTATATTACATGAGCATGGGATAATCTTCAAGAATTTTCTAATTTTTTATTAATTAATATATATATACCCTTTTTTGTGGAATTGTTTCACTGCTTGAGATATTACTTTGATGTGTATGTGAAAAGAAAGATGGTTGAGATTGAAATATCAAAGATCTTACTTTTTTTTTCCTATTAACCATAATTTGTTTTTGGAATTTATAATTTGGTTAGGTAAGGAGAAATTGTAATCCACTCTTGTATAAAGAGGACGTAACACATGGGGACACACAAGTAGATAAAACCGAATAAGCATGTAAGTTTAGGATACATGATATGAGACGAGGTTGGGACATGTTTGTCATGAATATATGTGGCCCAAGTACTTCTATATCCGGAAAAGCCAATCTTTAGTTGTGGACCTGTGGTACCAGTTTTCAACTTGTGATGCAGTGACAGTAGTAAAGACTAACCGCAATTGTTAGTCTACTTAGTAATAAAGTCTATAATGATTGCAATTACGATCTGACAATAGTGAACTAGGGTATATATAGATTGTAATGTTTCCATCCTTTGTTATAGATGAATGTGTTGAAAAGTAAGCTAAGTGTGGAAATATCTATGATTACTGCTAGAAGTCTATCTGAAAATTGTTCATAGGATGAAAAAGACCACCCACTGAAAAACTCTTTTAGGATTAAGAGTGTATAATTGTGCTAATGTTTACAATAAAATTTTGTACATACATAGGATATTTTGAAGTCAATATTTTTAAATTTTACTACTTTTCAATGCAAACTGTAAAAATTTATGAGCTTGTCTCTAAAAAGTTTTAATTTCATGCAGTAAGGCAATCATTGGGTTTGGATGTTATAGAAACTTTCATTGATGACTTGTCAAAAGGCTAGTTGGATTTGTGTTTTTCATTACTTTCTTTGTCACTTTCTTGTGAAGTTTGGTATGAATAATTGACTGTTTTTTTCCCCTTTCAACAGGTGAGTTTTATAATTGTGAAACTATCTGCTATTTGTCCCATGAAGCTGCTTGAACGGGTTAGTGACTTGTTGAGATGGCAATACAAAGACTCTTCTTTCAATCTACCATGGAAGCTAGATACCCTCCCCATTTTCTCTGATATTAGCCCTACGTATCACACCCTCAAAAAGCCAGAACCATTAACATTAGAAGAAGAACATGATCTCCAACTAGGGCACCAGAGATTACTTAAAATATGCCTTAAGTGTCTAGATGCCAATGTCCCTTTGACAATTGATGCGGAACATACATCAGTTCAACCAGCCATTGATTACTTAACATATTCTTCAGCGATAATGTACAACAAATATGATAACATTGTCATGTATGGGACAATTCAAGCTTACTTGAAAGATGCAAAAGAAAGATTGCTGCTAGCATCAAAGGCTGCAGACAACATAGGAATCCCAATGGGTTTCAAATTGGTCAGAGGGGCTTATATGTCAAGTGAAAGAAAACTAGCTTCATCCTTAGGTTTTGAATCTCCTATTCACAATAGCATACAAGAAACACATGCATGCTATAATGAGTGTGCTTCTTTTATGATTGATAAGATTGCCAATGGTCCTGGTGCACTTGTTCTTGCAACTCATAATGTGGAATCAGGTAAAGAATTTTCACTTTTAATTTTTAAGAAGTTGCAATATAATGCACTGTTTGTTTGGCACATTATATCTAATTTAAGGTTTTGATGATAAATAGGGAAAATAGCAGTGGCAAAAGCACATAATTTAGGTATTGGAAGGGTAAGCCAAAAGCTAGAATTCGCACAATTATACGGAATGTCAGAACCACTTTCCTTTGGTTTGAGAAATGCAGGATTTCAAGTTAGTAAGTATATGCCATTTGGCCCTGTGGAGATAGTAATACCATACCTTCTAAGGAGGGCTGAAGAGAATAGAGGGCTTTTATCGGCTTCATCCCTTGACAGGCAACTCATGAGGTAAATTTTAGTACTCTATAAAATTTTATGGCAAAAAAGTTGATATATTAATTGATTATGATGTTAATTACGGTGGGGTTGATTTTTTTTTTTTTGGGTGCATGCAGGAAAGAATTGAAGAGGAGACTAAAAGCAGCAGTTTTTTAAGGTGTACAAGATGGCTTTGAACAGGATCGAGCTCAACTAGTCGCCAATTTTGTACAAATTTCAAATATTGTTATTATCATGGACGTTGACTTATTTGCATTAATGAAATTCGCATTGTATGATATCTCTAGTGTGTGTTTCTAGTTATATTTGGCTGACACTTCTCAATAGCAATCTCTTGTGTGTGTTTCTAGTTATATTTGTTATCATGAAATTTGCATTGTATGATATGACAATTAATATGATTGATGTTGTGTCAACAACACAATAAATGACCATTTTTTTGAGTGATACTATAACTACTATAGATTTTATGTCACATAAGCCTTACAAATTTTTGTGTCAATTTTTAACAAAAAAAAAAAGTTAATTCGAAAATTTGTTTAATATTATGTTTATAATGTGACATCAATCATATTTATTGACTATATATATGCACAAGACTACACGCTAGTTTTATTAACATTAGTGTGTGCTTAGAGGCTCTTTCTCTCTCTCTCAAGCACAGTACTTTCATTCATTATTATTTTTTTTCTTGAGGGAGTACTTTTCATTCATTATAGTTAAGGTTAATGCATTTATCAATTACAAAAATTCAAAAATACCGATATGGATAATGATATTCACTATAAAAAAAAAAATCACATAGTTATAATGACAGAGAAAGTTGGGCCCCATGGCCACGTGGACAGATGTGTATTGCGCTTTCCAATGTCGAATGAGTTCCATACTTCCATGAATGTTAGAAACAAGCAGCCGTGAAAACCTAAGTGATTGCCAAACAAACAAAACATCGAATTTAGTAATCTTTTTTCGAATCATGTAGCAAGAGATCATGGAGTTTGGTACTTCTCCAAAGTTTGTCATTTAATCATTTTAGCAACACTTGCATTGCTAAACACATTCTGTATTGTTGGAGGAATGAAGAGGGTGATTACGGATGTGCAAACTTCGGTTTCAGAATCATTTACATTATTGCAGATTCTTTTATGTGGTCTGCTGGTTTTAATCAACCTGCCTGTTTACCAAGGTCTCTTCCTCAGGAGAGACAATGGCAGCTTGCCCACCTCCTCACTCGCATATTCGTCAATTATGTTTACTCTATTGGGTTGTGCAATAGCCCTGTATTAACTATTAAGTTCTATTTAGTGCCATGCAAAACTTCAAGTAATGCATGACAAATTTCACAACTTTTGAGTTGGCACATTATCATTATCCATTAATAAGTTGCCACACTTGACCACATCAACAATTGTGAGATTTGTTTACTCTATACTAATAATCGAAAAACTTCGGCAGGCTAAGAAATGCATTTGACAAAACAATATATGGTCAACATGATTTATTAGTGATTTTAAAGTAATAATAGAGAATAGATTGTGTTAGGTTCTAAATGTTTAGAACAATCGACAAATCGTGAACACAAACTTGTCTAGATATAGATCTTAGAGTCTATAGGTTTTATTAGACAATGCTCAAGGTGATTCAAGTCAAGATTCAAGAACATACAAGCTGCAGGAAGAAGATTTCATATTCTGCCTGGTTCGATCGATCGAAGAACAGGCTCGATCAATCGAAAATCGTATTTGCAGAATTTTAAGTCGGCCCAAACAGCAGCTTAAGCCCATTAAGGATTAGGGTTTCAGATCTACTTCTCCCACTATATAAAGGAAACCCTAAGCTACGTTTTTGAGACTGAAGAGAGAGAGAGAGATTAGAGTGCCTCTTTTGGTTTTAGGGTTTTGTACCCAAACCTCTCTAAAGTCTTGGTTACTTGAGAGTTGTATTGTTGCTCATATTGCGGTTTGTGTGAATCTCTTGTGAGATCTTTGAGGAACTTTCCTTCACATAAACTTAAGGTTTTCAAGGAGAAGAAGTTTTCTACACCTTGATGATCAATTCAGTTGCTGCCATTGAAGCCTAAAGAAACACAAGCGTGGTTGCTTGTATCTGGTGGTGAATCCAAGAAAAAAGGAGTCCGTGGATTCGGAGCTTGCACATGGTCATGTCAGTAAGTTCTACTGGTAGGTAGCAATAAGAAGTCGAGCGTGGGGCCTTGTAAGTCTTATTGTATGAATTTCGATTCTTTCAAGATAGTGGATTCAAGTTTACCTTGAGGATAGTTAGGTTAAATCCTCCCCAGGTTTTTACCGGTTTGGTTTCTTGGGTGATCATATCTTGTGTCTTTTATCTTTCCGCTGCTTTGCATAATATGATTGTTTGATTGTGATAACCTAGATTTGAATAATTTGACTAAGTAACAACTTGGCTAATTACCTAGGTTAATTCAATTGTGGTTTTAAGGGGTCTAAAAACTGTCAAGTGGTATCAGAGTAGGTAGCTCTTTTGTTAATCTTTTGATCTAAGAACTGATCCTTGACCCCTGTTGTCATGGTTAATTTGAAGTGTCTTTCTGATAATGTTCATGCTAATGCTTCTGTTGATTTTATTGATGCCTGTGAAACTCTTCGTAAGAAATTATTGAAATTTATGAAAATTGCTAAGAAATTCAAGGAAGAGTTAAAATTGGCTAATCTTGAAAAAGAGGAATTGGTTGTTAGATTAGATGAATCTAATAAAAAGAATGAATTTTTGAGAAATCAAATTTCCTCTCAAAATGAGAAGATGAAAAGCTAGGAACAAGAATTAGTTGAATCTAAAGTTAAAGTTGAAAATTTGACTTGTACCAAGTCTGCTGTTGATAACATAAGTGATTCTGTCTCTCTTAAGCCTAAAACTGAGAAAGTTTATATCCCTTCTTTTAAGAGGAATAATAAAGAAAATGCTTATTTTGTTAGGTTAGACGAAGGTAAAAGTTCTGATGTAGACGCTGAAATTTCTAAACCTATGTCTAAACCTACTGTTAGAGAGCATAATAAATCTGTTTTTGTGCCTATTTGTCATCTTTGTGGTGTTGTTGGTCATATTAGACCAAATTGTTATTTGTTGAGGCAAAAACCAAAATCTGAGACTAGATTTGTTGTTAGGAATACTGATATTCCTAAATTTGTTCCTGTTTGTCACTTTTGTGGTGTCTCCGGTCATATTCGTCATAATTGTCATAAATTAAAATTTAAGCACTTTATATTTCAATCTAGGATATGTGACGATATTTCTCCTGCCATAAGTCCAAATAAATTGTTTCATATGCTTTTGAAAAATTTAAGTTTGTTGGCTTGTGAAAGGAATTTGTAGGATTTTAGTCTTTTTCAGAAGATTGGTATAATCCCTCAAATACACTCTACTTCACATGGATTTTCACCTACAAAGCCGAAGACTCGTGCTATATGGGTGAGAAAAAATTCTCTAAGGTGAGTGTTGCTGACCTGTCCCTGATTTAATTCTTTCAATTGTTTGTGGACATGTCTTGATTCTGTTTTTGGATGTTTTTTTTTTTAGGTTGTTTTTTATATATATAAAAAAAAAATCCAAAAACATTGAAAAATTTCAAAAAGACAAAAATATTTTATTTTGTGTCTAGTTTTATTTTTCTTGAGGATTACATGAATTATGATATCTCTCTCTTGATTTGGAACATGCTTAACATTGTGGAGAAACTTGAATAGTATGTGTTATATAAGTGCTAAGCTATTTTTGATTTTGTGTGAGTATGTACTAGTTTGTACATGTACTCAAGGGTTAATTAAGAAATTGATATTTCTTGTTTGTGTACCCTCTATAACTTAGTTAAGCACTATCATGCATTGCATTTGCATTGTTCATTTAGCATAATATGTGTTTTTGTTTTTGTTTTTGGTCATATAGTTTTTAAAACCAAAAAGATTTTTGTGTTTTGTATTTCACATCTTGGATTTATAATCAAGGATTGGCCATATTATCTTTACATAACAAGTTTATGTACCTTGTTTAGCTTTGATGAGCTTATTTTTTGCACTTGACGAGTTGAAGCTTTGTAGTGCATGTTCTGTGGGAAAGATGTTTATGGTATTTATCACTTTGTCTTAATCTTGAAGTCACATGTTATTTGACTGTCGCACTTGATCATTTT
This sequence comes from Quercus parvula, assembly GCA_030820535.1. Classification (NCBI taxonomy): domain Eukaryota; kingdom Viridiplantae; phylum Streptophyta; class Magnoliopsida; order Fagales; family Fagaceae; genus Quercus; species Quercus parvula. The sequence goes on from JAUAME010000002.1 coordinate 17,512,400, forward strand.
CAGAAATGCATAAATAACCATTTCATCACTGTTCACTGGTCAATTATGAACACCTTAGTACATATCGTAAGATTTTATGCTCGAGAAAGTGTAGCATATGCATAAAAAGAACATAAGGTATAGCTTCGGTTTAATTGCTTAATGCTTAAAATTGGTGTGTACTCTTAGGGTTGATGCCAAATCATATAATTAAAATTGGTGTGTACATATCCTGGCTTTTTAATAAGTTTTTGAATAAATTAAAATTGGTGTGTATATTACGAGGCAAAATTCAAGAAACTTACATGATTGCAAGCTTATGTTTTAGAAGATGTGGGAGTTATATGATGTAATTCTTTAGGTGATAGTCTCTTTTAAATTCTATGTGATGAATTTTGAAGACTTTGTGATTGATTGTTATTCATATATCACCTCACATGTATCTCAAGCTTTTGCTAGTTGCACGCACTACACAAGTTACTCTTTGCTAAACTTGGTGCATTATATTGTGTGTGATCTTGTTGTGGCAATCCAAGATTAAAGTTCCTTGATTTTAATGCAAAATGTGTTTAATGTTTGCGCTTTGAGGACAAATTGATTGAAAATCTTGATTTTGGAAGATCTGGGTTGAATTTAAGTGTTTTTGAAAAACTTTTCGTCTCATACTCATGCATTTTTATTTTATTTTATTTTTTATAAAACAATGTGCTTTGAGGAGTTTCTGCATTAAAATGCTATGTTTTTCAAAAATCTCATTTTTCCAGACTTTCGATCGATTGAACCTGTTTTTCAATCAATCGAAATTGCGATTAAAATTTTTGGTTTGAGTTTGCCTGACTCGATTGATGTTCGATCGATTCTCGATCGATCACAACTGAAAATTTTTCAGTTTCTATGTTTTTGACCAATCTATTCTTCATGCATCATTTATGTTTAGGATCCACATGCATTGCATTGATTTTTTTGTATCCATCTTGCAATTTTGCAGTCATATCTCTCATTGTTTCACACATAACATGCATACACTTTGCTAAATTGGGTACTCAACTTGATTTAAAAATTGATTGATTAATTTTTGAGTTATGTACTTTTTACTATATGCTCTTTTTATGTGTGAACTGTAGAAAATTATTTTCTTAAGAGATATGATGGATAATCAAGTGCAACTATTTTCTCTACTCATGCAACTGTTTATGGGTCACATAATGTCATGTTTGCATTTATTGAAAGAGAGAATATTTTTTTTTCATGTGTATCCTCCACTTTGTTTTTTAAAGGTTGGTTTGTGTGTTCTTTATTTTCCCCACCTCCTAAATTTTCCCCAAAACTGTTTTTCCTAACACTTGTGTTGTGTTTCCTATTTTTATAGGGGGAGAAAAGTTTTTTTAACCTTTGTTGTTCTTAGGGGGAGTTGTTGCTCTTCATAGGGGGAGTTGTCTCTATTTTATATAGAGTTGATTTGTTTTGTGTTCCCTTGATTCTCTATTTTCTCTTATCCTTTATTGCGTATGTTTACTCTTTATTGAGTTGTCTTTGTCAATACATGACAAAAAGGGGGAGATCTAGATAAAATGTGGGAATCCTGTTTGTTTTGTTTAGGGGGAGATACATTGATTGTTTATGATAGTGGAAAATACAAGTATGTTTTGATGTATCTAACTTAGGGGGAGAGTTAGCTTGCATATTTGTTGTTTTCCTGTTTTTATTTTCCACACATGCGTTTATGCATTTTGTTTAGTGTTTCAGGAAATATACAGATTGATTCAATTGAGCTGTTGTCTACACTTGCAACTGATGGATAGTAGTTAGGTTGAATTCGTTGTAATGGGCATTTTATTGTATTGGGTTGTTCTTGTATTTGAGCATTTCATTTTGTATGAAAGTTTTGTCACGAATTGCCAAAGGGGGAGTTTGTTAGGTTCTAAATGTTTAGAACAATTGGCAAATCGTGAACACAAACTTGTCTAGATATAGATCTTAGAGTCTATAGGTTTTATTAGACAATGCTCAAGGTGATTCAAGTCAAGATTCAAGAACATACAAGCTGCAGGAAGAAGACTTCATATTCTGCCTAGTTCGATCGATCGAAGAATTGACTCGATTAATCGAAAATTGTATCTGTAGAATTTTAAGTCGGCCCAAACAGCAGCTTAAGCCCATTAAGAATTAGGGTTTCAGATATACTTCTCCCACTATATAAAGGAAACCCTAAGCCACGTTTTTGAGATTGAAGAGAGAGAGATTAGAGTGCCTCTTTTGGTTTTAGGATTTTGTACCCAAACCTCTCTAAAGTCTTGGTTGCTTGAGAGTTGTATTGTTGCTCATATTGCGGTTTGTGTGAATTTCTTGTGAGATTTTTGAGGAGCTTTCCTTCACATAAACTTAGGGTTTTCAAGGAGAAGGAGTTTTCTACACCTTGATGATCAATTCAGTTGCTGCCATTGAAGTCTAAAGAAACACAAGCGTGGGTGCTTGTATCTGGTGGTGAATCCAAGAAGGAGTCCGTGGATTCAGAGCTTGCACGTGGTTGTGTCAGTAAGTTCTACTGGTGGGTAGCAATAAGAAGTCGAGCGTGGGAGCTTGTAAGTCTTATTGTATGAACTTCGATTCTTTCAAGATAGTGGATTCAAGTTTACCTTGAGGATAGCTAGGTTAAATCCTCCCTAAGTTTTTACCGGTTTGGTTTCCTGGGTGATCATATCTTGTGTCTTTTATCTTTCCACTGCTTTACATGATATGATTGTTTGATTGCGATAATATATATTTGAATAATATGACTAAGTAATAACTTGGCTAATTACCTAGGTTAATTCAATTGTGGTTTTAAGGGGTCTAAAAACTGTCAAACAAATTTCACAACTTTTGAGTTTGCACATTATCATTATCCATTAATAAGTTGCCACACTAGACCACATAAAAAATTGTGAGATTTGTTTACTCTATACTAATAATCGAAAAAATTCAGCAGGCTAAGAAATGCATTTGACAAAACAATATCTGGTCAACATGATTTATTAGTGATTTTAAAGTAATTATAGAGAATAGATTGGATTTTACTTGTATCTCATTAACTCATTTTAATCTGTTTTGCTTCATTAGAATATGAGAAATGCTATGTAAAGAACATTTTTACATTACTTTCACAAAAAATCTTAAGCGACATATTGCTAGTGGTAGTTATGAGTAGGTAAACCTTGGTTTGAATTTTTACCTGAATAGCAGAATTTAGGCACCATATGGTTCAGCATCAGAAAAGACTCTTTTACACTTAAAAATATTGAAGATGTAAAAGATCATGGTTCCACAAAGCTGTTTCAAAATATAGAGGCTTGGTTGGCCCAAATCCATAGAATTCCTATAAGCAAGTCATTAACTACAAAACAGTCTACAAAGTATCAGAAATCCCTTCAGAATTCCAATATCAATTTTTTTAAAAATAATTTTTTATAAAAAAAAAGTAGACCAAAAAAATTTAATTTGAGTTGATCACTTAAACTAACCCAATTGAAAATTTTATTTCAAATTTGTGGTGGCAAACTTATTTGGGTCATTGGGCATTTCAAAACTATACTATTTTGGGAGACAATTGGCAATATGAGTGTGCATGGGTTGGGTTAAGGGGATTTTTTGATCTAACCTACCATGGTGTGTTAAAAAAAATTCAACCCAACCCAACCCATCACATAAACCTAACCCAACCCAACCCAACCCACTTGGGTCAAGTTGGGTCAAGTTGAACCCATGGGTTAGACAATATTTTTTATTACTATTATTATTAAATTGAGCAGAAAAAATATAAATATAAATATATTAAAAAAACCCAAAGATTAGCATTAATGTAACTTCTTGAAGGCAAACAACACTAATAACTAAACAACAATAGTAAAAACAATAGGGAGATGGCCAGATAGCGACAAACCTACAAAGCAAGATAGAGAGAAAGAGACACAACAAGTTGGCAAGAGAAAATAGTGTAGGGTAAGAAATAGACCTGTAAGTTCAGACAAAGCAAAAATATTTAAAATTCAGCCAAAAGAAAACTAAGAAATAAACAAAGCGAAAGCTAAACATTGATCCACCACAGCAAGAGAGATAAGTAGATAGAGCGAGAGAGAGAAGCCAAAAAAAGAGAACTAGAGCAAGAGAAAGAAACCCAAGTACCTACACCTAACACCGGAAGAGAGAACCACTAGAGTAGGAAAGAGACTTGTGGTTGAGACAACGCAAAATCATTTAAAAATCATTAAAAAGAAAACTAAGAAATCAACAAAGCAAAAAATAAATACTGATCCACCACGGTAAGAGAGATAAACATAGAGAGAGAGAGAGAGAGAGAGAGAGAGAGAACATTGAGAAACTTTACCTAAAACCGGAAGTGAGAGCTACCACCAGAAAGATAGAACTGTTAGGATATGTGCCATTTAAATCCTATTGTATGATGCTATGTATGACATTATGTTATGATTAATAAAATTGTTTTATTATTATCTAAAATAATGGTAACATGAATATTTGGATATTATCATATAGTCCATGAGATGCATAGTATGTGATTTATGTGATTTAGTCACAGAAGATATAAATCACAAGTTCTTTGTAAACTCAGAATTTTAGTTCATAGTTTGTGATGAAATTAGGCATTTTATCTGCGAAGACTATAACATATCAACTAAGATGATTTGTCTTGATCATAGAAGTGGAGACTTCTAGTTGAAATGCTAATATGTTTTAAGTGTTAAGACATATTGAATTGGATTGCTGTGAGATTTATTATTCTACTAATGACTGTCAAATGAATAATAAATCTCACAACTTCTATTATCAACTTTTAATCTTGAAAGAATAATGAATCTGATCATGAAGTGTAGGTTGCTTTGATATATCAGGAGTGAGATCTAAAGTCACGATCAAAATCTCAGTATGTTGGGCATCCATATTTAGTGTTGAAAGAATATATATTCTCAAGATGGAATTCATAATCTCTTAACGGAGATATCAAATATTTTCTTGAGATAAGTTTAATGGGTTTGGTTATTTAGAGTGTTAGGCCTAACCACTTTAGTAAGAAGTTACTAAAGTATATATTTATGAAATTAGATCTCTTAAATATATGATGAATAACTTAAAGAATTAAATCGAGTACTCAAGGATTAAGATATAGTAATCTTTAAAGTGGTAATCAACATTCATGACTTTGTATTACTACGAATATTTTAATGAAGGGGTTGTATCATAATAAAGTCTTGGGATATAATTTATTAATAAGGCCTAGAGTGCTATTATATTTATATAGTGGTATTAAATATAATTAATGGTAATTTTGGGCTTGTCAAGAGTTGGCAGAAAGGCCCAAAACCCATTGGAGCTAGTGTCTTATTTGTTCCATTTTGGTCCCACTCCAAACCACATATTAAATCCCAATTGAAATGGCCCAAAAGGCTAGCTCAATTAGATAATCAGTTATATATAAGGAGAGAAACATATAGAATTTTATAAGAGAATGAAATGGTGTGTATGTGAGTGTAAGCCACTCTCTTATTCTCTCTTGAATACATACATATAAATTGATTGAGAGACCGTATTTCTTGGGCATAAGTGGAATTGGAGTGAAGATTAAAAGTGTACCTAAGTACTTATAATATTTGGTTTTGAATTTCACCACACCAATGTACACTTTCTTGTTCTTGTATTCTAAAATTTACATATTACATATTATCAATTGCGAATGAAGTAGATTCATTAATTGTTCGATGCTTATGTTTTGTATGTGATAAAAACTATGTTTTTCCAACAAGAACCACCGTCGAGGCAGTAATGATAGCTGATGGACGGCAATGGCTCAGCAGAGGGAGAGAGGGTTAGGGTTCAAAAGGGAGTGAAGTGGGAGAGGGGAGTAGAAGGCAGCACATTAAGAGAAAAAGTTTTAGGGTTTGTGTGAACTAGTTGGCTTTTATATAGAATAAGAAGAACTGATTATTTAAAAAATTTATTAATTGTATAATATATTTTAAACATATATTAAATTATGGGTGAGTCGGGTCGGGCTTGGTTTGGTGGGTTTGGAATTTTATGACCTGAACCCAACCCGACCCATTATCAAAATTTTTTTTGTAACCCAACCCAACCCACCAACCCCTAAAAACCGGCCCAACCCGGTGGGTTAGGTTGGGTTGGGTCGGTTTTGGCGGGTTGGCTGCACACCCCCTAATTGGCAAAATGCAAAATCAAGTGCAACATAAAAAATAAGACTAAAATGCACACCATATTTTCTATGTTTCACAAGAGTTCATTTCAGTTGTTTAGTTTTACTTTCGTTCATTTCAGTCCTTTAAATTTCAAGGTTATTCAATATAGGGCATTTCCATCAACTTCTGTTAAATGTTGCAGTTAATGGTTCAATTTTTTTCTTTATAATTTTAAATTAAAAAAAATCCAATTAATGATATAAACCTATTTTCTAAATTTTATATATATATATATATATATATATATATATATATATATATATATATATATAAAACAAATGTTGACAGAAAGCCTTAATTGAATAAACATGAAAGTTAAAGGACTATAATAAATGAAGGTAAATTAAAAGGACTAAAATAAATTTTGGTGAAACTTGGAAATAAAGGAAAGAAGAAATGAAATATAGAAGAACACAGATTTGAGTGGGGAGAGAGTTAGAAAGACAAAGACAAAGACAAAAATATGATTATATGAAAGAAGAAAAGAAGTCAGTGGTTGTTAAAGGACAAATCTGATGAGCATCAGCCATCTTTAGAGCCCCCCTAACTGTTGGGTTACACGTGTGAGTGAAATCTAACATTGAATAATGATGAGAAGAATGAATAGTTAATATAATGAAATTGAGTACACAACCCATTGGGGCTTAGGCCTTTTGGGCTAAAGTATGTTTTTATATGTTATATTAATTATTCTAGGAAGCTCCTCAATGTGTTTATTTCCCCAACATAAGTATTATTTCCAATGGTGCTAGGCAATAGTGAGGTGCGAGGTTCTTATGGAGGATAAAAGACGTGCAGAATTGACATGTGAAGGCCCATGAATGATGAACTAGTGAAGGGAAAGCCCATTAGGCAAGAGGGAGCGAGTAGAACTTGTTCATTGCCCACATAGAGTTCTTGAAGCCCACAGAGAGGCAGAGACTCACATGTGATGGGGAGATTGTTGGGTTACATGTGTGAGTGAAGTCCCACATTGAATAATTATGAGAAGAATGAGTAGTTAATATAACATAATTGAACATGTACCCATTGGGGCTTAGGCCTTTTGGCTTAAAGTGTGTCTCTATAAGTTATTTTAATTATTCAAGGAGGCTTCCTAAGATGTTTATCTCCCCAACAATTGGTATCAGAGCCCATGGTGGTGTGAGGCAAAGGTGGCAAGGTTATTGAGGTTTCTTTCGCAATTGGAGCGGGAACGGGGTGTGTGTACTTAAAACCCTTTCGCAAATGGTGCAGAGCAGGTCCCTTTAGCAGTTGGAGCGGGAACAGTATATTGCACCAAGCAAGCCCATAAAGGCCACATAAATGATCTTGGAAAAGGCTCAACAAAGGAGTATTGTTGCCAATGGTGTTAGATAACAGTGAGGTGCGAGGTTCCCATGGAGGATAAAAGACAAGCAGGGTTGACACGTGAAGGCCCATGGATGATGAACTAGTGAAGGGAAAAGCCCATTAGGCAAGGGGGAGCGAGTATGACTTATTCATGGTCCACAAAGAGGTCTTGAAGCCCATAGAGGGGCAGAGACTCACACGTGAATGGGAGATTGTTGGGTTGCACATGTGAGTGAAGTCTCACATTGAATAATGATGAGAAGAATAAGTAATTAATATAATATAATTGAGTACATACCTATTGGGTTTAGGCATTTTGAGTTAAAGTGTATTTCTATATATTATATTAATTATTCAAGAAAACTCCCCACGGTGTTTATCTCCCCAACTTTCTTTTTTATTTTTATTTTTATATAAATATTGGAGTTAGACTGTTAGATATGAATTGGATGGAGTATTTTGGATATGCTTGTTCTTTGATCTAAAAATGCTATCTTATGAACGTAATTTTCATATTCAAATAAGCGACATGTTTTATTTATTTATTTATTCTTTTGTGTGTGGAGAAAATAGTTTAGTTCTTTAAGAATTGGGGGGCTTTATATTTTCGTTCTACTGTGCTTTTTTTTAATAACAAAAATGGTTAATTGAAATGCCGTTAACTATCTCGTGTATTTTTTATTTTTGGTAAGGAGGAATTTGATTAATGAAAACTAAAGGTTACAAAGTTTCGAGTATGAACTATGAAATACCCTAAGCATTCGAAAATAATTGGTACAAAATAGAGGAAGGGATGAGGGGGTTGGGGGGGCAAAAGGTCTAGGCTTCCATTCGTGGAAGATGTGGTGGATGTAGGTTTCCTCAAAAAGTTGAAGGTGAGACTTACAATTAGAGAACAAAGCACTACAAGGATGATGTGGTAGATGTGAGTTTCCTTTAAGTTGCTTTGTTTCTTCTTCTTTTTCAATTAATTATAGAGTTTAATTAAGTAGACATAGACAAAAAAAAAAAAAAAAATTATAAAAGCATGAGAGAAGAATATCAATTAGGCTATCTGACCTCTCAACTTGCTTTAGTGGTATTTCTTGTAGAAAACTAAAAAACTTTCTTCTTAACTAATTTGCCAAAAAAAGCCAAAAATTGTTTCAGGAAATAAGGTACAAAGGGATTGATGGAGAAGAAGGTACTGACAAATGGGAGATGAAATAATTGAAAATTTTTATTTTTATTTATTTAACAAAATATGTAACGTTGCAAAATTTGTAACTACCTATAAACGCTGTAACAATAGTTATTGTATTTTTACTGCATGATATAATTTGTAAAGATTTACATGACACAGTAAGGAGTGGTCAACCAAAAAGTCAACAATTTTTCGATTTCATCTATTAACACGTAAATTAATACTTTGATTTAAATGCAAATGTTTGATGGTGTGGAAGGCTAAAGAAAGAGAATTCCAAAGAAATACATCACAGAACCTTAGGCCACTATGACTAAGGTTTATACTTTTATATATTTATTAATTGATCCATAGTATGCTAAATTAAATTTGAAAATACTCTTATAAAAAAATTGAAAATACATTCTATGAGCTCATAATTATTTTTATATTATTTTATTCTCTATGTGACAACTTTTTAGTTTCACCTATTTTATAAAAATCTTATCTCTAAGTTAATTCATGATTTTTATTATTATGAAAATTTATTTCACATGCAATGCATATGGAACATAAACATACCCATAAAAACATAAATAGATACATAAGCATAAGCATAAACATAAACATCATTTCCCACAAATGTGAGAAACTTTAGAGTATTCTTTATCAAGCTCATTATTAGCAAGTTTACATTTGATATTAACTACACCCGTGATGAGAGAAGTTTCATCAATTGGATTAATACATGCCTATTTGGAAATGTGGTGAAATCCATGTGTGCTATCTCAAATAATGTTAGTATTAGAAATATGTAAAATTAAAAATAATGAAGTTGTGAAATGAGTAATAATAATATATATATTTTGATTAATAATAGATGATATTGTTTGAATAAATATTTTTAACACCACAAATCCTTCCACCAACTTCATATGTATTTTTTTCTCAACTTTAATTGGAATGGGGTTTTTAGCAAAATTCAATTTATATATAAACTTGAAAATTTCAATTTCCTTTTTGGGAGTTGAAATTTCCAATATCTAGACTGCTATATGATTGAGTGTACATTGTTGAATCTAGTAGCTAGCGATAATGCAAGTAGATACTTAATAGAGACAAAAATGTCATGAAGAATTCATTTGAATAGCATTTAACCTCAAAATGTTGAGATAGTTACAGATATTGACTTTTAATATATATAATGTCGTTAGAGTTATACAAGAAAAAATAACATATAGAAAACATTTCTAAAGAAAATAATACAAATAAACTTAAATAATTAAACAAAATTACTTTATCATGTGCATGTATTTTGATTACATTTTCTACAAGGATTTAGTCAAGTTATTTCTATTTTTTGAGAGAAAAACAAAACAAAAGCATTTAAATTACTTAATTCAATGAGAATCAAATTACCATAAATAATCTCATTAATTGCAACTTTAAATGCTAATCTGGTAAAATACCCACATAAAAAATTTGACCTATCTTGAACTCATAATTTCAAATACGAACATTTTGTTTGTCTTTTAGATGTAGCAAATCTTAATCTTCCTAGATCTTTTTTAGTTGTCATAAAAATAAGAGTTTCACAAGACACACAAATATAAACATAAACAAACAAATAAACTTTTATATATATATATGGTTATGTTTATGTTTTTTAGTTGCATTAGATATGAAGTAAACTTTCATAATAATTAAAAATATGAAATTAACATTATTATTTTTATTTTTTAATGTTGACTCATTCCAAAATTTTGGTTATAATCACTGTTCAAGTTTTGATGAAATTCATTGATTGAAAAAAGGTAGGTAAAAAGTGTCTTGAAGCTACTTGAAAAACTACATTATGGATAATTTCGCAAGTGAATGTGAAGCCAACTTAAGTGAAAAGAAGACTCTCTCATGCAAAGGAGAACCTTGCTTTTGTGAAATAATAAACCAACTTGAGACTTTGCCTATCTCTCACTCGAGGCTCACTTGAAGAGCACGAAGAGACCAACAATGGCAAGGTAGAATTTGTGTTAGGGATAGGTTTTGCTCACTATGGTTGGGCTAGGTTTGAGTGCCATTGTAATCAATGTTTGGATACAATGGATTGGGTTTTGTCAATTTTTCTTAGGGGGCTTACCTTAGGTGGGAATTGGGATTTGCATAATGTGGTTAGGTTTGTTGTGGGTTGTCAATCTCGTTGTTGCACATCAGTGGCGGTTTTAGGAATTTTTTTAAGGGTGGTCATTAAAAAACTCTTTTTTTTTGAGATAATTTCAACGTATGATATCCACTCTTGATTATAGCTCTTTATCATCAGACGAAAACATCAATCGGTTTTTAGTGTAAACAGGAATTGAATCCTAGATTTCTTATTTAATCATAAAATTTTTTACCAGTTAATCTAATTGAAACCTACTGACCATTAAGAAACTTAAGTTATATAAAATCTAATAAAGAGAGAACTTGAATATTTCGACATAAAAAAAAAGACATAAAAAAAAATGCTTGAAGTATTACAATGTCACTCTATTGACAAAAAAGAAAAAAGAAAAAGAAAAAGAAGGTTTTGAGAAGAGATAAAGTGAAAATTGAGAATGTTGAGATGGGGGTAATAAAGTAAGAGAGAGTCTGAAATGATGATAGAGAAAAAAATGGAGAGAGAGAGAGAGAGAGAGCAATTGATGATACTTGTTACAACTGCGAACCGAGTTACAGAGGAGAGCAAAGTTGTTATTGCAAAGTGGAAGAGGGCAATGCTATCGATACCGCTAATGAGAACTCACGACCACAATATTTCTCTTGGTATTTTTTTTAGGAATAATGAAATTATGAATTATTTTTATGTAATGAGTTGAGCAAGTTACAAATTTGAATGATTAAAGACTTTAATTTTTTGTTTTGAATAGGCTTTTTGTTGAATAATTTGTTTACTTCTTGTTGTTTGGGTTAGTTTTGTTGTTATCTAATTTTATTGTTGTTATTTGAGCTTTTTTTAAAAAGGGGTTATGGATTATGTTTAGGGGGGCCATAATTGTTTTTGGGGTAATGTTGCATTCACAACATTTTCACAATAAATCTTATGTGACAAGTTGTTACTAGTAGATAAAAAAGTGTTGTTAGTATTGGGCCCAAATTAAAATTAGAACAAATAACAGCTTATCACTTAGAATTTGTTATGAAATTATTATAAAAATGTTATGGCCGTAACCTTATTCTTAGATTTATTGAACCCAAATTTTGTGATTCTCAAGTCAAAGTGTTCAATATTGATCATATCGTGATGTTAATTTATACTTGAAATTGGATAAGTTGTTTGATTCTCTCTGATGATCTTCCCCCATGTTTATAGAGAAGGAGCGAAGGTTATGTGGGGTTATGTTAATCAGATTCTGGGGCAGCCATCGCTTATTGGGGAATCATCGATTGCAAGATTTCCAGGGTCAGAGCTAATTTCTCAAACAAAAAATAAAATTTTGAAATCTAGTACATCAGCTGGAGCAACAGGGCCTGTGGGAAGTAAAAATGGTCTTGGAAATATTGTTCTCCATCCTTCGTTGCAAAGGAGAATGGAGCAACTTTCTCGTGCTACAGCAAACACTAAAACTCATCAGGCACCCTTCGTAATATGATGTTTTATGGACCTCCTGGCACTGCAAAAACTATGGTTGCCAGGAAGAGCTCAGAAATCGGTTTGCTGTTAACTTAGGACTTCATTGTACTTCCATTTTAAACCTGCTGCATAACTTGTATATGCCTTGTTGGGCTTTATTTGGTCTTTTACTTAATAGAGGTATGTCTCAAAGTGTAAAATATATAAAGAAGATATGAACAGAAGAAGCTGAGTTAACAAATAGCTTGGCACCTTAAAAAAAGTTACCATTGTATAAATGAAGATGTTAATTTCATGGATTATTATTCTTTTTAATTTCTTCCTCTGTTCTGATTTAGAAATTGAAATACTTGTGATAAAAAAAGAAAAAAAGAAGAAGAAGAAGGAAATATACTTGTTTTAAAACCATCTGTGATATACTAGTGAATGGCGGATATATTTGTGATATAGATATTTTATAGTTCATAATGACATTAAAGTTAAGTAGATATTTGGTGACATCTTCTTAGATAAGAAGCATTGATAGGGTAAATATTTTATATAATTTTACTTTTTAAGGACCTATACAATAGATTTGTGGTGTTGTTTACAACCCTTTTACGTTTGATTTTTGAGGGGAATCGCTTCAATGGCTGAGAAAAATTATTTTATTTTCTTGTTGCTATCGTTGACCCTTGAGTCATCTCATACATGCGTTGGATTTTTCCATGATGAAGGGAGGAGATGTTGTGCCACTGGGTGCACACTGCATAGGCCGTTACCAAAATTCACCAGATATTTGATTTGGCTAATGTTAGGACATATGTGTTTCACATGTTAAGAATATATGTCATGATTTTATGTAATTGGCTTATCTTTTGACAAAACGCACTTTACTTGTATTTGGGTAAACTTAGGATGTGTTTAAATACTTCAAGAAACCACGTTTCAAGATCAAGTGTTGAAGCCTTCAAGTCTGTTCAAGAAATCAAGCAAAGAGTGCAAATTCATTAAAGCTCGACAGTTTCTCGATAGTTGTTCGACACCTCCTATCTGTCGAGATTTAAGAATTTCAGAATTCAAATATGATTTTCTTGGGATCCGTGAATATGTCTTTGGGCCTTCTTTTCTCCTAACTCTAGACATATAAAAGGATTGTTTTAAGAGCCATAAAACGGTACACAAGTTGCACAAGCATTGAGCAAACTCTGTTCAAGCAAATTGTGACGGGAGACAAAGTTCTTGACTTAGTTCATCTCTTTTTCTTGAAGAAGTTGCTGTATATTTGCATCGTAGGGTTTTGTGACCAAGCATCTTATTGATCTTCGTCGTGTAGATGAACTGAAGAACTTTGCAGCTGACAATCTTCTTAGTTGGTGTTTGAAGTCGTATACTGGGATCCGCGCAACTGGTTAGTCACGTACTTGGGAGTCGTGCATCAGAAAGGGGAATTGTCACTACAGAACAAATCCAATTGGGTATTGGGGTAAGGGTTCAACTGTTTGTTGGTAAGGTACTTGGGATTCCTTTACTTGTAATCGCTTGTTGTGATAATAGTGGAGTTTTGGGAGTGGTGACCTGAAAATCACCCGGTGGGGTTTTTGCATTTAGGTTTTTCCCCATTCATAAACAAATCACCGTGTTATTTATTTTCCGTTGCATAATTAGTTTATTGGTGATTTGTTTGTGCTACCATGCGTTTAAATGATAAATTGATTAATTAATAACTTGACTAATTAATTAATTAATTTCTATCACAAGGGGTCATTCAGTTTGTGGCCTATCAAGTGGTATTAGAACAGACACACTCTGATTAGGTTTAATCTTTGCTGTGTTGATCCATTGACCCCTGTTTGTCATGGATAGAGGACAGTCATTAATCATACTTCCTTTATTTGATGACACTCACTATGCATACTGGAAAGTACGTATGAGAGCTTTCTTGCAGTCTCTAGATGAGAATGTGTGGTAAGCTGTGGAGATTGGCTGGACCAAGCCAAAGGAAGCGCTGACCGATTGGGATGAAGCAAAGATCAAGACGGTAAACTTCAACAGCAGAACATTGAATGCCTTATTCAGTGCAGTCACAAATGAGGAGTTTAAGAAGATATCCTCCACATAAACTGCTAAGGAAGCATGGACCATCATTTAGACAACCTATGAGGGTACAAAGGCTGTTAAGGATTCAAAGTTTCAGAGGCTCACTACAAGCTTTGAAGAAATAAAGATGGAGGACGATGAGTCGTTCGAAGAGTTTTATGCCAAGCTCAAAGACATAGTAAACTCAGCCTTCAATCTTAGGGAAACCATTCCTGAACCCAAGATTGTAAGGAAAGTGCTCAGATCTCTACCCGAGAGATTCCATGCCAAGATTACGGCGATAGAAGAATCAAAGGATATTGATAAAATTCCTTTGACAGAGCTGGTTGGTAATCTGCAGACTTACGAGCTAGGGTTATCAAGGATTGGAAAGTCGGATAAGGGCAAGAGCATGGCCTTGAAGGCAAAAAGCAGTGACACAGATGAGTCTTCCGATGATGAAGATTCCAAGATGAAGTCCTACATCACTAGGAAATTCAAGAAATTCATGAAGAATGCTAATGGAAAGGGCTTTGACAAGGACCGTAGGTAATCCAGTTTTTCTCAGTTTAAGAGCCAAGACAAAGGGAAGAAGGATGCAAAGGATGACGATCAGTACACTATTCCCATAGGACCTAAGTGATTTGGGTGTCATGGTTTCGGTCACATGAAGCAAAAGTGTCCCACATATCTCAAGAGTGTTGGGAAGAGCAAGGCACTTGCTGCTACACTAAGTGACACTAAGCCTGAGGATGATTCCGACAATGAGGATGACGGAATCTTGAATGCCTTCACTGCCACTGTCAATCCTACTAATGGGATTGTTGAAGATGTGGACGAAGAAGAAGAATTGGTGGAGTCCAAATTTGAGAAGATGGATGATCAAGATGACATTCATACAGCCTATGAGAAATTGTACAAAGTTTCTGAAAAGCATGAGAAACTCTATAGGTTGGCCACCAAGAAACTCAATGATGTGGAACTTGACCGTGAAGAATTATCCACAAAGTTTGATGAGACTAATCAGACTATTGGAGCATTGAGGTTTGAGAACAATTTCTTGGTTGAGAAGACCAAAAAGCTTGAGGCGGAGCTGTTTCAAGTCAGCGCTCAATTGGAGAGGACTTTAAGCGCTAAGCTGGACGAGATGCTCAGCATTCAGAAATCTGCTTTAGATTGAACAGGTTTAGGGTATGGTCTTTCTTCCTCTATTACTACTTCTACTAGTACTACTGTTTTTGTTCCTCTTGCTAGTAATATTGAAATTGAGAACATTGATGTTAAAATTGATTTAGCTAGTGAGAACTTAGACAAGGGTAAATCTATCTTAGGAGCACCCCCTAAACTAGATAAGAAAGATATTAAAAACCCTAGGGCTAAGAAGGCTAACTCTCAAAAGCCTAAACAGAAGAAGCAGCATCTCTGTCATCATTGTGGAGCTGCCGGTCATACTTAACCAAATTGCTATAAGTGGTTAGCCACTCAACAGAGCAATGGCATGATAGCATCTGGAAGCCAGAATCAGCTTCAATCTTCTCTCGGTGATCTTCTCAAGGCCCTCATGTTCCTTTCAAACTTGAACGGTTTCAATTCTTCTCCCTCACCACCGTTTCAAGGGTTTAATCAAAGGAAATATTCTTCCAAGGTGTGGAAGAAAAAGGACTCTAAGTGATTTTATCACTTTCTTCTATCTTATTGTTTTTGTTTGTTGCATTACTTGTGTGTTTTGCTTTTTTTTTTTTTTTAGCCAGTCTAGTTTTATGCTTTGCTTTGTTTAATATGTTTTTGTTTGTTTATTTTCAGTTTTTGTTTATTTTGTTTTGATATAAAAAAAATTGAAAAAAAAATCAGAAAAATACAAAAATAGTGTGTGTTATGTGTACATTGGTACTCGTGTACCTTGGATGGCCATTGAAACAAAATTTTCTAAACTTTGTATCTTTTGTAGCTTAGATGAGCATCTCTATGCACAACTAAGCAAGTGAGCTTTATGGCTCTTGTTTCTTATACTTAACATTCGTATCATTCTTTTTGACGGGAAGGACTAAAAAATCCTGAGAGAAAGGCATTAATACCATCTCACCACTGTTGCCCGCCAATCATAAAATGACACCTGTATGCTTCGGCATAGTAAAAGTGCAATGTCAATGACATTTGTATGCTCAGGCATAGCAAAATTAGAATGTCAAATATCATTGGGTATTTCTTTTCTCTCTCTAATATGCCCATGCATGATATGTTTAAAAGAAAATATGCAAAGAAAAATCAAAAGCAAAAAGATAAAAAATGCTTTAAAAATGATTGCAAGTGTGTATTTTAGGAGATGTGGGAGTTATAGGATGTACCTTGAAGGTGATAGTCCCCATCAAGCAGTTATGATTGTGTGTGAGTTAAAGTGATTTTCTCATATCTTAAATCATCATAACATGTATACACTTATGCAATCTTATGATGTTTTTCGCACACAACATGCAATATTCTTTGCTATATGTGCAGACACAATGTGATTTGACCATCACAAGTTTTACATGTGTTAATGTATGCTTACTAAACTGTCTTAACTTGGCTTTTGAAACATAAAATCGGTTAGACTTGTTTAGTGTGTGTGTGTGTGTGTGTGTTTTTGAGATCCATGTGCTTAAAATTTTAATTGAGAGATGATTTTGAGAGATTATTGTGTTGATTGGATCATTGGTTGAGTTGCATGTTGGATTGCATTCATGTCTGTGTTTTTCACTCTCGAAAAACTGGTTTTAAAAAGTGGCTCGACACCTCCTCGACACCTTTCTGTCTGTCGAGCTTCTCAAGCTTTTTCTTATCGCAATCCTGACACCTCCTCGACACTTGGTGGATCGATCGAGAAAGCTCCTGCCTCTTTGATAGCTTCTCGACACCTGGTGGATCGATTGAGCTTCTGTTCGTGGATCTGATGTGTTGTTCCTCGATACCTGCTCGATACCTTAGCTGTTGACAACCATTTTCTCGATACCTACCTCGATAGCTTCCTCGACACCTGCATCTGTCGAGATTTACTGAGGGTCTATATATACTTTCTTCGCGATCCGTTTCTCATTTCTTCAATCGCTCTCGATCTGTCCGCACCTATTCATCTCCCAAACACACTCTCTCTCTCACTCCAAACCTCTTCCTTTGTGATTTTTCAAGCTTTTTCAAGATTCTTCTTCTCTTGGTAAGTTTCTAATCTCTCATTCTTCATGCATTTCATGTTTTGAAACTTAGGTTTTGGGGTTTTTGAAAAATTTGGGGTTTTTCAAAATTGATGAGTTATTTTTGAAATTTTGGGATGGGTTTTCACTTAAATGAGTTTAAAACCTCATATATTGCATCACATTAGCATTATAACAGTATTGTCATGCATTTAGATGTGTGCTTTGTGTTTGTGTGCTGATAGGTTTAGATTAGGTTGAGCCCATGATGCAATTTGTTTTACATGTCACATGTTCATGCATTTCCTATGCATACATACTTTCTTTTCATTATATTTGATTTTATTGATGCTGCTTGGGACTTTTCTGTTTGTCTTTTCTTTTTCTCCATCTATTTCTGTTTCCGTTAGTCATGTCTATGGCACCTAAACGTAAATCCACTTCAGCTTGGAACTCTTTTTGTTCCGATGCTTCTTCATCTTCTGATTCTTCACCTTCTAACGTTCGGTTCCGTGATGATGATGCCTTTAAGGCATTTTCAGAGAACTTCTTTAGACGAGGCATTCATTCGGAACACCAAGTCGTTCTGTCGGACTTTGCCGACATCGACCTTCCCTCTGTCATTCATAGTAGGGAATGGGAGTCACTGTTTGATGTCCCGGTCACTTGTCCTCTCGTGCTTATCCAGGAGTTCTACTCCAACATGCATGGGATTGATCGTTCAGTACCTCTCTTCTTCACTCGCGTTCGAGGTACGTGCATTCCTATCACACCGTAACTTGTTGCGGATGTGCTTCGGGTCCCTAGGATAGAGTTTCTTGACTATCCTGGTTGTGAGCGTCTGAGGACTATGTCCAAGGATGAGCTCATGTTTGCTTTTTGTGAGCGCCCCTCTGCTTGGGGTGAGCGTTTGTTTACACCATGTCGACCTTTTGCTAAAGGTCCTAGATTCATGAACATGGTGATGACTTTTATTTTGCATCCACTTTCTCATTATAACTCCATTACAGAGCCTCGTGATCGATTTTTGTTATCTCTTCTTGAGCATCTTACTATAGATTTTCCTTCTCATTTCATTCTCTCTATTATAGATGTTCATCTAGATTCGGCGTCCCGTGATAAGCTCATCTTTCATTCCACTATCACGAGGATCTTATGCCATTTTTCCGTTCCTTTTCCCTCTTCCGACCATTTTACGGTCATGTGTGCCATAGATTATGCTACCATTAAACGTAGCGAGGCCCAGTTTCATTCGCGGCAGTCGGATTCAGCAGCACCTTCCTCCTGTTCTGCACCATCCCGTTCTGCTCCATCTGCATCCGCTCCTTCTTCTTTGGGTGATGTGTCTTTAGGAGACATTATGGCCCAGTTGCAGCGCATGGATGCTCGCCTTGATACACTCTCTATGGAGTTGTATCAGGTGAACGTTCATGTCGGTCGTATTGCACGACGACAGGCGTCCATGGGCGGAATTGCTCCTGAGCCTACCCCTTCACCACCTCCTCTCTTGGCTTCTGATTCTGAGGAAGAGGATGATGATGATGGTGATGATAATGATGGAGATGCTAGTTCTACTGATGAGATGTCTACTTGACACTCTACCCTTTGTCACTCGTGATAAAAAGGGGGAGTAGTTTTGGATATGAGAGTAGTCACTCTTAGGGGGAGAGTTAGTTTTTGGATCATTGTGTTAGGGGGAGTGTCATTTTTCTTTTGAGGGATGTAGTGAGGATATTATGTATCTTTTCTTTTCTTTCTTTCTTAGATACATTGTTCTTGTACATGAGGTGTTGTGATCATTTATAGACATATATTGTACTTATTTTCTCTTCTATGATGTTGATGTATGTTTTTCTTTCACCTACCATTTCATGTGTTATTTCTTTTTTCTCTTTATACACATGCTTCTTCTTTTTTGTATGTAATCTATTATTTCTGTTTCACACAAAGATGCCTTGATGAGTTTTGTTTAAAGTGTTTCAGAAATACAGGTTGTCAAAGTCTACTTGCCATAAACTCTCTTCTTGCAAAGTTTTTCAAGAGTTTGTGTTAGGATAGATTTTATTATATTTAACAAGTGAATATGAGTTGAGTAATTTATGACTTCTCTCATATGTTCATTTGTTTGTTGTGGTTTTATCACAGATTGCCAAATGGGGAGATTGTTAGGACATATGTGTTTCACATGTTAAGAACATATGTCATGATTTTATGTAATTGGCTTATTCTTTGACAAAACGCACTTTACTTGTATTTGGGTAAATTTAGGATGTGTTTAAATACTTTAAGAAACCACATTTCAAGATCAAGTGTTGAAGCCTTCAAGTCTGTTCAAGAAATCAAGCAAAGAGTGCAAATTCATTAAAGCTCGACAGCTTCTCAATAGCTACTCGACACCTCCTATCTGTCGAGGTTTAAGAATTTCAGAATTCAAATATGATTTTCTTGGGATTCGTGAATATGTCTTTGGGCCTTCTTTTCTCATAACCCTAGACATATAAAAGGATTTTTTTAAGAGCCATAAAATGGTACATAAGTTGCACAAGCATTGAGCAAACTCTGTTCAAGCAAATTGTAACTGGAGACGAAGTTCTTGACCTAGTTCATCTCTTTCTCTTGAAGAAGTTGCTGTGTATTTGCACCGTAGGGTTTTGTGACCAAGCATCTTCTTGATCTTCATCGTGTGGATGAATTGAAGTACTTTGCAGCTGACAATCTTCTTAGTTGGTGTTTGAAGTCGCGTACTGGGATTCGCGCAACTGGTTAGTTATGTACTTGGGAGCCGTGCATCAGAAAGGGGAACTGTCACTACAGAACAAGTCTAATTGGGTATTGGGGTAATAGTTCAACTGTAGGTTGGTAAGGTACTTGAGATTCCTTTACTTGTAACCGCTTGTTGTGATAATAGTGGAGTTTTGAGAGTGGTGACCTGAAAATCACTCGGTGGGGTTTTTGTCGTTAAGTTTTTCCCCATTCGTAAACAAATCACCGTGTTATTTATTTTCCACTGCATAATTATTTTATTGGTGATTTGTTTGTGCTACCACGCGTTTACTTGATAAATTGATTAATTAATAACTTGACTAATTAATTAATTAATTTCTATCACAAGGGGTCATTCAATTTGTGGCCTATCAGCTAAAACATCGAATAAAGGTTTACTGCTTTTTATTGATGAGGCAGATGCTTTCAGTTTCTTATGCGAGTAAGATTTTTCTTTTCTTTCTTTCTCATTTTTCAAAGGTTAAACTGCTCTCTGCCTGTTATTATTCTATCAAGTTTCTTAGTCCATTGCTTTTTCGTTTATAGGATGCTGATGAAGTTTTGAAATCCTAAGTGTTATGCACTCTGAATATGTTGGTGGTATCCCAAGAATCTCACTGTTGTAAACTTTGTATATATAGCAGCACCTAAATATATCCTTATGGACTTGTATGTGAAAAAGCTCAGCACTTCGATTACACATTCTCTCATTTATGCACTTCATTAAAAATTCCAGTTTACTCTAAAGATCTTTTGTTGGCTTCTATTGTCATGATATTTGTTTCAAAATAATTTAGTTATCCGGTAAGAATAGTATATGAATGCACTCTGTTTAATAATTGGTTGATTGACTGAGTAAAAGTAGAAAATATATGAGTTTATCATAACAATGTAGAGAATAAACTTGGCCTAATCACTAGTTTAAATGAGATAGTACAGGCTGAGTTAAAACAATCCCAATCTGCGAACAGACACAATGGATGGTAGAAACTGTAATACATACAAATTTTGAATGTATGCGTAATTCAGTTGGGGCTCATTGCTTGTGCTGCACCACAAGGGTAATACCACGAGAACTGACACAAATGTAGTTGGGTTGTTGTATTCGGGTGTAGCATGCACAATATTGTTAGTTTACTACACTAAAAATCTTGTAGATGACATGTATCGTCTCAAGATAGTGACATGGTCCACGTCTCAACTCCACCATCTAAAAACTCATGAATTAACGGTAAATTATTTATCCTGTTATGAGATAACCTTAAAGCATCATTGAGATAATATCTCTTAATTGTTTTCTAATTTTATGGTAAATCTAATACTTTTGAAATGTTATTATTAAAATGCTAATTTGAAGATTATTTATCTATCAATTATTGTTCTTAGAACAACAATATTGGACTCCTTGTTTTCTATACAGAATTAACTCACTTGATACAAAAATTAAAAAAAAAACATAAATAGAATACAATATGCAAAATTAGACTCTAATTGAAATGCAATCTCAGTTTTGGCTTTATATATATATATATATATATATATATATATATATATATATATATATATATATATAAAATTCTTTGAAGTTATTAAAATTATGGGTTATGGGTCTTTGGTTGATTAATATCATTGGAGTTTTTTTTAAAACAATATTTTTGGAGTTTGAAATATCATGATATCTCTCAATTTCCCAAATTTGTTAGATTCCAAAGTATCGTATAAAATAGCAATATTAAATTATTAATCTACCACGCCTTGTAAAAAATCGCCCCAAAAATTGGACAGCATTGCTATTTTATAAAATTCTCAAGAATTATAAAATTATATATTCATCATTGTGGTCTAATTTTATCTATACTAGCTAATAGTCCGTGTGTTGCACGGTTTTTTTTTTTAAATAAAAATATTAAAATAACTATAAAAAATTATGATGTCTATTCAATTTTATTTATTTATTTATTATTTATTATTTATTATTATTATTATTATTTTTTGATGATGAAGCAAAGCAAACAGTTTTTTCTTTCTTACAAAATTTCTATTTACTAATAATGAGATCTGGCCGAGAACCTTGTCACTAAAAAAAATATTAATAATGAGATCCAAAATATATTAACTACTCACCAAGATTCTCATATGTTGCGCATCAAATATATTCAATTCATTTTTAATTTCTTTATCATTTTTTAATAAAATATTTTCTAATTAATTATAGATTTGTTATCAATCTAAAAAGGGAGCTTTTAATTAGAAAAAAAAATGACAATGGAAATAGAGTTGTATCCTTATTGGAAAAAAAAAGGTTAATGCTGTTTATTTTAAAGAAAAAAATTCTTCTAAAAAAAAGAAAAAAAATTATAATAAAAAGAATTGTGACTTAAAGATAAAGGTAAAAAAAAAAAAAAAAAAAATCAAACAATTATTGTCACTCTTCTAATACACCACCATAGGTTATACTACTTTTGGATAATAAACAAAACTCAAGAACCAAAAATCATAACCATCAATTGAAACAATCTGGATGTACTCTTTAGATGAATTTTCTTTTATGATGACTGGGTTGATGATGTCAATTTTGTTTAAAGGTGTCATAACATAATCTATCTAGAAACAAAACATAAAACATGTTGCGAGAAGATCATTATGTGGCCTTAATATTTAAACTAATTATACAAAAGTCAATGTAGAAATTGCATTGCAAACTAAATTGAAAGGAGACTAACCTGTCGCACTTGCCTTCAAATTTGTTTCACATTGATAATTTTGAAAGAAATTATCAATATAATTTTGAAAACTGAAAAAAGTGGATTTTTATGGGGATTTTGGATTTGAGTCGTTACAATCTTGAAAACAGAGGTTGGTAGGATTAAAAAAAAAATGCTAAATATTTATATTTTGATTGAAAATATACTTGAAACCTCTTCTTTGGAACCCCCACCCCTCGCAAGTGTTCCCTTTTCTTTTCAAATCTAATTTTGGAATGATGAAAAGAGGCAGTATGACTATGTAGCACGGGTGCGTTTCGGGATTCGGGTGCGGGTGTGGGACTCGGCAATTTTTGAAAAAGGTGGGTGCGGGTGCGGCGGGACTCGGCGATTAAAAAATATTTTTATTTTTATTTTTAATATATTGCTAAGCATATTTTTTCACATTATACAAACATATACCAAATTTAAGAGCAATAGTAGATAATAACTAAAAACATGATTTTCATAAATTAAACACAACTCACAAGATTGAAACTAAAACATTCCATGATGTTTGCAAATTAGAATACAACTCACAAGTTCGAAATTAAAACTAAATAAAAGACAATCAACAAGACAATCAAACACCAACTTCTTCATCATCAAGATCAATAGCTTCACTTCGAACTTCACTTTCACTAGTAGTAGCACTAGTGTTAGCATTCCCAATAACCATGGCTTCCAACTCTGGCTCATTAAGTGTAAGGGTTGCATTCTCAAGAATTCCAGCTCCTCCATGAATGTCGCCCTCATTCCAAGAGTCTCCTGCAATATCCCACATCTTTGTTGCTGTATTTACATACTCCACATTGCGCCTTGACAAAAGTCGAAGATTAGAATGCACATATACCAGATCTTCAGCACGTGCAGGAGCCATTTTGTTCCTTTTTAAGGAATGAATGAATTTGTATGTGCTCCAATTCCTCTCAGCACATGAGGATGAACAAGGTTGTCCAAGAAGTTTCAAGGCAAGAGATTGAAGAGTTGGAAATGCGGAGCCATGGTACTGCCACCAAACCAAAGGGAGTAAGTCCCACCTATCTTTCAAGGCATCTGGTGAAGGAAACCTCTCTCCTGAAAATGCAGCAAACTCAAACTTCACCTCCTTTAATTCGCTCTCATCTTCAAAGTATCGATCCAAACACTTGCTCCTTTCCATAGAAATTTCATGATCCCGATGTGGAGCGATGCGTTTTAGATTCTCCGAAAGCCATTCAATGGAGTAATACCTAGTTAAAGATTAAAAAACAAATATAGATGAAAAGTGAGTTTTACTAGAAAGGGAAACTAAGGAAAATAGAAAATAAATGTACTTCCAAGCAATGTAGTGGTGTACAATTCTTAGTCCATCGATCAATAAGTATATCATACACCACACTCCAAAATGAGCTATACTCATCATCTTCCAAGCCTTCGTGTCGATATATTGTTGCCTTCACCTTCTCTATCATTGAATCCCACATCTCATACACAAGATGAAGACAAGGCTTATCTGTGTCGGCTATTCGTAGCATATCATAAATAGGTGCTGTGAATTCAAGGATATAATCAACTTTATCCCATCAAAGATCACTTAGAATCATATCTTTCACCTTTTGAGCTTTTCCAACATCATCCTCCCTATAAGAAACCCATTGCTCACTAATAGCCATGGCTTGAAGGCATCTCTTTATCAACTTCAACCTTTTCAACATTACAACAATGGAAGCAAATCTAGTATCGGCAACTTGAAGCAATTTTAATGAACAAAATTCATTAAACATTGCCAACCTCATTGAATGGTTCATAATAAAAACACGTATGAAGGATGCATCATCAGCAATGCGTGTAATCCAACTACATTCCTCATATGTAACTTCATTCTTTTCAGTGTTTTTTGCTGCACAAATATTCTTCAAAGCTAGATTGAGAGTGTGGACAACACAGGGTGTCCAAAATATTTTAGGATACTCACCCTCAATAAGAGCTCCAGCAGACTTCATCACATTAGCATTATCAGTGATGACTTGGACAACTTTTTCATGTCCAATCTCCTTTATAGCATCCTTCAACACCCCAGCAATATAATGCTTGTCTTTGAACTCACCTGACCCATCAATTGCCTTTATAAATACTGGACCTCCATCTGATACAGCCATAATATTAATAAGAGGCCTCCTTTGTGGATCCGACCATCCATCAGAAACTATGCTTACACAATTTTCAAGCCAACAGTCCTTAATTGGCTTCAAAAGCCTTTCAACATGAGCTCTTTCCTTTTGCAAAAGTGTTGTCCTCAAAGCATTGTATACAGGAGGAACATAACCTGGAATGCTATGAGTAGCAGCATATGCATAGGAATTACGATAATATGGGTTCCTTGCAAAGTTAAATGGAAGCCCACCAGTGTAAAACATCCTAGCAATTCTACTATCCAATTCATGTCTAGCATTATTCTGGAATGCTTTCTCAATAGGAGAAATCCCAGTCACCTTCCTCCTCTTACCATCAATTGGGTTTGTACTATCAGTATCACTCCCTTCTTGTCTCCGAAATGGGGAATTAGGTATAGGCCCACGGCCTGGGAGAGGTGGGGGTAAGGGAATTCGACTTCTTTCTTCTCTCTCTAACTTATCATTCTCAACTTGATCATGTATTCGCTGCATTTCCTGCCTATGGCTCGGTGTCACAATAGGGCATGCTTTAATACCTTGACTATTTATTTTTAATAAATGAGCCTTTACCCTAGAATAGGATCCCATATAAACTACACCACAATAGTTGCACTTAAAGTATGTGTTTCCACCTTTCTTAACACAAGCACCGGGTGGTTTTTCTACTTTAGTCACATACTGCCAAAGAGGACATTCGGCATTCGACACTTCTTGAGATGAAGTTTCTGTGCTAGTAACATCATCCATTGCAAATTCAATAGATTCAATTTAACCTACAAATAATAACTATTAAGTATTAACTAAATAAATTAATAATAAATAAAACCCAAGTTTATATATTCACAACACAGAACAAAACGCACAACACAGATTTCACAAAACAGATTCACAATGAGTAATAACTATTAACTATTAACTATTAACTAAATAAAGCTAAGATTGAAAACTAAGATTCACAAATCACATATTCATAAGTCACAAATCACAAATCAAAGATTAAATTAAACTAAGATTGAAAGCATACCTGAGTTAAGAATGCGTGAGAGAGAGCTGAAGAAAGAATGTATTGATGCAGCAAGGGAGATGAAACAGACGCAGAGAGGCAGAGAGGGAGACGAAACAGAGAGGCAGAGAGGCAGAGAGCACAGAGATAAAGTGAGTGAGACGAAATGTGAGGAGGGTGTTTTGGCGTTTTGAGTGAAACTGGGCTGAAGTAGGGTTAGTGTTTAGTAAAACGGTGCGTTCTGGGTTTTTTTTTTTTTTTGGAATTTCGGCCGGAATCGGCTGTTTCGGCCGATTCAGGCCCGAGTCGGCCCGATTCGGCTCGTGTCGGCGCGCGTCGAAGCCGTGTCGGCTCGCGTCGGTGAAAACCACGTGGGATCCACGTGGCCCAACGCGGCGGGACGCAGCCGGACGCGCGGGCAGCGGCGTCCCCTGCGCGTCGCCGCGTCCCGCCGCGTCGGATGCGGGTGCGGCACCTCCGGTGCCGCGTCCGTGCTTCCCAGCAGTATGAAGATAATGGCAGAAATGATTTCAATTCAAAATTTACTAAATAAAGATATCTCATCTTATAAACAATCGAAATTGCATACTGGAATGCTCCTTGTGAAACAAATCAATTCCTTTCGAGACTTTTCTTTGGTTTCACTTATTGAGACCGAGTGGAACATCCACTTTCTAGAATTTTTTGCCCAGAAAAAATACTGAGAGATGGAGGGTCATGAGTGGGGTGCAGATTTGTGTGCGCATTAGAGCGCATGAGAGCCAAATTTTGTGGCAGAAACAATTTGGTGACACAGCTAAGAAATTATAGGAGGAAACTTCTGTTTGAAAGACGTATGTAATAAAACCATGACTAAATCAAAGATGCATCAAAACAATGGTTTTTGTGTGTCTTTTCATGTCTCGTAAATAGCTTTGGTTATAGCATTGTCAATCTGGGTCTGAGCCCACTTCCCCAATAATTATTTAGCTGGTGAGTTTGTGGCTTGCCTGCAACCCTCTTGCATTGGTGACCGACCACATTCACATTGCAGCAAATAATTTCATTCATTTTATATATTATTTTGCGTATAATTTTAAAATGCCTCATTAGTATTGTCATTTGCATCATCGTCTTAATCCAAAGCCCTGTTCTCAACACTCCACCACATATGATGTCTTTATTCTGAATCACGTGGTGTCACTAAAGGGTCAGTCTTTCTTTAGTTTACTATTTTCTTTGTAGTGTCCTATTTTTTCACTCCACTTCCTGCTTCGTTGGAGTCATTGATGCCTTGCATCTTTTTTTTTTTTTTTTTAATGAAAGGGAAAAAAAATGTCCATACTACTAATAAAATGATTGTTTTTGAGTATTATTTTACATACTAAAATAATTTCAAATTCATATGTTTAGAAAATTTAAATAATAAAGTTAGATATGTAAAAGTATTAATTTAAACATTCCTAAATTTTTGATACTTATCTATATCTCTTAAAATTAGACACCTTCATCTCTCTTTATTCCTTCTGTACTACAAGTCAGTTACTAAAATTGAACATAAATTAATGCCTCTCTTCCTTGGTTTAATCTTTAAAAAAAAAAAAAAAAAATCTTTCTTTTCTTCTTTCAGGATGGAGTAGTAATTTCCTACAAGGTAGTTCTTTTAGTGCTTTTTTATTTATTTATCATTTTATTGTTCATATGATTTTGATTGTTCTATATGATTTTTAGTTGCCTTTTATTTTTAGTGTCGAAACTTTTCAGAAAAATAAAAGAGAAAATTTTGACAATAAAAGAAAAAAAACTCATCATACATGCAAAGCGTGTGTGGTTAGTTAGTACGTATATAAGTCTAAGTACATAATAATAATTAACCATATCGTCATATCGACAGTGTTAAGCAAAATAAAGTGTTGAACAATGCTTAGCATTCCATACCATAGTAAATCAAAATATGAAAAGTTGGGCTAGAATGATGAAATAGAGAACTGAACTCTGGGGCAAACTTTCAAGTCAACAACTGAGTGACCGACCTGGCCACGTGCTATACTTTCTTTCTTTAGTTTTTTATTTTTTATTTTGTTCTCTTTCTTTCCATACTAACTACTTTATTTGAGGCTCTATTTGATTGAGATTATAGAAATTTTTTTAATTTTCAACTATGTGTATTTAATTGAGGATGAAAAAGACAAGGAATTGAAAACTAAACAGTGGAAACACAACCATTTTTCTCATTTTTCTTCCCTCCTTTTCACCTCAACCAAATATGCAAATGGTGCCAATCTTAGGGAAATGAACTTTTATTTATTTATTTTTTAATTATTATTACTTAAGGACATACATGAACTAATTAAGTTGTAGCAAAGCAAGTGCCACTCAGCAATAGTAAGGGCTAGAAAATAAATAATAATAAAATAACAAAATGATGTATTTCAATTTCTCACCCTTAAGTATGGGCAAGACTTAGGTATAGTACTTAGGTGTTATTCCTTAGGTTATCTCTTAAAATTATGCCATTTGGATTTTTTCTCATGTGATGGAAGTGTATTCTTTAGTTAAGTAACCACATGACCAAATTTTAAGAGGAAAATTTAAGAAACAACACCTAAAGTACTGTATCTAAGTTTTGTCTCTTAAGTATTCAAGGTTGTAATGTCCTTCCTCCACTATAATGAAATGATGAGGGTGTTAAGGTCAATTAGTGTGGGCTTTGACATAATTATAAAAAAATTATTAAGCTAACAAAAAAAATAACAAAAGGGGCAAAGTCCTTTTCATGAAACGTTAAGTTGGAACTCTACTATATTTTAAACTAATGAGGACTACACAATTGCCTTATATTAAAAGTGTATTTTGTATGTTTCATAATAATTCTTCATTATAGGCAAATAAGGGTGTGTATCCAACCCACAAACCTAATGAAACTAACTCAATTCAACCCGATGCCTCGAATTGGTTTTTTGTGTATTGGTGGCTTGGAATATTATTTTGAGCTTCGGGTTTCAATTCATCTTACCCAACTCGACACACCATATATATATATTTTACTCTTATTTTAGATTTTTTTTTTTTTTTTTTAGTTTGATCTATTTTGGTATTTTGAGAATTAGACATGGTGAATTTGAAAATTTGGAATATAATTTAGGCATATTATGTGAAATTCAATAATTTATTGAAAAAAAGTTCAAATACTTGTTAGAAACTCAAGTTTTGTTCTAAGCACAAAACATGTAATGGGTTGGGTTGGGTTAAAAAATTCTCAAACTCAACCTAATCTAATCTATCCAGGCAAGTGATTTATAAGGACAATGTTTTCTTCCAAATTGATTAGGAAGAATCTCTTTCAACACATTATGTGTCAATTCATAAGACCATCTACGTCTATTATTTAAAGGAAAAAGTTTAGCTCTAAATTGATTTATAACTATCTTCCTCCAATCCATTATATAGCAATTGAAGAGATCATCATGTGTAATTTTAGTCACATGATTTTTTTAAACTATACACATGGATAATTTTATAAATTATCATATAGTGGGTTAAAGAAGATTCCTCCAAACTGGTTTAGTGTTAATATTTGTGTAAATGGATTGAACAAATTTTCCTCCCTGTTTGGAGTTTGAAGGTGAATGTTTCCCAATTTATAATCCATTGTGTAAATGTTGTACTGTACAATTATGCATGTTAATTATGGATGGCATGCATCAAAACCTCGCCCTGATCCCAACTTACCCCACTTCAGTCTCATGTGAGTTTTCCCTACTCAAAAGGTAGATAAGGAGGGAACAAGGAACCTATGATCCGACCATGTCCTACCCTGCTCTATTATCATCCCTAAATTAAAAGGTAAGAATTTGCTATTGGCTAAGGCTAAGTCTAAGCCGTTGGCTAGCTACTTGACCATAAGCCGCATGCTTAACCTATCTTGACCATGGAGATGGAGTGGGAGGTTAAGTCATAGTCATAAATTGATAAACACATTAACAACGTGCCTGACTTTAATTCTTTCAAAAAAATGAAGAATAAAAAATTTCATATTTCAAAAAAGGTAATTAAAAAAAGAAGAAGAAGAAAGAAGTCATTTTCAAGCCAATAAAACATAGTTGCTAAACGACAAGTATCTGTCACACTTACCCCGAATAGGTCAAATCACTTTTGGTGCCATTTAATTTTCTATGGACAGAAATTTTTTTCGTTTCTTGATATGGCTGTATGTGAGGAGGTACCATGCATCAAATGTATGTTTCTTTCATCTCATATGGAGGTAAACCCCACAACTATGTAGTAGATGCATGTTTCCTCTCTTCTCACATGGAGGAGGACCCCATAACCATGCATGGTGTTGGGGTCCACCTCAATGTGAGAGGGAGGAAACATATATGGTGTATTTTCTCTATGTATGGAGCGCACCTCAATGTCACATATGTGCTCTTTACTGTTGGGAAAGATTCCCTTCAATCCATTGTTTTGTCCTTGTGTGCTTACTCACATGATGGTTGTGGGTCCATCTCTATGTGAGAGAGAGAAAACATGCATGGTGTCTTTTTTCCATGTATGGAGCCCACCTGAGTGTCATGCATGTGCTCTTTACTATTGGGAAAGACTCCCTTCAATCCATTATTTCGTCCTTATGTGCTTTACTCACATGACGATTATGGGGTCCACCTTCATATGAGAGGGAGGAAATATGCACAGTGTATTTTCTCCATATATGGAGCCCATTCAGTGTCATGTACTCTTTACTATTGGGAAAGATTCCCTTCAATCTATCGTTTTGTATTTGTATGTTTTACTCACATTGCATATGCATGTGACTACTTTTTTTAAGCTTTCTTTTGAAGATTTGAACTCTGATCTTAATTTTTTACACTCTACAAGTACTTATATTTATAGAGTGACTATTGCACCAAAGGTATGCGGTGGTGCATGTGACTTCTTTATTATCACAGAAAAGATTTTTTTTTTTTGGTTGAGAATCCACGAAAAAATCCCGTTCATAAAGAAGTAAATCATTTTTTTTTGACAGCTAGAAGTAAATGATTCTTTCTAATCTATTAACTTTCGACTAAACAATTAAAGCAAATCCTATACATAACACTATAACTACCACTGAAGTAAGAGCGTAGAGAGATTTATCTGAAGAAGTACCAAGGAAAAAAAAAATGACAAACATAAGGTCTATTTCCAGAGTGGTTCCAAGCGAACCTACTCCAAGTGGCCTTTTACGGCTCCCTGAGAGTGATCAAGTGGCATAATGGACTCATGCACCAGTCATATACATTTTGATAGGTCAAAAATGTATTGATCCATTTGTGATAAATTAATTAATTAATTAGCAAACTTTATTAATTAATTAAATTAACATGCAAATGCGTGGTAGTACAAACAAATTATCAATTAAACTAAATATGCAGCAGAAAATAAATTGACATGGTGATTTGTTTATGAATGGGGAAAACCTACATCGTAAAAACCCCATCGGGTGATTTTAAGATCACAACTTTCGAGAATCCACTATTATCAAAACAAGCAGTTATAAGTAAAGGAATCCCAATATCTTATACCAACCTACAGTTGAACCCTTGCCCCAATACTCAATTGGACTTGTTCTGTAGTGACAATCTCTCCTTTTAATGCACGGCTCTCAGTACAGGAGTAACTAATTGTGCGGATCTCAGTACGTGACTTCAATCACCAACTAGAGAAGATTGTTGGCTGCAAAGTTCTTCAGTTCATTCAGACGATGAAGATTATGAAGTTGCTTGGTCACAAAACCCTACGGTGTACAAAACACATCAGCTTCTTGAAAAGAATGAAGAACTAGGGCAACCTAAGGTTTCTGGTTACACTTTTCTTCACACTTGTGCAATTTTGCTCTTGTGCAACTTCTGTAACATTTTACGGCCCTTAAAATAATTATTATATATGTTTAGGGTTGTGAGAAAAGAAAGCCCATACATACATTCATGGATTGGATGAAAAACAGTCCTGAAAAACTGAGTTTCATAAACCTCGATAGATAGCCATCTATCGAGCTAGTTATCGAGCTAGTTATCGAGCTAGTTATCGAGCTAGCTATCGAGGCACGGGCTTCACAGCTTTTTAAATATTGATAGATGCTAGTTGTCGAACTTTAAAATCTTGCACTTTCTAACTTGATTCTTGTACAGACTTGCATGGTTTTAACACTTGAATTTGAAATCTTGTTTCTTGAAGCATTAAACATATCATAGATCTACCAAATTATAAGTAAAGTACGTTTTGTCAAAAGATTAGTTAATTACATATAGTGACATATGTTTCTAACACTTTAATCACATATGTCCTAACGCATTTACAGAGCCGAGTCCAACAACACCACCATCCCATTTTCATTTGAGGCAATGAAAAATTTCCTAAGCCATGCTTTGATTCACTTCTACCTGTTGGCTGGCCGGCTACACTGGATTGAAGGTGCCCGTCTAGAACTTGATTGCAATGCCATGGGAGTGCAACTTTTGGAAGCTTATTCTGAAGCAGAATTGGATGAACTTGGTGATTTTGCACCAACCAATGCAGTGCGAGATCTTGTCCCAAAGGTTGATTATACCACTCCAATTGAAGAGTGGCCCTTGTTGCTTGTACAAGTGACAAGATTTCGCTGTGGTGGCCTTTGTGTTGGAGTGGCAATATCCCATACCATGCTTGATGGACGATCTGCAACTCACTTCATCAACTCATGGGCAAAGTTGTGTCAGGGATATAATCTAGAGGACGTTGATATGCCATTTCTTGATCGAACTGTTTTGCGATCAAGTGAACCAGTTAGGACTCCACGCTTTGATCACATAGAATATACCACAAAGCCACCAGTCTTGATTGGGAACCAGTTAGGACTCCACGCTTTGATCACATAGAATATACCACAAAGCCACCAGTCTTGATTGGGAGGACGGATGCGAATGAAGAGAGAAAGAAGGAAACTACTGCGACCTTGTTAAAACTTACAAGGGAGCAAGTGGGGTACTAAAGAAGAGAGCCAATCAAGACGTCGTCGGGGTAACAACAATAAGGCCCTATTCTAGATATGAGGCCATTGCCGGCCACATGTGGAAATGTGCATGTAAGGTACGTGCAGTTGATAGTCATAATAGTCAATCAACAAGAGCTCGCATTGGAGTTGACATTCGTAATCGGTTTAAGCCATCTCTCCCTGAAAGATATTTTGGGAGTGCAATTTCAGCAACTGTGACACCAATATGTCTCTATGAAGACCTCTTGTCCAAGCCATTGAGTGATTCTGCTGGGAAAGTAAGGGAAACCATTGAGAGAATGGATGATGAGTATATAAGATCTACTCTTGATTTTATATCAAGTCGGAAGGATGTTAGTGGGCTAAGGTCTAACTTTCACATTCAAGGATACTCGGAAGCACCTTTCCTAGGGAACCCTAACATTACTCTTGGCAGCCGGATAGGTCTACCAATCTACGATGCAGATTTTGGATGGGGAAAGCCTATATACGAGGGTCCTGGGTTGCTAAATCATTCATTCAAGTCCCACTGCTGATGGATCTCTCATTATAGCACTTCGTTTGCAAACACAATACATGGATTCTTTCAAGAAAATCTGTTATGAGGATATTATGGAGTAACATTAAGAAGCTCCTCTTAGTGTCAACCCAGCCAAGTTATGATCATGATATACCTAATAATAGCTGTAAAATGCAATGGAAAATTCAAAATCTTCAAAGGCTTTGAGGTTGATGGCTAAGATGTATTGATTTTTATCATGTGTGTTTCTATTTTCAGTTGTTAATTGATGTGGTTATTTTGCTCTTTTTTCTGAGTTCTATCCTCTATGTTATAATTTATTCAGTGCTCTTTTCACCCAATAATTGAGTGCCATCTGCATCGATGTTTCCAACACCGTTTTACATGGATTGAATTTTGCATAAAGCATACAATATAAATTTAAATTACTTACCCACTCATCAGTAATGATGAGATTCAAGTCTTCAATCCCCTCCACCTTATTTAATTTCATCCGTAGGAACAATCCAATATTAGTGTGAGGGTGGAGAGAGCCTGGTCATCTTTTCAAAACCATTCAAGAACTAGAGGGCAAGTGCAATTTATCATCGACTCTAGAACATAATACATTCGAAAGAAATTATCTACACTTTCTTCTATCCTTATCTGAACCAAATAGTTATGGTGCTCAAAGCTGTACCCCATCAACTTTATGATCATTAAACGCTGGATAGGCTTACAAGTATTTCAAAGACCGAGCAACAAGCTGAGCTTAGTAACGTGTACTTGTAACAAAGTTAAACTTTAAGGTAGTTAGCTTGGTTGGGACTAGTGCTGGGTTAGAGTGAATATTTATTCACAAAAAAAAAAAAAAAAAAAAAAAACGAAGCAACCAACAATTTAGTTTTGACATAATAAAAAAATTAATCATTAAATAAAATTCTAACATTCCCCCTCTTGAGCCATATGAATAAGTTGGAATTTCGAAATATCTTGTTTTAGAAATTTCAATAATTTTAGTATGAACAATGACAGCTTTAGGAATTTTTTTCCCCCCAGATAATAAACTTAAATTAAACAAAATTTAATAATAAAGAAATAACTTAAATATATTGAATTATCGACGCACAAAAACATGAAAATATGTAAAGTTTTACAATTTTTTTAATGAGTTTTCAAATTTTGAAATAATTATAAGATAATTCATTATCAGTTATCATTATTTATTGTCAATGTGGGTAGCTATGACCATTTTATTTTGATAATATTGTACAATTAATATGTTTATTTTAATGCAGTTGTCATTATCTATTTTATATTGTTTTTTATAAAAACATTTTAAACTAAATGACAAAACTCATTACACTAGCACTGTATTAAATTGATCCACACAACCATATTCATCTAAACATAAATAATACACTAAGTGTCTACTTAACAAATTAAATACTTTAACAATCACTAATTTTACTATTTATTTTGTTAAATCACTAACTTTATTACAAAAAGTTATTTTATCACGATAACAATAGATAGAAAAATAACAAACCTCTATATTTCATTTATTAAATTATATAAAGTTATATTATATTTATACTATACACGTACACATTCACACATATCACAATTAACATAAATAACATTATAATAATAATAATAATAATAACTCACACGTACTATCAGACACTCACTCATATATAATATAAATTTATAATAAAGAGAGAGATATTCACAACTCACAAACATTCACTTTGTCATAAAATGTGGCTTTCATAAAGGGTGACAATTCATATTCGCGTGTCGGGTTAGTGTCATGTCAACTCATGAGTATTCGATGATATAGGTCAACATTAACCCGACATGTTTATTAAATGGGTCAAGATTCCTTAATCCTAACACGATCCATTTATTAAACGAGTTAGTCGTGTCTACCTGTTTATTAGATTTTATCAAAATGAAAAAATAAATTATGAAAAAACAAACAAATAAATATTTTTAATATAAAATTCAAAACCAACGAGTAATTACATTACAAATAATTATTTAAAACTAAAGCATATCACAATATCACAAATAATTAATCACAATATGTCAAAGAAAATAAACCACAACAACTAATAAGTTTATAGTTTGAAGGGTATATTGGTAAAATATCATTTAATTAAATGGGTCAGATGGGTCAAACGGGTTCTATATGTTCAACACTAACCCAACTCGTTTATTAAACGGGTCAATTGTGTCAACCCGAATATGACACGAACCCGTTAAGTCTCAACCTATAACCTGCTAATTTCATGTCATGTCGTGTTGGGTTCGCAGGTTGTGTCCAATTTTTCCACCCCTAGCTCTTATGTTTCTAATGCACACACAAATCTGTACCCCACCTATGGCCCTCCATCTTTCAGTATTCTCCTGGACAAAAGATTCTAGAAAGTGGATGTTCCACTACATAATATCAAATTTCTTAGGGCAAATTACAACTTACCAGCCTATGGTTTGATTGAAATTTAAGTTGCTTACCTGTGATTTGAAATTTGACACTTTACCCACCTGAAGTTTGATTGAAATTTAAGTCGCATATTTGTAATTTGAAATCCTATTATGCAAGTGTTCCCTTGGATTTTTTTTGATCTTATTTGATCTTGTATTTTTTTTTTTTTTTTTTTGTGTTTTTGGAGGAGAGAGACATAAAAGTGGAGCAAAATTACATATTTAAACTTGTTTTTAAAAGATGTGGATTACAAAACTCTAATTAAGCTAATCTCAGGTGGGTAGAATGTCAAATTTGAAATAATAGATAGGCAACTTAAATTTCGACCAAGCTACAGGTGGGTAATTTGTATTTTGCCCAATTTATTAAGAGTAATACTAGAGATACAAACGTTTTTACAAATTTTTTTTACAAACTATTGATGTGGTGAGTAATTATTAGTACATGAAAATGTGATATTAGTGGTAGGCCTAAATGAAAACTAATAAAATGTTATAAAATAGTTTGTGACTATAGCATTGCTTAATTTCTTAATCCTATTGAATTCTATGACTCAGTCTCAATATAGTGGAACCAAAGAAAAGTCTCAATAGGAATTGATTTGTTTCACAAGTAGCATTCCAGTAGCAATATCGATTATTTATAAGAAGAGGTCTCTTTATTTAGGAAATTTTGAATTGAAATCATTTCTGCCATTATCTTTCGTATGTGCAAGTTAGATTTGAGTTTATTTATGGGAGTGAAATAAGTTATTTAACAGTACATCTATATGAGAAAGCTTGAAAAGATGCAAGCTTTGACATGACACTCAAATAAGAAATAAAGAAAGTGATGGTAAGACAAGAAAAAGACACACATTTAAACAAAAAGAAGAAGCTGATTATCAAAACTACACCAAATGTACGTGGAAAACCCTAAAGAAGGGATAAAAAACCATGGTTTGAGCAATAATATAACATTCTTGCTCAGCTTAGCTTGTATTATGTATGAAAAACAGATCAGTTTACAATGAAGTTGCCTTTCTTTCCTACCAACTCTCCACTTTCATCTCAAAATATCTACTTAGGTTCTTGCCTTAATAGCATAATTACATGTTCCTCTTATAGTCTGAGGAATATGGCTAAGTACAAAGGACAAGTGTAAAGTCATCATATTCTCTCTTTTGGATCTTTTCACAGCTATGATATTATCTACTAACTAAGGGATAAGAACTGTGCTAACATGGCATTGGGATTTGTAGGTAGGTAGCTTTGCCACTGCTTGAGAGACTAGTCTTGGTCATCAAGAGGGATATCAAGAATACTGTGATTGGTACACGTGTCTCCAAGGTGACTCATTGTGCATTCAACCAATAGGAGATGTCCTTATAGCCTTTAACCCTGAAAAGTCACTATGTCCCTTTTTGGTGAGGGCTTGAGTACCGTGTCAGGTGTAAATCTCACTTCCTTCCTAAGGAAGTCATGCCTTTAGCACTGACCAAGACAAAATCTCTTAGCCAACACTTACTCTCCCTTCCCTCACAGTTGCTCCACGTGTAGAGTCTAGATTCAACCACTTACGCATTCTCCCATGCCTTAGTGGTGTTATGTACATCTTTATACTGCCTCTTTTCATTCGTCCAAAATTAGATTTGAAAAGAAAAAGGGACTCCCTACGAGAAGTGGGGGTTTCCAAAGAAGAGGTTTCAAGTATATTCTCAATCAAAAAAATAAATATTTTGCATTTTTTTTAATCATACCAACCTTTTCAGTTTTCAAGATTGTAATGACTCAAATTCAAAATCCTTCTAAAAATCTACTTTTTTCAGTGTTCAAAATTATATTGATCATTTCTTTCAAAATTATCAATGCGAAGGAAAATTTGAAGGCAAGTGCAATAGGCCACTCTCCTTTCAATTTAGTTTGCAATGCAATTTCTACATTGACTTTTGTATATTTATTTTTAATATTAAGGTCAAATGATGATCTTCTCACAACATATTTTATGTTTTGTTTTTAGATGTATTATGATGCCTTTAAATAAGATTGACATCATCAACCATGTCATCATGAAAGAAAATTCATCTAAATAGAACTTTTGGATTGTTTCTCACTTTCAATTGATGGTTATGATTTTTGATTATTAGGTTTTGTTTATTATCAAAAAGTAGTATAACCTATGGTGGTGTATTAGAAGAGTGACAATAATTGTTGGATTTTGTTTGAAGAGTGACAATAATTTAATGTTAGGGATAGGTTCTGCTCACTATGGTTGGGCTAGGTTTGTACGCCACTGTAATCAATGTTTGGATACAATGGATTGGGTTTTGTCGATTTTTCTTAGGGGGTTACCTTAGGTGGGAATTGGGATTTGCATAATGTGGTTAGGTTTTTTGTGGGTTGTCAATCTCGTTGTTGCATATCAGTGACGGTTTTTTTCTAGGGTAGTCGTTAAGAAACTTTTTTTTTTTTTGTTGAGATAGTTTCAATGTATGACATTTGTTTTTGATTATAGCTTTTTATTATTAGACTAAGACACCAATCAAGTTTTAGTGTAGATAGGGATTGAACCCTAGATTTCATATCCAACCATCAGAAACTTTACTAATTAAGTTAACTGAAACCTATTGTTCAGTAAGAAACTTAAATTACACAAAAGCTAATAAAGAGAAAACTTGAATTATACTAATTTTGAATGTATACGTAATTCAGTTGAGGCTCATTGCTTGTGTTGCACCACAAGGGTAATGCCACTATAATATACACAATCGTGGCTAGGTAGTTGTATCTCGGGGGTGGGGAGGCACAATGTTATTAGTCTACTTCTTCGGAAATCCCGTAGATGACATGTATTTTCTCAAGATAGTGACATAGTCTACGCCTCAACTCCGCCATCTAAAAACTCATGAAATGTTATTATTAAAATGCTTATTTGAAGATTATTTATTTATCAGTTGTTGTTCATAGGAACAAAAAAAATTGGACTCCTTGTTTTCTACACAGAATTAATTCACTTGGAACAGAAATTTTAAAAAATAAATTTAGATAGAACATGTGGTGCAAAATTAGAGTCTAATTGAAATGCAATTTGAAATCTAATTGGATTTTATCTTAATTTTGGCTTTATATACACTAGTGTGTAATCTCGTGCATATGTACCGGTACATTTAAAAACAACCATAATTACATGCACGCGCACACACACATATATGATTTAGACTCTAATTGGTTTTAGACTCTTCAGTTTTTGCACTTAATAATTCACTTGCTATAAAAATTAAAAAATTAGATGGGATACATGCACAAAATTTGATGGGAATATATACGAAATTCCCAGATCTGTGAGATGCAAAAATAGAGAAAAAACATGTGCCCAAGAAAAATAATCACACACAAGATAGTATTTATGTGGTTCAACAATTTTTCTACTTCCACGGAATTGCAGGAATTTCACTATTCTCAAGGAAAATTACAAAGTGCGACTATACAGTTTTTCTCTCTTAAAAACAATAGTTTTATATCCTGTGCACAGGATTCACAAGGAGGCTTGTCCATGAGCGCTACGGCTTGGGCCTATTGGCTCAAGCCTCTGCTCCATGGTCTAAGCCTCAGAAAATCTCCCATTAAAAACTGTAACAATATTATCTCGGGTCGGGTCATAATCCGAATCAAACATAACTAGGCTCCATAAAGCCCAACAAATCTCCCACTTGGAGACTAGTTCAATCCTCTATATCAATCGCAATCCTCCAAAGACAATCCCTCATCACTACAACTTATCCTCATGTCCTCAAGCTAGAAGACCAACTAAAGCTGTACACAACTTCAGCTTTTTAATAGTGACACCCTTAGTTAACATGTCTGTTGGGTTCTTAGATCCATAAAACTTCTCAAGTATTACCAGTTTATCTTCAACAAGGTAACGGATAAAATTGTATCTCATTTGTATATGATTTAACTGTTGGTAAATCTGGTTTTGTATCTCATACAAAACACATAGCGGTAGCAACAAACGTGGATCTATTTCATTCATGATTGATAACATGCATTATGTAATTTTCAGAATTTAAGAACAAGATAGCGTACTTTGGTGCGGTGAAATTCAAAATAAAAGATTAGAAGTACTTGGGAACACTTTTAATCTTCACTCCAATTCCACTTTATGCCCAAGAAGTGTGGTCTCTCAATCAGTTTCTAAGGGAGAATAATCGAGTGGCTTCACTCGCACATACACACCACTTCACAATGATGATTCTCTTAAAATAAAATTCTGCATGTTTCTCCATTTATAACTAACTGATTATCTAATTGGGCCGGTTTATTGGGCCTTTCCAATTGGGCTTTAGTGTATGGCTTGAAGTGGGACCAAAAGGGACCAATAAGACACTAGCTTCAATGGGCCTTGGGCTTTTCTGTCAACTCTTGACAAGTCCAAAGTTATCATTAATTATATTTAATACCATTATATAAATATAATTGCTCTCTAGGCCTTATATATAAATTATATCTCAAGACTTTATTATACATGCAACCCCTTCATAAAATATTCGTAGTAATACAAAGTCATGAATGTAGACTGCCACTTTAAAGATTACTACATCTTATTGCTTGAGTACCCGGTTTAATCCTTTAAGTTATTCATCATATATTTATGAAATCCAATTTCATAAATATATACTTTAGTAATTTCTTACTAAAGTAGTTAGGCCTAACTCTCTAAATAACTGAACCCATTAAACTTATTTCAAATGAATATTTTATATCTCTGTTAAGAGACTATGAATTCCATCTTGAGAATATATGTTCCATCAACACTAAATGTGATTGCCCAACATACTGAGATTTTGACTGTTACTTTAGATCTTATTCCTGATATATCAAAGCAACCTACACCTCATGATCAGGTCCATTATTCACTCAGGATTAAGAGTTCATGCAAATAGAAGTCGTGAGATTTATTATTCATTTGACAATTGTTAGGAGAATAATAAATCTCACAGCGGTCCAGTTCAATATGTCTTAACTCTTAAAACATATCAACATATCAATTAGAAGTCTCTACTTCTAGGATCAAGACAAATCATCTTAGTTGATATGTTATAGTCTTTGCAGATGAAATGCCCAATTTCATCACCGACTACGAACCAAAATTATGAGTTTATAAAGAAATTTTGATCTATATCTTCTGTGACTAAATCACATAAATCACATACTTGGCAAGCTGTGAGAATTAGAGAGAAATTCCAATTAACCTAGTGAGCAGCCGCATGAGAGAAAATAGAGAAGAGAGAGGCAGCCAACTTCTATTCCTATTTTTTATGTGAGAGAGTGCTAGGGAGTAATTGGGATTTGGGTTTCTTGAGAGTGTTCTTGTACACTATTGTATTTTCCCTGATAATAGTGAAATCCCTGCAACTCCGTGGACGTAGGCAAATTGCCGAACCACGTAAATATTGTCTTATGCGTGTGATTGTTTTCTTTGACGTGTGTTTTCTCTATTTGTTTTGTTTCTCACAGGTTGGAATTTTGGTTAAATTCCCTACAACTGGTATCAGAGCCTAGAGTTAGGTTTGAGTGGGAGCAATGGCAGAGGAAGCAGGAAAGGCGTCTGGAATAGAAAAGTTTGATGGCACAGACTTCGCGTATTGGAGGATGCAGATTGAAGATTATCTCTATGGGAGGAAATTGCATCTGCCTCTTTTAGGGACAAAACCTGAGGCTATGAAGGCTGAGGAATGGGCTCTTCTTGATAGACAGGTACTAGGAGTTATCAGGTTAACTCTGTCTAGGTCTGTTGCACACAATGTTGTAAAGGAGAAGACCACAGCAGATCTGATGAAGGCTTTGTCTGGTATGTATGAAAAGCCGTCAGCAAACAATAAAGTGCACTTGATGAAGAAACTGTTCAATCTGAAGATGGCAGAGAATGCATCAGTAGCACAACATCTGAATGAATTTAACACTATCACAAATCAATTGTCATCTGTAGAAATTGATTTTGATGATGAGATCCGTGCACTGATCGTTTTGGCTTCTTTGCCAAACAGTTGGGAGGCAATGAGGATGGCAGTAAGCAATTCTACAGGAAAGGAAAAGCTCAAGTACAATGATATACGAGATTTAATTCTGGCTGAGGAGATTCGCCGAAGAGATGCAGGTGAAACCTCAGGATCTGGTTCTGCCCTAAACCTTGAGACAAGAGGAAGAGGTAATGACAGAAATTCAAACTGGGGTAGATCAAAATCCAGAAATTCTAATCGAAACAGAAGTAAATCTAGATCAGGCCAACAAGTACAATGCTGGAACTGTGGGAAAACAGGTCACTTTAGGAATCAATGCAAAAGTCCTAAGAAGAAGAATGGAGATGATTCTGCTAATGCTGTAACAGAAGAGATTCAGGATGCATTACTTCTTGCAGTAGATAGTCCACTTGATGATTGGGTTTTGGATTCAGGAGCTTCGTTTCATACCACTCCACACCGAGAAATCATACAGAATTATGTTGCAGGTAATTTTGGTAAGGTGTATTTAGCTGATGGTTCAGCCTTGGATGTTGTAGGTATGGGAGACGTCCGGATATTGTTGCCCAATGGATTTGTTTGGTTACTAGAGAAGGTTCGACATATTCCTGAACTGAGGAGGAATTTGATTTCCGTTGGACAACTTGATGATGAAGGACATGCAATACTATTTGTTGGTGGTACTTGGAAGGTTACAAAGGGAGCTAGGGTATTGGCTCGTGGAAAGAAGACTGGTACTCTGTACATGACCTCAAGTCCAAGAGACACAATTGCAGTTGCTGATGCAACTATTGATACAAGCCTATGGCACCGCAGACTTGGTCATATGAGTGAGAAAGGGATGAAGATGCTGCTGTCAAAAGGAAAACTACCAGAATTGAAGTCCATTGATTTTGACATGTGTGAAAGTTACATCTTAGGAAAGCAGAAAAAGGTGAGCTTCTTGAAAACTGGCAGGACACCGAAGGCTGAAAAATTGGAGTTAGTACACACTGATTTGTGGGGGCCTTCTCCGGTTGCATCCCTTGGAGGTTCAAGGTACTACATCACTTTCATTGATGACTCAAGCAGAAAGGTATGAGTTTATTTTCTGAAAAATAAATCAGATGTATTTGAAACCTTTAAGAAGTGGAAGGCCATGGTTGAGACAGAAACAGGTTTGAAAGTAAAATGTTTGAGGTCAGATAATGGAGGAGAGTACATAGATGGAGGGTTTAGTGAGTATTGTGCTGCACAGGGAATTAGGATGGAGAAGACCATTCCTGGGACACCACAGCAGAATGGTGTGGCTGAGCGCATGAACAGAACTCTCAATGAGCGTGCTAGGAGTATGAGGTTGCATGCTGGACTACCAAAAACTTTTTAGGCTGATGCTGTTAGCACTGCAGCTTACCTGATAAACCGAGGACCTTCAGTTCCCATGGAGTTCAGACTTCCTGAGGAGGTTTGGAGCGGTAAAGAGGTAGAGTTTTCACATTTAAAAGTTTTTGGTTGTGTTTCTTATGTTCATATTGATTCTGATGCTCGTAGTAAACTTGATGCAAAGTCAAAAATATGTTTTTTCATTGGCTATGGTGATGAGAAATTTGGCTATAGGTTTTGGGATGAACAAAACAGGAAAATCATCAGAAGTAGAAATGTAATATTTAATGAACAGGTTATGTACAAG
This sequence comes from Quercus parvula, assembly GCA_030820535.1. Classification (NCBI taxonomy): domain Eukaryota; kingdom Viridiplantae; phylum Streptophyta; class Magnoliopsida; order Fagales; family Fagaceae; genus Quercus; species Quercus parvula. Next base: position 17,556,267 of record JAUAME010000002.1, read on the forward strand.
GACAGGTCAATTGTAGTATCAGATGTTGCAGAGATAGATCAAAAGAAATCTGAGTTTGTCAACTTAGATGAATTGACTGAAAGTACTGTCCAGAAAAGGGGTGAAGAAGATAAGGAGAATGTAAATTCACAGGTAGATCAGATTACACCTATAGCTGAAGTCCGGAGATCTTCCAGGAACATTAGACCTCCACATCGTTATTCACCCACTCTAAATTATCTCCTGTTGACTGATAGTGGTGAGCCAGAGTGTTATGATGAAGCCTTGAGAGATGAGAATTCAAGCAAGTGGGAGTTAGCCATGAAGGATGAGATGGATTCCTTGTTGGGGAATCAGACATGGGAACTGACTGAATTGCCAGTAGGAAAGAAGGCTTTGCACAACAAGTGGGTATACAGAATAAAGAATGAGCATGATGGTAGCAAACGTTACAAGGCCAGATTAGTTGTCAAAGGCTTCCAGCAGAAGGAGGGCATTGACTTCACAGAGATATTTTCTCCAGTTGTGAAGATGTCAACAATTAGACTAGTACTAGGAATGGTGGCTGCAGAAAACTTACATCTTAAGCAGTTAGATGTGAAGACAGCATTCCTTCATGGTGACTTGGAGGAAGACCTTTACATGATTCAGCCAGAAGGGTTCATTGTTCAGGGACAAGAGAATCTAGTCTACAAACTGAGAAAGAGTTTGTATGGCCTAAAACAAGCTCCAAGACAGTGGTACAAGAAATTTGACGGTTTTATGCATAGAATTGGGTTCAAGAGATGTGAAGCTGATCATTGTTGCTATGTTAAGTCTTTTGACAATTCTTACATTATATTACTGTTGTATGTGGATGATATGCTTATTGCAGGGTCTAGCATTGAGGAGATTAATAATCTGAAAAAGCAATTGTCCAAACAGTTTGCGATGAAGGAATTGGGAGCTGCAAAGCAAATCCTTGGCATGAGAATCATTAGAGAAAAGGCTAATGGTACATTGAAGCTTTCACAGTCAGAGTATGTGAAGAAAGTCCTTAGCAGATTCAACATGAATGAAGCTAAACCAGTGAGCACACCCTTGGGTAGTCATTTCAAACTAAGCAAAGAACAGTCACCGAAGACAGAGGAAGAAAGGGACCATATGAGCAAGGTGCCCTATGCCTCAACTATTGGCAGCTTGATGTATGCTATGGTGTGTACAAGGCCAGACATTGCACATGCAGTGGGAGTTGTGAGCAGATTTATGAGTAGGCCTGGAAAGCAGCATTGGGAGGCAGTCAAGTGGATTCTGAGATATCTGAAGGGTTCATCAGATACATGTCTTTGCTTCACAGGTGCAAGTTTGAAACTGCAAGGTTATGTAGATGCTGATTTTGCTGGTGATATTGATAGTAGAAAGAGTACTACTGGGTTTGTTTTTACTCTAGGTGGTACAGCTATATCATGGGCTTCAAATCTACAGAAGATTGTTACTTTGTCTACTACAGAAGCTGAGTATGTTGCTGCCACTGAAGCTGGAAAGGAGATGATTTGGCTACATGGTTTCTTAGATTAATTGGGTAAGAAGCAGGAGATGGGCATTCTACACAGTGACAGTCAGAGTGCAATCTTTCTTGCCAAAAATTCGGCTTTTCATTCAAAGTCGAAGCATATACAAACAAAATACCACTTTATCCGTTACCTTGTTGAAGATAAACTGGTAATACTTGAGAAGATTTGTGGATCTAAGAACCCGGCAGACATGTTGACTAAATGTGTCACTATTGAGAAGTTGAAGCTATGCACAGCTTCAATTGGTCTTCTAGCTTGAGGACAGGAGGATGAGTTGCAGGGATGAGGGATTGTGTTATGGAGGATTGTGGTTGATATTTGCAGCTTGTGAGCCCTTAAGGGCTAAGGTGGAGCTAATGGAGGAGTTTGCTCATGTAGCTTGATCAATTCAAGCCAAGGTGGAGATTTGTTGAAGTGGGCCGTGTGTGGCTTGAATTACCAAGCCCAATTCATTCTTCTAAACCAAATACAAGCAGTATTAGGAAACCCAATTCAATTAGGATTATAATTCCTAGTACAAGCCGACCTACATATATATATATATATATATATATATATATATATATATATATATATATATATATATATATATATATATATATTAGGTTTGTGATACTTGGCAAGCTGTGAGAATTAGAGAGAAATTCCAATTAACCTAGTGAGCAGCCGCATGAGAGAAAATAGAGAAGAGAGAGGCAGCCAACTTCTATTCCTATTTTTTATGTGAGAGAGTGCTAGGGAGTAATTGGGATTTGGGTTTCTTGAGAGTGTTCTTGTGCACTATTGTATTTTCCCTGATAATAGTGAAATCCCTGCAACTCCGTGGATGTAGGCAAATTGCCGAACCACGTAAATATTGTCTTGTGCGTGTGATTGTTTTCTTTGACGTGTGTTTTCTCTATTTGTTTTGTTTCTCACAGGTTGGAATTTTGGTTAAATTCCCTACAATATGAACATAAGAAACACAACCAAAAACTTTTAAATGGGAAAACTTTACCTCTTTATCACTCCAAACCTTTTCAGGAATTCTGAACTCCATGAGAATTGATGGTCCTCGGTTTATTAGATAAGCTACAATACTAACAACATCAGCCCAGAAAGCTTTTGGTAATCTAGCATGCAACCTCATATTCCTAGCAAGCTCATTGAGAGTTATGTTTATGCGCTCAGACACACCATTCTGCTGTGATGTCCCAGGAATGGTCTTTTTTATCCTAATTTCATGTGCTGCACAATACTCATTGAAACCTCCATCTATGTACTCTCCTCCATTGTCTGACTTCAAACATTTTACTTTCAAATTTGTTTTTGTCTCAACCATGGCTTTCCACTTCATAAAAGCCTTAACTAAAGCTTCAAAAGGAAGGTTGGATGGTAGAATGTAGAAGCAAAAGTAGAGTTACAGAGTTGTTCTTCTCCAAGGAAGCTGTGTGCAAGTTATAGACTTGAACTAGGCATAAAAAATCTTCATACCCAATTTGAATGTAAAGAACTTTGAGGTAGACAATTGGACGTTGAATATGAGGCTTTTAAGGAGGGGGGGGGGTGGAAGGAGAGAAAAATATTAGATTTTTATGGAGGTTGAAGGCTTGGGCTTTCGGAGCTTTGCTTCAATTAGAGCTCGCATTTTTTCTTATATGTTTAATGTTTTCTTTTGGGTAAATTGCAAATTACACCCCTGAAGTTTGGGGTTGATTGGATTTTACACCCCAAAGTTTCAGAAACTTGATTTTATACCCTGAAGTTTGATTCCGTTAGCAATTTACCCCTCATGGTTAGTTTTTGCTGTTAAGTGACACATCATCATACTAATGTATTTTATTATTGCCAGTTTAGCCTTAAAACTACGTCGTTTCAATGATGACCAAGTGAGGAGTTGACACAATCAAAACTACATTGTTTTAGGCCTAAACTTGAAACATAAATTTTTAGCCTGAAACGACGTAGTTTCATGTCAAACTCTAAAATTAAAAACAAAAACCATGGACCCTATGGTATGTCTACTTGAACATAGCCTCCCTGACCCAAACCCAGGTAGCGGCGGCAACAACATCTTCTCCAAATCTTGACCACCACTTGAAGCAACTGGCAAAGCTAGAGGCAGTTTATATGATGTGGTGGTTGTGGAGATCGATGATAATGATGATAATAAGGTTTGAATTGTTGTTGATAGTGGTGGAAAACTTTTGATGATGGTGATCA